>CM029478.1:10765945-12073445 GCA_017140325.1 Eucalyptus leucophloia subsp. euroa
ATGATATCTTTGAAATTTGAGCGAGAGGTTACGAAGAGTTACAAAAAGAGGGAAATAAAAATAAAAATCAAAGATTACGAGTGGGTTTGATTCTAGTTTAGAAATGGGTCTTGGGTAGAATGCACATGCTAAAAGTCAAAACCTATGAAAAAATGTAAGTTGCACTTGGTAAACACTTTTTATGCAAAACAACTTCGGGTGAATGTAATATTTGGTAAAAAAAAAATTACAAAGGGCTTTGACTATAATTTTTCCTTTTCTTATTAAAAAGAAATCAAATCTTTCATTGTCGTGCAAACTCAATCGACTCTCACTTGAGCAGGCAAGCGACGTCAGGTGGCTATTGCACGAGTGATCCGACTTCACCAGTTTTTCACTGATCAGATCTAGCCTTGTTGGCCCCAAAGAACGTGAATAGTAGCAATAAGGGGCAAAATTAGAAAATCGAAGAATTGGTGACGGTAGTTTTAGAAGAAAAAAATTACTTAACCCTAGTTTTATCATTATATATAGATCCCTACTTGTTTTAAGCTTTTCAACATCTCAAAAGTTAGATTTAGTCGAAAATTATCTCGAAAAACTTGCCAAACATCACCAACATTTTCCCCAATGAACTTTATAAATTGAAAGCCCTTGCGAAAACTAAATCAAATATCCTATATAAAAATCCATGGCCGAAATTATTAAATTAACAATGGAGCAAATTCACATGTAAGTATATGGACCCGGTACACAGCTGACGCGGAAAACGTCATCGATGTTTCTCGTCCGCTTTTCTTTCCCCCACCCCTGTCGAAACAGGGCCTTTTCGCGGCTGAGCTCGGGGGAGTTGGCTGAGCGGTTGGAACGGTCCGCACGCCAGAGAGAAATTCCAACCGAAGGGGTGGAAAAAAGACCGCCCCCTTTCCTTTAATTCAATTAATGTCGAGGCGTCAAAAAATAAAATAAAAATAAAATAAAAAACTTAGTGGCGAAGCAAAAATATCAAATTCCGGCGTAACAGATGGGGCAAGGAATCTCGGTCGTTCAGACGTCAATTACGAAATCTCAAATTTTCGCATTTGACCTATTCCCTCTATTCTGGAAACAAGTGCCCATCGGTTCGAACGGTCGTTTGACTTATGCGACAGAGTCCAAGAATGTCCCAGTCGAGAACATGAATAAAAAAAGAGTGAAGGTAAATCTCATCATGCAATAAACAAAAGATTTTATGTACCAAATGGGGCGGTGAACATCGCCGACAGAACGAATAAAGCGCTCCCATTATAGCGTTCACTCCACGTTGCCTTGGCATGATTTGACCGTGGAGATGTTACCGGGGCGGTTCCACTACGAAATTCAAAACTGTTTCATTTTTTTTTTATTACAGGGAATTGACTGCATATTTTTTTTTTAATAAGTTGGGATTTTTCGTCTCCCGATTGATCTCTTTTATTTTTTTTTCAATTGATTATTGTTGGTGGGGATGGTTGAAATGCCAAGTTAGCGATCGGAAATGCCGATGGGGACTGAATGAGTAAAAGATTGTTTAAGAGTTAATAAATGACAGGCGTAGGAATATTTAAAAAATAAAGAAAAAAATAAATTAATTTTGCTGACATCAACATATCTACTCGCTGTTGTTCCGTGATACGATCTGGAGTTTGATAGTCTATGGCTGCGAGACGGCAAAGCTTGAGTAACCATGGCTGCCACAAGCTCAACATCAAGATATGCATAGTCTTTATTTCTTTTTAAATTAATGTTAGACTTATCGATTTATAACAATGTTGAGTGTACGATAGCATATTCTAATGGCATCAATTCCATGTTGACAAAATTTGTCATATTGGAACGCAAGGGGCGAATGGCGGCTTGCTTTAAAAGTAGAGAGCCATTTTGAACAGAAAAAAGTAGAGGGACAGTTTTGAATTTCAAGCAAAAGCAAGGAAACCCACCAGTGATACCGTCCTACGTAACATCTTGCAATTTTGGCCAAAATAATATATATGTCTCTAGAGTACTTAAGCACACTTTATAAAAAATAATTCAAAATTAACGAAATTTAACTTAACATGAATGGAAAAAAAAATTGAGTCCAATGGAAAGTGTAAGTACTTACTTTGTCTACTGTCTAATAAATGCAAGCACTCACTAAAGTGATCAAAATTCATATCGCGACACAGACATGACATTGTCTATCATATCATAGATAGCACAAAAGGTAGGAAGTGTGCATGTGACGTAATCATCCAACAAAGAAATTGAACAAGGCAACGAATTGCACTAACTATAGAAAAGTGCATATATTTGAAAAATGTCGAATTGCTTTAGTACAATAGTAAAAAAGGGGCATTAACTTTTAGCATGATACCAACCCTTTTTTTCCATTATTGGCATGGCAGAGATGAAACTTTAAATATTATGATTTGATTGGACACTGTTAAATTTAAACAGATTCTTTCACTCGACACAGCATTTAAAGGGGATTCCATTATTAGTGTCATTAGTAGGAACTTTTATTCTCCATAGTCCAATAATCGATAACGGAATAAATAGCCTTTATGAGGTCACTTTTAAATGTGGATTATGATTTGATATCCAAAATCAAAAATGTTATTCTGAAATCTCGAAAATGTGATAAAATGCGAAAATTTAAAATACTCAAAAAGATTTTGAACATTTATTTCAGGTTCGTATTGAATAAATATTAGAATTTTAAGTGTTGAAATCAAAGCTTAAATGTAAAGATCTTTGGAAAAACTTACCAATTAGGAGAACTTACCAAACACATCTGATAGATTTTAAACGGCTGGCATTCTCAATATAAATGCTTTTCATAATGAACTGTATTAAAATGTATTTATGTGGACACCAAGTTAGGCAATTTATGAATGGAGTCTTTATTTGACATGTGTAGATGCAAACGGCTACATAAATTCGTGGAATATAATATAATTGAAAGAATCACTATATGTGTCCCGAAAAGTAATTACAATTTAAAAAATGAGAATAGGTAAAAAAAAAAAAAAAAAAGGACACTTTCTCAATTCGATTGGATAGCAGCAATAGTTATTTAATCAAATTTCAAATATATTGAGTGAAATTGGCTCACGAGTTTCTTGCTTTTATCCTTCAACTTCTTTAATTTTACGAGGATGTCTCATTTGAGCATGATAAACAATTAAAGTTACAACACTAAATGGTATTGTCACATTAACAGACACTTATAGATAACTCATTTTAGTTTTACATATGTAATTCTAGATTACTCGCCTCTAATCCGTGTGCGTAACTCAGCTATGAGCATGCCAGAAGCCACTCCTCCTTGTTTAGGTCCTTTCGCTGCCATAGTCACTTTCCACCCCTCGTCGAACTAGGTCAAATTCGCACTCGAGATAAAAGCTCGAAAGCAGTTGCTTGCCTATTGCATTTTTCTATTAGGGACGAACATGAATTTAGGGTCAAATTGAGAATTCAAGAACTAGACTAATAGGAACTGATTTGGTTCGAAGGTCTATGAGATGTAAGGTAGGTTATAGATTTAAAAAATCGGGACATTTTTCGACAGATAAGTCGTAAGTGAACTAAGAATCAATAAATTATAATAAGTCTTAATGTTTCTCTTGTTCTACGTTTTCGTGTGATCATACAACATTCCATGGCAACTAATGATTAATGTATAATATGAAACCTGATCCGAATTTTTCATTTCTGTCGATGTTGATAATTGAGACTTTTACTTTATCAATATTTTATAATAATTTTGTGTTTAAATATGGGTTGTGATAAGATATCATGTAATATGTAATAACTCATTATAATCTTTCAATTAAGAGTAAGATCGAACCGATCCTGAGACCTATGATGGATGGATTCTAAGTTTTTGGGCATGTAAGATAGGTTTCGGCCGTCAAAATGAGAACACTGTTCCGACGGATAAACGAGAAAGAAAAATCCAATGGTCCCCAGCGGCGGAATAAAATACGAACGGCGGGATGAAAAAGAAATGCCCGGGGACGCGCCTTGAAAAGATCAAAAGGAGACTGTTGTCTCCTCCCCCCGACAAAAAAAAATCCCCAAGCTCGCTCTTTCCCTTTTCCCGTCTTTCCCTCACCTCTCCCACCTCCGCGCCCCACCCCATCCCTTTTGCCCGTTACTCTCTCTGTACCTCTGTACCTCTGGCCTTCCCTAAAGCTCGAGAGGAATTTCAAGCTTTTTTCACTCCAAAGCTTGAAGCAGCAGAACACCCGCCACACCTCCAGCCGGAAAAGCTCTCTCTCCCGATCCGCCTCCCCCGCCGCGTCTCTCCCGTCGCATTCACCCTCCTCCTCCGGCGCGCCCCGTGCCATGAGCCTCCGGCAGCGCCCCCGCCGACGCCGCCATCCCGGCCCCGCCGCCCCCCGACGGCGGCGGCGGCGGCGGCGGCGGCGAGGAGGAGGTCTACAACATAATCCCCATCCACAACCTCCTCGCCGACCACCCCTCCCTCCGCTTCCCCGAGGTCCGCGCCGCCGCCGCCGCCCTCCGCTCCGTCGGCGACCTCCGGCGGCCGCCCTTCTCCACGTGGCGGCCCCACTACGACCTCCTCGACTGGCTCGCCCTCTTCTTCGGCTTCCAGGCGGACAGCGTCCGCAACCAGCGGGAGCACCTCGTCCTCCACCTCGCCAACCTCCAGATGCGCCTCTCCCCTCCCCCGGACAACATCGACTCCCTCGAACCCCGCGTCGTCCGCCGCTTCCGGAAGAAGCTGCTGAAGAACTACTCCGAGTGGTGCGCCTACCTGGGGAAGAAGTCCAATGTCTGGATCTCCGATCGCCGCCCCTCCTCCCCGGATCCGCGCCGCGAGCTCCTCTACGTGTCGCTGTATCTTCTCATCTGGGGCGAGGCCGCGAACTTGCGATTCATGCCCGAATGCATTTGCTACATATTTCACAATATGGCCATGGAGCTGAACAAGATCTTGGAGGATTACATCGATGAGGCTACCGGGCAGCCCGTGTTGCCCTCGTTCTCGGGGGAGAATGCGTTCTTGAACATGGTGGTGAAGCCCATTTACGAGACCGTGAAGGCTGAGGTGGAGGGGAGCAAGAACGGGACCGCGCCGCATCGCGCGTGGAGGAATTACGACGATATCAATGAGTACTTCTGGAGTAAGAGGTGCTTTGAGAAGTTGAAATGGCCGCTCGATGGTGGGAGTAACTTCTTCATGACGAGTGCGAGGAGGGATCGCGTGGGGAAGACGGGTTTCGTGGAGCAGAGGTCGTTTTGGAACCTGTTTAGGAGCTTCGACCGATTGTGGGTTATGTTGGCCTTGTTTTTACAGGCGGCCATCATTGTTGCTTGGGAGGGGAAGGAGTATCCATGGCAGGCACTGGAAAGTAGGGATGTTCAGGTTAGGGTTTTGACTGTGTTTATCACTTGGAGCGGAATGCGGTTCCTGCAGTCTTTGCTGGATATAGGAATGCAGTACAGGTTGGTGTCGAGGGAGACGATGGGGCTTGGAGTGAGAATGGTGCTGAAGAGCATCGCCGCTGCTGTGTGGATCATCGTCTTCGGGGTGTTGTATGGGCGCATTTGGTCTCAAAAGAACGCTGATGGGAAGTGGCCTGGCGCAGCGAATACGAGGGTGGTCAATTTTCTCGAGGCAGCGCTTGTTTTCATCATCCCAGAGCTGTTAGCCTTGGCTCTCTTTATCATCCCTTGGATTCGCAATTTCCTGGAGGGAACGAATTGGAGGATCTTTCACTTGATGACTTGGTGGTTCCAGAGTAGAATTTTCGTGGGCCGTGGTCTTCGGGAAGGTCTGGTGGATAACGTGAAGTATACTTTGTTCTGGATTCTGGTGCTTGCCACAAAGTTCTCCTTCAGTTACTTTATGCAGATCAAGCCCATGATCAAGCCGACAAAAGAGCTACTGGATCTCAAGGATGTGAAGTACGAATGGCATGAATTCTTTAATAATAGCAATAGGTTTGCGGTCGGGCTGCTGTGGCTTCCTGTCGTGGTGATGTACCTTATGGATTTGCAGATTTGGTACTCCATATATTCCTCGTTTGTGGGAGCAGGAGTTGGTTTGTTTGATCATTTGGGTGAGATCCGAAATATTCAGCAGTTGAGGTTGAGGTTCCAATTCTTTGCTAGCGCGATTCAGTTTAATCTGATGCCAGAAGAGCAGCTTCTGAATACAAGGGGCACCCTGAAAAGCAAGTTGAATGATGCCATTCACCGATTGAAGTTGAGATATGGACTTGGCAGGCCATTTAAAAAGCTCGAGTCCAATCAAGTGGAGGCACGTAAGTTCGCTTTGATATGGAATGAGATCATTAGTATATTTAGGGAGGAGGATATTGTCTCTGATCATGAGGTTGAGTTATTGGAGCTGCCTCCCAATACCTGGAATGTCAGGGTCGTCCGTTGGCCTTGTTTTCTCCTTTGCAATGAGCTGCTTCTTGCGCTGGGCCAGGCAAAAGAGTTGGTGGTTGCTCCTGATAAGTGGCTGTGGTATAAGGTCTGCAAGAATGAGTTCAGGCGCTGTGCTGTCATTGAAACGTATGATAGTGTCAAGCACCTGCTGCTAAAGATAATTAAGGTCAACAGTGAAGAGCATTCGATAATGGCTGTTCTCTTTCAAGAAATTGATCATTCTATTGAGATTGAGAAGTTTACCAAGTCATTCAAAACGACTGCGCTTCCTCAGATTCACAGTAATCTTATAAAGCTTGTCGAACTGTTGATCAAGCCTAAGAAAGACCTGAGCAAGGTGGTGAACACGCTGCAGGCACTTTATGAGATCGCCATTAGAGATTTTCTCAAGGAAAAGAGGACTCCTGAACAGCTAAAGGCAGATGGTCTGGCATCCAGTGGTTTGCTTTTTGAAAACGCAGTCGTATTGCCTGAACCAGATGATGAGAAGTTCTATAGGCAGGTCCGGCGATTGCACACTATCCTTACCTCCCGGGACTCAATGCATGATATTCCTGTGAATCTTGAGGCACGGAGGCGAATCGCCTTTTTCAGTAACTCACTGTTCATGAACATGCCTCACGCTCCCCAAGTAGAGAAGATGATGGCTTTCAGTGTTCTGACTCCCTACTACAATGAAGAAGTCGTATTCAGCAGAGAACAACTTCGTACTGAGAATGAGGATGGAATCTCCATTTTATATTATTTGCAGACAATATATGATGATGAGTGGAAAAACTTCATGGAGAGGATGCATCGTGAGGGGATGGTAAAGGATGATGAGATCTGGACAACCAAGTTGAGGGATCTCAGGCTTTGGGCGTCATATCGAGGGCAGACTCTTGGCAGAACGGTGAGGGGGATGATGTATTATTATAGGGCCCTCAAGATGCTGGTTTTTCTTGATTCTGCATCAGAAATGGATGTCAGGGAAGGTTCGGAAGAGCTTGGGTCAATGCATAGAGATGGAACTCTGGATAGCTTTGGCTCAGGAAGGTTGCCTTCTTCCAAGAGCCTTAGCAGAGCAAGCAGTTCCGTAAGCACTTTGTTTAAAGGCCATGAGGATGGCACGGCCATGATGAAATACACATATGTGGTTGCCTGCCAAATTTACGGGGCCCAGAAGGCCAAAAAGGACCCTCATGCCGATGAAATATTGTACCTGATGAAAGACAATGAAGCCTTGAGGGTAGCGTATGTAGATGAAGTATCCACTGGAAGGGATGGGAAGGAGTATTATTCCGTTCTTGTGAAATATGATCAGAAGCTACAGAAGGAAGTGGAAATATACAGGGTGAAGCTGCCTGGTCCCGTGAAACTTGGAGAGGGGAAGCCAGAGAATCAGAACCATGCTTCAATTTTCACTCGTGGAGATGCAGTCCAAACCATCGACATGAACCAAGACAACTATTTTGAGGAGGCACTTAAGATGCGGAACTTATTGGAAGAATATAGGGCTTTTTACGGCATCCGCAAGCCCACAATCTTGGGAGTGAGAGAACATATTTTTACTGGTTCGGTTTCATCCCTTGCTTGGTTTATGTCTGCACAGGAGACGAGTTTTGTCACATTAGGGCAGCGTGTCTTGGCCAACCCTTTGAAAATTCGGATGCACTATGGCCATCCGGACGTGTTTGATAGGTTTTGGTTCTTGAGTCGGGGTGGGATTAGCAAAGCTTCACGGGTTATTAACATCAGTGAGGACATTTTTGCCGGTTTTAATTGCACTCTGAGGGGAGGTAATGTCACGCACCATGAGTACATCCAAGTAGGGAAGGGGAGGGATGTTGGGTTGAATCAGGTATCCATGTTTGAGGCCAAAGTTGCCAGTGGGAATGGTGAACAAGCTCTTAGCAGGGATGTGTACAGGTTGGGGCATAGGCTAGACTTCTTCCGCATGCTTTCCTTCTTTTACACGACTGTTGGATTCTTTTTCAACACAATGTTGGTTATATTGACCGTGTATACGTTTTTGTGGGGTCGACTTTACCTGGCCCTGAGCGGCGTTGAGGCAGCTGCCACCAGTAGTGACAATAGAGCACTTGGTACCATTTTGAATCAGCAGCTTATCATTCAACTAGGTCTATTCACAGCCCTTCCGATGATAGTGGAGAATTCTCTTGAACTTGGATTTCTTCAAGCACTCTGGGATTTCATAACCATGCAGCTACAGCTTTCATCTGTTTTCTACACATTTTCGATGGGAACCCGTACCCACTTCTTTGGCCGGACTATTCTTCATGGTGGCGCGAAGTACCGCGCTACTGGCCGGGGTTTTGTTGTGCAGCACAAGAGCTTTGCCGAGAATTATAGGCTATATGCTCGCAGTCATTTTGTTAAAGCAATTGAACTTGGTCTCATACTTATTGTTTATGCAACTCACAGTCCTATTGCCAAAGCCACTTTCGTGTACATCGCCTTGACCATTACAAGTTGGTTCCTTGTCATGTCATGGATCTTGGCTCCATTTGTGTTCAACCCTTCTGGTTTTGATTGGTTGAAAACTGTCTATGACTTTGATGATTTTATGAATTGGATATGGTACCGTGGTGGTGTGTTTGCTAAGGCTGAACAAAGTTGGGAGAGATGGTGGTATGAGGAGCAGGACCACTTCAGAACCACTGGCTTTTGGGGAAAGTTTTTTGAAATAATTTTGGATCTTCGCTTCTTCTTCTTTCAATATGGTATCGTCTACCAGCTTGGTATTGCTGCTGGAAGTACCAACATTGCTGTTTATTTGCTATCTTGGATTTTTGTTTTTGTGACTTTTGGAGTATACTGGGTGATATCATATGCTCAGGACAAGTATGCAGCGAAAGACCACATCTACTATCGGCTTGTTCAGTTCCTTGTTATTATTCTTGGCATTCTCTTGACAATTGCATTGTTGGAGTTTACTAAATTCAAATTTGTGGACATTTTCACAAGTCTGTTGGCGTTCATCCCAACTGGGTGGGGCATCATATTGATCGCCCAGGTGCTCCGACCATTTCTGCAGAGGACTAAGCTCTGGGATAGTGTTGTTTCTGTGGCCCGGATGTACGACATTATGTTTGGAGTCATAGTCATGGCCCCAGTAGCATTTCTATCTTGGATGCCTGGGTTTCAGTCGATGCAGACGCGAATCTTATTTAATGAAGCATTCAGTCGAGGCCTACGAATATTCCAGATTGTTACTGGAAAAAAATCAAAGGTTGACTCGTGATCGAAGGTAATTACTGAAAGTTTGACTGGTTTCTGTAGTTTATTTATTTTATCGTCTGGCTTGATTTTTGATACAATGTCATCTGCTGCTATGTTTAGTATTTTGGAATATGACTGCCCCTGATATGTTGCCTGTATTCTTTGTTTTTGGGAGTCCTTCACCCCTGCCTGATATATCTTCTTGTACAATTGTTGATCTCTCTTATCAACGTCAGTCACAATTTTTAACAATAATTTGAAGGGGGTTGAAATGAGAGATGTTGGATTTTTGCCAGGATGATGTTATAAAAAGAAGTGTTTTAGAGGAAAATGGGTATTATCTAGCATGCCCTTGTCAGCTGCCTGATTGAGTTATCATCACAAAAAAAATGGCTCTTGTTTTTCAAACAGTAAGGCAATTTTTGACATCCCTGGTCTCCCTATATTTCCACCTCCATCTGAATGGTGGCAGGTTAAAATCTTTTTTTAGTTATCTGAATGTATGTCCGTTGGAGTTTTCCTTTCAGTTGTCAGACATTGTTGACATTGCAGCCTCCCTTCTCCTTTCAGGGCCTAAGCAAAAAAGAATGCAATATTTCCTGTTTATGAATGTCGGAATAGTAAGGACCACGATGGGGATATATTTGTTTTTGCACAAAATATTCAAAATTAGGCTTGGAAATTTGGAATGTGTATTATCCTAATTGGTTTTCTTCCATTCAAGTTGATCCTTTAACTCGAGACAAATAGAAAATTCTATCTATTTTGTTCAGTTATTTGGTTAAACTTATGAATCAAGTTGTTGGTGCATTAAGATCAATGAGGTGGGTTTAACCTGGCATGTTGGTAATTCTGGATTATCTATCTGATGTGCTTTGAATAAATCATTTTTGAATTGCAGTATGGTTCAAGTTTCTGCTTCTTTGTCGTTAATACTATTGACATGGGGATTCTCCCCCAGGTTTTCATGCTCAATCAAAATATCTTCATTCGCATTGGTTTCAGGTTTTTGTTGCTGACTCTTTTTTCCTTGCGTTACATCTTTCAACTCATTAACTCAATGTCTTGCCTGATTTCTGACAAGCTTTGGTGTGCATATTGGTCTGTAGTGAGGATCCTTTTCTGGTCTGCTCTGACTACTGGTGGTGGTGCGACATTCTGATAGACATTTTTCATTTTGGTCAGGCTGGAAGTCAACGTGAGATGTAGAAATACTGTAGAATCTGAGAGACTTGATCCAAAGTTCTTGGGCATGACCCTGGCGACTCTCCAGCTCCTTGCGATTGGATTTCACTGCAAGGGTGTTCATAGTTCTGCTTCTTTTTTTGTACTGTTTATACCCCATCTACTGGTGTAATTAGTTACTGAGAGTACCGCTTGAATTCGTTAGTGTGCAACTGGGGAGTTACCCATGCGATCGATGGAGATTTTTGTGATCTTACTATAGCATGATGAGGTAGTTACACATTCGTAATTTTTGTGATTCTTTCATTGCTTAATGCATTTATTTGTTACCTAATCTGAGTTTGGGAAGGGACATGATGAGAACATTGATCTCCTGTACAATGCGAGAGCGATTCTTGTTATATAATCTTGCTTTCCGTCCTGCTTCATCGGCTGTGGCGTCACAGCCCGTGCACTGCCTCCATCTGCTCGATCTCGATCTTCAAATTCGATGCAAGCGCAGCGGGACAGCATACCGGCATAACTAGAATCTTTCAGAAGACACTTTAAGGGGGGCTCAAGAATTTCGTTTTCTGGCGGTCCTTGAAACGATTCGAGAGCTTCCGCGAGTAGTTGTCACCTTGTCTGGTGTCCGAGATGTTGGTTCGTATTTTTGGTGCTGCTAGTTGTGGGGTTCTTGAAAAGTACCTAGATAAGACTCTTGGGAATAGCTGATTCTATTCTATTGTTCCCGAAAAAAAAAATAATGTGAATTTTTTATTCTCAGGAATATATTTGGACAGAATGAAGAAGTAAAAAAAAAAGAACTATTATTTTTTCTAGGAAAAATTCCTAGAATTAGGTCTAATTTTTTTATTCTCTCGTCTCTTTCTTTTTCTTCTTATTCCTTTTAGCTGATTGCGCGCTTTGGCCATAGCCAGCTACCTCGTTGGAGAGTCGTTGCCACAGGCAACGTAGAGCCAAAGTGAGGCTGAGGCTCACGGTGGCCAGACGAGTTCGTCAGATCTTATCTTGTCTCTTGCGACTGGCGACTAGGAAGAAGGAGACTAGGAAGAAGAAGAGAAAAAAAATGAAAAAAGAAAAAGAACATAAAAAATAAGAAAAATATAATAAAATTATTAAAAATTAAAAGATAAAAAATTTAGACGTCTTATCAAATGTATTTTTATTTTTTAAAATGGTTATCAGGTGTTTTTGAATATTTAAAAATTATTTCCAAAATAAGATAAGAAAAATTATTTTTAAATAAAAATTATTTTCGAGATTAGAATGGCACGAAAGGTATCATAATTGACCTCTTCTGAACTCTAACACGCGGCATGCCCATCATAATTGACTTAAAAAAAGGTTCAGATGGATGGCCCATCTGAGATCTGTGGTGGGGACTCCAGTTCACATGCCCTTCCCCTCGTCATGGTAACGTGAATACACTAAAGAAAGCCCGGAAATGACGGCATATATTCTGCATTGGTCCTGATCTGTCTAAAAAGCGCGGTCATTCAGATCCATGTCCTTTTCCCTTAACCTAACCTTAACCACCAAGCGTCGATTTCCCTTAGCTTTTCTTCCCCAGTCCCCTAGAAAGCGCATGATTATCCTTTTTTTTTTTTTGTTTATTTTCTTGGATTTTTTTCAGTGAGCTGTTTGAGTTGTTGTTTGGTGTCATTTCCCATAATGGGCACCGGCCATCTGTACCCAAGAAAAGTAAATCTGGCGTGATTGATACGTGTGGACGGGGAAGTGCCCAGGCTTTTGATTCGATTCAAGTCTGGCCAACATCTCACATACAGATGTTAAAAAAGAAAACCGAAAAATTACAATTTTTGTAATAATTATTTCTTGCAGGTGGGGGCTTCTTTATGTCATCCTTATTCTGCACGCCAAGCCCTTTAAATATCAAGGGGAAAAGGAGAAATTGTATTAAAAAATGAAAATGCAAAAGTGAAATAGGACAAAAGTTACTAAAAATTCTAAAATATATTTATTAAAACAGATTTATCTCAAAATTTTTTTGCAATTTAAAAAAACCCAAACTTATATAGTGTAATGTATTTACTCTATGGTATAAAAAATCTAAAGAGAGATTTTTTATTTGAGATTTTTGATACCATGTTCACTTTCGAAAACAGTATTTTCTAATTCTCTGGATCTACTTTTTTTTATATAATTCGCGAAGATACATTAAAGGAGAAGATACCAAAGTGCCGCCACCTTTGTCGCTTGTGTATCAATATCGAACGCCGAACACGGGCTCGACACGTGTCCATTTCCCTCTCCTCCTCCTCCTCGTCCCGCAGCAGTAGCGGTCCCGGCCGGCGCTCGGGTCGCGCCATCTTCCTTCGCGCCCTCTCTCTCTCTCTCTAACATCGAGCTCATCGCTCATTCTCTCTCTCTCTCTCTCTCTCTTCGCGACATGAACGACCGGCTGCTCGACAGCGCGGCAAGCGGCGACGCGCGGCGGCGGAGGGAGCGCTTCGACCGCCGCTCCGACGCCCTCGCTTACGGCTCTCCTTACCAGAAGGCGGCCGCCTTGGTCGATCTGGTGAGCGCCTCGCGTCCTCCCTCGCGCGAACGAGCTCCGTTTCGCCAGCTCTCTCTCTCTCTCTCTCTCTTTCTCTTCGTCTTTCGTTTTCTGCTGTTCGATCCCGTGAGCTGGTCTTAGCATTGCCTCTGTTCTTTCTTTCTTTTTTGGAGTGGGCGAGCGCGTGTTGCGTTGTCTAGAATGCGCTTGTTCCAAATCTCAATCCAATCCTGTTTCGGGCGGACGGAGGATGGCTTTCCGATGCTGCACTTGCGGCGATATCTCTTCGCCGTCGTGATCGTCGCAGTCTGATGACACTAAGTTTGCATGTTTTTCACCTGGTAATGGAGTTGAGTAGAACTGGATTTACGCGGCCGGAAGGCTGATCTCGTCCGCGATAATGTAGCAGTGGAACATTGAAATGAGTGATTCGAACTAATAGAAGAGCAACCAGCAAAATTTTATGTTGAGTACTCCAAGTTGACTTTTTTAGCTCTTGTTTGGTTAGTAGGTTTTTGGGGATATCATATCTTGAGTTCTTCTTTTCAGCTTGTCGTGGCTTAAGCTTGTAATCATTCTGGAAAACAAAAATGTGGGTTTAAGCTTGTAAACAGCCATTTCGAGATTTTGTATTTTCTTTTTTTGCCCGCAGTTTCCGTTTCTGCATCTTGCTTTCTTTGTTTCGATCGCGGCCCAATGCTTTAGTGCCTCCTGATGTGTTCGCATGTGAGAACTATGAGCTCGTGATCTGTGTTAAATGAACCTATAAGTTTGTTCCTCCAGCTGGAACAATCACTGCTGATGTTCTCTTGGATAATCACGCACGGTTTTTTGAAAATGCGTCCTGCAGGCTGAAGATGGTGTTGGTATTCCGGTTCAAATCCTCGACCAGTCGAATTTCGAAAGTGCTGCCAAATTCTACTCCTTCTTCACAAGATTTGACATCATCTGGTCCCTCAATTATTTTGCCTTGATAGTGCTGAACTTCCTTGAGGTTAGTCTGCTTTCTGGTCTCTTCTTCACTGGCAGAGGGCCTTGGTCCCCAGATGTTGCCAAGGTTAATGCACTAACTCTTCACCCCTGCACAGAAACCTCTGTGGTGCGCCAAGTATTCTGCAGATGCTTGCAGTGAGAGGGAATACTTTTTTCTGGGACAGTTACCATACTTAACGGGCGTCGAATCTCTCGTATATGAGGTAAGAGTGAAAATCCCGTAGATACATTTTGTGCCAGTTCACTCACGAATCCTTGTGATATAAATGAGAGCACATGGGGTTCACTTATTTATTTTCGCCAAATTTCAATAGTGGCAGTAGGTTCATCTTCAAATTCTGCTGGGCATTTATTTGAAGCCTCTTTTCATTATGATTGAGACTTCATGAAGAAAGTACCTTTGAGGATGTCCTAGATACATCTATCCTTCCTTGCTTGTATCTGATTAAACAATCACATAATGCTTGTTGTACTTCGAATGAACATTCAATGATGTGCCTATGCCCACTATGCCTATAAATCAACATTCAGTAGTAAAATATTCAAGTAGTCTTTTCCTTTTAAAATAGTAATGGTCTTTTCTGGAGGGGCCATTATATCTTCTATGGCGTCACATTGATCAAACTGGGGAACTCCTTGTAATCTTGCAAATCATATGAATTCTACCCAGCTTATGGTAGGAAATGCTTGAGATTTTGTTGTGTGAGTGGAGCTCATGGATATTCTTTCTCATGCAGAGCATAACTCTTGTTATACTCATGATACATACAATCTTTCCCATTTCATATGAAGGGTTTCACATCTATTCAAGGAGTCCTCTTAACCAAATAAAGGTACAGGACTTTGCTTTCACCTAGCCATTTCTTTGATGATTATTCTTTTAGCTGCTTCACTTTTTAGGAGTTTCTAGTAGCCTTGGACATGTGGACTTTGTGAGTACTGAGATAGTGAACAGAAGGTGCATCATGGGAGAAAAGAAGTTTCCACTTGTTAATTCTCTTCACTTTAGTCATAATGAGGGATGGGCTCTTTATCTTTTGAGTTGTCTTCAAGCAGATATTTCGTAGGCACATGAAAGGCAATGTGCAATGTATTCTGACTGGGAGCATTATCAACAGTTTGATAAATAGAAAAAATGGAGAATGGTGGCTTCAGTCTTATTGTAATTTTTACATTGCAGTATCTCGTCATGAACATGTGTTCTGAGTTGCATTGTTTATGCAGTTAGTAACTTCTATTAATTGGGATTGCTTTCTGCACTATCGATAGGCTGTTAAAATCTTGAATGTCGAAATTCCTTGTGCTGTTTTTATATTTTGATGATTGTTTAACCTTTGGCTTAATTTATCAGGTTGTTTGCCTGGGGCTTTTGGTCGCTGATTTACTAGCATATGCCCTTTACTTGTCCCCTGCGGTGGCACTTGACTATCTTCCTTTTAGAGCAGCACCTTATGTTAGAGTTGTCTTTTTCATCATGAACATAAGGTATGCCTGAGTTATTTCCTCAATTTTTCTTCAACACAGCTGGCTTGACCTGCTTTTAGTATCAAATCTGAAAAACCATAGGCAGATTATTTTTCATGTTTGTTTCAAATGGAAAAAAATGCTTTGAAATAAGATGTCATTTTTTTAAGTCCAATTACATTTTGGAGTTACACTTTCAAACTCTCCGTTATAGTTGATGTTGTACTTTCCATCTTAAAGGTCTATTAATTACATCTATTTTTATTTACCACAGTGAAGGAAGAAAAGAATTTTTCCATTCCTAAAGCATTTGAGATGAACAGTAAAATATAGGCAGGTCTTTCTTTCCAGCTTTGCATCTCCGCATTTTCACATTATGCTCTCAAATTTTACCTTTCCATGTCATTGTAGGGAACTACGAGCGAGCATCATCATTCTGGCAGGGATGCTTGGGACCTACTTAAATGTCTTGGTTGGTTTAGACCCTCTTTTGCTTGCTATTGCTCCACTTGCATGATTTTGTTTCACTGAAGTTAGTGATAGATTATCACATTTTTGTAAGTATTTTCACTATTTATGCCGATATGTAGCTTGTGTTACATGATGTTTTCCCTTTGTTAGGCTTATTTTCCTGTTTTTCTGGTAAAACTGCAGGCTCTGTTGCTTCTGTTTCTTTTGTTTTGCAGTTGGGTGGCATATGTGATGTTTGAAGATACCGAACAGGGAAAGACTGAATTTCCCTCATATGGTGCCACCTTATATAAGATGTTTATTTTATTCACCACATCCAATAATCCAGATGTATGGATATCAGCATATAAGTAAGTAAAATTGAAGTAAAAAATTTCTCCTGTTGATTGTCAAGAGAAGAACTTTTCTAGTCATTCGAGAAAAAATAGGTTTTTCCCTCAAAACTGTTAGATTATATCTTCCCAAGATGTGACCGCAACTTAGCTTGCCTTTCGCTTTGTTTTGTCCGCTTGCTAAAAAAACTTGTTTTTTAAAATGGGGACATTGCTTCTTTTTCTGTCTGTCCGTCCCTCTCTTTCTCTCTTTCTTAATTTTACCTTTGGATTTCTCTTTTTAGCTAATAGTTAGAATTCTTTTATAATGGTAACCTAAACTTTTTATCTTCATTTCTTCAGACTAGTTGGGTACATAAATATGTACTTGATCTTTTTGTTTGGGAATGGCGATTATTTGAGAATTGTCTTAAAAGTTGGATCAAACATTTTTTTTTTATTTTATTTAGATGATTACATGTCATAAAGGACTAAGGGATTGGCCTTAGTGGTGGTCCATCCCTACATGGACTGAGGTCTTGGGTTTGGCTACTTCCTCGCTTGCCCTTTATTTGTATTATCATGTTATACAGCTGCTTGACTTCGATATGTTTTCCTTCCAGAGTTTCACGTTGGTACTCCGTTTTCTTTGTCCTCTATATCCTGCTGGGGGTTTACTTTGTCACAAATTTGGTCCTTGCTGTCGTGTATGACAGCTTCAAGAGTCAGGTAAATTTTCTTTCAATATCAGTGCTATTTCAGAGAATTAGGGGTATTAACTCATGCAAATATGTCTATTTAATATCTCACTTACTATCATAGGGCTTGTAATGTTCATTTTGTATTTGGAGGAAAATATGACACTAAGATCATTTGTTTTAGCTCGTGAAACAAGTCTCTGAGATGGACCGAATGAGGGAAATCATGTTAAGGAAAGCCTTTAAACTCATAGACAAGAATGTAAGTATGTTGGCCTCTCTTAAATACTCTTTAAAGCATGTCTTTCAGAAGGAGCTTCTTCTGCTTATCATTTTGTTTTCTTATATCTATGGAGAACATGCATCTCCTTGTGCCGGTCATTCATGACAGCTATTTTTTGGTATGGTACTCAAGTTTTCATGGCACAGGTCTCAAAACTCATGCTATAGAAAGAGTTGAACATAATCAAATGCATTTGTCTGCGTGTTAAGACCTGCTAATTATTTGTTTGCTTTGGAGACTTCTTATGTGTGTCCTTTACTGTTCCCAACTTCTATGCTAAAGTTATCTGATGTAGATGTTTGATGAGAAGAGCAGCTGTTAGATGTTCTAACGACATAATTTTTATTAAAGAGGTTTGTATGTACATGATTGGTTGAATATGGCCCTTGGACGCATGTATGAACCACAAAATATAATATACTTTGGATGTCTCGAGGTGAATAATTCTCTTTCTCATTCCCTTCTCCCTCTCTTCTTGTTTCTCTTTCATCTCTGTGAGAAGCATAAATAGCCTGAAGTGATGTACTATTAAAGTTCTTCATCTTACTTTGCCGTTGCTTCTGCTGGGGGATTCTTCTTACTTATGTTTTCCTGGAGTGATTTGGGTTATTCTCTCACTTGCTCGTCATGTTACTTCTTTGGCATGCATAGAATGTTGGGCATATCAATAAAGAGCAGTGTATACACCTGTTGGAAGAACTGAATAACTACAGGTATATAAACATCCTACTCACATGATGACTTGAACTGTTGTTTCTTGTTTTCTTTTTATAATTTCCAGCCTGTCAAGTTAAGCATTCATCAGCGAGATATGTAAAAGCTTCCAGAAAATATGCAAGAACATGTGTGGTGAATTGTTTGCGTTATGAGATGTCATGGCATGCTAATCAGCGCCCTTGAATTTTTAAAGCAGTAGCGATAGTTCTAGCAGAAAAATTCCTAACAAAGAAGAATGCGATATTGCAGATGTAAGATTATCTTGAAAATAGCATGTTTGTCTTTGAATTAGAGGTAATTGATGATAGTCAAGAATGATCCTATCTTCTTAGTGCCTGGAAGCAACACTAGCATGAAGAAGAGCCTATCAAACTTTTAACACTAAACTTTGCCCGAATAATTGGGATCTTGGAAAAACTGATTTGCTTTCAATTATTCTGACTAATGTCTGGGTAACAAGCTTCCCTATGATTAAGTGTGGCTTCTATGCATCGCGGTGTGAAGATAATAGCCATATTATTTCTCATAGAAAGTGGTTCTTCTATATGTTTTCCTAACCTTCGATGCTGGTCTTGCAAATGTTCTTCCAGGACACTGCCAAAGGTATCGCGAGAAGAATTTGAGTTCATATTTGATGAGCTGGATGATAGTCGTGACTTCAAGGTATCAAAAAATTGGCTAAACCTTTTGTCAATAGTATTGCTATTTCTTCCATTGATTTCGCTTTTGTTTAATGGACTTTCTTCTTTGCCTCTTCACATGTTGGTTGTACGGTTTCAAATATGTGGAATGTCAACATTCTTTTCACTAGGCTCTTTATGATTTGGATACTTCTTGCTTCTATTTTTCTTCTTCCTGATGAATATATGTGATCTGATATATGCTGTTTTAGTGTATCTCACTGGTGCAGAATATGCATATGCATTACCAACTTGCTTCCTTTATGCTCCTCAAAAGGAAGAAAAAACAGCTCAGTGTTTGAAAAGCATATGCACCGATTAAAATGACCATATTATACACCGGAAAGGATTTACTATCTCTTTTCTGTGTTTTTGGATTTTCAATTACTGATTTTCATACAATAGATCATCTACCCATGGCCGTTTACCTGGTCAATGCTCTAATTAGAATTTTCCATCCTCTTTTTCTTTTGTAGATCAACATGGATGAATTTGCTGATCTTTGCAATGCAATTGCCCTCAGATTCCAGAAGGAGGATGTTGTGAGTTGATTCTTTTGCTGATCTGAACATAGGCATGAAGCTTCATAGTTTCACTCCCTTTTGTTATGCCATTGTGCAGCCTTCTCTGTTCGAGAAATTTCCATCAATCTACTATTCTCCATTTTCTGAGAAGTTGAAGGGTTTTGTGAAAAGTCCAAAGTTTGGATATATGATATCGTTTTTCCTCATTCTGAATCTGGTTGCGGTGATTGTTGAGACAACGGTATGGCTTGAACCTTCATCAACTTCATGCTTTACAAATCCCTGTGTGGCACTATAGTGAAGCACAAGATCAGTTATGATATTTTATGTTGATTGATTAGTTGATCACGTGATGCAAATGAAGCTACAATTGCACAATTTTCTATTTTGCATTGTCTTCAATGCTGAAGTGAGCTCTAGATGCAATGGATGGCCATGTTCATGCGTAAGAATGCTGAACTTATTGCTTTTGTCTCTAGTCTCTCAAATATGACTACTGTAGCGACTCATAAGGTGATAATTGTCTAGCTCACATCTCGTGATGATCAATTATTGAAAGTATTTCTTTCTTTCTTGTTTAATTTTAGATACCAATTATCAGATATTGTGGGTCATAAAAGCTTATCTAGGTTTGATATGTGAAACTAGTTGTTACTGATGGGCATAACCTGTATAAAAGGTCAGGGATTCACCCAGGCTTGTAGAACTTGGAATGGTTGATCTCTTCCTTACATGTTGGGATGAGTCCATGTCAGTCAATAGTCTGAAAACATGCTCTGAGGTGACTAAGATGAGTTAAATCAGATGTTATTATCACTCCTAGTGGATTCAAATAAGGAGAACAAGCTGGCTTTTCTGCAATTCTATAGCAAAGTGCTATATGACTTGTTTTCTTGTGCAAAGGACTTATCTTTGACCTATCACTGTTAAAGCTCAAAAGTTGCTCTACTTACCATGTATCACTTAGCATCATTACTCCTATTTTCACTTTCAACATTTTATGCAAATCAATTCACTTATCTCAGTCCCTTTAGTACATTATTGTGGTAATTATTGGAATATTGAGGGAGCTAATGGCTTGTTGTGTTACAGCTGGATATTGAAAACAACTCTGGCCAAAAAGTGTGGCAAGAGGTAGAGTTTGTCTTTGGTAAGTGTGCTCTGGATGTTCGTGTTGTACACTGGTATATGAGTTGTAATTCCTATTCAGAATTGGAAATGATCACAATAAATATGGCATAGCAAATTTTATTTATCAAATTCCAGTTTGAACCAGCTGGAATGGAACATGGCTCTTCTATGTAATGTGGCATTTTTGATTGTGCCTTCACTGAGTTCAAAATGTCTATAGATGTTGAGCGAGTGAGGAGGGATCTGATATTTTCTTGTATTGTCTTAAAGTGTTATGGCTGTTTTGTCACAGAACCATTGAAAAATTTTAGTTCCTGTTAATTTGTGCTCAATTTTAGTGGCCTGCTATCTGATTGTGCTCTTTCTAGCAGAACTAGATGTCTTTATAGTGTCAAAGTTAGATTCAATTTGTCCGGATCTTAAAAAGTAGCTGTGTGGTCATTGTTTCCAATCGTAGACTGATTGACTTCTAATTCTGGAACTTCCCTTGTTTTTGAGGTACTCAATATCCTTTTTCGCTGGGATTAGGTTGGTGATTTTGGACCCCATCAATTATTGTAGGTCTTAGATGTGAGATAATTAATTTGCACTAGTTAAATCCTGGATTTTGTATCAGTTGATTGTCATATGCTACGAATTTATGTTGATTCTTTTAAAGGGCTTGTAATATGCTGTTGTGATTGATATTTCTATTTTGTCCCACAGGTTGGATCTATGTACTTGAGATGGCATTGAAAGTTTATTCGTTTGGGTTTGAGAACTATTGGAAGGATGGTCAAAACCGCTTTGATTTTCTCATCACCTGGGTGATAGGTGAATATTTCACGCAATGATAGATCATAATTTTTTCAGCGTGTATAAACTGTCTAACATATAAATGTTCTTACTTACAATTGATGCTTATGATGCCGCTACAGTCCATACAAATATATAATGGAACACATTTTCCCAATTGTGGGTAGTTTATTAAACCATTGAATTCTCTGAAATTAGTAGTCAGTTTTGTCGATCCTGGAAGTTGTTGTGATTGAGATATATAAAACAGGTCTTCATACACATGCGTTGCATGTGATTATTGAACATACTGCCTTTCTTCGTAAGAATTGCATTTCTAATTAGTTATTTTCAGTAGGGCATCACTTTCTCCATAAGTTCATAAGGTTTGTAAGCAAAAAAGAGGAAGTCCATGATCAGCTGAATGTAAAATAAGATGAAGCTTTGCTAAATAAATGAAATCAGTGAAGACTATTATTGGACCCCTAGTTTCACATAAATTACGGACTATAGGTAAATTTGATGTCATTGAATAAGTTAGTGTTGAGAACCTTTTTGTCATTAAAACACAGCAAATTTTCACCGTAGGCCAATTTATATTTTATGATTAAAGAAATCAGGGACTGTAATTACGCATCTGTTGAGTATTTAATCAGTTTAGAGTTTGACTTAAATGATTCATTGAATAAGCGATAAGAGCTTGTCATAATAGTATAATTAATGGTTGTCAATTTGGTGATTGCAATGAGTTGCAGCTACTCTACTTTATGTTTGATGGGACTTTATGATTGCAATGGTGCCCCAAGGGAACTTGGTGAGAGTAATGCTACATGTTTTCGAAACAAAAACAATGAGCGAAGTATAGTTATTTCACATGTCACAAGACATTTTTTTTTTTGGTCGAAGTCACGGACATTAGAACATGTAAAAGATATCCCTTTGCATTTTCAGAGCTCATAAAATATAGTTAAAGAGTCTCTCAAGAGAGATGTAAAATAACTTGATGGCACTACAGTGAACATAGTTGAGGTCCAAAGATATCTGCTATTAACAAGTCAGCTGTCGAATAATCATATCTGGATATTTCCATATCCTAGAAATGTTAAATCTTGTGAAGTTTCACTGCATTTCTGAACTGGTACTTGCTCCTTTGCAGTCATTGGAGAAACTATCACCTTTGTGGCTCCTCATGGACTTGACTTTCTTTCAAATGGAGAATGGTATGCACGATATAAGTTTTTGATATATCCCACTACTCTTTTTGCTTTGTATAGTTTGGAATGCTTTAGGTCCATTTGGGGGATGTTGCAAGTGCCCTGCTTTTAGGAACTTTACTATTTAGACTGCTAATAGATCTAGACATGAAAGTCCTCAAGAGGAACATCATTTCAGTTGCAGATGAGCAATTGTTAATTGAGGTTCTTGCTGGTTCACATGGCGATGGCAAACATGGTCCAATATTTAGAATAGTTTACATGAGAGATTACCTGTAGGCCCTTGAATATGACTAGAAGCTAAGTAAAGTGCTTGAAAGATGCTCAGATAGGATGGCTGGGAGACTTGCATTGAAATATTTGGAATTGCAAGTCAGGAGCAAATCCTCATGCCACCTTTTGATTGTATTCATGAATGAACTGTAATTGGACTGGAAAATTTTGGATTTTCTTGAATTATGTAATCTACATTTACGGAAAAAATTGGACATACAAGAGGTAAAATGAAGACTCCTTTCCAGTTTCCTACTAAACATCAACCAATTATCCATTATAGTTACCCTTAGCCTGACTGCAGCTATCATGCTAAGTTGCATATTGGAATAGCCCAGTTTGTTTTTCTTGTTTGACAACATGGTGGAGTTGATCATAATGATGTATGGTGTCCAGTTTACAGATACCTTTCTTTGATTAAAAACTGGTCAACTAATATAATTTAGGCTACATTGAATCAACAAAGCAGGACAGAATGCACATCCAGATTCATATGTTGATGGGGATGAAATATTAACTATACTTTGTCTGGGTGGGTCCTTCGATGCTATTTTGGCATGACGGAGTGTTTACTGTTTCTTTGAGTTTGCTAAAGAAAATTTTGTTATTCTTTGTAATGTAGCTTCTGTGCCTCCTGTATACACTTGAAGACAAATTCTAATTCTTTTTTCACATTTCTTTGTTACAGGATTCGGTACCTTCTTCTTGCTAGATTGCTGAGATTGATAAGGCTGCTGATGCATGTTAAACGATACCGAGCTTTTGTCGCTACATTCTTGACCCTCTTACCAAGTTTGATGCCATACCTTGGAATCATCTTTTGTGTACTGTGCATTTTCTGCTCTCTTGGAGAACAGGTATCAGATGCTCCTCTTTTTGTCCTCAAACAAAGAATTGTCCTTTGGATCATCTGCTGGATGTTTTTGCTGTTGCTCCTTATTGGAATTTCGAATAGTGGTTTATCTCATACATATCTTTCTGCGGTGAAGAATATTGGGTGGTCTCCCGCATGCTTGCTTTTTCATCAGCAACCTTGTTTTTTGGGTCCACTATCTTTTCTTCTACAGAAAAATATTGTAATATCAAATCCTTCCATGTTAAGTTTAAATAGTTTGGAGCAAGCATTTCCAATCAACTAATTTTATGCATATATCGTCATCAAGCTTGCATTCCTATTTTTAAAAGGGAAAATGGAAGACTCTGCTAGTCTGTTAGCTGATGCGAAATAACCATACATCTACCACTCTTAAATATCAAATAAGGATGATGATAAATGGTTGGAACCTTATGGCTTTTTCCAGCATTATCAGCTGAATTTTCTGAGAATGATATCCTTAGCTGTTCCTAGTCTCATAAGTTGAATTTACTAAAAATGACATATAATGTCTTCCTTATACATATATTCATCTTCTCAAGTTAAATCAGCTTTAAACTGTTTATGAAATTCTTTTCTGTAGATCTTTGGTGGAATTGTCAATGCTGGGAACTCCAAATTGGAAGAAACTGATCTTGCAGCTGATAAGTATCCTTTGTATTGTCTTGTTCTTCCTCCTTAATCTTTCTAAAAATGCACCCCTTCCCTCCCCAGTCCCTGCTCCACCCAAAAGAAATAACTTTGTTTCTTCCACCTCTTTGAAGCAATGACTGTAAGGGGCGGAAATAATGTCAAAAAAGTTGAAAATGCACTATATGTTTCAATTATAAAGCCACAGCTGATTTTCAATTGACAATGAACATCCTATATAAAAAAGAGACAATTCAGATTTCAAGAAAAAAGGCAAGAAGTAATGAATAGTTAATCTGTAGAATCATAGCTTTATGTACTAAGGATTCAAAAGAATCTACTTGGAGCTAAAATCTTTATCTATGATTATTGGAATATGCAAATTCATCAAGATGATTGCCTTTTAGACTTTGATATCATCTTCAAATCTTTTGTGGCGAGCATTTTTATTACATAAAAAATCATAGCTTTATGTATAAGGATTCAAAGGAAAGTACTTGGAGCTAATGATTATGTAAAAAATGCAAATTCATTAAAATGAATGCCTTGTAGACTTTAATATCATCTTTAAACCTTTTGGGGCAAATTTCTTCTACATAAAGGGGGAAAAAAACAGAACTGGTACATGTCATAGTTTGAGAGTATTTCTAATAACCCTAATTTGTATTCTTCTTGTAGATAGCTTCATCAAATATTTTTCATGTCCTACTTTTGTGCTAGTTGGTGATAGAATTTGTTATTTGGATCACTTTTTCTTGACACTAGTTAGCTATTTGCTTTTCAATTTTAATGACTATCCGAATGGAATGGTGACACTTTTCAATTTGTTAGTCATGGGCAACTGGCAAGCCTGGATGCAGGTGCTACCACTCATTGCCTACTATCTAATATATTATGTTTTGTTCCTAATGACTGCATGTCTTATGTGTTACTGTATTTTCTTGCTATGTTCCAGAGCTACAAGGAACTAACAGGGACCTCTTGGACCCTCATATATTTCATCAGCTTCTACTTAATAACTGTTCTACTGCTCTTGAATTTGGTGAGTCGTTTTTAATAATCATAGGGACATATCATTGAGTTTAACATTCCAGGGTGCATTTCCCTCTTGAAGAAAGTTCTTTAACAATTTAATTAAACAAGCAAGAAGAATAAGAGAAGGCATGGAAAAGTTTTTGAGGAGACACTGTTTTCTACAAGCAAGCCAACTAAAATGCTTCTTCTCAAATCAAATTCCATATGCCAGACATGCATGCAAAACTACTTCTGCAGCAGATCTATTGGGTCAACTTGCTTAGACTATCAATCATGCATTCATCCTAGCATGAGGCCGACTGTGTAACCTTGTGTTGGTTTAGCTCAGCTAACCATTGAGAAAATAATTTTTCTCTAATACTGTTGGAGAATGAGACCTTTTGCCTCAAGCACTGTAGGCTGTGTGGGAAATGGTTGGCACATGTACTGTAGTTGCTGAAGATGTTGACTGCCTTTCATCGTTTTTCATACTTGCACTAGAGATAGAGTCTTAACAATTTAGAGAAGGCTGTGACTAGGTAGTGCATTAACTTCCTAGGCCATTGGTTCTACAATCTATCATGCTTCTTTTCCTCTACTAGTGTATTTCCAATCATCAAAAAGTACACTTCAAGCATGTTAGTGCTGGAGAAGGGACCTTTGCCTCAACTGCTGTAGATTATTGGAAATGGCCAGCATGTGTACCTTATGTTGCTGAAGAAGTGAATTGCCTTTTATCAGTTTCCATACTTGCATTAGAGATAGATCCAAATTGAGCTAGAAATATAAGGTGCCCTGACTAGAAAAATGTGAACTTTCTACTTCCTAGTCTCTTGATCTATGTTACTTTGATGCATATTTTTCCCCTATACTATGGTATACCAATCATTCAGCAGTATGCTCTAGATAGGTGAAATGGATATTTTAGAATAATATCTAAACAAGTTAGGCTTTTTTACGGTTGCAGTAAATTAATGGCATGGGCAATTCAAGAGTCAATTTCAAGAACATTTTGCCAAATATGGCAATAAGTCTATGAATTCTATTTACTCTTCTAGATTCTGTTAATACAATGCATGTTCAAGCATTCTCATCTTCTTACTTATTGCAATCTCTCCTCTTTGGAACTTGAAACTTCCTGAGGTAGCTTGTTGTTGAGTGATTGACTGAAACGGTATTACAAGTGAAAAACCATCAGATCAATGAAATTATGATGTTCTTATTCTTCAGTCGTATAAAAGAATGCATCAAAACTTAAAGACAAAGCCAGCTGATGGTTGAAACTGTATTGTTGAGTTCTGTGGCAATTGTTAAATTAAGAGCATGCATTTTTATTTCCATGTGATTACAGGTTGTCGCCTTTGTCTTGGAGGCATTCTTTGCTGAAATGGATCTTGAATCATCAGAAAACTGCGAGGGACAGGATGAGGTGTGTATTATCTATTACTTAGAAAAATGTCATGGTGACTCTTTAGGTACATGTGTCAGTGTCAGCATAGAATCATCCAGTTGTCAGATATTTTCAGAATCAAGCTTCTATTAATCTCTGTGATCCCATTTATATAGGAAATAAGGGGCAGGCGGTCTCGTTCAGTCGGGTATGTACTGTTTGGACACTATTTAGGGATACTTATCTTCTGATTTATAAGTGATTTAGATTATTGCGTGATGTGTTATCTTTGTGTCTTTTCCTGGCTTAATACAGCACGAAGACAAGAAGTCAGAGAGTTGATGTCCTGCTTCATCATATGTTGAGCGCAGAGCTTGACAAAGCAAAGTGCACTTGTCCTCAACCTTAATTATGTATCATACAGGTAAAACTTCATTTTCAAGTCCTGCAGACTCATTTTGTTTTCCAAGCATTTTTCACCATGTTTGCTATTCATGCAAGAGTAGAAAACTGGAAGTTAAATTTGTTAGAATTTCCAAAAGATGCCTGTTTTTATCAATTTTAAATAGCTTTGGTACCTTAGAGGGCATAGATAGAATAAGTACTCGATGGATGTTTTTGTCAAGTTGTGCTATCATTCTGGTAGGGTTTGCTGGTTGGATTGCTAGAATTGCATTTGTTTATTGCATCACATGTTAATCTCATAAGTTCTAGATGGCTCCCTGTTTTGGTTGGTGATGAGTATAGAGGGAGTTACTAGATATAGATGATTGATGCATGTGCATGTTAACATTGTTAGACTACAAAGGTATATTTCGTCTCCCTTCCACCTGAACTGCAGCAAAATCTGAGTGCTATAATTTCAGCTGTGCTATAGTTGCTTCATGGTTGCATGTACGAGTTGTTATGTACGTATCGTATCTTTTAGGTAGTGTTTGGTCAAATATACGCAACTGCTAGTGGCAGTCATTCTTTAAATTTGATTGTGTCAGCTCTGTAACAGGTAGTCAGTTGCATGTTACTGTTCCCTTCTTATTTATTCGCCTTCAATTTGCCCACCCAGGTTCTCTAGCTTTCAGCTAGCCTTTTCTTAGGGTGTGGTGATGAAAAAATGGGACTAAGCCTGATTTCTTTATTGTCGTCATTTTGGCTAGTTGCGGGCGTGATTTTGAAGACCCCGATACGAGATAACAGGTTACAGCAGACCGCATTTTATGGACCATTTCAGATAGGCTGGTTCGAACCATACGTATGTAGTTCTTCTTGCCGCGGTTGCTATTGCCTGTTTGTGTTGCTGGGTAAATTTTGTACAGCTGCGAATTTCAACCCTATAATTTGCAACACGAGTTTCTGACTTCCGATATGAGTAAATTTTGTGCACATTACTCAACATGCCGTCTCGGTTAGAGGACACTGATGTCCTGTACAATGCGAGAGTGATTCTTGTTGCATAACATTACTTTATGTTCTACTTCATTTGCTTCGACGTCACAAGCTTTTGCGTCACCTATAAAAGTTTTTTTTGATGTGGGCTGCATTAATTGATATTGTGAGGGCCAATGGCTTAGAACTTTATAAATAATGCTCAAGTCTTTTAATTAATCCCATTAACACAAATATCCTCCCAAATGATGCTGAGCATGGGGCAATCTTATTGAGTTGATGAAAATGAAAAAAAATACAAATTCAATTATTAGTACATAATATGTTAATTTATATCAATGGATCAATTGATTACACCAAAATATGTAGTTAATACATTACTAAATTTTGATATAAATAATAGGATGATCTATACCAGAATGGGCTTAATAAAAGAAAGAACTAGTTCCCTTTTTTTTTTTTTTTAATTAATTATTAGTTCGTTTATTCATAAACTAATTCATGGCAGAACCTTCCATTTGAATGAAAGACATTTTTATTGTTTTAGAAAATGCTAGATCATCCCACACTTTTCTTTCAATACCAGTGAGAAGAAATAGACTTAAAAGAAACGGTGAAATTACTAAGAGGATTTTTAAGAAAATCATGTATCCTTTCATTGAATACTAGTTTAATTCATAATTTAAATAAAAAAATGTATACTGGTTCTATCCTTTTTCTTTTGAGCTTGACCTACTAATAAATAGTTTAATTCAAAATTTAAATGAAAAAAATGTATACTGGTTCTATCCTTTTTCTTTTGAGCTTGACCTACTAATAAAATGCTAAGGGTGCTACTAATAAAATGCTAAGGGTGCATTTCGTAACATTTCTGTTAAAAAACTGTTCCATTTTTGTTTCAGGGAACAATTTTTGAATAAAAAACGCGTTTGGTAAATTTGTTCTTGTAATAGAAAAAAACATAAACATGTTTAATAAACTTGTATAATTTTTTTGTTTCTTTTAATTTTTTAAATATTTTTATTTTATTTTTCCTTTTTTTTTTCTTCCTTTTGGCTGTTGCTAGCCTCGGCCATGGTTGGTGACCGGCAAATGAGGGTTGACGGCCTTGCCCAACCATGGCGACAAGGCTCGGGGGCCGGTGACGCTCCGCAAGGTTGCCCCTTGACGGATGATCGCAGTCATGACCAAGGTCGATGAATGGCCAAAGAAAAAAGAAAAAAAAAGAAGAAGAAAAGAAAGAAAAGAAAAAAAAAGAGAGGAAAATTGTTTCTTGGAAATGTTCTAGGAACAAGAAATAATAAAAAATTGTTTTTTTTGTTTTGGAACAAAAAAAAATTTGGAACAAAGATGCAAATAAATGTTTTCGGAAATTGTTTTCCAAACATAAAAAACAGAAATTGTGTTCATGGAAGAAAAGAACACAAACAAACATGGCCTAAAGTAACTTGGAATTTGTTAGGTAAGAATTGGGATACATAGGGTAATAGTGGAAAAGCACTTGAGCTTTGTATAATTGTTACTTTGCATCAAGAACGATGAATTCTAAATCAGATACAAAAATCTCTTTTATTCGATTATGTGTTTTGGATTCTAGCTATGGAGTTTTTGAGGTGTCATTTTCACGGTTTACGTGTGGTATCAAAATAACCATAGTTTGGAATTGGAATGTGCAAATTTTGCCTTTTAGGATATGTTTAGTAATGTTTTTATTCAAAAATTGTTCTAGGAAATAGAAATAGAAAAAACTATTTTTGTTCTGGGGAACAATTTTTGTAAAAAAGAATGCGTTTGGTAAATTTGTTTCTAGAATAAAAAAGAGCAATAAAACACGTTTGATAAATTTATATAATTTTTTTTTTCTTTTAATTTTTTAATATTTTTATTTTATTTTTCCTTTTTTATTTTTTATTCCTTTTGGCTAGTTGCCAACCTCGGCCATGGCTGGCGACACTCCGGCAAGGTTGTCGGCCCTTGAGGTTTGGTCGCCGGCCATGGCCGAGGCCGGCGATCGGCCAAAGAAAAAAGAAAAAGAAAAGAAGAAGAAAATAAAGAAAATGAAAAAATAAGAGAGAGATTATTTCTGGAAGTGTTCTAGAAATGAGAAAGAAGTTTTTCTTGTTTCTTGTTTCTTGTTTCTGTTCAAAATTTGTTCCGGGGAACCAAAAAAAAAAATGAATTTGGAACAAAAACATAAACAAACGCGTTTTTCTGCTTTTTTTTTTTTTCGAAAAAAAGAAAAAAAAAAAAAAGAAATTATGTTCATAGAAGAAAAGAACACAAACAAACATGGCCTTATGGGAATCTTTTGTCCAATGAAAATTGAATTTTATTACATAAATGGATTGTACTCGTCGAGGCAAATATTTTGACATTTAGAGAGTAGGGGTGAGCATGGTCCGGGTTGGTCCAGGCCACCCCCTAACCTAGGACCAACCGTACGGTGTCGGTCCTCAATTTTTAGGACCGAGGACCAACCCTATTGAGCTTGGGACCAAGGACCGGACCGGCCCAATGGGTTCGGTCCGGTTCCAGGGTCAACCCAGGACCGATCGATAATTTTTTTCGTCTTATTTTTTGTACTCCATAAAAGAACAAACCGACAAATTCAAATTACACATCTATCGACAATGCAACATTATGCAACTAAATTATAAATATCCATACATATTTAGCAAATTTAAGATGACACAATAATAAAAATTTCGTACATGCTAACTACTCATCGAGATATAGGACAAGATGGAAAGTTTTTGTAATCATCTATCTTTAATATTCATAACACCATATGCAAAAGCGTTTTCCTGCATTTGATCATGTAGAGTCCACTCAACCAAAAAATGAGCTTCACACCACTTGACTAGCAAATCACCGTAGAACTGCATAAAGATTACTCTACTCTTCAAAAACTTCTACCATTTGACACAAATTGAAAAGCAAAGTGCAGCTGAAATTTATTAGTAAAATACAATTAAATCGTAACAAGTTCAAAATACTTAATATAAACCATGAATATATAACTTCATATATTGTTAATTCACCGAACTTATAAACACCTGAAAACAAAACAAACGACACATAATTAATACTCAACAAAAGTTTTAAATTTAAATTACTATTAGTGCTATTAATAAAATATCTCAATATAATATAATATAACAGACATTTTACTTAGGTTTGAATATATAAAAGAATTATAAATAATATAATATAATATACGGGGTTGGTCGGGGTTGGACCGACCCAAAACTCTTAGGACCGAGGACCAACCCGCGGTGTTGGTCCGGAATTTCAGGACCAAGGACCGACCCCGGTCCCTTGGGAACCGGACCGGGACCGGCGGGTTGGGCCGATCGGGGTCGGTCCGGGGTCAACCCTAGACCGCTGCTCACCCCTATTAGAGAGCCACCAAGGGAGGCTGCACATTCCCCTAGGCATCGCTAAGCAGTGGTGTGCGTTGAGCATGCGCCCTCATGTGGTGTGCGGCGATGCTTGCACATGCAACATTTTGGGATTGATATCTATCAGGTTACTTGACTAGAAAATCCAACTTGTTGAATTGCTCAACTTGGTTTATTTTTGACCTAGATCAGTCGATTGGTCGGACCAACACTAATCAAATCATCGCCAACCATCAATGGTTGGACTGTTCAAGTCGGTTGAGCTGGCTGAGAGTGTGCGCTCAAGCAGCGTGTGGGAGCTTTGATTAGAGCGATCTTGGGGCCTACATTCTTGTATTGAGATTCCCTATGCATGGTATATTTATTTTACATGTTTGATGCCTTTATGGATGTAAAATTACATATGAAACCCTAAATACATGTATTTTTAGGGTATTTTTGCATATTTCCTTTGTGTGTTTTTTTTCCCTAATGATTTTGGAATTATAGATGCTAACTCATATGTATATTATCACATAAGAATGTGTAGAAGCGTGGATAAAATGCATGAGGTTTAATATGTATCAATAAATATAGTAATGTAATTGACATACATATGATTTTAGTGACAAATTGGCTGTCTTCAAACCTAAAATTACATGTATTTGATGAATGTGAGACATAAAGTTTATATCTCTCATATATAAAGATTCAATGATTCAATCAAGTTGTGACTACTAAAATGGCACACTTAATTGAGTTTGAGAAAGATTGATATTATATTATTGTAGGATATCTTATATTCTAATTGTTCATGTTCTAATGTGTGATCATACTCTCAAAGCAAGTGATTGTGTATTATTTTGTGTATTATTTTATGGAGTGATATGTATGATTGATGAGTGATTCATACTAGTTATTCATACACCAAAAGTGGAAGGTTGGCATATATTTCTATGGCTACTATCACGTGGATAATATATAACTACATATTATGTATTTTGTCCAATGATGATTATACGATAATGTATGTAGCTATATGTTGTGTACTTATATGGTTTCAAGTTATATAATATATGTTGCTTGTTTTCAGTTACTTTTTTTAAGAGTTTTTATTATGATAATTGGAGTTTTTATTAGTTCAAACTTTAAGAAATGGAGAAATGATTTTTTGTTTGGGATAAATTGGTAGATGTTTATATTATTCTTATTGCGGATAAGCCAACAGGTGTCCAATTGACAGTGCAAAAGCCTAGAATGCACACTTCATTTCTTGGGAAAAGAGTAATTGGATTTGTTTGTTATTTATGAGGCGATCCATATTTTAGAAATTGGTTGACTACACTGCTAGTTAGATGATGGAAGTCTTGGTTGTTTGATATCATGTCTCATCTAATGTTGAGAATATGATACATCTACAAGCACTCTTCAACATGAAATATGATGGTTCAAGTGGAGTTAAGAATTACGTTCTAAGAATGATGGATTTGTTCACAAATCTTTAGGCTCTCAACTTTGCTATTCCCATTCCTTGCATTGTGGATTAAGACTTAAACACTCTTTCTTCCAATTTTAGGATTATCTAGACTAATTATAATTGCTAAGATGAGACCTAGTCAATTAATGACCTGATAATAAGGATGGTTAATGAAAAAGAGAAACTTAAGAGCACATTGTCTCGTATGCCTTAATTCTAGTAGTGAGAAGAGTAATGGGTTCAAAAATTATACCAGTAAAGGAATTCATGAAAGTGTTGATCTTTCTAATAGTCTAGATTCTAAGAAAGCTTTACAATTGATGGTGACCATTTTTACTTTTGTAGGTACAAAGATCACAAAAGAAAGATTGCAACAAATATAAAATATGGTTGTCCAAGCGTGAACATGCAACTAATAATTCATTGGCATTTGTTTATAAATTCAACTTATTAAAAGTCTCGTAGCGGTGCAATTAATCATGTTGCATTTATTGTATAAGGATTCATAAACTGGAAGAAGCTAAATTAGGTTGAATCAAAGCTCGGAGATGTTATTTTAATTCTAAATTTTGGTTTTAATTTGATATTAAGGAATTTGCATACCTTTTTTAAACACAATATAGTTTTTGCATTTTGTTTTGACATGTGTGTCTACTATTTTAAAATAAAGAGCAATAATATTTCTATGTTTTTTAATTCAAATAAGTTAGGTTAGGTATTGCGATATGGTTGTGTTTAACTTTCAATGATATATACGCTACTTATACAGTTCAAAATGTTGTTTTTAAAAGATCTGTTCTTAATGAACAATTTTATGCATTATAGTATAAATGTTTTGGTTATAACTCTAAAAAAAGATTTTTATTTTTTTTTTGAACTAACTTTAAAAAAAGATTAGAAAGGCTGATAAAGCCTAACATCTAGCCTACTCTTAAAATTTACCTAGAGTTTTTGTGCAAATTGTTTTAGATATAAAATGACTAAAATATTTAAGAAAATTGTAATCCGAATTTGTAACCTATTTGAGGTCATTCACACTAATTAAAACATTGTGTAGAAATTTTTATTTCATCACATTTATTGATGATTATTTTCGATATGGATATCTATGCTTGATTAAGGAAAAATCTGAGTTTCTTGATAAATTCAAGATTTTTCACATTGAAGTTGAGAAATAATTGAGAAAATTTGTGATGGTTGTGAGATATGATCGTGATTATAAGTATTTTGGTAAGTATGGCGATACTAGATAGCTTAAAGAGCCATTTTTCAAATATTTGAAGGATTTAAGATAGTAGCTTGGTTTACTATGCTTGGGACTGAATCAAATGGTGTGGCGAAAAAGAGCAATCGTACTCATGTGGATATGATGATGAGTATTGTTACTAGGACCAATTTCTTTGATTTTCTGTGAGATGAAGCTTTAACATGCCAAAGCTGTTTCATTAACTCATTCTAAGTTATGGACTGACGTAAACTTAATTTAAATCATTTTAAGGTTTGGGGTGTCCTGCATATTCAAAATGAAGGATGAACTAGTAATATGGAGGACAATGGATGAAAAGTGTTGAAGTTTTGGATCGTTGCCAATTCACTTCAAAGACAATAAATTCCAAATTAGGTGTCATTTTCGCAGCTTACACCGCCTCCATTTGCTCGATGTTGTTTGGTGTTCGATATGGCGGTTCTATTCTGGTGCTCGTTCACCGGTGGGGTTCTCAGAAAATACTCAAATTCTGCAACCATTGACCTCTTTTGAACTCTTAACATGCCCGCCGAGTTCAAAAAAAGGTTCCGTGGTGCGACGACGGCATTGTGAGAAAAGTTCAGTTGGATGGCTTGTCGTTTGACCTGTGGTTGGGACTCCTTCCACACGATTCATCCTTGATTCACGGTTATGTGCACGTATTAAATAAAACCCAGAAAAAACACATGATATATTTTGGGATTTTGATGTTGACCTGTCTGCAAAGCTAACGGGTTTAGATCCACGTCTTTTTCCCTTAACCAAACCGTTATCTCATTATAACTACCGAGTGTCGATTTCTTTTGGCTTTTCTTTCCTCTCCCCTTGGACCCCTTGAAAGGGTATAACTACTAATTTTAAAAAAAAATTCTTAGATTATTTTAGTGAGATGTTTGACTTTGTCCGGTGTGATTTTCCATAAGCAGGGTCTGCCCCATTCGTACCCACGAAAAATCTGGCATGACTGATGGGTATGTGGACCAGTGGATGGCCTCCACGGTCCATATGCGATCCAAATCTGGCCAGCAAAGTAAAGAGATATTTTAAAATAAGAAAATAAACTTAAGATAAATCTTTTCTTTTAATAATTATTTCTTGCAGTGCAGTTGGGGGCTTCTTTTTGTTGTCCTTATCCCGTAGACTGACTCACTTACCCTATTAAATATCAAGAAAAAGAGTAAAGAGACAAGGACACGAATAATTCTTCACTTTAATTTAGCGCGTGATATGATCTTTAAATTTTAATTTTATTTTATAATCTTTTAATTTTAATTTAATATGTAATATGATTGATAAATTTTTATTTATTCAATATGATTTTTGGAGTTACAATATATATTCAATTTAATTCCTAAAAACATTAAACTTTTTCATAAAAAATATGAATTAATTTGAACATTTATCAAGATGATAAGGAATATATTGAATTAATTTAAAGTTCATAAATTAGTTGATGAAATTTTAAGAACCGTTTATATTGTTCATCTTTTTTTTTGGTGGAAGTTTATGTTGTTCATCTAAAAGAGAAAATATCCCAGCCTACCCCATTTAAATTAAAAACATGAAAATGCGGAAATCAAAAAAGGAGAGAGAAATTGGGTTTCGAGAATCAGCATTGATCCGATTCTTAGGATCTTCGTTAATTCTTCCTATTCTTAGTCCGCATAAGTGCATTAAATGGTTAAAGTTACCGAATTGCCGACACCCCTGTCGCTTCTACACCTAATTTTCTCGACGCTCCTGAACGCGGGCCCGACACGTATTCACTTCCCGTCGTCATACCTCAGCTCTCTCTCTCTACTATTTTTCTTTTGTAATTTTCCTGAATTATTTTACGTGATCGGTTTGACTTTGTACGGTGTCATGAATTACATTATATAATTTTTTGGAGTTATAGTATATGTTCAATTTAATTCCTAAAAATATTGAACTTTTTCATACAAAATATGAATTCATTTGAACATGTATCAAAATAATAAGGAATATATCGAACTAATTTAAAGTTCATGAATTGCATCATATATTTGGTGGAAGTTTAAGAACCGTTTATATTATTCATTTTTTTTTTGGTCAAAGTTTATACTGTTGATCTAAAAGAGAAAATATCCCAGCCTACCACATTTAAATTAAAACCATGAAAATGCGGAAATCAAAGAAGGAGAGAGAAATTGGGTTCCGAGAATCAGCATTGATCTAATTCTTGGTATTCTTGATCCACGAATTTGCATTAAAGGGTTAAAGTTACCGTACTGCCGACACCCCTGTCGCTTCGGCACCTAATTTTCTCGGCGCTCCTGAACGCGGGCCCGACACGCATTCGCTTCCCGGCGTCATCTCCTCAGCTCTCTCTCTCTCTCTCTCTCTCTCTCTCTCTCTCTAACTACTATTTTTCTTTTGTAATTTTCCTGAATTATTTTACGTGAGCGGTTTGACTTTGTACGGTGTCATTTTCCGTAAGCCGGGTATGCCCCATCTGGCATCCGTACCCAAGAAAAGTAAATCCGGCATTATTGATGGGTGCATGAGCAAGGGGCGGTCCTTCTCTCCCGGGTCTATGTGCATGTGCGATCCAAATCTGGCCAACATGGAAGGAAGAGAAAATTCTACAGAGATATTATAAAGTGAGAAATTAATACTAAAAACAATAACATTTAATTTAATAATTATTTCTTGCAGTTGGGGCCTTCTTTCTGTTGCCCTTGTCCCCTACGCCGATTCACTTAGCCTTTTACATATCAAGGAAAACAGATGAGTGACAAGGACACAAAAAGTCCTCCACTTTGGTCAACTTTAATTTAATATATAATATTTCCTTAAAATTTCAAATTTATTTAATGTGATTTATGAAATTTAATTTAATTTGTAATGTGATCAATAAATTTTTAATTCGTTCAACATGATCTATAAAATTTTAAATATTTAATATTATTTTTCGATTCATTCAAATTCAAGGATACTATTGAATTTTTTTATAGGTAATATGAATTAATTTGAACATGTATAAAAAGTCGATGGAACATATTGAATTAATTTAAAGTCTTAGAAACAGATTACACACTCGATCAGCCTTCAGTGACCCCTATAGCTTTTACCCAGAAGAGAAATAGAAAATATCCCGGCCGACCTCCATTTAAATTAGAAAAAAAAAGACGATGCTGGGAAATGAAAAAGGAGGAGAGAGAAATCGCTTCCCAGAACCGGCACTGATCTGATCCGATACTTAGGATCCACGTTAACGTTAATTCTCGGAATTCTTAAAGGGCAAAAAGTTACTGAAGTGCCGACACCCCCTGTCGCTACTGTACTGAATCTTCTCGGGCGCTCCTGAACGCGGGATCGACACGTATTCCCTCGTCGTCATCCTGCGCGTCCTCCTTCCCTCGCAGCAAAGGCAACGCCCACTGTCGTCGCCATCTTCTCTCGCGCGCGCGTCTCTTTCTCTCTCCTCTCTCTCTCTCTCTCTCTCTCTGTGCGCGGAGGCCTTTCGGCTTCGGCTTCGGCTTCGGCGACATGAAAGATCCGCTGCTCGTCGGGGAGAGCAGCGACGCGGTGCGGAAGAAGGACCGCTTCAAGCGCCGCTCCGACGCCCTCGCCTACGGCTCTCCGTACCAGAAGGCCGCCGCTCTCGTCGACCTGGTGAGCCCCCCCCCCCCCCGTCCCCTCGCGCCCCGCCGGCGAGGTCGAGCGAGCGCCAGCTCGCTCGCCAGCTCTCTTTCTCTCTCTCTCTCTCTCTCTCCGTCTTTCGTTCTCTTTCGTGTTCGATCCCGCGAGTCGGTTTTGGTTGACGAGCGCGTGCTGCATTTGCGCCGGGACGTCGCGTCGTCTTCTCCGGCGCGCGACGAATGGGAGGGCTTCCCGGAGCATGAAATCAGCATTCTTTTTTTTTTTTCTTTTTTTTTTCGGTTTCCAATCTCGATCGCGGATTGTCGTCGGAGGTGGCGTTGTTACGCTGCGTTCGCGGCGATCGCTCTTCGCCGCGTTGAGATCGTCGCTAACTGATGGCACTGCGCTGTTGTTAGCTGTTGAGGCGAGATGGTCTGAGTTTGCGATGTTTCCCGAGTCGTTGAGTTCGTTAGAACCGGGTTACGTGACGGGAACGCGAAAAGTCTCGATCTTGTCGACGGCAATTTAGCCGCGAAACATTGGAATGTGCTCTTGTTTGATTATCAGGTTTTTGGGATGTTAAATCTTGAGTGCTTCTTTCTAGCTAATCTTGGCTTAAGCTTGTAAACAACTATTTCGAGTTTCTTTCCTGCCCAGCTTCCGTTTCTATATCTTGCTTTCTTTGTTTCAATCGTAGCCCACTGCTTTAGTGCCTTTTGACTTGTCTGCGTATGAGAACCGTGAGCTTGTAAACTATATTATTGAGGATAGGTGTTCTGTATATGCGCTTATTCCCTATCTTGGGGAATGAACCTATAATTTTTTTCCTCCTGCTGGAATGATCATTGCTGATGTTCGTTTTGAATAATCACGTGCGAATGATTGAAAATGCATCCTGCAGGCTGAAGATGGTGTCGGTCTTCCTGTTCAAATTCTCGACCAGTCAAATTTCGAGAGTGCTGCCAAATTCTACTTCGTCTTCACAAAATTTGACATCATCTGGTCCCTTAATTATTTTGCCTTAATAGTACTGAACTTCTTTGAGGTTAGTCTGCTTTCTGGTCTCTTCTTCACTGGCAGAGGGCCTTGGTCCCCAGAAGTTGCCAAGGTTACTGCACTAACTCTTCGCCCCTGCACAGAAACCTCTGTGGTGTGCCAGATACTCTGCAGATGCTTGCAGCGAGAAGGAGTACTTTTTCCTGGGACAGTTACCATACTTAACGGGTGTAGAATCTCTCATATATGAGGTAATTGTAAAAGCCCTGTAGATACATTTGGTGCCACTTCACTCATGACTCTTGTGATATAAATGAGACCTTATGCGCTTCATTTATTGATTTTCACCAAATTTCACATTGGGGGAGCAGGTTCATCATGAAATTCTGCCTGTCGTTTATTTAAAAGTCTTTTCATAATAATTGAGACTTCATAAAGAAATTACCTTACAGGATGTCCTTGATACATCTGTCCTTCCTTGCACGTACCTGATTATACAATCATATAATGCTTGTCATACTTCGAATGGACATTCATTGATGTGCCTATCCCCACTATGCCTATAAATGGACACTCTGTAGTAAAATATTCAAGTTGCCTTTTCTTTTGAAAAAATTAATGGTCTCTTCCGTGAGGACCATTATCTTTTCTATGGTGTTACATTGATCAACCTGCAGAACTTGTCATACTTTTGCAAATTGTATGAGTTCTACCCAGCTTATGGTAGCAAATACTTGAGATATTGTTGTGTGAGGAGCTCATGATATTCTTTCTCATGCAGAGCGTAACTCTTGTTATACTCATGATACATACATTCTTTCCCATTTCATATGAGGGGTTTCGCATCTATTCAAGGAATCCTCTTAACCAAATAAAGGTATAGAGCCTTGCTTTTGCCTAGCCATTTCTTTAATGATCATTCTTTTCTTGGAGCTGCTTCGCTTTTTTGGAGTTTCTAGTAACCTTGGACACATGGACTGTGCAAGTACTGAGATGAGTACAGAAGGTGCACCATGAGAGAAAAGAAGTTTCCATGTGTAATTTCTCTTCACTTAAGTCATAATAAGGGACGGGCTCTTGAGTTGTCTTTCAAGCAGATATTTCCTGGGCACATGAAAGGCAATGTTCAATGTATTGTGTCTGGGAGCATTGTTCAATGGTCTGATAAAAAAACTGCCTGAAAGTGCTATCTCTGATTAGTTTCATGTGGGAGAATGGTGGCTTCAGTCTAATTGTAAATTTTCCATTGCCTTAAGACTTATAGCATCTCATCATGAAGTCACCAACTGAGGGAAACTATCTTGTGCTTATGATAATACATGTAGTGATCTTGCACTTTTATAATATTAAGTGGAAGCACATGTTCTTAGTTGCATTGTTTATGTAGTTAATACCTTCTCTTAATTGGGGTTGATTTCTGCAATATTGATAGGCTGTTAAAATCTCGCATGTCGAAATTCCTTTTGCTGTTTATATATTTGAATGATACTTTGACCTTGGCTTGATTTTTCAGGTTGTTTGCCTACTGCTTTTGGTTGCCGATTTAATAGTATATGCCCTCTACTTATCCCCTGCAGTGGCCCTTGATTATCTTCCTCTTAGAGCAGCACCTTATGTTAGAGTTTTCTTTTTCATCATGAACGTGCGGTATGAGTTATTTCCACAATGTTTCTTTAAATCAGCTGGTTTGACATGCTTTTAGTATTAAATCTGAAGAACCTTAGGCAGATTATTTTGCATGTTCAATTCAAAATGGAAAAAAAAAGTTCGAAACAAGATGTCATTTTTTAAGTCCAATTGCAATTTGGAATTATACTTTCACACTCTCCATTATAGTTGAAGTCATACTTTCCATTTTAATGGTCTAGAATTACACCTCTTCTTATATTCCATAGTGAAGGAAGAAAGGAATTTTTCCATTCTAAATTTTTTGATATGAATAGTAAAATATAGGCAGGACTGCTTTCCTTCCAGCTTTGCATCTCTACATTTTCACATTACGCTCTCAAATTTTACCTTTCCTTTTAATTATAGGGAACTAAGAGCGACCACCTCCATTCTGGCTGGCATGCTTGTGACCTACTTAAATGTCTTGGTTGGTTTAGTCCCTCTTTTGCTCATTTGAATTGCTATTGCTCCACGTTTCACTAATGTTAGCAATAGATTATCACATTTTAGCAAGTATTTTCTCTATTAATGCCAACATATAGCTTGCGTTACATGGTGTTTTACCTTTGTTTTGCTTATTTTCCTGTTATTCTGGTAAAACTGCAGGCTCTGTTGCTTCTGTTTCTTTTGTTTTCCAGTTGGGTAGCATATGTCATGTTTGAAGATACCGCACAGGGAAAGACTGAATTTACCTCATATGGTGCCACCTTATATAAGATGTTTGTGTTATTCACCACATCCAATAATCCAGATGTATGGATACCGGCATATAAGTAAGTAAAATTGATGTAAATGCTTTAAATTTCCCATGTTGATTGTCAAGAGAAGATCTTCTTTTATAGACATTTGAGAAAAAAATAGGTTTTACCCTCAAAACTATTGGATTACATATTCCCAAGATGTGACTGCAATTAGCTTGCCTTTTAGCTTTGTTTTGTCTGCTTGCTAAATTTCTAATTTTCAAATTGGGGACATTGCTTCTGTCTGTCTCTGTCTCTGTCCCCCTCTGTCTTTGTCTATCTCTTAATTTTACCTTTGGATATTCTCTATTAAATTATTAGTTAGAATTCTTTCATAATGGACACCTAGACTTTCTTTCTTTATTTCTTCAGACTAGGCGGGCACATAACTCTGCCCTTGATCTTTTGTTTGGGACTGGCGATTATCTGAGAATGTCTTAAAATTTGGACCAAACATTTTTGTTATTTAGATGATTACATATCATAAAGGAATAAGGGATTACGTACCATAAGGGAATGACCGAGGTCTTGGGTCTAGCTTAACTTCCTCACTTCCTCTATATTTGTATTATCATCATGTTATACAGCTGCTTGACTTCAATATTTTTTTGTTCCAGAGTTTCACGTTGGTACTCCCTTTTCTTTGTCCTCTATATCCTGCTGGGGGTTTACTTTGTCACGAATTTGGTCCTTGCTGTCGTGTATGACAGCTTCAAGAGTCAGGTAAATTTTCTCGGCATCCCTGCTGTTTCAGTGATCAAGGGGTATTAACTCATGCAAATATGTCTATTCAATATCTCACTTAATTTCTTTGGGGAACTTTCTTTGTAATGTTTAATTTGTATTTGAAGGAAAATATTGACATTATGTTAATTTGTTTTAGCTCGTGAAACAAGTTTCTAAGATGGACCGAATGAGGGAGATCATGTTGGGAAAAGCCTTCAAGCTCATAGATAAGAATGTAAGTATGTTGGCCTCTCTTAAATACTCTTTGTTATATGTCTTTCATAAGGAACTTCTTTTGCTTATCATTTTGTTTTCACTATCTATAGAGAACATGCATCTCCTTGTGCCGGTCATTCATGAGAGCTAGTACTCTCGTTTTTTGGTGTGGTAGTCAAAGTTTTCATGGTGTAGGTCTCAAAACTCATGGAATAGAAACAGCTAAACATAATCAAATGGGTTTGTATGTGCATTAAGACCTGTTATTTATTTGGTTTCTTTGTAAACTTCTCACATGTTGTTTCCTGTTCCCATCTTCTATGCTGAAGTTAACTTCAGCATAGAAGAGAAGAACAGCTCTTAGACGTTCGGATGACCTAATTTTATACTAAAAAGGTTTGGATGTATATAATTGATTGAATAATGCCTTTGGACACAATTATGAGCCACAAAAGATAATATACCGTGTATGTCTCGAAGGTGAATAATGGAGGCCGAATATATATTCTCTTTATCATCCCCTTCTCCCTCTCTTCTTGTTTCTCTTTGCTTTCCATGAGAAGCATAAATAGCCTGTAGTGATGGATTACTGGAGCTCTTCATCTTACTTTGCTGTTGCTTCTTCCAGGGGATCATTCTTACTTATGTTTTCCTAGAGTGGTTCGGGTTATCCTCTTACTTGCTTGTCTTATAGTCAATCTATACCTGCATGTACTCGTCTCTGATGCGCTTCTCTTTTTTTGCATGCAGAACGTTGGGTATATCAATCAAGAGCAGTGCGTACACCTGTTTGAAGAACTGAATCACTACAGGTATGTAAGCATGCTACTGCAAGATGACTAGAACTATTGTTTCTTGTTTTCATTTTATAATTTCCAGCTTGTCAAGTTAAGCATTCATACATATGTAAGAGCTGCCAGAGAACATGCAAGAACATGCGTGGTGAATTGTTTGCATTATGAAATGTCATGGGATGCTAGTCAGTGCCCTTAAATTTTAAAGAAGAAGAGATAGTTCCAGCAGAGAAATCCCGAACAAAGAAGAATGCAATATTGCTGCTGTAAGATTATCTTGATTATCTTGAAAATAGCATGTTTGTCTTTGAATTAGAGCTGATTGATGATGGTAAAGAAGGACCCTATCTTCTTAGGGCCTGGAAGCAACAATAGAATGAAGAAAAACCTATTGGACTTTTTAACTGCTGAACTTTGCATGAATGATCAGGATCTCAGAAAAACTAATTTGCTTTCACGTCACTTTGACTTTTACGTTGACTAATGTCTGGGTAATAAGCTTGCCTATGATTAAGTGTGGCTTCCGTGCCTTACTGTGCAAAGATAATAGCCATCTTATTTCTCTTAGAAAGTGGTTATTCTATATGTTTTCCTAACCTTGGATGCTGGTCTTTCGAATGTTCTTCCAGGACACTGCCAAAGATATCGAGAGAAGATTTTGAGTTAATATTTGATGAGCTGGATGATAGTCATGACTTCAAGGTATCAAAAAATTGGTTGAGCTTTTGGTTAACAGTATTGCCATTTCTTCCATTAGTTTCATTTTTGTTTAATGGACTTTCTTCTTTGCCTCTTCACATCTTATTTCTATGGTTTCAAATATGTGCAATGTCAACACTCTTTCCACTAGGCTCTTTATGATTTCCTTACTTCTTGCTTCTATTTTTCTTCTTCCTAATGAGTGAAGTGATCGGATATATGCTGTTTTAATGTATCTCACTGGTGTACAATTAGCATATGCATGGCCAACTACCTTTTTTTTTTACTTCTCAAAAGGAAGAAAAAGCAACATATTTTGGAAAGCATATGCACGCATTAAAGTGACCATATTATACAATGGAAATGATTTGCCATTTCTTTTTGTATTTTTGGACTTTCATTTACTGATTTTCATGATGATAGATCATCTACCCATGGTCGGTTATCTGGTCAATGCTCTATTAGAATTTTCCATCTCCTTTTTCTTTTGTAGATCAACACGGATGAATTTGCTGATCTTTGCAATGCAATTGCCCTCAGATTCGAGAAGGAGGATGCTGTGAGTTACTTCTTTTGCTGATCTGAACATAGGCATGAAGCTTCAGAGTTTCACTTCCATTTGTTCTGCCATTTTGCAGCCTTCTCTGTTCGAGAAATTTCCATCAATCTACCATTCTCCATTTTCTGAGAAGTTGAAGGGTTTTGTGAAAAGTCAAAAATTTGGATATACCATATTATTTGCTCTCATTCTGAATCTAGTTGCGGTGATTGTTGAGACAACGGTACGGCTTGAACTTTCATCAACCTAATGCTTTACAAATCCCGGCATGGCACTATAGTGAAGCATATGATCAGTTATGATAGTTGCAGTTAATTGGTTAGTTGATCATGTGACAAAAACGGAGCTACAATTGGACAATTTTCTATTTTACCTTGTCTTCAATGCTGAAGTGAGCTCTATACGCAATTGATGGTCAAATTCATGCATGAGAATGCTGAACTTATTCCTCGTCTCTAATCTCTCAAATATGATTACTTTAGCGACTCATAAGGTGATAATTGTCTAGTCCACGTCTCTTGATGATCAAATGTTGAAAGAATATCTTTCTTTTTCTGTTTAATTTTAGATGCCAATTAATAGCTTATGTGTGTCATAAAAGCTATCTGAGCTTAAGAAATATGAAACTAATTGTTACCGATAGGCACAACCTGTGTAAAAGTCCTGGATTTACCCAGGCTTGTGGAACTTGGAATTGCTGACCTCTTCCTTGCATATTGGGATGAGTCGATTTCAGTCAATGGCGTGATAAATAATGTGCTCTGAGGTGACTAAGTATGATCTAAATCAGATGCTAACTAATTGATTGTCACGCCTAGTTCAAATAAGGAGTAAAGGCTGGCTTTCCTGCAATTCTATACTGAAGTGCTCTGACTTGTTTTCTCGTGCAGTGGACTTATCTTGGACCTATCACTATTAAAGCTCAAAAATCACTCTACTTACCATGTACCCCTTACCATCATTATTTCTATTCTCTCTTTCGTCATTTGTTGTAAAACAATTCACTTATCTCAGTCCCTTTAGTACATTATTGTGGTAGTTATTGGAATATTAACGGAGCTAATGGTTTGGTTGTGTTTCAGCTGGATATTGAAAACAACTCTGCCCAAAAAGTGTGGCAAGAGGTAGAGTTTATCTTTGGTAAGTATATGCCGGGTATTCCTGTGGCATTTAATGGTATATGAGTTGTAGTTCCTATTTGGAATTGGAAATGGCTGCAATAAGTATGACTTACCTTCTTACAAGAGTGAAATTTTATTTATCAAATACCAGTTTGAACCAGCTTTGATGAGTTCTATCTAATGGGTTGTGCTTTCATTGAGTTCAAAGTGTCTACAGATGTCGAGTGAGTGGGGATGGATCTGATATTTTCTTGTATTGTCTTCAAGTGTTATGGCTATTTTGTCTCGAAACCATTGAAAAGATTTATTTGTTAATTCATGCTCATTTTTAGTGAATTGCTATCTGATTATGCTCTCTCTAGCAGAACCAGAAGTCTTTATAATGCCGGAGTGAGATCCACTTTGTCAGGGATCTTAAAAGCAGTCATGTGGTCATTGTTTCCAATCGTGCATCTAATTGTCTAATTGCCTACTTATTTGGAATCTTCCTTTGTTTTTGAGCTACTCAATATCCTTTTTCACTGGGATTTGGTTGGCAATTTTTGGGCCCATCAATTATTGTAGATCTTAGACATGAGATAATACATTGGCACTTGTTAATCTTGTGTATTGTGTCAGTTGATTGTCATATCCTATGATTTTTGGTTATTCTTTTAAAGGGCTTGTAATATGCTGTTATGATTGATATATTTATTCTGTGCTACAGGTTGGGTCTATGTGCTTGAGATGGCTTTGAAAGTCTATTCATTTGGATTTGAAAATTATTGGAGGGATGGTCAAAACCGCTTTGATTTTGTGATCACCTGGGTGATAGGTGAATTTTTCATGCAATGATAGATCATAAATTTTTTCAGTGCATATAATTGTCTGACATATAAATGTTCTTACTTACTATGATGGCAATGATGCCCCTACATTCTATACAAAGACCTAACGACATATTAATTCCATTGAATTCTCTGAAAATAGTAGCCTGTTTTGTTGAACGTGGAATTTGTTGCAGTTGAGATGTGTGTGTGTGTGTGTGTGTGTGTGTGTGTGTGTTTGTATAAAACTGGTCTTCATACCCATGCGATGCATATGATTATTGAACATACTGCCTTTCTTCATAAGAATTGAGTTTCTATTTAGTTATTGTCAGTAGTGCATTATTTCTCCATAAGTTCATCAGGTTTGTAACTAGAAAAATGGAAGTCCATTATCAGCTGTATGTAAAATACCATGAAGCATCACTAAATAGAAGAAATAAATGAAGATTATTATTGGACCCCCAGTATCAAATAAATTACGGACTCTAGGTAAAGCTGATGTCATTGAATAATTTAGTGTTGAGATCCTTTTTTTCATTAAAATATAGTAAATTTTCACCATAGGCCAATTTATATGAGATGATATATAAAAATAAATGTACAGTTATTAGCAACTCTTTGGGTATTTAATCAATTACAGAGTTTGATGTAAATGATTCATTGAATATGTTATAAGAATTTCTTATCACAAATAGTAGAATACATGGTTGTCAATTTGCTGATTGCAATGAGTTGCAGCTGCTCACCTGCTTTTTACTTACTTTATGTTTGATGAGACTTTCTAATGGGTGTCCAAAGGGAACTTGGTGAGAGTAATGCATATAGAACATGTTTCAAGACAAACAATGAGCGAAGTATAGTAATTTCAAATGTCACAAGACATTGGAACATGCAAAACATCTCTTTACATTTTCAAAGTTCATAAGATATAACTTAAAGAGTGTCTCAAGAGAGTTTGGTAAAATTTTTCATGTAAAATAACTTGATGATATGACAAACATTGAAGATGGTTGAGGTCCAAGGTTGTTTGTATGTTACATTTGACTATCAGATACAATATGCATATCTGCTAATAACAAGTCAGCTGTTGAATAATCATGTCTGGATATTTCCTTATTCTAGATATGTTAAAGCTCCTCATTTCTGAACTGATATTTGCTGCTTTGCAGTCATTGGAGAAACTATCACCTTTGTGGCTCCTAATGGACTTGACTTTCTTTCAAATGGAGAATGGTATGCATGATATAAGTTTTTGATATATCCCATTACTTTCTTTGCTTTGCATCGGTTTGGAATACGCTAGGTCCATGAGGGAAATTTTGCAGGCGCGCTGCTTTTAGGAACTGTGCCTGCTAATCTAGACATGAAATTCCTGGAGAGGAACATCATTTAAGTTGCGGATGAGCAATTTGTTAATGAGGTTCTTGCTGGTTCACATTGCCACGTTTGTGGGTTACAATATTTTACACAGATCTCACCTGTAGGCCCTTGGATATGACCAGAAGGTATGTAGGCTAGGTGAAGTGCCCAAAAGATTCTCAGATAGGACAGCTGGGAGACTTGCATTGGGGTGTTAGGAGCAAATCCTATGTTTCCTCTTGGTTGTATGCATTACATGAATTTTAACCGGACTGGAAAATTTTGGATTTTCTTGAATTATGAAATCCACATTTAGGGAAAAAAAATTTTATGATAGGTAAAATGAAAAGTCCTTCTTGGTTCCTACTAAACATCAACCAATTATCCGTAAACACTACCCTGAGCCTGACTTCAACAATTAGGCTAGGTTGCATATTGGAGTAGCCCAGTTTGTTTGTTTCTTTCAATTCTCAGTGACAACATGGTGGGGTTGATCATAATGATGTATAGTGTCCAGTTTACAGTGAACTTTCTTTGATTAAAAACTGGTCAACTAATATAAATTACAATATATTGAATCGACGAACTAGGACAGAAGGTACATCCAGACTCATAAGTCGATGGGGTTGAAATACTAACTATAATTTGTCAGGGTGCCTTCAATGCTATTTCGGCATGGCACTTTGAGTTTGCCAAAGTTGAAAGATGTAATGTAGATTCTGTGCCTTCCACGTACACTTTAAGACAACTTCTAATTTTTTTCTGATGTTTCTTTGTTGCAGGATTCGGTACCTTCTTCTTGCGAGATTACTGAGATTGATAAGGCTGCTAATGCATGTTAAACGCTACCGAGCTTTTGTTGCTACATTCTTGACTCTCCTACCAAGTTTGATGCCATACCTTGGAATCATCTTTTGTGTAATGTGCATTTATTGCTCCCTTGCAGAACAGGTATCAGATGCTCTTGTCTTTTTGTCCTCAAACAAAGGATTGTCCTTTGGATCATCTGTTGAATGTTTTTGCTTTTCCTCCTTATTGGAATTGCAAACAGTAGTTTATCTCCTACATATCTTTCTGTGGTGAAGAGTATTGGGTGGTCTCCCGAGTTCTTGTTTTTCATCATCAACCTTATTTTTAGGTGCAGTATATTTTCTTCTACAGTAAATATGAAATATTGAAGTATCGACTCCTTCCATGTTTAGTTTAAATAGTTTGGAGCGAGCATTTCTAGCCAATTAATTTTTTGCATATATTGTCATCAAACCTGCATTCCTATTTTTAAAAAGGGAAAAGTAAGACTCTGCTACTCCATTGGCTGAAGCAAAATGACCACACATCTACCACTCTTAAAAATCAAATAAGTATGATGATTCTTGGTAGGAACCTTACAGCTTTTTTCAGCATTATCAGCTGAATTTTCTGTGAACCACATCCTTAGTTGGTCCTTGTGTCATAAGTTGAATTTATTAAGGATGAAATGTCATGTCTTTATTTCATCTTCTCAAGTTAATTCAGCTTAAAACTGTTGTTGAAATTCTTTTCTGTAGATCTTTGGTGGGATGGTCAATGCTGGGAACTCCAAATTGGAAGAAACTGATCTTGAGGCTGATGAGTATCCTTCGTATTGTCTTTTTCTCCCTCCTTTTTTATTTATCTTGAAAGTCTTTGTAAAATCTACTGCCCCCTCCCCAGTCCCTTCACACCCACAAGAAATAGCTATTTTTCTTCCACTTCTTTTAAATGCTGACTCTAAGGGGTTGAAATAATGCCAAAAAGGTGAAAATGCAGTATATGTTTCAATTGGAAAATTGTAGATGATTTTCAATTGACAATGAAAATCCTATATGAAAGAGAGACAATTAAGATTTCAAAAAAAAGGGCAAGAATAATGAATACTTAATCTGCAGAATTGTAGCTTTGTGCAGTAAGGATTTAAAAGAAACTACTTGGAGCTAAATTCATTATCCATGATTATTAGAAAATGCAAGTTCCTCAAAATGAATGCCTTTTAGATTTTTATTTCATCTTTAAACCTTTTGGGGCGAACTTTTTTATTACATAAGCAGTTATAGCTTTATGTATCAAGGATTCAAAGAAAGCTACTAAGCTAAATTTTTTGGCCTTAACTATGTAAAAAAGCAAATCTGTCGAACTGAATGCCTCCTAGACTTTAATATCATTTTTGACCCTTTTGGGCGAATTTCTTTTACATAAAGGGACAAAAAACTTGTACATGCCATGGTTTGAGAGTATTTCTAATAACCCTGATTCTGTATTCATCTTGTAGAAAGCTTCATCAAATATTTTTCATGTCCTACTTTTGTGCTAGTTGGTGGTAGATTTTGTTATTTGGATCACTTTTTCTTGACAGAAGTCAGCTATTTTCTTTTCAATTTTAATGACTATCCAAATGGAATGGTGACACTTTTCAATTTGTTAGTCCTGAACAACTGGCAAGAGTGGATGCAGGTGCTGCAGTCACTAACATACTATCTGATATATTGTGTTTTGTTCCTAATGGCAGAGCGTCTTATGAATTAATTTATTGTCTTGCTACTTTCCAGAGCTACAAGGAACTAACAGGGACCTCTTGGACCCTCATATATTTCATCAGCTTCTACCTAATAACTGTTCTACTGCTCTTGAATTTGGTGAGTTTTATTTGATATTCACAGGGACATATCATTGAGTTTTTTAAACATTCTAGAGTGCATTTTCCTCTTGAAGAGAGTTTGCCGACCATTAATTAAATAAGCAAGAAGTTTGAAGAGAAAGGCATGGAAAATTTTTGAGCAGACACTGTTTTCTACAAGAAGCCAGCTAAATTGCTTCTTATTGAATCAAGTTCTGGCCGGACATGCATGCAAAATGACTTATTTTGCTGTAGATGTATTGGATCAACTTGCTTAGACTAAGTATTAAGCATTCATCCTAGCATGAGGCAGACTGTAGAACCTTGTGTTGGTTGAGCTCAGCTAAGCCTCTGCAGAGTCTTTTGTGAGCAATACCATCTAAGCCTCACCCACCTAATGTAGTATGCTTATGTCAAGGAACTTCTTCTTCCCTTATCAAGTTCAAAGGTGGTCATGTAGTGTGACACATTCGCAAGTTGGAGATCATATTCGTTTTCTCCATCGAGAAGAGAATTTTCTCTATTACTGGTGGAGAATGAGACCTTTACCTCAAGCACTGTAGGCTGTGTGGGAAATGATTGGCACATGTATCGTAGCTGCTGAAGATGTTAATTTCCTTTTATTGGTCTCCATACTTGCATTAGAGATAGAGTGCAATTGACAACTTAGACAGGGCTGTGACTAGTGATTTGTTAACTTCCTAGGCTTTTGATTCTATATTCTTTAATGCATCATCTCCTCTATAGTAGTGTTTTCCAATCATCAGAAAGTACACTTCGTGCATGTTAGTGCTGGAGAAGGTACCTTTACCTCAACTGCTGTAGATTATTGGAAATGGCTGGCACATGTACTTTAGTAGCTAAAGATGTTATTGCTTTTTAGGGGGTCTCCATACTTGCATTAGAGAGATCCAAATTGAGCCAGACAATTTATACAAGAAGCCCTGACTTGAAAAATGTTAACTTCCTAGTCTCTTGATCTACATTATTTTGATGCATCTTTCACCCCTATACCATGGTATATCCAATCATTGAGCGGTATGTTTTAGATAGGTGAAATGAATGTTGAGAATAATATCTGAACAAGCTATGCTTCTTTAGCACTGCAGTAAATTAATGGCATGGGCAATTTCGAGAGGATTTCGCCAAATATGGCAGTTAGACTAGCAATTATATTTATTCTTCTAGATTCCGTTAATAGTCAGCATGGTCAAGCATTCTCATATTCTTATTGGAACTCGAAACTTTATGAGTTGGCTTGTTTTAATGATTGACTGAAACAGTATTACTAGTGAAAATTGATTAGATAAATGAAATCTTGATTTTTTTAATCTTCAGTCATATAGCAAAATATGTCCACTGATGGTTGAAACTGTATCCTTGAGTTCTGTGGCAATTGTTAAATTAAGGACATGCATTTTTATTTCCATGTGATTACAGGTTGTTGCCTTTGTCTTGGAGGCATTCTTTACTGAGATGGATCTTGAATCATCAGAAAACTGCGAGGAACAGGACAAGGTTTGTATTATCTAGTACTCTGAAAAAGGTTGTGACAACTTTTAGGTACATGAGCCATTGTCGGCATAGAATTGTCCAATGTCCAGTTATTATTAGAATCAAGCTTTTATTAATCTATGCGATCCCCTTTATATAGGAAACAAGGGGCAGGCGGCCTCGTTTGGTCGGGTATGTACCGTGTGGACAGTATTTAGTGATACCTATCTTCTGATTTACAAGTGATTTAGATTATTATGTGATGCATTATCTTTGTTTCTTTTCCTGGTTTAATACAGCACAAAGACAAGAAGTCAGAGAGTTGATGTCCTGCTTCATCATATGTTGAGCGCGGAGCTTGATAAAGCAAAATGCACTAGTCCTCAACCTTAATCGCGTAGTATTGAGGTAAGAATTTATTTTCAAGTCCTGCAGACCTCTTTGTTTTCCAAGCATTCCTCACCATGCTGCTTGCTACTAATGCAGAATAGAAAACTGGAAGTTAAATTCGTTTAGATTTCCGAAAAATACCTGTTTTTATCAATTTTAACTAACTTTGGTATCTTAAAGGGCATAGATAGTTTAGGTACTCAATGGATGTTGTCGTAAAGTGCCCACTGGTGTCCTTACCCTCAACCAAAGTTCAGTATTAAATGCTGTCATTCTAGTAGGGTTTACTGGTTGGATTGCTAGAATTGCAGTTGATTTTTGCATCATTTGTTAATCTCATAAGTTTTAGATGTCTCCTTGGTTTGTGTGGTGATAATATAGAGGAAGGTATTTGATATTGATGCATATGTGTATTCACATTGTTAGACTAGAAAGATGTATTTTGTCTCCCTGAAGTTCCTTCACCTGGACTGCAGCAAAATCTTGAGTGTTATAATTTCACTTGTGCTTTAGTTGTTTCATGTTTGCATGGATGAGTTGTCAACGGTTGCTTTGCATGTATCAAATGTTTTGGATTATGTTTGGTCAAATGGATGCCACTGCCAGTGGTAGTCATTTTCTAATTTGATTGTGTCAGCTTTGTAACTGGGAGTCAGTTGCATGATACTGTTCTCTTGTTATCCCTTCGCTTTCAATTTGCCCACCTTGGTTCTCTAGCTTTCTACCGGCCTTTTCTTAGGGTGTAATGATGCAAAAATGGGACCAAGCCTGATTTCATTTATGCCGTCATTTTGACTAGTTGTGGGCGTGATTTTGAAGACCCTGATTCAAGACTAACTGGGCACAGCAGGACGGCATTACGGGAACCATTTTCAGATAAACTGGTTTGAACCATGTGTATGTCGTTCTTTTTGCCACGGTTGCTTTTGCCTGTTTGTGTTGTTGAGTAAATTTTGTACAGATGTGAATTTCAACCCTATGGTTTGCAACACGATTTTCCGACTTCCGATGGAATGATTAAATTTTGTGCACACTACTCAACACGCCACCTTGGTTAGGAGAAATTCTTCTAAATAGTACAAAGTGCTGTAGTGCAGATGTCTTGGCGGAGGAGCAGTGTCATTTACTGCTGTTTGGTTTTTGTTTCATCTTCTGGTCATGTCGTGAGTGTACCCCATCAGTGCACCCAAAATACTCAACCACGTTAATAAGGACCTAAAATAGTGCTTACGGTTCTGTATATAGTGGACAAACTCATAAGATGTGTGTCAATGTCTTTTCTAAGAACTCCTAGGATTCATGGGAAATAAGGACGCGTTTAATAATCATTCTATTATCGGGAATAATTTTTACTTATAAATGACTTTTGTTTTATTCTGTTCCCGGGAACAATTTTTGAGTTTTTGAAAGCGTTTGGTAACTGTTTAAAATTTCTATTCCCGAGATAGAGCTTATGTTGGTACTTAGATCTAATATCTCTACGTGCCCCCGAGGATTTGAATCAACATTCAACCACAAGCTTCTCAGAAAGGCCAAAATGCGGTGATCGCTATCCTTTCCAAACCGTAGAATGGCAAAAGAAAGAATCTTTTTCGACTCCGGAAGAGTCCAAGTAGCTGACAAGAATGCAAAGAAGCACATTATCAATCTGATAACTTAACCAGTTCTCTTACAACACTTAGTTAAATGCACTTCATGTGAAACGATCTGATTTTCATCACAGCATTGATTTTATGGAGCATGAGAACAATCGACTACAACAGAAACTTTTCGTATTTTCATTTAGATTCAGGGAAATTCGTGATTGAGATTTCTCGTCTGAAAAGTGTGATCACTTATATTGAAGGTGGAGGTTCTACTTCATTAGCAGGAAAAGTGTTTCTCAGGTTGCCCTATCTATTTAGAGGAAAGGCTGTTGTTTAGAATGTTGCAGTTTAATGCGATTATTATGGTCCTCCTCCCGCTTGCCCCAACTGACCGAGTTTCTCCGGAAATCTTTTCTTTCCCATCCAAACTGTTGGTGTTGGACAAAATATATCAGAGAGAAGAAGCCACGGTTGCATTGAGTAGATCACAGCATTCATAAATCATAACATTTTCACTTTTGATTGCCGGTTCCCAATCGAAAAGCCCTTTCTTCTCGAAACTGGCCTTCGAATCCCCAAGGAAAATTGCTGAAGTAGGGAGCGCAATGTCTTCACATACGAACGTGGATAATGGAGCGTGGGAACGCAATTACTTCTTAATGAATTCAAGCTGCAATTGCATGTATTCTTTTTCCAGGATAAAACGGAAGAACAAAATCCTTAAAAAGGAAAAAAAGACAGTATGGAAGGCGTAAGCAGAGTGGCCTTTAGCACATAAAGGTGGAGATCTGATCAACAAAATTTACTTTCATAATCTGCCTAACTATTCTCAGTGCCAACGCAGAGAAAAGGAAAAATAGGCAAAATCAGGGTGTTTGTGGAGACTACTCGTGCGGGCTTTGTCACAATCATCTCATTAAAGAAACCAACACCACCTGGACTATGCAAATGCTCGATCCCTCTCCTTATTTATACAGGGTCTCACTCTCTTACTGGTCACAAACCAACTCAAAAGTCACTAGAGAGAGAGAGAGAGAGAGAGAGAGAGAGAGAGAGAGAGAGAAGGGACATGGAAGGGGATGTGGTGCTCAACATCCCAGCAGAGCAAGCATGGAAGATGTACAGAGACAATGGAATCATCAGACAAATCAACCGTGAAGTGCGTGCTTCTGCTGACTACATCAAAAGAGACGGCTGTCCTGGAAGTCTCAGGCTTTCCAAGCTTGGCTGGTTCACACCCGGGCCATGACCCCCCTCCCCTACAAAAGATTGAACGATTTTTCTTTGTGCAGCTCTATGCAGCTATGTGAAGGAATCAATTGAGAAGATAGAGGAGGTCGAATCAGGACCGTCTGTTACACATGGTGTCATTTATGGTGATCTGCGCAACATGTGTGATCCATACAGAGTCACCTTCACCTTCACTCCCGTGGAAGGCAAGGAGAAGGCCGAGTGTATTGCCTAGTGGAGAAGGCGAGGGACGCTGCCCTTGTAATCCTCAAATCGTTCGAGGAGTTCCAGTTGAGCCACTAGTTCCCAATATGCATTCCCATGCAAAGTTCCCAATATGCATTACCATGCAAATTATAATATAAACGACGCTGGTGTATAAACAACATCCTTAAGACTGACATGTTTGAGCTAATAAAAGTGCAGTCAATGCCTAAATGGGTTAAGTTTGTCTCGATAGCCTATCAGACATGAGATTGGTCCTGCTCTTTGAACCCGCAGTTCATCAGTTGTTCCTGACCAGGCAAACATCCTTTCTGGAGAAACTATTGCCCTGAACTCTATTCCTCTCAAAACTCACAAAACACATTTATCTTAGCTTCTTTAATTCAGAGCACTTAAAATGAAATCCATTCGGTCTAAAACATGTGTACATGTAAAGGATATGGTACAAGAAAATCACCAGTCCCACTTGCTTTCACACCATCAGTGGCAATTAATCATACTTAGCCTCAGACGAGGAAAAAGCACTCCTGTAAAAGAATCAACGCCATCAATATCTTTGTGAACACAACTCCTTCAAATTACCCTTAAGCTCAGCCGATCCCCGAATTCTGGCCATTCTGCATGATTGTTGTGTAATCAGCTTGTAGGTCTCTGGCCTCTCCCAGGGAACGATACCAAAATCATCATTATATTTCTCCATTCCTCCCACCCAAAACTGCCACACAAAAGAACCCGCTCCAGCTCCTTGTTTCTTCGCTGATTTATATATCACATCAAAAATGGTTTGGAAGAACCTGTCTCGTTTTGAAGGATCAAAGTCCTTGTTTAGAGTCGAATAACCAAACTCAGTGAACATGATTGGCTTCCTCAGTATCCTATCACCGTCATCAATGTGAGAGCGCGTCCACAATGCGACATATTTCAACTCCTCCTCAAAATCTTGATTTTTAAACCTGCCATCAAAATGTTAATCAGAATGAGTTCAAAATACCGACCAAAAGGATATGCCTTGATGTGGAGAATGACGTCACATCTGATAGTCCATAACAGACTTTACTGGTATCATTTGAAAAGCCAAAAATGTCCATCCTTTTTACTGGATTTAGCATCATCGGACCATGGAGAATCTAAAATAGTAACATTCAAGCTGAATTTGTTGTTTTAGAGACTTGTTATAATCAGCAGAAGAGATCTTTTTCCAATTTCTTCTTAGTGAAACTACTGTACCATATTTGATAAGTAAAGTGCACTGACAATGAATGCTTACCAATGGTCCGGATAGATATGCGCAGAGGCAAAATCAATGGTCGGTATCTCAGAATTCCTAATGAAATCAGATCCAAGTAGTGAAAAGTACTCTCCAGGGTTCACAGTTGGCTTTTTTGGACTATTGGGACCATAAAATCCCTCAAGGCCCACAGTCAGCAGATGGTTCTTGTCAATTGATTTTACATATGCTGACATTTCCACAATCCAATCCTGTAGTTCAATGATAATCAATGCAACAAGCAACATTTTAGACAAATAAATAAAAAAAGCTGAAAAGGAGAGATATTTTATAAGTACAGCATAAGAATAAACAAGAGTTATTGGTTAAACATATCACTAGAACTGATATTGCATAGAGAATCATGTCGCTTGCTTTCATTATCTTGCCAAAGCTCATCCAATATGATTTGGAGAAGTCAATTTTGCTATGTCCTGAAAGATAGATATCTTGTAATGTTTGCTTTTTTAATTTCAAAATGTCTCAATAAAGCCTTCTTATTATTTGATTTACCTTAACAAGTAACTTAATGATAACTGCTAACAGCATCACGAGTAAATAGCAAGGAAAGTTTATTGACAGGATCACTAGTAAAGCGTTCTTCAATAGTAAACATGAAGCATACAGAATCATCATCCAAGAGCTAAGCATGTTCTCTCTGAAAGGGACTTTAACATAGCCACAATACCCTATATATTTTATTTGGTCAAAAACAGCAAAAACATCACAAATATTTTAAGCTTGATCATAGCTTTTGTTTTGGCCAAAAGCTTGGGCAACCTAAGTTGAGAATGTTTAAATGATTAGAAACTACCATAAGACCCAGTAGACAAGGGAGGAATTATGTTATTGGATATGTTATCCACTAAATTGTTCCGTAGGCGCAAAGAGACAGTACTAAGACCTCATGGTTCATATTCTTACCTGAAGAGTATCACCCGAATTATCTGTCATGCAACGTGGCTCATTTATTAACTCCCATCCAAAGATGGTGGGATCATTCCTATATTCAACTCCAGTAATGGTGTTCTTCCTTGTTAGGATAACCTGGAAAAAAGAAAATGTATGTCTAATGCTCTGTTGAAAAATAAATGAGAAGAAAATTAGAGGGTGAAAATCTGAAAGTGGCAAATATTAAAATTTTCCCTTCATCTCCTTCTCAAAAACATTTCAAAACTCCCCTTATTGTCCACACCCCCTTTCATGCCCCAATTTTCCTTCTTTTCCCAAACAGAGCCTAAAACCTGCAAACAGCACCTACTAGAGCAGTACAGTAGACAGCAGAACCATGCAATTAGATCTGAATGAACCCTCTTACAATTTAAAAAAAAAACAAAGATGAGGAGCTTTTTTTATATTTAGCTTATTGCTGACTCATCTAGAAAATTGCCTACTCCAACCTACCCATAGCCATCCCAAAAAACGTGAAAGTTCCCTCTCAAAAGGAGAGGAAAAAGGATCTTCGGTTTTTATCATAGAAGGAAATTCGGTGATATTGTCTTTCTGTCTCCAATCCTCTCTGACATGTGACATCCACTGCGTTAGAGTGAGTTTTCTTACTGTACTTAATTTATTGGGTGCAAAGTTCACATACTCTTCCATGACAAGCACATTACAACATCTGGTTGCCCTATATGCATGGAGATACAGATATAAGCTATTCATACATTGTCTTTTCTTTGTATAGCTGGGTCTTCATGCATACAGAATAACCAGGTTAAGCAGGCCAATCTCCAACTTTTACTCTAATCCAAAATATGGTCCGAGGGAAATATCATAAAACTTTTAGCTTGAGCCTTAAGCACAGGAAGTCTTCGATAGTTTCCTAGGCTAGCATGGACAAGTTCCTTCTAAGAATTTCTTAATTTCAGGACATGCCTAGAGCTTATCAAGGCAAAAAGAAGTTGCATAAAAGAGTAAGTACCTTGACATAATCTTTGAAGTACTGCCGAATAGAAGGATCGTAGAAGAACGAATCATTTGACGAGCTTAAACCAATGCCTTCTTCCCACGCCCACTTGACGTACTGAGTCTTGCCACCGTATGCGTCCAAGTTATTAACTAAGCTAAAAAGCAACCTGATTCCATGCCGTCTGGCTTCTGCAATGACATAATCCAATGCCTGCCACAGTGTACAATTATTGAAATGAGATCTAATGAACTATTATATGGAAAGTTAAAGAATTTTTTTTTTTCCTTTTTCATGTATTCAATTAAATAAGACCTCAACATGGGAATTGCAACTTCTTTCCAATTAAAAGAGATGCCAAAAGAATTAGAACTTCTGAATATCTGAGGTCAATGTTAGTCATAACTCGTTCATATGGGCATCAAGTCACTGAAGGGAGGATGCCAAAACAACAGAGAACCCAAGTTCCACAAAAATGAGGCCACATTCTGAAAACATATAAAAATCTGAGAAGCAATTATATTATGGCATCATGATGATGACAGTGCATGATATGCTTTCACTGTAAAATGCATTTATTTTACATCCCATAATAGTCTAGATTTTCTCAATGAACGTGGCATATCACCATCAACCCCATTTAAAAATGGGCATTTCTTTCCAGGAGGATGGGAAGACAAAATGTATCAAGTTGATACTTCACATTAATTCATGCTACTCTTCAAAGAAGTTTTCATGAAAAGTTAGATATGACCAAATGTTATCATAAGAACTAGTTGAACTCCACAGCTAAGCTAGACACACCATGTGTTGGAGATAAATTGCACTCAAAAAATTTACTGTTTATTCTCAAGCGCAAATTGCACAACAATGACCGAAACCTTAACAAGTTTTCTGTTTCAAGTGTGCCATAGAACAAAGCCCCTTTATACTTGAAGTGACCCGCGGACAAACACTATTAGCAATCACAATTTCGTCAATCCATGGGCAATCTGCCTCTGCATCAAGCTCAACTTTCTCTTCTGTCACTTCATCGGTGGTCAATTCTGGTTCGGTTAACTGTAGCTCAGAAGATAAAAATTCGAAACCCAACACAACATGAAATGAAAACCCTGACTTTAGATTAGATTACCCAGGAGAAATAAGACAGAATCTCAAAGCACTACACTACAATTAGAGAGACAGAGAGAGCTTTGAACCCGCCCCTTCGAACAAGCTAATTTAAGTCAACAATCAGACATGAACAAATGCAGCGCTCATTCAAACATTCACAGAATGCAACAACCAAGACCCACTGCAAGAAAAACTAGAAACTCAGAAATCATACCCTAAAGACTCGCTCATCAAACCGTCCAGGTGAAATCTGGAGCGCATTGTAGTCTCCATCGTTGAAGGCCCAAGCTCGGCAAACGGTCATGCCCATCTTCGAACCGGTCTGAAACATGGCTCGGACCCTGGGTCTGCTGTACTCATCCACCGCTTGATCCATCAACCAGTACGAGTTCCAACCATTCACATAAAACATTTTACCGTCATCCACCACGAGATGAGTCCCATTCCGTCTCACGAAGTCCATCTTCTGCTCTGCATGGTAGTCGCCGAAGCTCAGATCACTGAACGAAACGTAGATGAAAGCGATGCAGGACGCGATGCCGAGAATCGGGTACATCAACCGCTGCCCCGTCGACATTCTCGATGACTTGTGGTACATTGCTTCACTGGTCCGAAAAATGGGTCTGCCTAAAGATTCCAACTTGGAGCCGCCGAGGAACCCAGATGACGTTTCAGCTCCACATCAAGAAATCGACCCGGCAATCAAAGCTACCACGAAAGATCGCGGCAACCCACAAGTGGAAAAGCTCGGAGCTTCGTGGGGATCTTCAGTTCTTTGGAAATGGCCAAGAGACAGAGGAAGCAAAGGAAATGTGGGATCTTTTAGGTGGAGTGAGTGCAGAGAGAGCAGAAGTGCAGAAGAAAGCACATGGCTCCCAAGACAAGTGGGTCTCCTGTTGAGCACAAGTGTGTCACAACCTAGGAGAGAAGAATCATGAAAGCATCATTAGCATGGAGAAGATTTAGTGAGTGCGGTGGGATGTCTGAATCAATCTTTATGCATCCCCAGATCCCAGCCAATTGATCTTTCTAGCCTCTCCTCTCTTTTCTGAATCGTTTGGGGATGGATGGATGGTTCATTTCATTACATTTTTCTTTTTTTGCTATATATAGTATAAAGTTGGAGTTTTTATATTGGAATTTGCGAGACCTGTCTGCTCACCAGTCAATGCTCAGCAATCTTATGTACAAGCACCAAGATGTTCTATTTTTTTTTCCCTCAGTCTATGCAAAAACAACAGATGAAAAGTCAAAGAAGAAAACTTGGCATAAGTGCGTGGACTGGCCTCGTCCGCCAATCGCCGGCGAAAACCGTGGCCGGTGCTGAGGCAATGAAAATGGGAGAATTTTCTCACACTTTCTTTATTCTATCAAGTAAATGGAAAAGCAAAATTAGCTTTGAATTTTCATTTTTTCCATGCCAGTAATGTTGGTACCATTTTTTTTTCTGACCAAAAAAAATGGTCTCCACATATGATGGCCCAAAAAAGTATACAACCTACATAATTCAAGGCAGATTCTCTAATTATTTTCTTTTTTACTAATTACACTGGGCGAGTGAAGAGAATCCGTTAAAACTAGCAACCATCACAAATGGCAGCATGATTAAAGAGAATAATATTAAAATTCGTTTTGTGAAAATGAATGATTTGAAAAATATTTTTTTAAAATGATTACTTTAAATTATTAGTACATGACAAATGTTACTATAACCGACAGCACTTTATATCTAAATATTTTCGTAAATAATCAAAATATTTTTGTTTATACATTTTTGCTAGCGATAAAAATGATTAGCTTTAGATTTTTCAAATTATTTATTTTCTATGAAACAAATTAAGCTTAATGGATTTTCGATTTCTTTCTTTTTTGCAATTAATCTTCTCTCTTTTATAGGAAAACGGCAAGCTAAGGTTGTGCAACCCTACCAAGGCCAAATCTAGCCCTCAGTCATGCAACCCCAAAAATCATCAATAGCTAGGGTGGCACACCCCTAGGCATCGCCCCAGGCCCTAAGCTAGATAGTGGCCCAAATTGAGATCTTCAGCTAGATTTGGCTCTAATCAGTCATATAATGAGTAACAAGGGCTTGACAACCATTATCAGCACGTAAAAAAAATTCTACTATATGCAATAAGCTTATTATATATACAGCATAAACATCTCGATAGTAAACCATGTCTTTACTTTTTTTTTTTTTTATAAACCATGTCTTTACTCAATAACTCTACTATTTGTCACAACCGATTGTTTTGACTTCCATTTTTCCATAATCCGATTTTCCTCTCTCAATTTTGCAGTGTGTTCAAGGCAGGGAAAGCAATTGGGAAATGATTAGCTAACCGTACCATCATGCTAGAGGGACCTCAAGCAATTTTATCCCTAGATTTGAGGGGGGCATGCAGCAGTCAACTCCAATTGTCATAAAAAAAAAAAATTCAAACCTCCTTAAAATTAATAGTTGTCTTGGGTGGGTAGAACTAGTCTATATAACATCTGTCCGGTTCCTCCTCTCCCTCGCCTTGAGATTACAGATTCAGTGTGCAGCTGCAGAGCGATTAAAGGACTCGGTTAGATTTTATTATTTTCCGTAAATATAATATTTTAATTGTGATTTGAATTTTTTTTTTGGCAACGATGCATAAGATTTATTTGGTGGCCAAATCTATGAGGATTGCACATGCCTACATCGATTAAATTAATGGGGAAGTTGACGTGATCATTGTCCTTTTCTTGTAGTCTTGCCCTAACAACTATTGTCATTTGATTACCTGCACAGCATGATGAACAATTATTCAACTTGAATTCTCTTACATAAACGCTTAACTTGCTGGATAATATGAACTAGTTTGTACTTTTTTTCCCCTTGGTGCAATATATGTTTTAAGACAATAATGTACGATTTTTTCATTTCTTTTGGAAACAAAAAAATTGGAGGAGGAAGATCACCTAGCAAAAAAGAAAAGCCTTTGTGTCCTCCTTTTTTTGAAAAAAAAAATGAATGCCAAGAATAAGGTGTATCTACTACAAAGTACGGTGTAGAGAAGAATGAGTGAGCAAGCATTGTGTGCGCCTGGGAGGCTGACGGTGGCGAACAATGGTGTAGATGATGGAAGAAAGTCTGTAGAAAAGTTGGGTTGTTTTGGAGAGTTTAAACTGAGATGATTTAATTAGTCTTATTAGAGTTGAGTTTTGCTTAAGTAATAAACCGATATTTTTAAATACATATGATATCACTAAAAATTTAAATTGGTACACTTCTAACAAAAATTCCAAATTGCTTCACTTGCCACCGTAATAAATTTATTGTCCGCTTACTTATGTCTTTAGTATAATAATGTATTTTTTTTACAAACGAAAATGCCTTTAAAATCTAAATGCCTAAGTACCAAGAAAGAGCCCACTATAGGAAAAGGGACAAGACGGGCAGTGTCGGCACTCCAGCTAACGTTGCAGCACGGAACATGGGGCCTTAAATTATTTGAAGGCGTAGGTGTCGGCTGTGATTAAGGACGGCAAGTTCCCGTGAATTTCAACTCACACGAAATTTCTATTTGCTTTATGAGAGGGGCTTCTTAAGGCCTTTTGGTAATCATTTTTTTTTCTTGAAACAGAAAAAAATTAAAAAATTATTTAATAAAGTTAATTAACTCTTTTACAATTATCCAAAATAGAAAGGTGATTATGAAGTAGATTTTAAATAGAAATAAAAAGTAAAAAAAATCTATTTTTTAGTTTCCGAAAAGAGAAATGGAAAAAAATTATTTCTGAATAGTATGAATAAAAATATTACTAAACTTATCCTTACGGTCTCTCTTTCTCTCACCAAGTCGCATTCGTGCGGGCATGAGCATCCCCTCTTTTTCCTCTTTTTCCCTCTTCTTTTCATTTTTCTGGCAATTTTTCCTCTGAATTCTTATGTCATGTCATTTGTACTTCTTACTTTTTGAATAGGGCGAGTGATTTCTGTTTTTTGTCGGTTTATTAAATCGTAATCTTTCGCTTGAAACTCGTTCGCAAATGCTATTGACTGTTCTATTTCGCTTCTTGATTGGTGGGGGTGGGGGCACATTTGCAGAAAAAAATGCTCAAAAAGTGGGGACTCCCAAGGACGAAAGTAGTTCTGACTCTAAAGACCCATTAGACTTTTTTTTTTTTTAATGTACAATCTCACCAACCGGTTCCCTAGAATCCGCAATAATGATGGCCATACCGTCTGCAATATCATCACAGTTGCTTTATCTTCACTTGTACATATGAAGTCCTCAATAACATCATTGTTAGATTTTTTTTTCCCGACCTTGAAAAGATACACAGATCATTTAGAAACATTAGAACAACTCATGCCACTTTCAATGGTGCATGGATACAAGAGGTGAACAAAGAACCGGTAATGAAGACCCATTTTGTCACAAGTAGAGAAGGACATGCAAGTTACAATTTAACCTCAAATTGATAATAGTTGTGATAAATTTATCCTAAACTAATTTTTGACTCATTAAAAACTCACACTTGTAATATATTAAAATTATTAAGTTGAATGACACATAACAATAACTCAATTTCCAAAATTGTTACACGTATATCAATTGATTAATTTGAGATAAATTTATCACATTTACTATAGATGTATTAGTTTGAGATTTTATGGAGTATCAATCCCTGTATTTCTTATGACTTTGACTTTTAACATTTCATTTTTGAGAAATTACCATAGAAAGAACCCTAAATTATGCCCTTGCCACACCAGTATCCGAAAATTTTCTGTCATTGGAACCTCAAACTTGTATTGGTATGATAACATACCCTTTTGCCTACCACCAAAAAAAAAAAAAAAGAGAAAAACTTTGCCCATTACGATGCCAATTCCTCGTTTTTTTTTTTTTTTTGTGTGTCACCATTACCCTTTTTTTGTGTGTCACCATTACCCTAAACTCGTACTAATTCAAAAAATAAAAGTTGGTGGTTCGGTGATAGAAAAGAAAGTTTGAGATATTAGCATTACAATGGGTTAATTTATAAAATTCATGACTTTTAAAATTTGACTTTATTTAACTCAAAAGACTTTGCAACCTTTTAAATTTTGAAATTATTTTTAAAATTGCGAGATGTAGAGTCGCATATAAAGTTTTCATAATTTTCTAATTTTTTTTTGTTTTGTTTTATGGGGAGAGCATAAGTATAATGATAAGTCATTTTCCATTTGATGTTAATGGTTTTTTATTTGGAGGTCATTTTGCTTTGTTTCGACCCATGTTGTTACAATCAATATCAAAACAATGAGGGTTTGATCCATGTGGTCTAGACTAGATTGCTATATTCCTTGACAACCGAGACATAGATCCAACAAAATCGACTGTTCAATGTATCACTGTTGAACTTTCGCAGTGCGCCTCGCGGTAGTGTAACCCCAAGGCCTTTATGAATTGGAAAAGTGATGATGCTTAATTTGGTAGTGTGTCAATAATGACCTCTCTCGTGCTCTTTGTTATGTGCTTATGACTTCTTTAATCACCAAATGACCTCATACATCTTCTGTTCTGCCAAGGAAGGCAATCCTTTCTAACTATGGCAAGAAATGGGTTCGGCCCATGAAATGGAAAGCCCTCCTCATTCTTGGGTTTACTTGTTCAAATACTAAGAGCTAACACTTCCCCATGCGAAACATTATTGTACCAAAAAAAAAAAAGTTACATAACCTCGACGCTATGGTTGCGTACACTTAGAGGTTACCATATGGACATCATTTATACAGAGAAGAAATTTAATCTAGATAACATATTAAAAGAACTGAGCATCTGAAAGTGAATTTTCTCCTCTCTCAAGCCCTAGCACTTTAACCCTTCTTGAAAAGTGCAAAAAAACCTAAAACGGCACAAACCACGGCCACGACTCTACCTTCCTTGAACGAGTTTTTGCAGATATACCAGACGATCTCTCTGCTCGCCTTCCTGCCTTCGACGAGCAAAGTCCTTTGGGACTTCCCGGAGAACGCCAAGCCTACAACGACGGTTATCCAAGCCACTGCAATCGCCGGCACGGCCACGGTGAGAGCGGCCGCGGTCGACAGCGCCCAGAAAGCCGCCCCGAGAAGGGCCGACGCTTCCAGAGCGGTCCACCAAGACGATGATTGCTGGCATCTATACCAAGAGAAGATGAGATTCTCCAAGTTCAATACACAGCAGCAGAGAACGACGTTTACTATCAAGAAGAGAAGCACCCATGTCCCCCTTCGGCTCATAACCCACGTAAGGACCGTGTCCGGCAACGGCAATGGGGACGACGACCGCTTTGGAGACGGAGATTCTCGTGATCCTTCAACCATGTGCTTTGTGATGCTTTGCCTCGAAACAGTCCTCACAAAGCTAGCTATTTCAATGATCTATACTGCCGCAGCTCTTCGGGTCTCGCAGGAACACGACGAAGGATTGATGCGCCACTTTTTCCTTCCCCCCGGGGCGAAAAGGGGGAAAAAGAGAAGTGCAGGGAGATAAGGTTGCTGTGAGAGATGATGGGACTGACAATCGTGCGGAACGAAAAGAAGGGATCGATTCTTTTTAGTGGTCGATAAGGAAGGGCGAGGACTTTCATAGGGCCAGAGCGATGTTGGTGCGGGTCAAAGGTTCTTTTCTTTACTAAGAATAGTAGTGCAGGGATGACCTTGCTCGGAAGCTGCACGATGGCGTTTTGGTCTTTGGCTTTCTTCCTAGGGCCACGGCCATCGGGTTTGACTTTCACTGTGGAATAATTCTTCATCGAGAATCACCTGCGGTCTCGCGGGATTATCACGTGTTTGATCTGCTGCAGAGGTCAGCGAGCTTGACCGAATGCATAACCAGTTCTCAAAGTCTTCTTGCCCCCTTCTAGATTGACGCACCACGGACGGCACGGACTGCCTCTTCGGAAAGCGAGGGATCCACTGGCGCGGTGCTCACGGTCGCGGGTTTTCCCCGAGACCACTCCGCGCAAGGCCCGCCCCTCGGGAATCACGAAATTCGCACAATTTTATGAGTCGATATGTATAAGTCGAGATCGATTATGGACTAATTAGTTATCGATTAGCGTTGGACAACCTAATGATGTGAAAGATGAAACAACTTTTTCTAATATGCAAGGATCATCACGTGTGTGGAAAATTTTTTCTGTACGATTATAACGATATGTGGGGTTCAAATTTCAATATGTTTCTTCCTTTTTTTTTGGTGGTTATGTGGCGGTCAAATTAGGTTTCATGCACTTCAATGGATTAACAACATCTTCATGCGATCTTAAGGGCGTACTCCTTACACCGACTTGGCAAATTCAAGATTTGACTTTTAAAGTGCTTCCGAAGAGGAGCAAAATATTATCATCATCTAGGCAAACGCCAATATCTAGCACGTTTCGCCATGAGCTGCAGTCAATTAGGAAAGGAAGCTCTAATGCCGAAAGCACCCACAAAATGTTAAAGTATTCAGCTTTGAGCTCAGAGCAACAATCTTTGTCATAGGAAAATTGAAATTCTTCTAACCTCTATTTTTTCTATTTTTTCAGGGAATCGATCTTCAAATATGTAATTATAGATTATTAACAAAAAAAAAAGGAAAAAAAAAACTTGTGTGTGGTAAAAAAGCAGTTGCCTCCATATGAATAATGAAACTAAACTGTAAATGATTAAAATGATTTTTCGTGAATTAATATATATTTATATATGTTATACTTATTTTTCGTGAAACTAAACCGTGATTTTTTGTGATTAAAACCTGTTTGTTATAGTAATTGGCTACGTTGCCAAGACCTATTTAATTGAAGCTATCTTTAACCTCTATCTTTAACCTGGGAGTGCCATCAATCAGGATTTTTAGAGAGAGAAAGTAGAGAGAAGCTCTAGAGAACCCTTGTATTATCCAAATGAAGTGGATGATACAAATGAGGGGAGAGCTATGCTATTTATACAAAAGTCACTCTATTTACAACCATTAATTTTCTACATGATCTAACGGTAGAGGATATCTACATGATCTAATGGTAGAGGATATCGATTATCGTTTAATTGATTCAATGGTAAAGATGCACTTGATCTAACGGTGGACGATATTGATCCTTGTCAAATTAGTCCAACGGTGGAGATTGATCTCATCTAACGATTGAGATCGTCAATTATCATCAAGCAAATTTGAAGGCAAAGATTAGTCCCCTTACGATCTAATGGTGGTGATGAGCCCCTTTGAATTGATGATGGGGCACTCTTTGGTTCGTGACAATTGCACTATTGATTGTGGCCCACAAAGGCCCGTTAAGGGTTGTGCAGGCCCGCCTAAATGACTACTGTAGTAACTGGATAGTAACTACCATTTTGTATAGTAGCGTGATGACCATCTATGCAGCAGAAATGAGACCTAGGTTTTTCGACATATGTAGCTCGAAACACGACCTATGTTGCCCCTCACGATTACATTCATTCTGGCAACGACTTGGGATTGCATCGACATAGGTTCTTGGGAAAGCAAGGGGCATAAAATATAGGATTTTGAAATTGGGGTATGCAAAGTGAGGACATGAGTATATTTGGTTCAAATGCACTCATTCAACATTTTGAAAGCTCATTGGGTAAATGCAAAGATCATTTGAAACACTACTCTTTGAGAAGCAATTTTTGAAAGAAATGTCATATGGTCGAAAACACATTTAAAAAGTCATTTGGTGATTAATATTAGTTTTTTTAATTTTATTTGTTTAAAATTGAAAAAAAGCAAATATATATAATTTTAAAAGAAAAGACCAAACTCTTTGTCGGCCTAGCGAGAGTCGTGTAACCTTTGGCGGGTGTCACGTGACGCAAGCGACTGCTGCCTAGGTTTGGTAGCCTTAGGAGGCCCTCACCTGGGTCTCGTGATTGATGGCCACTGATGTTAGATCTGGCTTGCTATTGGCCATAGCCCTTCGCTAGACCGATGAAGGGTTTGGTCATTTTTTAATAAAAAAATAATGAGGGACAAAATTGAAAATTTGAAGAATTGGTGAGAGTAGTTTTGAAAAAAAATGAGTTCAATATTTGGTCAAGTACTGAAAATTAGGGGTGTCAATTCCCGAACCGAAAACCGAACCGAACCGAAAGAAAAATTCGATTTTTTTCAGTTCGGTTTTCATTAAAAACCGAAAATTTTCGGTTCGGTTTGGTTTTTATCGGTTAACCGAACTGAACCAAACCAACAAATAAAAATGGAGAAATAAAAGTGGAGAAATCTAAGTTTAACAGAAAAACAAAAACAAAAACCGAAAACCAAAGGCTAAAAACCAAAAACGGAAAAACCAAAAAACCGAACCGAACGGAATACGAACCGAACCGAAATTTCGGTTCGGTTCGTATTCGGTTCGGTTCGGTTTCGGTTCGGTTCGGAAGATTTTTTTAACGGTTCGGTTCAATTCGATTTTTCAAAAAAACCGAACCGAACCGAACTGTTTACACCCCTACTGAAAATCCAAAGCTAGTCCTTACTAGTATTGAGTTTTCAGCATTCCCAATGCTTTCTTTCAAGTGCAAGCTCCTTCAAAAATGGTTGCGCATTTTCTCAAGGGGCTTTGAAGATCGAAAGCTTATTGGAACGCTTAATCAAACACATCCTAAAGACTTACCAAAGGAAAAAACAGAGGGAGGATTGAGGAAAATCGCAGGCTTTTATATGGATTTCTGAAGAATATGGGCTTGCATAATGGGCCGAAAATTACGTGGCTTTTATATGTGGTCTGTTCTTTTCGTGAGCAGCTTGTATACTAAGGGGCACCGCCGCGGTAAGAAAGCCCATTGTATTGGTCCTTCAGCGCATTAAGACAGAGTTTCTTTCATATATACAGTAAAATGTTGCATAAGGGGAGTCGAAAGATTGGGAATAAGACAATGGAGTTGGGCCATGGCACAAGTGGTTTTTTTTTTATATCAATTACTTGGGGTGATCAGACATTGTTTACTGCTAAAAATTTCCTTAAAACGTCCTCAAACTATTTAACCGGTTTCCTTATACTCTCTCTCTCTCTCTCTCTCTCTCTCTCTCTCTCTCTCTCTCTCTCTATTAAACATTTAACTAAACGGTTACTCACAAACTAAATCTTGGGAAAATATGATCAGTTTAGTTTTTTTTTTTGTCAATTTATCCTTAAATTTTTTGACAGTTTGTCAATATAATCATTCCATAAGTCAATGACGTGGATTCCAACCATTTTATGTGGTAGGATCGGTGCTGATGTTGATGATTTTTGCAATTTTAAAAAATGATTTTTTCTTTTTCTTTTTTTCTTTCTTTTTCCTTTTCTCCATGTGGTTGGCAAGGGTTGTTGGCCATCAATAGGGCCGTACAGACTTTGCCTGCTAGAATTTCGAAAGAAAAAAATGAAAAAAATTGAAAAGAAAATTTCAAAAAATTTAAAATTATTAAAAAGCATCCACTCAATGCTGACTATATTGTCATGTTAGTCATTTTTTTTTTATCAAAATTGACTAAAGAAATACATAGGCAAATTTGTCACGGGATTTAGGATTAAACTAAGTAAATTAAAAAATTTAGAATCAAATTAACATATGTAAAATAGATTTAGGATTTCTATGGTAATTATCCCGCCGAAGCTGAATGGTACTCTGAATGGAGGTGTTCTTTCTCAATTCCGTTTTTGGCGGAAGGCAACTTGGTCTATATATATATATAATAATTGTGGAGATCGAGAATGCCGATGATGTTTATAAAGAGTCAAGGAAGGAGGCCATAATTGACTCCAAAAAAAAAAAAAAAATCCAAATGAGAACGCCCCCAATCACCATTTGGTCGTACCGCAATATTTAGGGTTTAGTTGGTGGTTGTATATTTGGTGGGCAACAAAATATTATACCAAGTCAAAGTTAAGGAATCTATAAGGTTAAGTTCTTAAAAGAGGGACTATAATGTAGTTTTTATTTATTTGACAAATGGAGGCTCAAGCAAGAGACGGTGACTCACCTCCTGTTTCCTAGTGTGTGTTGATTGCGGGCGGGCGAGTGCGCAATGTTGTCCGATGATGCATTGGTTGGATCGATGGGGAATATTAAAAAAAGGTGAAAATGTCACGAAAGTGCACTAATCGTACTTACACGTCCTAATCCTATTACATTTTTTTTTTTCTAGAAGACGTAAGCAGGGGAATGCATTTAATCACTGCGATGCAAAATTCAGCTTATTGGAAAGACTAACGCGTCTAAGCCGTGTGACCTTATCTTGAATCTTGATCTTGACTCGTTTGATTTATATAGGTTTCAGCCTTTTTTTCCCATCCTTTTATCTTTTCTTCTGAGATTTATGTGTAGAAGATGTTTCCGTCGATGCACATGTCCTTTGCCGCCTTTACTAATCATCAACTCCATTGGGTCTAGACCTGTCTAGAGTTGAAATCATATCTCGAGCCTCCTTAATCTCATAGTATCGATAAGATACATACTGATCGAATCAAATCTATTTGCACGTAGGATATTTTAAACTCGCAATAAATGGAAGACAAAACTGGTTCTCCTGAATAGTAAATATACTGTGAAATTGTAGATTGGCTGAGTTGTACCTCCTTAATTAGCATAGGATAGTGTCCAATCGACCCACTATCTATTATTTCTTTGAGTGCTCATCTAAAAGTCATCGCCTTTCATGACGCACTTTATCTAACATTCGAAGCAATAAAAGTGAGAATCCATGATGTTTATGTTTCTCCAATGGTTTAGCTGGTAAGTGGAGCAACATCTTACAAATTCTAGAAATTCCGCACGAAACACATAGTTGGCCAAAACTTAAAAACATCAATGTAAAATTACCCTCTGAGTATAGTGTCCCCCACACACATATGTATCATTATATTTAAAGAAGAAATTTCCATGCAAAAACAAAGGAAGGTCGTCCTTGTTGACTCGAAATACTCAAAAAAGTCTTTACCTGCCATAACTTGGGAGTTGATACCCTCTCTCCTGGATCTGCAATTATGATTCAACCCTAGAAACAACTCTCGTTGAATTTGCTGGGTTCCCGAAATTTAATAAGACCTTGATAAATCCCATCAGTCACTTGCCCATGTTTATTTATGCATGATTTGGTGAGTGTCCCATCCAGCCAAGAGAGATAGAGAGAGATGGATATTTGAATGAAGAAGATTACATGGATCAACCAAGACCATGTGATTTGAATAGTAGTATAAGGAATCTCATCTAGAAGGTCACTCTCGTGAAAAGTACCCAAAAAGTCCTAAACTTATTATACGTATATTGATTTAGCCATAACATTTCAATTGTGTCAATTCTTGTTTTTTTACTAGTCCCAAACCTTTTGACAATTTACCAATATAATCCTAGCCGAAAATCGCTAATATGGATGTTAGTCGTCCTATGTGGTGCAGCTGATATTGACGCGAATAATTTTTTGATTTTTCTTTTCTTTTCTTTCTTTTCCCAATTGTGAGCCAATAAGGCCATCAAGCCATCACCAAGATCCAGGAGAGGATTGCGACCCTCACCTCTTGGCTAATGAGAGTCATGACATTTTCGCTTGGTCTGGGCCTCAATGCCCTCATGGGTGAGGGCTGCAAGCCTCTCGCCTATGGCCAACAAGGGCGTTGCAGCCCTCCCGGCTGATGAGGGCGTGAGCAGGTGAGGGACATTGGCCCTCACCAACCCATATTTATAAAAGAAACAAAAAAAGAGAAAAGAAACTAATAAAAAATTCAAAAAATATTTACAAATTATAAATTTTGTTCTTATCGAGAACCGATCATACTGCATAGGATGACTAGCGTTAATATTAGTGATTTCTAGTCAAAATTGATCAGATGGATTACACGACAAATTGTCAGAGGGTCTATAATTCAATTAGTTCAAATGAAAGATTCATAATCGAATTGGTACAGAGGCAATGGGTTTGGAACTCTAAGGTGAAAGATGATTATGAAGATCACTTCATTGTGTTCATGTGGTTACAATTTGTATTAAGACATTTTAAAATAGATCCGGTAGGTATTGAATATAAACGTCCTCATCATTCAATCAAATTAATCGCATATATTGACTATGATTGAATTTGATTGTAAGGACTCAACTAAGTCAACAAAATCATATAACTCGTTAAATAATGGAGGAATAACTTGACTTTTTCAATTGAAAAGAAGGCTTCTAGATAAGATTTAAAATCTTGTTTATTAAATTGCTAAAATTCTAAAACCTACCAATAAATATTCACCGCATCCCATGTTAGATCTAAGATTATTCATACTCCATATAGCTATTATTTGACAGCATCTATATTTCCAATTCCAGCATCTAAGATTGTCACCACTTAAAGTTCTTACTTAAATTTTCAATATTTGCCTTTTTCAGCCTATCGAAACGGTCCCCTAAAACTTAATCTAGTGTCCAATTAGATTTCCAAGCGCATAAAAGGAAGAAAATCCGTCGGTGTAATTGCTAGACATAGACATCTCTAAATCAATTATATATCCTTGGTTAGAACAAAAGTTCAGATTGCAATATTTAGCACCAACTAATGGTCCAATTGGACCATATGTAAGCACGAGACAAGTCCTAAAAGGTGGGAAAATGGGGTTAGAGGTGAGCGATTCCAAGTTTCATATAATTCCATTTGAAACTTGAAACCTACCGATTGGAATAAGTTACTTACTTTTTGAAATCTAGAACTACTAGAATATGGAACTTATCTTGTCAAAGATTCTAGGGTTCACACAAGTTCAACTTATATTATTAATTGAACAATTGTAGTAAATTAAAACCTTTGATAACCACCACTTTTTGTTATAATTCACTGACCATAAGATACATGGAAAATATGAATATTAAAAAAGTAAAAGTCTTAGTCATAAAATGGAAACTCAAAGTGGTACTTCAACATTATACATCTATCATCGAACGATATGCAATATCGCAAGAACACATTGAGACATGAATAAAGAAAAATATTAAAACTCGTTTCAAGTTCTAGATTACATGTTTCAGATTCTAAGTTTCAGATTTCTCCAACTAAGAACCCGAAACATACCCATAGAAACAGGTTCTTTATTTTTTGGAATTTGGAACCCATCCTACATATCTTGAAACTTGGAACCTATAAATTCCTATTGGTTCGATTCTCAGGTTTTAAATTCTATCCTCGAACTATGTTGACCCCTAAGTGGTATTGACCGGTCAATCAACAACCAAATTAAGTTTTTTTTTTTTTTCCTTCTCTTTTTGGAAATAAATTATGGACATTTGGGGTATGGATGGATTACACGCGCAAATGATAATTGCGAAGGACATGGAATCTTGTCGAGCCGTGTCTACTTTTTGCCAATTTGATGTTTATGCGTAATGTCTCCTTTTGCTAGCATAAGATTTGACAACAGAGCGGGCCTCTTTTTTCTTGCTACGATATGGACACAAAGACGTCCTTCCGTGTTGGGCATCAAGAGGCGTGTCTGATGCGGCAATAGAAATTCGAGGACCGTTGGAATAGAGATGAAAGCGAATTAACGGAATGACGGACGGACTTTATTTAGTCAATAGTTGAGTAAATGGCGATGTGTTCGACCATCGTACATTGATTTTCCATCTGTAGAATTATATGGTGACGAAATGTTTCTAATAGGATGATAGATGGATATTTAGGGCCCTGTTTGTTAACGTTCTTTATTTTTGTTTATGAACAAAATTTATATTTTTTTGTTCTAGAGAAAAAAAAAGAAAGAAACGCGTTTGTTTGTATTTTTGTTCCAATTTTTTTTTTTTATTTCTAGGAACATATTTGGAACAGAAATAAGAAACGGGAAAAACGTGTTTTTTGTTTCCGAAATAATTTTTAAGAACAAATTTTCTCTCTCCTCTCTTTTTCTTCTCTTTTTTTTCATTCTTTTCTTTTTCTTTTTTCTTTGACCGGTTGCCGGCCGTCGAGGGCCGGCGACCTCGCTGGAGCGTTGCCGGCCCCCGACGAACCCGAGCTCACCCAGCCATCAGCGAGGCTTGATGGCTTGGCAGTGGCTGGGCGAGCCGAGGCCGAGCTCGCCCAGTCAAGGCGAGGTCGAGCCTCGCCCAATCGTGGCTGGGCGAGGCCACCAACCCTTGTAGGCCGGTCACCGGCCATGGCCAAGATTGGCGACTAGCCAAAAGAAGAAAAAAAGAAAAAAAGAAAAAAAGAAAAAAAGAAAAAATAAAGAAAAATATTAAAAAATTAAAAGAAACAAAAAAAGAACACAAATTTACCAAACATGTTTTTGTTCATTTTTTATTTTAGAACAAGTTTACCAAACACCTTATTCTGTTTAAAAATTGTTCCCCGGAGTAGAAATAATTTTTTTTTTTTTTTCAGAAATAATTTTTGAACAAAAACGTTACCAAACGCGCCTAGATATCCCGAACGTATGAACATACTCCACAAAAGACTCCGAATTGTTTACTCTCTCTCTCCTCCCTTAGCCTTCTTCGTATCTGTTCATCGGCCTCTGCCGCCGCTTATGTTGAACCGTGGTGAGTACAGCACGGACCGTGTCGCTTGCGAGCTCCTCTCTTTCTCGCTCACGCACCCTCAGAAATGATTAAAAAGTTAGAATGCGTTGTGACATTAGAATATGCAAAAAAGACGAAGACACACGAAATTGCCACCGAGCGCAAGCGATGCATGACTAAGAAAGGAGAAACGGGTTGGGCGGGCTAACCGAACGTGGACCCCTGAAGTCGGTGCCCGCGCGTGTATGACCGGGTCGCATTCACATCAGCAGGAACGAAAACGAGGACGAAGAAAGGTGGTAAATACTAAAAAAACCGAGACTTGATCAGCTCAAAACGGGAATTGACGAGAAAGGAAAGACAAAACCAAGACTACAAACCCAGTTCAGCGACCAAAAAGGAAAAAAAAAAGAACACACGAGATCGGTGTTGACCGGGTCAGGTCCGTGGTCGGCACGAGCAAAGGCGGAGCGCGCGGGAATTTGCTAACCAGAACAGGAGCTTTAATCTCTTGAGATGGAACCCCGAAAACAAATCCTGCTGAACTGTTCAGGGCTTCTCTCTTTTTTCACATGAGAAATTACGCAAGCAAAACAGGGCGACGATGGAGACAGCCTTGGCGTCTTTGGTATCTTGAGAGATATAGAGAGAGAGAGAGAGAGAGAGAGAGAGAGAGGATGTTTGACTGAGTAGCCCGACGGCAAAGCCGTCTGACACTCTTTAAGAATTGCACAGATAAAGCCGGATTGGTATTTTTTATTTTATTTTATTTTATTGGTACCCACGGACACAACGCACCGTCGTAACACTGTTATGAATGCGCGTTGAACGATCAAACCGAACCTAATCAATCCCCCACCCGTTCATTTCCCTCTCCGTGGACTTACTGCATACCTTCCCCCATCTTTACTTCTTGGCTCCTTCCCCTGCCTCCGTCTCTGGCTGAGCAAAAAGATTGGATTGTCATCACCCCTACCCCCAGTCAATAATTCTTTTCACGTACACAGAGGGTCCTTTTTTGCCTGCTGCAAGTTGCCGGTCTTTCCGTGTGGCGGTATAATTGGTGGGATGGTATTGGGCGTGGCTTCAGCGTCTTCTTTTTGATCAATTCTTGCTCATGTTCAAACAAGGAGAAGAAGCTTCCTCTTTTGTTGGTGATGGGTAATTTCCTGCTGGGCCAATACGACTGCCCCGTTCGTTCTTTATCCGTTTCGCGAGTCCTCTCTTTATGGGCATAGAAAGAGGATTGGAGTTCTTGAGAATTGTGAGATTGGTATTGGGTGTTGAGTGAATTCTGTAAAGATCAATTCTTTTTAGAGTGATTCCTTGATTGTTGCAAAATGGGTTGCATGTATTCTAAGAGTTCAGCGGTTGATGACAGCCGAGAGAGTCCCAAAGATAGAGTATCGTCTAGTAGGCGATTATCAGAGGTGAAAACTTCAAGATTGGATTCATCGAGGAGAGAGAATGGGTTCAGGGCAAGAGATAAGGTGGGTGATGTGCGTGTTATGTTGATCGATAAGAAAGTGAACGGGTCTGCTAGGTTTTGCGATGATCAGATTGAGAAGAAGAGTGATCGTCTTCAGAAACAGAGGAGAGAGAGAGCGGAAGCAGCTGCAGCGGCTGATCACCCTGGGCTGGTCGGGTCCCCAAGGCGGTAGAGGGCGAGCAGGTGGCAGCCGGGTGGCCGGTGTGGCTGTCCGCGGTGGCAGGAGAGGCCATCAAGGGATGGCTTCCGCGACGGGCGGACACTTTTGAAAAGCTGGACAAAGTATGTTTAATTCTTGATCGTGTAGTTGTTGATTATCTAATGGTTGTTTGTTCTCTTATTTTCGGCCTTTGATTTGCTCCTAAAATTATGAGTTTAATCGTCTTGATTTGGTCAAATTTGGAGGATAAACACTGAGTTTGGTAGATGTGCATAAAGTTTGATGAGCATCCATCCAGGCACCTATTTCTTCTTGAAAGAGGTCTTCCTAAAACGATAACAAAATATCAGTAATAATACTGTATAACACTACCCTGCAGCACCTGATCTACTGTGGCCTAATTTGTTTATGACATGATCTGCCTGTTACAGATTGGCCAAGGAACTTACAGTAGCGTGTACAAGGCACGTGATGTCACTAATAACAAAATTGTGGCTCTGAAAAGAGTGCGGTTCGACAACCTCGATGCTGAGAGCGTTAAGTTCATGGCGAGGGAAATCCATATCTTGCGTATGCTTGATCATCCTAATGTTATAAAGCTGGAAGGCTTGATAACTTCAAGGATGTCCTGTAGCCTGTACCTTGTTTTCGAGTACATGGAGCACGATCTTACTGGACTTGCGTCGCGGCCTGATGTAAAATTTTCTGAGCCACAGGTACTTATATAATGGGTTTGATACTAGCTTTAAAACTTAAATAAGGCTCACTCATGAAGCTGATGAAAGAATTTTTTTTGGTGTAACGGGCAACCTCATATTGTTAACTCTTGTCCATAATCATTGCAGATCAAATGTTACATGAAGCAGCTTCTAAGCGGTCTCGATCATTGTCATAAACATGGGGTCCTACACCGGGACATAAAGGGCTCGAACCTTCTCATTGACAACAATGGCATCTTGAAGATTGCGGATTTTGGTTTAGCCAGCGTCTTTGATCCTCATCAGACCGCTCCGCTGACAAGCCGGGTGGTAACTTTATGGTACCGACCACCTGAACTTTTGCTTGGAGCTTCTCGCTATGGAGTTGAGGTGGATTTGTGGAGTACCGGCTGTATACTAGGTGAACTCTATACTGGCAAGCCTATATTGCCAGGGAAAACAGAGGTATCCTATTCTAACGCAAATGTTTGGAGTTTAAAGATGTAGCCTTTATTTACACATACCTATGTGGATTGCTCCAGAAAATTAGTCTTGAATTTTGGTAATAGATGTAACTCTAACGGGCATTTTCTTGTGCTTGTCTGTTATTTTGGAGAACAGCGTACTCTCTGCCTTTCTTGTTTAGTTTTTGGGTTGCAGATGTACTTTATGCCCACTACTTAATACATGATGTTATTTTCTAGGTGGAGCAATTGCATAAAATTTTTAAGCTTTGCGGTTCACCGTCTGATGATTACTGGAGAAGATTGCATCTTCCCCATGCAGCTGTTTTCAAGCCTCCACAACCTTATCGACGATGTGTCACGGAGATATTCAAAGAACTCCCTCCAGTTGCTTTGGGCCTCTTAGAGACCTTAATCTCTGTAGATCCTTCACAAAGAGGAACGGCAGCTTTTGCTCTCAGGAGTGAGGTATTCAGATTTTTCTAATTCAAGTTGGACAACTGATTAACCATTTAACATTGGGCTATGCGGATAAACTCTTGCCATCTGTTGAAATGTTAAGCCATATTTGACACCTCTGCTTCTTGTTAATTTTTACAGTTCTTTACAGCAAGTCCCCTTCCTTGTGATCCTTCAAGTCTGCCCAAATATCCACCAAGCAAAGAAATTGACATGAAATTGCGGGAGGAGGAAGCAAGACGGTATGTCTAACCTGATTTTGGAAAAAAAATTGCTTAAATGACCTAATAACATATATGCATCTACTTATTTTTGCGATATAGCCTGAATAAGCTTTCCTTGTGTGGAGTTATGGCCTGTCTCATCCTTGTTTCCTGTATAAATCATTACATTTTTCTTGTAATTGCAGTTAAATATGTAATTTTCACAGTTTGCAGTGCTTGTAATTTGACCATTTGACAAATCTGTGCAGGCGGGGAGCGGCTGGAGGAAAGAACGAGCTTGAAAAGAGAGGAACCAAAGATTCACGAACAAATTCTGCATATTATCCTAATGCAGGACAATTCCAGGTAGCACACATTATTCATATCTATGAGTTTCAGCATTCATTGACCTTCTTTTTGTAATAGCCATTGGTTCCTAGTTATTCCAAGGTAAACGTGAAATCAGGGAGGATTATTACTGTCAGACTTCTATGTTTGCTGTAATATCTGAGAAGTGCCAGATACTGCACTTGCTATTCTGCCTGTTTGGCATCATACTGTTGTTGTTGTTAATGATCGCCTCTGGATTACCCATGCTTGCTGAAAACCTCTGTATCTGCCCGGCGTGATTGCAAAAAGATACCTTGATTTCATGCCGAGACATCAGTAGCATTATATGGCCACCAATATGAGTATACAGCATAGTGAGTGGTATAGTGTTTCTTTCTTTTGAGAGATAAAAGTACCTGCAGATTATTTAGTAGGGATGTTGTGTTCCGATATTCTGACAAATTTCTTGATGAAAAGTTCAGATGAATGACTCAATGCACATTGTCCTGTGGGCAATTGCCGTGAGCTTTATTGCGATGGATTGGTAGTTCGCATACTGTCACAGTAGATGATGTTAACAAAGTAAACTTTTCCTTTGGAATTTATACACACTTGTGATCTCTGTCTAGAGGATATGCCTTTGTAAGTAAATTCGAAGGAGGTTTGGTCAGTTCACCTATTAGGACTTCTGTTCATCCGTGTTTTCTTTTCACTATTCTGATAATTTAAAAGGAGTTCTTGATACCGATCACTGTAAATCTGATGCAAGAACTAATCTGCTTACCCCAAGAGCGAAAATGTGGAAAGAGAGTTCTTGTATTTTTGGCAAAGCTTGTTCTGTCATTTTGTAACATTGAATGAAATTATTGCAGGTCAAACAAGGCCATTCCAATGCAAATGGCCGAAGTGAAATTTTCGGCCCTTATCAAGAGAAAACTGTGTCTGGGTTCTTGGTTGCACCCCCTAAACAGGCGCGAGTTTCCAAGGAAACAAGAAAAGATTACACAGAGCAACCAGATAGAGCTTCATTCTCGGGACCACTAGTTCCAGGTCCCGGATTTTCCAAGGCTGGAAAAGAACTTGGCCATTCAATCACTGTCTCAAGAAACACCAATCTATCAGCACTGTCGAGTTTAGTCACTAGTAGAACCGGAGATAACAAACAAAAATCCGGTCCTTTAGTGTCAGAATCAGCAAACCAAGCAAGCAGATTTTCAGGACCCATAAGGGAGATGGAGCCTGTGAGGAAGCAGGACCGTAGGAGTCATACGCGGACGAATATTGATTATCGTTCGAGAGAAGATGGAAATTCCAGTACCAAAGAACCTGCTCTGGTAAGTTCTCACAGCAGTCTCTCAGCTTGGCACCTCCCTTTGTGGTACTTTGTCATGGTTTCTTTTTTGGTGATATGGACAGCATTTCTGTGCTCACTTTAATTTACCATGGGGTCATTATAACTCCAGGGCTGCTGATGAAAATTGCATTTTAGGCAGTGTTTTCTTTATTGTTATATTTGTTGCCACTTTGCATTAATCTAGTTTCCGAATGTCCGAGCTCGATCATCTGATAACAATTTTTGCTTTACTCTTTTTCCTTCAGTACGGACGTGGGTCTGCAGGAAACAAGATCTACGTCTCAGGCCCGTTGCTCGTCTCATCAAACAATGTGGATCAGATGCTCAAAGAGCATGACCGTCGAATCCAAGAACATGCCAGGAGAGCACGGTTTGATAAGGCTAGAGCAGGCAATAATCATCCCCAAGCAGCCGTCGACTCTAAGCTCGTGTCCGTGCACGATGGCGGGTAGATCCCCTGCAAAGAGCTACTAAATGTCAGATATATCTTCAAAGCTGGGCAAGCTTACGTGCCTATGCGAAGGGAAGCGCATATAGAGGCTTAGCAGGGTAGCTCATCCATTTGGTTTGGGATTTATCTTATATGTATAGCCGGCATCTTTCTCTGCTCATTCTTATTTTATTTTATGGTAGCGAGGTGGGATCTCTGGTAATGAAGAGTCGGCCACCATTTACCATTTAGTACACTTATGTAATACGTAGATTACGACAGGATATAGCAGAATTAGAATAAGGTCAATCTAGAAACTGATTTGTTTCTGAATGGCGCGCCGCGCGCGCGGCAAGCGCTTGTAAGCAATGTTAAGAGAAAAAATGCATCGCATCGTCACTTGAGCAGCCTCTTCGGCTTTAAGCGGTTTGCTTGGCGAGCGCAAATAAGACGTTTTCAATTGTTCTAGGTCGGCTTAGGGTGCATATAATTTCTAGAGTAGAAATGAATTTCTGGCCATAAATTGATTTCTCAATTTCTATTCTCCAGACGAGTTTTCCAAGTAAAGAAACATGTTTGATAACGACTTAAAATTTATATTTTTGGAATAGAAATTCTTTTGATGACAAAATAAAATTTCTATTTCTAGGGGGTTGGCAGTTGACGTTTGCTAGCTGGCGAGCGTTTGACAACCGGTGGTGGGCGGTCGGCATTTGACATTCGGCGGCAGGTGGCTAATGTTCAGCAACCGACATTAGGCAGCGGGTGGTTGGCGACTATCGTTTGATGACCAGCGATGGCTGGTGGTTCGACGATCGGTGGTGTGCATCTGGCATTTAGTGGCGGGCATTTAGGATCCCATGGGTGGCAAGTGGGGGTGAGCAGTGACGAAAATGAATGATGAGTGACGAAAATGAATGAAGAGAAGAGTTTTTATTTCTCATTTTTTTGTTTCAGAATTAAAAAAATTCAAAATTTTAGTATTTATTTTTTACTCCAAATTTATTTCTGTAACAAAAACCTAATCTAGAAATATAAAAAATGAAATTACGTTATTAAATTGATTTTTATTCAAAACATGTTCTGGACAACGGAAAAAAAAATAGAGATATATAAAATTTGTTATGCGCGCCTTTAATGGTTTGATATCGGGCATGTGACTTTCTTCATGGAATGGTTGCGCATGATTGATTCATATTCCATCGAGTAAGAGTAATTTTATATTTTGTTTCCCTGTCCTAAATGAAAAAAAGAGAAAAAGAAAATATTTTCTTACCAATAATCTTGTCATTATGTTAGGGTTTGGAACACATTACTCAAGAATTTCCAAAATTCATAACGAATCATAATAAATTTGTCTTTTAATGGGGTCTTTTTTTTAAAAAAAAAATTCTTTAATCTTGATTGACCATTTTTGACATCCCAAATGGAGCTTACATTGCACTGAAAGCAAAGAACAAGTTGGGTCAACATCATCCTCAATTTCAGAGCTGCCCCCTTAATTTCCCAGATGTCATTATTGCCTTTTTCATCATATGGGAAGTGGAGACAGCTAGTGACAGGGGACATCGCAGATAGGATATTTTATTCGATTTAATGAAAAGCGTCCGCGCGATTATTCCCACTTTTGACTATTTTGTGCTTTTCCGTGAAAGAATGGGTGTCTGCCATGTTGTCGATTCCATGGTTATTTTGAGAAGACTTTATGGGAGATTCTGTGCGAAATTCAAAGCAACAATAAATAATAATAATAAGAGTGACAAATTATGATTAAATTATTATTATCATATGGTTTGGTGTTGGAGATAAAGGTTAGTAAACCAATCATGGACGCCACCTTGGGCTAATGTGCTTCTCACGTCATGGGGTAGGGACATTCTCATCTACTCCTTCCACCATGGTTTTTGAATTTTTCTTTTCTTTTCTTTTGACCTTATGATATTTATTTAAGCACTTGCGTAGTTTACGTTCTTGCCCATTTCTAGAATTGTGATGTTTTGTTTAAATTTGAAAAGAAAAAGGATTAGATTAAAGAAAATTTGAAGAGGTCACTTGCAATTTTCAAGCGAGGAACAGGGTGCTTCAAAAGTCAGCATACTAGAGGGCTAGGCCGTCCCTAGTTGATTTTGGATAAGCAATTGCCGCTTAAACTAATTGAGCATCAGAAGACAACCAAATGGAAAAAAAATTAAAAAAATAAAGTCATAGATAGAGAGAGTGAATTAGGTGCACGGTGTTGACTTTGACCAAGTATTGGGGATGCGGTTCTCACCCGCCATCAATGAGGGCCAAGCCACCCTTGCCGTGATTGCAAGAATTGGGGAATTCTCTCTCTATCTCTCTACTTTTTTTTTTTTTTTTTTTTTTTCCTGATTTTCTTATTCGGTGCCATAATAGCGCCGCATGTCTGCTTTCTATCAATATTGACAATTTAATGGATCAATATGATAATCTAGATGAAACGACTTAATTGCACGGTTAACAAAGATAGAGACCGAATTGCTAAGTTAAATGTGACAGGTCAAATTGTAAAACCAACAAGACAAAACCTTATTCAATCTTAACATAAAAAACCAATCAATTCATTCAACAAATCCACTTCATATATGATCTGTTCTACAGCGAAAGCGTGCTGTGTAGGTGGTCCTTTAATTATTTATTTATGGCTTAGGGCGCGCATGTTTCTATTTCTCTTCCTTTTCTGTTTTCGGGAATAGAAATAAAAAAAAGTGTTCATGCTTCGGGGAATAGTTTTTGAACAAAAGAACGCGTTTGGTAACGTTTGTTCCGGGAATAAAAAATGAATAGAAACACGTTTGGTAAATTTTATTCTTTTTTTGTTTCTTTTAATTTTTTAATATTTTTATTTTATTTTCTATTTTTCCTTTCTTTTTTTTTTTTCTTCTTTCGGCCGGTCACCGACCTTCGGTGACCGACCGACGGCCGGGGCGCGGCCTTACCTAGCCACGGCGAGGCTCGCCGGCCCCGACGAGGCCGAGCCTCGCCGTGGTTGGGCGTGGCTCGGCCTCGCTGAATTTGGGCGAGCTCGAGCTCGCCCGGCCATGGCGAGGCTCGGCCTCGCCGGATCTAGGGTGAGCCCGAGCTCCCCCGGCCAAGGCGCAGGCTCGGCGTTGCGGCGCGGGCGAGGCCGAGCCTCGCCGCCCTACCATCGGAGCCGAGCACCTACGCTTGCGACGCCGACCGAGATCTTGCTCGCCGCTACTCCTCGCGACACCACCGCTCGCCGCCACTCCGCTTGCGATTCGTGCCCCTTGCGCAGCCTCCTCCGCAGACGCTACCGTCGCGCCCGTCCGCGCCGTCCCGAAGCCTACAGCTCAACGCCGTCTTGATCTCATCACACCATTCGCAACGCCGTCCGCTAGTCTTTGCTCGCGTCGCCCCGTGTCGATCCCGAAGTCTCTAGTGCCGCGCCGCCATCGCACCGTCCTGCGGAGCCCCTCGCCGGAACCCTAGCTGAAGATCTCCCCTCGAGCGAGGCCGAGCCTCACCTTGGCTGGGCGAGCTCGGCCTCGCCGGCGCGGGCAAGGCTCGGCCTCGCTGCTCGAGAAGGGGACGAACGAAGGAGAAGGAAGAGCACGAACGAACGGGCGAAAGTGTTCCGGTTTTGTTTTTTGTTCTTTTGATTTTTGTTCCTTTTAGGCGTTGAAGAAGTGTTTATGAAGTCCAGAAGTAAAAATTTTTTGTTTCTTTTTTTTGTTCCTATTTTGTTCCGGGAACAAAAAAACAAAAAAAGTGTTCCAGAAACACTTTTTAGGAATGTTTCCATGCAGCCCCTTAGTTAGCTTAATTTTGATATGTATTTTACGAACAATTTGGAGATAAATTAACATAAATGACCCCTAAACTTTGGTTGAAGGTGCAATGAGGTTTTTGAACTTTTGATTTGTTCAATATAATCCTTGAACTTAAGTCTATTGTGCATTGTTGTCTCTAAACTTTTAATTTGGTCAATATCGTCCTTGAACTTTTGATACATACCCAATTTATTATTTGAATTATACGAAATATGGACTGCATTGAACGGAGCTTTAGTTTAGGAATGACATTGCAAATTGGATTAAGGTTCATAGATCATATTAAATAAATTAAAAGCACATCACACATTAACCTAAAGTTCATGGATCATTTGTGCTATTACCCTCTATTAGAATTTAAGAACGTATGAGAAGTAAATAAAATTGTGCGATTCTTGGGCCGAAACACTTAGTCTGGCCCAAAACGAAGAGCATTTCAGGTTCATACCCACATAAAATTGAACGAGATCGAAGTGCTTCGATTTTGGGCTTTCGATCGTACGCTTCTGTCTGTCACTTCAACAAGCCTGATCCAATCGCTGAAGTCTGAACTTCATTCTTTTGGAGTTAATCCCATCTAAAACCACAAAACGGCGAACCGGAAAGGAGAAGAGAAAAAGCCCAACACACCCAACTTCGAAAGTCTAGTCGACCCACTCTGTTCTCCTTCTTCATCTGTTCTTTTAGCCATGAATGAAATCATGAACGAGACGTTCATGGCGATAGCAGGGACGAGAGCCGATGCAGAGCCCGAGAGAGAGAGAGAGAGAGAGAGAGAGAGAGAGAGAGAGAGAGAGAGAGAGAGTCTAAACGGCATTACCTTTCGCAAAATCCAGGGTTATAATCTGCCTCACTCGGGCACCGGTTTAATTCGGGGCTTGCCTGTGGCGGGACTACTTTCATTCTTCATTAGTTAGATCGAGAGGACTAATCTCATAGAAGAAGAGGGACGAAAGTCAAATCTTAAGACTAACTTCTAAAGTTAAACTTTAGGGAGGTGAAACCATGTAACCGGCACTATTCTAATTAATCTAGTTTGTCGATAAGTTCGAACGCTAATTTCGTTATCGAGCAATAATCCATGCTATCAAGTATTAACTGAATGATTTGGCAATAAGTCTCTCTTGGTTAAGATGAAATTATATTTCACCTTGAACTCTAACGACTTAAAACTTTTAAGGTAAACGGTTGCCCATATAACTTTTAAGTTGGTATTAGAGTTAAAAATTTCAAATTTAAATTTCTCACTTATTTATGAGATTCCTTTTTGCTATGTGCGAATGGATTTCAAAATGTCTTTCGACCACATGCATCTACTTTGCACGTCATGTAATATAGTGTGCCACCGCACTTGAAATATTTAAGTTTTTGGAGTAAATGGTTGCGCGTATCATTTTGTAAGTTCTCTCATGTGTAAATCTGGAAGCCCTTCTAGCCTCATCTCATTCTACCAAAGTAAGCCCCTGACACTGCATGAAACATTAAACGCATACTAAATTCTCGGAAAAAAATCGTTTAACTTAATTGACAATTCAAGAGTTGTAACCAACAAGTTGTTGTCTTCGATGACAAGAGCATTTGCTCCTTTCATTGTTGTCTTGAGTCGAAGCTTTGTTAGGATCATTCTAGGAGTAAAATCTCAAATATATCGCTTGTAATAGAAGCCCCCTATGAACACATATACGGTTTTTTGATTTATTTATTAGATAAATGCACTAGAAGTCTTAAATTTTTTTGGGAAACTACAAATTGGTTCTAAAACTTTTAAAAAATTGCAATTAAATTCTAAAACTCATCAAATTAGTATAATTAAGTTTTTCTATTAATTCCATCAAATTTGCTACCAGAAAATGCCGATGTATCATCTTTTTTTTTTCTTCCTCAAAATTAGATTAAAAAAACAGATAAATTCTTTTACAAGCGCTCAAGGGTTGTTGGCCATTACCAAAGTCCCATCGACCTCCACTGGCCCTTCCGATGATCCACAGGTGAAGGCTTACGGCTCTCTTTCGTTTAGGCTTGGTTTTTTTTTTTTGGTTAAATTAAATATAAATTTATTTTAAATAAGATTCGACAAAGAAAATAATAAAAAAAATGCCACACAATAGAGAAAAAGTACTAAAAAAAAATGCAACTGGTTAGTCAGATTGACTTAGTTAACTGAAAATGTTGATTGCATTACTTTAGACAAATTTAGAACTATATTACACTTTTTAAAATTTTTTGGGACACAATCGCACTTTTACGATAAATTTGATGATTTCTAATACACTTATATAATTATGACCTATAACCACATGTAGTTACACTATCATGTGCAAATCTGAAGGGAGATGTCTTCTTCCGTTTCTTTATTTCAGTAATTATGTAGGGTTTTTCTTTTTTAATTCAGCTTTGTCATTCTTCCCCATCAGTGAGCACACTACTAAACCATTCCTTTGCGACCTTCTTAGTCTTTGTCACTTTCCCTTTCACCTCTTAGTCCCAGCCAAGCAGGACTTCGAGTGCATCTCATAGATGGAGTTCTTTCAAACGTTCAACCAAAAAGTTTAAATTAAATTAAAAATGATGACACGTGGAATTTGACAGATGGAGGACCACGCATATAAAATAAACCGGACCACACTTTTTTGGTCCTAATATCATGACATATTGTCCAATCTAAAAGTTTGAATTAACAAATGAAGGGAGGTTATATGTATTTAAAGACCATAAAAATTACTTAGGCAAGCAAGCGATACGAGATGCTTTAATGGAGAGAAATGGTCAAAAAGTACGTACGTGGGTTTCTAATGTGTACCGCAGAACTTCGAAAGAGACGATCACTCCTATTGTTTAAGATATACTTCCAAGATCATCTTCAGGAACAGTAGCTTGCAATCACATGTGGCTACTGTTTTTTTTTTTAAACTTTAATCATCGGTGGAGTTTACAGAGCCAAAAAGCGCACTTCTTGGGTTTCTAATCCAAAACTTTGAAAAAGTCCACCACTTTACTTTAGGATGGTCTCCCACGGTTATCTTCAGTAACAGTAGTTCTATAATTTCATGTTGGTACCTTTTTATTAACTCTTAATCATTTTTTTTTAATTGTGTCGTGAAGGAGACAGGCATACCTGCTTATCTAACCATACGTGGCCACAATAATGTAGAGAAGTACATTTTCTTTTTGAGCTCCCCTACCAAAAAGAGCAAATTTCATTGGGGGGTCATCAAGTTTTGAGAAACTTCCGATCGGACCATTGAACTTTGAATTCAATAATCAAATTTCGAAAGCTTAAACTTTCTTGTTTTTCTTTTACAATTTTTGCATTTCGATCAGAATCTGGTCAATTTTCATGAACTGCTGAAGCAGGTTTCTAATAAAGTGCATCAATTGCAACTAGCCTATTTTTGTTTCTCATTAGTGAAATCTCAAGTACCAAAACTGGGATGATTTGCTGCTTTGCCCTTTGAGAGAGAAAAGAGACCGCTCTTACCTTTTTCAAATTAACTTTAGGGAGGTAAAACCATCCCCCACCATATATATATAAATCGATATATCTAATTTATTGATATTGTAGGCGCTAATTTCATTCCTTGACCGATAATTTATGCTTTTAAGTGAATGCCTTGGGAATAAGTCTATCTTGGTTAAGATGAAATTATATTTCACCCTAAGCTTGCTAGTGTAAACATTCGAGTAAACAGTTGCACATATAATTTCAAATTGGTAACAAAGTAAAAGATTTTGAGTTTGGTTTTTCACATTTATTTATAGGTTTTTCACGTTCATTTGCGAAATTTGACTTCAAAAATTGTTTCATCCACACATCGAGTTAATAAGCCAAATAATATAATCCACACCACATTTCAGAAACTTCCAGAAGCCCTTTTATCCCATCACATTCTCCCATAATAAACCCATGACATTGCACAAAACAATAGAACATGCACTAAATTCCAAGAAAAAAATATTTAATTAAAATGATAAATCACAAAATATAATCAATAAGTTGCTCACTTAGATAATGAGAGAGTTTACTCCTCTCATTATAGTCTTGAGTTGAAGTTTTGCTGGGAGCACTTTATGAGTAAATTCTCGAATGCATCAAGCTGATGTGGAGAAGTGTGCTTTTAAGATTGCCCATAAAAGTGAACCAATGGAAATGCGCAAAAGTTGATCCATACACCACCTCACCACTAAAAAAAACACTATGAATTTTATTTTTATGACCTTTAAACACATGTATTTTAGCTTCTAATTCTTCGCCATTAGCAAGCGCACTAATTAATCACTCCTTTGCAACGTTGAGTTGTTGTCACTTTTGCTTTCACTTTCACTCATAAATTCCAGCCAAGCAGGACTTGAGCGGACCTCATAGCAGGTGTGGTTGAAAAGCACAAAAAGTGCAGATGTGGGTTTCTAATGTGTACCACAAAACTTAGAAAAAGCCCCCGACTTCTAGTATTTATAACAGTCGTTCCAAAGTTATCTTCAGTTATACTATACTATAATCCCATGTCGGTACTTTATTATTAACTTTAATCTTCTTTATAGGACCAATACCAGCCATGTTGACGTTACTTGAATTCCTATAATAAGGAGGTGGGAGTAAATCCATTCTCGTATATAATCAATTTTTAATTGAATCACAAAGGGGACGGATATGACTAATCATCATGCTATACGCTACCACAATAATACATAGGATTTTTTTTTTGTTTTCGGATTTCGTCTATAGAGAAGAGCAAATTTCATGCGGGGTCACTAAATTTGGAGAAAATTACAATTGGATCATTGAACTTCGGACTCAATAACTATAATTTCAAATGCATTGAACTTTCGTTTCTTCAAAATTTATGCACTCCAATTGGAATCCAGTCAATTCTCACGAACTACTGAAGTGGCAATGACAAGGCGAGTAGGCATTGCATCTTGAGAATCGGTTGTGCCCGTCACTTCTTTTTTTGGGTTAGATGTTGTGCTTGCTACTTCAATAGTTTGATTTAGTCGAGTTTCTGATAAAGTGCATCAATTGCATTTGATGATTGAAATATGTAAAAGTGCAGCGATCCGATTGTAAATTCCATTTAAATTCATTGATCATGGATGGAATTTACCCCAATGAAATTCTCCATAAATTATTTGAGACCTGAGTTCCGCCAAACTCTCATTATCTTCTTGAATATAATTGCTTATCAATACTTCCACAGTCGACAGCAACGTTGGTGTCTCTCTTTCACATCCTCACAGGAGTGCCTTACACACGATCCCCAATTTGGCTATTGATTAAGTCTGTGTTGAGAAGGTTGGGCTTCAAAGGGTCACCATCCACCTCTTAAAGAATATCTTTTAGACATTATGAATATATTCCTAATACACCGTATCTTCTGTATATAATTCGGATGTTTTGGCATATTATACGTCTCTTGTACGTGGTCAGTTTCATGTCTAGATTGGTGATAAGGTATACCAAACTGAATTTTCTCTAAGTTGATCCGAGACACGTAAATAGACCGTATTTTAATATCGTGATCAAGTAATTCGTTTGTTTGATCATTCTTCTCAATTTCTGAGTGCTTGCATCACCAGCGTGGTGCTACCAATACACCCATCCCAATCATCATAATTACACACAAAATCCGAATCTAGATAGGGACGCTTAGCTCAGGAAGCTTTTACAAATTTTCTATAATAAAATCCTTTTTAAAGCAATAAATTGCTTTTTTGTCACATCATGCCTACTAGATTGCTCACTAAAAGTCGCCCTAAAATATTATTTTTACTATACTTTCTCGACCTACTGATAAAGTGGCACGATCACCAGTAGGTAAATGTTCACTATCTTACCAATATTGATTTTGTCGTCCTTTGGAGACATGGAAATCAAGTTATTAAATCGTACCTTTTCATCAAGTGGTGCCAAAAGCACCACACGCAATAAAACGTACAAAAAAAAAATAATAATAATAAAAGAAGGAGAAAGTGTACACAAAGATCAGGAGAGGTTCGAAGGCTCTCCAAAAGGTTCAAAAGCTTTCGCCCATGCAAGTTCACAAATGAATAATATATCTGCCAACTTAGCAGACTGAGAGGGGGATCGGTGCGCAATTATCCAAAGGAGGGGGAGGGGCGTGGCTGGTTGCATGTGCAATTTATGTATAGTTGTGGGGTGCGTACACAATATATGTTGTGGATATTATCAGATTTTTGACCCATTTGGGGCTTTCCAATACAGCATAGTATACCCCATAAGTTAATAGTTCCGATGGCGTACTCCTTTATTGCATTATGATATTTCTCATTTAGAATAATATCAAGCTCTATCCCGAAATTTCATTAGTAAATTCGACCAAGCACATGAATAAGCAATACTGTAAATTCATGGGGTAGTTGAACCGAATGCTTAGTTCATAGAGTATTATTTTCAAAATACATTTATGACATACGTGTTTTAGGAAACCCACGTTGATCTATTACCATGTTTATAGAACTACAACGCCCCCCCCCCCCCCCCGGGGGCACCCCCCACAAAAAAAGAAGAAGAAAAAAAAAGAAACGAAAAACAACCCAAACACACAGAGAGATATTGTATTATGTTTTTTGGCCCCGCCAGGATTTTATGCTAGATCCGTCCCTGCATGGAATGCATGCGTCAAATTGGGATTGGTCGAGGAATCAGGACATCACCTGAGTTTGCAAGTAAAGCTTGAGAAGCTTTTACGAAAGCCGATGTCGGGACGTGATTGAAACCCTTCGAAAGCAAGCACCGTCGATTATCCCATTGCTTTGCAATCTCTGTCCCATCAACTTTAAGAATCATCTGGCCGTCCGAATTTCTAGTTAAAACCAGGCAAGATAAAGATAAGAGATAAAATCTCTGAATTTTACCCTGTTTGGTGAATCGTGATAATTAAATCAGATAATTTTTATATTCTATCTTTGGTGCAATTATCAGATACGCCGTTATGTCCCGCCTGTGGAAAAAGCACCAGTCTTATCATCATTTAACTCCTGAATCCAATAAAAAGAAAGGAAACGAACTCCCGTATTTGACTATTTTAGAAAATTTGCATATTAATTTTTATGAAAAACGTCATTGCTCAAGATGTAAAAAAGGCTTTCAATCGAAGAAAAATGAATAGGCAAATAAATGTTCCTATTTCCTTTAAACTTTGTTCATAACATCTCTAGATTGAGCAAGTCGAACCAAATTATGAAACCAAAGCATACATTTGTAGAATTGAACCACTGTCGAATGACTCCCACATGACAAATCTAATCAACAATGAACATTCTTTCTCCTCCAAATTGAACACCAGAGGAAAGAAAGACCGAGACCATCTTTCCCAGAACGCCACATTAACAGATGCACACGCCGTCTCGTCCGAAGTCAGAAGTTCCCTTCGATGCACGATAGACCAAAAGTCGATTGAGAGCTAGCCAATTTACAGTAGCCAGTCTTAATCGACCGGAAAGCTAGAGAGAGGATGATATTTTTAGCAGGTCATTATCGGCTTTCAAATCAACGATGCCAAAAGGTAAATAACAGCCATATTGCGGAGTGAGGACTGCCTGAAAATATCTAGGTTAATAATGCAGGACTACCCAAAAATATCTTGGGACGGTACCTACAACATAATGATTGCCGCTGGCCCACTCTGCTTAAATATCTTCGGAGATATTGTCCAATTCATTATAGCTCTATTGTACTGTTATACGGATTCTAATTAAGTTTTAAAATTTTCAATTTTATTCATTTAATTTTAGCTCTTTACGCGAAATTCTTATGCAATCTTTTTAGTTAATTTTCGCCTAAAATTATTGATGCGATGGTTTGCTACGTAAGATGGTCGGCAATGCTAACACAACATGTTAGAGATTATCAGTGAAAATTGATCAGAATGACTGCATTGTAATTTTATATAAATGTTTATGACTAAATTAATAAACATAGAAAGTTTATGATTGAATTAATATCTACACACAATAGATTATGATTAATTGGGTAATTCATCCGGTTGAGACTCAATGCAGAAGATAAATTTAATGAATTTATGTCTAATTCGGTATCTTTATAATGAGAATTACACGGGTCTATTTATAGACTTTATGAGATGAGTGACATATCAATCAAGAATATGCACTATTAAATGAGATATATATGTAATACAAAAAGATATTTATAATCAAGTAAATCTCCTAATATCACTAATATCCCCTCAAACGAAAGGTGAATTCAAACAAATCAACTTGAGTTTGAAAAAAAAAATCCAAACAGTATCACAAAATCTTCGATTAAAATGAGCTTAACGGATTCAAGGTGAGGCGATGTGTTATTGTGTATGTGATGACTCCAGCTTTCATTAACAAGAAAAATTTCAATACGGTTGATTGTTTGACGGCGGCAAATCGAGTGGTGGAGCCAGTTTCTTGAAACAAGAAGTGAAAAGTCAAGAATCAGAGGTATTAGAGTCAAGCAGCATGCGTCCTTTGTTGTCGGGGTTGTAACTTAAACGCTGCTAATATGGCTGACATGGTTATAGCAAGTGGAATAAGCTAGGCTTTGGCACTTCGCTAAGAGAAAGTTTGAAGATGCGTCTTTATGGCGTCGAAGAATACATCCAAAAAAAGAAGAAAAAACTCAATTTGGTGAAGCATTAGAGATGTTGTAGCTCAACCACCTTAGATAGAAATGATTCACTTGGGTGAACATTGTCAAGTGGCAGTAATGGATTTATTTGCTTGGGATGTATGGATGCAACGCTGAGAATGATAAAGCAGAAAAAAATAAATTTGGGAAATTTTTGATACTAAGTTGAGCATAATACCGACCAAAAAAAGAGTTGAGCATAATAATGTTGAAGATATATTTGAGCAATTTATGTATAAATTAATATCTTCATAATGAGGATTACATCGGCCTATTTATAAATTTTATGATATGACTATAAAAGGTACCATATCAATCAATGATATTTACTATCAAATGATATATAAGGTACCATATCAATCAATGATATTTACTATCAAATGATATATCTCTCTCTCTCTCTATCTATCTCTATATATATATATATATATATCGTGTTGTTAACACTTCCTAATTATCTCACGCTGGGGGAGATGTCATTCAAATGATCGAAATCCATTGTTCAACTTCGACGTTTTCCTCATGTCCGCGGCTTCACGTATCACGATTTATCAAAAAAATCACATGTCCGTTCGCATCGAATAATATCATAATAATGACTAAAACGAAACAAACAAAAATGGGAATCGGACTCATGTTAGACAACAACAGAACCGCTCCACCCATTCATCTCTTTGTCTATTAAACTATTTTGGGTTTTTCTGAAGGTGAAAGCCACCTGCAAACCGATTAATTTACTCTCACCTAATAAACAAAATAAATTGATTGGTACAGGTAGCATGAATTATTGACAGATTAGTGTAATTTACACATAGTCCCTCAATCATGTAACCCTAGAAAAGGACATGCTTTCATCATGAAATTTTTTAACGATGTTGGGAAAAAGCAACATGTTCCTCCTCTATTACGCAGGCTCTTTGTCCCCACAATGACGCTTCAGATGCCCTTTTTTCCCACTTAGACACTAGTGATGCGAATAATCCGAAGATGCCATAGAAAAATCAAAAGAAAGACTACAGGATGTTGACTTGGATTGACGTCCACAAGCGTAGAAATTTTCGAAGAAACAGGGGATTTTTCATGATCTTGCCTGCCATTTTTGCTTCACTTGAACCCAATTTCTAATCAGCTTTTGTAATTTTCCCTTCCCATCGAAGGGCCATGGAAAGAGCGGGTTCCATGTCGAATTTTGTCGTGAGAAACGTGGTGGAATATTGTAAACGTGTACCGAGTTCCACGTGTGTGAATATAATTAGAGTGCTTTTGAGTTTTTTTTTTTGCGAGTTATTCCTTGTCATTTCTTTCCAAGCCCACTGAACATGGTGGAGCGACGAAGGACTCGTGAAGGAAAACTCCCCGTTGTTGTTTCGAGGTATTGTCAGGTGCAACTAATCTCACATGAGTCAAATGTGACATAAACGAAAAGAAATGTCTGAAAATCCTAAATTTATTGCATTGATATCAATTAATTGTAAGTCTTTTGGCCTAGTGCTAATTCAATTTTTGGCCAAACATTGTTGATATGAACACCAATCGGCTTATGTGATATGGCTACGTTGACGTGAATAACTTTCAACATTATTTTAATATTCTTTTTATTAATTAATTAATTAATTAATTAATTAATTATTTATTTATTTTCTTGTTTTTTCTCTTCTTTTTCCTCTAGCTAGTCCCTGAAGTTTGACAATTGGCAAGGGACCTCGCTGGCCACTAACCAGGCTTGAGCCCTCACTAGAAGCCGCAGGGTAGGCCTCACATTGGGCTAGTGAGGCTCACCCTTGCTGAATTTGGTGAGGGTTGAGCCTCATCGGCCATGGGCGAGGCTCAAGCTTGCCAAATTTGGTGAGGTCATGGCCTCTAGTGAGTTCCTTTGCTAGCCCTCACCTCTTATCGATCCTCCAATAATTGGCTAAAGGAAGAGAAAGGGGGGGGGGAAGGGGGAATAAGAAAGAGAGAAAAGAAAAAATAAGGAAAAATAAAAATTTTCAAAAATATTATTAAAAATTATTCAGATTGTGCCAGTCGTGTCATGTGAGCAAACTGGTGTCGAGATTAGCAATATTTAGTCATAATTAGCTAGAAAGACTGAATTGGTATTAGATCAAAATGTTTAGAACTAGATTAGTACAAATATAATATGTTTAAGACTTTTTTGCCACTTTTCTTGACATAATTATTAGATTATGCAAATCTAGTTCACAATTCATCGAAATTTAGAGTTAAGTGCTAATTAGGCACATAGGAATTCGATGCATGTGATTATATCGTCATTCCATGGACAGATTTTGGGTCCGTTTAGGTTTGACCGCTATTTTTCAGAAGAGGGGGAAAGAGATAGAATGAAATTCCGGGTGCAAATTGGAAAAGAAAAAGAAGAAGAAAAATCAAATTTTGCGTGAAGAAAGAGTGGTAAAATTCGAGGCATTTTCCGTCCAATTGTCTTCTCTAAGCTGGAAACCTAATCCGGAGAAAATAGGGAGTAAACTCGAAAAGTGGGTATACTTATCCAAAAACTTCAAGTAGTCAGCTCTCAAATGATATTCTGTCTACCTGTAGTTTTATGATTGTCCTCGTGATGTTGAATGTGCTTATTATAGCGCGCCACAATAACATTCGAACTTGAGACGCACTCAAATGATCAAGGAATAAAAAGAAATAGAGCCCATCTCTCTCTTTGTTTTTTGTTTTTTTTTTTAATGGGACTGTTGGATGAGGCAGGCTCTCAAATGGGACTCGCACCATCCGGCGATGCACCGGACTCACATGGACACGTCATCCTTACCTAAGCCACGAGTCAGCATTACCGTCCGCGAGCAGAAAACCAGGGGGTGAGTTTGATTGTGTACACAAGTCACTTCCACCCGGATTCTTGAGCAATTCGGCGACCGGCCACCGCCGAACCACCTCCCCCCAGTCTCTTTCACCAACCAGCAAAACACACACGAAACCACCGCTTCGCCCACCGCATCTCGACTTGATTGTTTCCGGGATCCCAAACACCTGTAAAGCAAAGGGGGCAATCATAGGCCATCGACTTTGTCTTCTTGATCCGCGAGTACGGTTTGCATTCATATTTAATCGGCCGAGCTCGATTTGGCAGGAAGGGTTTTCTGTCGCGTTGTGAGCACAAGGTTCGGCACTGATGTGGAATATGCCATTGATCCTTATCTTAAGTCTCATTTAATTATGGATTAGTGTAGTTTAATCCCATGTTAATTTTGTCTAGTGGGAACAAAGGGGGCCCGCTCAATTTGTTGGATAAGCTACCCATCACCATCTTAATTTCAAATTACCTTCTAGAGGGACCTTATGGTCGTTGAATGGAAAAATTACCCTATCAATACTAAACTCATCAATATTTCAATTTTGCCAACTTAGTTCTAAACCCTTACATGAGATTCCAATTTAGCTATTTGGATCAATTTTAGGTAGCAAATAACTAATGTAGTAGTCTAGTTATTTATGGGCCATTCTACATGACACTGTATCACATTAGCGATTTTCCGATATAAATTGGCCAAAATGACTATATTGAAATTTTGTGCAACAATTTATGATTGAGTTGATAAAATTACAAAGTTTTTAGGACTAAACTATATCCGCACAATAGGCTTAAGACTAATTGGGTAGTTTCCCTTTGATGAATTGTTGTGTAAACAAAATACATGGATATATCATAAGATATGAAGACTATACAGATGATTAGCTGGTTCAACATAAGTTGTGGTTCCCCATTATAAATGAGAAGGTGATGGAGACTCGTCTTTGGAGATTAAACATACCAAATCAAAAGAAAATTGTATTCATTGCTCAAAATGTATCCATAAGAAGTACATAGTCTTCATGACAAAGCAAATTGAAGTAGGGCAAGAATATTGAAAAGTAAAGCCAAATCCAAAAAACAAGGAGAATTAATGAAATACGAGCAAAGTTAAGTAGACACTCATATCATAAGAATGGATATGTCAAGCAAAATAATTGGTGACCATTCATTGGATCTAATGTCCTTATTAGTAATGAGTAATCACCGGAAATTCCTTCTCTAATAACTACAACGTTGCTAGTTGGTGGTGCATGCCTAAATTTGACTTCCTCCACACTATCGTTGTATAGAGACAACCAAAATAGATTGAATAAACATAAATTTAGTATGTAGAGAAGCAAATCTTTGTGATTCAATAAGACACCAAAGCTCTTATGATCATCATTGAAGTTGAAGGTAAAAAACCTATACATGAACATAGTAAAGAGGTATTAAGTCCCCAAAACATATTTAGATTGAGGGAGGATAACACTCAAATTTAAAACTAGATCAAAAGAGTTCAAACCTCAAATTGAAAATTCAACTAGGAGAAGAGAGCTCCCAAATCAAATTTGGGAAAGAAGAAAAGCAAAATAACAACAACAACAACAACAACAACAACAACAACAAGAATAATAATAATAATAATAATAATAATAATAATAATAATAACAACAACAACAACAACAACAACAACTATAAATCATTAAAATAGGGAGGAGAGGATCAGACCAGCTCAAATCCTAATCCATGTTTGAAGGTTGAAGAAGACGATGGAGAGAGAAAAGGACTTGTCGACTCCCTTTCACCGGATGAATGATTGATTTGATATCATTTCTAGGATCATAAAAGCAAAAGCATATGTGCATCAAAAAATCTAAACAACTTTGAGTGAGTTTTGACTCATGCCTTAAAATTTAGAATAAGTCTTGTTGTAATTAGATATTTTAAAATTTAGAATAAGTCTTGTTGTAATTAGATATTTTAAGTTTTGTTTTTTTTTTTTTTTATTTGGCTAGAGATGTAATACTCTCATATGTAACTTATTCTTTGGTTATTCAGATGACACTAGATTTTACTCTGCATTATATAGATGATTAACTTGGTTCTTCCTTTCACATAAATATCCCACTTCATTGCAATTTTTTCTTTATGCAATTCTTTTTGTTTAATGGGATTTCAGAATCTTTTAACTCAACTAATATTCACAATTATCGTTGTTCACGGGAATCAAATAAGGTTCTCTTACTAGCTTAACTTGACCATATTTAATATTAGTAGAAAGAAGACTATGATTTTTTTCGACAATAGAATGCACTTTTGAAGACACAACCCTATTAATTTATACTATTGATTCGCAAATTATACGACATGTCTGTGTGATTCTGGCATATCCTCATTCATAATAAATTAATCTTTTATCCCCCCCAAAAATAATTTTTCTCGTTTTTATTTTTCCTGCGGAGAGGATGACTGACAAGTGCTTACCTGTTAGCACCATCAACATGCAATATTTATAGCTATGTTTTTAGTTCATGATTGACGTGTGGGCCCCACAAATATCCAAGGATCAGGATAGAGTGATATACCTCGCCAATTCTTTTTCTTATTTTTATTTTAACCCAATTAAATATTGCTTTCGCCCGAATAAATAATAAATATGTGGCAACTCGCAGGAGACTTTACAGTAGGAAAAGCGCCCTAAAAATAATAAAATTAGAATATTCGAGCATATCCACAGATTCCAGAACTATCCCCGCCCCCCCCCGCCCCCGGGGCCCCCACGGCCGCCGAGCTCGATCCGCTTGGTCAATCCTACGTGGAACCAAGCTGTCCGATCTACACCATCCAATGCCAAATGCCATCGCCTCGCCCAAGGCCCAATCCCGTCCCGCCACGTCAGCGTCGAACGGACAGTGACGTTCGCGGCGCGCTCCTGCTCGTCCACCTAGGACCCCGCCGCGGGCCCCGCCGACGAGGCGAGGAGCCACCGAGCTCCGGGACTCGTCGCTATAAATACGTGGGCACACGTGGTCGAGGAATTCGCAACCGCGAGAAAGAAAAAGAAAAAGGGTCCTCCTTCCGATCCGATAAAAACAAGTCCCGTCCATGGCTGAGACTTCGGCGGCCTACCGGAATCTCCACCCGAAGGCGGAGTTCCCCGGCGAGCCGGAGACTTCCCTGGAAGTCTTCTTCGGGTTCCTGGACGAAGGCACGGCGTCGCCGGAGAGTTCCTGCAGCTCCGGCGACGGGTTCGAGGATCTGGAGAATGAGGAGGAAGACGCCGGGTCGTCCAACGCCGAAGAGAGCAGAGCATTCTGGGAGTCTCAGGAACATCTTGTTCAGGTAATTGAGTGATCGACTGATCAGTTGTCGGAAGTTTTTGACCAGTTTTTCCGGCTTCCGAATACGTACTGATGGCGAACATTTCTCACTTTTGCAGGCGACGCTGTGCCGGACCAGTTCGATCGAGTCCAGGATCAGGCAAGCCACTAAAGAATGCTTGATGGAATTGAATTGGAACGATTCGCAGTGCGACTGTCTCAAATCCGCCTCGGGGGGTTGCCGGAGTTGCCTGCGGCGGGACGTTTGTGACCGGCTCCGGCGCAATGGCTTCGACTGCACCATATGCAAATCCAAATGGAGGAGCTCACCGGATATCCCGTCAGGTAATTATAGAATGATTATCTTTGAATTATACAAATCTTTCAAATCTGGCATGTTAATGTGATTACTGATCAGTACACCCTTTTCCAGCTGGTGGGTGGGTTTGCAATTTTAGGAATTTTTATTTATTTATTTATTTATGGAATGACCAAATTGCTGAAATTTTTGCTCAATTTGGTCCTCAGGTGAGCACACATACTTGGAAGTGGTGGACGAATCGAGTCCCAAGAAAGGGGCGGTGAGAGTGATAATCGAGCTCAATTTCCGGGCGGAGTTCGAGATGGCGAGAGCCTGTGAGGGCTACAACAGGCTGGTCGGGCGGCTGCCGGAGGTCTTCATCGGGAAAGCCGAGAGGCTGAGGCCGCTGATCAAGGCGTTGTGTGCGGCCGCCAAGAGGTGCACGAAGGAGAAGGGGATCCACATGGGGCCGTGGAGGAAGCATAAGTACATGCAAGCCAAGTGGCTCGGCAAGTGGAGCACTCCACACCGGGCCCTCTCACGGCCGGGCTCTCGGTAGCCCGGCCTGCGAAGCCGAGGGCCTCGCTGCTCACTTTCGACATGCTTGACACGTTGCCCAAGTTGCAATGTACTGCGGTTGAAGTCGTGTGAGGTTTTCTTTTGAGTGTGTGGAAGAAGAAATCCATGGTTTTTTTTTAGAAGTTTTGCCCGTAATCCATGGTTTTTTTAGAAGTTTTGCCCGTTGCTCCGGATAGTCGTTTATAGAGTTATGTAAATTTTGGAGGAAATGATTGAGTGATCCCAATAAATTTTGAGTTTTGCCCATACTTGCACCCCCCCCCCCCTTTTCTTTTAATTTAGTTTATTTTGATTTCTTGAATGTTGTAGGTTCGATACTAAACAGGGCTCTCTAGCTTATGCAGTAAAAGAAAGGAATTAAATGAGACGTTATGAAATAATATATTTTTGGAAATTTAATCTAATAATGGTCTTCAACTTCTGGGAATTTATTGTCTGAATTTTAAATAGTTGAATTTCCCTTTTCGATTCACCTTGAACTTGAGTAAGTCCTTAAATTGCTTCGTTTAAGATTTTGTGCGGACCTTATTATCTCTTAGATATTAAATGTTAAGAGGGTAGAATTAGGTATGAGGCTTGAAAAATATACTAAAGTTTAAAAAGTTGAATTTCCATTTTCAATTCGCCCTTTTTTGATTGTAGAAATATAATTTTGCAAGAAAAAGCAAGAAATCTTGTACTCTGTCTAATTTGCATCTATAAAAGCAGATACCAAAAGCGTAAGAACAAAAGCCAACATATGCAAAGTTAAGCCTACTGCTCTAAAAGTCCCAAACTTTAGCTTTAATCTTAATTTTATCCTAAACATTTTTTCATCTCATAAAAAGACCCAAACTTTTGGTTCGGCTTCAATTCTATTTTTTTTTTTGTTCCATACAAAACCACAAACTTTAGATCAAGTCCAAATTCTATCACAATTTTTTTTTTTTTTGTCTCATAAACAACCACTTGTTTTTACTTGAGTCCTATATCTACCTGCTAGCTTTTCGTCCAAAATCGTTAGGGGTGTGTATAGTCCGGGTGGGCGGTTTTTGGCCTAGAACCAGGAATCGCCCAATAAAGACCAGTTCTAATTTTTTGGAATTGGGAATCACCCGTTAGTTGCATGGATCTACCCAAGAGCCGGACTGCTGGTCCGGTTCGGTTTCTGGGTGAATCCATGGAATCAGTCTCACCAATAATAATATTATTTTCTAAATCCCTCCGTGAATACTCTTTATATCGAGTAATATTTTTGTTTAAATCGAATCGGCTTAATTAAGGGTACCATTTTTATTTATTTTATTGGAAAACACTACCAAAGAAGAGAAATAGATTTTTGTTCCCATTTTTGAATCATTTCAGTTAAAATCTAAAATATTCTTTAAATTCAAGGTTCTAGATGATTGTCATATGTAGATCATCTTTTCCTTTATCCCCTAACAGTGCTCAATCTTTTACAACTTTTGCTTTACTTAATTCTTTTTGTAGAAACAATTTCATCGGTAATCCACATATTTTTGAACACGATGTCCTATGTGAGTCCCGGAAGTATCTTTGAAGAATCCATTTGTTGAGTTGCTAAAAGGCGGCTTACACACTTTACTAAATTCTTATAAAAATATGGAAACCATGAGAGGAGATGGAGCCCTAATATTTAGGTTTGCTAATTAGTAATTTCGAAATTTATTTTAATATTAAAAATTAATATATTATTACAATATAATTGGTCTGGTTCGGGTGGGCTGATTCGCCCATGAAACTAGGAATCGGATTGGTACCCACCGATTCCCATAAATTGGAATCGAGAATCAGATTTGTTCCCTCAAGAACCACCGGTTCCGGGTGGTTCCGGTTCGGTTTCAAGAGGTCCGAGTGGGTCTGGTTCTTTTGTACACCCATAAAAATCATCCTTAGTGATGTGACATTTCCATGTCACTGTTCTTTTTTTTTTTTCCTTTTTTAAATTTCATATCTAAGAAAATGTCTTTTGGAGTTGAATTTCCATGTCAGCCAAACATCCAAAATGACATCCTATTGGATTTGAAATTTGGGCAAAAACTAGAAGAATCTAGGTAAAATTATAGCAAATAGGGTTGACTTTCTTTAATTGTTGTTGCTCTTAAGAGATACTTCCTTCACTCTTGCTTAAAAATCTTCAATTTTGCACTCCCGCTTCAATCTCTTGTGCTTAGGAGTCTTCCTTTTCTTAAGGTTGGAGAGCTCGCACTCAAGACACTCGGATTGGAATGCTCAAATAGTTTACTCAGCAATTTTCCATCTCTCGATTGTTTGGATGCATGGTTAACGGAGACAAATTTGGGACAAGTAAAAGATGGTGGTTTTTAAGAGACAAAAATGTTTAGAGTAGAAATGGGATTAGATTTAAAGTTTAAGTTTTTAACAAAACAAAAAAAATATTTAGGGTAGAATTGGGATTGAATCTAAAATGGGAGTTTTTTTTAATAACAAAAAATTTAATATAGAATTAGGATTGGATATAAAATTGGAGGTTTTTCATGGTACTAGACTTGCAAAATTAATATAGTACTTTTGTTTGAGGATTGCAGAGGAAATTGATGGAGTCAAAAGAGGGTCGATGCAACCCTTCCTCTCCATTATGGACCTTCACAAGCATCCCTCACATTTTGGGCCTCTTCGCTAAGGACCACAAGGTGAAGTTCTTGGCACTGAGCTAGTCAATCTAGATCAATCGGGATTTCCGGTTTCTTGATCGTCTTTGCTTGCCTTGAGATTGTCAAGTAATTGTAAACCTAATAGGCAAATGTGTGTTTTTTTTTTCTTTTCAATTTATAATGTAGGGGCACAAGCGGAGAGGCACAACTAACCATGAAACATCTTGCAGAACCATAAACCAACTGCGTCAATTCTTGGAGATTAGTACTAGACTAAATTTAAATTCTTTTATGATTGGGTAAAATCACACATTATAATGTACAATCTAGCTAAATGAAAAACACTGTAAATAACTCAATGTACTAAAATGGAAAAAAGGATATGCAAAAATAGGGATTATAGTTTTCAACATTTTTCATTCTTTCATTTTGGTTCCCCTTTTTCTTTGATTGTCACAGTTTAGGAATAAACTATTACAATTGAAAAATTTAAAACTAAGAGGTTTGTTAGATATAATTTATCCTATCCTACGTTTGGTGCTCACTCGGGATAGGATAAAGTCGGATATAAGGGGGATATAGACGGGATAAAATTATCCCATGGGGGGTGGGATAAAGGTGGATAGGATTTATAACGTCCATAATAGGAAAGTTATTTTTCTTGAATAACAAATTTATTAAATTAACAAAATTGAAATTATATTTCAATATAAATAATATTTGAATTCTAATTTAAGAAAATAAAAATAAAAATAAAAATTTATTTTTAATTAATCTTATTTTAATTCTATTTTATAATAAAAATTCAATCTATAAATTAAATATTTATATTTATTATATATTTTAGGTATTTTTGTATTTTAAATATGTTAGTACAATTTACTATTTGATAAATTTTTATTAAAGAATGATGAAAGGGAAAAAAGAAATAATAATGAAAATAATATAAAAAAGAGGAAAAATATAATAAATAATAAATAATAAATAAATTAAGGAATAGTGTTACGAGATATTTTCACCATTTTCATTTATGAACATTTATGTTCATTTATAATGATATGCCGTTTATATAAAAAAAATAAAAATGTACATGATGTGAACATATCCGACTTTAATATCTCGTGATTCACCAAACACCTGGACGGGACATAAAAAAATCCTAGGATTTCATATTCTATCCTATCCAATCCTATCCCGATTAGAAATCCGGACGACCAAACGTAGCCTAAAAGGTTTGTTAAGAAACCTTTATGCTTGAACTGACAGTTGCATGGCTCACTTCTTGAGGTGAAAATGCATGCGGATGTGTGAGATTGACGGGATTACCCAATATATTCAGTGTTAAGTTCTTTGTTCAGGAAAATAAAGGAAAAAAAAGATAAAAATGAAAACAAATTTATATGAATTTTCCACATCTATCAATCATATCTCATGCTATGCTTGTTTCAGCCAAATTTGCCATTCGATGTGCATGAATTAACATCTCCCCAAAACTCTTTCTACATGAAGGATTCGCATGCCTCTAAATGAGTCATCTCTCCTAGTGAATTTGTGTTATTATTCACATCAACATCGATTGACAATCGGTATCTATGTTAGTGGTGGCCAACCAAAATTGGCCGTATAGACTAAATTGATACACAAACAAAATGTTTATGATTGAATTGATAAAAAAATAAAATTTAGGACTAAATAAGCACAATTGCTTGAGGTTAAAGACTTTTTTTTTGGTAATTTTCTCTTATTTGTGAAGTGGTTCTACTATTAAACATGTGGTTGAGGTTGTCAAATTCACCACTTAGGGAGCTTTTTTGCATGAGATTATGAAGAATCATAAAATGTTGGTGGGCAAATCATGTATGACTCACTTGGTCCCATTGTAATCAAGGCTGAAATGTGCTTATTGCTGGATTAGTGTAAGGTTTTAACTGATTGTTACGCTTATTGTAGTTGTTAAAATGTCTTGAGTTTGAGCCCAATGCGAAAATCTGAATATTTTAAATTGGATATTTTGCGGACGTCCGAAATTGAACAAAGTTAACTTCTTTTGGCAAATTAGAGTTGGTGATGGAAGAAAGTGTAAAAGAAAATTATAGATAATGATTTCCTAATTATTATCGCCAAGAAGGATTCAAAAGGAGATTTGGACTTTGGATTTTCTTTTATCAATTGTAGTTGGTGAAGAGATAGTTGTTATATGTTGACTTTGTTGACCAAATTTACCTCGGATTGCATGGGATTCTTTTCCACGTTGGAGCTAGTCAATGAGCATGCCTTTTGTTGAGAATGAGATACACGCACATATCTATATGGGCTGTTCATCTATTGCAGAAGAGCTCGCCGTTGTCAAAGATTGTTGAAGCATTGTGATTTTAGCGAGTGGTTGGTGGGTTTTTTTGTTCATGCATTTACATCAAAGAAAAAATTAGTGTTTGTAGCCGATCAAATCTTATGGTAAGATTTGTGTGTAATTATTGGTGAGATTGAGAGATTATTTCATGAGGAATTTTGGGGTTAAACATTGCGTACGTTATTGAGTGTAATTGGGGCTTAGAAAACATCAAGAGAGTGTTTGGGTGACTTGAGTGTGTAATCTTTTTATATCGCTTGATCTATAGTGAAATTCATTGTTGCTCTTCCCGTGAACATAGGTCTTTATGACCGAACCATGTAAATCTGATGTTCGATTTATTTTATTCTTTTGTTTATATTATTATTCGATCGCTTGTTTTTTGCAACAATTGGTATCAGAGCCAAGTTTGGCTGAGTTGAAGTGAATCGATGGTGGTAGAAGAAGGGAAAGTGAAAATCGACAGATTTAATGTGAATGATTTTAGTTTGGAAAGATGAAGATTGGAAATTATTTTTACCAGATGAAAGTACACTTGCCCTTATCTGGAGAGAAACCAGAGTCGATGAAGCAATTTGATAAGGATTTGCTGGATAGATGAGCTATGGGTGTTATTCGACTGATGTTGGCTCATAATGTCCCGTTTAACATTGTGAAGGAGAAGACCAGTGTTGATTTGATGTAAGTCCTGCCGGATATGTACGAGAAACCCTATGTAATCAACAAGGTTTATTTGATACAACGTCTGTTTAATTTGAAAATGAGCGAAGGTGCGTCAGTTGTAGATCATATCAATAAATTCTATGTGATTGTTAGTCAATTGAGTTAAGTTGAGATTGACTTTGAAGATAAGGTACGTGCTTTGATTCTGTCATCCTCATTGCTTGAGAGTTGGAATACTACTATTATTACCATTAGTAATTCCTCTGGGTCAACAAGTTTGACGTTTGATGGAATTTGATATTTGATTCTGAGTGAGGACATCCGTAAAAGAGAATCTAGTGAATTTGTATTTGTTGCTTTAGTAGAGGAAAATAGAGGAAGATTTAGAACACGTGTTGGTAAGAGTAATACTAATATTGACAGGTGTAGTCGGTTTAGGATTGGTGATATTGTTTGTTGGAGTTGTGGCAAGAGGGGCTACTTAGAAGGAATTGCCTTAAGCTAAAGAATGAGAAGGGTAATTGAATTATAGTTGATTTTGCAGATAATGTTGCAGTTGTAGCAAATAATACTGATTATGTCTCGTCTGTCATTGATTATTCATTGTTTGATGGATGTATTATGAATTCTGGTTTTTTTTTTTTCATGTTACACCAAATAGAAACTTGTTTACTATTTATTAGTGCATGGATAATAGTAAAGTGCAGTTGAGGATCAATGCTGAATGTGAGGTCGTCGGTGTTGGCAATGTTAGAATAAGAATGCATGATGGTATTGTGAGGACATTTACTAGAATAAGTCATGCTCTAGAGTTGAAGAAGAATTTAATTTTCTTGAGTGCCTTGGATTCAGTTAGGTATCAATATATTTCAGAATGTAGAATTCTGAAAATTATTCAAGGTGCTTCGATAATAATGAAATGAATCAAGCATAGTGGCTTGTATGAGTTTCAAGGTGAGACAGTGACAAATTTCGCTACGGAAGACATCGGATGCATTTGTTCGAGAGTCTAAATTATGGCATATGCATTTGGGGCACATTGACGAAAGAAGCCAGAAGGTTTTAAATAAAAGAAATCTGCTATGTGGTTTTGTTTCTAATGAATTGAATGTATGTAGTTGTTGTGATTTAGATTAATGGCGGAAAGTGTAGTTTAGTATGATTGTTAAAGAGACCATGAAAATTGCAAAGTTAATTCACTTGAATTTCGCAGGTTGTCACGATTTCCTTTGAGAAAGAGTGCTAGATATATGCTAACAGTTATTGATGATTACTTGATGAAGACGTAAGTATTTATGCTTAGGCACAAGTTTGATGTTGTTGTCGGGATTAAATAGTTGATAGTTTTGATTGAAAAGGAGATTAATAAGACGATCAATCATGTGTGAATTGACAGCAGTATAGAGTTTTGCTCGAAACTGTTAAATGAATTCTACATGAAAGAAGGCATAGTGAAACATCACACTAATGCTGATGAACCACAATATGTTGCAGAATTGATGAGCAAAACGTTGCTAGAGACGACCTATAAAATACTCTCTAATGTTGGTATGGCTAAGAGATTCCTAACGGATGCACTAAATACGGCATGCTACCTAATGAATAGATCCCCATTGACTGCGATTGGATATCGAACTCTCGAAAAGTGTGGTTAGGTAATGTTGCTGATTATTTTGTTCTTAAAATATTTGGTTGCCCATGTTATATTTGAGCGAGTGATGGTAAGCTCAATGAAAGGGTAAGAAAGTGCATATTCCTAGGCTATGCACGAGGTGAGAGGGGTTATCAATTGTGATGCTCGGAGTTAAATTCACCTATTATCAGCAGAGAAGTTACGTTTGACGAGTCTTTAATACTTCTGACTAGGAGTGATTATAGCAGTATTCAAATGGATCTGAATGGTGTTTAGCTTGAGGTGGAGTTGTGACTAGAAACTCCTGAGGTAGCGAATATGAGTACTAGCAAAATAATCAACACAAATGGTGTTTGTAGCGAGGTGGAGTCTATAGAGTTAATGGTTGCCGTAATTGCTGAAATTAACAAGGTATGTATTCGATCTCCTAACAGATATGGATGTAACAATGGTTTTGCTTTATCTATGGTTAAGGAGATTGTGTCGGAAAATCCTTATGGAGCAGTTAAAGGTGCATGTGGAGTTAGTATTCTAATGAGGTCTTTAGTTATGGAAAAGTTCAAGCGATGCTTGGACTTGGATAAAATTTGTGGTGGTTGAGCCCATCGAGGGCAATGGGAGAGTAGCGGCAGAGTTTGAATTTTTTGTGAAGTGATTACAACTTGGCTCAAATGTCAAGCTAATGTGGAGATTGTTAAAATATGTCTTGAGTTTGAGCCTAATGTGAAAGTCTGAATATTCAAATTGGATATTTTGTGGACGTCCGAAATTGAATAAAGTTAACTTCTATTGGCGAATTATAGTTGGCGATGGAAGAAAGTGTAGAAGGAAATTATAGATAATGATTTCCTAATTATTATCACCAAGAAGGATTCACAAGGAGATTTGGACTTTGGATTTTCTTTATCAATTGAAATCGGTGAAGAGATAATTGTTATTTGTTGACTTTGTTGACCAAATTTACCTTGGATTGCATGAGATTCTTTTCCACGTTGGAGTCAGTCAATGAGCATGCCTTTTGTTGAGAATGAGATACATGCACATATTTATATGGGCTGTTCGTCTATCGCAGAAGAGCTTGCCGTTGTCAAAGATTGTTGAAGTGCCGTTATTCTAGCGAGTGCTTGGCTGGTTTTTTTGTTCGTGCAATTACATCCAAGAAAAAATTAGTGTTTGTAGCTGATCAAATCTTGTGGTAAGATTTGGGTGTAATTCTTTCGTGAGATTGAGAGATTATTTGGCGATGAATTTCGAGACTAAACACTATGTGCGTTATTAGGTGTAATTGGAGCTTAGGAAACATTGATGGAGTGTTTGAGTGACTCAAGTGTGTAATCTCATTGTATTGCTTGATTTATAGTGAAATTCGTTGCTGCTCTTCCCGTGGACATAGATCTTTACGATCGAACCACGTAAATCCAATGTCCGATTTACTTTATTCTTTGTCTATATTATTGTTCAATCGTTCGTTTTTCGCAATAGTAGTTGTCTTTGGATTTTGACTCAAAGCCTGTGGCTTAGGATATCACGCTCATTCTTTTCCCACATCACGACTGGTTTTTGCATGATTTGTTAGTAGGCTTTTTTCGTTCATTACGTCGGGTCAGATTTGGAATTTTTCTAAGACCAGCATGCGAGCACTCAAGTTGGTTATTTTCCCTTAAATTGTGTGAACATAACTTTATAATTTTCCCTTTTGGCAGGCCTTGAAAGGACATACTTGGAAAGCTAAGTTAGGCCAAACAAGGTAATTCAAAGTCAGAGTGTCGCACGGTTCGGGATTTAGCTTGTGACATATCTCTTTCTCAATTTATCCAATACGGTGTTACCTGGTTGGACTAGGTGGCAGTTTTTCCTAAGAAACCCTTGTCTATTGAAGACTATGAAATTTTTTCTTGGAATTACATGAGTTTTTATTTGAACACAAAGTATCAAACGCAGGAAATATTGTGCATTCTCGAGTCTTCTTATTTTCACGATATACCTTTCTCAACAATCTCAAATGACTGACAAAACACCCATAAAGAAAATACCTTGCAATTTGTTCAGCTTCCGAAGGGAGTTCTCCCCTACAGTGAAGTGTCTTTGGAAATAACCACCATCACTCTTTTGTATTAAGAAATTCTATTTTGATTTGCTTTTGGCAAAACATCATATGACACATCTAGTGATATTCTTAGTACCAACTTTACGCTTTTCATTTTAATTGGAATTTCCACATTCTTAAACTCCAAATGCACGCACAGGCCATCTAAAATAATGACGGAGCACTTCAACGTCCATACAGTATGGTTGCCCTTCTCTTCATGTCCTTGTCTGGTCCAATCACATTGACAATCATTTTTTATAGCGCGTACATGCTAAAATCTTGAAGCACAGTGACCCAAAGTCTATTATAAACATGCATCAAAATGGCCATCTTGCCAATGCCGCCTATTCCATAAGCACAAATGATGGAAACATTGTCTTGCACTAAATAGGAATAACTATCATTCACCTTTTGGTGAATTCCTCACCTACTATATCCGATGTTTGGAGATCTGTTGTTGCATGTTAAAGGCCGTCAATTCTTGCCAAGATCAACCATTGGGATTTACTCGAATGGCTACCATTTTCATACGGAAAAGGGGAGATAGGGAGTTTGATTTCCCATATTTTCAAAAGGTAGAGGACGTTTAGTGCTCTGCAAAGAGGTGGGGCATAGAGTAAATTGAGAGTTCTAGTAGAACCAAAAAAGAAGAAGAAAAAGCCAAGATCTTCCTGAAAGTAAAAGAATCTCTTTGCGAAACTCTTCCACCTCTGCTACTTTCTTTAATGGAAAAAATCTTCCTTTTTTGATTGCCCGCACCACCGTAATATTTTTTTCGATTTTAACTCATTCATGTCTGATTCGCCACTGCTAACGATAGCTTTATGTCATATTCTCCTTGGGTCCTCCCGACACTGTGAAAGGTTATGATGCCATTCTTTACTATTATGTTGAGAAGCATCCGGCCTTTTTGCTTTAGAAGGGTGGATAAGGAATGGTTCGAGAAAAGAATGAAATGTGGATAAAGCTAGTGGTGGATCTATCTATATTTTTAATGAAACTTACTTCTCATCCAATGGTGCTGAATTTGTTCTTTCCGACTCATCATCCTCAATTAGTCCTACATCATGGATCATCTAGTGGTCCTCAATTTGCCCCTTCAGTCAGGGGAAACATTACTCAATTAACTAAGATCTAGCTAGCTCACGTTTCATGATCAGAAAACTCTTCTTTTTAGTTTTGTTTCCAGCGATAAAATAAAAGGTAACGGTGTAGGATAGTTTAATATTTTTTGTTTATGCTTATGATGCTGCACATAGTAATTTCCAGACGAGCTCAAGCTGGATGAGGCAATAGAACTGAACCTAATGCTATTTAAATATCTGAGAAATTTGCAGACTCTGATTGAAAAATCCGATGTCTACACGGTGGTGCTGCTATGCTGGCTCCAGCTTCTAACGAAGGCCAAGGTCGGATTACCGTTGCAACCCCATTGTCTTCAGACCGGAGCAAAGAAAGACGAGAAGGGCGAAGGGCGGGGGAGCGAAAGAGATGTGCATTTATCATTGCGCGACCGAATTGAAGGACAAGAAGGGCCATGTCATAGCAGGAGTGCTAACGCAGAGGGGTTGCGACGTGGCGGACGCCGTCCAGGTCTCTCAATTGGGATCGAACTGTGCAGCCTCCAACATCTGACCGAGATACTAGTCGAAGCGGGGGAATGTTGACCGCAACTCGATGGACTTTGATGGGTTAGAGAAAAGCATTTTTCTTTCGGACAAGCTAACTACAATATTAGTATTCTTATCATATCTAATACGTTAAACTTTTTAGATTATACATTTTAACATGATATCAAAACCGTTTCTATTCGTCTCAGAGTTTGTAATCACTTCTACCATGGGGACTTAGTTTACATTCTTGCTCGCATAAAGTAGTGTTGATTACCAGTGTCGCCGCCAGAGCACCCTTCACCCACCATCGCCCTCGTTCACCGTTGTTCCTCCACCAGGTCATCACTCGTCTCAGTGATGTAGCTGCGTGCGCCAGGTTGAGGCACGGATCACCAAGTCATGCGCTTTACGTGTTTCATGCGTTGAGCTTGATCTTAAGCAGTTCCTCTGCCACGTCATGCCGCATACATCCTATCGGAAGGCCACGTCATCAACACACTTCAGCAAGGCGCACCACATCAGCAGCCATCAAACTGTGTTGAGCAAACCGGTTCATTCCTTTGACTAACCGGTTGGACCTCTTTTGGACAGGTTCTTAGGCCTTTCTAAACCGGTTCCTAAAGTTACTCGTTGTGCTCTTTCCAAATTTGAGGTTAGTTTTTGCCGATTCGGGATGAAAGATTGAGTATGGGGCACGTTTCTCCCTTTTGGTGCCTATTAAACTGCAAAAATGGACAAATCCGAGGTCTCCCAGCCCATACAAACTGTTCTACATGGGTCTAGAAGACAATTATAGCGATATGTGGCAAGATACATGAAAGAACTGAGTAGTACTACCGTGGTCCCTCTGACTTGGATCAACATAGCCATAACGGCCTTACGCACTGATTCAACCGTATCCTTCTATCCATAAACTGTCCGACAAAAATCATGCCATTATCGTATAAGATTGCGTTGTGATGCTCCAAGTCTCATAAACCTCATCACCCAAAAGAAGACAATCGATGCAGGAACACAGACATAGGACAGTCGGAAAGGCTTACATGGTTGACCATTGCATGTTCTGCGCCCAAATCGCAATTATGGAATGGCAGATATGGTGTGTTTGTTTCCGGAAGATGCATATATTCAAGGAGACTTAAAAGCTGAAGCGCAGCTTTGATTCCGAGCTCCCAACCAGATCAGCAACTTGTTTTGGCTTCTGGTATGCACCACATTTAGACATTTATAAAAACAGTATGTATAAGAAATGAGAAATGGTAAATTTGCCAACTAGTGAGTGCTGGAACATCAACCAGGTCCTTCAGACTGGTCTGTGTATCTGGAACTACCAAAGACGGAAGCAAGAATTATCGTTTCCACAGACCATACGATGAATGCAGCTTGATTTCATAAATGAAACAGAAACAGTCATGGCAGTCTCCTCTAAGTCATGTGAAATATAAGTTCTATGAACACGGCTAAGCAAGGTAGAGTCTTCTTTCTAAATGGATTAGCTTGCAAGCCGTTATGACACTCAAGGTGGCGACTATCTTCTTTCGACGGCATTTATTGTATAAAACATGCCTTCCTTTTTACCTTTCCATTGGTATCCGATCAATCCGACCATAATAGGATGTGTTGTCAGCGAAATGTAAGAGTTTTCCTAATGTGGACTACATTAATTGATATTGTAATTTACTGTTTTTACGGTTACCGTAAAACAGGGCTGGTCTAATGAGATAGAAGGTTTCTTAATTAGTCTAATTTGGTTAGTGTGGGCCGAGTTGAGCTGGCCCGTAATGAGGGGGCCTGGCTGGAAACTCTATAAATAGTGCTCAAGTCTCTCCTCTAACCCTAATTCTCACATGTATCCTCACCTAAGGGGCGTTTACCTAACGCTAATCGTGAGGAGGCCGCCTCATTGAGCCAGTGATACGGAGGGCAATAGAGGAGAAGGACTTGATGCGTGGATCCCCTTGATATATGTGGGTAATCCTTTTCTGCTTCCGCTTTATGTTCAATGGATCCAGGTGCGTTAATCTTTCTACTCAATTATACATGTTATTGTTCTGGTTATGGAGATCTTGGGTTTACGCAATTTACGTACAACATGTGGTATCAGAGCAACTATAACCCTAGAACTTGAACGCATAAAGGTTTTGCCCTAATTTGTAAGGATTAACCTTAATTAGTACGAATCTTGCCCTAATTTGTGATTTTCGAGACTTTTTGTTCAATAAAAATAAAATTAAATCACAAATTCGGATTGGGCTCGATGAGACGAGCAAGGCGGTGGGCGGCGCATTGCCAGAGGAGGCTGCACGTGCCCCTACGCACGGCCACGCACCGCCTGGGCGTCGACTCGCGCCGCGCGTGAGCTCCACGCGCCGCGCACTCAGGCGGCGCGTGTGGGCTCGTGGAAGCTCCGATTGGCGCGTGGATGGTGGCGTTGGACTCGTATGGTGATTTCCTATCTCGTGATATATTTATTTTATATGTTTGATGGTTTTATGGATGTAAAAATATATATGGAACCCTAAATACGTGTATTTTTAGAGTATTTTTTGCGTATTTTTCTTATATTTTTTGTGATTTTGGAAATATAAGTGTTGGGTTACAGGTATGTTATCACATAAACATTATAAATGTGATTCATCAATAAAAATCAAACTTTATTGTGAATTGAAGCTGGCTTAATTAGATACAATCATTATGAGATAGTAATTGAATATATCTTGAGATAATGAAAAACAGTAAAAGTCATGAAATTTTTATTGCTCATGTATACTCTTTTACATGTTGGTAACCTTTGAATGATGGACGTGTTAAGAATCTATGACCAAACTGATTGTACTAATTAACACATATGTTGAGTGTAGGTAATGCATGCTAGTAAAGTTATTGCATATTGTACCTAAACTCATATGGTCACTGGTTAATGTCTATCGAGTTAAATATTTTTTATGGTAAGGGAATATGACAATATTTATGCAGAGCAATAGTATCTACTGTTATAGTTTAGATATTTAGTTCTGTGGTTTGACTCAATTTATAGGTCACTGGTCGAAGTAATGATATTTGTTACTTAAAAATTGGCTAATAAGTCAGTTGTTGGCCTTGGAGTCATGTTTTACCGTATGAAACACATGAGCAATAGTTGATCAGCTATCAAGTTTGTCAATCTGGAGTACCCTGTATTACTATTGATATTAATTTGTAAGAGATATTTTAGATCAACATTCTTTTTATGTTGTTATGGTAATATGTAATTGGAGTGCATAAGAGATGTTTTATTCTCTGTTATGAGAATTTTCTTGTGTTGCCGTGATCGATGATCTCATTGGAATCTGTCTTTCAGGTTCGCTATATCTATTGATATATATATGTATGATTAATTTTTTATTAATGGATAAAGCAATGTAATTAGCACAATATGTGATTTTGGTGATATGCTGCCCCTATCACTAAAGTTAAAATCACATGTATATGGTGTATGTGAGGAGTAAAATTTATATCCCTGATATGAGAGAATTTCAATGATTCAATTAAGTAGTGACCGCCAAAGTGGCACGCTTGATTGAGTTTGAGAAATTTCGATCTCGTATGATAATTGGGATGTCTCCTGGTCTAATGCGTAGTCATACTCCCAAAGGAGGTGATTGTGTATTAGTTCATGGAGGGATACATGATAGTATGGTGGAGGAGTGACTAATTCTAGTGATTCATATGCCCAAAGGTGATGGATTCACGAAAAATTGGAATATATTCTCATAACCGCTATTATGTGGGGAGTGTACAACTGCATGTCATGTATTCTGCCCAAAGGTGATTATATGATTATGCGTGTAACTCTCTGGATGTGTATTTGTATGTCAAGTTACACGGTGCTCACATGATGCTAATTATATACATTACTTATTTTTCAGTCACCTTTTCTGTAATTAATAACTTCATTATTATTGAGATTTTTATTGCTTCAAATTTTAAGTTGTGGACATATGACTTGTTGCTTGAGAAAAGAGCAATTGAATTTGCTTACTGTCCATGAAGTGTTCTATTCTGGAATAGAGGTTTGCCTGCGGACTGCACTGCTATAAGATGATGGAAGCCTTAGTTGCTTGAAATTATATCTTATTTGATATTGATATTAGGACGTATCTGCAAAGAATATGTTTAAGTCCTAATGACATATACATCTCGTATATGATTAAAAGGTTGTTTCCGAAAGTTTTCTATTTAAGGAAAATAACCGAGATAAAGGTCTTAAAAGGTTGTCAGGCTTAATAGTGGCCGTGAGTATTTTGGCAAGTATGACAATGTGAAATAGCTTAAATGGTCATTTGTCAAATACTTGGTAGATTCTGGGGTGGTAACTTAATTACTATGCCTGAAAATCCTGACAAAAGATTCACTCGAAATTATTTTGTATCTTATCTAGATTGTTCAAAAGGGTATTGATTTTAAGACCCTAAAGAAGATACAAGAATTATGGAATCACATACTCTAAAATTTCTAAAGATTGACGTAATTATAGAGGATAGCTGCTCTCAGACTATTAAAGATAATAGTATGATGGAGGTTATTATGCTTTTGTCTTTACCTATACAAATAATTATGGAATCTCCTGTACCATAGACTAAACTTGTTGAGGTTCAAGGTACTATTCTTGATATAGTTTATAATGAAATTTCTTAAACCTCTCAAGTGTAGAATGAAGTGGTTGCGGCTTTATTAAGGAGATTTGTTAAAGAAAGACGATCAGTTATATCATTATATTATATAGTCTTTTTGTGAGAGCATAATTACAATATCCACTACATGATTGTTTTAGCAACTTATATAAATATCGTTTTTTGTTCTCAGTTAAGTATGTGATTAAATGCCATAAAAGACGATATACAATCTATGAAATATCATGGTGTTTGGAAACTAATTTATTTGCCTAAAGATCATAAGTTCATTAGTTGCAAATTGGCGTACAAAATTAAAAGAATTTCAAAGAAAGATTGTGGAATTTAAAGCCAAATTAGTGATTAAAGTTTTCACTCTGAAAGATGGGTGGATTGTTTATATTGAAGAAATAAATTTTTCTTTAAAAGATTCTTTCAGAGTGAATGTGGCATTAATAGTTTATTTATTTATTTATTTATTTATTTATGGAGTTACGCCAAATAGATACAAAATATATATTGTGCAATTGGATGATTTTGCAGCAGATTCAAGTAAACTTGTGTGTAGACTGAAAAGTTCTAATTCATGGTCTTAAGCAAGTTTCCAGACAATATTATTAAAGTTTCATAGTGTTGTTATTTTGTTCAATTGGAAACAAAATAATTCAATATACTGCAAAGTCAGTGGGAGGAAATTTATTTTTTCTCATACTTTGTATACGTAATATTTTGCTTACAAGTTGTGACCTTGAGACATCTTATATCCTTTGTACTAAGATCTGTAAGGATTGTTTTTGCCATATTATATTAGATTTTCTCGAAGGACATTTGCTGATTGTATATTGGAAATATTCAATATACATTATTGCAAGCCAGGAATTGCTCCTGTTGTTAAGAGTGATGGACTAAATCTATCATACTGTCTTTATTTAGATATTAAGAAAATCTAATTAAAGGGAGTACCTTGTGTCAGTGCACTTAAAAGTATAATGTATACTTGAATTTACACTAGACTAAATGTTGTCTTTGTGATGAGACTTCTAAACAGATATCGGTCAAATCCAGGACATGATCACTAGGTTGCTGTCAAGAAGGTTTTAAGGTACTTAAAGAAGACAAGATACATATTAATGTTAGTAGAAAGTGCAGTAAATAAAGTTCTATGTCATTTTCTACTATGTAAGTAGTGTTAGTAACATTCTTTTAGGCTGTTACTTGGGCTTTTAGGCTCCAGAACCTCATGAAGGAGTTGATTATTTTAACTTTATGGATAAATCTATACGGTTGTATTGAGATAACAAATTTGTAGTATTATTTATTTACTACAAATGTCTCAATGGATCTAAATATATGGTGGTCAAAATTTTTGACCAAAAGCAAACGGTACAGAAATGTGACGTTTTAATATAATATATATTCACAGATGATGTGATTGCAGATCCACTAACTAAAAGCCTACGCCCATGTGTATTTGAGTGACATGTCATTAGCATGGGCCTAGGAGTATCTTCGGATACTGTTGTTTAGTGGGAGCTATTTTGGCTTTACTCTGATAAATGTTTCATCTGTGTTCGTTACACTTTGTAACGGTTTGATATGTATCAACTTTTGCATTCAATAAAATATTTTGAATGCGTTGTTATTATGTTGAATACATATTGATAAAGTCTCAAGAGATTGTATAAACCTTGAGTGAAGGCTAGGGGCATCCGGGCATCCGGTTATTAGCCTTGTGCATATGTCTTGTGATACATAAAGAAATGTTAACCATAAGGATAAGACATATATGGGTTCATTGGAACCATAAAACATTTTCTAGTGGCACAAGCTTTTTTGTGACACCGAAGGTAAGAGAATGGTGACTGACAAATGGGATCTCTCTATAAGAGATGTTATCCATTTGCCACACAATCATATTGAATCCATATCAATAAAGTTGAGAGCACTCGTGACCATGGAAGGCTCTGTGTGTATACATGCAGTTACCGTCATGATTCGGTGTTTAAGACTTTATGGGATAGGATTGACTATTAAGAATTATCCCTGGACCAATGTGCGCACATAAGGTACGATTTCAATTAATATAGTCCAAGTGGGAGAATGTAAGAGTTTTCTTAATGTGGACTACATTAATTGATATTATAATTTACTGTTTTTACGGTTACCGTAAAATAGGGCTGGTCTAAGGTGAGATAGAAGGTTTCTTAATTAGTCTAATATGGGGCTGGCTAGTGTGGGTCGAGTTGAGCCTGGCCCGTAATGAGGGGGCCTGGCTGGAAACTCTATAAATAGTGCTCAAGTCTCTCCTTTAACCCTAATTTTCACATGTATCCTCACCTAAGGGGCATTTACCTAACGCTAATCGTGAGGAGGCCGCCTCATTGAGCCAGTGATACGGAGGGCAATAGAGGAGAAGGACTTGATGCGTGGATCCCCTTGATATATGTGGATAATCCTTTTCTGCTTCCGCTTTATGTTCGATGGATTCAGGTGCGTTAATCTTTCGACTCAATTATGCATGTTCTTGTTCTGGTTATGGAGATTTTGGGGTTACGCAATTTGCGTACAACGCGAAATACTAGCACGTATCATTAATCCTAAAAATGAAACAGAACATCGCTAACATACATACAACTAGCCAAAATCTACAAGGATCAGAACAAGAGATACAAGAGAAAAGCAGTCCTGCAGCATATCTTCAATCTGCGCACGTCGTCATCGGGCAAGACTTTGTGATTGACCAGCTCTTCCCATATCATCACTGCCGCGTTGAATCTTTCGCATTTACCGTGAAACACTATGCTGACGGGACCTAATAATATAGTTCTAATCAGTGAGAAAATTACTGTCCATTTACTTACGAGTGCTTTGCGCGGGTTCATTCTGAAAACCAGAACTCACGATCATTTTTATGTGATAATTACAATATGATAGCATTTAAATTCATCTGAAAAATCCTAGCATGTACAAAAGGATTCATCTTCAAGTTACACTGTTTTAATAAAAAGATAAAGACAAAGACAAATGATCAAGAGGAAGATACATCAAACCATGCTAGTTGTCAAAGGGTACATCAGAGACTTAACTCATTTTATAATTAATCAGCCACTTAATGATATGTGTTAATTTATAAAATGCATTTTTTACTGTACAAAAACTCTCTACATAACAATCCCATCTCGTTTTTTGTTGTTATTATTGTTGTTGTAAAAAACCCTCTTATAAGTATGAGATCAGATAAAATGATAAATGAAGTAATTATCAATTTTTTTAATTGAAAGTAATTATCAATTAAATAAAAGCTAATTTTGAGGTAAAGGGCTATTGAATAGGGTTATACATGGATATTATTAGATGCCTTCAAGAATATGGATTGTCGCAAAAAGATGGCGATAAAAAGAAATGGCAAAAGTACACCCCAAATGCAAAAATTTGGCATGATGGGATACTTAAGTGCTAAAAGTTAGGAAAGTGACACTTAAGTACTTTTTTTTTTTTTTAAATGAGACACTTGAGTATCATCTCCGGTGAATCCCGTTGGAAATTTTTTGTGGCACTTTTTTTTTATTGTTATTAATTTTACTTGCCTACGTGGCTCGTTCGGAGAGTTGACTTAGTAAAAAAAGGCAAAAATAACGTCGTTTTAGTGCGAATTTGAATTTTAATATTAAAAATTAATTATCTTAAAAAAAAAAGAGGAATGAAGAAGATGAACAGTTGTAGGTGGTTGAGGGCTTAACCCTTGCCGCCGACCCTCTCTCAATTGTCGTTGACCTTCCCAGTGATGGTTGGGACATTGCGGCGGCAAGGGCTAAGCCCTTAGCTGCCTACATCATATTTCTTCTTCTTCTTCTTCTTCTTCTTCTTCTTCTTCTTCTTTTTATATTTTGGTATTAAATTAAATTAAATTAATTTTATATTAATTATTTATTCATGTCAGCATCAAAACAACGTTATTTTTACACTTGTCTAGCCACATCAATAAGTAAAACGACGTCATTTTACACTTGCCTTGTTGGAAAATTGTCACGTTAGCATTTTGACCAAATTTTCTCACCATTGGTACTTAATTGATCCATTTTGCTCCGATTTTGGACTTAAGCATCACTTTCTTAACTTTTGGCTCTTAAATGTCCCTCTATGTCAAGTTTTGGCACTTCAGGTGTCCAGCATTCAAAAGAAATTGTCGGTGATCTAAATGCATCGACTTAAGCACTACAAAAAATGCATAGTATTAATATCGACAACCAAAAGTCCAAATTGACTGTGATTTGTATCACCCATACGGCATTGCAAAACTCAATTAATACATGCTAATGAACAACATTAATTGCAAAAACTCACCTATCATAGATTCAATTGGTTCTTTTAACAATATCAGCATTAACGATTTTGTTATATATATCTAGGATAATTCTGATGGTTTTTAGTATTTCTTGAAATTATGCATATAGTTGTATTTGATGCATATCTTGATTGACATGTTATCTTATTTAATCATTTCATGAAGTTTATAAATGGGTTGATGTAATCTTTATTATGATATATCAAAATATACACAATTACTCTTTCTGCAAATCTTTCTTATTTCTCAATTGGTTTAATGAAAATAAGAACTCTCTTTTGTAATAGTGGAATCCATTTTAATTTTATTCGAGGAACATCAATATTTGATAATTTGAATAATTAAACTTTTTGTCCAACTTTTATCTAAAAGGGATATAATTAATTACTAATAACATCTATAGATACGGCATAAATCCACTTTAAGGAACAATGTCAATGCTATTTAAGTGATGTAATTGAGTTCCATTGCACAAATCCATTTTAGAGTTTCTTAAAATGCACATGATAAAATTTCTATTTCTTTGTTTCTTTATTTATCTGTTCCGGAACAAGTTTAGAACATAAATCCATTTGATAAATCAATTTCATTTTTTTATTTCTAGAACATATTTTTATTCCACAAATAGATTTTGAGTAGAAATCGAAGCTTGAATTTTTAGCTTTTCAATTTTTTGGAACAAAAGTGAGAAATCAAAACTATTTTTATTGTTCACTCTTGTCATCGCTTGTTGCCCACTCATTGTCATCTACGGTCGCCCATAGCCAATTGGCTGCCCACTGTTGGATGCGGGACTTTGACCACCCATCGCCGGTTAGCGGTTGGCATCTCGGTCGTTGAATATTTGCTACAAACGCTAGTTGCTAGCCGCTAGACACTCATTGATCGGCTGCCCACCACCAGACATCGAACTTTGGCCACCCATTGTTGATTGTTGGTTATCGGACGCGGACGCTGGATGCCAATTGCCCGTGGTTGGTCGTTGGCCACTTGACACTAGATGTTGGCCGCCAAACGCCGAACCCTCATTGCCAAACGTTGGACCCTTGTTGCTTGAACATTGCCTGCTCACCGTCGGACATTGGATGCCGAACGCCCATCGCTAGACATCGGCTATCATTACCCCTAGAAATAGAAAAATTATTATGTTATTAAACAAATTTCTATTCCAAAATTTTTTTTTTTGAATCATTATCAAACACGCTTCTTTGCTCAACTCGTCCGGGAAGAAAAATTGATTTCTATTCTAGAAATTTAATCATGTGTGCCTTTAGTGATTGTTATAAAGTAATAATATAAGAACCTTAATTATTGGATACTGATGTTAATAAGGGCGGCGCGCATGATAAAATTTCTGGAATATAAATCAATTTCTATTCCCTGGATGAGTTGAGCAAAGAAATGTGTTTGATAATGATTCAAAATTTTTATTTTTGGAATAAAAATTCATTTGATAACATAATAAAATTTCTATTTCCAAGGGCGGCGATAGTTGACGTCAAGCGACGGGTGTTTGGTGTCCAACATCTAGTGGCGAGCAACCGATGTTCGTAAACAAGGGTTTGATGTTTGGTGACGAGTGTCCAGCCATCGGCGGCTGGCATCTGGTGGCAGGTGGCCAATGACTAATCGTAGGCGGCCGGACATCCATCGTTTAGCATCTATCGATGGCGTTTGGCATTCGGTGGTGGCGTCTAGCATTCGGCAATGCAGCGAGTGTCTAGCCATTGACGGTCGGCATTTGGTGATGAGTGGCCAATGACTGACCATAGGTGGTTGGCATTCATCGTCCGATGTCTAGCATTTGGTGGTGGCATTTAACGGCCAACAATCGATGATGGGCGACCAAAGTTTGACATCTGGTGGTGGATGGCTGGTTGGCAATGTTTGGCATTCGACGTCCGGCGTCTAGTGATGAGTGTCTAGTAATTAGTAGCTCGGTGTCTAGTAGCAAGTGGTTGACGACCGGGATGCCGGCTGCTGATCGATTATGGGTGGTAGAAGTTTGGCATCTAGTAGTTGGTAACCGGTCGGCTATAGGCGGTTGGTGGTAGGCCACGGTCGATGGGCGTCCGGCATACCATGGGCGGCGAGTGGGTAAAGGGTGATGACGAGAGTGAACAATGAAAATAGTTTTGATTTCTTACTTTTGTTCCAAAAATTGAAAAGCTAAAAATTCTAACTTCTAATTTCTGCTCAAAATCTATTTTAGAAATAGAAAAATGAAATTATGTTATCAAATGGATTTTTATTTAAAATCTGTTTTGGGAATAGAGAAATATAAATTTTATCATGCACGCCTTAAGTGGACACATTTAACATGCTTAATTATTTTAACATTATTTTATATCTTTTCTAATCAATTTGGGTTTTTTATTAGTCAACATTTATAATTAAGTAATTACACTTAAGTTAACATCTATAACTCAATACTAATAACCTCTTTATACTCTTTTCTTTTTAAGAACATCAATGTTAGATAAATAAAACAATAAGATTCTTTATGTCTAATTAATTTGAAAGTTAATGGTTTTCTAGTAGGCACCTTAATTTTTTTTTTAAATTTTTATTGTTTTAATATTGTTTTACTTCTCTCTCTCTCTCTCTCTCTCTCTCTCTCTCAACTTTTTAAACATAAGATGAGTGCACTTTTTCCAATTAGTTTAATAAATTGAAAGTCTATTTGTAAAATTTATTGGGACTTCTAACTTCCAAGAAAAATTACTATATACGTTCTAAACATATTATAAAGATATCAATTCAATCATAATTTTTTCAATTTGATAAATATAATATTAAATTTTTTAATGATTTACCAATAAAATCCTAATGGTCAATTTTGGTTGCCAATGGATGATGCAAATGCTTACTATCCTACATAACATGGGCGCCATTTTTTGGTTTGAAAAATGAACCAACTTGGCTTAGACTATAAACACTCTCTCATTCTATAAAGATAGATTTATTATAGGACCAAAGCACAACCGGCTACCCACTGGTGGGCAGCTGAGTTAGTTCGGTTTTGGACACTTCATTGTAGAGTCCTAGGGTTGAAACTCCGCAGCTACTAACACGTCTTAAGTGAGGGGCCATGGTGGTGGGGTTCTGTGCTAGTCTCCCCCGAGGTATGGGGGCCTAGCCCTTCGGTGCCGTCCGGGCACGGAGGGCCCGTGGTGGAGTCCTCGGTTATCAAAAAAAAAAAAAAAAAAGCACAACCTGGTTGATTAATGAATCGCGCATCATCATCAATGATAGGTATATGTTGAGATTTCCCTCTTTGGTAGTTATGGCTTTGCCAAAAGGTGGCATGCATCAAGAATCAATGTCCCCAACACCATTACCTTATAGACATAGCAACAACACTAACATGTTGAAAGAGAGCAGAAAAGATCTTGTAAATCCCAAATCTATAAATGGGAATAGAAGAACACCCAAATCTAAATCTAGGTCTAGATCAAGATAGAAGAACTACAAAAGTGATTAGCGATATTAGTTGATCACAAAATCACTTTTAGATGAGTTGGCAGTAGAGGAGCCTTGAAGACTTGCAGAGTGCTTGACTATCAATAGCAAGTACTACAGCCAGAGCGAGCGACCAAATCCGGAAGAACAAATCCTTTTGAGGACCTCACGCTTCAAACATCTAAGCTCACATGACGAAACTCTCCACTTTTGTGGAGGAAGTCGACCACGTTGTCCATGAAATCAACGAATTGGTCTTGAAGATGAGGAGATAGAGAGATAGGGAGACATCAAGGATGTCGCTATAGAAAGAGGGCTGGGTGGCGGCTTCAAAAGAAGAGAGGAAACCCTAAGAGAGTAGTGCTTCCCATTGCTGGCATTGGCATAAACAATTTTTACATTTTATTATTTATTTATTTATTTATATTCCTCTTTTCCAACTAAGTGCAAGGAGGGCTTCATGCCCTTTCCTTATTGTTTTTCTACTAAGTTCGGCAAGGGCTCAATAGGATAAAATTGACTAGAATGATTATATTGACAAATCATCAAAAGGCTTATTGCACTTCATTTCAATCACTCTTTCACAGCATAAGTAAACATAAGCTTTTCGATCAAAGATTCTAATAAATGGTTACAAAATTCACAAGCTGAAGCATTGGAAAAATTTCCTCCGAGATGCCTTCATAGTTTAATTTGCATTCGTGGTTTTAGAAATTCCATATGTTAGAACTTAGTCCACAGTCCCACAGATTTGGATGAAATTCTTCATGACCTCCATCGGTAGTGGCTCCGTACACGAATGTTTTCAGCCGTTGGGATATCATCACAGCGCCTAAAGCGGACTCGCCGATCTGCGAAAAAATCAGGACACTCCCGATAAAAAGTAAGCTACACTAAGAATTAGGTTTTATCAGTAAAAAGAAATTTAAGCTAAATCCTACCACGAACACGATAAATATCCGGTTCAAGCCAAGAAAATTTTTTTGCCGCTCCTCTTGAAAATAATTGATGTGTACCATGAGAGAACAAGTTCCATTTTTTTTTTTTTTTTCGTGGAAGAGCGTTCCGATTTCAATAAATAGAGATTAAGTACGTACCTTTGCATGCGCCAAGTGGTAAACCGAGTTCCCAACCACGGAGAAGTTGGCGTTTAGTACCTCGACCTTTTCCTCGTGAAGTATCCGGAGAATCTCCGAGAAGATGAACTGATCATGTAGTCCGGTAGTTAATGTCACCTCCAGAGAAGAATCTCTCACTCGGATCTCAATTTTAGGTGATGTAATGGCCGCCAACGTGTTGCTGCTTGTGCTTGGGCTCGGTCTCTTCTTGCCCATTAGGTTTTCTTTCTTGTCCTTGGCTTCCTTCACTGCTGTCTCCAGGCCTTTTATGTATCTTATGGCTTCATCTATCTGGTCAGGCAATGATTTCGCTTCCTGCGTTATTCATCATGTCAAAGATCCTCTCATAATGAAACTCAAACTCGTGCATGTACATGCGGACGTAGGGGACCAAGTATTTAAGGTATCGACATTGTATATATATCTTCGTGTCATCATAACATAATCACCTCGATCAATCATGTAACTAAGTTTCAAAACTTTAGAAGTTCGATGATCGAGGAAGTTATCAAGAGATGTAATAATGCCATAAAAATTGGATCGACATGGTTAGAGGATACAAAAGTGGGGGAGTGACAATTTTCAACATGATTTGACAAATCTCTAAATGCAACAGAATGACACTAATTGACATGAACCGATGATACATCAGTCTTTTGCAGTGACATGAATTTACAACCCTAGTTTTAACAAGTGAACACGAACAATCGAGATCACGCGAGAGAGAGAGAGAGAGAGAGAGAGAGAGAGAGAGAGAGAGAGAAACCTGAGCAGACGGTTGAGAGGGGAGGAGGGAATTGAGTACGGAGTAGAGATGCTTCATCCGATTCCTCCGGTTCTTCTCAATGATCTTCCTCTCCGTTCTCCTTGGACTCGAAGGCTGACGACCCCTCTCCATTTCCTTACCTATCGCGTTCAGGAGAGACAAAGCCATGAAAACAAATATTATATTATCATCAATGAGAACGATGGTCGTCTTTCCCGCTGTGGCAAGGAGGTTAAATAGCCAGATACAATGCACGGTACCTGGTCAGCAATTCAAAGAAAGTGACGTCGTCGTAGCTATCGTCCACTGTTGTTTGACTTGATGGACAGATTAGTCCTTGTACGGGGTTGATTATCAATCCAAATTCACATAATAATCCCTGCTATGATGCACGAGTATGGATGGAAGACTTGACGGACTATCGGAAGCGATTTATTAAACGGGTCATCTTTGAATACGGAATGTGTCAAGTTATATTTCAGCACTATCGACGCACAATTAAACCAACCAAGTTTTTGCTGCAATTCACTGTCATTTTTTTGGAGGATAATTAAATTATGTTTGATTCAGCTTTCTCAAAGAGTTTCCAGCCTCATAATTCTCTTGGAAAAATGCTAGGGTATTTGACAAGCTTTCTCAAGGGGTTTCAGACAAATGCTGATCCTGAGAAGGCTGAAAGCTCAATAATGGTCTAGTAAAGATCGGTAATTTAACTTTTTTAATAAATAAAAATTGCATCCAAAAGCCCTTTGCAAAAAATAATTGCCAAACACTAATATAACCCTTAGTAGTTCAGAATGGATATTTTACCAAACATAATTTGTATTTCCCCAAAAGGCTTTAACCTAAATGGCTTTTTTTTTTTGTTTTTTTGGGTGACCGAGGATCCGTCGAAGCATGCCCTTGTTGGCTTATGCTGATTCGGGGTCTCACGGGCCTCCGTGGTGGAGGTCCAATAGCGACTATATCTCGGGGGAAGCTGGACTAACAACCCACCACCAGAGCCTCTCATTTAAATCACTAGCACCACGGGGATTCGAACTCTCGACCACATTGAAGCAGGGGAGACGAATACCAACGCGGTTGCCCATGGATGGGTTAAATGCCTTTTCATTTCCCCAAAAACTGTTTCTGTATCAAACCAAACCCACCCTTAATATGTTGCCATGTGTCGGTAATTTTGGTATTACAAGATATTGTGTTGAAATATCGCTGTGAATGACAAACTTTTCGTCAATCATATATGGAACAAAGAGTTGTCTCTTTCTCTCGTGTTTATTGCACGTGCTATGTCCATTACTTTTGATGAGATAAACTAGTATATACCTCTCCATTCTGTTCTCCGTCAATGACAAGTTTTGCCCACAATTTTTCACATTTTCTTTTCCCTACTCTTATCTATGGAAGCACGAACACGTGCTTTCTTCATTCAAAAAGATGCATAATTGCATGTTGTCACTGGGAATGTATATATTTTTTAATTCAATCATAGGATGGAAATTGAAATAAAGTATTGTAAATTAAGTTCAGTGGCAAAGCTTGTCCTAAGCAAGAAAAAAATTGATGCACGAGGAAAGCGAGGCAACGTCGGAAAAGGGTAGTCATCAACCAAAGCGGAGTCAAAGTCGCTCGTCAGCCGTCAACTTGGAAAAATTTTCCTCGTCAGAACATTAATTACACGCGGCGCTGCTGATTCATGTCTCTTTTTTTCGTTTCTTTTCTTTTCTTTTTTCGTTCCAATTCAGGAAAATCAATCTTCATGGTTTGCCTGAGCATCGTCTAGACCAGGGCACAATTTTTATGAATTTTTCAACCTGCAAGCCACAGGTAGAGGTGACAAAATGGGTATAGAATCCACTCATATTTAATGGTATAAGTCATAAATGGGTTACAAAAGAACTTAATGGGTCATAAATGGATCATTTAACAAGTTTTAAGTGAATCACTAACAGGTTATTTTTATTTTTTAAATTTTCTAATTTTTAATTTTTTTATACTTTTTGTATTTTTTTCTTTCTTTTTTCCTTCATTGGTGATTGGCCATAGACAAGCTCGCCAGCCTCAAGCGAGCTCAAGCTCACTGATTTTGCAAGGTTGGAGCCTCTTCGATCCGGTAAGATTCAAGCTTGCTGATTTAGTGAGGCTGAAACCTCATGGACCTTTGGTGAGGCTCTAGCCTCTTTGATTTGGCAAGACTCAAGCTCGTTGGCCTCAAGCAAGCTTGAGCTTGCTAGCCAGTGGTGAGGCTTGTAGTTAGTTGCTAGTTGTTGCCGTGGTAGGCAACCGTGCGAAGAAGAAGGAAAAAAATTCAATTTTTAAATAAATAAAAGACTGTAGTCAGCTTAGGTCTCTTTGATATTTTTGTTTTTACAATATTTTTTTATCTACTTACATCTTCATATTTTATCCAAATAACATGTTATCAAGAACAACTTAAAGTAGATTAAATGAGTTGGCATTTATTTTCACAGTTAAGGTTAAGTATGGATGTATTTTAGTAATATTGATGAAGTCAGGTATTGTTCATTGAATTTGTATTACATAAAAATACATCAGTATGGGTTAAATGGGTCAATATGCATTGGACCATCTTTAATCCAACCTGACCCATCCATCCAACACCTCTAGCGATGAACAATGACTTAAGCTAAGTCCTTTGTTTAGAAAGGGGAAAAAAAAGCCAAGCCCTTCGTTCATCAATTTTCAATGCATACATAGGCTTACATACTCATCATGCAAATAAATTTTGTTGATTACTCGTATTTGCCGTCGAATTCCTCCGTCAATCGCTTTTCAATTTGTTATGTTCGAAGGAAACGCACATCAGCCTGATAAAACTCCCGCTAGGGGAATCTGTATTGACCTCTGGTCAAATTCCAACTGAATGGCTTGAACTTTCATTTTTAAAACTTATATCGGGTGTCTCATCTATGTGCACTGTATCGGCTTTTTAACCTTGAAGATACAGTTTCTTGGTTAATCATCTTTCCTATAGATAAATTTTTGTAATCCTGAAGCTCTGCTCAAGTGGAGAAAGTTAACTTATTGCTTGCTTCCGCGTACATTGTTTTTATTCGATTAGCAAAGTCTTTAACAATCATTTTATACGTATTTGTTAGCTCTTTACAATCACTATGTGCAATATGCATCATAATGGAGAATGTATCACTCTGCTATGGGGAAAAGTATAAAAAATTATTAAAAAATATCCATGTTAGCGTTGGTCATCTAATTAGTAATTTCTAGCATAGATTAGCCAGATAGATTGAATTAATATTAATGTGAAAATGTTTAGAGTTAAATTGATTTGATTAAAAACAAAATTGATACAAATGTAATAAGTTTGACTTTTTTTGTACTTTTCCCCTCCTGTGTGCTCATCAACTATAGAGATAACAGAGAATCTACATAAATCGGATGCAATTTTGGTCGCCCTTAAGACACTATACCTAAACTATTAGTATTGAACCATGACCAATCGACCACATTCTTGCGCCCGCCGATACAATCGGCAAGCCTTGCACCTCGGGTTCTTCCCATAGATAAGTTGAGAGAAGGACCATCCAATACGATCCATCGGCTTTTTGATATGGAAAGTTCTCGGCTAGCACCTGAGGCCAAGACAAAGGAGGCTAACACAATTTGCGTATTATGATATCTTCTTTTGTTGCTGTTCAAGGTTCCGATGCGAACAAATGACCCTATAGATATGGAGCGGTTAGCATGACCGTCCACTACCAAATGATAGTGTAACGGTACGAGGGCAGCCACAAATTCATTTTGAGGAAACAGGTACACTTCTTAAATGGGTTTTAATTTTTTTCCAATGTTTTTTTTTTTTTTGACTTCTATATTTCCTTATTGAAAGCTTCTCTTTAGAGACAAAAATGAGAAGAGGGGCACATAATCAATATTATTGAATATTATGACAAAAATTAGAAGAGGGCCACAAAATCAATGTTATTGAATATTATTACTTTGATTTGTTTCTTTAAATAAGACAAGAAAATCGTTCCTATTTAATGTATAACCAATATCATTGGTCCTAATTTAAGGTCCCTAGAGAGTTCTTGTAGAGCAATTTGATTCAAGCGAAAGGAATGACTCCTACACAATGATTTCATTATCAGTTACAAAACTAACCTTTGAAGAGCTTTTTCAATTAGATTTTTATAAAATTTGACCCCAAAAAAATTATATCCAATAATTTCTTTTTAGTAAATGATAATATTTTTTTACTTGTATCTATTTATATATTGATATCTAATTCATTTTCTCTTTCTTCATATTCAAGATCATTAAGCTTGCAATAAGGAATTATAGAAGTCAAAAAATAAGAAAGAAACGAACAGACTCAAAAATTAAAACTGGTTTGAGAAATCTACCGGTCTCTTCAAAATGAATTTATGGCAGCCCCTCTGACCGTTACCCTGCCATTTGGCAGCGGACAGTCAAGCAAGAATTTCCCCTAAAGATATTGCGGCCTTTACGCATTTCAGACGGACAGAAATGACAGCAAATTAAAATGTGTCGGATTCGACTGTCCTCCCCTCCCTATCAAAGACAAAGACCCTTGACCCGACCGATTCCGCTGAAAGCCACTTGCCGATCGAAGCTGGAGCTGTTGTTGTCACATGGACTTTCGTGGGTTTATCAAGCTGCAAATATGGGAAAAATCCGAGGTCTCCCAATCCATGCAAGCTGTTTTCCATGGATAGCTTCTCGAAGGGAAGACAATCATGGCGACGCACATGACAAGAGACGTCAAAGAACCTAAAACGGGCAACAAACAAATCAATGCGACTCTTAGTTGGGATGCAGTCATTAGAAATATCAAACATAGCCGTGCCAGCCTTTTCACACACTGATTTAACTTTATCCTTCTATCCGTAAAGATTCTAATAGAGTCATGCTATTATTGTGTAAGATTGCATTGCGATACTCCTACAAGTCTCAGAAACCTCATCACCCAAAAGAAGACAACCGACAGATTGCTGCAGAAACACCGACAATGGGTGGCCCGAAAGGCCTACGTGGTCAATCGTTACATATTCCTGCGCCTAAATTGCAACTTATGGAACGGCGGATATGGCGGGTTTGTCTACAGAAAATGCACGTGTTCGAGAAGACTCAAAAGCCCAAGCGGTGGCTTTGATTCCAAGCTCCCAACCATATCAGCAACTTTTCGTGACTTCTGGCATGCACGACATCCAGATGTATATAAGCATAACATGCCTGCGGAATAAGAAACGATAAATTTGCCATCTAGTGCTGGAACATCAACCAGGGACTGGTTTGTGTATTCAGCACAACCCAAAGACACATGCAATAATTAATGTTTCGACAGACTGTATGATGGAATGCAGCTTGATTTCATAAATGACAGAAACATTTAATGCAGTTAAGGGCGAGCATGGTTTCAGGGTTGAACCTAAAACTTGAGAATCGTATCGATGGGAACCTATAGGTTCTAGGTTCCAAAATATGCAAGGCAAGTTTTATGTTCCAAAAAATGAGAAACTTATTTCGACGGGTAAGTTCTAAGTTCTTAGTTGGAGGAACATGCAATGTGGAACTTATAACTTAGAACCTGGAACAAGTTTTAATATTTTTCTTGGTTCTTATCTCTGTACGATCCTCCAATATTCCATATCGTTTGATGATGAATATATAATTCGGAAGCATTAGCCAGAGTTTTCATTTTATGACTAAGATTTTTACTTTATTAATGTTCATATTTTTCGTATGTTTTAATATAAGTTATGATAAGTGGAATCTGGGTAGACCTTGAAATCTGTGATAGGGTAGATTATGTTTCAAAAAATGAGAAATCTTGTTCCAATGGGTAGGTTGAAGGTTCCGAGTGGAACCTATATGAAATTTGGAACCACTCACCCTTAATGGTAGCTCCTTTCAGATCATGTGAAACGTAAGTTTTACAAACATGACAAAGTAAGGCGGCAACTATCCTCTTTCAAAATGTATCAACTTGCAAATAGTTATGGCATTCAAGGCAGCGACTATCTTCCTTCCACTACATTGATAAGATAAACCATGCCCACCTTTTCACCTTTCCAATACGATTAATCTGACCATAATAGGATGTGTTGTCAGCAAAATACTTAAGCATGTATCATATTAATCCTGAAAAATTAAACTGAACATACGTCAACATAGATACAGCTAGCCAAATCTAGAACTACAAGGATTATAATAGTGGAAATAAAAGAGAAGCAGTCTTATAGCTAGACTTGTCAAATAGGCAAGTCGCTTTGAGTCGGGCTAGGTAAGTTCATAAATAGTCCGATCTAAATTGATCAATTTAACTCGTTTATGACCCATTTATCGTAATACAAATTTCTCAATCTATACCCAACCCCACTTATACTTGTCTTGACCCATTTAACAAAATCTAGAAAAGCTTGTTTCTTATGATTTTTTTAATATAAAAATGGTATTGAAAAACACTTTTATGAAATAAAATCTTGTGGATAATTTTTATAATTTTTTTAAAATGAAGCTTCATTTTTTAAAAATTTTTCCAAAAAATCATTTTTTAGAAAAATAACAATCTTTTTTGCTGGTTGCTTAAAGTTTGAAAATAAATTAGAATAAATTTTGTGTCATTCGGTATTGAAAATTTGATTTGATTTTCCTTCGTACACTCCTTTTAATATATATATATATATATATAATATTTTTAAAATAATTTTTTTTTTCTTATTCCTTCTTTTTTAGCCGGTCGCTAGCCATGGCGACTGCCCACTAGCCATATGTGAGTTTGAGCTTCACAGGACTTTAGCGAGCTCATCCCTTGCCTAGTTGGTCATCGGTTGTCACCGTGGCTGGCCATTGGCCGAGGAAGATGTAAGAAGGAAGAAGAAATTAAAAAAAAAAAAAAAAGGAAAGAAAAAAGAAAAGAAAAAGAAAAAATATTTCACCTATTGTATTAGTGTCATGCATGTACATGCAAGATGTAGAGGACAAAGTATTTCACCTATTGGTGTCGTATGTATGCTTTTGTGCTATAACAACACAATCACCCTGATCAATCCTGTACCTAAGTTTCAAAACTTTACAAGTTTGATGATGGAGGAGGTTATCAAGAGATGTAATAATGCCATCAAAATGGATCAACACAATTAGGTGATACAAAAGCCAAGGGTGACAATTTCCGACATGATTAGACACATCTCGAAAAGCAAAAGAATGACACTAATCGACATGAACTAATGATAAATCAGTCTTTAGTAGGGACATGAATTGGCAACCCTAGTTTAATGGTAAACACGAACTATCGAGAGAGAGAGAGAGAGAGAGAGAGAGAGAGAGAGAGAGAGAGAGAGAGAGAGAGAGAGAGGGAGAGGAGGAGGGAGTGTTAGAGAAAATTGCTTAGGATTATGTAGAAATGGAATCAGACTTCGAGGTGTGATACCGCTCTCTTTAAGGAAGTATTTGCCCTATAATTTTTTTTTTTTGGTGACCCGAGAACCTCCGTACAACCGGCAGCCGGTGACGTAAACTTGGGGCGGCGCCGTAGGGACCCACCTCCCAGGGCGTCGTAGGTAAGTCATGTAATGGGGGCAAGAAGTTTCGAACCTCTACCCTTTTGGCTGAGGGGTCAAGGCGCGAACCAACTCATTCATCATGGGGTGGGTATTTGCCCTATAATGTTACTAATTAATACTTGCCAAAATCCTCCAAGATACAACAAAGTGTCGATTGAAAATACCATATAACAATTCTCCAATATCTCGAGGATCTTTTTAAGGGAAACGATTAGAAAGATAGCTGTGTTTTTGAGAGAAAAATTCAACAAGACTTGATAATGTTTGATTCCAAAAGACTGACGTACTTATCTCAGTCTTTTTTAACAGAAGCAACTCTTTGGAAAATGTTGCAAAATGATTAGTGCTAATTATTATTCAAAAGCACCTAATATTGTGGACCCGCACGGAGTATTGTGAGGTCTAACCCATGACTCTTTGTTTTCATTTGAACAAGCCAAAAGATATCCACACTTATATAGTGGCTCGTATTCTTTCAACTTTTTTATGTGAGACTAATAAAAACACTATTTTATTTGTTTTACAAACAAACAACCAATAAAGAGTTGAGCACAAAGTAGAGATACTTCATCCGATTCCTTCAGTTCTTCTCAATGATCTTCCTCTCTGTTCTCCGTGGACTCGAAGGGTGAAGACTTCTCTCCATTTCCTTCCCTATCAAGTTCACGAGAGATAAAGCCATGAAAACAAATTCTATATTATCATCAATCACAACGATGGTCGTCTTTCCCACTGTGGAAAAGAGGTTAAAGAGCCAGATACAGTGCACGGAATGTGGTCAGCAATTCAAAGAAAGTGACATCGTCGTAGCTATCGTCCCCTAACATTTGATTTCATGGGACGGATAAGTCCTTGTACGGTCGATTATCAATCCAGATTCACATAACAATCCCTGTTATGATTCACAAGTATGGATAGGAGACTTAACCAACTAACAGAAGCAATTTATAAAACGGATCATCTTTGAATACTGATAGATTCAAGTTATGTTTTAAAACCACCCGTGCACAATTAAACAAACCAAGTTTCCACTTAAATTCATTGTTGATTTCTTTTCAGAGGACAGTTAATGTTTTGCCACTCGTTCTGTAGTTTCAGTATTTGTAGTTTCAGTATTACGAAGTATTGTGTTGAAATATCACCCATGAATAATAAGCTTTTCGTTAATCACAAACGGAAAGGAGTATAGTCTTTTCTCTCTCTTATTTTTTGCATCTGCTATGTCCATCACTTTTGACATGATAAATTATTTTATAGATTTCTCCATTTCGTATTACAACTTTGGCCCACACTTTTTCACATGCTCTTTCCACGACTCTTACATATGAAATCACGGATACAAGTTTTATTCTTGTAAAAGGAACATAAGTGCATGTTGTCACTGGGAATGTATATGTTTTTTCAATAAAATCATAGGACGGAAATAGAAATATAGTAAATTAAGTTTAGTAGCAAAGCTTGTCTTAAACGATAAATAATCGATGGATGACGCGAGCGAGGCAACGTCGGAAATGGGAAGTCATCGACCGATGAGGACTCAACGTCAGCCGTCAACTTGGAAAATTTTTCACCTTTGGAACACTAATTTGCAGGTGGCACTGTCGATTCATGTCCTCTTTTTTTATTTTTCTTGTCGTTCCAATTCAGGAAAATCAATCTCCATTGCCTGCCTGAGTATCGTATAGACCGGGCAAATTTTAAAACTTCTTTAGACCCTGTTGGCCACGGACAACGACTTAGACTAGCTAAGCCCTTCGTTCATGAATTTTCAATGCATACACTCGCTTATATACTCATCGTGCAGATAGAGTTTTGTGATTACTTGTATTTGTTGTCGAATTCCTCGGTCCATCGCTTTTCGGTTTGTTACGCTCGAAGGAAATGCAGGTTGGCCCGATAAATCTCAGGCTCGAGGAATCTCTACTGACCTCCGGTCAAAATCTAACTAGATGGCTCGAACTTTCATCCTTAAAAGTACAGGAAATCGAATTCATATCGGGTTTTTAATCTAAATACGCAGGTCAGCATTTTAATCTTGTAGATGTAGTATCTAAGCTAATCATCTTTGCTATAGATGAATTTCGGGAAAAGTGCCAAAAAAGTCCTAAACCTTTTGTCTTTGTGCCGATTTAGTCCTAAACCTTTTTTTTGTGCCGATTTAGTCCTAAACCTTTTTACGTTGTGCCAATTTAGTCCTTTCCGGCCAAAATTGACCGGAATTTGCTGACTAGACGCCGGCCGGCTGACGTGGCCCGATCGACGCTGACGTGGACTACTTTTAATAATATTTTAATATTTTTGAATTTTTTATTTTTGAATTTTTTATTTTTGAATTTTTGAATTTTTGAATTTTTTATTTTTATTTTTTTCTTTTTTCTTTTTGTCTTCTCATCTTCTTCCTCCAGCCTAGTCGCCGGACCTCGGCGACCGGCCGGAGGCGACGGCCGGCGAGGTCGAGGTCGACCTTGCCGGCCACCTCGCCGCCGCCGCGAGGCCGGCCTCGCGGCGGGCGGCGAGGCTCGACCTCGCCGGCCGGCGCGAGGCCGCTTCGAGGCTCGGGTGGCGAGGCTCGCCCTCGCCGACCGGGGCGAGGGCGAGCCTCGCCAGCTCGGCGCGAGGAGGCGGCCGGGTCGGTCCTCGAGGTCTTACGGAATCGAGGCCTATCATCGTCCTCCTCCGACACGTCGACACCGGGTGGCGTGTAGGCGAGCCGCGGCGCGCACCGAAAGCGCCTTTTCGACGATTTTCAGCTCGGGTCTTCGTTCGCTTCCTCCTCGTCGTCGTCGTCGTCGCTGCCGCCGAGCGGCACCACGGACTTCGGCTTGTGCTCCGCGTCGTCTCCTTCGCCGAGCTTCGCCACCGTCGGCTTCACTCTCCTCCCCATGCTCCACGCGCCGAGCGGGAGGGCTCGCCCTCGCCGGCCATGGGCGAGGCCCGCCCTCGCCGGATCCGGCGAGGCCCGCGCCACCCGGGCCTCGAGGGCGGCCTCTCGCCGGGCGGGCGAGGTCGAGCCTCGCCGGATCTGGCGAGGTCGAGCCTCACCGGCCATGGGCGAGGCTCAGCCCTCGCGGATCCGACGAGGGCGAGCCTCGCCGCCCTGGGCCGCGAGGCCGCCCTCGCGGCGGCGGCGAGGTGGCCGGCGAGGTCGACCTCGACCTCGCCGGCCGTCTCCTCTAGCCGGTCGCCGAGGTCCGGCGACCGGCTGGAGGAAGAAGATGAGAAGACAAAAAGAAAAAAATAAAAAAATAAAAATAAAAAATTCAAAAATTCAAAAATAAAAAATTCAAAAATATTAAATATTATTAAAAATAGTCCACGTCAGCATCGATCGGGCCACGTCAACCGGCCGGCGTCTAGTCAGCAAATTCCGGCCAATTTTGGCCGAAAAAGACTGAATTGGCACAATGTAAAAAGGTTTAGGACTAAATCGGCACCAAAAAAATGTTTAGAACTAAATCGGCACAAAGATAAAAGGTTTAGGACATTTTGGCACTTTTCCCGATGAATTTCTGTAGCCCAAATCCTCAAGCGCTGAACTCATTACTTGCTTCCTTGTACATGGTTTTCTTTGTCCGGTCCTTGCAACTAATATGTGCAATATGCTTCCTAACGGAGATTTTATCACTCCTATGTGGGGAAAAGTACAAAAAATTATTAAAAACATTCATGTCTGCACTGATTATGTCACGTAGGATGGTTGGCTTTAATAAACAATTTTTGACCGGATGAATTGACTCAATGTCAATATGAAAATATTTATAGTTAAATTGGTTCAATTAAAGTATTTAAGACTAAATTGATACAAATACAATATGTTTATGATTTTTTTTTTTGTAGTTTTCCTCTCATATATGCTCATCAACTTTTGTCATTATCCACCCAAATTAATCCATGATGCAATGTAACAGAGAATCTACATAAATTGGATGTAATTTTGGTTGCCCTCAAGACACTATACCTAAACTATAGGTATCGATCCATGACTGATTGATCACATACATACCCCTGCCAATACAATCAATAGGCCTCGCACCCCAGGCTCTTCCTACATATAAGTCAAGAGAGACCGCATGAATTTGGTGGGCTTAAGACCATCCAATACGATCCGTTGGCTTTTTGATATACTTGGAAATTTCTTGGCCAGCACCCCAGGCCAAAGCGACTTGCGGTATTATGATGTCTTCTTTCGTTGTTGTTTGAGGTTTTTGTGCGAACGGATGACCCTATTGATAGGAAGCGGCTAGCATGACCGTCCACTGTCAAATGATAGGGTAAGGGCAGCCATAAACTCATTTTGAGGAAATCGATAAACTTCTTAAACCGGTCTTAATTTTTCACTTGGTTTCTTCTTCTTTTATTAACCTCTATATTTCCATATTAAAAGCTTAAATTTAGAGACAAGAATCAGAAGAGGGCCCACAGAATCAATGTTCTTGAATATTATTATTTTGATTTGTTTCTTCAAATAAGACAAGAAAATCGTTTTTGTTTTATGCATAACCGATATCATTAGTTTTAATTTTAGGTCACCGGAGAGTTCTTTTAGAGCAACTTGATACAAGTGAAAGGAATGAGGAGTCATTTCATTGCACAATGACTCCATTATTAGTTATAAAGCTGGTGATTCAAGTGCTATTTCATCTTCTGAATTTAATAAATCTTTATATTGACATCAATTTTTATTCCCTTTTAGCAAGTGGAATTATTTTTCTACATATATCTATTTATATTTTAATATCTAATTTATTTTCTATTTATTAATATTAAAAAATATTAATTCTATGGGCGCTCTTCTGATTTGTCTTTAAATTTAAGAGCGGTTTGAGAAGTCTAGGGGTTTCCTCAAAATGAATTTGCGGCGGCTCCATGGCCATTACACGGACAGTCATGCAAGCATTTCGACCATAGACATTGCGGCCTTCACGCATTATAGACGGGCGCAGACACGACAGCAAATTAAAAATGTGGGTCAGAATCGACTGTCCCCCCCTCCTTATCAAAGACCCTTGAGCCAACCGATTCCACCAATAGCGGCCTGGCGATCGAAGCTCCACATGTTGTGGTCCCGTGGACTTCTGTGGTTCATCTAGCTGCAGAGATGGGACCAATTCGAGGTGTCCCAGCCCATGCAAGCCGTCCTGCACGGGTTCAACTCTAATCAGCGTGCGGAAAGGCTGTTGTGCCTATGTCGATCCAAGTCGGCGTGATCGCAATGGTCCTGATTCAGCTTTATTATTGCAATGACTGCATTCCAACCTAAGAGTCGTCTTGATTCATCTTGTGCCCGTTTAAGGTTCTCTGACGTCTCTTGCCACATTTATTGCCATGATTGTAAGAGATTCCAACAGAAATCATGCTATTATCGTAGGAGATTATGTTGCGATGCTCCTACAAGTCTCAGAAACCTCACCATAAAAAAGAAAATCGATAGATAGCTGAAGAAACACCGACGATGGGCGGTCAGAAAGGCTTACATGGTTAATCGTTACACGTTCCTGCACCTAAATTGCAATTTGTGGAACGGTGAATATGGCGGGTTTGTATCTGGAAGATGCATATGTTCGAGGAGATTCGAAAGCCCAAGCGCGGCTTTGATTCCAAGGTCCCAACCAGATCAGCAATTTGTTTTGACTTCTGGTATGCGCACCATTCAGACATATATGACCACAACATTTATGAGAAATAAGAAAAAGGAAATTTGCCAACTAGTTGAGAGCTAGAACATCAACCGGGCGCTTCAGACCAATTTGTGTATTCGGAACTGCTAAAGACGTATGCAAGAATTGGCATTTCGACAGACTGTACGATGGAACAAAATTCACAAGCTGAAACATTGGAAAACTTGCCTTCGAGATCGCTTCATGGTTTAATTTGCATTTGTGGGTTTTAGAAATTCCATACGTTAGGACTTAGTCCACAGTCCCATAACTTTGGATGAAATTCTTCATGACCTCCATCGGTTGCGGATCCATTTACGGATGTCTTCAGCCGTTCGGATATCATCACTGTGCCTAAACCGGACTCACTGATCTGCAAAATATCAAGAATATCCAACAAATATGAAGCTTCTCTAAGAATTAGGTTTTACCAAAAAAAGATATTTTGTCGGCTAGCGAACGTGATAAATATCTAGTTCAGGTCGAGAATGAATTTCGCCACTCCTCTTGAAAATGATTTATGTGGACCTTCGGAAGGCAAGCTCCGATTTCAATAAATGGAGATTAATTGCGTACCATTTTATGGACCAAGTGGTAGACCGAGTTCACTGCGGCGGAGAAGTTGGCGTTCGGTGCCTTGATCTTTTTCTCGTTGGGCATCCGGAGAATCTCCAAGAAGATGAACTGATCATGTAGCCTGCTAGTTAATATCACCTCCCGAGAAGAATCTCTCACTCTGATCTCAATTTGAGGAGATTTAATGGCCGTTGACGCGTTGCTGCTTGTTTTTGGGCTCGGTGTCTTCTTGCCCATTAGGTTTCCTTTCTAATCCTTGGCTTCCTTCTCTGCTGTCTCCAGGCCTTTTATGTATCTTATGGCTTCGTCTATCCGTTCAGTCAGTGATTTCGCTTCCTGCTTTTATTCATCATGTCAAAGATCCTCTCGTAATGGAAACCACTCATACACGTGCATGTACATGGAAATGGTGTTAGAAATTAAACCAAATTTATTGGTGTAGATAACTGTTCGATATCCACAATGAAAAAAAGTCATAATTGTTGCATTATCTTTAATGAGTTTGTTCATCATTATCTATAATGAGTATATTCCTAGTTCTAGGTGTAGTGATTGTTTTTAGAGTTAAGGTGAAATAAATCTACAAGCCTAATTATCTTCTCTTCCTTGTGTGAGTTATAAGCATTTCACCTTCAAATTATTTTCATCAAAGTGGTATCAGAGCTTGCGGTTTGTGATCATGGTGTCAACAAACAATCAGCTTCCTCTTCAATACCCTCATCTTACCAAAGACAACTATGGTAATTGGGCCGTTAGAATGAAAGCGTTACTCGGCGCCTGCGGTGTGTGTGAACTTGTCAACATTGGCTATGATGAGCCAAATGATGAAGATACCTTGAACCAGAACTAGAACTAGAGGAATGCCTTGGAGAAGGTTCGTTCGAAAGATCAATATGCCCTTCCAATCATCTATCAAGCTTTAGATGATTTCTTGTTTGAAAATGTTTCGAATGTTGCTATTGCTAAGGAGGCATGGGAGATTCTTCACAACACACATCAAGGAGTGCAGAAAGTTCAAAAGATTCACCTTCAAACCTTTAGAGGTGAATTCGAGGCAATTCATATGAAAGAATTTGAATCTATTGTCGATTATTTCACATGAGTTTTGGCAATCGTTAACCAGATGAAAAGAAATGGAGAAGATGTTTTAGATGTTTGTATTGTCAATAAAATACTTTTGTCTTTAGACAAGAAGTACAACCATATTGCTATTGCAATTGAAGAATCCAAAGACTTGGATGCCATGATGATTGATGAGCTTATGGGTTCATTACAAGCCTATGAAGAAAGGTTCAAAAGAAAAAAGATTGAATTGGTGGAGGAAGCTCTCCAAACACAACTAACCATCCAAGATGAGAAGGAGCAAAGAAGAGATCTCGTGCAAACTTGCGGGACAAACCAAAATCGTGATCGTGGTTGGCCAAGGTTGCTTTTAAGGAAGAGGTTATGGACGAAGCAGAGGTGATGCTGCTCGAAGTGACGGTAGATACCAGTATCAAAGAGGTGTTCGTGGAAGAGGAAAGAACTCAACAAGCCAATGGAATGATAAATCTAAAATTCGATGTTATCATTGTAATAAACTTGACCATTATGCTTATGACCGCTAGAATAAGGAGAGTAGCAAAGTAGATGAAAAGACAAATTTGGTGAATGATGCCTATCACGACCCGATCTCGTCACCCTCGATCCCTCAAAATCACAAGGAGAGAAAATGGGGAAATGTCGGATTTATGGGTACTTAATCACGAGAGTTCCCTCATGGCTGGCATTCTAAAATACATCATTACTTCACCTTTTAGATCAAGCATTTCATGAGTTCCCTTCACGAGATCGTGAGCTCTCTTAAACTCGCACCTTGCATGACAACAGAGTGTTGTGATCCATATCCACACGAACGACACACCTCGGGAGAAGAGATTGGGTGTGGATATTGGATTTAAGGATACTTTTATCATGGTAGCCCTCTCGACAGTATGCTTTGCCCATAATGATGACATCGCTTCATCCTTTGGGTTACTCACATATCGAGTATGCTAAACCATGGTGAGTTTCATCGAAACTCGTACCCCACGCGACAAGTTTATTTATACGGTTTAGTTGTTTATGACAACCTAAAAATAAGATGAGAGTCACCACTAACCTCGTTTTGAGGGTCAGGAGTGTTTATTTATACGGTCTAGTTATTTATACGTGATCCACACGTCTGAGACATCGATAGGCTAGAAAACCCAATCGAGGGTCAGGAGTGTTCTCTCGATTCCTATGCGACAAAATATCTAGGTTTGGGGATTTGGGTTACACTAATATTTCTATTAGCGCAATTTCGGTACATAAACAGTATGTTGTGTTTTCCTAACGTGTCTTTACATTTCTTCTTACATTTTCGGGATCATTAGTCCCAAATTAAATGATCATGCATGGCTGGTCATTTTCATACTATCATATTTATAGAAAATAAGAAAAGAAAGCAATCAATGGAATTGAAAGTATAAGATAGTAAGTAAACTATCAAAGAAAGCAGTAAATCTACTATGCAATTTTAGAACATATAAAAGATAAATATAATTGAAAAAAAGATAAGAGGAAGAGAGACAACCCGTAACTCATCAGGCTTTATACAACAAAGATAACTCGAGACATATGTCGAAAAAATGAATAATACATGATAACAGTCGGAAGGGACATCGACCTCCACCATCTTCGCGCTTTATCCATCTTCGAGATCCTATTCTAAACCTAATCTAGGAAATCTATAACTAGGTGCATATAATGGAAAGAAACAAGCATGCATATCAAAGCAATAAAAAAACATGACATCATGTCAAGATTAATAATTTAAAGAAAGTTTAATATGAAAGTCAAATTTTGGGGCCTCGGGGTCGACCTTTATCTTTCATGCGAGGGTCCTACTAAAGCACCTACTTAATCCATTTTTAATCCATTTTTGTGACTTATAGCAATTATTGACCAATTGTGTTCTCACATGACCAATAATGCTTATAAGTCTCTTAACTAAGTGATCTATGTGATCCTAGGGTTTTTTCTTGATATCATGCATTGACCGTACTATTCATTTAAAAGTCACATGCATTGCAGAAATTTAAACATGCGTGCATGTCTTTTGAACTTTATTCCTCAATCAATAAAAAAGATGAGTAAGCCGTCGGCGGATCACTTATTACCAAAGTCATGTGTCAATCATAAACACATACCTTTCTAATAGATAGTGTGACTATATGTATAAGGGGTACATGTGATATTGTATTTCGAAATCATCCATAAAAGGCATTCAATTGTCAAGCTAGCCCAGGGCTCGCATAAATGCACTCACAAGCGTCGCAGGCATTTTAAATACAATTCAAACCGTAACTTACGCATAAAAAATGTTTGAAAATATTTAAGATTAAGGAATATTTAGGCTATATAATATATTCAATTGCCAAGACTAGCCCAGGACTCACATAAATGTACTTACAAGCGTCATAGACATTTTGAATATGGTCCAAACCATGATTTTTCCTTAAACCAACTCGAATTTTGGAGAAAAACTTCTTAGAAATTGTTTTTGAGAAACATCACACATATCAAAGTATTTTTTGAAAGATGTAATTTGAAAATGTCAATTGTTTAATAACAAAGATCAAAACATTTAGAACAACTTTTATGAAAATAGCATGGCTAATTTCATGCACAAACTAACCTGAAAGGTATAACTAAACAATCACAATCATGTTTATATTAGGAGATTTCAAAATAAGGATGTAAAGATAACAAAATTGAGTAATATTCATTGATAATCTAGCTATGGAAAAATTTCATAATATGTATGACATGATAATGAACAATTTTCATGAAAAAACTTACCTAAACAATCTACACATGATTTACAAAAATTGGACAACGAGTAACATGTCAGAAATTTGTCAAATCAGCAAGACACTCAGCCAATATCACAATGATTTGTCCTATCAAAACAACTCTAAAAATCACCAAATTTTCACACAATACAACCAATATGTAGATAAACAAGTTTTATTAAGAGGTCAAATGTAAAATCCTGATAGAAAAAATGGAATAAAAATATCAAAAGTCTGTCTAAACAAGGGTTAGAACAGGGGCCCGAATTTGAACCCATGTTTAGATTCTGATTTAGTTTTGAAAAAAATAGAAAGTAGTTCAAACGATGAGCGACTAGCATGAAATCAGTGGCATTGGAAACTTCTAGGTGTGCTTTTCGACTTTCTAGAAGGGCTCGAGTCTAAACTAGTTGCTCTAAGATCAAGATTTCAAAAGGCGCGCATGCCCGTAACTAAAAATCAGAACACAAACATGCATTAATAAATCTCAAAATCATTCAAGTAATGTATTAATAAATATGCTTGAGAGTTTTCTAGTGAATATATGCTCTTGCGGCACAAATTTAACATGTAAAATAACACTCAAATGCAATGACGCAAATATATATTCAAACCTTGTAATGCGAGGTTTAAGTGCCAAGAAGACATTATTTCAAATTTTAATTTCAAGTTTCTCAAACAAACACGGTAAGATGCATAAATGGCAAGATTTCATTTCAACATTGATTTCACCGAACGTGCATAATTTCAACCATCTCAAGATGTGCAAGAATTCTACATATAGAACGTACAATGATGAATGTTTCCCGTTAAGAATTCAAAACCTAAATGTGATCGTATGAATCACAGCAAAAATGACAAAACAAAGATGTATATTTAGACTATGTACCGATGCATCATGTTTTAACCTTAATTCAAGCAATTGACTCACTTGCCAATGTCAAGACTTTGCAAAGAATGCATCAATTGAACATATGTATAATGTATTATAACTCTTATGAAGAATTTGAGACCAAATAGGTGCATTTGTGGACTCAATTTCATCAAAATAAAATTCGGACTAATGTAAGAGAAACTGTCCTATGTTCAGATCTAAGTGATTTTGACCTAGTTAAACATGTCTAAAAATTTCGAAAAAATACACAAGATATGAAAAATACTAATACAAACAACTTTCATGGAGGAAAGCTATTTCAGAACTCAACACAAAAATTAGTACAAAAATGGAAAAATTAGAGATTAATATGGAACAAATTGACTTAGGTTTGGATCTAAGTAGATCTGGCCTAGTTAAGCACATTCAAAAATCATGAAAAAATTCTAAAATGTGAACAAGAAAATTTGGAACAAAACTCATGAAGAAAAGATTGTCCAAAAATTATCACAAAAGGCTACCCAAAAATAGTAAAGTCTCATTTTTGAACAAAAACAAAACCGAAAATCCAATTGAAATACAGCAGAATTGCTCATATTCGAAGATGTTTTCTGAGGGTCAAACGATACTCGATTGAGGCATACGATCTACCGTTTTGAACCTTGGGATGTCTATTATCTAATTCTAAGAGACTTGAGTTGAAACGAGGTTGTCTCGGACCTCGTTTTGGTCAAAATAGTAAGTCAGTCCTAAGGCTACGAAATTGCAGATTTAAGACTTATCAAGTTCAATCATCCACACTCATTATATCAATCACATTTAAACTTCAGTGAAATCATCTATGAGTATATATCACCAATATTGAACCATAGCCTAGGTTGGCTAATCCAGTCTCGCTTCACGAAGTTTGAGATTGAGAAATTATTTTTTGATGTGAGTTTTTTTGTTAATTATGACCACTATCAAATGAATATCGAACCTCCAGATCAATCTTCAATCTTTAAAGATGTAGATTAGATTGTCACGGATTGCCACAAAGCTAGCTGGATTGCCAGTCTAGTGATTGAAACCAGAATCAATCCGAATTTGGACTGATCTTCACACTTTTAGAAGGAAGATGATCACTAGAGCTATTACGATAATCCTTCAAGCTGTCCTCAAGCATCGTGAGGTTGAAGATCCTCCAGAGCATCAATTGGGAGCACTTGGCCAGAGGGAACACTGGCAGTGGCTGCCGGTTCAACCGATTGAACCAATCAAGATGATGACTGGCTTCGATGCTAGTCCCTGAAGTGCCGGCTAGAAGACTGCCAATCTAGATTTGCCAACGGCCTTTCAACGATCCAAACTTGTGAGTGGAGAAGAAATACAATGAACGAATTGTTAGCAGCAAGCTTCGATGAAGCGACCGTCGATGAGGGGCTAAATCGACGGTGGTTAAAGAGAGACAGAGAAAGGGATGAGGGTTCAAGGTTTTGGCGCCAAAAACAGAGAGAAATAGAGAAATAGAGAGAGAGAGAGAGAGAGAGAGAGAGAGAGAGAGAGAGGCCTCTAGAAAGAGAATATTGTGCAAAATGAAAAAGCCATTGAAAATTGAGGAAAATTTCATTTATATACTCCCTAAATTAAGCGATTTTAGCCGTCGATTCGATCCGACAATCAAAATTTCAATTCGACAGTCCAAAACCAATTTCGAAGGCTCCATCATAATCTCGAGGTGTTGGGTATCGGGTAATTAATCTAGTGGATTTGATTTGCAAAAAACCAAGCTAAAATTAGAAATTGCATCAAAATGTCCAATTATGGGTTAATTTGCAATTGGGATAAGTGTTGCAAAAGTCCTAAAACTTGTTACGAAAATATAATTGAGTCCTAAAACTTGTAAAAAGTACAATCAAGTCCTAAAACTTATCAAATTATTTCAATCGAGTCCTAAAGTTAACACCGTTAGCTCTTTTAACGGAAAATGCTAACATGGCATTGACGTGGCCTTTTAAACATTTTTTCTTTTTTCAAATGGATTTTTTAATTATTTTTTATTCCATTTTTAAATAGATTTAAAAACTAAAAAGAAAAGAAAATTCATTTTTTAAAATTGTTAAAAAAAATAAAAAGATAAAGCAGCTCCTCCCCTATCGTTGCCGCCGCCTTGCCACCGATCGCCTAAGAGGCCGGCGACGGCCCCTCCAAACAAAGCTTCCTTTTTTTTTTTTTGAATTGTTTTCTTTTTTAACTAAATTTTCACTTTTATTTTTTTAATTTTTAAATATAATTTAAATAAAAAATTTAAAAAAGCCACATGGAAAATAAAAAATAATTTTAAATGCCACCTAAGCATTTTTGTTAAAAAAGTTGACGCGTTAACTTTATTACTCGATTGAAACAATTTGACAAGTTTTAAGATTCAATTATATTTTCGTAACAAGTTTTAGGACTTCTATAGCACTTATCCCTTTACAATTTGATGAAATTCAAGGGTCAATCTATAAAATTTCAAGAAATTTAAGGTGCATAAGTAAAATTGACATTGAGAGGATCTCAAAATCGGTTGCCAGAGGTCAGGAATCGATTGGCAACTGGCCAGCCTCATCGATAGCCGGTCAAATCAGTTAGACCGGTTTGGTCCGATTCGATCAGATTTTGAACAATTTGGTTCGATTCCGGCTGTCTTGTCAACTTTGGACCCCGTGGGTCTAAAATTTATGCAATTTGATCCCTAAAGGACAAAATTGAAAGGAATTTTATTTTTTAAAGAAGAAATTGGCCAATTAAGTTACAATTAAGTTAATCAAACCTTATGAACATGATCTGGGGGTCTTTTATTGACCTAATTGAATGATTATCATGAAATTGACCTTAAATTGAAGCGCTCAAGCTTATATCACAAATGAACCTAAGCCTAATATTAAAATTGGACCTAGATGCATGATATTAAACCATAGTCATGAATGAGTCAATTCGAATTTTGTCGACCCTCACCGGATCTCGGTGAGGGCTTGTGGCCCTCGCCCAGATCTACCCGGGGGGAGGGGGGAAGGAGGAGGAGGGGAAGTAGTCGGCGGCTGAAGAGGAGGAAGAAAAAGGGGGGGGTAGGATGAGGAGGGAGGCAGTCGGCGGTGAGGGCTAGGGCCGCCGAGCCCGGGCGAGGGCCGGCGGCCCCAATCGATCGATAGTGAAAGCCTGCATGCCCTCGCCCGATCCGGGGGCAAGGGCATGCAGGCCCTCGCCGCCGGCCCTTGGCCGAGCTCGACGACCCCGATCGACCCTCTCCCACCTTCCGGCGAGGGCGAGGGCTCAATCCTTAGCTATTGGCTGCCTTCTTCCTCCTCCTCCATTTCTTTTTTTTTTTAAAATACATATAAATTATATTATTATTTTGTTTTAAATTTAATATAATATATTTTATATTATATTAAAATTCAAATTATGTCAAAACGACGTCGTTTTGGCCGATTTAAGAATTCTATTTTGGCCAACACCCGAAATGACGTTGTTTTGGATGAATTAGAACTGACTTAGCTCTCCGGTGAGTCACCTTGGCGAGAAATATTAATATTTAAATGTCACGTATGATTTCTAGCTGGCTTTGCCGGAGGTGACACTCAGATGTCCCAATTTTCTTCAAATGTGTCACTTAAGTATACCTTTCGTAAGTTATGATACTTAAATGTCAATTTGTGCCAAGTTATGGTACTTTGTAATGTTCTTTTCTCCATTGTTTTTAGTTGAACAAGTTAAAAAGATCAGCACATATGTTGTGACTCACATCCTTCCAACTTTTTTATGTGAGACAAGTTAAAGTACTATTTTATTTGTTTTAAAAGCAAACAACCAATAGAGAGTAGAGCATGAAGTAGAGATGTTTCATCCGATTCCTCCGGTTCTTCTCAATAATATCCCTTTCCGTTCTCCTTGGACTCAAAGGACGAAGACCCCTCTCCATTTCTTTCCCTATTACGTTCACGAGAGGCAAAGCCATAAAAACAAATTCTATATTATCATCAATGGCAACGACGGTCGTCTTTTCCACTGTAGCAAAGAGGTTAACAAGCCAGATACAGTGCACAGTATGTGGTCAGCAATTCAAAGAAAGTGATATCGTCATAGTTATCGTCCCCTGGTGTTTGATTTGATGGGACGATTAAGTCCTTGTACGGTTGATAACCAATCCAGATTCACATAATAATCCCTACACGAGTATGGGTAAGAAACTTAACGGACTGACGGAAGCGATTTATAAAACGAGTGATCTTCGAATATTGATCAAGTTGAGTTATATTTCAATACTACCCATGCACAATTAAAAAAAAAAAAAAATTTCCCTCAAGTTCACTGTTGATTTCTTTTCAAAGGATAGTTAATTTTTTGCCCCTCATTCGGTAGAGATATCGTGTTAAAATTTCACCTATGAATAATAAGCTTTTCGTTAATCATAAACGGAACAGTGTATATTGTCTTTTCTCTCATTTTGTTGCACGTTGTATAACCATCACTTTTGACATGATAAGTTATATCATAAATTTTTCCATTCCATTCCTCATTAATTACGAGTTTCGCCCACACTTTTTCACTTTCTCTTTCCCCCACTCTTATCTATGGAATCACGCATGCAAGCTTTATTCATGTAAAAGGAACATAATTGCATGTTGTCACTGGGAATGTATTTTTTAATTCAATCATAGGATGGAAATTGAAATAAAGTATAGTAAATTAAGTTCAGTGGCAAGGCTTGTCTTGAGCGAGAAATAATCGATAAATGATGCGAGCAAGGCAACGTCCGAAAAGGATGGTCATCGACTGAAGAAGAGTCAAGGTCAGCCGTCAACTTGGAAAATTGTTCACCGTTGGAACACTAATTTGCACGTGGTACTACCGATTCACGTGTTCTTCTTTTCTTTTGTCGTTACAATTCAGGAAAATCAATCTTCAATGTCTGTCTGAGTATCGTGTAGACCAGGGCAACATTTTTAAACGTTTTCAGGTCCTGTTGGCCACGGACAACTTAAGCTAGCTAAGCCCTTCGTTCATGAATTTTAAATGCATCCGCTCGCTTATATACTCATCATGCAGGTATAGTTTGGCGATTACTTGTATTCGTTGTCGAATTCCTTGGTCAATCGCTTTTGGTTTGTTATGCTCGAAGGAAACGTGAGTCGGCCTGATAAATTTTGGGCTCAAGGAATCTCTGCTGACCTCCAATCAAAATCTAATTGGGTGGCTCGAACTTTCATCCTTAACAATATAGGATATCGAATTCATATCGGATGTCTAATCTATGGGCACAATGTTGGATTTTTAATCTTAAAAATACAGTTTCTTGACTAGTCATCTTTCCTATAGATGAATTCGTGTAGCCTGAATCCTCAAGCTCTGCTCAAGTGGAGAAAATTAACTCATTGCTTGCTTCCTTGTCCATGGTTTTCTTTGATTAGCAAAGCCTTCATCAGTCATTCTACACACATTTGTCCGTCCCTTACAATTACTCTGTGCAATATGCTTCATAATGGAGATTTTATCACTCGTATATGGGGAAAAGAACCAAAAATTATAAATAAAAAAATGTATTCACGTTAGCGCCAACCATATCATGTAGGATGGCTAGGGTTCACTTAGCAATTTTCACCCTAAATATGTTGAATGGACTAACCTAATATCAATGTGAATATGTATAAAATTAAATTGGTTCTATGAAAATATTTAAGACTAAATTGATACCAATATAATAGGCATTTGACTTCTTCTTTTTTTGGTACTTTTCCCCTTGTATGTGCTCATCAACTATAGTCATTATCCACCCAAATTAATCGATCATGCGATTTTACAAAGAATCTACATATTGGATGCAAGTTTGGTCACCCTCAAGACACTATACCTAAACTATCGGTATCAATCCATGACCAATCGATCACATACTTACCCCCATCAATACAATTGGCAGGCCTCGCACCTTGAGCTCTTCCCATAAATAAGTTGAGAGAGACTGCGTGAATTCGGTTGGCTCGAGACCATCCAATACGATCCATCGGCTTTTTGAAATGCTTGGAAATTTCTCGGCTAGAACATGAGGCCAAGACTAAGGAGGCCAACACGACTTGCGGTATTATGATGTCTTCTTTCGTTGTCGTTTGAGGTTTCGGTGCGAATACATGACTCTATAGATAGGGAGTGGCTAGCATGACCGTCCCCTGTGAAATGATAGTGTAATGGTGAGAGGGTAGGCATAAATTCATTTTGAAGAAACCAGTAGACTTCTTAAATCAGTTTTAACTTCTTAAACCAATTTTTATTTTTGATTCTTCTTCTTCTTCTTCTTATTCATAACGATATCATTATTATAAATTTAGGTCACCAGAGAGTTCTTCTAGGGCAACTTAATATGAGCGAAAGGAATGATGAGTCATTTCATTGCACAAGGATTCCATTATTAGTTACAAGGTTAATGTTTCCAGAGTTTTTTCGTCTTTTGGAATTAATGGATATTTATAATGACACCAATTATTCCTTTTTAGCAAGTTGTAAAATTTTTCTACTGTATCTATTTATATTTTGGTATCTAATTTATTTTCTATTTATTCATACTAGAGAACATTGGTTCTATGGGTCCTCTTCTCATTTCTGTCTCTAAATTTAAGCTTGCAACAGAATAAAAAATTAAAAGCAGCTTGAGAAGTCTAGGGATTTCCTAAAAATGAATCTAAGGCGGCCCCATGACTGTTATGTTGGAAAAATAATTTTCACGTATTGGAAGAAAAAATAATACTCACATATTGAAAAAAAAAATGAGTAACTCAGTTTGGTGGAACCAAAAAAATAAATCTGAGAAATTGATAATAATATAATAATGATCAAGCCAATGTTTGTATGATCTTTACATATAAAGATGCTGGATCACAACCCAAATACAAAGCTGTTTGATTGTAATAAAATTTATAGGAAATTATATAGGAGGTGAAAGTACGACTAATTGAACCTCCTTAATGCGATTAGTTCTTGCCAACGGTGTTAAGTAACTTCAAGAATTACACCTCCTAAGATACAACAGATTGACCATGTTTGTATTAATACTATACAAACAAGATTCTGTCAAACACTTCTAGATACCAGCACATTTGGAGGAGTATTTTTCCACAGAGAAATTCTAATTTTTGAATGACTCTATCTGCCATGAATTAAAAAAGACTCAAAAGATAATCATTTTCATAAGCTGAAAAGTATTGTTGCAGAGAATCTCTAGAAGATCTGTCATTAACACGTCCCTTAATACGAGTAAAATCTGCTGCACAAAGATGAAGGAATTCGTCCCCTCGTGTCTATCCATTAATTCGTCCATAAATGCGTCACAAAACTGCAGCAAAACTGCTGCATCAGGTTGAAGAAATACGTCCATTAACACATCAATTAATTTGTACATAAAATTATTCCAAGACTGATGCACGAGGGCTGAAGTAATGCATCCATTAAATCATCCGTTAACATCAAAGGTTGAAAAAGAAATGCGTGAACTTATGTTGATTCATTAATTTCAACACGTTAGAGAGACGGTCATGCAAGCATTTCCCCTATAGATATTGCGGCCTTCACGCAATTCAGACAGGCGCAGATACGACAGCAAATTAAACACGTGGGTCAGATTCGACTGTCCCCCAACCCCCCTCCCTTTCCCTCTCCTTGTCAAACACCCCTGAACCAACCGATTCCATCAATGGCGACCTGGCAATCGAAGCTCGACATGTTGTCGTCCCATGGACTTCTGTGGACGGGACCAATCCGAGGTTTCCCAGCCCATGCAAGCCGTTCTGCATGGGTCCAACTCTAATTTGAGGTTTCAATTCAAGCTATGGGTAGCTTCTCGAAGGGAAGACAATCATGGCGACACATGTGACAAGTGACGTCAGAGAACCTTAAACGGGCAACAGATAATTCAGGACGACTCTTAGGTGGGAATGTGGTCATTGCAAATATCAAGCTGAATCAGGACTACTGCGGTCACGCCGACTTGGATCGACATAGCCGTAACAGCCTTTCCACATGCTGATTTAACTGTAGCCTGCCATCCGTAAACTTCCCTGGCAGAAATATTATCATATGAGATTGTGTTGCGATGTTCCTAAAAGTCTCCGAAACCTCATCACCCAAAAGAAGACAATCAATCGATTGCCGCTGAAATACCAATAATGGACATTCGGAAAGGCTTACATGGTTAATCGTTACATGTTCCTGCACCCAGGTTACAATCTGTGGAATGCCGAATATGGCATGTTTGTCTCCGGAAGATACATATGTTCGAGGAGACTCGAAAGCCCAAGCGCGGCTTTGATTCTGAGGTCCCGACCAGATCAGCAACTTGTTTTGACTTCTGGTATGCACAACATTCAGACATATATAACCACAACATTTATGAGAAATAAGAAATGGTAAATTTGCCAACTAGTTGAGAGCTGGAACATCAACCGGGCCCTTCGGACTGGTTAATGTATTCGGAACTACCAAAGATGCATGCAAGAATTAGCATTTCGATAGACTGTACGATGGAATGCAACTTGATTTCATAAATGACACAGAAACAGTTATGGCAGCCTCCTTTCAGTCATGTGAAATGCAAGTTCTACGAACATGGCAAAGAATCATATAAATCATGCCCACCTTTTCACCTTTCCATCGATAGCCAATTAATCTGACCATAATAGGATGCGTCGTCAGGGAAATACTTAAGCATCTATAATATTAATCCAGAAAAATAAAACAGAACATGCATCAACATAGATACGGCCAGCCAAATTCTAGAACAACAAGGATTAGAACGAGGGAAATAAAAGAGGAGCAGTCCTACAGCATACCTTCATTCTGAATATGTTGTCACCCGTCACGACTCTGTATTTCATCAGCTCTTCCCATATCGTCACCACTGCATCAAATCCTTCGCATTTGCCGCGTAACACTCTGCCGATTTGGAACATACCAATGCAGTTCTAATTAATGAGAAAATTAGTTAACCACTCATTTAATTGCATTTATTTTAAAAGCTAAATTCATGATTATTTTTATGTGATAATTACAATATGATAGCATTTAAGTTCATTTGAAAAATCCCAGCACGTATTAAAAGATTCATAAGGAGGCAGACAATATTAAAGTACAAAGAAATACTAAAATTATACTTCCATAGCATAAATTATGCGAATACTTTGAACATTGCTCCATTGGAAGACTAATGGTCAGGAGGAAGATTCATAGAACCATGCTAGTTGTCAAAGGGTACATGATAGACTTAATTCATTTTATAACCAATAAGCCATTTACTAATTTGCATTAATTTATAAAACTCATTTTTGTTGTACAAAAACTCTCTACATAACAATCCCACCTCAAATAAGAGCAAAAAGTTCTCTCAATTTCTCAAAAGAGGGCCTAAAGTGAACTTTGTTTGAAATGTCCTTGTTTTTTTTAAAATAAGGGATTGAAATACCCCAAACTATTTTTTTTTAAAAAACCCCAAATTTGACAAATTTCGATTATAAAAAAAAACCGGTACATTTTGACAAATTTACCCCAAATTAATTTATTCGAGCAAAAAACCCTCGGTAAATTTGTGACAAATATACTCTATACTAAATTGGATTAATACCACAAAAAAATTATAAAAATTGTCTGTGACAAACGGAATAATCTAACATCACCACGTGGTTAACTTAATAATTTGAGAGCATTTCCATCCTTTACATACCAGTTTTTTTTTTTATTCTCTTCCCTTTTTTTCATTTTTTTTTTGTTCTCTTCCCTTTCCTTTCTTTTTTTTTTTTTTTTTTCTCCCATAAAAAAGGGCAAACTAAAAAAAAAAGACTAAAACTTAAATAAATAAAAAATGCAACACAAATTTTAAAAAATAAAACACTTGGCTAGCCCTTGGCCACCACCTCATGGATCGGCGTTGGCCATGGCTGGCGGGGTCACTAACAACCTTGCCAACCAAAGGGGAGGGCCTACTAGCCTTCTCCCGATTCTGGCAAGAGTCTACTAGCCCTCGTCGAGGCACTAACGATTGTGCTAGCCATGGTTGATGCCCTACCAACTATGGGGAGGTGGCCACAGGCGATTGAGGTTGTTGGCCCTCCACTTTTTTATTTTTAATATTTTGAAGTTTTAGCCTTCTTTTTTTTTTATTTTTTTAAAGAAAAAATGGGAGAAATTTAGAAAAAAAAAAAAGAAGAAGAAGAAGAAGAAAAGGACAGAAATGCTCTTAACTAGTAAGTGAGGTCAGGTCATTTTTTTAGATTGACATGACCACTTCTGACCCTTATTTGAGGAAATGATGGCAATTTAAGTTTCTATTTAAGACAAGATTCACTCCATGCTATTATTTAAGAAATTGAGGACATTTTGCTTCCTTATTTCGAATTTTATCAATTTTTGTGGACAAAGCCCTCTTGTATATAAGATAAGATAACATGATAAAAACATGTCAATTAAATTAATGCTAACTTTGTGGTAAGGGCTACTGGATCGGGTTATACATGGAAATTATTAGATTTTTATAAAATCATCGGAAAGGAATATGAGATTGTGGCAAAAGGAAGGCGACGGAAAAACCATCGGTGATTTAAATACATTGACTCAAGCACTACCCAAAATATGTAGTATTAATATCTACAACTCGAAGTCCAAACTGACCGTTGTTTGTATCATCTATACGTTATTGCAAAACTCAATTAATACATGCTAATGAACAACATTAATTGCAAAAACTCACCTATTATAGATTCAATTGGTTCTTAATAAAAGCAGCATTAATGGCTTAATGACAAAAGAACTCTTTTTTATAATAGTTAAATCCATTTTAATTTTTTCCAGGAAAATCAATGTTTGATAAGTCGTATAGTTAAACTTGTTTATCCAACTTTTATGTAATAACTTCTATAGATATGGCATGAATCCACTTTAAGGAACAATGTAAATGTTCCTTTTGTCAGAGAAGCATTTCATTCATTTCCATGGATATACAATATAGAGCTGCAATCCAACAGCAAGTCAAATAAATCCTAGACAAATTCAAAACAAAACAAGCTTTAGATAAGAAAATGAATCATCATAACAAGGCTAGAGATCACATACTTAAAGAACATATTTGTGACTTTTCAAACCAAAATTGGTGTAGATTACCAAGTCTATTTTCAATAATGAGCATACATTGAGATATCTATTTGTTGCTAGGTTGAACACGCATAAATCTAATACCTGTGAGAGTGAAACATTCACGAAGCTCATTCGATCTCATTCAAAATTAGATTTGTGCACCAACAAGACTCGAGGGAAATCTCAAAATCATACATGTAAAAAATCTCATATCTAAGACTAAATTGGATAGAAAATTTCTAAAAACAGGAGAGAGAAATTTTTTAAATATAGATTAGATCAGAAAAGAAAAGCTCCTCAAAATTCGAAGAGAGCAAAAAAAGGGAAAATAGGGCATCAATTCAACCAAAGAAAAAGGAAAATAGGGATGAGAGGGAGAGATTAAACTTCAACCCTCTCCTCCATGAAGGTTGAAGAAGAAAGTTGTATGAAGGTCAGAAGGAGATGAGAGAACTCTCGGGATGAAAGAGAAAAGGCGTAATTGCATGGATCCATTTTAATGTATTTTAGGAATATCAATGTCAGATAATTAAGATTCTTATATTATTACTTTATAATGGTTACTATGTAGGCACATTTGACATATTTGGTTATTTTAAAATTATTTAAAAAAAATTTCAATCAATTTGGGGTTTTTTTATTAGTCAACATATAAAATTAAGTAATTACACTTCAGTTAACATCTATTACTCACATTATTCTTTTTAGGATATCAATGTTAGATAAGTAGAACAGCAATTTTCTTCTTCCAAGAAAAAGAGTTTTTTGTTTGATTAATGTGAAATTTAATGGATCGTGAAATTTTCATTATTTATTATAGTGGAAGCAGCTTCGTGGTTTTTCCCTTTTTATTAATTATAGTGTTATTTATTATTTTTACTTTGTCAATTAGTTTGCAATTTTAGTAAATGTTTGGTTATTTTAAAATTATTTAAAAAAATTCAATCAATTTGGGGGTTTTTTATTAGTCAACATTTATTATTAAGTAATTACACTTCAGTTAACATCTATAACTCACATTATTCTTTTTTAGGACATCAATGTTAGATAAGTAGAACAATAAGATTTTTGTTTAATTAATGTGAAATTTAATGGCTGGTTTTCAACCAGTGTTCAATTTTTTTATTTTATAATATTATTTTACTTTCAATTAGTTTGTAATTTTTTAAACAGAAGACCAAAAGTTCTGTGCTTTTTCCAATCAGTTTGACAAACTGCCAATATTCGTAAAATTTATTGGGACTACTAACTTCTGGGAAAAATTACTAAATAAGTCTTAAATATAATGTACAAATGCCAATTTTATTATAAACTTTTCAATTTGATCAATTTAATGTTAAACATTTTAATGATTTACCTATATAATCATAGTTAATTTTGGTTGCCAATCGCTGACGTGGGTGTTTACTATTTGATGTTACATGGCTAGCAATTTTTTTGGTTGATTGGAAGGAAAATTCAGTTCACATGATAAAAAGGTACACAAATTCAAGATAAAAATGTAAATCCCACAAAACAAATAACTCTAAAAATAAATTAATTAACTTGGTATAGTCTGCAAAGATTCACTTATTATACAAAGAGAAATCTGTCATAGCATTAAAACACAATCAATGGCCAATTATCAAATCTTGCATTATCATCAATGGGGAGCACACACCGAGATTTTCTTATCTAGTAGCTACATTTTTGCCAAAAGGTAGTATATGGCAAGGTTAGGTGTCCCTAGCACTATTGTCATAAAGAGAAAATATCAACACCAATAGGTTGAAAGAACATAGGAAAACACTTTGTAAATCCCAATTCTATATCTAGATGGGTATAGAAGAGCATTAAAATATAAATTCAAGTCTAGATCAGGAGAAAAGAGCTACAGAAAAGATACTGATTGATCACAAAATCACTTTCAGATAAGTTGATTGCTGAAGGCAACAATAGAGAAGCCTCAAAACTTACAGAACTCTCAGCTATTTGGAGCAAGCACCGGAGCCGCAGCAAGCGAGCAGATTTCTCCAAGATGCTCACGCTTCAAACTACTGAGCTCACAAGACAAAACTCTACTTCCATGAAGGAAGTGGACCGCATCGTCCAAGAAATCAATGAAGAGGTCCTGAAGATGAGGAGATAGAGAGATAAGGAGACATCAAGGATGTCGCTTCAAAAAGAGGACCAGGCAATGGCTTCAGAAGAAGAGAGGAAACCCGGCCAGTATTAACACGAACATTTTTTTGATTTTTTTTTCTCTTCAATCTTTTTTCTACTAAGTCCAGGGAGAGCTTTGCGGCCCTTCCATTTTTATTTTTTTTCCTATTAAGTTCAACAAGGGCTTGGTTGGAGGATAGGCATCCATATCACGATTTTGGTCAAAATTGACTAAAAGAACTAGGTTGGCAAATCATCGTAAGGTTTATGACTAAATTAGTTAAATTGAAAATTTTAGAACTAAATTAGTATTTATATAATAAATTTAGCATTTTTTCGGTAATTATCCACGAACTTTTGCATAAGAATAAGCACAATCATGTATAATAAAGGAGGCAAATAAGGGATGGAGGAATATTTGAATCCAGGAGCCAATGGCTAAAAGATCTTAATTTGTTAGATAACGATGTGGTTCAAATTTTAAATATTAGGGAAAAAATCACTAAAAACCCCCAAACTTTTTTTGTGACATGAAAAACTCTGAAATTTGCCAACCGTGACACATTTATCCCAAACATTTTTTCGTGATACAAAAAAACCCTAAACTTTTATCCACATTACACAATTGCCCTAAATTAGAGGGCATTTTGGTCTTTTTACTTTTTAAAATTTTTTCTTTCTTTTTTTCTTCTTTTTCTCTCTTCCCTCCACCGGCCGTGGCAAAGTAGGTCGAAGCGAAGCCCATCGTCGAGGGTGGCATCGGCCGAGGCTGTCCTTGTCCAACATTGGGCGAGGGCGGCCCTCATTGACATCGGGCAAGGGCCTCCCTCACTAGATCTAGCAAGGGCACCCCTCGCCCAAGTTTGGCAAAGGACACCCCTTGCCAGGTCCTTACGGTGTCGCATTGGGAGAGGTGCCCGCGCCGCGTCGGCGAGGGCGAGGGGATAGCCCTCGCCCGACCGAAGGGTGGCTTCCTCCCCATGGCTGCCCCGGAGGGAAAGCTTCCCTCCACCATGGCCAGTGGAGGGAAGAGAGAACAAGAAGAAAAAAAAAAAGAAAAAGGAAAAAAATAAAGAATAAGATGAAAATGCCCTTAATGGAGGTAAATATGTCATAGTTTGCAAAGTTTAGGGTTTTCATGTCAAAAAAAAAAAAAAAAGTTTGGAGTAAATTTGTTACTTTTGGTAAAGTTTGGGGTTTTTGGTGGTTTTTTCCTAAATATTATAAATCTCCCTTCATGCTATGTTGGACTTAAAATTTTGTAGAATTACTTTTAATTAATTTAGAAACTTAATCCGTTGGATCAACGTGGTTTAATACTTAGATATTTTAATCTATTGCTTTGAATCGTAAGCACAAAATATCCTTCTTGATTGAGTATATCGAGGACATATATTGTAGTAGTGTATCATAATAGATACAATAATAACTAAGTTTGATTTGTCCGATAGTAAATTTCGACTCAACTCGAACTTATCTATCCTATTTTTCCAAACATTTTTGGAAAATATAAGCTATATGATTCTTGCATCCGATGAAATTAAAGGGGAGTCTTAATCGGCAACAGAACTTAACACTACAGTCTAACGAATAGCACTTGACCTTTGGTAAGGAGGGGAGGTTAAAGATAATCTTCTCCATTATATCTCCAAATATAGATTACTGCACTTCTTTTCAAGTACTCGATTACAGCACAATAAAACAATTGCTTTCAGATCGAAGATTCTAATAAATGTTTACAAAATTCACAAGCTGAAACATAGGAAAATTTGCCTCCTACACCGCTCCATAGTTTAATTTGCATCTGTGGGTTTTAGAAATTCCATATGTTGGAACTTAGTTCACAGTCCCATAACTTTGGATAAAATTCTTCAGGGCCTCCATCAGTTGCGGATCCATTCACGAATGTTTTCAGCCGTTCAGATATCATCACTGCGCCTAAACCAGACTCGCCGATCTGCAAAAACATCAAGAAATTCCCAACAAATATGAAGCTACTCTAAGAATCAGGTTTTACCAGGAAAAATATTGGCTAGCGAATACAATAAATGTATAGTTCAGGTCGAGAATGAATTTCGCCGCTTCTCTGGAAAATGATTTATGCGAACCGTCAGAAGGCAAGCTCCGATATCAGTAAATGGAGATTAAGTACGTACCTTTGCATGCACCAGGTGGTAAACTGAGTTCTCGACAACGGAGAAGTTGGCGTTCAGTACCTCGACTTTTTCCTCATGAAGCATCCGGAGAATCTCCAAGAAGATGAACTGATCATGTAGCCCGCTAGTTAATATCACCTCGAGAGAAGAATCTCTCACTCCGATCTCAATTTGGGGTGATTTTATGGCCTCCATCGTGGTGCTGCTTGGGCTTGGGCTCGGGCGCGGTCTCTTCTTGCCCATTAGCTTTTCTTTCTTATCCTTGGCTTCCTTCACTGCTTTCTCCAGGCCTTTTATGTATCGTATGGCTTCATCTATCTGGTCAGGCAGTGATTTCGCTTCCTGCATTTATTCATCGTGTCAAAGATCCTCTCGTAATGAAAATGACTCAAACACATGCATGTAAATGCAAATGGACGTAGAGGACAAAGTATTTCAGGTATCCGCATTGTATGTATGCTTTCGTGCCATAATATCACAATCACCATGATCAATCCTGTACCTAAGCTTCAAAAACTTCAGAAGTTCAATGATCGAGGAGGTTATCAAGAGATGAGACCTGACTAGACGGCTGAGAGGGGAGGAGGGAGTTGAGCACGGAGTAGAGATGCTTCATCCGATTCCTCCGGTTCTTCTCAATGATCTTCCTCTCCGTTCTCCTTGGACTCGAAGGCTGAAGGCCCTTCTCCATTTCCTTCCCTATCACGTTCACGAGAGACAAAGCCATGAAAACAAATCCTATATTTTCATCAAAGACAAAGATGGTCGTCTTTGTGTGAAGTGTGTTCCTCGGACCGATCCCTTCATTTATACAAGAGCCAGAAACAGTGTACAGCACGTGGTCAGCAATTCAAAGAAAGTGATATCGTGGTAGGTATCGTCCATTGGGGTTTCACTTGATGGGACATATTAAGTCCTTGCACGGTTCACTATCAATCCATATTCACGCAATAATTCATATTACGATGCACGAGCATGGACTGGGGATAAACTGTGTTTCCACACAAATTCACTATCAATTTCTTTTCAAAGTACAGTTAATTTTTTGCCACTCATTCAGTAGTTTTTATATTACTAGGTATGGTGTTAAAATATCACTCATGAATAATAAGCTCTTCATTACGGAGTTTTTTTTTTCCTTTTCTCTCTTTTTTTGCATGAGCTTTGTCCATCACTTCAACATGATAAATTATTTTATAAGTCTCACCAAATTGGTACACTTGTGACAAATTTACCCCAAACTATTTTTTTGACCACCAAAAACCTCAAACAGTATACTTTTGACAAATTTATCCCAAACTGGTACACTTGTGACAAATTTACCCTATGTTAGTTTTCGTTAAATTTTATTCTTAAATTATTAAGTTAAATGACACGTGACAGTTAACTACTATACCAATTTAGGATTTTACGTTCCGTTTGTCACAGTTTACAATTTTTACGCTTTTTTTGTGGTATTAATCCAATTTAGCATAGGGTATATTTGTCACAAATTTACCAGTTTAGAGTTTTTTATCGAATAAATTAGTTTGAGGTAAATTTGTCATAAATGTACCAGTTTAGGGTTTTTTTATAATCGATCGGGGTAAATTTGTCACAAGTTTACCGGTTGGGATTTTTCATGGTCAAAAAAATAGTTTGGGGTAAATTTGTCACAAGTGTACCAGTTTGGGGTTTTTAAGGTATTAACCCATTATTTTATAAGTCTCACAATTTTTTTTTTATGCCAAGAATCCAGCCTAGCTCATCGATCTAGCTCACCTTTGGGAGCACAGCACCGACTATACCTTGGGGGAGACTGGTCCAGAAACCCACCGTCAAGGCCTTTGTTTAAATCACAAAACTACTCTGAGAGTTGCGACAACTTAGGAAGTCGAACCCCTGACCTGGTGCCAAATCAAAGGGGATGCCTCAACCTATAAGTCTCACCATTTTGTTCTTCATCAGTAACAACATTCGCCTTTTTCATGTGCTTTTTTCCCAAATTTTATTTATGAAATTGCAAATCCATGCTTTATTCATTAAAAACAACATAATAGCATTTCCTCACTGGAAATATAAATTTTTCTAATGTCATCATAGGACGGAAATTGAAACAAAGTATTGTAAATTAAGTTTAGTGGCAAAGCTAGTCGTAAGCGAGAAATAATCGATGGATGACGCGAGCGAGGCAATGTCGGAAAAGGGAGTCGTCGACTGAGGAGTCAATGGCAGCCGTCAACTTTGAAATTTGTTCACCGTGGGAACACTAATTTGCACGTGGCACTATCGGTCATGTCTTCTTCTTCTTTCGTCGTTCCAATTCGGGGAAATCAATCTTCAATGTCTGCTGAGTATCGTATAGACCAGGGCCACAATTCAAAGCTTTTTTAAACCCTGTCGGCCACGGACAGCGACTTTAGCTAAGTCCTTCGTTCGCGAATCTCAATGCATACACCCGCACATATACTCTTCAGGCAATTAAAGTTTGTTGATTAACTTGTATTTGCTGTCGAACTCCTTGGTCAATCGCTTTTCTGCTTGTTACGCTCGAAAAAAAAGCGCGCCGGCTTGATGAATCTCGGGCTCGAGGAATCTCTACCAACCTCTGATCAAAACCCAACTAGATGGCTCGAACTTCATCCTTAGCACAGGAAATCGAATTCGTATTGGATGTCTAATCTATATGCACAGTGTTGGCTTTTTAACTTTGAAGATACAGTTCCTTGGCTAATCATCTTTCCTTTAGATGAATTTCTGTAGCCCGAAACCTCAAGCTCTGCTCAATTGAAGAAAATTAACGCATCGCTTGCTTCCTTGTACATTTTTTTGATTTGATTAGAAAAGTCTTCATTAGTCATTCTACACGAATATGTTCACTCTTTGCATTATCCACTTTGCACCGATTGTACCATGAAGGATGGCCGATATCTAGTTTAGCAAATTCCATCATAAATTGATCGGATAAACTGTATCTGTATCAATATGAAAATATTGAAATTAAATTGGTCTACTTAAAATATTTATGACCGAATTGACATAAACACAGTAAGTTTATTATATTTTTTTTTTTGTACTTTTCCCCTCCTATTATGCCCATCAACTATAGTCATTATCCACCCAAATTAATCCATCATGCAATATAATAGAGAATCTACATAAATCGGATGCAATTTTGATCGCCCTCAAGCCACTATACCTAAACTATCCGTAGCCAATCATGACTAATCAAACACATGCTTGCGCCCATCAATACAATCAGCAAGCATTGTACCACAGGCTCTCCCCACAAATAAGTCAAGAAGGACCACATGAATTTGGTGGGCTCAAGACCATTCAATACGATCCATCAGCTTCTTGATACACCTGGAAATATCTCAACTAGCACCTGGGGCTTAGACAAGGTAGGTCGACGCGACTTGCAGTAATTATGATGTCTTCTCTCGTTGTCGTTCGAGGGCAGCTACAAATTCATTGATTCCTAGGCCCTCTTCTGATTTTTATCTCTAAATTTAAGTTTGCAACAAAAAATATAAATATATAATTCATAAAAAGAAAGAAACGGAGTCAAAAAAAAAAAATTAAAACCGATTGAAGAAGTCTACCGGTCTCTTCTAAATGAATTTATGGCGGCCCCTCTGACCGTTTCACTGTCATGCGTGCATTTGCCCCATAGTTATTGCGGCCTTCACGCGTTTCGGACCGGCATGGATACGACAGCAAATTAAAATGTGTCGGACTACTGTCCCCACCTCGCTATCGAAGACCCTTGACCCAACCGATTCCGCCGATAGCGACTTGGCGATCGAAAATGGACATGTTTTGGTCCCCTGGACTTTCGTGGGTTTATCAAGCTGCAAAGACGGGACCAATCCGAGGTATCCCAGCCCATGCAAGCCGTCCTGCCTGGGTCCAACTCTGATTTGCGGGTTCGATTCAAGCTATGCGTAGCTTCTCGAAGGGACGACAATCATGGCGATATGTCACAAGAGACGTCAAAGAACCTAAAACGGGGGACAGACAGACAAATCAAACACGGCTCTTAGGTGGGAGTTAGGGGTGTAAACGGGTCGGGTCGGGTCGGGTCGGGTCTTGATGTTGCCCGACCCGACCCGAAACATACGTATCACATTTTGTGACCCGACCCGACCCGACCCGAAACACATTAAACTCGCATAGGGGATTCGGGTCGGGTCGGGTCGGGTCGGGTCGGGTTTCCGGGTCGTCACACTTTTTTTTTTTTTTTTTTTTTTTTTTTTTTTTTTTTTTTTTTTTTTTTTTCGGGTGAGAATCGAATGGGGGCATTCATCTTCATTGTTGTTCGTGACTTCTCGCAACTGTTATACGTTATTACGAAACATTCCAAGCCTCGCCTCGGCTCTTTATTTTTTAGCATTGGATTGATTTTTGTCTCTTTTTTCTTTTGGCTGGCCTCAAATGAATGTATCTTCTACAAATGAGCACAAGCATGTGCATGTGGAGAAAAGAAAGAAGTTAAAATGGGGTCGGAGAGAAGTAAATGTTTAAGAATTACATTCATACAATTGGAAAAGAAGATGCTAGAGAATCGGAAATAAGAAAAGCTGCACTTCTTGCCAATGCCCACGAATTCATAAGGTATGGTGAGCTCGGTAAATATGCTGAAAAGGGTTTTACTTTCTAGAGTAAAATATGCAATCTTCTCCTTTCTTTAGAATCTGCTTATCAGAATCAAAGGTTGATTCTGCAGACACAGAGCTCTTGGAGGATCCAGTTGAAAAGTACAGCTTATTGCCTGTCCTTTGAGGTTTCTTCTGATTATGTAACACTGAACTCTCCGTCTTGGAATCTTCATCATCGTCTTCTTCAACCATCTCGCTTCCTGATATTCTTATTTCTTGATGGCTTCCTAAAAAAGCTACACACTGACAATAAAGAAACACTGAATCAGTATACTAACATTCTTATAAGCAAACTTAGAAGCTGCTGGAATGATAGGAGTTTGTATGGTACATCAGGAATTACCCTGTTCAGATGTTTGCTTTTCACCTGTCTCCTCCAAATTTCCTGGTTCAGCCTGCTTAGCCTCACCAGAATCCGCCATAATGAAGCCACTAAAAAACAGGCTCGCTGCTCGTGTGTTCCAGAAAGCAAAGACACTGGACATGCAATTTTATAATAAGTAATCAATGCAAACCCAGAATTGCCAATGATTCAAAGACCACACAAAGAGTATCTTTGTTTCCAATATCAACTGATAAGTACACGAGTGAACATGTCTAAGTAAAACCTTGCTGAACAGCTAAATCTATCTCCATTTAATGCTTCAGCTTTTATCTGTAAACAGAGCCTATACCATCTATGAGGCCTCGTTCATTTACAAAGAAGTCCCATGCGAAACACAACATATATTTTTCACATGATATTAAACTGAACTAAAAATCGGGTAAAGAACATGTCTCCAGCAAACAAGTAGAATAAATTTTGGGCAGCAGGGTATGAAACAATAACTAAACTGGCTAAAGAAATTTTAAAAGAAAGAAACCCAGAAAGAGAAATAGATTTCGAAGAAACAGAAGCAGCCCAGCTAGAGAACTCAAAGTCATGCCGACAACTTAGCCCCAATCCAACATCAAAATTGAACCATAAAAAAACACATTCGACCCAATACAATCGCCGAATCAAATCGCCCCGCAACGAAGAGCAACAGACAATCATCAACAATCGCCCGAGCGGAAAGCGGCGACTTTGCGAAACGCAAAATTCCCGATCTCCACGGCCAATGTTGAGCGCCATTGAGCAGAAATTTGGGACGGCATTTGATGAGCAGCAAGAGGGGGAAGGCGCGTGGATCTGGAGGGGGGCTCCTCACCTGCCGGGACTTGGAAACGAGGCGAGAAGCGAGAGCCATGATCGCCAAGCGAACCTAGTCCCCGAGCTGTCGACGATGGTCGGCCGCACGCGGCGGCAAGGGTTCCGGCGTCGGCGAGGCGGAGGCCAGGGGTGGCGACGGCGACGGCGAGGCGGAGGCGCGTTGATCGGAGGGCGGCAGCGGACTTCACGAGAAGGCGCACTCGTCGGAGAAGAAGGCGGAGCCGACGAGGTATGTGCTTCAGTGCTCGTGTTCGACTGTTTGTGTTTGGGGCTAAAGTGTTTGTGTTTTTGGCGTGTTTGGACTTTGGAATAACTTGTTTCGGGTCGAACAATGTTCGAACCTTGACCCTACCCGAAACACATTTTTTTGCTTGTTTTATATTTGTTACCCGAACAAGACCCGAACACGAAACATGTATTATACATGTTTCGTGTTCGGGTCTTGTTCGGGTCGGGTCGGGTCGGGTCGGTTCGGGTTTTTTTGACACCCCTAGTGGGAGTGCAGTCATTGAAAATATCAAACGTAGCCGTAACGGCCTTTCTACATGCTGATTTAAGAGTTTCCTTCTATCCGTAAAGATTCCAGCAGAGATCATACTATTGTCGTAAGACATTGCATTGTGATGCTCACTACATGTCTCGAAAATCTTATCACCCTAAAGAAGACATCGATAAATTGTTGCAAAAACACCAACAATGGACGGCCAAAAACTCACACCCGAGGCCAAATCATCTCCATTTCAACTCCCTAAGAATATGGGAACTCAAACAAATCACCTCCCCATGGGAAGGTTGACCATTGGGGCCCCAATGGTTCCAAATTGCAATTTATGGAGTGGCAGATATGGTGGGTTTGTCTCCGGAAGATGCCTATGTTCAAATGAAACTCGAAAGCCCAGGCAGCGGCTTTGATTCCGAGCTCACAACCAGATCAGCAACGTGTTTTGACTTCTGGTATGCACCACATCTAGACATATATAAACAGAACATGCCCAAGGAATAAAAAACGGTAAATTTGCCAACTAGTGAGTGCTGGAACTTCAACCAGGTCCTTCGTCCTGGTTTGTGCATCGGAACTACCAAAGACGCGTGCAAGAATTAACGTTTAAACGGACTGTCCGACGGATTGCAGCTTGATTTCATAAATGAAACAGAAACAGTTATGGCCGTCTCCTTTCAGTTACGTGAAATGTAAGTTCTACGAACACGGCAAAGCAAGGCAGCAACTGTCTTCTTTCTAAATGGGTCAGCTGGCAAGCAGTTATGGCATTCAAGGCAGTGACTATCTTCTTTTGACGGCATTGATCATATAAACCGTGCCCGCCTTTTTCACCTTTCCATCGGTATCCAATTAATCTGACCATGATAGGACACGTCGTCAGTGAAATACTTAAGCATGTGCCAAATAAATCCCGAAAAATGAAACTTTACATCCGTCAACATAGTTACAGTCGGCCAAAATCCAGAACAAGGACAAAAACAAGGGAAATAAAAGAGAAAAGCAGTCTTGTGGCATACCTTCATTGTGGGTACATCGTCACCTGGCACGACTCTGTAATTGACCGGCTCTTCCCGTATCATCACCACCACGTCGAATCCTTCGCAATTAGCATGTAACACTCTGCTGGTTTGGAAGCTATCAATGCAGTTCTAATTACCGAGAAAATTAGTTAACCACTGATTTACTTGCAGTCATTCTAAAAACTGAATTCATTATTTTAAGTTCATTTGAAAAATTCCAGTACGTAAAAAAAGATTCATCTTCCAGTCATACTGTTTTAATATCCAATAAGGGGCAGACAATAGTAAAGTGCCAAAAAAAAAAAAACTAAAAATATAGCTGCATAACATAAATTATGTGAATACTATGAAGAGTGCTCCATTGGAAGACAAATGGCCAGGAGGAAGATACTAGAACCATGCTAGTTGTCAAAGGGTAGGAGATAGGCTTAATTTATTTTATGATTAATCAGCCATTTAATGATTTGTACGAATTTATAAAACTCATTTTATTTGTACAAAAACTCTCTACGTAACAATCCCGGCTCTCTGTTTTTTCTTATTCTTTTTTGTACAAAGCCCTCTTATTTATACAAGATAAGATGATATCAAAGATAAAATCATTATCAATTAAAATTAAATTAATCTTATTGAATTGGGTTACACATGGAAATTAATAGATGCCTATAAAATCATCTAAAAATCATCAGAATGGAATATGGGAATGTCCGCAAAAGATGGCAGAAGGAAATCATCAGTGATTTAAATGCATTGGGAGGTGGGGAGTTTGATTCCTTATCTTCTCGGGGACTAAGTTGGAAACGTGTAAGCGATAAATTGGAGTTTTGCAACTTGCGCACAGCACATAATACAAATAATGAGGGATAAGTGCACTAAAAGTGCTAAAAGTTATGTACGACACTCATTTTAATACAAAATGTTTTTGCCGGCTTACTCAAGTGTCAAATCGTAAAAAAAAAAACGATAACTTTAGTGCCGATAGCGAGAAATTCTAGCCAAATTGATTATATGGCATTTATAACTTGGCAAATTTTTTAAAAACACTAATCCACGTGTGTTGACACCTAAATTTTGGTGGTCTGATCATTTATTTATTGCATTAAAAAATTAGGGAGTAATTTTACCCTAAAAAATATTAATTGCATAGCATATAGACTTAGGTGCATTTATTCTTAATTTGCATTTTTTGCATTTATTTATTGCATCGGTGACAGGTAAGTTTGAATTAGTGGTTCTGAGCTTTAACTTGACAAGTCGAACTAAGCCCATGAAGCGAGTAAATCAGCCCAAGCTCGTATCTTCGGAGAGATTTTACGGATTTATCTGGAGATTTCAATTTAAAAGCAAATATTGTGTTTGAAAAAGCAAATATCACATTTGGAAAAGAAATTTTCCTGAATATAGTTTTGGAAAATTAAAAAAAAAAACTAATCCATGACCTATAAATAAGTTAATTCGTGTAAGATTTTGGGAGGCCACACATTGAATATTCGTCCATAAAAAGAGAGAAACACGCGGCCACGCATATTGACATACACTGCCTAGGAGAGAACGTGAGGTTTTCCCCCTTGTGAGTCTGACACACGCAAAGAAAGAAATCACATGAAAGAGAGAGTGAAAGAGAGTGGTAGGTCAAATTCTTCAGTCATCTTCGACTGAGTGCCCCCAATCTCGACGCTGCTACTTCCGCGCCTGCTGCCCCTCAATAACGATCCGTAAAGATTCCAGCAAAGCATGCCATTGGCGTCAGAGATTACGCTGTGATGCTCACTACATGTCTGGAAAACCTTATCACCCTAAGGAAGACATAGATAGATTGTTGCAAAAACGCCAACAATGGACGGCCAGATATATATATATAGTCTTACTCTACTCTTATGATAATTCTCATCCTCATATTTTTCTTTATCTCTTTGCAAGGCCTGGATGTCAAAATTTACATCTGAAACTAAATCATCCAAATTTCAACTCCATATGAATATGGGGATTCAAACAAATCACCTCCCTATTCCCATGTGGGAAGGTTTGTAGGACACAATTTGCGCAACCCAAGATCTCCATAATTAGAACAAGAACATACATAACTGAGTAGAAAGATTAACGCACTTGTTTTGGGATCCATCGAACATAAAGCGGAAGGAGAAAATGGATTATCCACTCATCAAGGGGATCCACACATCAAGTCATTCTCCTCTATTACCCTACGTATCACTGGCTCAATGAGGCAGCCCCTCACATTTAGCATTAGGTAAACACTCCTTAAGTGAGGATACATGTGAGAATTAGGGTTAGATGAAAGACTTTAGCACTATTTATAGAATTTCCAGCTAGGCCTCCTCATTATAGACCAGGCTCAACTCGGCCCACACTAGCCAGCTCCATATTATATTAATTAAGAAACCTTCTATCTCACCTTAGACCAGCCATGTTTTATGGTAACCGTAAAAATAGTAAATTACAATATCAAATAATGTAGTCCACATTAGGAAAACTCTTACAAGATTGATCATATAAACCGTGCCCGCCTTTTTCACCTTTCCATCGGTATTCAATTAATCTGACCATGATAGGACACGTCGTCAGTGAAATACTTAAGCATGTGCCAAATAAATCCCCAAAAATGAAACTTTACATCCGTCAACATAGTTACGGTCGGCCAAAATCCAGAACAAGGATCAAAACAAGGGAAATAAAAGAGAAAAGCAGTCTTGCGGCATACCTTCATTGTGGGTACATCGTCACCTGGCACGACTCTGTAATTGACCGGCTCTTCCCGTATCATCACCACCACGTCGAATCCTTCGCAATTAGCATGTAACACTCTGCTGATTTGGAACCTATCAATGCAGTTCTAATTACCGAGAAAATTAGTTAACGACTGATTTACTTGCATTCATAGTCTTCGCTTGTTCGTTCCATCCTGATGCCCTAGTGGCCCTCGACAATCCATGGCGAAGCACCAAATCAAAGGCATTATATAAAAGGAGAAGACTCGGCACTTTGGATGAAAAGCCATTGAAAATAGTGCAAAATTCGAGACAAAGGGCACACTCTCGGTCAATTGGGAGAAAGGAGACCACTCTGTCTCACACTCACGTTCAACACGAGGCTTTAAGGTTTTCCCGGAGTTCGAGAAAACCCGACGTTGCTAGTACCACCCTCACCGCAAAGCCGCCCGAAGTTCCAGCGTGTTCTTTCTTTTCTTGAGACCGCAACACCGAGCATTGTTAACGGACTGAGTCAGATCGTCCAGTGGATTCCAAGAGGTCTCGCGGAGCCCATCGGGTGATTTTCAAACAACTGAGCACCGCCACGTTGCATTGCGAGTAGCCATTCGAGGATCGGAATTCAAAAACCAATATTCAAATTAGATGAAAATCTTATCTATTTTGATTTTCGAATATTCCGTTACCTTATTTGAGATATTTGTCGATGCATATAATTGAAATTGCCACATATTTAGAGATTGGCAGTCCGATTTCATGTCCGAAATCCGATTTACAATCTTTTACAAAATCGACAATCTGATCTCACGCCCGAAATTCGATTCGCGATTTAATTTGAAAGTGACCGACCTGATCTCATGCACGAGATTATGGTTCGTCAATTTTTGGATAACAATCTTATCTTGTTAAATGTGATGTCGTCTCGTTTGAGTCGACTTTATTATCATAAAAAAAAAAAAAATTGAGTTAGATTAGGTTTATCATCTTAGGGTTATCTTACATATTTAGAATAGAAGTTTATTTCGAATTTTTTCAAAATAACAAAAATCCAAAAAAAAAATGCACTCATTTAGGATGTTAGTTTTTTTTTTTTAATGGCATGTTTAATTATTTGACAAGTTTAATTTCGAATTTTATAAAGAAAAACATAAAAAAAAAAAAATCATCATGCATATATCATGTAGAATTAGAGCATTCTTAGGATGTGTTTTACTTTAAGTTTAGATTGATTTTTTAGATAGATTGCATCTTAGGTTAGAAATTGCTAGGTTAAGATAATATCTCAGTTTAAATTAGGGTTTAGCTTAACCTGATCCTTAATACAAGTTGGGTAGAATCTTAACCTAGTTAATTTTCATATTTTTCTAATTTATAATTTCATGAAAAATACAAAAAAAAATTTCCTAAGATAAATTAGTTTCAATCTCTAGGATAGATTGCATGCTTTTTTAAGAAAATAAAAAATGTCATTTGCATGTCATGAGAATTAGGTCAATTTGGTTAATTTAGATTGCATATTTAATTATTGCATATTCATTAAGAAATCACAAATTTTTACCCATTCATATAGTTTAGGACATGTTGTCATGCCATATCATTTCATATTAGATTAGAAGCATTGCGTTGCATATGGATTATATTCTTGTTAAAAAAGTGAAAACAAAAATTCAGTGGTTGCATGTTAATTAAAAATCATATCTATGACTGTCGATGTGAATTATGATCTAACATCGCAGATACTTTGGATGCTATGAAGTAAGTTTTACAATTCACTCATTGTTTTCTTGGGTATTAGATTGGTGGTTTGAGTACTCGCATGATAACCTCACATGTTAGGGAGATAAATTAAAATCAATTCAAGTTGCTTGCCAAACATTTTTCAAAAATAAAAGAGAAAGGTATTGAAAGGGCGTTAGAGAAATCTAACGTAATCAAGTCCCCGTTCCCAAAATCTCTGATTCGTAGAAGTGAAATAATTCTCCCATTATTTTACTTAGGTGTCTAATTGACCTACTGTAAACTGATTAGTGGCGACTTCCTTTGCATATTAGATATTTGAACCTAAGTCGCGAATCGATATGGGCTTGGAAGAGCTCGAGTTAATTCTAGGCTTAACAATCCATTAGCCAAACCCTAAGTGGTTCACCCGAAAAATTGGTTGCAACAACGTGGCATTTCCATGTGGCATGGTTAGCACTAAAAGTAATCACTTTTTAACATTGACTGGGATTAAAGTAATCATTTTAAACAAAATTTAGCATTTAAATTATCGCTATTTACACTTTTAGACGACATTATTTAAAAGTTATCTGCTAACTAGACATGCCTACTATCCACATATGACTAAGAAATTAATAAAATATAGTCACATTAAATTTCTAGCAACTCAAAATGTTTTTTTTTTCTTAAATGGCACTTAAGTGATCCAAAAAAAAAATCTTTTAATACTAAATTGAACGCTATACACAAATTTTGACACTTCTTGTGTATTTATACCTAAATAATGATTTGTAAAATAAATATAAGATAGAACCACACCATATATATAAATATATATGGACAGCCAAAAGTCCAAACTTACCGTAATTTGTATCACCTATATGGTATTGCAAAACTCAATTAATCCATGCTAATGAACAACATTTATTGCAAAACTCACCTTTTATAGATTCAATTGTTTCTTAGCAAAATCAGCATTGATGGCTTATTAACAAAAGAACTCTCTTTTATAATAGTTGCGTCCATTTTTAAAATTAAAAAAAAAAATCCAGGGACATCAATGTTTGATAAGTCGTATAGTTAAACTTTTTTATCCAACTTATATCTAAAAGGATATGACTAATTACTAACAACCTCTATAGATACGGCATGAATCCATTTTTAAGGAATAATGTTGATTTTTTTTTTTCAAAGGAACATTTCATTCATTTTTGTAGATATATAATAGAGAAACACGAGTCAATTACAAATTAAGACAAATTCAAAACAAAGCAATCTCTAGATAAGAAGATGAATCATCAAAACAAGATTAGAAGTCATAGGCTCAAAAAGGCAGATTTATGACTTCTTCAAATCAAAATCAATGGCCAATCACCAAACATGAGCACATAGCAAAATCTTCATCTGTTGTTACAGCTTTTCCTTTCGGCAGTGCAGGACTAGCTTTGTCATTCCTAGCACCATTGTTGTTCAAAGTAACAGGGTTGAACGCATACAAATGTTACACTCGTGAAAATGAAACCTCCACTCAAAGCTCCTTTGACCTCCTTTGAAATTGGATTTGTGCACTAACGAAACCCAAGAGGAGCAAAACCCCAAAATCATACACACAGAAAACTCCAAATTTAAACTAGATTGGGATAGAAACCTCCTCAAAATGGGAGAGAGAAACTTCTAAATTTAAACTAGATCAAAAGAGAGAAGTTCCCCAAAATGGGAAAAAAATGTCAGAAGTTTGGAGGATGGAAAGCAGCTAAAGATTTGGAAATATGTGTTGCACTTTCTCTTATGTTTCAATGTGTAATTATTGTCCTATTTATAATACAAGAGGTTTAAATGTATAATATACACAATAAATCAAAAAGATTCCATGCAATCAAGATCAATTAAGATCAATTAGCATCGGCAACCGTATCTTTAACACTCCCCTTCAAGCTTGGTAGTCTACACACATCATGGATGCCTAGCTTACTTAACAGATAACTTAAGTGCCGACGGCGAGAAATTCCAACCAAATTGATTACGTGGCATTTATAATTAAAATTATAAAGGGTTAATACCCTTAAAAACCCCAAATTGATACACTTGTGACAAATTTACCCTAAATTATTTTTTTGACCACCAAAAACCCTAAACCGGTATACCTTTGACAAATTTACCCCAAACTGATACACTTGTGACAAATTTACCCTCTGTTAGTTTTCGTTAAATTTTATTATCAAATTATTAAGTTAAATGATACGTGACAATTGACTAGTATACCAATTTGAGATTTTACGATCCGTTTGTCAGAGTTTACAATTTTTGTGATTTTTTTGTGGTATTAATCCAATTTAGCAAAGGGTATATTTGTCACAAATTTATCAGTTTAGGATTTTTTTCGGTCGAATAAATTAATTTGGGGTAAATTTATCATAAATATACCAATTTAGGGTTTTTTTATGGTCAGTCAAGGTAAATTTGTCACGGGTGTACCAGTTTGGGGTTTTTCATGGTCAAAAAAATAGTTTGGGGTAAATTTGTCACAAGTGTACCAGTTTGGGATTTTTCAGGGTATTAACCCAATTATAAAATAACTTGGCAAATTTTTTAAAAAAACACTAATCCACATTGCAATTCCACATGGCATGATTGGCACTAAAGTGATCACTTTAAACAAAATTTAGCAATTAAATTATCACTATTTACAACTTTTATACGACATTGTTTAAAAGTTATTTGCTAACTAGACAACCTGTGATCCATGTATAACTAATAAATTAATAAAATATAATCATGTCAGATTTCCAGCAACTCAAAACGTTTTTTTTTTAAATGGCACTTAAGTGATAAAAAGAAAACTTTTGATACTAAATTGAGCGCTATACACAATTTTTTACACTTCTAGTATATTTATACCTAAATAATGATTTGTAAAATAAACATAAGATAGATATTGACAACTAGAAGTCCAAATTGACTATAATTTGTATCACCTATATGGTATTGCAAAATCCAATTAATCCATGCTAATTGGCAAAAGTACACTTTAAGTGCCAAAAGTTATGAAAGTAACATTTAAGTGCAAAAATTGGAGAGAAATGGATCACTTAAGTGTCAATTCGGCCAAAATGCCGACGCGCAATTTCCGACGAAGTGTAAAATGGTGTTCTTTTGCATGTTGATGTTGCCAAATAATGCAAAAACAACATTATTTTGTGCTGAAGTGGTAAAAAATTAACTTAAATTAATTAATTTAAATTAATTTAAATTACTTAAAAATTTAAATTTAAAAATTATAAATTATAAATAAATAAATAAAAAGGAGGCGATCGAGGGTGACGGAGGGGGAAGGTCTGGCGAGGTCGCCAAGCCTTGGCCAGGGGTCGGCGGCCCTAGCCGACTAGCGACGAGGGCCCGCAAGCCCTTGCCCCGATCCGGGGGAGGGTCACGGCCCTTGCCCGGATCCGACGAGGGTCAACGCCCTCCCTCGGCCGAGCCAAGGGTTGCCACCCGTTGAGGTGACCCCAACGGGCGGCGGCCATTGGCTTGGCCGGGCGAGGGTCGCCAACCCTCACCGGATCTAGGCAAGGGCTCGCGGGTCGTCGCCGCCAATCAGCCGGGGTCACCGACCCTTGGCCAGAGCCCAACAACCTTGACCGACCCTCCCCTCTCCATCCCCGGCCCTTGTCGGTGATGGCAGCGGCAGCAATGGTCAAGAGGCGGCAGCCACCTCTCTTTTTAAAATATATATATATTTAAAATATTTTTATTTTTGTTTTTATTTTTAAATAAATTAGTTTTAATTAATTTTATATTAATTTTTTACCACGTCAGCACCAAAACGACCCATTTATAGATTCAATAGTTTCTTAGCAAAATCAAAAAGCAAATTTATGACTTCTTCGAATCAAAATCAGTGGCCGATCACTGAATATGAGCACATAGCAAAATCTTCATCTATTGTTATAGCTTTGCCTTTCAGCAGTGCATGCCTAGTTTTGGCATTCCTAGCATCATCGCCGTTCAAAGTAACAAAGTTGAACGCATACAAATCTTACACCCATGAAAATGAAACCTCCACTCAAAGCTCCTTTGACCTCCTTTGAAATTGGATTTGTGCACTAACGAAACCCAAGAGAAGCGAAACCCCAAAATCATACACGCAAAAAACTCCAAATTTAAATTAGATCGGGATAGAAACCTCCTCAAAATGGGAGAGAGAAACTTCTAAATTTAAACTAGATCAAAAGAGAGAAGTTCCCCAAAATGGGAAAAAATGTCAGAAGCTTGAAGGATGGAAAGCAGCTAAAGATTTGGAAATATGTGTTGCACTTAATTATAAAAAAAAAAAAAAACCTTTATGCATGTATATTAATCTCACGGAAATTTTGGTTATGTATTTTTAACATTTTATTTTTGAATTTGTGTTTTACAAACAAATGGGAGGATTGTTGATAGTTTGTTTGTAAAACAAACTAAGATGCGCTTTGTCCCACTTTGAAAAGATGTGTGTGTCCACGTGGATGAGATTTGGTACTAACTGATGATCTATTTTTATTTATTAAAATTTGGATTTATTTTTATAAAAAATTAACCATAGTGTCCAGTTGAAAAAATGGGATTGTTTACGAAGGAGTTATGATGACCTTTTATTTTTTATTTAGTTAATTCCGAATTTTATTATTTCTTCCGAGGGTTATCTCAAAGTACATATTTATTTAGATATGATTTCTTAACCCTTAGAAGGTTGTGTTTGTTCTAATATAACTTCTTGTTTTTTGCTATAAATTACTAAATGTGTTTGTTCAACGATGATCTTCCTCTTCCAATTATATATATATATATATATATATATATATATATATATATATATATATATAGATACAACCACCTTTTCCGATTGTTTCCCTTTGGAGATATTGAAGAAATATTAGAATTGCTATCTACTATTCTCAATCTAGATTTTGTTGTATCTTGGAGGAAATTTGCCAGTGACCATTAGCAATGTTGTGGGGTAAATAATATTATGTTTGAAAGTCTAATTTTATTGTTCTACCTCAAAGATTTTTCCTAGCAAGACTTACATTGGATATGAAAAATGAAATATCCAATCATCCATCACTAGCAATATTTAAGAGACTTGTACTTTTAGAATCACCTATTTCGATAGATAATCCCTCTATTGGGTCACAGGATAATGTTCTGTTTGTACTAGTTAATCCTTATCGTTCAGGCTGCACAATTCGACCATCCATATGGACAATAGATTACATTTGCTTATCCTTGGACAAATCTGGTACACAATATCCTGCTTCTTCCTATGTTAGTTTTGTTCATCTCTTGTCTAAACATATGTGCAACATTAGTAGAATTTCTAAGCAATAGGAACCTTCATCCGATGACAAGGCAGCCATAGATCTTTGTTGGCGACAAGCAATGGAAGAAGAATTAGAAGCTCTAATGGAAAACAAAACTTGGGATCTTGTTTGTCTATTGCCTCATCGAAAACCCATAGGCTGCTAATGGGTATACAAGATCAAGTACAAAGTGGACGGGTTCATTGAATGTTATAAAGCCAGATTAATCACAAAGGGATTCACACAAAGGGAATGATTTGACTATATGGAAACTTTCTCTCCCATTGCAAAAGAAGTCATGGTGCACTCTGTCTTTTTCTATTGCCACTCTTCGTGACTGGTCCTTTCACTAGATGGATGTGTACAATGCTTTTCTACATGGTGATCTCGAAAAAGAAATTTATATGGATCTTTCATCAAGATTTCGTAGATAAGGGGAGGATAACGTGTGTCGTTTTTGTAAGTCCCTATATGGGCTCAAACAAGCTTCTTGTTAATGGTATACCAAATTCACTATTGCACCTGCAACTGCAAAATTCTGGCAATCCAAGCACAACTATGCTTTATTCACAGGGAGACAAGGTATATCGTTAATCTACTTGCTTATATATGTTGACGATGTAATCATTATAAGGAATAATGCATCCACCACTGAGAGATTTAAGAAGTAGCTACATTCTACATTTCATATTAAGGATTTGGACCTTCTAAATATTTCCTGGGGATAAAAATTGCATGGTCAAATAAGGGCATCTATCTTAGCCAACACAAATTTATCTCATAAATTATATTAAAAGTAGGATTGTCAAGTTTTAATCCAGCTACTATTCCAATTGAGCGGAATATCTGGTTGACGACAACTGAATATGACATACGATTGCCCATAAACAAGGATTTTTTTCTAAAGATCATTTTGCTTATCAAAGACTCGTTGGAAAACTTATCTATTTGACCATGGCTAAACTTGACATTTGCTATGCAGTACAGATTTTTAGTCAATTTATGTACACCTCCAAACAGTCTCACGTGAATGCAACATCAAAAGTTGTAAAATACTTGAAAGGGCATCCCGAATTAGGAATATTATTATCTTAAGATAGCAACATGGAGATGATAGCATATTGTGACATGAATTATGCTAGTTGCCCCATGAGTAGAAAATATGTTATTGGTTTTTGTATAAATCTGGGAAATTTTTCACTTTCATGGAAGACGAAGAAACAATTAATAGTTTCCTTATCATCCGCCAAGATAGAATATCAAGCAATGGCATAGACCAGCTGCAAGATAGTTTACATAAGAGGCCTTGGTGTACGGGTAAATGAACCTACTGTCTTATTATGTGATAATGATGATGCACTCAAACTCGCAATGAACCCAATTTTCCATAAAAGGGCAAAGCATATAGAAGTTGACAGTCATTTCTTTTGAGACAAGATAAAGTGGGGTGATCAGAACAAGAAGAATAAGAACGACAAAACAGTTTGCTTGCATTTTTACCAGGGCTTTATGCCAGAGGCAAGATTTGTATCTGTTAAGTAAGCTAGGCATCCATGATGTGTGTAGACGACCAAGCTTGAGGGACAGTGTTAAAGATATCGTTGCCGATGCTAATTGATCCTAATTGATCTTGATTGCATGGAATCTTTTCGATTTATTGTGTATATTATACATTTAAACCTCTTGTATTATAAATAGGACGATAGTTAAACATTTATTTAGTGCAAGTATCTCGAAATTCTATCAAAGTAATAAGTAGCTCAGTTTTAAATTTGTATTTTTAAATAATAGAATCGGACATACTACACATACACTAACCTCTTGTTTTGACGAGAAGTTCTATATTACTCCGTACTATTATGACATTGTGCTTGATCCTATTATATGAACTCTCTAGAAGGCAATTCTAACTTTCGTAAGAAACATTACCACTTCTAAGCTCATATAAGTGAAATATTTACCATGTATTTCTGTTACTATTATCACATCACAAATTTACTATGCATTTTTAAGAACTTAATTCAACCTACAAAACCTAACCGACGATACAAATTTCTCATATCAGGGCTAGCATTTTAATTAAACAATCACTTTCAATAACTTGGTTTTACCCATTAAACCTTATAATTAGTGATGTTCTAGCAAAAAAAAAAAAAAAGTCAGGTTACAATTACTAGTGATTTTAATTAAAGGGTTTCAATCACATTTCTTGAGAGATTATATTTACTATGTCTCTTGGTAAAGCTTTTGTCAAGGATTAGCAAGATTATTGCTTGACCTCATGTAGATAATTGTTATGGTACCATCTTTAATCAATTATCTCATGTACTCATGTCTTAGACTAATATATCAAGACTTACCATTATAAGTGCTATTATAAGCTCTTGCCAAGGTAGCCTAACTATCACAATAGATAGAAATATGAGGCATAGATTAGGTCATAATTTGATATCCAACAACAAATTCATAATCCATTTAACCTCTTTCCTAGTTGCTACTAGAGCAATGATTCAAATTGCATAGTTGAGTAAGTTATGCACATTTGTTTCTCACTTGTCCAAGAAACTGCACAACCCTCAAATGCGAAAATCTATCCAATAGTGGATTGTTTATCTCTCACACTCGAAACCCAACTAGCATCAATGTATCCTTCTAATATAGCTGAATTATCATAGAACAATAAGATAATAAAAATATATGGCAACGGCTTTCCAATATTCTGCATTTGAATTACTAGTATTACTCAATTTGCACACAAAATAAGTCATATCGTGTCTAGTACAATGTATCGCATGCATTAAAAACCCTATAGCACTCACATTAAAATCCCTTTACAGGAATCAAATGGAGTACCCATTTCTTTGAAAATAAAATGTTGAAATTTATTCAACATCTTTTCCACATAATCACTTTGGCTCAAAGAATAACGCCCACGATGTTTTTTTAACTTTACAAAGATAGTTTCCATTTCACCTAAGTCTTTCATTTTAAAAATAATAGTTAGATACTTCTTAGTCTCAATACCTCCAATCATATTGGTTCCAACAATAAGCATATCATCAATATTATAAAGAGATTTAATCAATCTATATACTTTCCCTTCATGTCCAGGAAAAACAAAACTCTCTGTTTTGTTTCATGTAAATTTTCTCATTTAAATCTCCATTCAAGAAAGCAATTATCAAGATATGCAAAGCCACAAAAAATTAGCTATAATGTTAGCTTTCTTTTCTAAATAGTGAGGGCATGAGTAGTAATAGAAAGAAATGAGTAATTAACCAAAACGAAAGCATTGTACATTCAACTTCTAAATTTAATCCATCATGGACATTAGTTCTACTTCTGGTTTTAGACCTTTTGCAAGTTTATGAACCATTGCCCAATACCTCCTGCCCAATACCTTTTGGTATCTCTATAGTTCGATAATAAATGCCGCCAATTCTCAAATTTGCCAGTGTAAGGCCGCCTCTGGAAGTTGTGTGCCAATTCGAGCACTGACCTCATCGACGAAAGATTGAACTTGAAGTTTACTCTGGGCCATCTAGCACACCTAGGTTTGCAAGTTTCGAGACCATTCGGGGTTTTCAACGCTATGAGCGGAAACCTCTTGTACCCCACAACTGCACCAGCTTAAACGGCCCTAAAATAGAGATTGAATCTAGGCAATTTTTAGAAATCATCCTCCAGAAGCCTTAGGTTATGGCAAGGACTAGCGAGAACAGTAGGGCTGAGCGGAACTGGCAAAACTTTGCTTACCAAAATGCTTCTCGTAGAAAGAATAGAAGACGAACCTGGACAACCACAGCGACAAGAAAGTCGCACGCTCAATCTCGCCACCGCCACCATAAGCACCCTCTCTCTCCATGAAATGCTCAAGCCTTTCTGCATAGCTAGGCATTAGCAGCCCACCAAACAAAGATCTGATCGTTACGAGTTTATAACCATTTTCTGGGAAAGAGAAATCTCAAAAACTAAGACAAAATCAATCATCATCATGCCCGTATTCCAATTTGCTTTCATAAATAGAGCACTGCATATCAGCCCACGCATGTAACAACACTATAATAATCCATTAAACAAAACGGAATCAACAAAATAGTATAAATTGAAACCTTCCAAAAGGTGTAATTAGAGCCATACCTTGCACTCGATCTCATGGAGCAGAGTCTCGGCATCCTCGAAGTTGGACACGAAGGTGAGAGGCTGTGGCTCCTCTGAAAAATTTGCGGAGACAATTCCAATGAGCCGCACTAATGCAAGCACTGAACATTTTTGCATGGTGTACCCATCCAGCACAAACAACTTCAAGGCATCTATCACGGCATGTGATCACTAGAGATATTTGTTTCCTTTGTCGAAGATTTCGAAGTCTCCTCCGTATGCACATCTTCTTTTGTATCGACTGATATCCATCAGGATTTCCTTCATTGATTGCTTCCTCCAAAACAAAATCATCCTTGTCCCCAGAGCCCTCGGTAACCTCATCCATGGTATCCTTAATGCCATCTTTCACCCCCTCCAGTGATGCTATACCATTTTGTGCGTAAGCCTGGTTCTCGATTCGAGCAAAAATGCACTAGTGGCAAAGCAAGACGAAAGCGCCGAGTAAAACTTGAATTTAATCGACTCTGACTCCATTGTTGCAATAATTAATTCCTTAAATTGTTGGGAATATCTTGAATGAATTGGGTAAAATAATGAAGTCAGACTTCGAGGTACAATATCACTTTTTTTAAGAAAGTATTTGCCCCCACAATGTTCCTAATGATCACTGGCAAATTTCTTCCAGAATATAACAAAACCTCGATTAAGAATACTAAACAGCATTTTAGTTTTTCTTGAGAATCTCTCAATGGAAACAATTGGAAAACATGGCCATATATATTTTTTTAAAAATAAAATGAAATTAGAAGAGGAGGATCATCATTGAATAAACACATCCATAATTTATAGTAAAAAACAAGAAGCTATATCCGAATAGACACAACCTTCCAAGAATTAAGAAGTTTTATCTGAACAGGTACAAACTATAAGATAACCCTTAGAAGAAATAATGAAATTCTAAATTAAATAATAAAAAATAATTGTAACTCCTTCATGAACAATCGCACTTTTTCAATGAAACAATATGGTTAATTTTTTATAAAAATAAATCCGAATTTTAATAAATAAAAATAATGATCGTTGGTTAGTGTCAAATCTCATCCACGTGCACACTCACATTTTTTTTTAATGTGGAACAAGATACATCTCAGTTTGTTTATAAAGCAAACTACCAACAAGTCTTGCATCAATATAAAAAGATGCTATAAGAGGTGTCACCTGTAGAAGCATAATCACCGGTGCTTGTGTAGGATCATCTTCACTTAAAAATAGATGATGAGATGTAACAAAATTGTCCTGTTGATATGAACATAACTTGTCCTAGAAAGGGAAAATACCTTCATGAAAAATGACACATTTGCTAATGAAAAATTGTCCAATGGATAGATCAAGAACCAAATATCCCTTTTGAAGAGTAGGATGTCCTATAAATACACACCAGAGGGCATGGGGACTTTGTCCCGAGGGTCTACAGTAGACACATAGCATAAATGCCCCAAAACACATAAGTGATGAATGCCTAGATGTTTCCCAATTAATAATTGGAAAAGAGTTCTTCCATTGAGAACATGAAATGGCATCTGATTAATTGTGACCACATAATCTCCCCATAACTTTTCTAAAATTGAGGCTTGATATTTAAGAGCTCGAGCAACTTCTAATAGATGACGGTGTTTTCTCTCTATAATTCCATTCTGTTGAAGAGTGTACTCACAAGAACTTTCATTAAGAATTCCATTGGAAAGGAATGATGAAGAGAAACCATGATTAAAGAATTCTCGAGCATTATAGATGCAAATTTGTCGTACGGATTTGTTAAACTGACTTTTAATCGAGATAAGGAAATTCTTGAGATGAGAAAGTGTTGACACCTAAATTTTTACCCAAAAATTATTTCCAAAAAAATGGGAACTTGTTTTTCCACAAAAATATTTCATGTCCAATTCTTGCATATAGATTATCTAGGTGTTTTTTTTTTTAAATGGAAGATGTGTTTGCTAAAAAAAAAAAAAAAAAAGAAAGCAAAGAAAGCAAAGAAAAAAAAAAAAAAGCTAGGGCCAATGATCTAAATGTGACTAGCCAAGCCCAGGAGGTCAAATTGGAATTAAAATGGCAAGTTTGGGCCAAAATGCAATTTCCAAAAGTTGAGGGATGAATTCGCAAATTTTACAAAATTTGTGCCCGAGCCCTTAAATCATCATTTTGGCCCTCAATTGAGTTGAAATTGAACTTGGTTCAAGTCTAATTAATAGAATCGGGCAAAAAGGACCAAATTGCATTAAATTTGGCATTCTTGGGCAAAAAAATGGCCAACTTTAAGGGACTTTCTTGAATATTTGGAAGGAGACAATTGTGAAAAATGATCAAGATCTTAAAATACTATACATGAGCTTGCTAACTGATCAAAAACCGCAGCCAAATTGATGGATTAAGGGTGCGTTTAGGAACTGCCTTCCCAAAGCCCCTTGGGTATTCAAAGCCCTTTAGCCAAATACTTGGTTTTTGGTAATTTTTTTTTAGCTCCGTTTGCCAAATGCAAGCCTTCAAAAGGTTGAACGCCCAAGGCAACTTAGGGAGCTGCCTTGGGTTTTCTCGACATGCTAGCCTTGGGGGCTAATGAAAAAATTATCCTGAAATTATTCTCGCTAATCTTTTGTTTTTCCGATTTTGCCCTTAATATATGTTCTTCTTCATCTTCTTCCCTTCTCTCTGTTGAACAAGACCAGCATTTATGTGTGGTTGTCAATGAAGGATAGGTAGTTTGTCGAAGGGCGGACAATACAACGAAAGGCAAGTAGTTCGGCTAAGTTCACAAGACCCTCTGATGAGGGTCGCCTCGTGGAGGTCGCAACACGATGAGGGTCACCGCGACCCAGATTGCAATTTGGGTTGCCGCAACCAAATCATGTGGCCTCGGCAACCTCTGCACAAAGGTCGCATAACTGTTTGGTGAGGGTCATCACAACCCAAATCTCGCAATCTAGGTCGTCGTGACCTAAATCTCACGATGCAACCTCCGCATGGAGGTCGCAGTGTGGTGGGTCGTGTGATTGTCCGGTGAGGGTCACCGCAACCTAGATCTCGTGACCCCGGCGACCTCCGCACAAAGGTTGTGGCACGACGAGTCATGCGACCATCCGGCAAGGGTCACTACAACCCAAATCGCATGAGATTTGGGTTGCGGCAACCCTTCTTGAGCCACACGGAGACCCTTACCGGAGGATTACGCGACTTCACCGGAGTGCTTGCTCATCGCCGAACCGCCTACCCTTCACCGGCAATTGTTAGCTCTTTGTTAATGGTCACCGGCCAACTCTCCTTTTTCTTTTCTTTTTTTTAATAACAAAAGTCTTTTGTAAATTTAATTTCTCCAAATACTATTTTGCTCAAAGGTCTTTCATAATAGACTTTTACAAATATAATTTACCAAACATAATTTACATTTTGAAAAACTCCTTTAACTCAAAGGCCTTTGTATTTTACCAAAAAGTTTCCCCAAAAGCCTTTCCAAACGCACCCTAAAGCACCCAAAAAAGCTACCAAATCTCAGTCCACAAGTTAGTCTCAATTCGGAACTGCTAAGTAAGCAACTAGGTGGCCCCACCATATCCTCCTCAGCTACCCAACCAGCCTGATCTCTACACGTGATGGAAGACCATAATTAGTAGTGCAATTGGACAAAAATTGGTCGGGAATACCCTCCTGCTGGGCCAAGGGAGTCCTAAGATTTGTCTAAGTGTTGAGTCCGGTTGGTCACGAGTGAGGAAAAGCGAGTGTTTTTGAGAAAAGTGAGAGACAAATGAGGAAAGAAATGACTTACAACCCAAACTAGAATACATACAATTTGGGTTGGCTTAAATTTGGCCAACAAAAGAGATTTTAAAGTTTAATTTTGGAGGCCAATGAAGACCTTCGTTGTCAGTTTTTTCTTCTGCAGATTTCACTTTCAGTTTGAAGGAGCCATTTTCCACGTGCCCCCCAAAAGACAATGTCTTGGTTTCCTTGGCCAAGAGTCAATTGCAAAGGAAACTAAGAAGCAAGGTAAGCATCCTAGATGCATTTTTGTTCGAGTTTGAACATGTCTTGATCATGAAAATCAAGAGGAAAACTAGTCCGGAGAACTGATTTCCGAGGTTGAAATTTTTTTAAGTATTTAAAACCTCTTCAATACCCCCACATGCTTGACTTGTTACTCCCCTTTGCATGCATTGTTTTTTGTTTTTTTTTTTTTGTGACTTTGATGAATGTTATATGGGAGTACAAATAATGCATAAGACAACCCGATTTAGTCTTTAAATCTCCTTGTGAACCATGAGCCCATCTATAACATGAGCCAAAAACCAAGCCAGTCCACATTGAGACATGGTTGACCAGCATAGATCATGCATGTATGCTTCTTGGAGAGTTCATTTGATGTGTCTGGTTGATCGTTCTTTGTGATGTTTGTTACATTTGAAAGTCCATGTTATCTATTTTCATCCGGATTGAGTAATATTTTATATAGGTGTTGCATATGATGGTTGTCAAGGCTTCAATCTAGGCACATGGCATGTCTATTTGACTTGGGTTCAAAACCAGATTTGCAAAACTGCTCCAACCCGCATGTTGGAGATTGTTTTCAATTTGGTTCTTGTGTGTTCCAAGCTGTGATTTCTAGCTAAACTTGTTCTTTGCATGTAATAGTATATCATAGATACTTTGCTTCCATGTGAGATTGCTTATGGGTCGAGATTAAAGGCTACGAACATGGCCCGAGAAAGTTGTTTTGAGGTGATTTAATGCAAGCCAAGTATTCGATAAAATGTTGGAACCAATCTTCGTTTTTGAAAGGATCGATTTAAGCTTGATTATTGTGATATTCATGTGTTGTATTGTTCAATGTTAGCATATATCAGTTTAGGGAATTATTATTACTTTTAAAAAAATCAAAAATTTCAAAAATTTCAAAAAAAAAATATATAAGTGATAGATAGTATCAAATTAAGGAAAAAAATGACATCAATGAAATTTTATTAATTTTATAAGGTCATTTTTTCCTAATTTAATGCTATTTTGATATTTTATAATCATTTTTGTGAATAATCCACTTTGCGTAGATTAAAATTATTTAGAGTAGTTCATGCATTTAGAGTAATTTCATGCATATTTAAATTCCTATTTTGCTCGTGGGGTCATGTCCCAGGGCATGATAACAAGGTCATGTAATATTATTTACCCAGACTTGTATCAGGTTTTTTTTTTTTTTTGCATTTACTTTCAAGTCATTTCAATTTCTTGAATATTTAATTTTGCACCACTTTTCATTAATTTGAGTGTAAATTTCTCTTCTAAATCATGTTAGGATTAGTCTAAACATTAAGGAAAACAAATCTACAAAAATATTTGCATGGACGCTTAGCGGTTTTATAAGAATTATAATTGGTAATCAAGATTGTGTGGCTATTTAGATAAACAATTTTCAAAGTTAGTGGTACCGTAAGGGCACTAATAGAAACATTAGCGTAAACAAGTCCCCGTTCCTAAAAATCTCTGGTTGCATATGAATCGAGACTAGACTCCCGCATTTTGATTGGTTCCTAGCCGACACCAATAGGCTAGTGGCGACTCCTAGAAATACATAGGTTGTTAAAAATTAAAATATAAAATCTAACGTCGTGCAACGTATGGGCTTAAGAGAACTCATGTCTAATCTAGGGCCATTGGTCCGCCTCTTTAGGTAAATAACCCTAAACCTTCTTTCTTTTCCCTCGAACGGAAAAAGAGAGGTCGCGAAAAAAAGTACTTGAGCCTTGGATTGCATGAGAAAACCCAAGTTCCTCAAGTATGATCATCCACAATGTTGAGAAAAAAATTAGATCCATCGTGATATGGAGTGTGATATGATCCTTAGATGTCCATGTGCAAAAGTGAGAAAGCTTGATTGGCACGTGATGTGTTTTTCTAGAAAGACATTCTAGATTGTTTAGCTAATGGACATATAAGGCATTTGGGATGAGAAAAAATGGCACTGTGGCCCAGACATTGATGAGATAAAGAGATATGTTTTTGTTATTTTTGACATTACATAAGATGCTATGCTATTATTAAAAGGAAAAGATGTAACGTCAAAAGTCTTGGGAAATGTGATTCAAAAATGGAGTCCCCCATGATTTCTATCCAAGCCCATCAGTGTCCCGATCAAAAAGGACCTAAAAGAGACAGACATCAAAATCGAAAAAGACCCAACAAGAGTTTTCTTCACAAAGTTTAAACACAAAAATGAGATAAAACTGGAAATCAAGAATGAATAGGACATTTTTTTGTGTGGTGGAAAACTAAGCTCAACATCCCCAATTTTAGAAACTGAAGTATCATTATATTTTGGAAGGAAAATGAAGGTACAAGGTGAAGGCTTGTCAATTTTTGTAAAGAAACATTTATCATAGACTATGGTCACCAGCACCTAAATATATAATTCCTACTTTGTTCGAAATAGTGCTCATCTAACAATAGAAAATACCTGCATAATTGGCCACCTTGTCCTAAATTCCCATCCGATTTAGAGTCCTCATAATTTGTTGAAATTGGTCATTATTGATAGGCTGATTGACCTTAGTATTTGATGCAAGAAGGTCCCGTTCCTTCTTATCTACTAGCTTTCATGCAATTTCTAACAATTTTCTTTAGGACATTTGTAATAATCACAAAATTTACCTTTTCCTTTGTTGGAACTAGCTTTGTTTAATGATGTGGCAAAATTCGAGCCGTTTGATCCTTTTCTAGGTAGGTGTTAACTTGGTATTATGTGGGCTGTTAGATTGAGGCATGGTGAGGATTAGAGTTGAGCTATTTGATCTCGCTGAAAATCCTGCACCGTTAGATCCCAAGATTAAATCTCGTTCATTCGTTTGTTGTGCATACCCTAAGCCGTCCAATCGAGCAAGCAGATCATGGCCATTCATTCAAGATGAATGAAAAACATCTTCTTCTTCCTTGAGGAACCCTAACGTGGTGCCTAGGTTTTGCAAAAAACTTCCATGGCAAAACCTCGATGCAGCCAATCACTACTCCGGCAAAGCTTTGGCTGCAAGAACAACACCCTTATTACCTTCTCATGTCTTTCATGGCTCAGTATTATGCCAAAGTAGTCTCAGGTCCTTCCAACTTCTCCTCTACCATTTCGAGTTCATTCCATAGAGAAGACAATTGAAAACAATGGAAATTGATAGATTTCTGTGTTTGAGCTCTAATAGGGCTTGAGTTAACAAGAAAATTTTAGCCTTATCGAGCTTCCCATACATCTCTCACAAGTTTTTCCCAAAATCCCTTCTTGTCTTCAACCAAGGGTAGTTCGATGGTGACCTCCATCGTGAGGCAGTCCCCTATCGAGGTTTGCATGAGCTTATTGCACTTCCTCCATTGCTGTGCAAGTTGGTTGTCAAACAGGGCTGGAATAGTGAAGTCAAGAAATTCATCTTTGTCTTTGATCACCAATGCTTGCTAGAGCTCATAAGACCATATAGAGTAATTCTCTAGTCCCAAGAGCTGCTACACTATGAGGCAGAGCTTGGGTTCATCAACAATGGATGTGTCCCATGAATCTTCATGTTCTGGCTAGCTACAGGCGAGACCTGCAAACAAGAAAAAATCGGGTCCATAGGTCGAGTAGAGATTTCCTCTTAAAGTTGATGGACCCTGTTGACACCTAAATTTTACAATTTTATTATGTACAAGATTAGGAATTAGTCACTAAAACCAAAAAAAGAGAGAGAGAGAGAGAGAGAGAGAGAGAAAAAATGCTTAGGGTCGGGTTAGGCCGAATTTGGCCTGGCCCTTCTTCCCTTTAGCCTAGGCCCAGCCTCTTTCTTACTCGCGTGGCCCACTAGCCCGGCCCACCACGGCTAGTCGTCCCCCTCCAGCCTATCTCCATGCCCAGACCTGCAAAAGAAAAGACACAGTAGCAGAGGGTACAAACAGAGGAATAAAGGATCGCGAAGGCAGAGGACGGCATGATCCCAGGGTCGGAGATCAAGCGGTCACGACAGGCTCGGTGGCAAGACCCATGCGCGCCTGTCGTTGGCCGAGCTTAAAAGGAAGAGAGCAAAGAGAAGAGAGGAGGTTCGGGGTTGGTCTTTGGGGGTGAGAGAAGTGCTGGAGAGTGAGAGCTAGGGCGAGAGAAGTGCTGGAGAGTGAGAGCTGGAGTGAGAGAAGTGCTGGAGAGCAAGAGCTTGGGTGGGAGAAGTGATCGAGAGAGGGTGGAGAGCCAAAGAGAGGCTCAACCGCGCACGAGATCTCACTTCTTGACCCCCTTCTTTTAGAACTGTGAGAAACTGAGAGAGCTGAGGAGGAGTCAAGGGGACACAGAAGAGAGAGGGAGGGGGCTGAAATTTAGGGCCAGTGGAGCGTCATCCAGCCGTCCTCGATGCAAACCAACACAACGAATCTCACGGCTCCCCCCCCCCTTTCTTCCACGTCCTTCGGTGTTGATTTTGGCCAAGAGAACCCACAAAAGCATGAGTTTGAGAGAGTGATCTGTTGTTGTCGATAGTTCATCAGTCAGCCGCCGTTCGCCGTAGTACCTTCACCAAACCGAATCAAGTAGGTTTTCTCCGGTCATGTATGCTTCGTTTTTGTAGGGCATTGGACCGGAGCTCATGAGTGACCCATTCGCATGAGCTTTGGTCCCTCTGACCCCGTAGGTCTTTATCATTTTCGGAGAATCCCGATCTAATTTTGGGTTCCGATTGAGTCGGAAATATAAACATTTGATAATGCTCGCAAACTGTTTGTATCAATGCCTGAGTGAAGCCCCCATAACTATCTCTGAATCTTTATTTATTATAGGCGTCCGTCGTTGCTAGACATGTTCTGTTGTTGTTCTACATGCTTTTGTTTCGTCCATTCCAAGTTTACATTGTCGTGGTTATGACTTATAGCCATATGTTGTGATTTGGGCCTATTTTCTGTGCAAGTTGTGTCATATCTTCCTCCCTGTCCATTTATGTGAGAGAGTGGATGTCGGCCTGGTGGTGGCCCGAGTGTGGGCGGTGTTAATGCTAATGATGAAAGATAGTGAGGCTCATTTAAAATGGCGCTAGTTTGATCGACGAGTTTTGGTGAAAGAGGGTGTAGGAGAGAAGGTGGCTTCAGTGTGCAGAGGTGGCAAGAAGAAGAAGACCGGAGAAGAAAAAGAAGTAAACAAAAGAAAGAAAAAATGGAAGAAAAGACTATAGATGGGGATGTTCGGTGAAAAAGCCAGAAGGGAAGAAAGAAAGAATAAAGAAACAAAAAAATTAGAAGAAAGAAAAGAAAAGAAAAAAAAAAAAAGAAAACTAAAATGGCAAAAACTGGCCTTGAGAAGGACAGTCGAGCAGAACGTTCAGGGGAAAGGACGAAATGAGGAAAAGACCAAAAAAAAGTCATTTAAAAAAAAGCTATAAAACTTGAAAAAAATCAAAAATTACAAATTACAAATTTATTTCGATTGAGTTGGATCCAGGTTTGGGTCGGGTCAGACCGGACTCAACCCGGTCTGGCCCCAAATTTTATTTTTATTTTATTTTATTATTTAAAAAATTAAAAATATTTTTTAAAGAAATAAATAAAAATTTTGAAAATTAAAAAAATGTAGCATTTGGTTAGGAATTGCTATGTATTGCCTTTTTAGTGTAACTAGGCATTTATTTGCTCATATGTTAATTATATAGCATATTTAATTTGCATATTTAATTATGTTTGTGGATGTTCAATTGCATGTGTTCAATTTTACTGCAATTAAGATCTTGATGGCTATGATCATTATTTTAATGATTGTGCACATGTATGATTACCTCACATGTTAGTGGATAGGTATAAAATCAATCCAGACTGCTTGACAAAAAATCATTTCTTTTAAAATGAACAAGATTATGTACCGAAAGGGCACTAATTGGTTAATTAGTGTAAGCAAGTCTCCAATCCTAGACTCTCTGGTTGCGTAGGAAGTAAGGCACGCTCCCATGTCTCACTTGGTTTCTAGTCGACCCCAATAAGTTAGTGGCGACTCCTTTTGTGTAAAATTTTTAAGAAAATCCCAACATCACGCGAGATATGGGCTTGGGAGAGCCCGCGCCTAATCATGAGTCTTAGGTTCTGTCCTTTAGGCAATACCCCTAAACCTGTTCCTTTCCCAAAGGGTAGGTCGCGACAGCTTAGCGACTCCACTAGGGACTTGGTTTTAAACCTTAGAAGACTTAGGCCAAAATTAATCTTGTTCAAAAATATTTTGTTTGGCAGCGTGGATTCTAGGTACGTCCCTAACATTAAATATGTTAAATGTTTTTGCAGAATATGAGGTATAAAGGGAAGTGTTTGCTCACATTTGTCTTGCAATGAGGTGTAGGAATGTATAGTTTATTTTTTATGTACGGAGTGTTGTTTGCTTATAAATTGTCGTGCCTGCATTTTCTGCATGGCACTACACCATAGCACACACAACCTGCCGCCGGACCCGGGCCACATAGGATCACTTAGGATGGTGTTGAGGTAGATACCACTCCGACTACAACCGCGTAGTACAAGTCGCCCACCTCTACCCCGAAATTTCTTTCTTCACGTCGAAGGCACCCACCTCAGTCTACAAGCATGTGACAGGGGTTGGTTTTTTGACAAAGCCGGAGTCATGGGTAAACCAACCCAGCCACGATCTTGTTGGTTCAGTCCGGTGATCCTATGGCTTCATTTTGAGCCGTATAGGGTAGAAATCAAACCACATTCCATGTGCATGTCTATGTAGTTAAAAAAAAAAAATAGAGACAAAGGTTGGCACCCATTGTAAGTATCATTTTCCTTTTTATTTGCCCACTTTGTATTGCATTTTCATCTTGAAATTTGCAGAAATCAATTGAATGCCCTCGGTGATGTAGGCTTATAATTAAAAAAAAAAAAATTGGCAATCACTTTTGATAAGTGAACATTGAAGGCAAGTTCTAAACACTTTGATTTGGCACTGTTAAACACATGGTTTTGTTTAAATTTCTAGTTATGGGCTTGAAATCATTTTGAAAAAAAAAATTCAAGTTGTGATTTTATATTGGGGCACAAAAGTTGAAATTGCATTTTTTTATTTATCAAATTCTCTCATTCTAACATTTTGGGGCTAAAGTGCAAATCATTTTGCGTACAAATATCTCAAAATAGAAGTCACTTCATATTTGTAGGAATAAAATTACAAATCAATCTTTCAAAAATCAATGACACTTTTGCATACGAAACTTTTTGGAATAAAGGTGGACATTCGATTGATGGCCGTTGATTGATTATTTTAATGATGTCTTTTCTTATGATAAAATCCTGGCGAAATACTAAAACCCTGTAATAATGATTATGGGGCATGTACCGTCGTCTCGATTTTACTGTAAGAAGCGATTCCATTGAGATATCATTTTTTTCTCATTCACATACTAGCATTGTCATCTTTTTGCAGGTTATGTGTAGTGCTCCTTGACATTAGGACAAGAGTTAATTTTTACTCTTATCTATACAAGGGTTTCTTGTATTTCATCAATGTTTTTATTCTTGTTAAGAATCATTTTTCATTTTGAGTTTTGATTGCAAACCCAATTGCTGCTTTTGTAAATCGCACAACTCACATTTTTTATGATGAAATTCAGTTTCATGAAAATCATTATTTTTTTTAAAAAAAATAAAAACAAAAACAAAAAAAAAACAAAACAAAACAAAGCAAAGCAAAGCAAAAACAAATTCAGAAGTGTTTCAAGCGAACCTTTACGTCTACCTTCCAAAACAAATTTCAAGAAAACTTTGCTTAATGCCCTCTCTTCATGTAGTTGTTTTCTTAGGCTCATCAAATTCGAGAAGCAAGCATGCATTGAGGCATCGTCGGTGCCAATTTTCCATAGAGGCAGAGCGAAGTTGAATTCCATTCTGGGAAGTTTTGTTATTCGCAAATGCCTTAGGAACCAAAATAGCCCATCAATTTCATTCACTCTACATGATGAGACAAATGAAGGGAGTTGCCAAGCATCCAAAAGGGCAAAATCGAAGGAAGAGTAAACTATATCGATTTCAATCATCAATTTCTGATACCATTTCTGACATGGTTTTCTTTTCCATTATCAAGGAGACGTCAAGAGTACCAAGTTTTGTAATGTTCCAACAAATGCGATGGAGCATTATTGAGTCATGTTCATCTTAAACAAAGAAATATTCAAATGAAACAGAGGGGCAATATTATTCATTTCTCCATGAGGGATACCTTGGGATGTGGGATAAGTACACTAATGGTGCCATAAGTTGTGTACAGCGCTCACTTTACTGCCAAAAGTTTCCACCGGATCACTTAAGTGCCAAATTGGAGAAAAAACGCTCACTTTGGTGCCACCGGCGAGAAATTCCGGCCAAAATCGACAACTCTTAATATTGTTCACGGTGGATGGCATAAAACGACGCCGTTTCCTTTTCTTCATAAGAAACGACGTCGTTTTACCATTCCACGTGGATTACCTACAAAATGATCGTCATATAGTGGATTCAATACGGTGAAAAACGACGTGGGCCAAAAACAATGTTCGTATAGGGTTCTCGCTCAATGCCGCCGGCTGTAGCTCGTTGACCCACCGTCGTTCACTCGCCCGCCATCGCTCGGCTGCCATCGCTCGGCCACCGCTGTAGCTACGCCATCGTTCATGTTCGTTCACTGGCTGCGTCCTTAACTCTCACTCACTCAAGTTTGTCATGTTCTGTATGTGGATCAATTTACTGAAAAGTTTAGGGTTCCGATGGGCAAGTTAGGGCGTGGAGGGCAAATTGAGGGCTTGGCTCAAGGGGATAGAGGTGGGGAAAGTGGTGGGGAAAGTTGTGGGGACTGAATTGAGGGTTTCGTCATTCGTTCACTTTCTTTTGTGGGGACCGAATAGAAAAATAGGGCGCGGAGGGAAAATGGGCTCGACTCGAGGGGAAACAATGGTGAGACCGAATTTATTTAATTAATTGGACTGCTTTTGTGGGGAAAACAGGGGGACCGAATGTGATTGAATTGAAAAATGGGTGGTGGGACCTCACTTTGTTTATTCAACTCGGTTTCTTTTGTTTCTGTAAAAGCACTGAATTGGGAAGATTAGTTGCATTTGTTTCTTGACAACAAAATGACAAGGACCTCCATGTGAAGTTGCTGATTCTATCATGTGGTTCCAACAAGTAATGACATTTTTTTTTTTCATTGGGTGCAGCATCGACATGAACGCGAATCAGGTAAGCATCATTGTTTGCTATGGTGGAGAGTTTCTTATCGGCACTGATGATTGGGAATATACTGGTGGAAATGAAGGTACTATTTATGTCAATGTTCAGAAGCAATCATATATTGATTTTATGAGAGATTTGGTGTATTTTTTACGATGTAAAGTGCAAAAACTACTTGTTCCTGGGAAGGAATTGAAGGATGGGTTGAGATTTTTTAATGACGATAATGGTATTAAGGATATATATGAAAAAAGCTAAGGTATATGTTAAGTATTATAGTGATGATGAGGATGAGGATGATGATGAGGATGGTGAGGATGAGGGTGAGGATGGGGATGAGCAAACCACCACTGAAAGAGGAGAAGTGAGGGATCATATTCAAGCGAGTAATCAGGTCGGGGATGAAAGGGAGAGAACTCACATTGATAGAGATGAACAAATAGTGACATGTCCTGAAAGCTTGGGTGAAGATTTGGGTTAAGATTTGGGCTATGAGGACTTCATTGGATTAGATGGGAAACTACTTTATCCAATGAATCGGAAAATGAATATTTTGCTTCAATAAATTTCTTAGGTGACGAAGATGATGATGAAGTCGCACAATCAAGACAAAAGCAAAGGGAATTTCTGAGAAAAAAACTTGCACCTTCAGCAAAAAGGCCCGAGCCAGTAAATGGGGATGGAGTTCCAGCTGAAGGTAATAGAAGTGAAGATGAAGAAAGCTGCAACAACGAAGTTGCTGGTTTGGAGAATGAGCTTGGCAATGATGATGAAGAACCTACTCGTCCAAGAAAAAATAAGTACCCTTGCTATGATCCGACTGTTGATAAACCTATTTTTTCTGTAGGCATGAGATTTCATGATGCCAAACAGTTCAAGGAAGTTGTTGTGAAGAACTCCATTGGTGAACAGATGAGTGTTAAATTCATTGGAAACACGAAGGAATTTGTGAGAGCTAAGTGCTCACAACCCAATTGTCCATGGAAGCTCTATGGCGCGCTGAGTAAGAATGGGTCATTCCAGATTAGATCATTGTAGGAGGAACATACTTGTCCAATTATTTTTAAAAATAAAAGGATAACGAGTGTGTAGTTATCGAAGCATTTTTTTCAACACTATCAAAGCAATGCCCGGGATCAAGAGTCCTCAATTTCAACAGTTAGTGAAAGAGCAAGTAGAGATTAATGTGTCAAAGAGTCAATGCAAGAGAGCTAAGATGAGGGTGATGAAAATACTGATGGGTGGGTATAAGGAAGAATGTGCACAGATATGGGACTATGCTGGCGAGTGCATGTTTCAAAACCCATCTACTAGGGTGTATGTAGAGGTTGTGGAGAGGCCACTTCCTGATCTTGGGCCTAGATTTGATAGATTTTATGTCTATTTTGATGCATGCAAATGGGGCTTCTTGGCTGGTTGTAGAAGAGTTATAGGATTGGATGGATGCTTTTTAAAGGGTTTGTGTAAGGGGGAGTTGTTGGCTGCTGTGGGGAGAGATGCCAATAATCAAATGTTTCCGATAGCTTGGGCGGTGGTGAAGATAGAGAACAAGGATATTTGGTCCTAGTTTCTCAAAAATTTAATGGCTGACCTTGAGATAACCGATGGGGGAGGAAGGGCATTCATGAGCGATCAACAGAAGGTAATTTCATTGTCAATTAATTCACTCCTTTTTAATATTAATCGTTTGCATATTTTTCCTGACTTGTATTTATTGGTTTGAATTTTTGTAGGGACTTATTCCTGCATTGGCTGAATTGATGCCACATGCTGAGCATAGAATGTGCGTGAGGCACATATATGCAAACTAGTCAAGGAACTTCAAAGGAGATAGGATCCAGAAGCAATTCTGGCAGATAGCAAAGAGTACAAACATGGCTAATTTCAGATTAGCCAAACAAGGATTGTTGCAAATGACAAAGGAAGGCTTTGATGCACTCTTCCAAACAGAAGTTAAGCACTGGTGTCGGGCCTTCTTCAGCGAAGAGTTCAAATGCGATATCATTGATAACAATCTCAGCGAAACTTTCAATGGCAGAATTTTAGAGGCCATGTGCAAACCAATCATCAGCATGCTTGATGATATTCGAGTGATGGTGATGACTAGACTGCATAGGCAAAGAGATGAGGCTACGAAATGGACTAGAGACTGTGGCCCAGGATTATGAAGAGATTTGATGCAAACATTGCTGCTAGTAGGTTCTGCCATCCAGTTTGGAATGGAGACAATGGATATGAGATTATTTAAAATCAAGATGAGTATGTTGTCAACTTGGATAGAAGAAAGTGTTCATGCCAAGCTTGGCAATTGAATGGAATTCCCTGTGCCCATGCAATTTGTGCTATTCAAATGAAGCAAGAAAACCCAGATGATTACCTACATGATTGGTACAAAAAAAGCCCATACCTTGCTTCATACCAATTCATGATGCAGCCTATCAGAAGCAGCAAATTTTGGGAGCCAACAAATCATGAAAGCCCTCTACCTTTGTCGCTAAAGAAGCAAATTGGAAGGCCAAAAAAGAAAAGAAGAATGCAGCAAGAAGAGGCATCAAGTCAGAGGATGAGTAGGACTGGCTCAAAGATGAAATGCTTATATTACCGCAAGGAAGGGCATAATAAGAAAGGTTGTGAGCTAAAAAGGCAGCATCAATAGCAAGATGTAATGGCTGAAGGTAAGACAGAAGGCTCTACCGAAGAGCTTCTTGTTGAGTCTAGTGAATGTAGGACAGAAGGCCCTACAAAGAGTGCCTCGAAGGGCAAAAAAAGCCCTACTGTAAGGTAAGTATCTTCTTTACCTCAGTAACTTTACATTTCCTATTTGATAGAGTTTGATGGTTGACCATGTGCACTGGCTTCTCTAGTGCTTTTCCTCTATTATGCATTTGTAATTTGATAAGTTTTCTCCATTTGTTTCAACCATGAAAATGAGTAGATGTCTAATTATTCATGTAGTTTGTCATGATCCTGATATAGTACATTGTTGTAAGACCTTCTAAAGGACCAGAAAAATGCCCTGTTTTAGGCTCAAGTGTAGGGACAGGGACTGGAATAGGCAGGACAGCAACAACAACTGAGTCCACCGTTGAGCAAATGAGAAGAAAAAAAGTTCATGTAAGTTGTACATCGCCATGTTTGTCTTTTATGGGCTAAATTTTAAATTTGTTATGTATTTCTCAGGTGAGAAGACGAGCAACTACACAAGTTGCAGAGGCTGTTCCCCCATTTGTTGTTGCTGAAAATGATGCACCACAATGAACAAGAGGGGCTATTGGAAAAAGATTAAGGTAATATGGTTATGGGATTTACATAGATGAACGGACTGGAATGACTATTTTGAATGTAAGATTTGTAAGCCTCATGTATTTAATTTGTTGTACTTCAATTCATTTGGTTGACAATATCACTATGTTATTGTAGCCTGGGAGAACTTCGGAGGTACTTCTCTCTCAAGGTGGGCCAACTCAAGAATCAAGGGCACAGCCAAAGAAGAGTGCTCCAAAGAAGAAGACAATGGGAATAGTTGCAAAACAACCATCCAAACAAAACCCAGCACCAGTTCCATCTCAACCAACGAATGGGCGCGATAGTGATGATATGGACCAACACATGACACGTGCTAGAACAAGAATAGCCACCATCAAAAACAAGGAAAAGGAGGTGACAGAACGGCCAGTTAAAGAACATGCACATCTAGTTCGAAAGAGTGCTCGGATTATGAATCAATTCAAAGCCCTAAGACGAAAAGGAGATCAAGGTGTTGTCCATATTGACTGATAGAAGGGTGCTGGACTTGGTTTCTTTTTATGTGGTACTGCTGATGGGAGGGTGCTGGACATAGTTTATGTTTATTTTTATGTGGTGCTGGACACGGTCGCATCTTTTTATGTTTTCTTTTTTTAGGAGGGTGTTGGATATTATATCACTGATGGTAGTTGCTGCCTCCATATTGGCATTGGTTTTTTTTTTTTTAAGAGGATGTTGAACCTTCAGTGATTGGGGAGTGAAGTTGATATTTTTCTTTTCTTTTGTAAACAATCAATCAATATCAATGACAATAGCTATTTCCGTATATTTTGCTGTTGGTGCAATGTTCTTATGAGATTGCTATTATTTTTAGATTTAAATGTATGCATATAGTGTTGCTGGTTGAAGTAGTTAATGCGTTGATGCTATCTGTCGGGTTCTGGTTGCATGTGCTAGAATAGGATGCAGTTGATGCATTGATGCTATCTGTGGGGTTCTGGTTGTATATGTTGGAATAAGATGCAGTTTTGAGTGCTAGTGCATCTCGTTGCAAGGCTGTTGTGTTGCAAGAAGATGCACTAGCAAGCCAACTGGTGCAAAAACAAGATGCAAGATGCACCACGACTGGTGCAAGTTTGAAATTAGCACTCAAGCGATCACTATTTACAACTTATGCAACAAAAGTGATCACTTTGTAATCGGCACTTAAATGATCACTTTTATAAAAATTTAGCACTCAAGCGATCACTATTTACAACTTTTGGCACTGAAATGGTTAATTGTTAATTTGCCTCCATCCCTTAATTTTGCCATGATTTGCAGTTGCAGTAAACCAACAAACCATTACAACGATAAAAATGCAGCAACCATTCTATTTGAAGCAAAAACTAACCAAAACAAACATTACCAATACACAACTAAACAATAAAAAGTGCTCAGAACTAATGCATTCCAACTCCAACCTTCCATTTCGCCATAGTTTGCAGTTGCAACAAACCAACAAACCAGCTTGAAGAGATTTGATGAACAGAACAGAAAATGGAAACGAGAAGGAGAAAAATGAAAAAAGATGCAGAGAGAAAAAGTGTATTCTTATTCAATGAGAGCTCGCTTACATCAAAGAACTTTTCTAATTGTTTACTCTTGGCTCATCAGTTTTTATATCGATCTGGAGAATAACAACAGAATGAAAACCAACTAACTAACTAAAAACGAAAACAAAAAGTTTGACTTTACACGCTTAAAATGGAATACTGATTCCTCAATGTAAACATGCTACACGTGCTATAATCTCTATTGTTGCTTTCTTCATTTTCGTCAGCTTATTTATTTCCTCGACACTTTCTTTCCTTGCACTTTCTTTCATTTTCTTTCCTTGCTCTGTTCTTGACATCACTAGTACTTTGTATAGTTCTCTTAACACAAATCAAGAGGGCAAATAAAAAATGCAGCAAGCAAATATTGCATTTCTGAAGTGCTCACAATTAATGCATTCCCACTTCAACCTTGCATTTCTACCATGGATTACAATAAAACCTTCTGCTTCATACAAAAATGGTAGACATACAAACTTCGATTATGGTAGAGATACAAACTTCTTCTCATTACTTAACTTCACATTTGAATAAACTACAAAAGAAAATAAGAACACAATCAACGCTTGATAAAAGTTCCTTTTAATTTTCATCCTTAAAACCTTCCTCTTCAAATGGTCGACCAGAGATGTTAAACCCTTCATTTGAGCTTACATTAAGTCGACATCCTCCAACTTGTCCATTAACGCAGGTGGAGGTTGATTTCGACCTTCAAGTAACTCTAGGATTACTTCTGTCGCTCGATCGGAGAATTTCCTATCAACCCATTTAAAATATTTGCACTTCGAGCCTTCTCTATATCTGCCGCACCCATGGAATCTTCTCCGGGATTCAACTAAGTCCAAGATGTTCTTCTTAGACTCGATAACCCACAATAACAGTAACACTCACCATCTAATTCATTTTTTTTTTATAGGAATGTGAGCCTCTACTGAAGCTTCTGCCCTCCATTCGCAAGAGCAAGTTGATAAATTTGAGAGAAAATCGAAGTATGCACTCGAATTGGTCGAATTGGGGATTTAGGGTTTTTAATTTCCGATTCTACTTGAATTTGGGGATTTAGGGTTTCTTATTTGGGAGAAAAGACGCTAAACAACGTCATTTTGTTGTTTGCATGCTGATTGTATTATCCGGCAATCCACGTCGGCTTCAAATATTAATAAAAAAAATGCCACATCAGATTTCTGGCCAATCAAATCGGAGTTGGCACTAAAGTGAGCGTTTTTCAAAATTTTTGGCACTTAAGTGATCCGGCAGAAACTTTTGGCACCAAAGTGAGCGTCGTACACAACTTATGGCACCATTAGTGTACTTTTCCCCTTGACTTTGAAAAGGATGTATCTCGCTCCTAAACTTGATTCTTTTTAGTGTAAAAAATGATATGTTCTTTTCTTTGATATTGGACAGACTCGAACGGAACAAAGGTTTGTCATATAAAGAGTGGGAGAACAACGTTTGATTTAGAGAAAAATCTCTCATTCACCCATTAATGAAGCATGCTGGAACAACATTGCCAAATTCATTAAAAAGGATGTATCGTTCCTCAGTTGAACCTAACTAGGTATAGAGATAACTCATTACATCTCCCCTTCTTACAGGGTGATAAATAAAAAAAGCTACACCTTGACCGTAGAAGCGGCGCCTTCTACCAAGGAATCAAGAAAACATCAAACATTTAAAGGCGAAAGCAAGGGAAGGGTATTGTCCAGTTACCAAATATCCACGAAGGTGAATTCAAGAGATGTTAGCGCCTAAAGGATGAAAGCAAATGAAGGGTAACAATGTATCGTTTCCAACATTTCAATCCCTAAAGATTTTTCCGCTAACATATTCTTTTACATTTTTACAGGGTTATCAGGTCGCCATGCCACAGGTAAGTACCCTTCTTCTCATTTTTTTAAGTAAAAAAAAAAAAGAGAGAGAGAGGAGAATTTCCATTACAAAAGAGAACCTTTGGCGCTTTCCTAGAAACAAAAAATGAATAATTGAGAAAAGAAAAAAATTTCTACAAAATTTTTTAGCATCCTTTTTATCTCAAAATTATTTTCTCGTTTTATGGATTATTCATTTTGAATCAAAATTCCCTATGGAGATTAATCTACTCAGACGATCTTAGCAGAGTGAAATAGAGATGTTAATCATGCCAAGCAGAGGATACTTAGGACAAGGAAAGGCAAGCCAATTCCAAACACATCCTTTAAACACTTCTGAGAGTTGAGTGAAAGGCGACCTTCTCTTAGGATGAAGGATTCATTCGCATTGAGTGCAAAGATCAAAATGATAAAGGCATTTCCTTCATCAATCTCAAGCCCTGAGCTGACATCTTATTACCCTTTTGAGCTGAATAAAGACGATCCTTCAAAGCACCTTTGTCGAGAATGACCTTACATTGGGGCAGCATAGGAGGTTACGGTCGTGTTGTGGAGAGAAAGATTGAGAAAGATTTTATTACTTTCACTTGCCTTAATCTTCTGGTGGTAGCTTCAGAGGAATTCTCATTAAAGATTGACTAATCCCAAGGTGAAAAAGAGCATTTTCTTCTCTACCCAAACACTGATACCTATTGCTTTAACCAATTTGAGCCTGATTATTCATTTCTGAACCCCGAACGGTGATCATCCCCTTTCACTGGGGCAAGTCATAAGAATTGACCAAATACAATTGACAGTCACGAGAAAATGTAAAAAGCATCTCAAAAGTTATAAGAGTTACAAAAGTTCAAAGAGCAAAAAGTTTGACAAATTAGGGGGCATGAAAAAGCAATGTGCCTAGTAAAAGCAATGCCAATGCTCATCAAAAAAAGAACTAAAAGCTACATCTTATATGAAAGAAAAATTATCAAAGTCCAAGTGCATGCGTAAAAAAATCATCGCAAGTGCAAAGGAAATGAGCGAACCTCCATGCAGAAATGATTAATCAAGGGACTTTCGAGATGCGTTGTGTTTCAAAAGCCAAGTGACTTCAAAAGATCAAATGACATGGTCACGATACTATGATGATCACTGACTCTTAAAAACCCCCTTGAGAATTTTAAGCCTTTCAAGCCTTTCTTGAGCCAACATTACAACCCTCTTTCGAAGTCTCTTCTGATTAGGATGTTTCGAGAGAAAATGAGAATGCCACAAAGAAGCTATTGCTTGAAGAAGTGGAAGTAATCCTATCTTGTCTTATCTTTCAAGTTCTCAACTTGTAAACCCGACGAAGATAACAACAAATGTTCCCCTATTGGTGTCAAAGCAATAATTCCTTTGTGTAAGCCCTAAACGAGCCTATATTGCGGTCCTTTCAAAACACAGCTTTGATCGATCATATTGTGCTCATCACAAATATTTCTGAAAGCCTTTGATCTGGGTTATGTGAGATACTCTCAGCAACCAGTTATCTCCCACATGAATAGATGGGATCAAGTAGCCATTTTATCGAAAGTGCGTGAGAAGCCCTTTCTGACTAAGAAGCTCTAATTTGGCATGCTTAATGAGCCTTTTTAATGAGTCGTAACCATCTTGATAAGAACTTGACTCCTAAAGATGACAATTTTGCGCCACATGATGCTGATTGAAATCAAATATTTTTCTAAAACAGTCGGACCTAGCTTGATTAACTTGTTCAATTAATGTTACAATATGGCCAATACATCTCTTGATGACGTCTTTAATGACATTCACTCAAGTGAGTTTGATAGGATTCCTCGAGTGAAGCCATGCAGTTTTCAAAGGGGTTAGCGGGTGCCTCCCTAAAAACCAAGGGTTCATGGTCAGCCTTAAACCATGCTATCTCCAAAGGTTCATGGTCAAACTTAAACCATGTCATCTCCAAAGGTTCATGGTCAACCTTAAATCATGTCATCTTCTTATGACCCGGTGGGCTTTCCGTAGCATGGAGTCCTTCAACCCCCTTCTTATGACCCGGTGGGTTTTCCATAGCTCGGAGTCTTTCAACCCCCTTCTTATGACTCGGTGGGCTTTCCGTAGCCCGGAGTCCTTCAACCCCCTTCTTATGACCCGGTGGGCTTTCCATAACCCGGAATCCTTCAATCCCCTTCTTATGACCCGGTGGACTTTCCGTAGCCCGAAGTCTTTCAACCCCATTCTTATGACCTAGCGGGCTTTCCATAACCCGGAATCCTTTAACCCCCTTATTATGACCTAATGGGCTTTCCATAGCCTGGAGTCCTTCAATCCCATTCTTTTCCGTAGCCCAAAGTCCTTCAATCCCATTCTTATGACCCGGTGGGCTTTCCGTAACCCGGAGTCCTTCAACCCCCTTCTTATGACCCGATGGGCTTTCCGTAACCCGGAGTCCTTTAACCCTTTTTTATGACCCGGTGGGCTTTCCGTAACCCGGAGTCCTTTAACCCTTTTTTATGACCCAGTGGGCTTTCCGTAACCCGGAGTCCTTCCTATGACACAACGTGCTTCTGTAGCCTGAAATCTTTCTTCTCTTATTGACAAGACGCACTTCCATAGTTATGAGTCATTTCCGTCGGCCTGATACGTGCCTATGCACCTAGGGTCTCTCTATCACCAAAATAATTTAGGTGTCTTTTGTCTTTGAATAGAACCTCTTCGAGCTCCCATTCAAAGGGGGGCAGCTGTTGACACATAAATTTTACAATTTTATTATGTACAAGATTAGGAATTAGTCACTAAAACAAAACAAAAACAAAAGAGAGAGAATGAAAAAATGCTTAGGGTCGAGTTAGGCCGGATTTGGCTTGGCCCTTCTTCCCTTTGGCTTGGGCCCGGCCTCTTTCTTACTCACGCGGCCCACTAGCCCGACCCACCACGGCTAGTTGTCCCCCTCCAGCCTGTCTCCATGCCCAGACCTACAAAAGAAAAACGCAATAGCAAAGGGTACAAACAAAAGAGCAGAAGATCGCGAGGCTAGAGGATCGCGAAGGCAGAGGACGGCGTGATCCCAGGGTCAAAGGTCAAGCGGCTGCGACAAGCTAGCAGTGGCAGGAGCCATGCACGCCTGTCGTTGGCCGAGCTTAAAAGGAAGAGAGCAAAAAGAAAGAGAGGAGGTTCGGGGCTGGTCTTTGGGGGCGAGAGAAGTGCTGGAGAGTAAGAGCTAGGGGAAGAAAAGTGCTGGAGAGTAAGAGATGGAGCGAGAGAAGTGTTGGAAAGCGAGAGCTTGGGCGAGAGAGGGTGGAGAGCCAAAGAGAGGCTCGACCATGCACGAGATCTCGCTTCTAGACCCTCTTCTTCTGGAACTGTGAGAAATCGAGAGAGTTGAAGAGGAGTCGAGGGGACATAAAAGAGAGAGGAAGGGGGGCTGAAATTTAGGCCCGGCGGAGCGTCATCTAACCGTCCTCGACGCAAACCGACACAATGAATCTCGCGGTTCCCCCCTTTCTTACACATTTTTTGGCGTTGGTTTTGGCCAAGAGAACCCACAAGAGTATGAGTCCGAGAGAGTGATCTGCTGTCGTTAGTGGTTCGTCAGTCAGCCGTCGTTCGCTACGGTACCTTCGCCGAACCGAATCATGTAGGTTTTCTCTGGTCATGTATGCTCCATTTTTGTAGGGCGTCGGATCGAGCTCATGAGTGACCCGTTCGCATGAGCTTTGGTCCCTCTAACCCCGTAAGTCTTTATTGTTTTCGGAGAATCCCGATCTCATTTCGGGTTCCGGTTGAGTCGGAAATATAAACACTTGGTAATGCTTGTGGACTGTTTATATAAATGCCTGAGTGAAGCCCCCATAACTATCTCTGAATCATTGTTTATTATAGGCGTCTTTCGTTGCTAGATGTGTTTTGTTGTTGTTCTACACACTTTTGTTTCGTCCATTCCAAGTTTACATTGTCGTGGTTATGACTTATGGCCATATGTTGTGATTTAGGCTTATTTTCTATGCAAGTTGTGTCCTATCTTCCTCCCTGTCCATTTATGTGAGAGAGTGGGTGTCGGCTTGGTGGTGGCCCGAGTGCGGGCGGTGTTAATGCCGATGACGAAAGATAGTGAGGCTCGTTTAAAATGGCGCTAGTTTGATCGATGAGTTTTGGTGAAAGAGGGTGTAGGAGAGAAGGTGGCTTCAGCGTGCAGAGGTGGCAAGAAGAAGAAGACCAGAGAAGAAAAATAAGCAAACAAAAGAAAGAAAAAATGGAAGAAAAGACAATAGATGGGGATGTTCGGTGAAAAAGCTAGAAGGGAAGCAAGAAAGAATAAAGAAACAAAAAAATTAGAATAAAGAAAAGAAAAGCAAACAAAAAAAATAGAAAACTAAAATGGCAAAAACTAGCCTCGGAAGGACAATCGAGCATAATGTTCAGTGGAAAGGACGAAGTGAGGAAAAGACCAAAAAAAAAGTCATTTAAAAAAAAAGCTACAAAACTTGAAAAAATCAAAAATTACAAATTACAAATTTATTTCGACTGAGTTGGATCCTTTGGGTCAAGTCAAACCAGACCCGACCCGGTTTGGCCCCAAATTTTCTTTTTAGTTTATTTTATTATTTAAAAAGAATTAAAAATATTTTAAAAATTTTAAAAATAATAATAATAATAATTTTGAAAATTAAAAAAATGTAGGATTTGGTCGCTATGTATTGCCTTTTTAGTGTAATTAGGCATTTATTTGCTTGTATGTTAATTATATAGCATGTTTAATTTGCATATTTAATTAAATTTGTGGATGTTCAATTGCACGTGTTTAATTTTACTGCAATTAAAATCTTGATGGCTATGATCATTATTTTAATGATTGTGTATCCATATAATCACCTCACATGTTAGTGGATAGGTATAAAATCAATCCAAACTACTTAACAAAAAATCATTTCTTTTAAAATGAACAAGATCAAGTACCGAAAAGGCACTAATTGGTTAATTAGTGTAAGCAAGTCCCCGATCCTAGACTCTCTGGTTGCGTAGGAAGTAAGACACGTTCCCATGCCTCACTTGGTTTCTACCCGACCCCAATAGGCTAGTAGCAACTTCTTTTGTGTAAAATTTTCAAGAAAATCCCAACATCATGCGGGGTATGGGCTTGGGAGAGCCTACGCCTAATCATGAGCCTTAGGTCCATCCTTTAGGCAATACCCCTAAACTTGTTTTATTCCCCCAAGGGTAGGTTGCGACAAACCCAATCCATTGTGACCCAATAAGGACCAATCCGATCCATATCCAAGACTGAGCCCGGCAACATGTGGTGGGCTTCCTCCTAATCAACCATTCCTTCTGGGCTTCGTGAGGTTAGGGTTCTGGGCTAGGCCTCTTGGGTTCATTCGAACTAGCATGGATACCGGCTGAACGTTCTTGAAAAAAAATGTACAAGGTTAGATTAAATGGGCTCTGAAATGGGTTGTACCCAACCATCCTTTATTGTCTGATGAATCTATTTGATGTTCTGTAGGAATGTTGTCTCGTCTCTAGTTGTTGAGAGACCCTCAGACACATAAGAATTTGAATCTTGGTTCTTAAGGCATGATACCTCCCTTTAGAAAATGCAACACGTTGGTATGCGAATGATAGGCTAAGGCAGGAGGCTCTGATATCATGTTAGAAGATTGGAGAATGGAAAGCAACTAAAAATTTGGAAATATGTGTTGCTCTTTCTATATGTTTCAATGTGTAATTACAACCCTATTTATAATACAAGAGGTTTAAATGTATAGGGAAACAAAAAAATATACAATATAAATCGAAAAGATTCCCCACAACCAAGATCAAATAGCATCAACAATAATATCTTCAACAAGAAAGCAATAAAAAGAAAATAGAGAATCAAATCAGCCAAAAAGGAAAAAAGGAAAAAGGTAAGGGGGGAGAGATTTAGCTCAAACCCTTCCCTCCATGAAAGTTGAAGAAAGAGAATGTGTGAAAGTAAGAGAAAAAGAACCTAGGGAGGAGAAAAGAGAGTGTAATGATCTCAATGTTAAATAAGTGGTATAATTGAGTTTTGTTGCACGAATCCATTTTAATGTTTTTTAGTAACATCAATGTCGGATGATTTAGGTTCTTATATTATTACTTTAAAATGGTTACTAAGAAGGCACATTCAACATGTTTGATTATTTTAGCATTGTTTTAAATCTTTTTTCAATCAATTTGAGTTTTTTATTAATCAACATATAAAATTAAGTAATTACACTTCAATTAACATTTATAACTCATTACCAATAACCTCTCTATACATTATTCTTTTTAGGAACATCAATTTAAGAAAAGTAGAATAATAAGAGTTTTTGTCTAATTAATGGGGAAGTTAATGGTTTCCAAGTAGGCATCCTCGATTTTTTTATTAATATTTTTTTTTTTTGGTTTCTTTCAATTAGTTTGTATTTTTCAGTAAAAGTAAGGGAAATGGGAGAGAATGGAGTTTTGTGACGATGTGGCTAAACCGCAAAACTCCGTTCTATGCAAATTTTATACTATATATATCAACTTTTTAAACATAAGACGAGTGTACTTTTTTTAATTAGTTTGACAAATCGACAACCTATTTGTAAAATTTATTAGGACTATTTGACTTTCAGGAAAAATTACTACATAAGTTATAAAGATATTGTATAGATGTAAATTCAATTATAAACTTTTCAATTTGATCAACTTAATCTTAAACGTTTTAAAGATTACCACTTATGGCCAATTTTGGTTGCCAATCGCTAAGGCGAACATTTATTGTCTTACATAACACGATTGGCTTTTTTTTCTTTTTTTTGGAGTTGAAAGGAAATTTTTTGTTTCACACGAAAAAAATATATATATATAACTTCAAGATAAAATGCAAATCCTAGAAAACAAGTAAATCTTAAAAATGAATCTACTTGGTACAAAACAGGCTTTTATCACAGCCTTGATCACAGGATGGGAAAAGTACCGGCCTGGACCCCAAAAAAAGAGATCACCATCGGGACCGGTACTGCTACTAGATTACCCCCTGTAAAGTAAACACTTTCAAACTAGCCAGCTGGATCTCAAACTGGAGAAAGAGAACTCCCCATGGCTGGGAACTCACAATCGATAGAGGGGCTTGCCACAGAAAGTCCAGAAGTCGCTTGATTCTCTTCTTAGGAAAATGCATCTTCCTTTCCTGATCGAATGGATTCCCCTTTTACTGCAACTGCAACAACTATTTAGTCTCCATTGCCAAATGTCCTTTCAATTCTTAGCCTACTGCAAAGACACATTAATTTCATAAAGACGGATATATCATAGCATCAAAGCACAACTGACAGTCTATTACTAAATCTCGCATCATCATCTATGATAAACACATGCCAAGATTTCTCTCTTTAGTGGCTATGGCTTTGCTAAAGGTAGTGCACACCTAGGTTTGATGTCCCTAGTATTGGAGAAAACTCATTTACTGTTTTGAAGTTAACAAAACATTTCCAAAAAGTCTAGTCTGAAGACATCCAAATTCTAGCATCAAAATCTAAAAACTACTAAACTTTAGATTCAAAGTCTACCTGCACTGACAGTTTCCAGACTGAATAATGAAAATTTTTTCAGATGCGAGATTATCTTTAAGGATTCGATTCATATGACTTACGGATGACCTTATGGCTAGATATAGCACCTATATGATTGACTATCTTTATTGAAGACAATTCCAATAATCAAATCTTTTGAAAGGCGAAGTAAACTTGGAAGATTCTACTTATAGAAACCAAGATCCTAATTGACGAGCTTTCATCACAAATCATCTAACGACTCAAGATCTCCTTGATTGATTCTATCCAATGGGTAAATTGAAAGAATTCTTTTGGAAAGTGCCAACAATCATGAAGGCATGAAGGAGTATTTAAGGCGAACTCTCTAGTTGTTCGATAGAGCGCGTGAAAGAAAAATTTCAAAGTCTGAAACTTCCTAATTCCTTGCTATTTCATTCACTGAGCTCAAATTGTATGCAAAAGAAAGAAACTCATAGTGAGACTTTGTGAGAGATCAATAAAGACTTCACTGTAAAGTCGAGATCGCAAGACTGTAAAATCTCTTTTGATTCTTAGTGGAATCCAACTAGTAGGTTATCAGCTCAAGAGAGTGGACGTAGGCTGGATCTAAGCTGAATTACTATAAACTTTGTGTTCTTACTCTCTTCCCTCAACTCCTATATTTTGATTCATAACTCTAATCAATTGCTTAACCATAAACTCCTTTATTTTGTTTGAAGTTTTATTTGATGGGATAAGTGCTGCGCAAGTCCTAAAACTTATTACGAAAATGCATTTGAATACTAAAACTTGCAAAAAGTGCAAATAAGTCCTAAAACTTGTCAAAATATTTCATTTGAGTCATAAAATCGACGCTATTAGCATTTTCCGTTAAAAATGCTGACATGGCATTTAAAATTAATTTTTATTTTCCACGTGGATTTTTTTAATGATTTGTATTCATTTAAAAAAATAGATTTAAAACTAAAAAATTAGATTTATTCATTTTATCTTATTTTCAACAAAAAAAGAAAAGTGAAAATTTATTTTAAAAAGAAAACAGTTCAAAAAAAAAAAAAAAAAAGGCAGCCTTGCCGGAGGGGCCAGCAATGGTCGCCGGCCCTAGGCGTAGGTGGCCGACCCTCACCCAGCCAAGGCGAGGCCTTGCTGGCCCTAAGCGAGGGTCGGCGACCCTCACCAAGCTCGGCAAGGGTGCCCAGGTCAAACGACAGTCACCGGCCCCCGCGAGGGCCGTGATGACTCACCCACGCTGAGCGATGGCCACTGGCCCTCGCTCGGGGCCGAAGAGGCTCACCGGCCCCAAGCGAGGGCCAACGAGGCCTCGCCTAGTGCCGGCGACGCCTCGCCTAGGCCGGGCAAAGGTCACCGGCCCCCGCGAGGGGCGGCATGCCCAACTGGGCACCCTCGCTTGAGCTCGGCGAGGGTCGCCGGCCCTCACCTAGGGCCGGCAAGGGTTAGCCACCCGCGATCGCAGGCCCCTCTGGCAAGGCTGCCATTTTTTTATTTTATTTTAACTATTTTATTTTTTAAATAAAATGTCACTTTTTTTTAATTTTTAAATATAAAAAAATTAAAAAGCCATGTGGAAAATAAAAATTAATTTTAAATGCCACGTTAGTATTTTTAACGGAAAATGCTAACGACGTCGATTTTAGAACTCAAATGAAATATTTTGATAAGTTTTAGGACTTATTTGCACTTTTTGCAAGTTTTAAGACTCAAATGCATTTTCGTGATAAGTTTTAGGACTTTCGCAGCACTTATCTCTTATTTAATCGCTAAAGTCTAAATTCATTTATGTTTTTCTAAAGGAAAATTATTTCTATTGACTTTGCGAAGAATTTTTGTTCACACCTATTTACCCCCCCTCTAGGTGTTATTACTAGCCCTTTCAATTGGTATCAGAGCCTGTGTATTCATTTTATTAAAGCATTTTTAATTCTGAACTAAAGATCTATAACTAGTAATTTGGCTCCAAGTTTGGTTGAAGGCCAAAGCAACACCAGACCTCTTTACTTTGATGGGAAGGAATACAATGTGTGGAAAAATAAGATGAAGGCATTTATAAGATCTAAAGATCCCCTGAAATGGGATGTGGTAGAAAAAGAGATCAATTCCAAAGCTACAACAATCTTAGAAAAAGGAAAGGAAGTTGTAGATGCTGGTGAAATGACATAAGAAGAATTAACCAAAAGACAAGCTCTTGATGCTAAAGCTATATACTCTTTATATTATGCCTTATCTCCTACTAAGTATAACCGAATTTCTTTCTATGAAACAGCCAATAAAGTTTGGAATAGACTGCACATTACCTATGAAGGAACTAATCGAGTAAAAGAAACGAAATCAACATTCTACTCGAACAGTAAGAAGCCTTCAAGATAAAGCCTAAAGAATCCATCACTGATATGTTCGGTCGTTTTACTAAAATTATGAATGGATTAGCATATCAAGGACAACCAATCTCAGAATCAATGAAGATTAATAAACTGCTACGTGGACTCTCCAAAGAATAGAATCACGTGAAGACATCAATTAGAGAAACCCAGAGGATCATGCCTCTTTCAGTAGATGAACTTGTTGGCACACTTCAATCATATAAAATGAAGCAAATTAATGAGGAAGAAGATCCTAAAGGTAAAAAGTCAATTGCTTTAAAATCTAATGATGATTCTGATGATATAGACGCAGAAGATGAGATGGACGATGAGGAGCTAGCGCTTATGATCAAGAAGTTCAGAAAGTTGAACAAGAATGGAAGAAGATTCAACTGGAAGAAGCAAAGTATTCAAAGATTTCATAACAAACCAACTGAAGACAATGAAACCAACAAAGATGTGATATGCTTTGAATGTAAGAAAAAGAGACACACCAGACCCAATTATCCTATGTTGAAGAAAAAGAAAGGAAGAACTGAGAAACACATAAAGGCTCTCAAAGCATAAACATGGAGTGATACCGAATGCGATGAAAGTGATGAAAAATATGCCAACATATGTTTAATAGCCAATTCAGAATTAGACTCAGACTATGGAACAAATTTTGATTCAAACTCAGACAAAGAAGTTGAGGTCACTATAAAAAAGAAGATCAAATAGTATTTGGATAGTGGTTATTCGAGACACATGACTAAAGATTCAAGTTGTTTTATAAAGCTTATTCAAATAAATAGTGGAAAAGTCTCATTTGGTGGAAACAGTAAAGGAAGAATTGTCGGATATGGAACCGTGAAGATTGGAAGCCTAACTATCAACAATGTCTCCTTGGTGAAATGACTAAATTACAATCTACTTAATATAAGTCAGCTTTGCGATACCGAATTCAAAATTAATTTCCAATAAGGCATCTATTGGGAACTAATAGAGATTTCTCTCAATCTTTCACTGGGTGAAGACATTGGAACATTTACCTTCCGGATATAAAACCAGAAAACTCTTAGTGTCTTATATCCATTCAAGATTAAGTAAATCTTTGGCATCAAAAACTTGGTCATGTCAACATAAAGCAAATTGCCAAAATTTCATCCAAAAAGCTTGTTCGAGTTCTCCCCAACCTGGCTTATCAAAAGTCTGAATTATGCACTCCTTGTGTTTTGAGAAAACATGTTAGAAATTCCTTTAAACCTGTAAATCAAGTTTTCACTAATCGAATTTTATAGCTTCTGCATATGAACCTCTTTGGACCAATCAAAACTTAAAGCATTTGTAAAAAGAAAAATTACCTAATAATCGTGGATGATTACTCTCGTTTTACTTGGGTTTACTTTCTGGCAAATAAGTCTAAAGCCTTCTCTCACTTTTTAAAGTTTGCCAAGAAAGTTCAAAATGAGAAAGAATATGTTATTTCAAGCATACGAACAGACCATGGAAGTGAGTTTGAAAATCAAGATTTTACGAAATTCTATGATAAATTTGGTTTCCAGCATGTTTTTTCTTATCCATATACGCTAGAACAAAATGGGGTTATGGAAAGGAATAATAGATCCTTGCAAGAGATGGCAAGAACCCTCTTAATTGAGAGCAAAATTTCCTCTCAATTTTGGGCTAAAGCAAATTCTATAGCTTGCTACATCATCAACAGAGTGTTCTTGAAACCTATTCTAGAGAAAACTCCTTATGAAGTGTTTAAAAGAAAAAAACCAAATGTTTCTTACTTTCATGTGTTTGGCCATAAATGTTATGTTCTGAAAAATGCAAATGATCGAACAGGGAAATTTGAAGAAAGATCAGAAGAAGGAATTTTCCTTGGCTACTTAAACTCAAGCAAAGCATACAAAGTTTTTAATAATAAGACTCAATCTATGGAAGAATCTATGAACGTCAAGTTTCAAGATTACATGCAGAATCAACTAAATCAAACTCAACTTGAAGAATCTGAACCTACTCCAGATTTTACAAAGTCTACTTCCCCTGAAGTGGTTCAGACCACTAGAGATCAACAACAAGTAGAACTAGAGGATTCAACTAAAGTAGAGAATTAGCAAACTTTCAGACCAACCAGCAACTGGAAGCATAAATCAAGTTATCCCAAGGAACTTATAATTTGCAACATTGATGAAGGAATTCGCACCAAATCCAAAAGACGAAAAAAGTCTAGTGCTTTAACACTTATTTAAGAAATAGAACCCAAAAGTGTAGAAGAAACCCTGTTTGATGAAAGCTAGATCGAAGCTATGCAAGAAGAGCTCAGACAGTTCAGCATCAACAATGTTTGGAAGCTAATTCATAAACCTAAAGGTAAGTCTATTATTGGGACTAAATGAGTTTTCAGAAACAAGTGGATGAAAAAGGAAAAGTGGTCGAGAACAAAGCAAAACTCGTGACTAAAGGATACACGCAAATAAAAGGGATAGACTATGACGAGACTTATGCACCAATAGCAAGGTTAAAAGCAATTAGATTATTACTTGTTTTTGCTTGCTATAAAAATTTTAGGTTATTCCAGATTGATGTAAAAAATGCATTCCTAAATGGTTTCATCCAATAGAAGTCTATGTGGAACGACCACTTGGATTTGAAGATCCAAGAAAGCTAGACTCAGTCTACAGAATGAAAAATGTCTTATATGGACTGAAGCAAGCACCTTGAGCCTGGTATGAAAGGTTAAGTAAATTCCTAATCCAAAATAGTTTTGTTAAAGGTAAGGTAGTACTACTTTGTTCATAAAAAGATAGGATAATTATTTTCTATTGGTTCAAATTTATATTGATGATATTATTTTTGGATTTCTTAATGAAAATCTATGCAAGAAATTCTCTAGATGTTTGCATGATGAATTCGAGATGAGTATAATAGGTAAGTTAACCTTCTTTCTGGGATTGCAAGTTAAACAATCAAAGGAAGGTATCTTTATTCATCAAGAAAAGTATGTAAAAGATCTCATCAAGAAATTTGGATTGGAGAATTGCAAAAAGACAGAGACACCAATGTCAAGTTTTTCAAAGCTGGACAAAGATGAAGGAGGAAAGAATATTGACCAGAAGCTTCACAAGAGCATTATTGGTTCGCTTCTTTACCTCACTGCATCTAGACCTGATATTTTGTTTAGTGTTTGTATTTGTGTTAGATTCCAATCAAATCCCAAATAATCCCATTTAGGTGCTGCAAAACAAATTATCAAATACGTTGCAACTACTCCAAAGCTAGGTCTGTGGTATCCTAAAGAATGAGACTTTACTCTCTTTGGATATTCAGACGCAAATTTAACAAGTTGTAAAATTGATAGAAAAAGTACTTCTGGTACTTTTCAACTGCTGGGCAACAAGCTGGTGTCTTGGTTCTCAAGGAAACATAGTACTATAGCTCTATCACCAACAGAAGCAGAGTATGTGACTCTTGGGAACTGTTGTTCTCAAATTTTGTGAATAAGGCAACAGCTAAGAGATTTTAGAATTGAAAAATCGTGCACCAAGAATACGACAACACCAGTGCCATCAATCTCATGAAGAACTCAATTCTTCATTCAAAGGCAAAGAATATATAGATTTGACACTATTTCATAAGAGATCATGTTCAAAATGAAGAAATTATGATTCAGTTTATTGACTCAAAGAATCAGTTGACAAATATATTTACAAAGCCACTGGAGAAAAGTCTATTTGAGTCTATTCACACCAAAGTAAATATCATATCTTCTACCGGTTAAAAGTATGAAGGTGGTCAGACTTAGAATATCCAGAAATTACTTCTATAAGGTAATATCTTCTATTTGCAGATAATTTTAGCATAAAAATTTCGAACGGGTATGATTGATTTTTAAATCGTTATTTGTTTATCTTTAGAAATTATCTTTTTCGAATTTTTGAATTTTTGGTAGTTTTTTATTTTCAAAAAAAAATTATTTTTGCATTTGTGACTGTTCGTATACCCTGTTTCACTTGCTTTATATACCGTCGAAATCCTTCTTCTCCATTTACATTTTCAAAACCCTAGAATACAAATTTCCTACTCTCACTTTTTCTCTCAAGTTTACTCTACAAGTTTTCACCTTTTTCGACCAAACGAGTTCGAGAAATCCTCCTCATGCCAGAGGGTCCTATTCACTTTGACTTAACCAAGGAAGAAAATTCTCGTCAACAGCAACAACAATATTCTCAACAGCATCAGCGTGCAACTCAAGATCCTTTGTGCCAACAAGCGGAAGAAGAAATTATGGAAGATGTTGAACCCATAAGAATGTTAAAACCCCAGTTTCTCTTTAAACTCTATAATCAGTTGAAGCAGGGTGGTATTACGATGATGTTTATTGATTAGTTTCTGCAAGAAAGAGGTTATAAGAATGAAACCCTGTTTCTAAGACAAATGGAAAGGTCAAGCATTGCACCTGAAGGTTTGGTAGACAGGACTTTTGCCAACTTTCCAAGTGATCCACAGTTTAGTTCTTTTAATCAGCCTGAGGTAAAGAATGATGATGAGACAATGTATGCAAATTTTCAGCCTAAGATGGGCATCGCTGCTACTGTACGTGGTGAGGAAACGAGTTTGTTTCGTTTTAAAGACCACATAAAGACTTATTCGAAACTGTTGAAAAGAGGGGTGATGAACCCTCGAACTGTGGATTTTGGTTTCGTGGATTCCTTGAAGGTGAACCTGAGGGAGAAGTTCGCTCTCCTTCAACTTGAAAGATTTTGCTCTGAGATTTCTGTCGCTTACCCTGAATTAATTGCTTACTTCTATTTGAATCTATCTTTTCTAGACGCGAATAGATTTTGTTACGTGAATAGATTTTGTTTTACGGTAAGGGACAAAGACTTTGTGATGAATGTGGACACATTGGCAGATGTCATTGGTATGGAAAGAGGATGTTTCCAACCAATAAACGTATATGTTGTCATGCAACAATGTCTCTTGTTCGGGACAAACTTGCTGAGGGAGGAATTACATATTCCAGAATGTCTGCCTCCAATATTTTGCTACACAAGGTTGTAATCAATTGCATCGGCCCAAGTCAACCTCCAAGACAGATGTATCCCGTTCTGAGGCAAAGCTGATGTTTGCCATCAACAAATTATTTCAACACTTTTACATTCAGTTTCCAGCATCTCTCTGTGTCAAAACTATTGCTCCTATGGTGATAGGTTTGAAGATGATTTCGAAGATGAGACTAAAGGAGCTAAATAAAGCATTGGAGTGCTTGAAGGAAAAGTCCCTAACCAAAACAAATCAAGACTATGCCGCGAAGAAAAGAAAAGCAAGGAGCAAATGAGTGCACCTATCAAGAAGAGAAGAGCCTTTATCTTGCAAGACGAAGAAAAAGATGAGGATGATCTCACTCTCTCCACATTTTCGTTGAGAAATTTACGGAGTTTTGTTAGTTTTGAGCAACTAGAGGACAAAGAAAAAATAGGACGAGAAGAAATAAAGCAGAGAAGTGAAGGAAGAGAAGAAAGAAGAGAACGGAGTGAAGAAAGAAGAGAAGAAAGAGAAGAAAAAATTAGAGAAAAAGAAGAAGAGGGTTAAGATGATTCTTTTGAGCCAACTTTTGCAATATCCTTGTTAGAGGATTCTGAGAAGACTCGAAGTGGAACTGCAAGGGATGCAAGAGAAAAAGAACATCGCTTTGGAGCTGAGAAAGAACAAGAAGAAATTTTTTCTTCTCAACCTATAACCACAAAGACAAAGGGAGCTGCTGAAAATATAAGTACATCTTCTTCACCTGTTTTTACCAGTGATAATGTGAGCAAATCTCTAGCAAATCCAAAGGATGTATATGCCTCCCATTTTCCTGAAGCTAATATTGAGGCATCCTCTCCAAGTCTTGATGTTCGACAAACTAAAGTTCAATCATCTGTCAATACTCCACAAACTGAACGTGCAAAACTAGTACTCAAATAGCCAATTCTGCATACTTTCAACGATTCTTAGAACTCCTTGTAGAGATAAAGGCTCAGTAATATGAGATGTAGTGTAAAATTCAGAATCTCCAATCTGCACTAAAAGCTACTTCATTCTCTCTTCATGATCAGGTACAAGACCTTAAACTCCAACTTCAAGAGACTGCCAAGTCAAAAGATGTTGAGAATGTGTAGGATTCACTGCGAAAGCTGGAGGAAACAGTTCAGTCGATGGGAGACTTCTTCGCATCCCCAAACAGCCTTAATTTCTTCAAACTCTTTATTCTTCTCCACTTTTTGTTGTTGACAAAAAGGGAAAGAATGTGTGCAGATTTATCCTTTTGATTATCTGTTTGATGATGGTTGCTACTTTTTGTTACCTTTTTGGTTTGGACTTTTGACTGTTGAACTTTGTTGGATTTGTTGGACTTTTTGACATCTGCAATAACTTACTTTAGTAATACTAATTGTGGTTGGATAGTTAATTGACTTATCTTTTCAAGATTAACATGTTTTCTATAATTGCGAAATCGATGCTATCCAAGTCATAATCAACTTAGTTTTATAAGATATTATGTATTACTTAAGAGTTGTTTTGCAGGTCAAAAGTTCTTAAATCTGCAGAAAAGTTTTGTCACCATAAAAAATGGAGAGATTGTTGGAGAAAACTTCTTTACTGTTTTGAAGTTAACAAAACATTTCCAAAAAGTCTAGTCTGAAGACATCTAGACTCTAGTGTCAAAGTCTGAAGAGTGCTAGACTTTATATCAAAGTATGCCCGCATTGATAGTTTCCAAACTGAAAAATGAAAATTTTTCCAAATGCAAGATTATCTTTAAGGATTCGATTCATATGACTTATGGATGACCTTATGGCTGGATATAACACCTATATGATTGATTATCTTTATTGGAAACAATTCCGATAATCAAATCTTTTGAAAGGTAAAGTAAACTTGGAATGTTCTACTTATAGAAACCAAGATGCTGATTGTATGAGTGAACAAGATTGATGAGCTTTCATCACAAATCATCTAATGACTCGAGATCTCCTTAATTGATTCTATCCAACGGGTGAATTGGAAGAATTCCTTTGAAAAGTACCAACGGTCATGAAGACATGAAGGAGTATTTAAGGCGGACTCTCTAGTTGTTTGATAGAGTGCATGAAAGAAAAATTGCAAAATCTGAAGCTTCCTAGTTCCTTGATATTTCATCCACTAAGCTCAAATTGTATACAAAAGAGAGAAAATCATAGTGAAACTTTGTGAGAGATCAGTAGAAACTCTTCACTGTGAAGTCGAGATCACAAGACTATAAAATCTCTTTTGATTCTTTGGTGAAATCCAACCAGTAGGCTGTCAATTCGGGAGAGTGGATGTAAGCTTGATTTAAGCCAAACCACTATAAATTTTGTGTTCTTATTCTCTTCCCTCAACTCATTTATTATGATTCATAGCTCTAATCAACTGCTTAAGCATAAACTCCTTTATTTTGTTTGAAGTTTTATTTAATCGCTAAAATCTAAATTCATCTGTGTTTTTCTAAAGGCAAATTATTTTGATTGACTTTGCAAAGAATTTTTGTTCACACCTATTCACCCCCCACTAGGTGTTGTTACTAACCCTTTCACCCAACAACATGATCGTATAAAGATAAGAGCAACACCAACATGTTGAAAGAGTATAGAAAATGCCTTGTAAATCCCATATCTATATCTAGATCAAATTAGAAAACATCCAAATAGAAATCTAGGTCAAGAACGGGAGAGAGAGAAAAGCTACAAAAGAAATACCAGTTAATCACGAAATCACTTTTAGATAAGCTAACTATTGAAGACAGCAACAAAGGAGCCTTAGAGACTTGCAGAGCGCTTGACTATCTAAAGCAAGCATTAGAGCTGAAGCAAGTGAAAAACATCCAAAAGAGCAAATTCTTTTGAGACACTCATGCTTCGAACTTCTAAGCTCACAAGACAAAACTCTCCACTTTTGCGGAGGAAGTCAACCATATCATCCATGAAATCAACAAAGAGGTCTTGAAGATGAGGAGATAGAAAGATAGGGAGACATCAAGGATGTCACTACAAAGAGAGGGCTAGACAGCGGTTTCAGAAGAAGAGAGGAAACCCTAAGTGAGTAGGGCTTCACATGGTAAGTATTTACATGAATAATTTTTACATTTTTTTTTAATTATTTTTCTTTAAATTCCTTTTTTTTCTTATAAGTTCAAGGAGGGCTTCACGGCCCTTTCCTTTTTGTTTTTCTACTAAGTTCGGTGAGGGCTTAGTAGAAAGATGAGCATTCACATCAATGATTGCTAGCCATAATTAATAGGAATGACTATATTGATAAATTATCTAAAGGTTTATGATTTAGTTGGCTAAATTGAAATGTTTACAACTAAATTGATATATGTACAATAGATTTACAACTTTTTTTATAATTGTCCCCAAACTTTCACCTAAGACTAAGCATGGACATATATAATAAAGGAGGCAAATGAGGGACAAAGAAAGATTGGAATCTCGAAGCCAACTGCTAAAAAATCTTAAGCTATTAGGTAATGGTCTGATTCAAAATTTAAATATTATAATGCTCCCTCCATGTGTATGCTAGACTTAAAATTTTGTATGACCACTATTAACTTATTTAAAAGCTTAAACTATTGGATGAAGATGGTTTAATACTTACATAACATATTACTTTGGATAGTAAGCACAAAAATATCCTTCTTGATTGAGTATATTGAGGATATACATTGTGGTATTGTATTGTAATCAATACAATAATCACAAAGTTTGATTTTCCCATTAGTAAATTTCGACTCAACTCGACCCGATCCAACCCATTTTTCTAAACATTCTTGGCAAATATAAATTATATGATTCATGCATCGGATGAAATTAAAGGGGGAGTCTCAATCAGCAAATTTTAATTATGCAGTCTAACTAGTAGCGGTTCAACTGAGGTAAGGATGGGAGACTGATGATAATCTTCTCCATTATATCTCCAAATATAGATCATTGCACTACATTTCAAGTACTCTTTCACAGCACAAGTAAACAAAAGCTTTTTGATCGTAGATTCTAATCAATGTTAACTAGATTCACAGGCTGAAGCATTGGAATTTTTCTTCCGAGAGGTTCTAGAAATTCCATATGTTAGGACTTAGTCCACAGTCCCATAACTTTGGATGAAATTCTTCATGACCTCCATCGGCCGCGGATCCATTCACGAATGTTTTCAGCCGTTCAGATATCATCGCAGCACCTAAACTGGACTCACCGATCTGCAAAAACATCGAGAAATTCCCGATAAATATGAAGCTACTCTAAGAATTAGGTTTTATCAGGAAAAAGAAATTTTATTGGCTAAATCCGACCACGTCCGGTTCAGGTCGAGAATGAATTTCGCTGCTTCTCTCGAAAATTATTGATGTGTACCATGAGAAGGTGAGTTCCGATTTCAATAAATGGAGATTAAATACGTACCTTTGCATGGACCAGGTGGTAAACCGAGTTCCCGACGACGGAGAAGTTGGCATTCATTACCTCGACCTCTTCCTCGTGGAGCATCCGGAGAATCTCCGAGAAGACAAACTGATCATGAAGCCCGCTAGTTAATATCACCTCCAGAGAAGAATCTCTCACTCTGATCTCGATTTGAGGAGATTTGACGGCCTCCAGCGTGCTGCTGCTTGTGCTGGGGCTCGGTCTCTTCCTGCCCATCCTGTTTTCTTTCTTATCCTTGGCTTCCTTCACTGCTGTCTCCAGGCCTTTTATGTATTTTATGGCTTCATCTATCTGGTCAGGCAGTGATCTCGCTTCCTGCATTTATTCATCATGTCAAAGATCCTCTCAAATATGAAACGACTCAAACATGTGCAAGTAGATGCAAATGGACGTAGAGGACAAAGTATTTGAGGTATTGACGTCGTATGTACACCTTCATGCCAGAATAATCAATCATATACCTAAGCTTCAAAACTTCAGAAGCTCGATGATCCAGGAGGTTGTCAAGAGATGTAATAATGCCATAAAAATGGATCGACACGATGAGAGGATACAAAAGCGGAGGATGACAATTTCGAACATGATATGACACACCCGGACAAGCAAAAGAAAGACGCTAATCGACATGAACTGATATCACATTAGTCCTTCTCCAGTGACACGAATTCGCAACCCCAGTTTAACAGGTGAACACGAACAGTCGATCGAGAGAGAGAGAGAGAGAGAGAGAGGGAGAGAGAGTTAGAAACCTGATCAGAGGGCTGAGAGGGGAGGAGGGAGTTGAGCACGGAGTAGAGATGCTTCATCCGATTCCTTCGGTTCTTCTCAATGATCTTCCTCTCCGTTCTTCTTGAAGTCGAAGGCTGAAGACCCCTCTCCATGTCCTTCCCTATTACGTTCACAAGGGACAAAGCCATGAAAAACAGATACTATATTGTTATCGATGACAACGATGGTCGTCTTTGTGTGAAATGCGTTCCTCGGACTGGCGCCCTCGATTATATAAGCTCATGCCCCCTGTGGGAAAGAGGACAAAGTGCCCACTTACGTTTTCAGCGATTCAAAGAAAATGATATCGTCACAGCTACCGTCCATTTGTGTTTGACTTGGTGGGACAATGTAAGTCCTTTACGGTGAATTATTAATCCAAATCACACAATAATTCATCTTATGATGCACGTGTGTGAATAGGAAACTTAGCGATTTACGGAAGAGATTTATAAACGAGCCATCTTCGAATATCGATCGTATTGAATTATATTTCAACACTACCCAATGCACAATTGAAAGAACTGAGATTTCACCCAAATTATTATCAATTTTTTTTTCAAATGATGCTTAATCTTATATCATGCATTCAGTAATTTTGGTATTACAAAATATCACATTGAAATTTCACACGTGAATTATATGAATTTTGTTAATGATATAAGGAATGGAATATTTTTTCTTTTCTCTTGCTTTTTTGCATCCATCACTTTTAATGTGATATATTATTTTACAAGACTCTCCATTCCCTTCTTTGTCAATGATGAGTTTTGCCCTCACTTTTTCACAGTCTCTTTCTCCTAATCTTATCTGTTAAATTGCGAATAGATGCTTTATTCATTTAAAAGGAACATAAATTGTACGGCTTATCTATGAAATTGCAAAATAGATGCTTTATTCATTTAAAAAGAACATAATTGTACGTCTTTAATTCCATTGTAGAACGGAAATCGAAATAAAGTATTGTAAATTAAGTTTAGTGACAAAGCTTGTCGTAAGCAAGAATTAATCGACGGATGACGCGAGCGGGGCAACGTCGGAAAAGCGAAGTCAGCAACTGGAGAGGAATCAACGTCACTCGTCACCGTCAGCCGTCATATTGGAAAATTTTCCACCGTGGGAACACTAATTTTACACGTGGCACTGGCGGCGATTCTTGTCTTTTCTTTTTTTTTTTCGTTCCAATTCGGGAAAATCAAACTTCATCGTCTGCCAGATTATCGTGTAGACCAGGGCAACATTTTTAGACTTGCCCTGTTCGCCATGGACGACGACTTAAGCTAAGCCCTTTGTTCATGATATTGTCAAGGCATACACACGCTTATTTACTCATCATGCAGGTAAAAGTTTGTTGATTGCTTGATTTGCGGTTGAATTCCTCGGTCGATCGCTTTTTGATTTATTATGTTGAAGGAAATCACACGCCAACCTGATAAATCTCAGGCTCGAGGAATCTCCATTGATCTCTAGTTAAAATCCAACTGAGTTGCTCGAATTGTCATCCTTAAAAGTATAGGAAATCGAAGTCATATCGGGGGACTAATCTATGTGCATCATGTCGGTTTTTAACCTCGAAGATATAGTTTCTTGGCTAATCATGTTTCCTATAGATGAATTTTTATAGCCCGAATTCTCAAGCTCTGCTCAGGAGGAGAAAATTAATTCGCTGCTTGCTTCCTTGTACATTGTTTTGCTTTGATTAGGAAAGCCTTCGTCATTCCGCAATGTGCATCATAATGGAGATTGCGTCATTCCTATGTGCTCATCAACGATAGTCATTTTCCACCCAAATCAATCCATCACGAGATACAACAAGAGAATCTACGAAAGCTGGATGCAAATTTACTCCTCAATAGTTGTTTTTTTCTTTTTTTATCAATTAAATCGTAAACCTTTTTATATTTATGTTAATTTAATCCATTCAACTGAATTTGACTAGCCAGTGCTAATTTAAGATAACTTTAGGTGACGCGTAGATAATTTTCTAATATTATTTTAATATTTTTCTCAAAATATTTTATTATTTTTTCTTTTTCCTTTCTTTCTCTTTATTTTCATTTTCCTCTTCCTTCTTTCTTTAGTTGATCACCTAATGGAGGCAATTGACCACTAAAGAGGGCCCACCTCACTATTAGTGAGTGAGGTTGAGCCTCGCTAGTCAAAGGGGAGAAAGAGGGAGGTGGAAAAAATATATATATAATTAATAAAAATTTTGAAAAATATAAAAATATAAAAATATTATTACGAATTATATACGTTAACGTCGATCGTATCATATTAACGTCAGTTGTGCCATGTCAGCACCGATCAACACAGGTACAAAAAGTCTATAATTCAATTAATACAATTATAATAAATTTATAACTCTTTTGATAATTTTCACAATAAATTACTCTTGTCGCACATGGTGTTGACACAGTCGCACCTGGGGCTCTCCCCATTAGTAAGCCAACAGAGGCCACATAAATCCGGCAGGCTCGGTGGCCTCGGGACCACCGGATTCAATATTGTCCGCTCTTTAGAGCGTTCGGAAATTTCTCGGCTGGCACCTGAGGCCGGGACAAAGGCGGTGGACCTGACCTGCGTCATTTACGATGTCCTTTTCGTCGTCTTTCAAAGGCTCCAGTGCGAACGGCTGGACGTCGCTGTAGGAATTGCGGCCTTTGGCGGATTCCAGACACGCACGGATGCGACAGTGAATGAAGAAAGGAGTCACGTCCGACTGTGTCCTGTCCGCCCTTGCCAAAGAGGCTTGACCGACCAAGTCAACCAACAGTGACCTCGTTATGGAGGCTTGACATGTTGCTGTCGCAATGGGGCTTCCTGGAAGGAGGGAGGAAGGTCCGGTTTTTGGTTACTGCTCCTGCAAGCAAAGTGAAGATGCTCCTCTCCCCCACCACGTCCACCGTCCAGAGGCAAAAACCTGTTGAGGCTGCTGCGCTTCTTTTTCACCAGAATGATTTGAGTGGAGATAAAAATGAGTCGGAAAGACAAAAAAGATGTACCCTAAAGTTGTTCAGATAAGCCTCAAGGACATTTGACTAATATAAGCATGTGATTAATTTATGTTTGTAACGAATCTCTTGTGGGGACGAGGATTTTTGAATGATTATATGCGAATTTCGAATTGAAAATGACTCCAAAAAGATAGAGACGATGGGTCTGGATTTTAGTCGAGCAAGTCTCGAAATATTATATTTATTCTAATTTGAACCAAACTGAACTAGCCAGCTGGCTAGTTCTCACAATTAAGCCAGCTCCCGATTGAACCCTCTTTCTATGAGTCTAGTATTGTATCTTGTAATATTGTACAAAGAAATGCATATGTAAATGTCGTTAATCTATGGTGATATTAACAACTTATTTTTAGGCCACAAAAAAAGAAAAGTAATTAGAAATGGTTGTAGTATCCACTCCTTTAAGAATTTGTAATTCATAACATGTGCCAGCAGCCCAACGAGGTAAACCCTGGAGCAAGTAGAGTCACCACCACCCTTACTTGCCGGTAAGTCATGGGTTCCTTTCCAACAAGGCATGCCGGGTAAATCGTGGGTTTCTTTCCAATAAGGCAGACGACGCAGGGAGTCAAACACTAAACCTCTCGTGAAAGGAACAAGTGCTCAACCAACTACGTCGCCACCACGGATGGTTGTAGTTCATGACATGTTGTTACTCTTATAGCAGCCTAAAACTTATTATACTAGAAAAGACCTATTATATACTTTTAATTGGTTAAACCAAAGCCTCTTTTCCTAGTAAGTTGTTATTACATGAAACCTAGTACATTTACAATATTAAAAGGGTGAGTTTCACGGGATCTTGTTCATCGTTACTTAGGTACGTTTACTACATTTGTGTAATAGTTCTGCCTCTTTTCCATCGTAGGAACCATGTCCATGTTTCTAATTATGTTTGTGGATTAGGCATAAACACGGCAACGTCCGACTCACCACACCGCTAACTACAAATGATTTTATGTTTTTAGCACCGCCTCAAAGTTCAATCTTAGGAAAAATTATCAAAATAGTTATAAATCTATTACACTTATACTAATTCAGTCTTGGCCATATTAGTCTTAAACTTTTTAACAATATGCTAATGTAGTCCTTCTAGTACATCACGCAACCATTCGTGTTTTATATTATATGGTTTCCTTTCTTTCTCCTTATCCATCACAGCGCCAAAGTGCGGTTGTTCGCAGGTCGATGAGAAGTTTACTCGCGAAGTCACGTGTTATTGACTTTTTGGTTCTCATGTTCTTAACTTCTTACCTTCCTCATATCTTCTCAGTGCATTCCCAGAACCTGGGTTCGAATGGAACAACTTTACCAAACGGATAAGATGTTCAAAAGGTGGTCTAGACCTTACCTTGTGAAAGCTTCCTTTGGGAATTGGAAGAATGGACAAAAGGTGGAGCCAAACGTGCCGTTTTTCTTCCACTAATTTGCTGGTCTTCTTATTTTATCCACTTATTGACGGAAGATATTGTTTCCCCAGGTGGTGCCTGTGCGTTGACATCGGCATTGCCTTCGGTGAAGGGGGTAGAAAAGTTGGGGAAGGAAGTTTCTCCGTGGTCGACAAGGGAGTAAGGGATCGAAAGCCGATTGCAATCAAGTCTTTCCGGTCAAGAGCGCCCTACCAAAGCCACGGCGCATTGTATTTCATGCGTTAGCAATTTAAAAGTGAGAAGTCTTCTTCCAGCAACCTAACATGTGGATACACCAAATCTGATTCAAATTCTCTGACCCAGAGCAAATAATTAAGAAAACAACACAAACATGGTTTTAAATCTGTTTAGAAGCTTGATGCTTATTGAGGAACGAAGGGTAGAGATCTCGTTGAGGACAATCCGGGTTATTTTATAGTCCATGCTACAAAGTTGAAAAAGTCTTCTTCAAGTCTATGAAGCCAGTGTTCTGACGTGCAAATGCCCTTGCCTGAAACAAAAATTAAGCTGAAATCAGATGGGACATGCGAATTGTGTAAATGAAGAATGAAGTGACATGGATTAATATTTACACTTTGAATGAAAGCAGGAAACTCCAGACATGCCTATATGTGTAAAACAAATGGAGTGGCAATGCCATAAGCAAAAAGAAAGGTGCGCGCACACAGGCTCACTCATAAATACAGACTTTGGCTTGCACATCCACACGGTAGTACATCAGCAGATGAACGCGCGCGCACATGCACATGTACATGAACGTCCACTCCTACCCACCTTACAAACAGAAATAGATAACCTTGCAACAGTAATATAAATTAACCAGGAAAGGTACCTTTGAGTATTTACTACAGCATATCTTGTCATTTAAAGAAGTGGTTGCCATTCAAGCAATTTTCCTGCGAACATTGGGATGATCTCGCCAAATGGAAAGGAGAAAGATTCTGGGACAACCCATGGATTCTTCCTTAACGTAATCTTCGATTTGTTCCTTGGAAGCCCATAGAAATCCGGCCCGTTAAAGCTAGTAAAGGCTTCTAGCTTGTCAAGTGCCCCTGCCTATCAATAAGGAACTGCTATCAGCATATGTTACCATTTAGGTACCAAAAACCAAATGCCAAATAATTAGATGACAAGGATTGATGAAGTGTCCATCAACAAGACAGAGAAAGTATGAACCTAAACACAAGTTGACCAAATCCACATGAATTTGAGGACTAAACTATTGAATTTAATGAATTTAAGGGCAACATGCATCTTTTAATCCTTAATACCTAGTAGGAGAAAATTGATTTGAGTAGAGAACAGCTTCAATGTATTAATGCTAATATATAGACCTCATAAGAGAACGCTTTCTTTCAATGGCTAGATCCAGCTAAATGTCACAGCAACATAATATTAAAACACCAGCTCAGGCAAACTTGTCAACTGAGATTCGAGAAGTTGATGTAAGATGTGATTTTATAAATCGGTTATTAGGTAAGTATGAAACAAGGTGTAGGGTTTTCTCTTGGTGCTCTCTAATTAGATCTCTTATGTGATATATTATCAAGTCATTGAATAAATATATGGTCATCATGTCCTTACTCTCTTCTTCTCTTTTCAGATTCTAAAACTTTCACAGAAGAAATAATTATTCCTGCAAGACTACAATGACAAACCAGGACTTTTAGCTAGTAAGTGCACATAGCTGTGCTACAGAAAAGTTGCAGACAAAAACACAATGCAGGCATTCTTAGTTACCTTGCTTATGTCTTTTCTCCTACTTTTCTATATCGAATGACATCTCCTAACTACTATGATATCGGAGAAAGGGTCCATGGACCATTGCTGATTTAAGTATATCTAACCTGACTTGAGACCTTCACTTATAGAAGTATGATATAGGTATTAAATTTAATTAATGTAGCAGTTAGAATTAGAGAGATTTTTCATTTCGAGCAAGCAAATTGGATTTTAAATAAACAATCTTGAAGACTTTCATATGTCAACTGGAAAATTTACTATGACATCCTTCAAGGAAGTTTATATTCAAGTATAATATGAAATCTCACAAACAAATCAAAAGGCAGAGATGCATCAAACTGATGCCAGCTAGAAAACAAGAAATTTCACATTACACAATATCATAGCTTGACAAATAATCAAATAAAAGGTGCAAGACCATATCCATGGACAAATTCTGTCAACCTGTTGGGAACTTGATTGGTAAATTGATTTCCTCTTCTTTTTTTTTTTTTTTTTTTTCCTTTTCTTTTTTTTTTTTTTTTTTTTTTTTTTTTTTTTTTTTTTTTTTTTTTTTTTTTTTGGTGAGGGGGTGGGTGTGGGTCAGAGAGATGGGAAAGTACCTCTTCAAAGACCTTAGCATAGAGTGACAAAGCAACTGGAGCATTGTAGATACCAGCACATCCACAAGGACACTCCTTTCTTCGTCTCTCATGAGGAGCACTATCAGTTCCAAGGAAGAATTTTTTACTTCCACTAGTCACAGCTGCCACAATGGCCTGTCCTAGATGGCATCAAACATGACCAAGTGAATCTCAAGAAAATAAGTTTTCTACAAGTAAAATTTGGGAAAATTAATAAGCTTTAAGCACACTGCTCTGGAAAAGCTCATGTCAGTGTCAATCAGGATGAATAAATCATGATTTGGGGAATTTTGAGCAAGATGTGTAATTGATGCAAATTCAGGAAGGGAAGATCGCTCAGCAGTTAATATACTTCAATAGGCCTATCAGACTTTAAATTTCAAACCAGCATGTAGCCCATCATTAAATCTCCAGGCTACTTAAGATTCCTTAGCAAGACCAAAAGGCAAGTTACATAGTACCAGCAGCAGCATACAAAAATAATCACTTACTGTGGGTCTCTCTTTTTAGTACAGGAAGGCAGTAATTATGTGGCTGCAATCCTCCTTGGAATATAGAGTTCCTATTCAAGAGAAGATGCTGTGGAGTAACTGTAGCCGCTATAAATCCTGAAAAATTATACAGATTCAGATTCACTCTCTTATTCTTCAGTTCTTTATAAATTTTTGTCAGAAGAGGGCTTGGGGTAAAGTAAAAAGCCATAAATTGGCATTGTACCTTCTTTGCTAGACTGAACAAAACTAACAGCATCAGATGTTGTGATGTGCTCCATCACAATCTTCAGCTGTGGAAGTTTGTGGATCAAAGGCTGTAAAACAGTGTCAATAAAGACCTTTTCCCGATCAAATATGTCCACAGCAGCATCCGTAACCTCCCCATGGACCTGCAAGTAGCATCTAAAGCATTTCTAAGCAAGAACAGCAACTTCTCTAGTCAATCTACCACCATAATGAAAGAGGGAAAATGGCATATCGCATTTGCATAATGATTTACTAAAAACAAGGATAGATAGGCACCCATTAATTTAACAACCCTGCAGCAATTTCATCCAAGAAGCAGTATAAACATTAACAAAGAAAAAAACCATTGGATACATATGACCAATACATAAAAACTACCAAACCGTCTAATATTGTGTCAGATTTCACATAAACTCACATTAGCTCTCACTGTTCCTCTCTTCCAAAGACATGGTAAAGTGTTTAGTTCTCTTACAATTTAATTATTCTCCAATTTAAATTGCAGCAGGCATACCATAATACAATCCATCTGCACATGTAACAAACCTGAAATCTTGATTGAAATTCAAGGCTAGATAGCTAACAACAATTAATTTTGAAAAAATAAGTTACCAGCAAAGGCATGTCTTGCTTGACCATTTCCTCAAGGACAGGAAGGCATTTTCCTAGAAGATTGGTAACACCTTCCTGAGAATTTGTAGTAGCGCCAGCTGGGTACAGCTTTACTGCAAACACAGCACCACTCTGTCCTGCTTATGCAATTAGTATCATCACTGACTCTTGACTAACACTGAAGAATAACAAATTAACTCTGAAAAAAGAAAAGAGAGAGGAGGCAAACGACTCTTTTATTTTCTGTAAAATTGGATTCTGAACACTGAACGTCAATGAAACTGCTAGCACAGAGATATTGCAAAAAGGAATCATTGACAAGATCTCAATCATGAAAAGGACAGAAGAGAAAAACAAAGGAACCATCAAAAGGACATAATCCTCAGGAAAAAAATTATTTATCCTTAGCAAACCAAAAAGCTTAATTCCATTAAGTTGCCAACCAAGACAAGCTCAAAAGGTACAAGGTGCACTTACCTGTATTGCATTTTGGAAATCTATCAGCCTCTGCCTAATTTTCCTTTTTATTATCTTATTAATTAGAAGCAGGCAAGTAGTTTCATCAAAATCTTACAAAGAAAGCAAATTTATTTTTAAAAAAAAAAATTGATTACTTGATCATAGTCGACGTGAATTAATATGCAGTGTCATGAGAAACTCAAATAACAAAGACCAAACAGAGTTAACATTTACAATGGTCATGAGCATGACAACCTCAATAAACTTCAAACCTCTTAAATAGTAGAGCAGAGAAAACTTCAAGTCAAAATAATGTACATATACAGCTTCAATTAGAAATGAGGAACTGCTCTGAATCTGGATGCAATGTAAGACTTACTGGCTACTTTGATCTCATTTGGTTTTGTGGAATCCGTCAAGTAAAGTGTCATAAGAGGAGTAAAGTTGCTGTTGGCTGGCAATGCTCTCATGATGGATTCCCGATAGGCCACTGCAGCAGATGTGGTAGTGACAGGAGGCCTCAAATTTGGCATCACTATAGCCCTTCCAAAATGACTCGCACTGGAGAAGTGGAAAATACCACACACAAGAAGGTGACATCAGGCAACTAGCTCAAAAGATAGGGACACCTCCCATTGTGCGATAATTTGTATTGACTAGAGAACATATGCATACGAGTTATGCAAATCCACAAAAGAAATATAGCTAAAAATAGATGACCTGTGCGGGAGAACAGCTTCAAGAAGACTCCCATCACGAAGGTGAAGATGCCAATCATCGGGCTGTGTTAGAGTCAACTCCATCCTGGTTCCTCTTGATTTTGACAGATTACGCCCTTCAATCTTAGCCGAATTGAACTTCAACACCTATGATGCATATGGATATCTTCATAAATTTAGGACAGCCTAAAAGGAAACAAATGTATTTTGTAAAAGACAGGTCTGCAAGGAAGCTTGCAATAGAAGAATTAACATTGAGGTTCAAAATGAACTAGAATTAAAGTTTCAAGTTAATTCTAATGCCATGAAATGCTTATAAGTTACAATAAAAGAAAAAATTTGAATGCTATAAAATTCAGAAACCCAATGAACAACCTCTAAAGCATGTACTCAATTTACCCTTTGCATAACGTTTTACCAATCCAGTTGATCACTCTACCATGTAGCCATTTACCCTATAACTTCCATTCATCAAATATCATCAATTATCTTAAAAAGTAAAAACCACCTATTGATAATGATAGCAATAAAGAAGTTTCAAGCTAATCAACTGTAGTCAGCACTAGTGGGTGGAAGCACACACTTTCAACAGCATTTGGCTCAATGAGATACTCAACTGTAGTATCAAAATCAAAGCTACCTAGCATTTGAACCTAACAATAAGGTAAAGGTGAAGAAACCCAACATGTGAACAAGTCAAACAAGCAAGTACCAATATAACTTCTGAACTTTGGATCCCGGATTCAACAAATGAAAATTTAGCATTTTAATATCCCCAGTGGTCCCTATACTCTGGCTCGATATTCAAAATCATCCCTCTACTTTTTCTTTGTTCAAAATGGTCCTACATTTTAAAATGGTTCACCGTTTGTCCTGGAACCATTCCAGTGACAGTCACAAAAAATGTACCTCTTATGAACAAATTAATGGAAGGACAATTGGTCGACTGTTTTTAAAAGTACAAGGAAACTTTTGGAAAAAGAAAAATGTAGAAGGACAACTTTGAATTTTAAGCAAAAGTACAGCGCTTAATGTCATCGAGAGAGAATTGGCAACTTAGAATAAATCATCTGTATCCACTGAAGCACATTCCAAACAACAATCACGGTATTTCACATAAGGACCAAAGAACGACGTATGTTCTACAGGGGACGAGTTGTGCCTACATTGCATGGTAGGACCAGTGTCTTTATCATTCCAACGCCGCCGAGCTAAAGCCACTTCACAATTTGAGACCTCAGGAGAGCTCCAATCGACGTTCTTGGAAGCAAGAAATATGCATATTAGCGTGCAAACCAGACTACGGCCTTGAAAGCAACTTGAAACTCGCAGGACAGGACCCACATCAAAAGCTACACGCAGAACAGACCCGCGCACGGGAACAGCGTAACTCGCTCGCAATGCCTTTCATAGGCAGAACCCAACACCCACAACCTTTCTCAGCGGAATATTTTCAAGCACGTGGCGTGCAATAGCCCAAGTGCCCACACCAAGTGAACCAACATGGCCCGTCACGCAACCAACAGCAGCATCACAGCACAACGCATCATGCCCACTTTCCCCACTAGCACAAGCACGCACAGAAAAGGAAAATTGAAGAACGAGGCATTGAAATTAGGGAAGTCCGAGGCGAGACTCGAGCTAAGACTTACAACACTCTGCTTCAACCAAGCGCCTCTCAGCCGCATTCGAATTCGCGGGAGATGGGTCGATGTCAAAGCTAGTGATGGGAATCGAATTCCGTGGATTCTGAGCGAGTCGAGGTCAGTGGCTTATATAATACATCCGCATTGCACGAGGAAATGGATGCCGAGGCGTTCTTGCGCGTGATGATGATTGTGGGGAATCGCAAGAATATATAAAGCGTATGGTTAGAAAAATCCAACAAGGATCAAAATAACGAAATAGTATTAAACAATCCAAATCCCACATGCTGTTTCGGAATCTAGTCAAATTCAAATGTGTATATCTACCCATTAGACAGTATAAGAAAAACTTGCAGTTATTTTTTTATTTTCCAAAGACTTGTTTACTTGGTTAATATTGGGACGGCCTTTCTAGCTATATTTTTCGCTGCTCGACTCGGGCCTAATTCTAAAATATTAAACCTGTTTTAATGACAGGTACCCAATGTTCTGGAGACCTATTACCCAAGAATCCATACATGTTTCCCGTAGGTTTTACCGTAATTGGTTTGTCTGGGGATGTGTGTATCCATGTTTTTCCACCAATGCACACATTCCTTAGCCCTGCTTCCATTTGTCTAGATGTGATCCAAAAGCTTCGAGCTGGGGGGCTATGCTCTCTATCTGGACATATCTGGATTGCTTGGATTTGGCTGGAGAGGCGACAAGCACGGGGCAGCATCGATAAGCTCGATCCTCTCGACACGCTGCAAAACCTTTGACCCAACAAGAAAATTGATTGTTATCCTCGAGCTCTGCTGCATCAGTTAAAAAGAGAGGACTTTTACCAATGAATAAGCATGCTACACTAGTTTTTGAGTTGTAACTTGTTTTTCCACCTAGCTTTGTAATTATTTCAGATCTTTGCAGGATTCAGGAATTCGAGCAAAATTTCATCTGGGATTTCACAACTCCAGTTACAAAGTGACAATAAATGCTAGTTTCTTTATAAAGATTTCGGTGGGTTCAACTCTGCTTTTGTTCCAGTAGTAGCTGGATGGGGAATTCATTGCTGCACTAACAAAGAAAGAAGATCGCTGGAGTCTAGAGTCTAGTTTCTTTCATGTGAAGAAATCCCCTTAAGGACCTTACAACCTGAACCCCAGGCATTAAAACTAGTCAGGTCCATAAAGCTGCGGAGGCAAAGCCTGTGAACAGCAGCGATTAGGACTTCAAATCTCTTTCAAAATCTAAAAATGGCTCATCTCATCTTCTTGCAAGATAGGGCCACTTGATGATATGTTCAAACTCAAGAGACTTACAACGAGTTCTTTTGTGCATGTTCCGATGTCCATATTTCACAGGAAGCATGGAGCTTTAGAACAGTCCGATGGTTATGGTTGATGAAGCTGCAAGTAATTCTCTTCTCAAATTCGCTCCTTTCCCCGCAGATTGATCTTTGCTGATGTTTTCTTGTAGCGTACTATGTTCCTTCTGTGTTCCTTTTGATTATTGTTAACGAAGAGAGCGTACACAGAGGACGACAGAATGAGCAATGCGCCTTCTATCTGAGAACGGGCTAAGAGGTGAGTGTAAACCAAGGAAGCAAAGAAGATCTGAAAGGCCCAGGCTTTCACCAGTGTGCTGCAGACGTGAAATTCTTGATGAATCTCTACAAATTGAAATGAAAGATCCTGAGGATGGTTCCGGTCCCCTTGAAGATTATTTGCAGATACTTCATAGTTTCTCGGCTAAATCTTGCAGATCTTTTGAAATTTCTTTTGTTGAGTACCATTGTGCTTTTAGCATAATATCTCACAATTTTTCTCTCTAGTGCCCGACGGCAGGCAAGAATGACAAGCCCCCTTATTGCGCCCATCTCGCATGCGCCTCAGCAATAAAATCGGAAGTTAAATTGATTGTTTCCATATATCAAAAGAGTTTATAGTTGAAGTTGCTAATTATGACATGGTGTTCCGAACAGCATCTTAGATGACGTGTTTCGATGGTTATATACCGTTGATTGTAGTTTTGAGACTGGGATGCTATTACGCTCCTTGAGGTTTTTTTTCCTGGTAGATTCCCTTACATTGATTGTCTTCATTGCCTGTTCAAGTGTCGCTAAGGGCGCGTTTCGAGAAACAATTTTTGAACAAAAATGGTTTTTTCTATTTCTAAGTCCATAAACAATTTCTAAATATAAGAATGCGCTTGATAACTGCAAAAATTTTCTATCTCAGGAATATAAATGCGTTTAAAATAATTTTGTTATTTTTTTAATTTTTCAATATTTTTATTATATTTTTCTTTTTTTTCTTCTTTCTTTTTTTTATTTTTTTTCCTTCTTCCCTTGGCCGGCAACCAATTGGGCAAGGTCGCGAGGGCCAACGAGCTCACGAAGCCTCGCCAGGCCACCACAAGGCTCAACCTTGCCCAAGTAACACGAGGTTGGCCTCACCCGGCTAGGCGAGGCCAAGTGCCGACCGACAAGGCTCGGCCTCGCCTTAGCTTGGCAAGGCTCAAGCTCACCTAGATCTAGCGAGCTCGGCCTCACCTTGGTATTGGGTGAGCTTCTCACCCGCCCACGATGATGCTCCAGCAAGATCGCCAGTCCTCATTAGTCGGTTGCCAACCATAGACGAGGCCAACAACCAGCCAAAAGGAAAAAGAAGGAAAGAAAAGAGGATAAGAAAAGATAAGATAAAGAAAAATTGATTCTCGGAATTATTCTCAAAAACAAAAAGCTACTTTTTTCTACTTCTTATTTTTGTTTTCAGGAATAAAAATTTTACCAAACACATTTTATTTTTTTTTGTTCCTAAAAAAAAAGAAAAAAAGAACAGAAACACTTTTTATCAAAATTTTTGACATTTTAGCAAACACGTTTAAGAAACAGAAAAACAAAACATTTTTTATCAAACAGGACCTAAAGGTCTACCTAAAGAAATTTGCTTGGAGATGGAAGAATTGCTTTCTAAGGATGTAGAACAAAAAATACAAGACTTAATCTATAGATGTTAATCTAATAGAATCATGATTATTTTATTTTTTATCACTCCTCTTATATATATGTGTGTGTAACCAGTGCTAATAGAAATCGAACCCTAGACTAGCTGCTCTTTGAACCCAACCCCAATCCCTTTACCAATAGGGCCACATGCCTGTTGACGTGGTGAACTGGTGATCCAATTAATTTACAAAGGAACAAAACAAACATCTTATGCTTATGGCACATCACTTGATAAAGATTGCTCATGTATTTAAAATCATTCAGTTTCATTAATTTAATAAAGACATAACTAGTCAGGCAAACATCCACGAAACACAATTGTAATATTTTGATTCACCAAAATAAACTGAATTATACCTAACGGTTCTTTTTGCAAATTTAATCATGGTATAAGACCGTGTTAGTTTGATTTATCTTTCGATTAGAATCTCTACATATTCACTATATTATTGAAGAAAGGTAGTTACCCAAATAGCGACGACTTGGTCGTCTGAACAGAGGCCTCAAATCCAACTCATCATATAAGACGAGGTGGTCGACTCTTGCTCTTCGGATTTGACACCCACGTTAGCTTGGAAATTAACAGATTTTTTTTTTTTTTCTTAATTTGTGAAAAAACAAAAACTCTAGCTTCAATCCCAATCTTGACCCAAATTTTATTTTCGTCTCCCAAAAAAAGAATTCGACATTCAATTGCTCTCTAAATCTAGTCCCTCTTGTGTTTCCATCCAATAATGCCATTTAAAATGCGACACGTCATTTCCTATTCATTCAATCGACTCATGTCCATGTTAATTTGGATGGATTTATACAACTTGAGAGCTTTTCTTTCATAGACTCTGTTGTTCAAGGTCACAACTCATGCGAGGATCAAAGTTCTTCAGTACAACATCTAGTTTAATATGAGAAGCTTCCACATACGAACTTTAACAGGGATCCCACACCCTTTTTTTGCGAACAACTTCTATTAAAATTTTATTTGCTATGAAGTTGTATATAAATTAGATCCTATCGTTGGTCTTATTAACTCGTTTTATGCCGATAATGAGATTTAGAATCGATGAACCAAACACATGGCAAACTCACTAGACATACACAATTTTTTATTGAAACTCTATGGGTGGCATTCTAAATCCGCCATCAAATCCTAGGACTCAACCCTAAACGGGCGGCGGAAACTATCAAGTTGGAGTATGATGACAAGGGCAGAGGAAATTTCCGATGAAAATGAAATACATAGAGAATCGAAGAACACCAACAACGAAAGCGCTATATCGGACTGACACTAACACTCAGACACAAAAGCTAAGGAAGTCAATGGGATTCCTTACATGAACCTGCAGGGTACGAAACTTGTCTATTTGGAACGTATGGGGATTGTCCTCCTAGGAAAAGCCTTAAAAGCCTCAATTTATGGCACGTGGACTAGTCACGAGCACTTGTCTTTGCGCTAAGGTTTTGCTCGCGCGGTTAGCGAGGATGTCGGGGATGTCCTCAGCGCATGTCATTCTTAACTTTTGCAAATTCCCACGACCAAACTTCACGTGAAACCAAACCTCGGATTAATTAGCCTTTTAATTAGCAAACGTAATTAGTAATTCTCAGCAACGTAACTTAGATGAAGAGGCCGGAAGTTTTTGTGCTCGTAATTCTTTGACGCAATGAAAAAAAAAATTAATGTAGGAGAAAATTACTGAAATTCCCAAGTCGAGTTGGTTAATTCCGAATTTGGCAGTAATTAGATTTGGAAATTATGCTTGATAATGACGATCTGTATTGCAATTTAAAAAGGCTGCTTTGCATATGATTTTCCGAGCTAGTGTTCACCTTATGATGAAACTGAAGCCAAATAAAAAATATAAAAAATAAAAAAGGGACTCGAGGAAAATGGGAGCCTTAAAGCAAAATCAAAATTCTTTCGTCCTTTACAATTTTCCTTAATCCATGTGCTTTACTTTCCGGACTAAAACTAATATTTATTTAGCAAAGGGACTGAATTTCCGCATCTTAACTTCACCTATAACTTCGAACTTCTTTTTTGGGAGTTATCTAATAATGCCTCTAAGAAAAAGTCGTTTATTAATCAAGAATATGAAATAACAACGTTGGCAAAAACGAAAATCCTCAGACTTTAGACCCCTAATTCTAGCTAAGACAGCCCTAAGAGTAAGTTAAGCCAAGCCAAGTACAATTCAATCAGCCACCAATAAGCAAACTAACTCCAAGAGCGATCACAAGACCAACGCCGCCCGCACAAGGAAACCCCGCTTTCGACGCCGAGGAACGCGACGGGGCGGGCACAGGAGCATCTGCATCCGACGGGCTTGCACCCGGGGGCGAATCCGGCTGAGGAGGTGGCGTGACCGGAGGTTGGACTACGGGCGGGGCCGGATATGGAGTCGGGGCACCGCCGGGGGACTTGCCCCGGACGGCCAGAACGACAACAATGAGCTTCTGGCCAGCGTTGCACCTGTCGGCGATGCCGCTGATGAAGAAGAAGGGGCCGGAGCGGTCGAGCTTGAACCTGGAGGCGCCGTCAGTGAGGGAGAGAAGAGGGTTGTTGGTGTCGCAGGAATTGTAACCGTCCTTCGTCACCACCAGGACCGAGTCCTTCCCTTTCTGGTACTTGAAAACTACGAAAACAAACGGACAAACATCATCAAGTCAAGAAAACGTATGACATTGCTTATAGCCCTAAACAGAAAGAGAGAGAGAGGAGGATTACTAAGGGTGTCGTTGACTTGGAACCGATTTCTCTCCGCCCAGTGATTGTAGGACTCGGAAGGGTTTTGCAACCAGCCATCCTTACCACCCACGTAAAACTCCCAGGCTTCGGAGCAGGTCGCAAACCACACTGTTGCCGCCACGAACTGCCACGCCGTGAATCTTGTGGACTCCATTAGAGACGGAGAATCAAAGCTAGCTCGGAGAGAGAGAGACAGACAGAGACAGACAGACAGACAGACAGAGAAAGACAGAGAGAGAGAGAGAGAGAGAGAGAGAGAGAGAGTATAAGCAAGTTGGCGAATGGTGAAGATTGGGTATGGAAGGAGGTATATATATAGAGAGAGCCGAGAGAGGTTTTCACACCATATTTCGCGAGGTTACCGTTGAGAGCGAGAGCATGCAAGAAAAATGCGCAGAGATTGCCAGGGACAGAAGGATGAACCTCGTTGGGAAACATTTGGCCTCTACTCCACGTCATTAATTAGCAATTTAGCAATTAGCATGCGTTATCTCTTCCTTTCTCCTTTACTTTTTCTCCTCCTAATTATGTCGACACGTGTGGGCTTGCCATGGATTCAACGGCCATCACCACTGCTACTAAAGTCTCTTGCTTTTGGAACCAACAAATCGTTTTGACTAGGGTTTTTATTAGCATTTGTTCTTTCGGCTCTTTTCTTCCCCGTTTGATTAGCCTCCCTCGCGCCCGACTCCATAAATCCTCATTTCTCACCAGCCGTTTCGAAACCTTTCAACGGGTACAGTGATTAAATGTGGCATTAACCTTCGTCAAATTGGTGCTAACTGCTAATTCCTTAAACGTAACTAAAAGTTTGGGGGGTGTCACGTCTTCTTGATGAAGAAGGTAAAACTAATGTTTTCATGGGAATTGCGTGGGACGTTTGCTTGTCTTTGTCTCTTCTTTTGGTTTCGTTCGGTTGGAAGTCTTGGAAGGAAAGCTTCCCAACGCACTTACCACCTTTGTAGCTATGCCCTAGGATGGTGTTAAAATAGTGGTTTAGGTGAAGAACTATTGTTTAATGCCAATAAATGTAGTCATTTGGTCATGACTATCGTACAGTTCTCTTTCCCTATCAGATATTACATAAGTTTACCTTCCACGTCGCACTTCTCTTTTCGCAAGTATTTTCGTAACCCATTAAATGGTGAGGATGCAATGCCACATTCATGTCCATCAACTACCAAGATGCCTTGCACGGATCCAAGACTTTAGATATTTATTTTGGTATGTTTATAATGTTGGCTATTGCCATAATTTGTATTTATCGACTTTTCAATTTATGAATGGACACGCTAAATGTTGAGAGGTATTGTGTTCCGATAACTTTACAAAGTTCATCATAATTGCCCTATTTTTTTTTCTTTCAATTTGTCCAAATTTCATATCCATTTATCTAATATTTCTTGGTAAAGCAATACCGATGATAAAATTTAATGGTACAAAGTCTAAGTTAGAATTACCATAGGAAAAATTATCCAAAAAGTCCTAAACCTATTATACTTTTATCAATCCAATCCTAAGTATTTTAATTTTGCTAATTGAGTCTTAAAATTTTCCAAGGTTTGACCATTGAGTTTAATTTATCAATTTTGGCTTGAAATTGCTCATATGGCAATCCAATCAACGCTACTATCTAACGTGGACGAATTTTAATAATTTTTTTCGATTTTTTTTATTTTTTTCCTTCCTTTTGTTCTTTTTATTCAAAGGGCCATGAAGACCATCAACCACTTGCTAAGGGCTAGCAACTGCTACCAATCCCTAGGCAAGAGAGAAGGTCGCAACACTCACTAGATAAGCCCTTGCTAAATTTGGTGAGGCAAGGGTGTATCAACCCTGTCTTAGGCCCTTGTCAGCCAAAATAAGGGTGAGTGAGGGTTGTGACACCCTTGACATGGCCTATGAGGGCTCATGATGCCCATACTCGCCTTTGCGAGGGGCCTTAACCCCTCATCAGCAATCGATGAGGGCTTCGTGGCCCTTGCCCAGGGGCCGGTGGGGGTCGCTAGCTCTTAGCTAGTGGTCGCCAACCCTCAACTAGTGGCTAGTGACCCCATCACCATTTGAATCGAAAAAGAAAAAGAAAAGTACTTAAAAATTCAATAAAAAAATTCAGAAAAAAAAAAAGATATATGAAAATTTGTCCCTGTAAATCCGCCCATGTCATGTAAAATGGCTAATGTCCATATTAATGATTTTCGGCCAAAATTGATTGGATGAACTCAATTGACAAATTGCGAAAATATTTAAGATTCAATTGGTAAAATTTAACGATATAAGACTAAATTAAAAAAAGTGTAATAGATTTAAGATTTTTGTAACAGCCTTTCCATTTACCATATGTAGCTAAGTAGATTAAATGCCAATCCAATATTTATTCATCTCATCTTTCTTGGGGAAGTTACACCTAGGTACATATTGATCGTTTATATAACATTTTTTTAAATCACTAATAATATTAATTTATTTTTAAACTATGTGCCATTATTATTATTATTTTGGCGATTATGGATACCTCTTGTGTTCATACTTCATTATTAACTATTTGTGAAGTACACTTTATTATGAAAATTTCTTCCACGCTTATTGAAATCAATATAATATTGAAACTCCTTTGAAGCTTTATTAAAAAACTAACTGTAATCCTGAATTCAATATTTAATCTCACCAATCATATAAAGTGATAGTAATTATCTTTGCAAAAGCATGATTTTTATGGAGAAAGTAGGCATAATTTCCTAAAAAAAAAAACTCCAACTTTAGGTCTAATCTCAATTTTGTCTCGAACTTTTTTTTATTAAAAAAAATCTAAATTTTAAATCAAGTTCAAATCTGCCCCCAACTTTTCTTTGCAAAAAAAAAATAATAAATAAATAACTTTAGGTCCAATCTCAAGTTTGCCCAAAACTTTTTATTTTTATTTTTTTGTCTAAGAGAAAAATTATCAATTTTTACTGTAACCCCAAATTTGCTCCATTGGCCCTTCATCCAAAAATCATTGTTAGTTGTCCCTAATTTTCACATCCTAAAATAGTTTCATTTTGGAGATAATTTTCCATATCTCCTTACTGATGCAAATTTGTTGTCAACATGGAATGTCGCGTTAAGTTGGGACTAGACCACCAAGGTTGATTTAAGATTAGATTGAAAGTTGGTTTTTTTTTTTTTCAGGTAAAACGAATTTTGGGATAAATTTGAGATAGGATCTAAAGTTTTGAGGCTTCTTCTTTAGTAAAAAATAAATAAATAAATTCAGGGCAGATTTAGGACTAAGCTAAAGTTCGGGGTTTTTCTAAGCCAAAAGAGAAGAAGAAGAAGAAGAAGAAGAAGAAGAAGAAGAAGAAGAAACTTGGGATAGAATTGGGACTAGACCTAATGTTTAGGTTTTTTTAGAGAATTAGGCTGAAGAAGCCATCACTTCCTTAAGGAATAGACCAAATGATCTCAATAATTCAGTTATGTTTTAATTTTATAATAAGGCATGTTGGGAAGAAAAAACTCATATGCTCAACAACAGAAATAGAATTGGGACTAGACCTAATGTTTAGGTTTTTTTAAAGAATTAGGCTGGAGAAACCATCACTTCCTTAAGGAACGGACCAAATGATCTCAATAATTCAGTTATGTTTTAATTTTATAATAAGGCATGTTGGGAAGAAAAAACTCATATGCTCAACAACAGAAATTAATTATATTTCAATGTAACTTTATACTTCCATCGGTAAAATTGTACTTTGATGCTCGTCAAAATCCATGGAACAAAGGCGAGGGCTCCATGCTAGAGTTGACTGGTATTATTGTAATTCCAAGTAGATTATCTGGATAAGCGGTTTGAGCTGTCATATTGGAAAATTTAGTACACACATAAACAATGTAAGTCATTGCCTTTTTTTTTTTTTATGTATAATTGCCTTATTCAATATACATGTCCTTCCACGTTCTTCATGTAAATATATTAAAAAATGGTACGTTTGACACAATTATTTTGTTAATTTATTTATTTATGCTAACTGCTTTAGGATAAGATGCCATTTACTTTAATAATGTTCGATTATTATGCTAATTAAGCAAATAAAATATTAAAAAAAAAACGACCCTTCAAATTTAATAGGAATGCACGTACGGAGAAGCCTAAGAATAAAGCTACATTGGATTTAGTTTACGCGAGTAGGCTCGGACTAGTTTTTTCTTCTTGAAATTTCAAAAGAAATTTGGACAATAATAATTTTTTGGAACTTTCTGTATTTTAGTCACATATTTTGCTTCTGGAGCTTGTGTTATGATTAATCTGTTACACATCATTTCATAGCTTAATCTGTTACGCATCATTTCATAGCTTTTTCTTTACGGGAATTAATTTTTTTTTTTTTTTTTGGTTATTGTGAGTTTCACGACTCATAATATTTCACAAAAAAAATAGTAATCTACGTATCTTAAGCACAAGCTTCTTTTCCTATTATAGGCAAATTGCCGAATGGATCGTTTTCATTTCTGGCATAAATAATTGTCCTCATTAATCTTAATTTATCAGTAAAACACCATCTCATGACTTTTCTTTGAGAGCCTAATTTCTCTTTGGTGGTGGTAAGCTCTCTAGCTGCTACGATTCTTAATATTCCGCAAAAATGAGTGATCTACATTAATCGGCAGCTCCTTTTGAGTTATTGTTAGTAAAACATTTAACCAATCATAAATTTCATTTTCAACACGCAAAATTTCACAGTCTATTTTTTGATAATTTTCCTCACTCATCGTAACTTTTCTTAATTAAATGTAAATTTAATCGCCCTTTGCAATCGTAATTTTCCTTCAACATCGCATTCACGAAACAATTGCAAAGCAGGCTTGTGCCGATTTGAGCGGTCCGTTCGTGAAAGTTCTCGAAAGAAGGAAAAATTTCAACTTTTCTCCACGATTACGAGAATTACGATGAAACGCGCGTGATTTACACCGCAGGGGCTACGAAACCGAGGATTATCGTCGCGAGGTCCACACACGTGTCGATGCAATGGGGGGAGCGTGCCCCCCACGGAGGCCTCCGTCGCGTGAACCTTATCCCGCCCTGTACTCCACCCCTCTCTCTCCGACCTGCATTATTCCTTTTTATTTTTGGATTTTCTCCGACCTCCTCCGGTTCTTTACCGACGGTCACTCCGAGCTGCGACCGAATCCCGACCCCACCAATCAACTCTCGATTCCACCCGCTTCGATTCCTGCGGTCTCCGGTCGGAATCCCCATCTTCCGGCGGAGGTCGCCGTCGCGGGGGGGCGCTTCTCCGGCGGCTCCGCCTCCCTCCGTCGCCGTCCGCTCTCGCCGTCCCTCGCCGTCCGTGGCTTTGATCAGTATTAAAATCGGGAGCTTTTTTTTTCTTTTCTTTTAAATTGGGATTAAGCCGTTGAGGTCTCGCCATCGGCATCCGAATCGGGTGTTGACGCATTGTCCAGAGGGAGTTGTTGCGGCTGGTTGCTGCCGTGGTTTGACTCCACTCGAAGCAACACTTCTCCTTCCCCTGTCCCTGCCTCCCTCCCTAAAACTTCCTCCTCCCCTCCGTCCATGGCCTCCGCATCGTTCTCTCGCGGCGCGCTCGGTGATCGCAGCAGTCAGAGAGGGAGGAAGACGGAGCTCGAGTTCGATCGCAGTTGACCCCGCCGATCGAGGGCTCTTCTCGTTCTCGTTCTCGTTCTTGTTCTTGTTCGTGTTCTCGTTCTTGGTTTCTTCGGAAATGGTCGCCGCGGGGAGGAAGCTGCGGTCGTTGCGCGCCGGGGCGATAAAGTTGGGGCTGTGGCTGGGGATTCTGTTCTGTCGCCCGGCGGCGGCTCTGCGGCCGTTGAGGGAGATGGGCCGCTCTTGGGCCGACGAGGTTAGTCGACTAGTCCTCGTTGATTTTCTCATGTCCGGTGGATGATTGAATCCGTCGCTTTTGTTGAGGCTGAGGCTGGAGTCTCTTCGCGCTTCGATGTCAGAATCTAGAACTTTTGGGTTGGTCGCTTGATGGCTCTACTGCTGATTGAGTTTGTGTGGCAATTTAGTGAGTTTTCAGCGTGTCGAGAGGAGTGTTTTCGATCTTGCTTTTTGTTTGTAATCGTGATTGTTGAACTACTTTATAGCGGGGGCGCTCGAGATTTGTTCTTGAGGTTTTGTGGGTGAGCTCATAGCGAACTGACATTTCTCGAGATGGATTACGATGTAGGTGGAGAGGAGGTTGTCCAGTCAGGTACCAGTAACGTTTCACATACTGCTGAATGTGGTTCTGGTCTTACAGTTGAAGCGAGAGTGAGATGCCGGGGTTTGGGGGCTGTTATCCCAGAATGAGCTTACCATATTCATTTAGGTTCTTAGTTTTGCTTTCCTATCCAAATTCCATAACTAGGGAATGGATAGTAAGTAGTAACTACAGTTCATGTACATGGGCCACTCTACCACCAATGAGCTAGAGTGATGTGTTAGATTGGATGGTCAGGTGCACTTCAGTGTGAAAATAATTCTCATTATCAAAAATAAAGTCTCTCCCTTGAAGCAAGTCAAGAGACTGAGCCACCAAGGTTAAAAAGAAAGCTTAAAATTTTGGAAGCTATTTTTATCTATCAAACCCCTTAGTCCACCAGGGAGCCTGGCAGAACGAACTGCGGTGTCAGAGTAGTTTTGATTCTGTTTCATGCACCCTTTTGTTCTCCCTCTACATCATCAACTGTCATCTCTCATTAAAATGTGTTCAGATTACACTTTCTCCCTAAATTCCCTGCTTTGGTTGGTAGAACTAATCAATTCTGGAGAATTTCTTCCTGAAAATTTTATTTAGTGGCACTTTCACCTCAAGATGTATTTGCCCTCAATAAAGATGTAGCTACTTCTGGATCTCGTAAGCTCAAAAAAAGTTAAGCGTTGAGTGCAGCTTATAGCCATTGACCTTCCCTTACTTTGGAATCTCTACCCTCATTGGCACTAGAGATTGCTAGAAGTAGCTAAAATATCTCATCCTTGAGCAGCTAATCAGAATTGAGAAAGTTGTCTCACAAAAAGGAGGTTAGACATGCTGCATTGATGCCAAAACCCCATCACTCTACTTATCCACACTTGTACACCAGTGAACTTGAAAATCTCTTCCAAGTATTTTAAAGCAGAGACCATGCTATGATCTTCCATTCAGAACTGATCTTTGCTTGTCATGAATTCCAATGACTTCTTGGAGAGCCTGAATAAAGTGCATCGAGCATCCCATGGACCAAAAGCTTGGTCGTCGTAGCTCTTGTTGTTAAGTTGCCTTTGCATCAACATAATTGATAATAGAGCCTAGTCCCTTGACAGCATTTTTTCCTTTTCTGGCTTGATGCTGTTCGATGCTTTGTAATAATTCACAAGCTGGCTCTCAACCTATTTCCTAAGACTGGATTAGTTAATGACTATGCAGCAGTTGCCTGGTCTGAAACACTGTCCTTCTCAACATCCTGTCCAAGAAGATCATGTAACCATTAAACTTATGTATATTCTTGTGAACTTTACCTTGCAATCTTCCGTTCATCTCAGTGAAAATTGTAAAGGACGTGCACTATAACCTTGCAACTGTGACTTCATATGTTTAAAAATGAGGAAGATAATGTGAACTGTGAAATTCACTGAAGCCTGGCATAGTGGGCTTATATGCCTATAGTGATGCTTGGCATCTCCTTTTGAAATACTGGGCTCATGAAAATTCTTTTTTACATGAGCTTTCCATTGCGTGAATTGCTTAAAACTAAAACCTTCTGAGTGACCCCTAAATAGGTTTTGCCCGTCCCTCCTGCATAGTGAACTGTGATATTCACGTATGCCTGGCATAGTGGGTATATATACCTATTATGATGTTTGGCATCTCATTTTGAAATACTGGGCTCATGAAAATTCTCTTCTACATGAGTTTTCTATTGCATGAATTGCTTAAAACTAAAAGCTTCTCAGTGACCCTGAAATAGGCTTCACCCCTCCCTCCTGCTTTAACTTTTATTCTGATATATTATGGTACCATCACACTTGGCTCGATGACCTTTTCAAAACTAGTTGATGACATGATATGTTTCCTGAGTTTCATGTGCATAATTAGGAAGTACAGGAAGGTGACTATACTGACTTGTTAAGTTTCCTGCAGGGGCTTTTTGTTAGGAAAGATGAAAACGAATTGGGTTCACTTGGTGAATGGAATATAAGCGGAACTTACAAAGGTTTGTAAATATTTTCTGGCTAGATCAACCTCATTGTTATTGTATTCTTTTCTAAAAATGATGGATTTTTTTACCTTATATGGAGTTTCAGGAGTGCTTGTAATTCTGAATTTCCAAATAAGGAAGTTTGGTGCTCTAAGCTGTCGTCTCTGCTTTTATTTGATCTGCATTGAACCTTTGGTTTTCTCATTCACAGTTTTTTCTCTTCATCTAAGTGGGCACATGAATGTGTCTGGAAACATGACTATTGCAGGTACTTGGAGATTTCTAGATTCAACAAATAGCTCTTCGAGGTTTCCAGATTTCAAGAGATCTAGTGGCAACTCTATTGTTGAATTAGTTAGTACCCAAACGAAAATAGCCGGTGTACATTATATTCAGGTAATGGGGACTAGACATAACGTGAGTATATATTACAGATTCCATGACTTTCTGGCCACATTGTGATATCAGGAAGTATGCACTTCTTTGATACTTTTGCAGATACTGTGTAGTAATAACAGATCGTTTTTCCTCTTGATTGTTAGCTTATATTACTTTTAACTGCTTTTGGTGGTGTTAGGGAGTCATTATCTTTCAGGATGTATTTGACAAGGAACGGACTGTCGGCGGTGCTCGAATCAGGATAGAAGGTGTATATATATGGCCATTTAGACAGCTTCGAATGGTAGCAAATAGGTATGATTTGCGCATCATTGTCCAAATGTCACTGTTGCATCTTAAAATTTTGTCATGGCATTTTGTAAGTTGTCGGACTTTTTCCTTGGAATATATGCTCATCCGTTTGTGTTTACTGTTGTACTTGGAGAACATCTTTAAACCAGATTTGTCTGTCATGAATTCATTTCTTTGTAGCAAATGTTTTATGTCTGACCACATGGTTAAATTAGACCTCAATGTTCATTTGTTACTAAGTTCAGGTCATTCATCATATATATCCTGAGAGTTGCCCCATTCTTGCATCAAAATTTTGTGAAACTGAAATTTGCTTTTATTTTTTCTTACCTGCTTGTTGGTTAAATGGTGGTTAATCATTTGTATGCGCTTGTTACTTCATTTGCAGATTAGGCTCATTAGTTTCTTCTTTTTTCCCCTTTCATGCATCTAATCTCCTCACTTTAAGTTCTGACTTCTATTTATTACCATCTTGCAGTGGGAAAGAGGGCGAGTTTAGCCAGGATGATGATTACATATTATCAAATCCTTATCATTTGGTAAATTTTTCCCTTCATGTTGCATCTGGTTTTTATAATTCTCAAAATGAGCTGTTTCTCTTTTAAGACTATAATTCGACAGTTTTTCGTGTACGTTACTTGTTGTATGTTTGGGTTCCAGTTTTGTAATTCTGGGACGCAGCTTTGTAATGTTTAGAATACCAGACCTTATCTTTTCCTGGACATAAAAGATAAATAAATACAAGATCTAGTTTGGTTCTTTTTTTGGGGAATAGATCTAGCTTGGGTAGTTCGACTATTTCTTTAGTATCTGATTTTCTTGTAGATATTGGTCACATCATGTGCAGAGGAAATTGTATATCTTGTCAATCCATAATATTGTTCTGTAGTCTGCTTATTCATTGGACAAGATATGTTGGCTAGATTGCACGGTCGTGTTATGCAAAAGCTGGTGACTTCACAGTACCCAAACCTAGATAAGTGGAATACAGAATTGACCAAGGAAACGGGCTTCTTGGATTGAACCATGGAATAGTAAGATCATAATGGCTGGAAACAACTTGATACTGTTTTTTATATTGATTGAAATTGTCTATTGCTAATAACTAATTAACCAATCAATCTTTGAACAGCCATATTAGCTTGAAGTGAGTCTAATCCTTGCAACCTTGTTCTACATGGTGCCATTCTTTTCATCAGTCCATCAAAATTATTGCATTAAAAATGGCACCAAGGGATTGCCTCCATATTGAGGGTTTTATTCATATAAGTTTGAATCATTTAAGTCAGTAAGTTGTTACATCAGGGATTGGCTCTCGCTCAAACCAAAAATTCAAAGTAAAAACCCAGAATTTCAACAGTATCCAAGTGTCTTTCTTTCTGTCAAAAGTTATACTATTTCTTCGTTCCAAATAACCAAAAAGTTGCCAGAGATATCATCTTTAGCCCTTTCTTGTTTTTCATTGGTCAAAAGTTCATGCCTGTCTTCAAACTGGTTTTCTAGCTGCTATTTTGAACTACACAATATAACTTGTCTACTGTATTTGTCTGGGCTTCATATACATCTCCTCCCCCTTATAAACTTTCAGGTTGGAAAATAAAGCATGTAGCCAAATCAGTTTTCAGTTGTCCATACCCCATCCAATAGTTTTTTTCTTGCGCTGTCTTAGTGCCTGTGTCAATCCCATGTGTATTGTGTCATTCAGTTTGCATAAAGAGGTGTTGAGATATCTCACATCATTTTGCTAGAAGTTTTTCTAGATGTCAGATACATGTTATTCTCCTCTACCCAACAGCTTAAGCTTCAGGTCTAATACATTTAATGCTCAAAAAAGCCCCTGCCAACGTCTAAAAATGTCCTGACCAGGAGCAATTGATCAACAGATGAGCCATTTTTCCTATAGCCCTTTGACACAAGCAACATCTAATTACGGAGATCTTACCCCTTTTCTGCTAGTTGCCTAAGGTTTAGATGCTAATGCTGTTTCCTGCAGAAAAACAGAAACTTTTGGTAGCATCCTGACCCTTCTAATAGCTTTCGGAGGAAGTTGGACTTTTCCTCCATCTTCCAAAGTAAAAGTCAAACAGGTTATAGAACGATTTAAGAGAGATGACTATAACCGATTTAAGAGAGATGATCTGTGTTTTGCAGGCCACAAACAAATATGATCTTCATCCCATTCAGAATGCTACCTTCTCTGAGATGGAAAACACTCGAGATGCATTTTCAATTTCCTATTCCTTAAAATACCCCACGATGTATGCTGACCATTTTGTTGCTGCTTTGTCTGAACGAAATGCTTGAGTTGAGGTTTGACTCTTTGTTTCTTGCCAACAGTGCTGGGTGGGATGAGTGCCATTGCTAGTACTAGATCTAAATGGGGGCAACTGATATTATGCCTCACTGGTGATAACTGATAAGTTATGAAGGTCAAAAGATCTTTCAAATTCTCATTTCCAATATGAGCCAGCTATTTTCTTGATTGTTCTGATATTCTCTCTTTCTGGAATTTTCAATATTTTGATGGTATTTATCAATATAATTCTTCTTATCTTGTCATTTAATTGAAGAGTGTTTTGACAGCGGCAACTTTTGATTCTGATGCAGCTTGGAGTCTTCTCATCCCAGGTTTTTCAAGAATCTCCACGGAAAAAGATTTGGAGAAGGAAGAATTGTAATAAGCAGCTGTCCTTTTACCTTTTCATCCAAGTTTTTTTTCATTTGATTTTCTGATTTCTTGAGGGAATACCATCACGTGCAGCACCAATCTATGATGTGGAGAAACATTGTAACATCGAATTTGCAGCTCAAATCTCACACACTTCTTCCAAACAAGATGGTATGCAAACTTTCTCAGCATAATATTTTTATCTACAATAATTGTTGTCAAAGTATGTTTCTTGCAGACTTTTTGTGAAACATTCACAAATGAAGCCAAGAAGCGTATGCATGCAATTTCAAAACCATCTCTCTTTTAAACTTTTAAACCTGATAAAAATGATCAATGCTTAAATACAAATTTTGTGGTGGTTCTACTCATTTCATACATAAATAAGATTCAATTCTATGTTGGCAGCCGATGCCACTTGCCAGTAAAGTGATTATGAGAACTGTTTTGATACACTCAGAGTCCTATCATATTTTTATTCTTTTTTCACACGATTTCTCCTTATTCCGTGTAATATCTCCATGAATGCTCACCAAGGGTCAAGGGACTAGGGAGAGCTTCTGATTTCTTCCCTGCCTCTGCTTTCTTTCTGGTGAAATCTTTTAAAGAAAAGATATAGATATGTTCTCAGGCTTCTACATATCGGGAAGTATTTTGATTTTCATCCTCTTTGTGCTCATTGATTTCTCCACACCTTCTGTAGATGGTGAACATGATCATTATCAAATGGAAGGTCTAATGGAGAGTCCTTCAGTGGATGATGATGGGGATTGTTTTGCACCCTTGCTGCTGAATGCTACTTCTGTAAACATTGAAGTTTACTATAACAAAGCAGTGAATTACACCTTGATGGTCACATTTGTATCCTTTTCATATGATCAGTACCCCTTATTATGATTCGTTAGGAGCTTTTGGGTGCTTCCCTTAACATTCTTGCCTCAGGTATCTTTCCTTCAAGTTCTCCTTCTAATTCGACAAATGGAACATAGCAATACTCAATCGGTAAGGAGTCACATTTTCTGAGAGAAAATTGTCATCATTTTTCACTTTATTTTGGTACTAAGTTCATTAATTTTTCTGTGTCCATTAGGGAGCTGCCAAGGTCTCAATAATAATGATTGGGCAACAAGCTATTATGGATGCTTATCTTTGCCTCTTGCATCTTACTGCAGGGATACTTGTAGGTAAGTCAGGACATCAATTTAGGTAGCTTCTTAGTTTTGCTTTTTCTTAGGCAGCATTGTTGCACCAATAGTTGAGTGTCATCCATGATTTATGAGAGCAATAAGACTTTTGACTCCCCAGTGCTCCCCCATAAGCAGCTTACATCTGACTGCTCTTTGAAAACTTAGATTGATGTATGAGTTCTCCTTTTGGGCTGTTACCTACCTCTGTGCAGTTTTTCATTCTGTTTTAGTAATCAGGGACACAAAGGATCATGACTTCTCTTGCTGGATTATGGCCTAAAATGTTCATTTGGTAATGCAGAGTCCTTGTTCAATGCTTTTGCAACTGCGGCATTTTTCAAATTCGTTGTTTTCTCAATCTTTGAGATGAGGTATCTTCTTGCCATATGGAAAGCAAGTCGACCTATGAACAATGGAGAGGGTTGGGAAACTATGAGGCGCGAGCTCTCGGTGTTGTACAGTCGTTTCTGTAAGTACTGCTATCAATACAAACTTCTGATGTGCATTTTGTGCTATTCAAGGGTTTGAAAGTATGAATGTGATAAGAGGATAGTTTCGGGTCAGGATGTAGTAATATTCGTCACTAGAAAGAATAGTATGGATGAGCAACTGTGTATCCAACAAGGAATGCCTGTTAACCGATATGACAGTAGCCACACCCAAAGACCCTTTAGTGCATTTGTTCGACATTGCGGCAGGCTAATTAATGACTGAGAATTGTTCACTTTCTGATACGCTAGTTTTTTATTATTTCATCTTTCATTTGCTGTTTCAAGTTGTTAGGCCAAATCTTAATATGAAGTAAGAGGAACTGTTATTTGTAGCACAAGTATTGATTCACTTCCCTGACAATTTTTGCAACCAACTTTTGTGTGTTGCAATATTTTTTAGATTTGATAAGTGGTGTACTTTATACTGATGAATTATGGGTTTTTTCCAGATGGGATCCTTTTGGGAGGCATTCTGCTCATGTACGAGTTCCATAATTATATTCGTCCCATCCTCCTCCTTATTTACTCATTCTGGGTACCACAAATAATTACAAATGTTCTCCGAGATTCAAGAAAACCATTGCACCCTCATTATATCCTGGGAATGACTGTCACTCGTCTAGCAATCCCATTGTACATCTTTGGCTGCCCATACAACTTTATGCGGATTGAGCCTGACAAAAGCTGGTGCGTATGCTTGGGTGTATTTCTCGGACTTCAAGCATCTATTCTACTTCTTCAGCATTATTTTGGGTCACGATGGTTCATTCCTCGTCAGGTAGGATGTCTATGTAAATTTCAGCTGCGGTTACCCCTCTAGTTTAATGTCTTTCAATTTCTTGGTTGATGTTTCTGATAACTGCTGAGATTCTTAAGGGAACCTGCATTTCATCTTGCACTTATTTGTTACAATGGGAAATATTATAGCTTTACTGAGGCAAAAAATGAACTTCTCTTGTGGCATGCATTGCCCTAATGAACAAATTTTCCACTGAAGTTAGGCTGTACTTTTTCAACTGAAGAACTGATTACTAATTTGCCTTGGGTTGAAATAGTTTAACTCTAAAATTACCTGTTTAAATTCGGATTTTGGTGCTCTGAGCATCTGAAGCATTTGTTCAGCATTTGAGTCTGATTGCTTAATATGATGGTTCACGGGAACAACGTGCTTTCTGGATTTAGCTTTCACCGTCTCTGAACTTTCTGGAACTTTTCAGAAACACACGTGAAGGAGAGACAATGATTTCATCAAATGGTATTTTGTTTTCTGAAGAGTATTTTAGGAACCTCAATTACGAAATGCCTGCTTGCGTGAGTGTGCAAGTGCACATGCGCTAGCACGCGAGAGAGAGAGGTTGTCATTGTCAACTCCTCATTCTATTAGCAAGAATTTTCTTAATCTGAAACTACTCCACCTCTACCACTCATCAATTATGGAGATCTCATCCTGGTGCAAATTTGCAGATTTTGCCAGAGAAATATAGCTACTACAGGCGGTTTGATCAGGATTCCAGCCACACTACAGACTGTGTCATTTGCATGACTTCTATCGATCTAACTCAGCGGTCAAGTGATTGCATGGTTTACTTCTGCAACTTTGGGTCTTTTTATCTTCATTTTGTGTGTTATCTTTGCTAACGACAGTATGAAATTTCTCTCGCAGGTGACTCCATGTGACCATTTCTTTCATTCAGGTTGCTTGCAAAGATGGATGGACATAAAGATGGAATGCCCAACCTGCCGACGCCCACTACCGCCAGCCTGAGGACCGTTCGGCTTGTACATTATGTAATATCAAACAAAATTGCCAACTTGTAAGTGACAGTGCCATCTAAATAACTGATGAATGTGTTGGTTGGTCTAAATTTTAGAGGCAGCAGTAGGAATTTTCGAAAATCAGACGAAGTTCTCAGTTTAAGATTCACAATTTCTCACTCGTGCTTTTCTCGGCACTTCTGCGCAAATTAATTAAATCAACATCTTGCGGATACTGTTTTGCAATTAAAAAGTGCTGTATTATGGAAGGACATCTTTCGGTCAAATGCCTTTCGATGTCAAATGAATTTCTGAATTTGATGATGTAACTCTCACTCGACTTCACTTGTTTTTTGTGATTGCAGGTTCGGGATGCAACTCATTTTGTTTGTAGCCCATCTTTGAGAGAAGGTGGTAAATATGATGTAATCGGCTCGGAAATGCAGTAGATGATGCTAAATCAGAGAGACTATAGGGTCAAATAGCTGACACGATTCTTTCTTACTTTTTAGCTTTCCTTACAATGTATATTCAATAAGTACAGAAATCACCAACCAAGTGGAAAGTTCTTCAGTATCATTTCTTGTGTCTGCATCATGTTCTCAGAGTGTACATTGAATGTTTGTTTTGGAAAAATTGAATGATTTGAAAAATATTTTCTTAAAAAAATCGTTAATATTGCTCATAGATATGATCAAATGAAAATAAAATTGTTGATGATAATAATGCATTCTGGATAGACTTAAAAATTTCAAGTGAAACAAGCGATGGGTTTTCACTTTTCACGAAATTGTTTATCAATTTTTTTATTTTTTTTTTGCAAAACAAATGAAACTTAAAAGTATTTCCTAAGCAAGCAAATTCCTGGAAAATCAGCAAAGTAAATTGTCTGTACTTCTTACCTGGCTGATCTGATTTCCAAAGAGGAGGAAAAATCCCACGCGTTGCCGTGGTAAAAATAAGACCATATGTAATTTTGTCTACGTGATTTTTGTAATTTCTAATTAACTATATGCCAATTGATTCAACGATTGTAGGGAAATGTTTTTTTTTTTTTTTTTTTCGGTTTTCGCAATAAGATTTTAGATTAAGATAACCCAGTAAGGGCGCATCGCACAATGCCATTCAATATAGTTCTGTTAAAAACTATGTAACTTGGTGCAAAAGAGAATATGTTCACAATCCCAACTAGTTTGAAATGCTGAACTATTTTCGAGTTTATTCGTATCTTCTTTGGCAAAGTTAATTAATTATTTCTTATTTGTTAAGTTTTAACAAAAGACTGTTGAAGTTAAGTATAGGACTTTGTAAAGGAACGAAAAACATCAGAATTTTGTCCTGAGATTACTCGAAACATGATCAGCGACTAACTCCACAAAGCAAAATTCCAATTTAGCTAGCAAAATTAAAATTATTGTCAATGAAAGAATGTCGCGGATAAAGTATATGGACTGGACTGGTTATAATCAAACATATTCCGAATTTCAAGAGACAACATTATTAATCATTTTTATTTTATTGATCTGTTCCTTCAGGCGCGACATATACACAAATTGGAATTTTCATGAACTGTAAAAGTGCTGTAATACATACATACATACATACATACATACAAACAAGCTTTGCAGTAACATCCAGAGCATATACAGTGCCATACATCCAACCCCAAGTCTAAAAATAAACTAGAAGTGACTTGGAGAAGGAGAAGGAGAAAGAGAAGGTGATGAAAGCAGAGGAGCTGCTGCCGGGAACCCCGCGGGAGCAAAAGCAGCCGGGCTGCGGAAACCGCCCGTGCATGGATGCTGGAAACACTCCACCGGGTGCTCGAGGGCGGCCTGGCACTCCTTCTCGCTCCGCTGGAACGGCTTCTCGGGCAAGCAGTTGTGGCTCTCGTCGTAGGCTATGCCCTTGGACGTCAGGTTCATGCACGTCCCTTCCTCTTCGCAGAAGTAATTGTAGGAGAAAGTGAAGTTCGCCAAGCTCGGCAAGATGCACACGCCGGAAGGCACGACGCCGGTCATCATGTTGTGCCCTACGTTCAGCTGCTCCAGGTGCGCTAGTCCCGCGACGCTGTAGGGTATCGGACCTTCGACGTGATTCAAGCTCACATCCAGCACCCTCAGCTTATGCAGGAACCCGACTTCGGGAGGCAAGCACCCCGACAAACTTATATTGATCAGGAGCAACTCCTCCAGGGTGTCGGCGGAGTCAGCTATGCTGGGCGGCAGGCAACCGCCGAAGTTGTTATTCGCCAACACGAGAACGGAAGACGAAGTCTGGCCCAGACTTGGAGGTATGGCATTCGTAAGCCGGTTGTTATTGAGGAATAGCGCATCTAGGTTTTTCTTGAAGAGTTCAGGAGGCAATGACCCCTCGAACTCATTGTAGCGAATGTCGAGAAAATGAAGAGAAGGCATGGAGAGAACGACCGAAGGAAAAGGTCCCACGAACCTGTTGTTGCTGAGATCAAGTTCATACAGAAGCGCGAGATTAGATAGAGACTGCGGCAGTACCCCGCAGAACCGGTTACTGTTCAAGTGGAAGAGAGCGAGGTCGGTCAGGAGGCCTAACTCTTCCGGGATCAACCCGGCTATATCGGCATGGTTTAGATCGATACCGGCCACCACCTGCATTTTGGGATCATCGAGTGCCTTCGCACAATAAATACCCGTGTAGTTGCAGACAGAAAGGCCGGACCAGTTGGTGGTGAAGTTAAGCGGGTCGGAGTAGATCACGCGTTTCCACGCTTGAAGGGCAATGTAGGCATGGTAGAGTCTGGGGTTGGAATGGTGAGCCTGGTGCCGATAGTGTCGGCTGGGGGAGTGGCCGTGTTTCGCGGCGGCATTGTAGTATGGTAAGGCTAGGTGAAGCAAGAACAAGATGAGAGCATGGGAAAGAAAGAAGGTAAAAGAATGTGAAGCCATTCGTGCGGTTAAGCTCCTCTTTCTATGCAGTGAAATAATGACCAGGGGGGGTTGTTTTATACGAGAAAACGTGCCCTTTTCAGTTGAAATTTGTGCAGTCCTCCGTTTAAAACATGTAATCCTTGTCCCGTTGACTCTAGTTCTTTCATACTTGAGACCTCGGATGGACTGTTGCAACGACCATTTAAAACGACAGTTATCCGTTGCGGAACTTGCTCCAGACACTCTTCCTGTCTTTCAGTTTTGTCATAATGTTCATATCTAGTCGGCGTAAGGTAGGAGACGACAGAAGATACTGGTGAAAAAGGGACGTTTTCCCTAACCGCGACGGGAGCAGCAGGCACAAGATATGCGATTGGAAAATTTTTCCTGGGAGCCACTGTTTCGGATGAGAGCGGAGGCAAGATTCCCGCGGCGGCGGAGGACGACGGGGCTCGATGGGGACACGGCTCCTAACCCTGTAGTTTTCGTCGTTGTTGTTCTGAGTGGAGCAGGAGAGAGACAGTTTCCATCTCCATCTCCCCCCGGAGTTTCTTGAAATTCAAGTGATATCGGTGTAATTTGACGAAAGGTCTAAACACCTTATCAAACCCCCTCTTGAACAAGACCAAGAGCAGATCTTGTCTAAGATTCTTGACCAGAGAGCTTTCTTGGTTATGAAGCGTATAAGAAGAAACGGACGAAACGAATTCAAATGAAAACACTTGCTCTGCGACCCCCAGGCTTCATACATGGAAGAGCTATTTCAGAACTATAAAGAAGTTCGAGAAAATATTAGGTGCTCAGGTGATAAATACATCAGCTTCATACTAGTCCATTCAACCGCCAATTTGGGGCCCATCTGCTAGACACTTTGCATTCTCTCTCTTCAATTAATGCTTTCAATTAATGTTTTCGAGAAGTTAGAGACAGTGTGAAGGTGTTTCTTTGCAAGCTTCTTTTTGTACAGAACTAGTAAGAGATTCGGTTGTGTTGGAATTTTGTAGAAATGGCGACTCTCCTCGAATTGATCGGTGAGAAAGATTGAGGAATCCGCTATCGACGAAGTTTTAAGACAAGGCAGGCCTGAAACTTGAAACGGGCAAATGCCCGATGTGATGCTTGCCCATCCAAATGGCTCAACATAAGCCGATCGATCACGGTGATAATTTACTTTCCGCTCAGACAAATAGAAAGGCCGATGAGCGAAACTGAAATTCGAGCAAATATTCATAAAACACAATCTTCCATGGAGATAGGATTTCCGCCTTTCAAGCACTTCTGAGGAGCAACGACTGCCGAAAAGGTTCGAGGGGATGCAAAATCTTACTCTTACAAGACAACTCACAGGGAGAAAAGGAAAAACATGCATCATCTAGTCTTTGAGGCACTCTTACTTCCAAATTCCAATTCACAAAAATAAAAGGAAGAAATTGATGAAAGCATTTCTCCTTGTCCGAATTATTTCAAGATTCTAAGGATAACCTACTTAATGCTTTCATATTCGTCATCATCTCCCTTACCATGCTCCTATTAGCCACCGCCAGATCCATATTTCTTGCCGAATAAGATAAGCTGCAGCTTATCATATCCAGCCAGTACACCAGCACCTGCAACAGCACGGAGAATATTTGCACCAGCACCCTTGAAGAGTGATTTGGAACCTTCATTCTTGACAATCTGGTTGAATGCATCCAAAGAACTTTTATACTTCACAGCCTCTCCAGAGGTCATCATCATTCGTCTACGTACAGTATCAATTGGGTAGGAAGCAAGTCCAGCACCAATTGTGATTCCCCATCCAAGCAAGAAACTAGCTAGGAAACTATCCTGCAAAAACTCAAGCAGGCACAAGTTAAAAGAAGGGATATTAAGCAGCAAACAACATTCCATGGCTCAGTCCACCCCAGCTTGCCGTTGCTACAGAAGGGTTGACCTGACATGTGAAAACTAATCTAAATGGCAAGGTCATCAGATTTAATAGGACAAGTAAATTTTCAGGGGGAAAGAGCAGGTACTCAGAAGCAGGCTCAATTACAAATCAAAGCAAAGCAAATGAAGATTCCAATGCCATAAATAAGTCAGGATCAACTGGAGACACAGTAATGAATATGTGTAGCAGCTTCTGAACCTTAGAGATTTTACCAAAGAAAACGACAAATTAAGTACAGGGGAGAGGAGAAAGATATTCAAGGAAACACTTTCTTCATCATTTACATTTAAAAGAGTCCAAGATGATCTAATGCACATAGTAAGTTTATATACCTGCAACCCTCCAACCAGAACCACAGGCTTCAGAGAATCGTACATTCCAAAGTACAGCCCTCTATACACAATGATGCCAATACACGAGATATTGAACCCACGATAAAGGCCAGCAATGCCATCGGATTTAAGGGTCTTCTTGTAAACATCAATCAAACCATTAAACTGCCTCTCACCGCCCTTCTTAGCAGCCTTCGCGTCATTAGCCAAACGTGTCCGGGCATAATCTAGTGAGTAGACAAACAGAAGAGATGAAGCACCAGCAGCACCACCAGAAGCCAAGTTACCAGCAAACCATTTCCAGTATCCATCACGATCTTTCTTAAAATTGAACAACCTCTTAAAATAATCCTTGAATGCGAAGTTCAAGGCCTGGTAGAAACATTAAGCAAACATCTCAGCAATTTCCCTAGACTATGGATAGTAAAATAACACAATAACTAAAAGTGCCAACTGAAAAATCTCTGACAAAATTCAACAGTTAAAGAGTAAATGGAGTTCCCTTCAATACAAATGGCCATCAATTATCTAATACATTAAGAAACCCAAGATTTAGAACGAATCATGAAGGATTAGCTAAAAAGGAAGCTATTTTAACTACCAATTATCGAGCAAGGAAAATCACCTGGGTTGGGAAGTATCTAATGACGTTGGCTGTGTTGCCTCTCCAGAGAGAAATCACACCTTCATCCTTGATAGTTCTGGCAAAGCAATCACCAATTCCCTTATAGGGTTCAGATAACCTTCCAGTCTTGATCATTTCATCCTGATTTTGTATCAACAATTTAACACGTTCAATTGGAGCAGCAGCTGTCTTGGATACAGCAGCAGAGACTCCTCCCATGAGAAAGTCAGTCAGAAAACCTTTTAAACCTTTCTCCGAGGGAGCTTGAACAAAAACAGGACAAAGGGGCGACGCAAGTTGCAGACCAGTGCCTTGAAATGCTGGATGCAAAGAACTTTGTGACCTTCCATAGGTATATCTGCCAGTCAGATTCTCCGCACCATAGCCCCTAGGGAACACGTTTGGAGAAAGCCTCGACATGAGGTAAGACTGCCCATGTAATTTCTGAATTATAGACGGACGCTGTGATCCATCTGCCATAATTGCAACTCAAATGCTGACCTGCACACAAAAGAACATCAGATGAGGATATTCATGTTACGTATAACCAAGAATTTGATTTAACATGCTCCACGATGCCTCTCAACATGAATTATGACAATGTCCACTACAAACGATGATGAACACAAGAACAATAAGGAGAAATGCCCTCAGCACTCAACAGCGCAGTTTCAGCGGAGTCTAAGGAAAGAACATTCTCCGGTCAAAGTTAACCAATGTCTAAAAATTGATCACGAGTCAATAAAAGCTATCGATACCCAAAATCTGCGTGGGAAGTACTTGTTGCCTTGAACAATAAGACAACATGCATTGGCAATGCAGAAAAGATTGACCAGAAGTGAAAATTTTGCATTCACTTGGCTATCTCCCATAACAAACAACATTTGAGGCCATTACAAAAATTATTCATCATCCAACTTTCCAACATTTCAGATGCGATGCAGGTACAGGGTGGAATCCTAACACACAGATAGCGAGCAGACCACCGGTACCGCCTACTGATCTAATACTAAGCAAGCATCGCGCTTCCATATCAATGACGACAGCCTCCAAGAGCCCACTCGCATCGCCTCACGACACAAACCTCCTCAGAACCAAATCAGAACTTCACAACGGAATCCCACAACAACTTGAAACCGCAAACGATCCGGACTCGGGAAGATCGCTCCGCGACATCCGGTCCCGAACGCCCGGAGGAAAAGCCATACACGTCGAGGCTACGCCTGAATTCCCGGACGATCGCGCCAACGAAAGATCCGCATCGACAAGAGAATACGGAAAATCGCCCTCGGCCGAAGCGAGCTCGAGCGCGAACTCGCAATCGGAAATGCCACCAGACCGCGTCGGACAGCGAGAACGCGCGATTTCCCCCGCCGTCCAATCCAATCCTTCGCCGCCGAGCGATCGGAACGGCGATCGGAAACGGCGAGGAAGCGCGAGAGACGGAGAGACTGACCTGAGAAGGCCGCCGGCGGAGCGATGAACGAACTGCACACTCCCTGCAGCTGACCAGAGGGGAAGCGTCGGAGCGACGAAAATGGCGAATCCAAATTGGGAAATCGCCCGAGGCCAACCTAGGGTTTTATCCGAATGACCACATTGCCCTCCTGCTTTCTCGGAAATGGCATTCGTGCCACGAAAGCTGACGGTCTTCCTGCTCTATTGGAAAAATGAAGGTCTTCCTTGTTCACTAAAGAGCGGCGGCTAAGGATTAGGAAAACCTCTGAACAGATAAGAAACAAAAGAGAAAGATAGGAAAAATACTTGTCTGAATCTGGATCTATATGGATCGAGTTCATCGTGGACAGTGATTGCCTAGCCCCCACACATGAACACACATGAAATTCACATAATCAGTAATCATGGTCTTTTTAGATTCGATGAAAAATTCTCCAAATTACAGGACAAAAAACTTATGATATGACTCATGCATTATTATTTTAGACTCCTATAGGGGCCTTTGTAATCTGTCCATTTGATATACACTGACGAACGATGAGCTCTATGAATGTATTCATTATTTTAACATATCGATGTTTGCACATTTCATTAGTATAATACGTTTTTCTGCACGTTTCATTAGTATAATACGTTTTTCCTATCTTGTAACTAACAATACCCTCTTTTTGTTTTACATCATAGAGATCCCAAGATTCGGACCAAACCTAGGATGAAGCCTTTAATGTCTTTCTTGGGACTAGACATTCTTCCTACTCTCAATCTCCCAGAAAAATGAAAGCCTTCCTTGCCTACGAAAGAGTGGCCCCAAAGGAAAGGGAAAATTATGAACCAAAAAAAGAAAAGTTAAGAAAAATAATTGTCCAAATGAGCATCTATATGAATTGAGTTCATCATGACCAATGTTGTGCGGCTCCCACATATAAAATTCGCATGATCAATGACTATAGTTAATTTGGATTAGTCAACTTAGATCTAATAAGAAATTCTCCAAACTACAAGACTGATGAGCTACGGCATGACTTATGTGTCATTATTTTAGACTTGCTAAAATGTGACAAGACATTATCACGGTGGTCTAATAAAACATTTTAAGGATGCAACATTAAAATGTTTGACTATGGATTCACGGCATGGATACGTATGAATCGTATCAATCCCAATTAATTGGATTGATGAGAGGGTGGGGTTAACCCAATTTAGGTAGAGCTCTAACAAAGTTGTTGAGTTGCAACTTCAAGCTTAAAAGCACCTAGTCAAGTTCAAATGTCACACGAAGAATAAACACCTCACGAGCTGCACATATATACTTCATACTCGAAGGACCTTAGGTAGTGGCTTTTGTGACAAACATAAATCAGATTTAATCTCATTTTGAATGAGAACCCACAAGTTTCGGTGATCGATCCACACATGTTGTAAAGAATTGGATAGAATTGATAATATTTATATAAAAAAAAGAGAGAGAGAGTTACTTTGTCCAGGTTTTCCCAAATTATGGGCGACTCTTCCTATTAAGTTTTCTCATTTAATATTTCCTTTTTTAAGAAAAAGAAAAGAAAACTGCCTTGCTTTTTACGACGATCTTATGTAATTTGATGGTCGTAGCTTCCAATTCAAAGAAAGTCGTGGGGCCCATCAAGAGTAAGTTCGGACATTCGTGACCGTACCATGTTCGATGGTGGTTAGGTCTGCGCACATGTTCGGTAACTTTTAAGGCCTTTTCATTATAACGGTCCCCCACCGTATCGCATCCCGGGTCATAAATTCCCCGTGAAGTTACGTATTTACTTATAAACGTGTTCATTTTATCAAAAGCCAATATTGCTCGTGGATTTTGGAAAAATCAATTCAAGTTCGCCTACGCGAACATATTAACGATGATTAATGTACAAAAACATTTTATTAGCCAGACTTTTGGTGCCACAATAAAAAAATAATTATTTAATCTCATATTACACTAGAATAAATCTCACGGTATGCAAAAAGTGTATTTGCAATTATTATGATTAAGATGATTTCACTTTTTCCAGAGAGAGTAAGCATAAACTTCTTGCTGCATAACATATGAGATATATTAAGGTGTTCTGTTATATAAAATGACCAACATGAAAAAATGATTATTTTCTCGATCTTGACTTGCTTATTTACTGTTGGAGTGTGTTAGTTTGAGCAAAAGATTTTTTTGCAAATTAGTTTTTCGGTGTTCGGTAAGTTGAAAGTGATTGGTCAAGAAAAAATAATGCGAAAAGTATATATTTTCTTTTATCATAAATGATTTTCTTTTTTTCAAAACGCATTTTCCTTCGTTATAAAATTTTTCCACCGAGCAAACGTGCCTTAAATGCTCGAAGCAAGCCCAACAAATCCTGAATCTCACGGTCCGATGAAATCCGATTGAAATCATCCCCTTCTGAATATCTGCTTTCCAAGTCCAGCTATACTAAATTTATTAAAATTTATTTACAAAATCAAATTTCACTAAATAATGCGACAAACTGTTATTGAATGTTTAAATAAGTAAGCCACCTTAAACACCAAATAATAATCTTCCACGTCACTCCGAACATCAATTTTACAAATTAATTTAATAAGCATAATCTACCATTTATTTCCCAAATTACGGCGAGCAAAAGACAGCACCGCCCCGTCTCGTAGCGATGCCCTCGCGTATAACGGGAAAAGCATCCGACGCGGCAGGGCAGTTGCTCCACGCGTTCGGCGCCACATGAGCTCGCCGCGTTTCGACCTCCCATTGGCCCGCGCTACGTGAAGGGGTTAGAAGAGTCAAAGTCAACTGTTGATTTGCCCCCGGTCCATTTAGGATCCGACACGTGGTCTCCTTAAGGGAGTCCCGCCACCATTGGAGCATTTATTCTCCCAGCCGGTCCGACCGTGCACGACCGCAGACCCATACGATCGCGGGCCGTACGCTCCTCATAGTGGCGGGTGGGGCCACCACCACTCACGAGAATCATCGCCCGAGCTGAACTCAAGAGCTCGTGCTTCTCCTTATGTCTTAAGTGTTAGGTTGATTCCCTTTTTCCCTGCCAATAGGGAAAAAAAAAAAAAAATCTACTCGTTTTATATACCATTCTTCGTATGCTATTTTTATTTTTTTTTTGATTGGACGCTTGAAGTACACCTTTTTGTGTATGAGTTCGTCCTTTCATTAAATAGAAATAAAAATGTTAATGTGAACTAACTTATCAAAGCCGTGTCAACTTTAATCAAGTAAGTATGATGCTTATATGTACTTTTCTTTTGAAAATAAGAGAAGATGAAAAACGAAAAACGAAAAAGCTAATAGTGAAAACGAAAGGAAAGGAAAGGGATGCCTCCTAACGTTCAGAGAAAAGTCAGCTTACCTTCGTCATTTTAACTGATGAGTGCTGTCGATACTAGTTCAAAGTAAGGTATGCTGACCGTCCCCTGAGTTGCCAACAAGATCGCAATGATAGGTCATCGACTCTTGCCATTGTTGTCGAGCAAGGCTGTTGAGCCCCCATCAATCATGTCCCTTTGGTGGTCTATCTACCATTATCAACACAAGAAAATATAATGACTCGTGTAATAACATCAAGCGTGATACATATTTGTTTTTTTGAAAGGTATCACATGATATTAGAATAAATGTGCTCATGAAATGCATAAATTCATAAAATGATGTGCATCCTCAAGTTATTGATATTTATAAAATTAATCTTTCCTTTGGCTGGCAATATGTTTTATATAACTTCATCTTATAAGTGCAACATTCATGCGTAATACATGTTCTTTTACAAGGTTTTTAGGTTGACCCAATGCGATCTGTGGTGCTCCAAGCATGCCTTACTCCTCTTGCTTAACTTAAAAGCCGCGCCTTTTTCTCTATCCTCCTCTCTCTATCTCTTGAAATTTATATAGATCAATATCATCATTTTTGTCAATCAAAATTTATATAGATCAATATCAACATTCTCATCAATCATTTGGTCACGTAATATAGTCTACATATTTAATGATTTTGATAATGTTAGTCTATATATATTGAATTTTATGTCATATTTTCCCTCACCGCTGTTGCTGCCATCCCATCATCAACGAAAAGGGCACTCTCTTGTTGTTGGTGAGGGTTGTGACTATTGATCAAGACCCAACGACCCTCCACGGCCATTGTCCCACCATTGCCAGAGGCAATGGCAACCTAGGCCTTTGCGGCCTTTTTTATATTTTTATTTTTTCTATTTATTGGTTTTCTCAAAATCAGCTTATTTTTAATCTAACATTTAATTCTAATTAGGGTTTAAAAAAATTAAATCAAAATAATGTCACAACACCACCTAGGAAAAATAATAAAAAATAAAAAATAACATCAGTAATTTTAGTATGTCAAGTCAGAAGTAATTAACGGAAATACTTGGTTGCATCAATTTAATTAACTTCAAAACTTGATTGTATTTTTTGAAATTTTTAGAATTTTATTTTAATCGAGAAATAAAATCTAATCACATGTTAATGATAAGTTATAAGATTTCATGGGGTACTCTGCCTCTCACTTTTTTCTCCTGCTGTCGTTCACGCGCACTCGCCGCCTCCCCTACATACGTACGCCAACGGGGCCTCTGAAAACCAGAGTTTCAAGAATCAAGAACCAACAAAAAAATGGAGCTTGTGGTCCTCACCCCCACACCAAAACACGAACGCCTAGTCCCTCTCTCTCTCCCCTCCTCTCTTTTCACCTTTTCCCCCCCGCTTATAATTCCACTCCACCACCACCACCACCATCGCCATCGCCATCTCCCCCTTTCTCTCTCTCTCTCTCTCTCTCTCTCCTCTCTCTCTCTCATCAACACCCACCCCCCCAAACAAGCTCGTCGGAAGCGCTCCACGGAGCCCTTCTTTCCGCGAGGGCGGCCATGGAGAAGGGAAAGCACAGGGCGTTCCTCGAGGAGAAGTTGAAGGCCGAGCCCGCGGCCGAGTGCGGGGACGGCCCCGGCGGCGCCGACGGCGAGGAGGACGACGACTCCAAGAGGAAGAAGGTGCCGCCGTCGAGCGGGAGCAGGCGCGGGAGCGGTAATAGCAAAATTCCGGTTCTCGGCACGTGCCGTATGCAATGCGTTCTTCGTCGTCTTCGTTCGCCAGCTTAGACTTTAGTGAGCTCTATATCTTGGACGGGAGTGGATTTAATGAATTTTCTTCCTTTTCGTTTTTGTGTGCTGCGGACGCTCCGGTGTTAGGTGCCGCGTCGAGGAATTGCCAGGCGGAGAAGTGCACGGCCGATCTCACGGAGGCGAGGCAGTACCACCGGAGGCACAAGGTGTGCGAGCAGCACGCCAAGGCTCCGGCGGTGGTCGTTGGCGGTCTTTACCAGCGGTTCTGTCAGCAATGTAGCAGGTCTGGTCCGATCTTATTTGCGATCCTGTCTGTATCATGCTATTGCATCGTGTTGTATCGTGTCATGTCGTGTTGTGTCGTGTGATGTGCTCGTAGTACAATCTTGAGCAGTAGTGAACTCTGAACTCAAACATGAGCTCCTGATAAGTAGAAACCACATCCTTTTCTTGCATCAATTCATGTCTACAAACTCAGGGTTTTAAGTTCATTTCGAAGATTTGTAATTTGGAGGATAAAATCTCAGACCATATAGTAGTAATAGAATATCTAGAATTCGAATGTTTTCGTCGATTGTGCTACCGAGAGCACAGTGAAAGCAAGCGAACCGCTTGGAATGTTTCCTTACATTGCGGTCGAATTTCACCAAATCTGCTAGCACGCTTGATCTTACAGCCCTTCTATGAGAATTATTGGAGAATTTCTGTCCGGGTTATCTTCTAAGTTGTGTGGAGACACCGATTCTCGCTCTGCTTAATTTTGAATCGCGCCATTCCGATCAAGTCCGACTGACTTCACTCTACTTTTGAAACTTGGTGGATCGGATTTTCATTATAGTAATCTCCACTGAATGGATAGTTATGTGTCTTGCCTCCGAGCTTGCAGTACATATGCTCGTCTTGGAAGCTAAAGTTTCTCTATGATCTTAGTCCCGATCGATGTGCGTGTCTTCATAGTTTTAATCCTCTGTACGATGTGAGTGCGTTTTATGTTCATAAGCACACAATAACTAAGGAAATGTCTAGTCTTGAATTTGTATAAGGTTCGATCGTGATCGATGTTGTTATCTTCCGCCCATCTTTTTCTTCCAACTCGGAGCTTGATGTGCAGGTTCCATGAGCTGTTGGAATTCGATGAAAACAAGAGGAGCTGCCGCAGGAGATTGGCGGGACACAACGAGCGGAGAAGAAAGAACCCTGCCGAGCCTCACATCGAGGGCTCGAGTGGAAAAGCTGGCGGCAGCACTCAAATGAAGGAGCTAGTCTGTGGACAAGTCGATAATCGGGGCCGGATCCAAGAGAATGCCACCTACAAACATTTCCAGATCAGATAAGCCCGTCGGACCGGTTTGATGCTCTCTCTCTTCTGTCATTCTAGTCCGTGATGATCTATATTATTCATAATCTCTCTTGACACGAAAGAATGACTTTCCTCGACTTCAAATTCGAGGTTCCTAATCCTTCTAAATGAGGGAAGTTTAGGCTGATTGGCGTGCTCCGCTAGTTGCCATTGTGTACTGTAGGCGAATGTTATCTCCCTATTAGATCAAATAATTTAAGCTTGAGATTCTTGGTGGGCGAGGCGTTTCGTCTCTTATCTAATAATGGCACCCTCCTTTGCTCGACTCTGATGATCCGTCACAAGCGGACGGATCTGGAATCCGCTTGCGACGCCTGCTTTCAAAATGGTTGGCATTTCCGATCGATAATTTCCAGGGATCTCATAGAGTTGGGACCTAGGGAAGGTGGTATCTGGTTTCTTTTTCCTGGTCTTGAACTCGTTATAGGTATTGTTTATGTTGTTCTTGGCCAATCGGACATGCGCATCGCTCTGTACGATTGCCTGGAAGATGGGGGGGAAGGGGAGTGGAGTAGGTGGTGTCTTTCTCTCACGAGCTTGGGGCGAGGATCATGGCCTTGGTAAGTGAACTTTTTAGCTTTTGCACGCGAGCATGTGTGGTTTCCAGAAAGGGGATGATTCCAATTTGGAAAATAATTTCTCATGAATGATTTTTTTGACGATAAAAAAATATTTTAGGACAATTTCTTTTTTTTTTTTTTGGTCTAGGATTCAAACAATCATCTTTGACCTTTTAAAATCTAAAAACAACATTGAGTATCTTTCAGAAATTTTAAAATAAAAAGGAGTGGAAAAGTATGGTTCTATTGAAATCTCGAGGGGGTGAAGAATAGATCTTCGAAATCAGAGGATGTAAAATGCAAATGCGGTTGATGCTGATGTGATGATGGCTTGGCTAATAATGTTGCTGCTGCATCCACAGGCATTTCCTTGTCAATGTCTCTTCCTTTTCCTCCGTCTGTTTCCAATTCATTTTATTTCTATATTCGTGGACCAAAAAAAAAAAAAAGCCTCGTAATTAATTAAAATATTTTGAACAAATTTTCATTCTCACCCTCTTCAGCTCTGAAATCACTTTTCTTCTCTATCCTCCTTGGAAGAGTGTATATATCACTCTTCAAATCTCTTTCAACTGCGAGCGAATCATGGGTCATGCACTAACGATACAATTTCAATCAGTCCCACTAGATGGCAAAAGATGACATGAGCATGGGCATCACAGGCGAAAGCCACTAACATGGCTTGGCTCCCCCCCGGCGTCAGGGCGGGGCCGAGAAACAAATCCTCCATTGCTACAGTAAGCTACTGCTAAGAATACAAAACTGAATCGCGACAGGACGCGGTAGAATTGCACCCGGGCATGGCTTCTTTTAAACGGCAGCATGTCCCATTTCGGTATCCGCTCCAAAGATCCGACGCCCATCATTTGCAAAACCTTCCAAACCTTTGACCCGGTCGGCCTCGGCCATCGGGGTTTAGCTGGAGTCGCGGACAACATCGAGTCGGCCCATATCTTTTCACGCCTGACTGCGATGGGCCTAGGGGATCCTGCATAGTGCCAAGTACGATGGAGCTTTGAGTGGATAATACGTGAGAACAGTCAAACGCTCTTTTTAAGAGTAGGGACCACCGGACCTTGGCATCAACTCTCCAAGCGTGTGGGTCACACTCCTTTCTTTCTGCCCCTTTTGAACCGGTCCTATGCCTCGAGTTTCTTTCTTTTCTTTTTTAATCTTTTGGGAGGGGAACATATCGGCTATGCTCGTGCTCGAACTTAGGATCCATTTTGTGTGAAGAAGAACTATTCCCTGGAAAATTGTTTTCCAACATTCCGAGACGATGAAAAACAAATCATTCTATGGAGAACTTTTTCATGAATTAAAAAAAAAAACTAAGCTTAGATCGGAGGAAAACAACTTTTTCTTCTAATAAGAGGAAAAATTAATTATTCTCCTAGAAAATAATTCCCATAAAAAATATTTTCATTTATCATGAAATTTTCAGTGAGTATGCTTGTTTGAGTAAAAGGATTTTTCACGAATTAGTTTTTTGGACTTTGATATATTTCGTTAGTTGAAAATGATTAGTCGATGGAAAAGCATCTATGGCTAATGACAATATGTATGCACAAAATTACTAAAATGAATTTCTAATTTGAAAAGGAGAAAATATTTTCTCAAAAAATATTTTTCTAAAAAATATTTTCCTTTGTTGAAATGTATCCTTAACAAAAAAAAAAAAAAAAAAAAAAAAAAAAAAAAAAAGAACATCATAGAGCTCGACCTGTAATTTTATCACTTACTAAAAGCATGAGAATCGAATCCTTGCAAGTTTATAAATTAAGGAAGCAGGAGTTCCATTTTTCTTTCTTTCTAAAAATAACCTTAATTATGCATTAGCTGCATATTTATTTGTGAGGATAAAATTGTAACTTGCCAAATATTTATAAAAGATAAAATTAAACATCTACACGACTTTTGTTTTTTCTACACTATTTATCCACTCTTCTCCTCGTTTTGATTAAGAAAAATCTAAACTTAATAAATTTCGATTGTTTCGCGAAAAATGAATGATTTAGAAAATATTTTGGAGAACGAGTGCTTGTATTGCTTAAAATAATTAGTCGAAGTAACATATTTTGATTATTGATAAATTTATATTTAAATATTTTCGTGAACAATGAAAATACTTTTTGTTTATTTTTAAGAAATGACTTCCAAATCATTTGTCTTTTAGGAAATAAACTGCGCCCCCTGGATATAAATTGAAACAACTTTAATAATTGTTGAAGATATGTATAGTGGGTATGAATCGCAACGAATATAAGGCAAACCATAAGGACCGTAGGTAAATAGGCTTGAATTTTATTAGATTTCCATAAAGGTGGAATTTACGAGCAAAGAAATATTATGGATTCGTTTTGCCCTAATTAGCACATCACATACGGTCGCTCGAATCCTCATCTACAATTCAATTGCATAGATGTATTATTTGTAAATTATTAGGATGAAAACTTACCGCAGAATTCCGTAAAAAGAAGAAAAAAAAATTAAAAGACATTTCCTCCGAGCAATGCAAAAAAAAAAAAAAGAATGAGAAGGAAACGTAACGCAAATTCTTCCCAACACACGAGAAAAGGCGCAGCACATTGGAATAAAGATGAGCAAAAGGCGTAAAAGAGAAAAAAAAAAATCGAAAGGAAAAATGAATTACAGAAAAAAAAAATAATTATGAGTAAAATGACGGAAATACCCATCCTCCTTGAGCGACAAAAGGCCGTCCCACCGAACCAACATGTGCTTCCCCTCTCTCTCTCTCTCCTCTTCGCCTCTCTATTTCTTGCCGAAGCCTCCGACTGTCTCCATAGCGAGCGATAAAAATAATCAGCTTCTTATAAATTCTCCCCGTTCGTCTCCTTTTGGTTCTCCTTCTTCTTCTTCTTCTTCTTCACCATTTCGCTACCTTCTCTCCGTCCCTCTCTCTTGCTCTCTCATCCGTCGCCTCGCGCATTACGAGCGCCAATGCCTGCGCAGAAGCGGTCCCTGCCGGAGAGCGCGAACGACGAGGACGCCTCGCCACCGAGCGGCCACCACAACCACCACCACCACCACCACAACCACCACCAGCACGCCAAGCAACCCCGCCGCGACGGGGACCCCGAGCAGGACGAACGGCCGGCCGTGGAGCCGCAGGACGGCGCCGCCGGGGGCGGAGGCGGGGGCGCGGGAGCTGACGAAGAAGAAGAAGGTCCGCCTCAGCTCCTCTTCTTCTCCTTCTTTCTTGTCGTTCTCTCTCTCTCTCTCGTTGACGAGCTCTCTGTTCGTATACGTAATCTGTGCGGTGCGTGCGGCGGCATGCGAGCGCGAGCTCGCGATTGATGCGATCGGATTTGGCGCTCATTGGAAGTGATTCGTCTCGCTCTTTGTTTTGTCTCCAGATTCTCAAGGGAGCCCGTCGTCCAGCTCGGAGGAGAAACCTGAGTACTCACTCCTCTCCACCTCTCGATCTATCCCTATCGCTCCGGATTCTCCCTCCTTCGTTGCTCGTCGTTGCTTGTTAGTCGCGCGGCTCGCGCCCGTGCCGCTTTGCTTGATTTCGCTGTTTCCTTGGCTTCCTTCGTGAAGTGATGTCGCGTCTCCCGCGTCTCTGAAGTTGCTTGTGTTGATCTGTTGATGTGGCCGATTCAGGCGCGTCCTCTGGTGGTCAGGCTTCGCTTGATTCAGTGCATGAGAATAACTATTGCATGTTGCAATTCATTTTGCTTTGCTGCCGGTCCGACGCTGCATCTCGAGAGGATTTTCAGCTCGTTGAGATCGTGGTTTTGTCTTACACATGAATATCGCATTGCTATTTTTGTGCGTCTATTTCGATTTTAAGTTGGCGTCGCGTCCAAATTTTGGATGGGAAAATAATGACGTTGACTGGACTTCTTTTGTGCCGCGTACAGATGTATTGCCATCGCATACAATATTTTCGTGGCAGTTTTAGTTTTTCGAAACCAACCAGAACTTATTTCAATTGTGTGTTGTCGCTGCAGGCAAGCCTTGATGTTCTTCTCCAGTTTTTTGCTTTGATTTTTTTATCTTTCTGTCTCTGTAACTTAATTATGTTATGTTTGGTGTTTAAAATTATCAAGACGGGCTTTGCGCTTCGATTATGGTCAAACTATTAGTTGGCTCAGGTGTATGTATGTGCAAGATCCATGTTAAGAGGCATTTACATAAGTTAAGGATCGTTAATCTACAGACTTAGGTGAGGAGAAGGCACTATGCCATTTGGACTTTGGTTTCTGCTTTGAGTTGCTATGAATAGTTGGATTAATAAGCAAAAGCGATCCTTGACTAGTGATGGAGCCCAGGTGTGATATTATTAACAATTAAAGTGCCAAAGGATAAGAAAATTTTTACTACAACAGCTGATATAGGTAGTGTTTCTGGTATGGAGTCCTGCACTTCGTCCATCAGATTAACTAGTGCATTATTAATGTGGCAGAAATGATCATTTGAGTTGAGTGGAAGATGGACGGTGCAAGATATTGGGCATCAGTTTTAACATCCATTGCAGTTGCCTGTCACTTGCTTTTGATAATATCCTTCTCTGTTCTAGACTTCTAAAACTCTGAACAGACCATGTCTCTCAGCTACTTTGCATGGTTATTATGTAGTTCTGTCTTTATAGATGGTATTTGACATCCTTATGGTGGTTACTTCCTCTTTAGGGCTCTTTGTCCAAATTTGGGCTGGTAAAGACCCCACAGAGATGAATTCTAATATCTTTGTTCATTGAATGTATTCACCAATGCAAGCATCACATATGCTTCTGTTGTTCAATGCTGCAAATGAACGTTGGACCCCATTATCTATTTTGAAATGGACCCTGTCCAGCTGGTCCACATTACTAGCTACTCATAAACATTGGTGCAGCTGTGAATGACCAACATCTGACTTTGTATTTTTAAAAGAGTTCGAAAAAGTTTGAATCTGGACAGTGATAGTCTCAAAATCCAACTCCTGGGAACCTAAGGACCTTAAGGAGCGCATCAAATCCTTGCAAGCCCTAAGTATCTTGGAAAGATTTTCTTGGGGTGAATCTCTGTCTATAAGCTTTGTGAATCTGAAAAGCAGAGAGATTTTCACTTTGGTATCTGGAATATCACAAAAATTGTGGCAAATGTGAACCTTAAGAGTTTACAAATACATATATCTGTGATGTCCACATCTAGTTGATTATTTGGAGAATGGTCTTGGGCTTTGTTACTATTCGTCTTTTGGCTTATGTCAGCAACAGGTTCAGAAATCCTTCTCCTCGAAAACTGAGCTGCTTGTGTGGCAAAGTTTGTGTTTCTTTATCTTTGATCATCATTTTAGGGATGGTCTTGTTTTTCAACAATTCTAAGGTCAAGTTTATAAAAGTGGGATTACTGCATTCTATTCCCAACCTCATAATATTCTCTATGCATCTGAAGACAAGTTCTTTCGGAAGGACATGGTAGGGCCTGCTTTGGGGTTTTTTTTTCTTTTTTTTTTTTTTTTTTTTTTTTGGGGGGGGGGGGGTGTTAGTGTATGAGGTTGCTTGCTTTATATGTCCATAGATAAAAGGCCTTGCATGATCTGTTCTGTTAGCTTTTGTATTTATCTTGTTTGGTACTGAAGACTACTCCTTTGGCTTATATAGTCCCTTTAGAGTATCAGCAATTTCCATATTGAATGCTGACATCACTTATTTTTTTCTTGTTTCCTGCAGATTTGTCTATGTAAAACTATCAGACATTCGTAAAGATGTACAATGCCCAATTTGTCTAGGTACTGTTTCCCTTGGCATCTTGTGTCTAAATACTTCTGAATTCTAATATAAGTATGGCTTTATCTTTATAGGATGCATCCAGGCAAATATCCTTTACGAATCATTTGTAAAGATGGTGACATGTGCCAACTTCTGCTGCATTATGTGTAACTGTAATAACTCAGTGCGTGTTCTGTAGAGTTTGGGGAAGAAACAAAGGGATATGAGCTAATTAAACTTTGTTTTTGTGATTTGTTGGAATTGAGGTTTAAAATCTATGTTCATAATTATGTCTTTTTGCACTGGGCAATCTCATTAACTTCAGAGGCTAGATGTGCCCATTTAATTTAAGTTCTTTGTGCAGGGGCCTACTACAAAATTAGAGTCTCTGACTCTCTGAACTAGATTGGTTTAAGCAACCATTGATCTAATTGTCTTCTTACACAAGGATTTTTCTCTTTCATATTGGTGCTTATGGAGATAAAAAGAAACAAGTTTTATGCGGAAATGTTAGCATCAACACCTATGGTGTTTTTAATGTCATAGTCTGGGTAAAGAAGATGCCTTAAGTTCAAATTGTCCCACAATGAGTTCTCTATCATAACCAATATTTTCCCTGGACAATGACTCCATATATTTAGACTTTGGACTTTTTGCTAAATTAATTGTGCTGAAACGTGCCATTGTATTGATTTTGTTCAGGGGAAAGCACTACTTCGTCTTCTCCAGTCTCTCTGGTTGTTTTGAAAAGAGAATAAGATACATTATCGGACAGATTTTCGACATCATGCAATTGCTTCTGATCTTGAGCTTTAGTTATAAGATCATGATAGATTACTGTTGCAGACTTCTGTAAACCCACCACAACTCCAACAGACAATCAGAACTAGGATGGTGAACTTCTATTAGGTTCAAAAATATGACTGACCATGATCTAGGAAAGATGGAAGTCTACTTTTCATACCTATTGAAGGTATCATTGGTAATTTCAGAGTACTTTTTGGGGAGGGTTTAACAACATAGTTACATTTAGTTCTGGTCTTCTTGTTCAAAAAATTAGTTGATTTTTTGGATAATGTTATCCATCAGTAGTTCAGTTATCATGCTTCCCTTAAGTTGTGATTATCATAAGGATATTGAAATTCATCATCTCGAGATACCTATTTGATTTTATCATGCTCTTGCAACTTCTGAAAAGCTACTTATATTTCTTATGAAGTTGATATGTAGCATTACTTCTCTTGTCATCTGGTAATGACATCATACAAGATAGGGTTGTCAAATCCGGTAATCTTTGCAGGCATCATCCGGAAAACGCGAACTGTTATGGAATGTCTGCACCGCTTTTGTAGGGAATGCATCGACAAATCGATGCGACTGGGGTATGAAATAAAGAAAAAGCTTCCCTTATTATGTCTTTTGCAGCTCACAAATGCGGTAAGATGTTGTTCTGCTTGATACTTCTGTGCAGGAACAATGAATGTCCTGCTTGCCGCACTCACTGTGCCAGCCGACGCTCACTGAGAGATGATCCCAACTTTGATGCTTTAATAGCAGCTTTATATCCGGATATCGACAAATACGAGGAAGAGGTATTAAATTGACAGGGCTATGAACTTTCTTGATCAGATGATAGTTCTAGGTTGTGCTTTCTCATTTTCTTGCTGGCTTTTTGCAATTTTGTTTCAGGAGTTGGCTTTTCATGAAGAGGAGAGAAATCGCAACAAGCAGGTCGTTGAACTTGTCTTCCAGATTTGTCAGCCTGACTTATCAATTTTTGGCCCTAGTTTGCCTGTCTTGCTGGCTGTACCATTTCCCTCATATTTCAATATGAACATAAAACACCAGAGGAAATTGTCACAGTGCATGCATATTGGATTCGAAATATATACCGCTGTAATTTTTTCTTGCTTTTCATGATTATGGGTAGTTATTGGTGGAATCTCTGATCCTCAATACTAGCTGCGATGAAAATTTTGTCAGTTCATGTATAGCGGCTACACTCCTAATTTTCTGAACTGACAGATTCAAGCATCCATTGCTCAAATTCTTCAACGGCAGTCTGAAGCACTTGTCAAAAGACGCTCGCTGGGTAAAGACGCAGGTATTGGAATGGGAAGACCACAGCGGAATCTAAGGCCTTCTACTAGGAGAAGACGGAATTCTCGGGGAACTGATCATCAAGGTTCTGAAGACAATGAAGATGAGCATGATAGTAATGGTGGCAAAGATTCATCTTCCGCTGATGAACGTGGTACTGAAGTTAGGCAGAGACGTCGGAGAAAAAGGACAGGACCGCGTTCATCATTACCATCTTCATCAGCTGATGTTGAATGCCCGGATAATGATTTGGAAGCAACCAGAGATACCAGAGGAATTTCTCCTGGGCCTGGATGGAACCCAGAAGTGCTTGCTTGGGGTAGGGGTGGTACAAGAAGTCACACAAGACATGGTGGCATAAATGGTAACAACAAGCACTCTAAGAACATGCGGTTATCCAAGCTGGTTGAGTACCTCAAGAGTTTAGGGGAAAATAATGAGGTAATCTATACACAATCAAACTTTGTCAAAAGTCAATGATAAATCCACAGCACAGAGGATTTTTGCCCATGTGATATGTAGTTTTTCTATCTGAAGTACACTCACAGAGTACATAAAAGAGAAACCATCCTAGGTCTTTAGATTCGCAACTGGTGAAGTAGTCAAGTATGGTGAACATCTTTTCCCTTTCCATGTGTCATTACAGTCCTCCTCACTTTGGATTCTTTTTTGTACAGTTGGAGGTATATTTCATGCTTGTTTCTTTGGATAAAGAAAGTACTCCAACTCTGAAGCAGCCCTACCTCTGCAGCAGGCGGAGTCTGTCAATTAAACATCTATGTGATGTAAGATTTTCTCCTGGAATTGCAAATATGATTCAATTATTATTTTTTCACACTTCCTGCAGTAGTGTATTATTTTGGGTATTCTTTCATCAAGATTGTTGTAATTATGTCTATGATTTGCTAGGGACCTGCATCTGGAGATAGGTGTTTGTTTGACTTCTTAATTACGCAATGTTCAGATGGTGACTTAAAGTAAAAATTCAACAAGCAATTACAGGCAGCCAATTTGTCTTCAATATCCGCATTTGTGCTTAGTAAAAATTTCACAAGCTTAGTGAAGTTGAATTTTGCAATCATAGATGATATGATGCTTTTAAGCTCTCATTTTTCGTTTATTTTGAAATTCACCTCTTCTCAGAATCATATTTTTGGGCCAGGAGAGCTCTAAAAACAGTGCATAAATTGTGTTGACTTCAAGAACGCACTCTCAGTGGAATATCTCAATGGATAACTTAAGATTCAGTTTGTCTTCTTTTTCTTTTTCCTGGGTTGGGGCTTGGAGGTGAATGAAAATCTGACATCCTTATGCAATCTATGCATTGTAGAATGTTGTAGTCTATTTTTTTGGGCCACTCGTCTCCTTTCTTTCTGAAAGATGAGTACTTTACTCTGCAGTATGTTGCTCACAAAACACCTTTGCAAGCTGAAGAAGTTGAAATATTGGTGGTCAAAGGGAACCATAACATCAGCCGTCAAGGACCAAGCCTGAATCTTTTATCCTCAGCAAGTGAACGTGAAAATGTTCTCCCTGTTGTTGATCCGCATAAGGCTGAGCTGCAAACTCTGGAAAAGGAAGCAACGCTTGCAGGGATAATTGCAGACAATGGATCCATCAATGACTATCTGGTAAGTTAATGCCACAATGGAGCTTCATGTTAATTTTTTTTAAAATTTTCTGGCACCATTTATTAGCAACCTCATGCTTCTGCTACTATATTCTCCTAGGATGTTTATGAATGGTCCTTTCAATGAGCAATTATGTATTGTTGCAGATTTTAGGATACCGGCAGAGACAAAACTCCAATTCCTGACGAGTTCCATGGGCATCTTTGGCAATATTGAAGTAAACTCTCACATACTCGTATATATACATATATAGGTAGAGAGGTGGACAGGTTTGCCAGTTGAACTCAGAGTACATGTTAGTTGATAAAGCACACCATGTAGTTCCGAAAAAGGCACTCATTATTGGTTACTTTTATGTTTTCCTTCCCTTGCTGATTTGACTGCAAATTGTTATTACCAGATATTAGAAGGTTGCCGTCCAGTGGACGAAGAGTATTACATATTTGATGTCTACGGATTGAGTACTTAAACAGGTATCAATCCACTCAAGAAGTCTTGCTCGAGATTTTTTCAGATTAGACGTCCGATCCTCGCATAATTTAGGACCTTCAGCTGCATACGTTTGGCCTTGCCTTGGAGGCGGAACAGGTGCAGAGGGGCCAGGCGGGCTGGGCGGGGCCTAGGGGGATCTTTCGGCCCTATGGGAAACACTGGGCGTGACTTTCCTCAGCCCGGTCTATAGCTTGACCTTAAGTAGAGTAGTCAACCCATCCGGGCCAAGGTCCCGTGCTTCTATTGCTCGAACTTTAATACTTCCACATAAAATCAAATAGCAGACAAGGGGCGTATTTCTTCATCTGGATGGAGTTACGGGGCCCGTGATTACTCTCATTCAGAGCTTTCCAAAGGCTGAAGGCCTTTGAGGCCATTTTCGGCCTCAAAAGTCCGCTCTTTAACGTGCTTTGAAAACAACACCAACCCCTCCCTCTCCTCCTCCTCCTTTCCTCTTTCGCCAGATCTCACCCTAACATAGCATTGTTTTCGGGCCGTTTGATGTGTGATCATAGAGGTCTTATGGTCGTTGGCTTCTTCATTCGGGTTTCTCCAAAAAAAAAAAAAAAAAGAGGCTTTATTTCCCATTTTTGATTTAAAATTTATTCTGGATAGGTCTTGGCCGGAGCATTTGAGGTCCAGTAGTTCGAATTGGCCTGAACTCAAATTAGAAAATAGGCCCAAAGACCGGTTCGATCCAGTTATAACTAGATCCAACCCCATATAATCCATTCTTTAATTCTCATTTGATAAGTTAATTTGTTATATGGATTAATTGTATTCACTAGATGGGTTATGATCATTCAAAATAATATAGGTGTTCAAAGCCTATTTTCATCCAACTCATGTCTATAATTCTCTCTCCCCCCCACCCCTTTTGATTTCGCATTCGGTCACTTTGCACTCTCCCCATAATTTGGATATGAATTTTTTTCTAGATAGAGTTAAATATGAAAACATTTTAATAATATAAATTAAATATAGGTTGGATATTGAGATCCGCATCACATGAAAATTAACCAAAATAGGTTCAATGAATTAAATTAGGTTGGATCATTTCAGATCACTCAATCCAAATCCAACTCATTCGTGTGATAGCCTGAATTTTTAGATTTCGTTTTCGATTAAATAAATCAAGCATTTCATTGACGCCGATAGTGCTATTCTCTGATTTGATCACTCACGAGATAACTGGATTATCCGGGGAAGCAATTAAGGAATGTAAATGTAATTGGACTTGAAAATTCGATCAGAAATCGACTACTTAATTGTGTTGATCTGCAAGGGTCATTACGACATTGTCAAATCGATCAGAGATCAGAAATAGGTCGATTCGACCGAGATATGTGATTAGAATGTGGGTGATTTTACCTGATTGCAAAATTCTCATCGATCGACACTAAATTGATTTTCTTACGTTTTGGGTACCTTATGTTTGTAATTGAAACCTTGAAATTTTTACGACAACCGAGAACCGCCAATGTGTCGAAAATGTACATTGTGACTCGAGATAAATCGATCAAGGGTCAATTGCACTAAAAATTCATAAAAGTTACTCGGTAGATTAGGTCACACTAAAAGCGCACCGGATTGAAAATAACCGCGAATTTGAACCTGATTTTAGAAATTGAAAGTTCTGTGGTGTCACGAGCTATTTTAGGAATGTCGACTCATCTTCCGAAGATTTTTTATAGATTCTGGGATTCTTACGGAAAATCGATACGAACGTTGCAGAAAATTAGAGGAAATTCGTACGAGCCAAATTAAAAAAAAAAATTGGACTTCCAAGCAAAGCTTTTGAGTGTTAGGGATTTATAGAAAATTGTTCAGGATTTTTCTTCGATGAAATTGGACTTTGAATTTGGGAAATTGATGATGAAATTGAAGCTAAATTAAGTTAAATTCGGATTTATAGTTTTTTTTTTTGGTCGAAAGCAAAGATAATATTATATCTTTGGTAGCTTACAACCAGCCTTTAAAGCGTCAACATACACAAGACCTTGTACGTGATGAGGTTGGACACTACCTATTTAATTTAATGCCCTTTATGTGATCCATGTCAACTGCTTGAGTAATCAGAGTAGATAACACATTCGCTAATAGAATAAAAATATATGGAGAAAGAGGGTCACCTTGTCTTAGGCCGCGAGTTGGATAGATGAAAGGAAGTAGCTCACCATTAATTCATGCACTGTAGGATGCTGTAGTTATGCATTTGAGTATCAAGTGTACCCACCTTGGATAGAAACCTATTGTTAGGAGATAGTCATTAAGGGAGTTCCATTCTACTCTATCATAAGCCTTCTTCATATCAATCTTCAAAATGACACTAAATTTTCTCAGCCTCCTATGAATTTTGAATTGGTGAAGAACTTCTTGAACGATCATTATATTATCTTGAATCTGTCTATCATTCACAAACGCCGACTGTTCCATGGAAATCAGATTAGGTAGCCAAGGTTTTAGGCGGTTAGCAAGTACCTTAGATATAATTTTATAAGTAAAGTTGCACAGACTAATTAGTCTGTATTGATCTAGGCTTTCTGGGTGAGGTATCTTAGGAATCAAAGCAATGATAGTCCGGTTCACATCTGTGGGCATCCTCCCTGTCTGAAATTTTTTTTTTACAAGGTGAAAGAGATCATCCTTAATTACCTCCCAATGAATCTGGTAAAATAAGCCATTGAACCCGTCAGGGCCAGGAGCTTTAGTAGTACCCAGCTGAAAGGTAGCTTGTTGAACCTCCTCTAATGATATCAAATACAGCAGCTTGTCATTCATTTCTGTGGTGACAACCTGCGGACATTGAGTAAGTATAGGATCATAATCTCTATTTCCCACCGTCGTATATAAACTAGAAAAGAAGGATGTTGTCATTGCTTTCAAAGTCTCTGAATCACGGATCCATCGCTGGTGATCATCCTTCAACATGATAATATGATTTTTCTGCCTTCTCTGAAGAGTAGTAGCATGAAAAAACTTGGTATTCTTATCACCCCACCTTAACCATTGAATCCGCGACTGCATAACCCAATATTGCTCTTCTTGGTGCCAAGTCCGCCTTAGCTCCTCTTTAATCTAATTTACTTCATTGTTGTTGAAACGATGATATTGCTGGTTTATGAGATCTTGGAGACGTTGTTGTAATGTTGTGACTTTAAGATAAGCTCTTGTAAATTTGGAATGACTCCACTGTGTCAAAGCAAAAGAAACTTTTTTCAACTTAGGAGTTAGATCAAAACCTTCTACTTTCACTGACTTCCAGGCTTCGGAAATGATTCGTTGACAATCTGCATCTTCATTCCAATAAGATTCAAAGATAAAGTTCTGCCCTCTTCGACGATATTTTGCTGAGGTATTGATAATCAAAGGGCTATGATCAGAGCCCACTGCAGGTAATGCAAAGACCTCTACATTAGGAAAGAGTAATCGCCAATCAAGTATACACATGACCCTGTCCAGTCTTTCCTTCACTAGATCATCGCACTCCCTGTTATTCATCCAAGTGAACCAACAACCTTTGCTCTCTAGCTCCATAAGGGCACAATCATTCAGAACCTGCCTAAAGGATTACATATGAAAACAATGAGGTGGCCTTTTCCCAACCTTTTCTCACGGATAAAGTACTTCATTAAAATCACACACACAGATCCATGGTAATACATTAGCCGAACTTATCCCTCTCATTTCAGCCCATACAAGTTGTCTAATTTGAAAATCAAAAGGAGCATGAATGCAAGTTAGACGTATAGTACGGTCTTCCTGCACTTCCCTATAAGTCATATCAATATAATCCTTGGTGGAAAGAAGTACTTTGATGGATACCTGATTGTTCCAAAAGACTGCTAGGCCTCCCGCCAGACCAGTAGGATTGATAACATGAGCATTATGAAAGTGTAAAGCACGCTGGCTACTAGTTAGCTTCTTTGCACCATTCTTCGTTTCCATTAAGAAAACTATACTGGGCTTTTCCTTGGCCGTCATGGCCTTTAGCGCCTGAATTGTCAGGAGATTGCCCAAACCCTGACAATTCCAACATATGAGTTTCATTTGTGAGGTGGTGGCTGTTGAGGGCCAGCCGCCATCACCCAGTGTTGAACTTCTCCCATGTCAAGCACAGGTATTTCCATCAAAGTAGCCTCATCTAGGTCATGCAATAGTGAACCCTTTGGATCATATGGCATATAGCGTTTCTATTTTTTTGCACCCCCTACTTTAGGTGTCAGTCTTGAAGTCTTCATCTTCCTATGTTGCTTGTTATCCATGGGAGGTGATTGGGCCCCCTTCATTTTAATTGAAGCAAGGATTAACGCAATATGAATAGGAGGTCCATCTAGAATTTTCACCTGATCATGCGCGTGACCAAATCCTGTAACTTGCTGAGTTGTTGGAGAAGGTGATGGATCTGATACTGCTACAGCATCAGTAGGTGGTGGAAGTAACAAAGGCACATCTTGAAGCTGCGACAGAGGTGTCTCAGGTATGGTCTCTTCATGCTGATCTATTGTAATCTGGGGTGTATAAAAGGATTGCCAATAAGGACTAGATTGTTTGACTTCAGCCTTAAGCCACTGACCATAGACCGTACTATCCCTTCCTTCAAATTTTGTTTCATTATAGGGGATCGTCTTACAGTAGTTGGCAAAATGACCTAACTTCCCACAAGAATAACAAAAGTGGGAGAGACGCTCATATCGAAAATCAAGCCAAAGTAGCTTCCCATCCATACGAATCAACTTTCCCAATCGTAAAGGATCTTGCAACTGCAGTTCAACCCTTGCACGAACTGGCCTAGGAGTTGTTCCCTCTTTAAGATCAACTCGAACTTCAAGTACCCGACCAATATCTTGCATAGCTTTTGCTATCAACTTCTTAGTCATACATTCCAATGGCAGGCCGAAAATTTATACCCAGAAGGCACACTTTGAGAAATCATAACAATGTAGTGGAGTAGTTGGCTGCCATGGCTTGAGGATAAAAAGATGGCCCGAAAAAAGCCAAAAACCTCCAGCTAGTACACGCTGTTTGTCAGCATCCGAATGAAATTTGATTACATAAAATCCATCTTATCGTTGTGAAAAGTCTACTTGTTTAGTTCTCCAAGCCTTTTTTTAATGTATTCTGGAAAGCGGGGTAATTTATGGATGGGTTTGACAGAATTCGTCCCACTAATGTTAAGCTACATTCTACCAATTTTTTAGGAGGTAGTTCTTCATCCCAAACATCAATTTGCCTCTCAATGTTAAGTCTACCCAATTTGGAGCAAAGGGCAGCCAAGCGCACAGAGTCGCTAAGCTCTTCTGATTCCATCCCACCGTAAGTATATCAAGACAAGAGCTATCAATAGGCTAATAGAGAGCAGCGAAGAGAGTAAGAAAAAGCCCCGATACAATACATGTAATGCGCTAGATTCTCAAAAGCCTACATGCAGAAACGAAGATTGGAGAAGCAAAGTTGAATATTTGAAGACAGAGGACGTGAAACTAACCAAAAGCAATTCGACAGAAGTGGAATCGAAACTCAGGGCCCATCTTCAGTTACAGTGATCGCGACCAGAATTGAATTTTCAAGGACAGTGGAAAGCAGTTCGTAAAGTCAATCCCATCGTCAATTCCAAAGAAGTCCGTAATCACTCGAAGAAGGGAGGCTTTGTAATAGTTGAAGACAAGCCCATGGGTAAGAAAAGGCAGAATTCAGATAGAAAAAAGTTTCAGGATGATGTGCTTTAGGGTTTGGGTTTTAGCATCCATGGCTAGCAAAGCGTAGGAAATTCTCTTCATTTCGAGAGAAAAGGGCCTCTTCATTTCGAGAGAAAAAGTTTCGGGATGATGTGGTTTAGGGTTATGGTTGATGGGCCATATTTTGACACCAAAATTTGGATTATTGAGGAATTCTATTTCAAGAAAGAATTGGAGACATGAGAGGATAATTATGTAGACTTTAGGGGACAAGGCCATCAATGGAAGAGATAGGTTTGATGATTTTTGGGTCCCCCTTTCAAAATTCTCACGCACGCCACCTCCATCTCCTTCGCACATCCCATACGGCCGACTCCTTTCCTCTCCGCAGCTTTGGATTTGCTTTCATTTTTCCCTGTTTTCCCTCGATCAACAAACCCCAGCTTTGGCCAGCATCGGCCAACACGCCTCCACCAATGAAATTCCCTTCATGGGCCATCTCTCTTGCTGCTATCTCCTGCAGCTTCACCCACCGTAGCATCCGTCCGAGTCAACCATCAACCACAACCACCCTAGCGTCAACCTCCTCCTGGCTTCGTTGACCCGCGACTCCTTCGTGCGTCCAATGAAGCCACCGACAGTCGACGATCGAAGCTGCGTGTCTCCCTGGTCAACAGCAAGCCCACGAAGCCCGTTGATTGACCGCATGTAGCCCTTAGCTCCACGCGTCTTCATTTGCTGCCGAAGCTACTTCACGTTCCCACGCCTGGTCAACAATGGAAGCCCCACCAGCTTGTGTCATCTCCCCAGCTGCCAGGCGTCCACCAAACCGCTTGAGAAGCCCAGCAAAGCGTTCCTTTAGCCCACGAAAATCCCAGCAACTATCCACGAAGCAGTTCCCTTTGTCCGCATCTTCAACGCTGGCTGCTCCCATCGTCCGTCCCTTCGACGCCAGTCCATGCCCGAGCAAACAGTCCACGATTTCAGCCGTCCACAAAGCAGGCCCGTGAAACAGCGTCTTCAACCTCCCCATTTTCCTTGGCCCAGCTTCCACGCTCGTTTCTCCATTTTGTGTTCACGGCCCAGCAGTTGGGCCCGTCCACGAGCCCAATCAAATTTCTCTCAGCCCAGCGAAATCTTCAAGAGTCCAGCAGGCCCAGTTTTTTAGGCCCAATTCCAACTCATTTGAAGTCAACCCAAGAAATCAGCAAAGCCCGTTTAGTTCGGCTCAATTCAGCAGCCTAAGCCCGCAAGGTCCGCCCGCTTCAAGCCCAGCCCGTTTCAAAAGCAAATCTCATATTAGACTGAGATTTGTTGGGCCGATTCTAGGCCTAGTCCGAGCTCCGTCGACGCCATTGCAAACTCAAGTTTCGGCCATCATTGCGTCGTTGTCATGGTGAACCGGTTTTCACAATTAACCGGTGAGTTTAGACTCTAAACTCTTCTTAGTAAGCTAATGACGTTTAAAGGGTGTTTAAATTTATTTAATTAGGAATTAGGTGATTAGTTAGATTAAATTAGAAATTTAATTATTTAATTGAGCATGTTAGGTGGTTAGCATGGTTTAGATAAGGCTTAGATAAATTGCACTATTTGTTTAGAAGAGTTCGGGAATTTTCCAAGTCCATATTGGTATTTCATTTAATAATTTTGGCCTAGGTTAGTATTTTTAGAAATTAAATTGATTTATTTAATTAATTTTCAAAATTAATTATTTATTAATTATTTTCTCGGAAATTAGGTCGAATAGCCGGATCGAAATTTCGTGCTAATTGCAATGGTGTGGTTAATTTCTGCAATCGAGTGTTAAATTGTGAAAATTGAGTACTGATTGAAAATTTGAGTGTTTAATTCCAGAGTTTATGAATTTCGATATTTATTCAGAAAATCTCAAGTGTCAGGTTTTAACATTGAAAATGAATTTTAAGTACTATATCAAATAGTGGGGTTTGAAAAAGATAGATATCAGTATTTTAGTTCGAATTGATTGTGTATTCATACACAACTATTTTCATGACGTTTTTAATACAAAGAAAACAGGCTAAGATCACCATTTTAAGAAGCATTTGAATGCAATACACAATGCAATGGGCCAAAATTGAATGGTTGTGTGCTGATTAAGAGAACCCGTCTCCGAACTGTATTGGTTGGATGTTACCTTATATGGGATACCAACTCAGTGGGATTTGAGTTGCAGTAGATTCTGGACCTATACTCCTTGGGAAAGGCGTCTAAGAGACGTAACCATGCTCAATGGGGTGAGATGATACCTGACTATGCCAGTAGACCGTTGAACTTCAAGTAAGCCGTACCCTCGAGTGGGCGAAATTATCAATTGGATCGCATGTTGAGTGGAATAGATGTGTCGGATTATGGGACAAAATTGTGACATGGATGGTACGTGTCATAATGATTTGGCCCTATAATCTTGACCCCTGTGATTTATTGAGTTGAGTAATGCATTTCAATTGTTGTGTACATCGATTTTATGCATAAGATGTATAAACTATACTGACCTGCAGGGTGAAACTGAGGCGATGTAAGTACCCAATGCTAATTGTGTGATTGCGTTCTAGGCGTATTTCCCTCATAATCGGAGTTTAGAGTCTCATTGGTTATTGAATAACAATTTTCAGAGTCGTCGAGTAGAGAACCTGGAGATGAGAGAAGGTGATTGCAAGTGTAGGTCAGCTAAGACCGTATCTTTTTGAAAAGCTAGTCTTTTGTAGTCTTTTAACCATAGACTTTGTATATGAATTAGTATGTTCATAAATGCATGTTTGTTTGTGAATTTGTTGCCCTACTTTTCTATCCCGAGATGGTTACTGTCAAGGGATTTATTTGAGCTTCTGCATGTGCAATAAAACGAAAAGGACCGGTGACTCATCCTAAGAAGTTACAAAATATTATCGACCACAAAGGGATGGACACATGCTCGGGATTCAGGGCGTGAGAATCCGTTTCACGGATCTACTCTTGCCCATGTGCTAGGCAACATATTTCACCGACTCCCTTCCTAAAATCCAAGAATTACCAGCTTCAATCGTCTCATTCTGGGATTGATATGTACTTTTCGCAGCGACCAGCGGGAGTTTTACGTCGGGAAAGTACCTATAAGTGTATTATTTCCTTCCTTTTAGTAACTTAGCAATGAGAGAGGTAATTTCTAACCTTTCTACAGTTAGTAACTTCTTTTAAGTTGGTAAAGACTAAAGCGTAACGGTAACAACTGGTAAACTTCAGGCGTAGTTAGGAACCTAATACATAACATGCGGTCACTCCCAATTCATCCATATTATTTGTTACACAATTAAGAAAACCATCGAGGCTATATGATAAGCACGATCGAGTGCTGTCCTAAGACATTAGCAGAAAAAATATAACTTTTGATCATTCGTAAAATCATAGTACAAGTGTTCCTTCTATGATACAAACTCTAATATCTCCATACTAAAGTTCGTTATGCCGGTACTATACAAGTTCTGATAGGATAGAAGAAGAAAAAAGAATGGTCATCTCTAGTTGTCCTTACAGTTTCGTGAATAACTCGAAGACAGTCTAGTCTGCGACTGAAAAAAATCGAAGGGGGTTCCAGTCCCGAAAGACTTCCTGGTGGAATTGGGAGAATCCGAAAGCAAAGGCTCGTACACTGGATTTCTGTTCTTGGGTTGAGTGATTGACAATGGAGTAACGTCTCTCTCCGTCGGCCTTGGCTGTTGTTCAATGTTTCCCAGGGATAAAATTGGCCCCCCCATGCGTTCCGCTTGCTGGAGTTTATTGATCTGACTAGGTCTGTATGTGTATCTGAAATACTTCAGAGCTAGAATAGGACCCATTCCTGCTCCAACTATGACCTGCAAAATGAACCAAAAGAAAAAAAAATCCTTGTTTGGTTAGGAAAAACGCATGCAACCTTAATCTAGCATCAAGAGTGCATTTTGGTTCATTTGCACTTTTCCAGATCATATTGCTCGGGTATGGTGGAGTTATGGTGAAAATTGTATGGTGAGAATATGCAATGTAGTTATTACACCACTGCCATATCATCTTAATTCCGTGCAATTACCAAAGCCTCATTAATCCTCATCTGTAGAATGGCATCACCATACTTGACTGCTCAAAAGAAAGATTATTGAGCCCAAATGAAACATGCATCAACAAAATGATTACTCACCAACATAGTTAGCCAGTAAGATGGTTGTTGGCACAACCGGAACATTATCGTGTACATCCCTGATGAAGGGATGGCACTTAACATCCAGTTGATGATGTAGAATGCAAACAAATTTCCCCATATGGCGAGATGTTGCAACATTGTGAATGAGCTGCATTTGCAATCGAAGTTTAAGGAGTTAGCAATTGACAAGCAGTTAAGGAAGAAAGGGCATAACAAATAACTCAGCATTAAGTCGTATTGACATTTTCACTAGGGAACATGAGGTATCAAAAGAAGCCGAACTTATAGTAGCAAAACGGTGAATTGGGAAGCTTACTTTGTCTCCAGTGTCACCACGAAGGCTTGCAACCATATACATCCAGAGAGGGCCACCATAGATACCTCCTCCATTTCGCTCTTCTCATAAGCATATGCATGTATGCTGATGGCAAATACGACAACCGCCTGCAATTACAATCCACATTTATTAAACACAGAATAACAAGCAACAGCCAGCAATTAGTCAAATTGTGTAAGGTCCAATTTCTTTATTCCACACGAGGCACAATCCTCTAACAGACTAAAATGTGTTACTTAAATATTTCGCCTTCCTAAGAATGGAGCTGGCAAATGACTATCGTATATCCAAAGACAATCTTCTCAGTGTGAAATCAGATAGCCATGACTTTGTTTCACTTAAGGGCAATGAAAAGGGGACTCATATATACTAGAATTCCATATTGAAATTATGAATTCCATACTCATACAACAGCAACTCAAGATATTTTTCCCAAAGTTCAGGGGGTCACCATAAGCTGTCCCTATAATTAGATCAACATAACTATTATTCAATTCTGTTGAATAAGAGAAAAGAATCTGCACTCAGCTAATCTTTCTGAAAAAGTAAAACCACAGAGCAAGAAACGGTCTAAATCTGCACTTACATGAAAAAGCGATCGTCCAAACCATCCAGCAAATGTGCTAGGATTCAGAAGCCTGTTTCAAGAAGTAACGTTAAAGAAGATTTTCTGCACCAAGAGCCAAAAGAGAGTAAAAGTCTATACTCATGATCTCACAACATATTGAGGACACACCTCCCCGCTTGGCAGTAAAAAAGAATTTGTGGATGCTGCATAACAGTCTCTTCACCAACATCTTTGTCAAGTACACTAACTAAGACAGGGATGCTGGTGTAGAAAACATTAAAGGCCATCAAGCTGACTGAGTTGAAAAGACTGGTTCCAGAAATACCTGAAATGAAGGAGAAACTGGTAGTGTGTTTGTGTTAGAACAACAGGTACAAGCATAAGGTGTGCTTGCATAGCATGCACAGAGAGAGAGAGAGAGAGAGAGAGAGAGAGAGAGAGGAACCAAAATGGGAACTCACAAGATTTGGATGAAACATATTAGTAATGATTTATAGAAAGAATACTGCGAGAGAAATGCTGTTCGGTTGTAGGAGTATCGCCCATGAACCAGTATCAATCTTTTCAGAAATTTGAATTCTGTAGACGGCAGTCAGAAAAGTCAACATTTAGAAGTCCCATGGCAGCAAGCACATAGAGGAAACTAAACAACAATACATGCCACGTATTCTCAAAGAATAATCCCAAAAATAAAGTATTTCAAAGGTTGAGCCAGATGAAAGGATATCCTGTGAACATGAAATTTGTTGACTAAACCCATATATGTATGCTGGTCATCCCCATTTAATTTCAGAGAGAAGACTTAGATCTAACCATCTCCCCACTTTCACAGACCATCCTACTATTCCATTACTAAAGGTAGACCTTTCCAGCAAACCGGTCTCTCCATCGGAATAATGTGGACTTCTTTATGGTTAGCTAATAAAAGTGCTGCTACACAATTACTAATGCATAGAACTGAGACGGCATAGGGTCACAATTATCTACAGCAAAGGTCAGTTTCCACAGAAGAAATACCAACTAAATACATTTAATAAGGTTTGTAGTACCAGCGGTCCAGCCCATAGAACCCAAAATCTTTCGGCATTTTCAACAAGAAAAGTCTAATAGGAATCTATTCTCTGAATTAGCAACACTGTTTCTCCAAATGACCACATATTCTATGTATTTATAGCCATAAACATAAAGTATAAATGATTTGATGTCAATGCAAACATCCAAACCAGAAAAGATCGAACATTGGACATGGGCTGCAATACTTACTCCCAATGCTATAATCAGCAGCCCTAGCTGCCTGTAGTCCTTCTCTGCCACTAATGCCAACTCCTATGTCAGCTTGTTGAATCATCTTGACATCATTTCCACCATCTCCAATGGCCAAGGTTCTGTACTCACATGATTTTAAGAGTTGCACAAGCTGCATGAGGAACACAAGATATGACAGGTAATGTCACTGAATATGTATATTTATGAAAAAAGGAACAACAATAGTAATTAGTGGTTAGATATATTTTAGGCATTAATAGAAGTAATTTTGGCTTTTACTATACCAGCATCATAATTTTAATCATGTACAAGTATAAGATACAGTAATTAACATTACTAAAAAAAAAAAAAAACTAATTCATAGTTACCACAATATTATGAAGAGTAAACATCACTTGCAAAAAAAAAAAAAAACATCACTTGCACTTTCTATGTCCGATCTTGAAAGTGTTCAGTTCTCAAAAAGCAACTTCAAGTCATGTACTAACCCCATCATGATGATCATTCTACTCTAATAGAGGATAAACACAATAATCAACAAAGATAAAGCTTTGTTGCTATATATCATTTTTGAAGTTCCCATCATGATACTCATGTCAATGTTTTCAAAACAGCTTTAGACAGATCCAAATGAAATTCAGAGGACCAGCAGAAGCCAGAACTACAGGAGTTCCCTGCAAATTTAAATTATTTGATGACGCTAAAAGTCAACAACTTAAAAGGAGTGAAACCTTCTGTACTAGTAGACAACCATTGGTCCCCAAGGCTTAAGCTGTCATGAAAATGGACCCATAGTGTACATCTAACATATTTTTACCACATGCCATCAAATGTTAGTTAAGCCTTACAGGTGAAACATGTATGTGACTATGTCGAACAGACAAGTGAAAACATAACACGATAATTAGAACAGAGGCAAGATAAAGATGAGAAAGAGAATTTAGACTCTTCATCTTTGCTCCATTACCATGTTAGACAACCATTTGTCCAAAGGTTTGCAAACTACTGAGAGACAGGCTCACACTGTATATAGAGCACATTGCCTAACATGCTCCACACCCTTAATTTCCCCATCTTATTACCACATCTAAAATTTATTAAATAGCAAAGTTCTTAGGCAGCAAATAAGGTCAGTTTGTATTAAACAAACAATCTACCGGTGACTCTCTGATCTGCTATTCTATCATGTGACAAAAAGCTAATGATTCTCTAATCTGCTATGAGATCATATGCACATAAAGAGAGATGCAAATTTCTGGTAAAAAAACATCAATTACATAATCGAAAAACATAAAATAAAAATCAAAACCTATTACCAAGTACCCAAGCCTTCCGTCATAATCTAACACCAAATATACACTTTTCATTAGAATTACCTGAGCTTTTTGTGATGGTGTCACCCGGCAACAGATAGCTGTCCTTGACAATATGGCTAACTCAGTGAAAGCCTTCCGATGATATGTCAGAGCAATTTCAAGAGCCCATCCATCAACAACAAATGCCACATCCTAATTCAAGGGAAAAACTGGTTACCGAAAACCAACAGTCACATTAATAAATTTGCACTCAAGAAGATCCACTGAACAAATAACTTGAACTTGAAACTTTAGGTGTCAGGTGTAGAAAGTGACAAACAGCTGAGTGGTTTAACACTCATTATATCATCATTTAATTTCATCCAGATGAATGATTATAGGCAGTCTAGACCAACAAGGAGATTATTCAAGAAGCAATAAGGGTATTGTTCTAAAACGGATACAGAAAATGTACTTTTTGTCTATGCTTGTTTGTCACTTGTGGCCGCAGGAAAAACCAACCCAAAAATTGTCAAGGAAGTCCAGAAGTTTTGATACTTCACAGGCTGGAATGCTAACAGGTGTCTAGTATTGAATTAATTGCTGTGATAGTACCTATTATTCTAGAACTTTGCCAGGAATAGATAACTTAATTGCTAGAGGAAGGCCCACTGGATGTAGATCAACCCAAAGCTCCTACAAGACCAATCACCCTAAAGCTCCCATAAGGTGAAATCTAGGATTTACACCAATCTAAATGGCTACGCTCTTCAAAAAATGCATGCCTACATATGTGAATGTGCCAAGTCAAGGCCATATGGCTCCTTCAAAATAATTACGTGCTAGCATTTCACCATCTTAGTGACCTCTAATGAAATTCACCCTACTTAATATATGTCACACATAAGCACAACAAAAGATTCCCAGTGATACAAGTACTATGACCAAAGAATATCCAATCTAATTCAACCTTCTCAGTTTAAGCCTTGCCAATGGCAAGTATCCATCATCAAGAAACATTCGATTAAGACAATCAAAAGCTATTTTTTTCGCATATAATATGACGCCATCAAAATACTATACAAAGACATGGCAAGAGAGAATTGACTGAACTAAGAAAGTGGTAAGGTGAACATATATTAAACCACATGATTTACCACAGGAAGTCCATAAACCTTACCTTAGGTTCTGAGGAAGTTATCTTCATTGTGAGCAAAACTCTTTCTAAGCTTCTACAAACTTCGTCATTGGTTTTCCCATCAATTAGAAGAAGCTGACCCTTGGGCTCTGTCAGAGATGGAAAGCAAGGGAAGTCAGGAAAGCATAGATTCTGCCGTTAGATTCTATCTTCCTTGTTCTCCAGCACATTATGAACTGAAACACAAAAGAAAATCAATCAACCTGGAGATATGAAGTTGCAAGAAAGTGCAATCTGTATGGCAGTATTCTGCTTGTCACCAGTAAGCATCCAAAAATTTATTCCTGCTCTTCTGAGTGTCTCAATTGTTTCTGGAACACCATCCTGAGTAGTAATGTAAGATATATCATTGTTTAAATACAACATCATCCTAAAGGCATATTAGAAAGAGCATGGAAAATAGAGCCCTCTGAAAGAGGAAAAGTATGTGTAGATTCAGAACATCCCACAAGACATATCAATAGTCACCTGAAGACGATCCTCTATTGCGGTGACTCCAAGGACTTCAAAATCATGTTCAATTCTTTGACAGACCTCCGCTATTCTCCACTGCAAATCCAATTATTTCAGGAAATTAAGGTACACTATCTAAGAAAAAGCCAGAAAGGTAATGCATGACAGGAAAATAACAGAATAATAGTTAGTGTATCATTTACCTCCCTATCAACCAATGTACTGCTAGCCTCTTTAAATGATAGAGACCATTCATGATATTCATCAGCCATTAGTTCACGCCAAGCCAAGCATAAAGTGCGTAAACCCAGTTGAGAATATTGTTCAACAGCTTCCACAAAGGTCCTTGTTTGTTGCCCTGGAAAATAAATAAAGTTGTCAAAAATTTATGAACTCACAATTAAGAAACCTACAAATTGCACCATTGACACTCCTCTGATGTATCTTTCTTGGTTTTCAGGTTGTAAGGTAAAAGATGTAAGAGCACCATAACTAGCTCTTTCAGTCTGACAAAGTTACCTTACATCTACTGAATCTGAAATGACAAAGCAAGTGGCCCGTAATATTGATCCCTAGGTCAAATTCTCACTGAAATCAATACCAAAATCAGGCAAACAGGTATACTTTCTTTTTTTTTTTTTTTTGATGACCCGGGAACCGCCGTCGGCCGACAGCCTAGACGTAAACCCGGGGCGGACTAAGCCACCACCATAGACCCAGCCGCGTTTGAGTTGCGCGAACGCGATGCCTCTAGGATTCGAAGTCCTCCCATTCATGAGGGGGAGGGAGCCCGAAGCCAGCTGCACCACCGCGGACAGTGGTACAAATAGATATACTTCCAATTTGGCTATTTTTGTAGAATTTCCAACACTGCAAAAGTAGCATTTTGAAGCATGCACCAGGTGATCCAGCCACCGGTTGCATGCAAAAAGCTCCATTTGTACAAAAAAAGGGATACTTTTTTTAAGATTATACTGAAAGTTGATGTGGCATCTGAAAAGGAAACTTTTAAATTCATCATTGAGTGCAAATCCTCAAATAAGAAGCAGGTGTTATCAGCACAAGGAAGATGACATGTGCTGAAATCATCACATTCCAACCTAGAAGATTCAATAGCATTCCCCTGAAAACTGCTACCATTTTAAATTCCTGAAGAATCATACCATCAAAAGGAAAAGAGTATACAATTACTTGAGGTTGAAATACAACCAAACCCCCTAATCAAAAGAAAAACAATATCTCCCTGCTCCTAAGGACACTCAAAAGTCTGAAAATATTTAAAGAAAACAGAAACAAAAAATCCTTGACCTCTAACTGGATAAATTCTAACCAAAGAATACACTTACTAGAACAAGTTGCAATTTTTTCGATGTCCAATAGGAAGTGGAGTACTTTTATATGATTGAGTATGGTATAACCAGAGATGGTCCCTCAACATCAATAAACAACACATATAAACATCCAAACAACTCTTTTCATCTGAGAAGTTCTAACACATGATGGGGCTAACCAGAATTGGCGTGAGGAAATATTGCTTCATCTGCTCCTTTGGTCAACAGAAATATCTTTCCATTCTGGCAGTCTTTCACCACTATGGACATCCTTTTCCTATCAGATGTGAACTCTAGAGTTTCCAATACCTCATAACGGATACCTATTCCATTGAACTTAATCTCTGCGAGATACAATATAGACAAAAAGTCATTTTAATTAAACATAGATGACTATGCAGAGTACATAAGACAGAAGAAAATGACTGGTACCAAGAATATTTGCATTCCTATTGACTAGAACCATAAGCAGTTTTGCAGCAGCATGAACAAGAGCATCTTCATCCTGAGATTGTGCCTTATATGAGGTTGCTCCAGTTTTACTGCAGCAAGAAAATAGAAGCAAAGGAACCATAAAAACCTGTAGCAGAAATACATGATACACATGTCCAAATGGTATCTATATGGTGAATTGCCACTAAAATAAATAACTGCAGATATGGAAAAGCATCTGGCCAGAAAGAAGTTGGGATCACCTTTGCACAGGGATAACTGTGTTGCATATTGCCATAACTGTTAGAAACTTAATAACATCTGGAGAGCCAGAATCAATAGCATTAAGCAGTTCCAAGTCTGTATACAAGAAGAAAACTAGTTATAAGAGTAAAGCTGGTCACAGTAAGTGATCAAATATACTAGATGGTGACTGCATGAGATTCAAGCAAAACATCAGTTTGCAGTTTTGATTAGGCATGGTAATTCTACATAGCTGTGCAAACTATGGAAATAATCTCCAACTGATAAAACAAGTAGCTTCAAATGCTATAAATTACCTCTATGACTTAACTGTAAGATCCCACATCATCACGTTGATTGAATCAAAAATTACATTAACAGGAATATTTAGGAACTGAATTAGATGATTTTACCACTAACAATTAGGAATTGAAATAGATGACATGCGAGCATTTAAATCTAAACGTGGCAACATCTTTTCTACCTTTCAACTCTCAGTATAGGGCACACTTCCATTTAATAACTCAAATAATAAATTAAATAATGAAAGAAATGGAGCAGTGCTATATATCAAAGAGGACAAAATTAGATGTCAGGACCCTATAACCTTCCATGAGCCATAAAGGCACAGAGTATCTGATTTAAACACAAATTATACAAAATGGTGATAGCCAGCGCTCTGCTTGTGTATTACAAGCCACATATATGCATATATACATGCAGGTCTAGACTTTTTGTAACAAAGCCACCCAATGCTTTCAACCAAGGATAGAATTTTATTTAGCAGGCAATGCTACTTCTATGCTAATGAAACAGTACTCCACAGAAGCAACTCGTAACATTCTGGGCTATTGCTGTCAAATGTCAAAAACAATGTGAATCAGATGAAAAGAGTAGCTTGTGTGTTTATATGAAATCGGTAATCTTTTACCCATGGCCACCAGCCCACTTGATAAGTCCAATTGAAAGAAACTAAATTAAAGAAATACATTAACAAAAAAAAATTTGTATCAGGAGAAACTCGATCACTCATGACAATGTCATCTCTCGAAAAAGGTAGTGATGAATTTTGCTTTGCCCTCAGCTAGTCTGTCAATTTATGTTGAGTAACCAGAAACATCATTTCCCATTTCCCCTCCTTTTTAGTTTTCAAGCAACTTGAAGAGGAAAATCCTTTAGGCCTGTTGATGCATCAATCTCATTGCAATTGCAAGGACTATTAGTTTTAATGAACTGGAAAAGTAGAGCCAATGGCATTTCTTTCTTATAATTAACTAAGCAGGTTTACTATTGAACGCACCCAATTCCCTGAAAAAAAGTGGACCAGACTTAACGGTAACCCGGATCCAGGAAAAAAAAAAAAAAGTGTATGACTCCACTCCTGGACCAAAAATACGCAAGCAAGTTCGCAGACCTCACTGGACAAAAAATACCAATGGTAATCCCCACTAATGGTTCTAAGTACCTAGAGAATGTCGTTTTTACTTTGACTGTTTTCGTGTACAAAATGGCAACAAGAATCTTAACTGCTAATGCTCCAAGGACTCAAAAGAATGAACACATAAAATGAAAGATGTCGCATGCTTTGACAGAATCAGAACCTTTCAAGGCATCCCCAGTTTCATTTCCATAAAATTTGCCACTGATGCAGCATCTTCTAAAAATCATCTTGTTTTCAGTGAGTGTTCCAGTTTTGTCAGTCAGAATGTACTCAACTTGACCCAAGTCCTCACTTATTGCTGTGCTGCCAAGGGGAGACAAAACATTTGCTACATAAAACTGCTTTCAAGATATGCCAACCTCTAATACAGGTTTCTTAAGTTAAACAGCTTACTTTGCAGCATGGGCAGCGATCCCAGTTTCCTGGTCAACCATTTTCTGATCCCAGTCAATAAACTTTGCATACAGACTTTTCACGAGGTCCAGAGACACCTGCCAAAAGTTTTTCAAAGGTCTCGAAGTTACTAATTTATCTGAAGCTCTTTTAGTGCAGAATTTCTCTAAAACACTTCTGTAATCTCCAGCTTGAAATAGAGCACAGGATATTAGGCCAAGATACCTCTCTCTTTTTGTTATGTAAAGCTGCACATTACCAGCAAAATCATTTGATTCAGTCAAGGTTGACATAGTAGCTCAATTGCCCATGCATAGCAAAATTAAGTGGTTTGAATAAAAAGTTAGTTCCAGCTCCAGCACTAACCACTAAGCAACTCTAAGCATTTGCAACAAACTTCCATCTTCACTACCAGAGCAACCACCTTCACTGAGTCAGCTAGAAGCCTCTAATACTTTATCAAGACTTTGATCACCTCTCTAACAAGTATTCATTTCATTAATCACTAAATCCATAGACTTCAGCTGTTTGTGCAAATGTAAATAGCAGCCTTACAAGCTATAATTAGATGAGTTTTCCATTACGATTTGATGGAAAACCAATCTTTATGTCTGCATAATGCGGAGAAAAACTGCTGCAAGACTCCTTAAGAGTCCAGACTTAATTTGCAAGGACTGTCAAGAGAAAGAATGATAACATAAAATAAAACTATTTTTTCCTTAAGCCACATCATATTTCCTTTTGCTAATAGTTAAAGTTACCTTTCTTGCAATAGGTCAACTTCCAATAACAAAGATCAAAACGCTAAGATAAAAGAAGAAATTTTCTTGATTTTTCAGTCATAATCTTGAGATCTCACCTTAATAGATATGGGAATCATGATGGAACAAAGAAGTTCAAACCGCAAAGGTATGACCAAGAGCTCATACCAGGGACCTTCATGTGGATACATGACATACCATTGCTTCACCAAAAAAGGACCCAAAAAGAAGGAAACACAAAATCAGCTTATGCTGCAAATTTGCAGTTAAACATAAGGGAATTAAGTTTACTAAGGAAAAAAAATTCAAGAGGCATAATAGGAAAAACCAAACAAGAGCTACATTCCAGAGCCTCTTCCTATATAAGTCACAGTTTTGGTGTCAGATCACAAAGTCAAAGCATTTGAAGATTAGCATATAACCATTTCCATCATATTAAATCACTGAATATTTATGTGCATAACTCAGAAAGCACCTCACTTGTCTATTGTTAGTAGATATTAAGGCTACACAATTAGTTTTTACCAAATCCCATTGCTTATGACTAGAAACTTGGGAAAAAAAAAACTCAAAGGTCAAGAAAATAGTTCCAACAGCTTGGCTTTAAAATATGTTTAATTTTTCCAGGAAATCTTCCACAGTTTCCAGAACATTATGAAAAACTACACTGTATCCTTCAGGAGTTTTATTGCTAGATCTTAATTCAATAAGATGTTTATGATCTTAGCTAATGTGTCTGGCATTTAGTTTGATATCTTTCTACCTGCTTTAATATGTACTTACTCTTCAGCCATGCACTATTACTCTGAAGTACAAAGTTTTAAAAACCGATACTTATGAAAGTACTTTAACTTTGCAGTGCAGGAAATAAGATAATTAAAATGTGGAACCAAAACAGTGGAATCACAAAGCAAATAGATGTCCCAACAAATGACATGTAGAAGTTTTCCAGGAAAAGAAGTTCACAGTATAACTCGAAAATCAATCAACAAGAAAGTACATGGTAGGAGCCTTGTTGATCTCACTGACCTTTCTTGCTTCTGTGTCCTTCCATACATTACCAGCTATCCCCAAAACCATTACAACAACTATTTGGAAGATAAATATGGCTCCAGTCAACTTGTCAATCATGGCATCTACAGCAGTAAGCTTAGGTTCTGGTACACCTCTGCTCATACCCATTTTTGTTTCATTACCTGAAGCAATAAATCAAAAAGAAATATGCACCTTAATTGCAAACTTCATGATGAGGCATTAACAGTTATTATTTATGTGACAAAGAAAACAATCATGTCAATGCGTATGTCATTAGAACTCTCTCAGATTCTGCCACAACACGTGTATCCACGAAAACCAAGTTCTCCAGCTTTTAACTTACAATCATTAGACTATCATCGGAAACTTCCCTTTCCAGCACATCATTCCTCACAAAACCCCAAAGAAGACAGTAAAAAGAAGCAAACACCAATAGCATTGTCATCCTAATGCTGCTTCCCCAACCAAAGAGTTGGAGAAAAAGAGCTATATGACGAAAGAACTCACAAAAGAATGCATGCTTTTACCACATGCCTATATGTAGCTAAAAACACACAGCCACATAATTTCCAGTCTTGCCTATCCATTTCTTCTTTTAAACTTGAATACATCATGAAGTATCTTTATCGTGATATCTTCTATCTGCCAAGCACCTTCTACAGATCTTTTCTTGAACCTCCAGTGCTTGCCTTCACTGTAGCAATGGTGGACCTTCTCTAATTTCAAATTAATCTAGATTCTGCTCATAGTTACTCGTTCATTTTGACACTTAACTGGCTCACTGCGATGCTGCAAGCTGTCTTCCAGATTTGGCATGTCTATCCAGTCCAGGTCATCACAGGCAAACATGCACAGGCACATGCACGCATCTCTCTCTCTCTCTCTCTCTCTCTCTCTCTCTCTCTCTCTCTGCACGCACGCGCACGCGCAAACATGCACAGGCACATGCACGCATCTCTTCCCATCTTTCTCATCCTTTTTCTTAACAAGCCAAATACAAAGAAACAAAGAATTAAAAAAAAAATACTGAGCAGTAAAGTTGTTATAGACAACACACCTGTATAAACAGCTACTCCACAAGCCCACTCTGTATTCCGCAAGTAGCATGTTTGAAGAATGGTGTTTTTTATGGTTAAAGGGCACACATCATTATCAAGAAATGGAGGAAGTAATCGAAGGTTAGCATCAAATCTTCTGATGTCCCTATCAGGATTGGGGCACTCAATAACACCCTGTTGAAGATCCCTTTGATAATATTAGCCAGGATAAACAACCAGGATGTTGCTTTATTAGGTTCACCAAAATATAGGTAACATTCTTGCCTTGATTTTGTGCAACAGTTCAGGATCGATTCCCATGCAAGCAGCAGGTACAACCCTTGTCTTTAGATCGGTTTCACCATCAAGGGCAGCTGTCTGCACATATTACAAGAGACTACATAATCTTTTGAAATAAGGACATGGAATTCACACAAGCACAAAAGCAGTGTTACCAACAAAATTAGATGGACTGTACAATATTACTCTATTCAGATTCACATCAATATGCTAATAATAATTCTCATGGAAATTTATATATTTGGAAAAGATGATCAAAAGCACACAGTGGAAAGATGTAAACCAAATGCCGGAGAAATCTAAGTGGTGACTGACTGGTTTAGCACAATACCCAAAACCAAGTGCCAAAGATGGTAAATGATTGATGTTAAAACTATTTTCTTAAATAGATTGTAGACTGGACAGCTGACCTAGATGAATTATTTGACTCCTGATTTTACATGTTTTAGCTTGAACATTAAAGTTATTAGCACATTTTATCCTAATTTATCCTCATACTAGCATATGTGCCATAAAACCTAGGTTTGCAGTCTATCATCCCTCTCAGGCATGCTCAACAGTTAATGAGTTGCACACCAATTCTTTCGCACAGATAGCACAGCACTAATATCTGCTTAACATCTAACCATAACATAGAAGAGGAATGAAACTAGAGGATCCGCCCTGGCTAAAGTCAAAGCTGCTCAAGTTTTCATTTAGGCACAAGAAAGGTTCATTCATTACCTCTATATAGCAGAGTCCCTGTGGATCAGACGTTCCGAGCAAAACTAGATCGCATGGTGCTTCATCATTCTCACGAAGCCATACAATGTTACCAACAAGAATGTCCTGTGCTTGAATCTAGAAGATACGGTACAATATTAAAAAGAAAAGTAAGCACAAAGTTATTTTCTTGAAAATCAGAGGTGTACTAATAAAGTCACTTCAGGATATAAAGTAGATTATCAACAAATATCACACATTTCCATTGATGCAGAGACCCCATTCTAAGATACATTGGGCTTGAGTCTATCTCCAAACCCTTATTATAGCAACTATAGTTATGCTTAAAAGAAAAATGAACTTCAGACCCAGAGAAGCAAAAATCCAGCATAACTGTCTTATCTGTATAACATCTGCAACATCATCAAACTAAAATAACAAATAACCACCATCGTTTTATGTGTCAAAGTAGAATATCATATCAATAAACTGTATATCATTGAAATTGGTTCTCCAACTGCCAGTGGACTAGATAACCGCTCCTTTTTGAGGCAAAACATTTCTTTTGTGTCCTCTTTATTTAACTTATATGATGAAATATGAAGTCCCCATAGTTCTACAACTCTACTTTTACCTGAAACATGAGAAGCACTCTCATCCCACCATTATTAATTCAAAAAAGAGATGAAGATAAAGATGATGTAGATTATCATAATCTCAAGTTGCTCTCTTAGGTCTGCAAATATTACGCGCAATTCCTCTTTGTCTGTGCTTCCAGGAACCGAACCATTATCAAATCCAACCGCCTTTTCCAATCAAAAAGATGAAACTTAGTTTTTAAAACCACTAATCACATTAACAACCTAAACAGGGTATATCTTTCCTAGGGGCATACTATCAAACAGACCAACATAAACAATGTACGCAGCATGTCCTGCTTTAGTTGAAGTATCGAGCCAAAAGGGACGCCAAACCATGAAAGAAGATTGGCAACACCCTTCACCTCAGGAACAAGTTGACACAGCTGAGTTGGTTGGAAGTCCATTGGCAGCATACATCATATTGCCATGCCAGGAATTGGTAAATCCACCATTTGCCTAATAAGGTCACATTTGAGATATATAGAGCCTTGCTTTCTAGACATCATTTCACAAGAAACCGAAGGTTATGAACATGAACTATGCGTAAATTGTGTAACAATCAGGCAACAAAGATACTTCTACATTGTGTATACTAAATAAAAACCATTATCAGTGTAGAGAGCATTGTGATATACAGAGAGGAAAAACAACAACTGACTGAAACTATAACTACCAGACTTCTATAATCTGAAAAGTTCAAATCAGTGGCAAACATGCAATAACTGACAAACCAATCCACAAGATAAAACCACTTAAGAAGATCGATAACCATTCTTCAACAGATTTAAAAGAAAGAAACAGCTTCTTTCCGCAGAAAAAGGGAAATAAAAAGGAACAGGGGGGATTTTTTTTAGGACAAAGAGGTAGGGGAACTTGAGCATGATTATTTACCAGTTTTTTAACTCCATGACGGACAATCCATACTTCTCTCTCATTTGCCTTTTTGTCAGAGAGATATCTATTGTAATCATCCCATGCCTCTTTTGTTGCTGAGACAGCAAATATAAAGATAAGAGGACCCCATGTACTGGCAGGATTCACTGGAGTAATAAGTGACCATAGCTGAAGGCAGGCAATCAATAGAAAATACTGGTTCATGAACCGGCTGAAAACAGAAAAAAAAAAAACAAAACTGTATTACATACATATACAGACCTGATTTCAGTAAATGAGAATAAATATTGGCTATGGGAAGTGGAAGAAGTGTTAGCAGACTGCCTTAAATAAGGATATGTTCAGATGACTGTTGTTTTAGTTTCTCAACCAATTTGCACCTGAATTTTCTAGGTTTTTTATTTGTTGACTAGCAATATTTAGTCTCCCCACAAACAAACCCCCCCCCCCAAAAAAAAAAAAAATGAGGGTCACCTGAACTGCTCCCATAAGTTCTTTGGAATAAAATTCAATATAGTGTATTTTCTGTTGGATATTCGGTTGTCACAGTAGAAATCCTGAGATGATGCATCGTCATTGATATCAACATATCGCTTCATTGTTGTCCTTGAAGCAGATAATCAAATCTATGCATCTCAACACTATCAGATTCAGAGGCCACAGTGAGAAGCACATCCGCCAGAGGCTCCCATCCTGAATAAGAGATATTCATCAACATATACATAAGTCACACCAATGGCCAAATAAATTAACCGAAGGGCATCAACACACCAAGGCCAATCTTCATCAAAGTCATCCATGTTGATTCATGATGATGAGATTTCATAGCTATGATAATATGACGACGCATACCTACAACTGAGTAGGCCATGAACACCACATTCTAAGCATCCCAACAAAACCCCAACAAGTTAAGTCTACAGCCTAGATGCATCAAGCAGCATAATAAATTTGCCCAGTTGATACAAACACAATGCCATCGGCACTCATTATGTGGAATGACTAATCTTTTCAATCTCCTGCAGTTATTTAAAACCTGTGCTTCCTCGGTTCCACTCGCTACCGTGAACATTGATTCAGCCACAAAGTGGAAAAGTAGGACTTTACACTACCCATGTCAAATATCTGCTTACACCAACGAACGAGCTCAGAACACGACAGCTGAATATAATCTATCATCGCACAATCGCCGGCACGGAGCTCCAATTCGAACTCCGCATCATCTGAATTTTTTTTCAAACCGTCAAGGAGTTACCATAGTTGCTCACCTTTCGTCCTCAACAAAAAAGAACCTCCAAAACCTCGCTCCAACAGCTAAACGCAGCTAATTCCCGCCACAAACATTCGACGAGCAAATCCACAAACAAGAAAGATCAACGCGCGAATTATCGAGCATAGCCTATCCGAGAGAGACGCGAAGGATTCAGCATCGAGCACGAAACCGCACTCTCCGGCGTTCTCAATCTCGGATCCGAGCTCAACTACACGACCGACGGCCGGCGACCGAATTGATCGGCAGAGAAGGGAGATTGGCTCACCGGAATCGACGGATTGGCATGATCCGGGTTGCAAATTCGCGTCTCTACGGCCGTTTTCGGGTGCGATCCGAGGCCAATTCTTCAACCGCCGAGCTCCTCCTTCTCCTTCCTGGTCTCGTCTCGTTCGGTTTCCAGGTACCGCCAGACTCCAGTTTAAGGAAGCCGACGGAGGAAATGGCTGCGTGAGGCCGAGTAGAGCCGGGCGGAGTGACGGGCTGCACCGTGGACCGTCGGATTACAAGGGGATGGGAATACGGACGGGCGATTGGGCCCACTACGTGGAGCTGAAAAGATGCGGAATTGGAAGTGAGGGGTCAGGGGTGGGGTCAAGTGGATTAAATTCAAATTAATAGATTTTGATTAATACATATATAATTCTACAAAATTATTTTTCTTGTGATATTTTGGAATTGTTAATTTCATGTCTTAATCATATTCGAGATAGGGTTTTTTTTTTCAATTTTATTTTAGCAATCAAGTTTTATGTTTTATACTATTTTTATTTTACTTTTTACGACTAGTGATGAGGTTCTCCTAATCACATTTTTTACAATTTGTTATGCTTTACTCTCTATTGCAATGGTTAATTAATAATAGATTATTTAATTCATTGCGGAACATTGGGTTGGACTTGAGACCCATTTCATGTTTTCTATAATTTATTTTTCTTAAGTTAGTGATGAAGTCTAGTCCAATCACATTTTCCTAAATTTATCTTGCTTCTCTTCTATTATGGTGAAAAAAAGTATCTCATCGAATCAGACAGGCTCTATAAAAGTTTAAAAGAAGAAGAAGATGAATTTCATTGAGTTGTTGTACAATATGTACATGTACAAATGTTTATTTAGCGAAAGAAATGAAAGATAAGTAGAAGTGAATGAACTAAATATATGCAAATTATATTATATAGCCAAAAAAAAAAAAAAACACTAGAAATATTGGCAATCATACATCACTACCAGAAAGATTGTCTGTGTGACACTCCCTTGCAAATTATCCTCTTCAAAATGAATGGTGATAGGGAAGATGGCCATTGAACAGGATTTTGTTGCATGGCCATCCATATGTATGAAATCAATAGATGGCATCCCACCATATGTCAAGAAAGCACGGGCTCGGAGATAAGGGCCCATGTCGTAAGGACATAGATTGGCATCGAGCCCAACAGTCAATGTCAATGGTGAGACAAAGCGAAGCTTTCTCCAGGGACCCTCGAGTATCTATAGTTGCCTTCCGTCCTTTGCAAGTAGGAAAAAATATTACAATGCTACATAGAGTAAATATTTTTCTTTTATAATTTAACTTTAGAATAAACGGTTGCTCAGTCGAATACAAATCGTAATGCGAGTTAGTATATATTGTAGTCCCAATTATAAATCCGGAAGCACCGCATGAAGTGTGACCAAAGCGTTTGAGGGTTCTAGACAAATAGAGTACGAGTATGTAGTTGATTGAAAAAGGGAGGAATTGCATTAGTTCCTGAAATTTATTCATGAGGACAAATCTACGCAACCCATAAGTGAGTTCAAACTGTTGGTCCCTATACAAATTGCTATGAACATCCTCGAGATTATAATGGGAAGAAACATGAATCTGTGCGTTAAACCGAGTGTAAGCCGAGTTTAGGTATGGTTGGAGAAATCTGCAAAGAAAGACATAAAATTCATCTCCTGAAAGAAGGGGAACAATCTCAAGAAAAATTAGGGCAATCCCAAATGCTGGCAACCGCCTAAAGTTGTTTCATCCTACTCATTATTGCAACTAGTGAATAATGCAAATCGATTTAAAAACTTACAAAACCAAGAAAAAGAAGATGAAATAGTAACTTAAATCATGATGACCAGCATGAATATCTCCCCCGGGCCAGAAATTACAGACCTAAAAAACAAGAAGGTGGGGTCAGCAAGGGGGAAAATCTATAAATTGAAATGCAATTAACCGACATTGCACTCTTACTTCATACAATCCCTAGCTAAGCCAAGATGATATCTTGGCCAAAAGATAATGAAAATACAGGATAGTTGGCAAAACCTAAAGCGTTCTTTAAGTGTCAAAATAAAAGTGAACTTGTAGCTCTTCACGGGCCACTCTCTTATGCTATGACTGAGAAGCTTATTTCTAGGCCAGATGATTTGTCTAAAGTAAAGAGCAATCAGATTATGAGGTCATTGCCTAAAATTCTATTTAGACTGTAAGTTGACAAGTCTCCTCGCATATTGCAGATTTTTTGTTTTAGCCCCAGTTACCGGGTGTGGTATTAGATTCCGAGGTTCATTCCATCAAGTCACCCCTTAAAGGTTTTCCATGGACATTGAAATAGTCAACCTTGTGAAAGAGGAATTGTAAGATGTTGGCCATCCGGAGACATTCTTTTGCATGGTCTAAACAAACTGCTCTATGCCATTAAATTATCGTCATAATGAACTAAAGAAGAACTGTAGCAATACAGCTTTAAAAGCTTTAACGTCGGGGTAATAAAGAAAGAACAGAATGAAAACATGACAGCTTTGATCCTAAATGTCCAAGAGGATACTTTTAGAAGGAAAGTCAAGAGGAGAAAACGAGAACAAAAGAGAGAAAATTCCATAATGGGATTGCCAGGACCTCGTTGCATGATCTCTCAGATGCATGAACTCTTTGACAATACTTGTGCCGATGCCTTGGTCATACATCATCATTGCAAGCTGATTGAATGTCAGAATCAGCATTATATTTGATAAAAAACTGATCGTAGACAAAAATTTGGCAAGAGTTCCTCCAAAAATCTATATAAACAGTGGCCTAGCAGAAATCTCTGGTTGCCAAGTGAAGCATCACTTATTGCAAAGAAACTACAACTAGCTCGATGTTAGTCCATCTAGACTCAGAACACACAGTATCGACTGGTCTGCTCTGCCAGCTCATTCAGCTTCTAAGCTCTAAGAATTTGCACAGAATGAACCCCTTGAGCACTCATCACACATCATCATTGCAAGCTGTTGAGAAAGAGTAGTGAATGAACTCCTGATAATAATGTCATTCCTATATTCTAGAATAAATGAAGAACTATTGGAGTCTGAATATCACATCCAGAAGAATTATGCAAAAAGCTTGTAATAAATCACACATGAGCAGCATTCCAAAGTTCAAAATCCATACACCAAACATGAAAGTCTAGTGATGCAACAACATTCATTCATAAGTGAAAACTATGATAGCTGGATCATTTCCAACCAAGAGTTATCTTGAATTTTTACAATAACACATAAAATTGCATATCATCATCAAGTTGTAAATACTGGCAACGAAGAGCACTCAAAGATCAACAAAACCATAGTATGGGACCAAAAAGGATATTTTTCATCTAAAACGACAAACAGATGATCACAAGAGTTCAATTAAGGAAAAGTTCTTATAATTCAATGCTTAGATTATTTGATAAACTGAACCGTGTTTCAATACAACTGTTCCATGACAACAGAAGATATATCCTCCCTACTCTTAAAGCTACTACTGGAATTTGAATGGAGCCAAAATATAAAGGTTTGATCTTTGCTTCTTGTCCTTCATCTAGTCTTGGTTCGGCCTACAAAATCGACAAAAAAGAGGAGTGTGCACTTCTTTATTGATATATAAAGGTGGAGAAATGTAAAACCATCTATGTCCAAGACAAGGTGCATCATTTCTTGGTGGTATTGATCACAAACACAAACATCCAGTCAACAAGGTGCCCTCACGGTTCTCTACAATACTACCAAGATACTATGAACATGACTGAGGAATGCTAGTGCACTTTAGAAATTGATTTTAAAAAAAAAAAAGTGTGCTCTTCTCCACGATTAGAAGAAAACTAGCTACAATTTCGAAAATAGTTCTCATTTCTAAAGCACTTTTATTTTCCCTGAATAAGAATCACCAACTTCTCTATAGGTACTCTATAGTCTATATTTCCTTGTATAATTCCTAAAAATTTTGAACTCTTAACTTTGAAAGTAACTGCACAAACATAACCTCAGGTCCTCATTATATCAAGGGAAAGAGATCAAAATCAATTAAAACAAATATATCACAGCAACTCACCAGAAGATATAAAGCAAGAAAAGGCTATCAAGGTGGCCTACGAGTGATGGTTAGATACCTAAAAAATCAAGTAGAAGGGAAACCCATCAGTGAGACCACCTAGACAACCACACTATATCTTCACACAGGTTCACGCTAGTTAATCTAAACACAAATTTACACGCCTGCACAACACATGGCAATACACGTTCGGTCTGCATTTGACCTACTAATTGCAAACACGGAGTCACAAGGTACAACACAGAAAAGCCTAGAATACTAACATAAGCTTCAATGCCGCTCTGAATTAACATAGCCTAAGGACCAATCAAGCAGATCAAAGACAAATAAGCCACCAAAGAACGCTCAAGCGCGATTCAAATTTCCGCAAGAGTTGCAATCTTTGGGAAGGAAAAAAAAAATGGAGCTGAGAATTTACCATCGGGAAGCCATCCATAGGAGCGGCGAGTGATGGAGAGCATCGAAGTCATCAATGCCGAGGAAGTAGCGGTGTGGTACGGCAGCATCGTCTCCGCGCAGGCGCTCATCTCCACGGGGCTCCTTCAGACCACAATCGACAGACGTCACGAAAGACCGTACCTTCCGGAATCGAGCCCGAACCGCAGACGCGAAGATGATAGACAGGACGGGAATCGAAATCGAAGGTGGACTCTCACCTGAAAATCCGATGAGAGAGGGGCCGGTTGGTCGCGGCGGCGCGGGGCGCGGACCGGGCAGGTTTGGCGGCGCCGGACGCCAGCCTCGAGGCGGCGCTGCGGGCGGAGGCCGACCGGAAAATGGATCTGGCGGCGACGGAGGCCATCTCTCGCGGCGAGTATCGGTGCACGGAGGAGCAAACGAAGTGTTGTCGAAGGAGGGCTTTTGGAGCAGCCGCCAGTGCATTAAAACCCTTCTGGGGGAGTGTTTGGATGCTCGGATAGGGTAACACCGGTCCAGGAATAAAAATGCCCGCCCGCGGGTTTCGTCCAAGATCGAAACCCGGATCCGATTTCACGACCCGTGACCCGAAATGGCGGACCCGCGAGCTCCGACCGTGAAACCCCCAAAACGGCGTCGTCTCCCTCGCGGCGTTCCGGGACTGGCAGCAGTAGTAAGCTCCAGCCATTCTCGAGGTCCTTTCTCTCTCTCTCTCTACACCTTCTGCAATCTGCTCTAGGGTTCGCGTTGATGATTACCGGCTTCGCGCTACCGATTCGCGCTTCAGCTGGGAGCGGCTGCTGACGCTTTTTTTTGGCTCTTGGTAGATTCTCCGGCGATGGCGTCTCTGTTCAAGGTACGCAATTTCGTCTCTCTGTCGTCATTTGCGCGGCGTTCTGCGTTGCTCCGTGCGATCGATCGGACGAGTTTAGATTGCTCCAGAAAAGCTTGTGGAAGGAGATTGTTCTGGTTTGGTTCTTTTCCGCCCCGATGGACCCTCTTGTTTTTGGGGAAGTTCCGGCGGGACCTGATTATTCAAATGTTTTCTGGTTTGGCTGGGTTGGATGATTGCACGATGGGCATTCCGGGTCAATTTTTTTTTTTTCCAGTTTTTTGAAGATTATTTGGTCATTGAGGTCTTTAGAGCGCGCGTGATGAAAACCCTTTGAAGAAAGATGTATCCTTTTGCTTCGAATGGTTTTTGCCACCCGATTTTAGGAGACTTCGTGTTCTTTGTTTGGGTGCTTTCTGTGTAGCAGATTATCTTGATGTTTCTCTAATGCTTTTTTTTCCGGTTCTGAAGCCCGCAGCACGATTGCTGCGACGAAATTAAGAGTTTGTTCTGGAGATGCGTTGGTCGACTTTTACAATTTCTCTTTTGGTGTTTTGGTGTGACTGAGTTTGAGGTTTTGCGGACTAGGCTGGAGCTTTTGTCAATATTTGAGAGAATTAACATAGGCATCCCTCAATACCCTCTTTCTTCATGAGTTCTGCTGGTGATTAAAGATGCATGAACATAAAATAGACTTGGCTTTGGCGAAGAAAATATTCATCTGCGTGTATATCTGTGTGATAGGATGCAGTGATTCCCTTTTCTTGCCTTCTTTTGATTTGTTTCTTCATCTCAGGACCAAAACAAGCTTTCAGCATACCGAGACAGAAAATTTTCTGGTACACAAGAGGAATTTGAACAAGCACTGCTGTCTTCTACCACTGTTTACATTGGGAATATGTCCTTCTACACAACTGAAGAACAAGTTTACGAGCTTTTCAGCAGAGCTGGAGAACTCAAGAAGATTATCATGGGATTGGATAAGAATAGCAAAACACCTTGTGGCTTCTGTTTTGTTTTGTATGGCCTAAATCTTCAAAAACCTCATATAGAGTTTCACTTTAATTGTGAAGTCCTTGAGTTTCCTTGGATTGTTCACTGTAGGCACATTAGGTTAATTTCAATTGCTTAATTGATTTTGTACTGCATTAGTGAAATTTAATGAGATAATTCTTTCTAGTAGCTGGTGGTGTCAGTAATTGTTAGCAATGATGTCATCGGCTAGGTCTAATGGCTCAAGTGGATAGGCTGGTGTTCTTTAGCAGAAGGGAAATGAATAGTTCAATGTGTACTCAATGCGGTTTTTAGTGTACCATTGACATCATAATGGATGCTCTTTGAACTACGATCTTTTTATCCCATCTTACTGTGATTTTAATTTTGCATATTTGTATGATAGCACATTGGTTATATTTACTTTGGTTGGATTAGTGTCAGCTAAAGCCATTACTGAGGACTCTACTATTGCTGTGACATATTTATACCCACTTATCTTGCTGTGTATACGAGTTTTCTAATGTATCTTGTTTATTACTTCTTTTAGATACTATTCTAGAGAAGATACTGAAGATGCTGTCAAATATATTAGTGGGACAATTCTTGATGACCGTCCGATCCGTGTAGATTTTGATTGGGGATTTCAGGAAGGAAGGCAATGGGGCCGTGGTCGAAGTGGTGGACAAGTGAGATTGCCTCTTTTCTCTGTTTAAAAATCTAGAGCAACTTAATTTGTTTCAACTAAATCATTCTTTCTAATTTGTTTCTTCAGGTACGAGATGAATATCGCACTGACTATGATCCAGATATCCTTTTAAAATTATATTTCTAATAGCTCTGGTCCTCTTAAGGTCAAATAAATGCGAGTTCTTTTAGTTGGAAATGGTTCTAGAGTAAACTACGTAATAGCGCATTCTGCTTTTGGCCCAAATGATAATAACTGGTACTGCTGCATATTGTCGTCCAAAGAATGTTTGGTGTTTAAAAGTTTAAGGCTGATAATGCGGAGGAATTTTTCAGCCAAGCTCATAAATTGTATAAATATTAATGTTTATAATTTCATCCATGGATATAGTTGAGTTTCTTGAATTGCTCATTTTGATATTGGTCATCCTTCGTAATGCTCTTCTTCACGTTTATAAGACAGACGAATTTTTTGGCTGAGCTTATAAATGGTATAAATACTAATGTTTATAACTTCATCCATGGATATATTTGAGTTTCTTGGATTGCTCATTTTGATTTTAGTTATCCTTCGTGACGTTCTTCTTCACTTTTATCTCCCTCTCTCTCTCTCTCTCTCTCTCTCTCTTTGAGGTACTAATTGAAATATCATCTTGTGTGAAAAATATTGTTGATGTATTTTTTCCTCAAAATCTGTCTTATAAATATAGTTGGAAGACTTTATATTTGCCATTTAATTTTCCTATAACATGTTCACGTAGAGGTGGATATGGAAAGTTAGTACAGAAAGAGTTGGAAGCGCAAGCGGCAGCTTGTAGACTATGGTGCTGGTTCTTTGGGCTCCTTCCCACCTGTTATACCACCTCCTTGTAAGTGTTCTAGGGCTGGTTTCACTACATCTATCTGTGTGCTCTAGTGTGGTAAATGGGCTGGTCTTTGCACTACGTCCCTGGTGGCGAATGAGTTGCTGGTTGCATGATGAATACACAAGGGGATTAACCAAATTCAGGGAATTAATATCTGCTCTCATGCTACATGAGTCGTTAGTCAACATTTAAACTCACAATCTGTACCTCAGTTCAGCAGATGCCTGGAAATACCCAATACCTCTACAATGCAATGCAGCATCAAGGCCCATGTTTTTCTTGTGCCGCTTAGACTATTTTGTATTGCCTTTATTTGAAGATTACTATTGAAATCTTATGACCATATGATTTTTCAGACGGAAGGCATGGTGGAAGCCAGAGTCATGGTGGATCATACCGTTACAGTAGAGGTGACATTGGCAAAAATGATTGTGGATCCTTTTGACATTTGAACAATTTTCATGGGCAGTACTTGTTTATACTTTCTACCTGATTACGCAGATTATAATCGTAAACGAAACCGAGAAGATGACCGTCGTCCATATGAATCTTCAAAGAGAACGTCAGACCATGAATCCAGCAGAGACCAAGATCCTGAGTCGAGACTGGTAATGTCACCTTCAGATACTGTTTAACATTTGTATTTGTATCTTCAAGTCTATCCATTCCAGTTTGGTTTTCTTTATTTTTCCTGAAATTGCAAGTATCTATCTACTGGAGATACAGTACTTGTATCTTAAGAATATGAGATAGAGAAATTTAGTCTGGCTGGTTCACTTGAGTGGGTTTTTGGATTATAGCCGTTCACCATGTACCTCCATTCTGAAGCATGCAGATTACTTTGCAACTTGTTAGCATCACCAATAGTTTCATGCTGTCATGTCAGAGTTCATTTAGTTGAGAGAAGGGAGTGTGTGCTCGTATGTCCCATTTTTGTTGTCATAACCATGCTGAAAGCTGGCTGGTACATTTAGATAATGAATATGACAACAGAACAAATGATGGCGATTTTGCTGTATGTGTTTCTTCATGTTATCTGGATGTTGCTATTTGGGAAGTTTATGGTCTCATTTAATTTTGTAGGAGAAGAATCCGCGCTTCCGCGAAAGTGGTGACTCTGATGAGGAGGAGGAGGATCGTAAAAGACGAGCTTAACCTGATCTCCTGTCATTGACAATTGGGTGCGAGCAGTGGCATCTGAAATTTTAATAGAGAGGATCTTGCAACTGCAATCTTGAAGCAATCATACTATACATTCTCATGATGATTAGTGAAAATCGAGCTATCTGCTATTGATCTCAAACCGCCATTTTATAATGACCTGTAAAAGTGTAGGACCTTGTCGACCCTCCGGCAGTGTTAAGTCACCAACGGAAATGATGAGCTTGTTAGACATTGAGGCTTTCTTCACAAAAATTGGTTTCTGCAAAAATTTAACTAGTCAAGAGTCTTTGCAATTTACTGCTGTGGGAAAGGCATTACCATTTTCATGTTCTTATTCGAGGTTTATGACCATTTGGCGCTTGGTTGCTTTGACAACATGTTAAAAGGTCTTCTGAGTTGACAGGTCCAATGCAGCATGGACAAGCCATGTCTTCACTGATTCATTTGAAATTTCTCCAACGTTTGACATGAAATGATTAATCTGATTGCCAAATTTCTTCCATTTTGATAGGATGAGGACCGCCTTTAGTATGGTGGATACTAGAAAGCGATGGTGCCTGGATGGTCAAAATGTTCCCTTTATTGGTATTTTTTGCATACACCACAGATGAAGTCATGTTCTTTTATCGTGAAGATCAATGGTGCGACATTTTCAGTAACTAGATATCGTCTATCGTATAATTTCATCACCAAAGAAGATGAGTTAAAATAATGCATCTCAGGATGGCCAAGGAAAAAAAGCGATGCATCTCAGGTGGAACTGACATCTGGGTTATAGGGTGGATCAGAGAGAGGCTTTGGCCCCTCATTTCTTACCGGAACTGTATTAGAACGCTCTGAACAGGGAGAGTTAATTTAACCAACCACACCATGAAACCGACTCGAGAACCATGTGACCAGGGGCCCATCTTGGGATCATTGCTAGCGGTTACCGTAAGGTAACTGAACCAGGATGGGGGTTACCTCCTACGGGGCCTCTGTCTAACATCAGTCCATTCATTTTTGGCATTCATAAAACCAACTTCCACCCATGCCTCGATTCTGGCTTTAATATTAACATCGTTTTTCATGTTTGTGCATGATAATGACCGTTATTTGGCTAATCGCAATGGCACTTAGTGAAAGGAAAGGGTTCTCTGTCCAGTTGCCCATGCACTGGCATTGCTACGTAGAAGTACGCATTCAGATACTTCAGGGCTACACAGTTTTAGAAATTGATATAAACCAGTGCCGACAGCAGTACTTGCAACTCCCAGCTGTGCGCAGGTTTTAGCTTTCCAAAGCCTCAGGTTGGTGTCATCACTCCCAGATATAATAATAGAACTTTCGTCGCAATTAAACTCTCTGACCAATTGAATAAGCAACTATAGAGAGATTATAAACCACAGGAATGCTAATGGCACGTGGAAATTATGACTGAAAGCCTTGTGTCACAACCCGAAAAAAGGAACGATCCAAGAAAATTCTACGCAATGGCAGTGACCAAAGTTCTACACAATGGCGGTGACCAACCTTTGAAGTGACCAACTCTTTCTTGAGTGTTTTAAAATATTCTTAGAGGCGAGCAATACAATAAATGAACAAGTACGTAGAAAATGTGGATACTTGGAAGTTTGGGAAATACAATCTCCACCATCAGATTGAGGTGAGATTTATGGATACAATTTGTCCTATACTTGTATATCTAGAGTCCCCTCCTCTCATTGTATCAACTCATTCACAAGTGAAATATAAATCTAAAACTTCTCTCTAGAGTTTCTCTCTATCCATGTGAGTCTAAGCTACTTGAAGGCCGCACGGATTAAGGAACGTAAATCGATAGGCCCATGACACTTGTATGTAAAATAAATTCAGGATCAAACCTAATTCTCATGCTCAACATCAATGTAAGGCCCATATGCGATGTTGGATACTTTAACCTACCAGGTTATATTCATAAAACCAATCTAAACACCTCTTAATCTGTTCAACACCAACAACATAAGGTTAAATTCAAAGAACCAATCTAACCAACCTCTTAATCTTTAAAGTAGTCCTTTCAGCATGAACAGTTGCAATCTTTTGCGTTAGATGTAGCATTTTATTAGGTTCCAACCAATCTACAAGATCACCACATCCACATAGAGCCTTGAAAGAAAAAAAACTCCCCCATTTACATAATACTGCATACTGCCTTGCACAACTCGAAAAGTATCCGCTGAATTCCAGATTCACTTCAATGCTTTATTTCACATATTTTTGCTTTATTCCTCGTATGTCAATTAAGAAAGGGGAACAAAAAGGTGAAATATTTTCAATTGCTAGTGCACTCCCTGGGCAGCCCAATAGCTGCAGTCCAAGAGATTGGAGAAGAACATACAGAAATTCTATCAGAAGAGAATTGCAACACAATACAAACTAGTTTTTACAGCAGTGAAGTTCATCAGCTCCATTGCATTTCAAGAAATAGAATTTGTTTATGTCTGAATAGGAAGAGCTGAGTTAGTAACGACTACATAACTAAACTGTACATCATAGATTAAGTTGTTCTTCAACTAATCTCCAAATTAAAAGAGAGGATATTCTGCATTAAGAAGAAATAACAACTACATATAAAGTTGTATGTATCTTCATATTCAGTTACTGAAGCTGCTCAGCATGCTTCACCAGATTATATTACTATCAATTCAGACAATAAGTTGCCTCAGTGAAAGTTTTCAATTTAAGTTCTTCCTTCAATTCTAAAAATCTCACTTCCAGTAAAAGACTGAAGTGACAACTTGCCAGATTACCCCAGTGATGATTTTTCCTGCTTGGGATCACAAACGCAATTTGTAGAGGGTTATGTTGCAGTCACTGCAAGGAGAAAGAAGGCTATCATGACATGCCTTAAATTTAATAGCAAAGGAAATAATCTTATCAAAGTTAAAGCTGATTGAGACAAAAGAAAGTGGTGAATCACATCTGTTGAGCATCCAAAAACATAGATAAAGTAGACAAATAACAAACTACAATAGCTGGATAACAAAACCAGATGTGAAACCTCCAATGAACATCTTGCAGGAGCATGTGAGAAGAAGAAACAAAGAAAATATCTTCAGTAGGATGGGACAAATGAAATGCATACAAACCTTCCTAATGTTGCCAATTTTCCAGGGTTGAATCTTACAGATATGACTGTGTCCGGTCCCCATTCAAAACTGCTTATTGACTGAGATCTACACAGAAGGATAATATGAAGTGTCAGGATAAAAGATTATAAGTACCATCACAAAAATAAAGAGAAATTACAGTCCAAGAACACCTGTTCTAATTCCAAATATCTACTTGAGCACCAGCTGTATCAAAAAGTTCACCATCCCATTGGTGATCAACTGCCACGCGCCAATAAAGATTCTATCAATTCCGCAGGATAAGAGAATTTGACCACTTGTAGATACCATCAAAGCTCTCACAGGACTCTGATGACTGGAATATTGACACACTGTTCGCCTGTCAAATAGATTTTTAAACAGATACTTATACTATACATTTTTCTGTTATAAACAAATAAAGATACCGGATGCAAACTACATGAAGATCTGAAAACAACATTGAGCAAGTGTTACCTCAAATTGACGTCCCAAAGGTGGATATCCGTAAGATGAAAATAACAATGACAATTAGCTGTCTACCAGCCATTTAGTTAATATTAACAGTTCACACTTGCAGGGAAACAAGTTTGATAGATGACGTGTAATTAAGATGCAAGTATGTGAAGGGCTTCACCACTGCCATTTCGGAAAATGGAAAATGTAAAACCAGGTCCTGGACAGGAAATTTCTCCAAGGGAAGAACAACAACAACTGCAGCGTAACGGAGATAGAGTGATGACCAATGAAAACAAATACTAATAGAACAAAGCCTCTAGCCCCAAGATTATTACTCAGTGGAAAAAAGTACAGCGAGATCAAGCACAGAGTAAAAGTAAGATCATAAAGGAATGGCATGAAGAGTTTAGTTCAGCATATAGCTTATTGATCATTAGTAGCCATAAGCATTATAAGAGCTGGGAAGGTTGCTATGGCACAAGCACAAGCAGATAATTCCACAATCAGAAGAACCATATCCAATCAGCTAATGATTGGGTAAAGACCAATGGGAGTTGGCAACTTCAACTTTGATAAAGAAATCTCCATGTATTTACAGGTACATATCGCTGTTCAGCTTGAGCAAAATTTGATTCTAAAATCACAAGAAGCTCTTCTACATTACTGACCATACACATCATGGAAATAGGAATACTCTCAGCTCATCTAACAAAAGAATAAAACCTGATGATTAGAAAACCTTTCACTGTGTCAGTGTAGATGTATTGAGTATAAAAAGTACAATGCATAAATAATCACCAGGTGATCCGTATTCGGCTCCTACCGAGCAGCAAAGAACTTTCAAACAGACAGAAGGACCTGATGCTTTCCACATGCATGGAAAAATGTCCAAAAACGGAAACTGCGACTGGTGAGTTCATGCCCAAAAATTTCTATCTGGCCAAAGGTTCTAGCTGAACTTCCATTCTCCCAGTAGTTTGAGCCTCCTTTTCTCCAGAAATTCCTCTTGGGCTCAAAAGATCCAAGGAATCATCTTCCTCCAGATTACCCAACACCCAACTACTTCTTCCATATATTCTCGCCCTTTGCCGCTGCTTTTCATGGTACTCCAGGTACATGACTATCACTGCACCAATCAAGAACCAGATAACTAAAGCCCAATCAAGCCCATGAACATTTTCACCACCATATCTGGCTCCTAAGAGCTTCATTCCACTTATCAGGGCAGCCACACCAGCAACAATAGCCAATCTGCCAACTATCACATGAAAATATTCCCAAAGAATCCTCTTCGAAGAAACATCCTCTCCATTGGCAGGTCTTTTCGGTCTAAAATATGCATTTAATGGCTGTACACAGGCCAAAAATATAGCAGTGAAGCCAAACTTTACATGCAATGAGTTCGTACGTAAACCACGAAGCTCCGCAACCGCAAATAGGAGGGCAAGCAAGACAATGGATAAACCTGAGTACTGCAAGTAAACATGTATCTTGTACCATTGGTCACCTTTTACATGTTTGAGGTATCTAGCGGCCAATATTCCGCCAGGGAGCAAAATACCCCAAGCGAGAAACATCATAAAACCATGAACTGCTAATACTGGCCGTAGATCCTGCTCAGCCTCAGCAGAACCACGCATAAGTAGCACTCGCACAGGCCTTTGACTGGTTATGTGATGCATATTTCTCTCACTTAAGCGCTCATTAGTCCATTTAGCACCCATCGCCCATATCACTTTAAGAGGAGTGGTGGGGTCAACTATGTTCCTACATTCTGGCCTGTCGCTATGACTGCATGCTGGTTTCAGTGGACGAGTGAACTCCATTGTGATAATCCCATTTTCTGACTTGCACCTCACATATGTCAAATTTTCATTTGTTGGATGCACACTGGATGCATCCTGCCCATCTATCCAGTATGTATTGACCCTTCCCGTGCCATTACTGTCAACCCAACCAACATAAGCATAGCTGTTCACCATTCCACTACCAAATCCAATTGCAAGATAACCACTTTTCTTCTCCCCACGAGCAGCAATGGATATCGATTTCTCAGACAAAGTCCAGTAAAAATTTACCTGTTGATCGTCCAAAACAACGCTGTTGTTGTACATATCAGCTAAACCACCATCAACCACTTGAACTCTCCATCCCATTTTCTGATGATACAACGACTGATAGTAAACTTGATCTGGTGTGTTCCTATCAGGTGCCCAAAACAACTCCATTGGACTGGCAGGGACTCCTTCAGCTTCAGGCCCTCCAATATACACAGTCTCTGTTGTATTCCTCAAAGTGGCATTACCGCCAAGAAAATCTGAAGTGATGTAGAATGCAACATCATGCCCTGCTTGTATTGAAAACTTTACCTTTACCCCTCTTTCCACTCGCAGCACTGGTGCCTCCTTCTTATTGATATAAAGCACTTTTGAAGGGTTTGGTGGATTTGGGTAATGCATTGCCTCACCAGTCACAACAACAAGAGGCATGTTCGGATCTGCAATAATCAAATCCTGATCCTCCTTATCCTCTGCATCCAGCGGACCAAGACAATCATCGATCCTTTCAGACACATTCAGCAGCAAATGACCAAATCGCACAGACTCCTCACCTCCATGATTCTGAGGAAGATAATATGGCCTAAGAGTATCTGGTGGGCTCATCAACCCCAATGCCCAAATCACAGTCGCATTGTCTTTATAATTCACAGGCAAATCATACTTCTTATCAACAACACTCAGCTTCCTCCGGTACCTGATGAAGGAAATACCATCTCTTCTATGTCCATACACCAACACAGTATTATTCACTGCAACAGGGTCAGTAGGCTCATATATCGTATCAGGGCAGACTCCCTTTGCATTTCCATCCTTATTAATTGTACACTCACTGTACCTCGTAATAAAATAATCATCTGCAAATGGAGTGCCCTCCTCCGTGAACCCCGTCACCGCCACATCAGCTCCATTCATGTACTCAGACGTGGCTTCTGGGTTTGCCCAACCGAAAGCCATGTAATTCTGCGTCCCAATTGCCGCTTCTAACCCTATATCAATAACATCTCGATCCACATCCAATGTCCACCACACACGATAGTTGGGAGACAACACTTTACAGTTCTCAAACATCGTCGGCTCCCTATAAACCCTAACCGCCCCATCCCCGGGATTTGGGGTCGGGGCCGGGCTCATCTCCGATTTATTCGGAAACACCACATGCCCAAAGTCCGACGCCGTGGGCAAGTCCCACACGGCCAGAACCGGGATCTGATCCCAGCTAACATTACTCCTCAAACGAACGGTGAAAGACTCGTTTTTGTACGTCCGATTCAAGACCTGATCGGAGACGGCGTAACCGGACGTCATGTTACCTAAATCGGGCGCGATCGCGCCCCACCAATGCACGTCGAACCCGGAGAGCATGTCGAACCGGGAAACCCTAAAGGAGCAGTCGTCGATCACCCTGACGATGCCGCGCACCTGGTGCTGGACCATCCTGAGCTCGGATTCGAGCCCGACGAGGGAGCTGGAGTTGGAGCAGCTCCGGCCCGGATCGGCGGCGCGGCGGCAGGAGAGGAAGGAGAAGGCGAAGAGGAGCCATGGGAGGAGGGCGAACTTGGGGAGGATCATTTGACCCCGATTCGCATCCGGCTTCACGCGGCCGGAGCTCCCGTGCGGGGGGGAGGGAGATCGAATCGGCGACGGCGGCGGCGGCGGCGGCCGGCGGCGGCGGCGGTTCCGCGAAATCGACGGACGGAGGAGTGACTCGGTGGTGCTTTTCGGGAAGTGCTCTGACGACGAGCGGGTCACAACACCGCGTGGCTCGGTTTTGAGGCGTGGAGGGCGAGGGCGTTTTCGTAAATATCGAGGAATTCTTTGCCCTGTAAGTGGAGGCGTCGCGTCGGGAAAGTGGTTCGCAGGTTGCTTCCCCGAAAGAGGGCCGGCGAGACACGCCTCGCCGAGAATTAACCGGCTTTATCGTATTTAGTTTAATGTCGGCCCCAACATTTAAAAAAAAAAAAAAAAAAAGTCTTTTTTATTTTTTTTTTTTCTTGTATTTAAAGTAATGGTGTTTTTGGGTCTATTGTTTATGTTTGGCATTTTGGTATGATTTGTTGGTGTCTTTGAGGCCCTTGTTAATTGGGTCAACACGCACACCTAATTGCTTTGCAGGAAAGAAATGAATTTTTTCTTCCTTTTCTCGCTTTTTTTTCTTTTGGTAACGACATGAAGCGACGTGTAAACAGAAAGTGCAGCTCACGTGCTCGATGAAGTAGACAACTTGTGAGAAGAACAACGGACAATCTTGAGGACTTGCCAGAAGAACAGATGCCATGAATCTGGACGTCGATGTCAGCATAAATTTCAAACGATTATCACTAACTAACTAGATCGACACGTCATCAATTCTAACATAAATTAATTGAATGGACTATATTTAAAAATTATTTATCAAGTTTGGAATTGTATTGATCAAATTAAAGATTATGGACTGAATTAATGGTCTACAAATTTCAAACTATTATCGCCGTCAATTCTAATATAAATTAGTTGAATGGACTATGTTAAAAATTGTTTATCAAGTTTAGAACTATAATGATCAAGCTGAGGCTAACCTTACAATCGCCAGCGAGGTCAAGCCTCATCGACGATTGAGCAGGTCATTGACAACCTGGGCGCCCAATTGCCTACAAGGCTTCATCGATGAGGCGCGACCTCGTCGGGGGCCGACAACACTCCAATGACGTCGCCAACCCTTATCTAGTTGATCACCAATCATCCAAGGTTGGCAACTAACCAAAGCTTAAAAAGAAGATAAGAAAGAAAAGAAATAAATAATACAAAAATTAAAAGAAAATCATTTGAATTAGAAACTTTGAGTAATGTCAATTAGAAACTTTGAGAGTAACGTCAAAAATTCTATTTCAAAAATAAAAATTTTAGCCAACTATCAAATGTCTTCATATGCTTAGAATTTCATCTAGAGAATAAAAAAGAAAAATCATTTCTATTATAAATTGTTCTCGAAAACATAATGATTACCATAATGATTACCAAACAAACCCTTAACCACACCGTTGTGAGACTGACATAAGTAGAGCATTGATGCTCAGTGATTTCAACTCCAGTTCCACTAAAAAAAAAATCCTTTTTTTTGTTCTTGATTTACAAAGTAACTAAATCTCCTCCGCTCCATTTTGAACTCAAGTTAAAGATCAAAGCTTATGATACAAACAAATCATGTCTTGATAAATCGCCAATAGATCAGAAACTGACTACTTGTGATGCTCCAGGCAAAAGCTGGCGTGACCAAACATTGGCTAACTCTCGGGCCACCCTTCATAGAAAAGGACCGCCGTACTCTACCAAAATTGTTAAGACTGAAAGGAGCTTGTGCATCGTCGCCCTATCTCATCTCTCAGGTGAGGTAACTTTTCACTCAAAAGCAACCTCTTGAGAAAGATAGCCCCATCCAACAATACAGATTTGAGAAATGCAAATATTATGCCATGCAGCAAAGCACGCCAAAAGAAGAAGCATCACTCAATTTCTTTGATGATTCTTCTTTTACGTAATGGCTCTGCTGAACTAGATCCAGGGGCACTGTGTGCTTTTCTTCTTTCTTCTTTCCTTCTATCTGCTTCATTCACGGTGCGCCTTAGAATACCTGCCTTGTATATTGGTTTAGGCAAGTGTCTGTGCCTGCATATACAAAGAAATTCAAGGTTGAAAAAAGACTAATGAGCTATTTCCCACTAGAAGCAGAAAGTAGTGTTTTCAGATATTGCTGGCATCTTTCACAGACAAAAAAGCATGAAGACCCATCAGCACATGGATTTTAAGTAGATATTGTTACCTCACAATACGCTTTACTTCAGGGAGGTGCTTGTATCGACTCTTGACAGCTTCATGATACTCATGCTTGCGGCGCTCTCTTGGAAGAACCTATGGCATGCAAGTACAATGTGAGGAGCTTGATTTGCCGATTCAGAGCAGCATTCTATAAAGAATCAACTTCAGTCCGTTTATTTTTGGCATTCACACAACCTTCTTCTAGCCATGCCTCAAATCTAATCTTCCATCAATGACATCTTATACATGTCTGTGCATGACAATGACAATTATTTAGCCAATCACAATGGTTCTTTGTGAAAGAAAAGTGTACTATGTCCTGTTGCTCATGCACTGGCACAGCTATGCTGAAGCATGCATTCAGATGCTTCATTGTCAAAAGAGAGTTTCAGAAATTGATATAAACCAGCGCAGATAACTACTTACAACTCCCAGCTGTTCAGAGGCTTTAGCTTTCCAAAGCCTCAAGTTGGTGTCATCACTCCCGGATATGACATAACTCGCATCGCAACTGAACTTGACACAAAATACCCTATACGCAAGCAACCCAGTCAGAAGACATAAGATTGAGCTTACCCAATGGAATTCCAACCTCAAAAGGACCCCTATCATTTAAGGGCTTCAATGATACTACCATCTAAAAGACATTTCTAATGAACATGAGAGAGAGAGAGAGGAGAGAGAGAGAGACAGAGAGAGAGAGAGAGAGAGAGATTATAAACCAAAAGTCTGTAGTTGGGGATACCTTTGCATTCTTTTTGTATGATAAACTTCCCTACTGTGACCTCCATTATACTGGAAAATTCTTACCTGAGAAAGAGCACGGGTTATTGTGACTCTACTGACCACAGCTTTTTATTCACACAAAACAAATGTAACACTGGACTTACTGTTCTATCATAGGATCCAGTTACAAATTCCCGGCCAGTGGGAGAGTAATCAATATCCATCCTATAAAGAGAGACAGATTTCAATTCCAAGGAATCCACAATGACAGCAATAAATACATGACTGCAATGGTCTCTAAAACTACTAATCTGTCATCTTACACAGCAGAAACATGATCCTTGTGTACACATTTGGCTTCTTCCAACTTTCTAGCATCGTAGCTGTAGCAATTGCAATCTTCATTTGCCTACATGTAGCAGTGTTTTACCGTAAGTTCTACTATGCTGAGCGTTGAAGTGGCATGTATGAAAACAGAAAAACTCTTCTTCCTAAGCATGTAAACAACATAGGACTTCTATATGGTCAGTTGCTACACATATCAAGGTTAGATTAAAAAAAAAAAAAAAAACAATTGCCTAATGACAACATTCGAGCAACATCTCAATTTTTTCCCCTTCAGAATCTATGCTTGTTTATCTTTTCTGCTCAAGAAAATCTGCCAACACATTTGATAAATGTAAACAATTGGAAATTGTACATACTTTTCCTAGATAAAAGTACCCTGTCAAAATAAATTCTGACAGATACTTCAGAACTAGCAGCTAATTCCTTCAACAATGCCAACCATCAAGAGTTATAATCTTAAAAGCTGAAAACATGGTAGGAATGAGATATCACATTTAAAAGCAGCAAGTTTAAGCTAATAGGTGGAGGGAGACAACAAAAACATAAGGCCCATGTAAAAACCATAGATAAGCGATTTGGAGTACTTTATAGAATCTAGAACATAATAAAGTCCTCTCCTTCAGCATCCACAGTCGCAATTTTTTGTCTTTTCTTGAGACATAGCATTCAATAGTGTCCATTAGGTTCCAACCGATCTACAAAATCACCACATCTACATAGACCCTCGCAAACAGAAATTCCCCTAATTACATAGCATTGCCTTGCACAACTCAAAATGTCAACCAAACTTCAGATCCACTTCAATGAAAGAGGAAAAAAGATGGTGAAAGATTTTCAATCAGTAGCACACTCCGCAGTCTAAAAGATTGGAGAAGACCAGAAGGAAAACTATCAGAAGAGAATTGCAACACAGTATAAACAAGATATAACAGTTGCGCTTACAGCAGTGAAGTTCATTGGCTCCATTGGGTTCCAAGAAATAGCATTAGTTTTTGTCTGAAACAAGAGCACTGAGTTAGCAATGGCTACATAACTAAAACTGTACATCACTAAGTTGTTCTTCAGATAACCTCCAAATTAAAAGGAGAAGATATTCTAATGAAGAAAACAAACATTTGAATGTATGAATTCATCTGATTGGCATGATTCACCATTATTGATTCAAAAAATTAGTCGTCTCAGTGTAAGTTTTCTTATTATTTTTCTCCTGCATCTTCAAAAGATTCCACTCTTAATAAAACACTGAAGTGATAACTTGCCAAATTACCCTCATGATAACTTTTCTTGTTGGGGATGACATACGCAAATCGTAGAGGGTTATGCTGCGGTCACTGCAAGGAAAAAGAAGGCCATTATTATGTCTTATATTTAACAGCAAAGGAAATATATTTATCAAATTTAAAGCTGATTGAGACAAATGAAGGTGGCAGTTCATATTTTGTTGAGCATCCAGAACATAGATGAAATTGACAAACAACAAACCATAACAGCTGGATGCAAAAGCACATTGAAACCTTGAATAAACATCTTATGGGACCACGTGAACAAAAGAAGCAAAGACAAGGGAGGATGGGACAAATACAATGCATACATACCTCCCTGATGTTGCCAATACATTAGGTTCTCCAGGGTTGAATCTTACAGATATGACAGTATCCGTTCCCCATTCGAAGCTGCTTATTGGCTGAGACCTACACAGAAGGATTATATGGAGGGTCACGATAAAAGATTAAGTTGCATCACATAAAAGTAGAGATATTACTGCCTTCAAACACCTGTTTTGATTCCAAATATCTACTTGAGCACCAGCTGTAGCAAAAAGTTCACCCTCCCATTGGTGATCAACTGCCCTGAGTGTTACATAAAAGAATTTTGATACCAAGAATATCTAAATGAACCCAAAAATTTGGATTCCGCAATTGGTAGATGACAATAAAACTTACCAGAATGCATTCTTCCATACATAAACTGCCAGTGGCTGAATGCAACGAAATTGAGCTGTTAGTTTGAAAGGGCAACTGTTCATGGCCCAACAAGTGTCAAAATACAGACAAGCATACCTTTGCCAAGTTCTCATGTGTGCCATCAGACTCCCCAAGAGTAGCTACAGGAACATTCCACAATCGAACCCTGAACAACCAAAGAGCAGGTTTGCCATGCAAGGAGTATAACACATGCAGAATTTGCCAGTCCAAAAACTGCCATATATTAATGTTACATATTGCAAAAATCTTTATCAACTGTCAAGTGCCAATAATGGGACTTACGTGCTATCAATTCCACAGGATACCAGAATTTGACCATCTGTAGATGCCGCCAAGCCTCTGACAGGGCCTTGATGACCAGGAAATTGACATACTGTTCGCCTGTCCATCAATTTTGAAACAGATGCTTACACTATACATTTTTCCTTTACAAAAATATAAAGACACTAGATACAAACTCCATAAAGATCTGAAAATTACATCAAACTAGCCTTACCTCGAAGCGATGTCCCAAAGGCGGATATCTGTAAAAGGAAAATAACAATATAATTAGCTTGTCTTCCAGCTATTTAGTCAAAGACAACAGTCCACACCTGCAGGGAAACAAGTTTGATAGATGGCACGTGCAATTTAGATGCAAGTATGCCGACGGATTTCACCACCGCCCATTTCAGAAAACGAAAAACGTAAAACCAGGAAAAATTTTGAGTCTTGGACAGGAAATTTCTCAAAAAGAAGAACAGCAATAGCTGCAGAAGTCACAATTAACGGAGATTTGGGGCTAAACACCATTCCACCGTCACTCACTATGTCATCAAAAACTTAAAAACGAACATCATGCAGCTTCCTAAAGGATTATATTTCTCAAATTCAAACTCATACATCGATGTATCATAACGAATCAACAGTTACTTGCACCACACTCATCCTCGTTCACTGCTTAATGGAAACACGACGACAGGATGAGCATAACATCGACATACCTTCATCCATAGAGCCAGAAAATATTCCCTTCAAGTAATTCGGGTTCTTGGCCATACACGATACCGAATCCACGTGTCCATCCATGGCTCCAACAAAGGGCCTCGCGAAAACCTAGCCAGTTATGAACAGAGCAAGATACACAATTAAGAACGAACGAACGAACATCCATATTATAAGTAGGCAGAACGGAAACGGAAAACCGATCACGTACGGAAGCAAACCAGTCAGAAAACGAAGCTGACGAAGAACTTCGCATCAGACCCGAAAAGTCCCCGTAAAAATAAATAAAAAAATAAAAAAATAGCTCACCTTGTCCAATTTAGCAGCATTCAGGGCCCGGACGTACTCCACCGCCTTCTCTTGGGTCCGAAGGTTGGGGTCGAAGTTGCGGAACACCCTCTGATCGAATTCGGATCGATTTTTTAGCAAAAAATCCAACGATGACGAAGAAATCGAAGCAGAAACGCAGCGAAATTTCGGGAAGAGCTTGGGACGGCACGGCTCACCTGGAGGTCCTGGCTGCGCTCTCGGGTGAACTCATCCGTGGAACGCGATATCACTTTCACCTTCATCGCGGCGTCTGCCGATATTGCTCGTCCAGAAGTACGCCGGTTTCAGAAGCTCTCGCCGGCGGTGACCGTTTCTCTGGATCGCCGAAAAACCCTAGAGAGAGAATGGGGCGCTGGAGAAGCTAGCTAAAACCCCGGGGAGAGGGAGAGGGAAGGAGGGGAGGAGAGGAGAGGAGAGAATTTGGGCCCGCCATACAATTGGGCTCGTGATATATAGGCTTGGCCCAAGTTCGTCGCAGACCGGCCCAAATTCCGATCTACATAGTTCCACTCAATTAATGAAAAACGTTGACATTAAGACGAAATATTTGATTGATAATATATCCAAAACCGAATTTTAATAATTTTTTATAACTATGTAAATATTAATTTTATTCCTATACACATTTCTTACCATATGATAAATTTAAAATTCGTACTATATAATGTTAATAATATGCAAATTGGCACAATACCGATTAATTTAATAATTACCTACATTTAAATATTATAATTCCTGTTAACAAATGCTAAAATAATGAAATTCTATAAACACAGAAACCCCTAGAATTTATTAATGATTTGCAATATTATTGATCAGATTCAGCCCGACTCGCCCCCTCTCACGTTTTTTTCATTTTTTTTAAATATGTATTTTAAAAAAAAAAGCAAATTAGGCGTCGACAGGGTTTCTGTGTTTATAGAATTTCATCAATGGCTAGAGGTAGTTATTTAAAAGAAGTAATATGTGAAACCATAATGTAAAACATATTATGATTTTATAATATCTAATATTATGATTAATCAATTTTACATGTCATTAATAATATTGACTAAAATTGATTATTAATTTCCTGTTCAGTATTTTCCTTGCTAGGATTTCAAATTATGATTATTTTCATATTATGGTTATCATCAATTTGAAATCATTTAAATATGGCTTTATTTTATAATTAATAATTTATAAAATTCATATTATCATTATGAGCGAGGGCTTATAAACTAATTGTCATAAAATAAATTAGATATTTACAAAATTATATGATTTGCAGTCATAATTATAAGTATAATGTCATTATTTATAGTATAATATATATATATATATATATATATATATCATTGTTAATCATAATGATGTTTTCACTATTTATTAACATTAATTGGATAAAAATTAATTGTTACCAAACTAGATATAGATATTATAATTTGATATCTTTGGCATACTAGATCTGTTTATTTTTATTGGGCTAAAATTCGTACTATAATCAATTTATAGTTTGTCATTTTGTTGTGGAATATCAATTAATTTGTTTATATAATTGACCATATCTAGTCAATTAATTTTAGGCTATACATAGTATTCCGATCTCGACTTAATGCGTCGTTTGAAGTTTGGTATTGGTATAGGCATTTCGGAACCGTAGATTTTGATCTCATGAAGAGATAGGTCAGATTCAAGTTGATTGGGTGTGTGTGTGTGTGTGTTTTTTTTTTTTTTGTCAACCGTTATTATCATAATCGCTGACTAAATATTAATTTTTTGTTTATGTTAAATTTATATCGTAATTTTTTGCATCAGATATAAAATCGCAATTTCTCTTTCAAGTGCTTTTTATGATTTGCCTAAGCTCCAGTCATCATGAATAATAATAATATAGCCCTTCAAATTTGCTTTGCATTTTTCTAGTGACACTTGTCACAGTCCTTCGCGTTTCCTAGTGGCACTTGTCACGGTCCGAAATAATGCTGATCCAAGAGGGTAAGGGATGGCCATGACATATCTATGGATCAAGCGACCCTCGGCTTGTATTAGGATTTTCTCGAGTCTTCTAAAATAATCCTAGGCAGGCGGTACAATAATTGTATTCGTATGTAATAAATGTAAATAGTTGGTAGTTAGACTCCACTGTTAGATCGAACATAGATCTACAAATACAGTTTGTCCTGTCTTTGTATAAATAAGGATCTCCTCCCCTCATTGTGGAGCTTCTCGTGTGCAGCAAGATTGGCCTAGATCGATTAGCCCGTGACTAGTGGCATCAGAACAAGTCGTCAAATCGTACCAAGCTGATCCACAATCCAATTGAGGTGCTCACCATCAAGCGCAATGGCTAATCCACAATCCAATTGAGGCACTTGCCATCAAGCACAATGGCTAATCCACGATCCGATTGAGGCGCTCGCCATGGGTGGTGACGGGTGGTGACTGCATTGATCATGGGAGAAGGGCGCTGCCAAGGGAAAGGAGGCCCATGGTGGTTCGAGTTCAAGGGATCCAACAGGGACTTCGCACACCAGATGATGAAGTTAGAGTTGTTCATCACCAATGTCCAAGGATTGGTTGATGACCTAATCTAGACCGTGGACGGAGTAGACGCCGGAAGGGAGGAGCTCGTTGCCGAGAACTCCAACACGAGTTGCTAGGACTCTAAGGGAAGAACTCGCATAACGTACGAACTCTTGGAGGCCACGATGGCGACCATGCGTGCGGAGATAGCGGAGCTCAGTAAGCTCGCTGAATCAAAAGCATTTAGAACCCGGTACTCCACCGCCTTCTCTTGGTCCGAAGGTTGGGGTCGAAGTTGCGGAACACCCACTGATCAAATTCGGATCGATTTTTTCAGCAAAAACTCCAACAATCATGAAGACACCAAAGCAAAAATGCAGCGAAAATTCCGGAAGGGCTTGGGAAGGCAGAGGCTCACTTGGAGGTCTTGGCTGCGCTCTCGGGTGAACTCATCCGTGGAACATGATATCACTTTCACCATCATCGCGGCGGCTGCCGATTACTCCTTGTCCAGAAGTAAGCCGGTTTCAGAAGCTCTGACCGGCGATGAGATCGCCGAAAACCCGAGAATGGGGCGCTGGAGAAGCGAGCTAAAACTCCCGGGAAGAGGGAGAGGAAATGAGGAGAGAATTTGGGCCCGCCATGCGAGTGGACTCTTGATATATGGGCTTGGCCCAAATTCGTCGCAGACCGGCCCAAAGTCCGATCTCGACTTAATGCGTCGCTTGAAGTTTGGTAGAGGCATTTTGAAATCGTAAATTTTGATCTCATGAAGAGATGGGTCAGATTCAAGTCGATCGGGTGTGTTTTTTTTTTTTGTGACAACCGTTATTATCATAATTGCTGACTAAATATTAATTTCTTGTTTATGTTCAATTTATATCATTATCCATATGTAATATCATGCGCCGGTTATATCGTAACTTTTTGCATAGCCTATAAAATCGCAATTTCTCTTTCAAATACTTTTTATGATGTGCCTAAGCTCCAGTTATCATTAATAATAATATAGCCCCACGAATTTGCTTTGCATTTTCCTAGTGACACTGCTCGGGGTTTCGCCTCCGGCTTGCTTTGGCTTGGAGACCCTGTTAGGAAGACAACTCATCTCCATTACCCACAGAAAATTTTCATTATTCTTCTTTTACCAACCTCGGCGCCCCTAGCCAAGGCTGCACAAACCGAAGCAAAGCTTCGCAAGGGCCGCACGCACACCGGGCCAGTGGCCCAATAGGGTTACACTGACCACAAGCTAGCTTTTTACCTGAAGTCCTGTCGCCCCACGCCTGGTGGTCGCCCGAGAGTGCATCCACACTTCCTCTCTTATAAATTTTTCTTTTTCATAAGTTAAAATATTGCCATGCATCGAGTATTTATAGCCTAAGTTCTGACGAAAACTTGTAATTCCCAAGAGAATCGCAGCTAACCAAACGTCAGAAATTTACCGTCTAAAGAACAACCGTCACATGGGAATGTGCATCGCAGTCACTTTTTGCTGTTGATATTAGATAAATTCTCACATCACCCCTGAAAATATACCTTCATAGCACATTCCCTCTGCGTTAGAAAGGCGGTCCACGAATATCCATCCATAGACAATTGGATGCATGACCGCAAAAATCACATGAAAGCATTGTGATCGGAGCATCGAATCAATTACAGGAATAACTCTAAGCGAAAAGAGAGAGATTGCTTCTGTGTTGTCGCAATAATCTAAAGCACTACATTAGGAAGCATCTTTCCCTCAACAAACAAGGTAACTTTTTTCCCGGGGCACATTCGAGAGGCCTATTTTCCTTGTGTCCACGTCCAACTCGCTGATTCACCAGTCGTCTTCGGAAGCAAAGATATTTGAGGATACCGGCAAAAGAGTTGAACCCAAGCTGGACGCAGATGAGTCACTTGATTTGCCTAGAAGATTTCGGGCCATGTGGAAGTAGAATTTTGCCCAACAAGAGGTCAACTAGTGATCTTCCCTGTAGTCTGGATTCTCCTTCAAGATGACAAAACCTTCAAGAATAGGAGAGAGCGGAATATACCTGCAAGAAGCAGTCGCAGTTTAAGGGCACCGCAAATGAACGAGTTGAATAAATGAAAATTTACTACAGAGAGAGTTAAAAGTACTTCTCAGTAGCTAACTCTGCCCGATCGCCAGCTGCCAGAAGGACTGGGGTCGAATGTGTCTGGAAGCCAGTGATGGTCTTGGGACGACCTGCCTGCCCGACAACATCAACAGCTTGGCCAACCCGTACTGGCACAGATAACGTTTTCAGATTTTCGTCCACCGTCAGCAGCATCCTCGGCTGCCACACCACAAAGGAAAAATTCGCAAATTACTAAAGGGCACGAAATTAGCAAAAATGCCAAATTCAAGACTTCCAGCTAGAGATGAACCTGCATGGCCAGAACAAGGAAGTAAAGAACATAATGATATTTCCCCAAGATGATGGCTTTCATGTCAAGGCACGCATGAAGCATTGTTATTATTCCTGCGAGTGCCGTCCTACAGACAAGTGCACATTAGAATAACAAGTGATGTTAATGTTTAAAAAGAAACTTAATAGTATACCATCAATTCCTTTCAGTTTAATCTCAAGAACGTGTGCCTTATCTCAGATTATATCCCAGATCTATTGTGCAAAGAAAACTTACGGAGAGAGCAAAAATCGTTCTGAATGATAAGGATTAAGAGTCAACAAACCCTTCCCCAAGTGCACAAGACCTTGGGCAATCCGCACCTACAGAGGGGGGCCAAATCACGTCAAATAATAACCTTATCTAGTAAAGATAATCTGCAAATTAGAGAACAGTTGTATTGAGCATTACACAGAATAGAAGGCTTGCGTCCTTGTAGTAATAGCTAGAAAGATTACGAAGCATCCCGGCTATTCGAGCATTGTTGGTTCCAGAACCTATCAAGCCCAATGAAATAACAGCAGCCTATAGAAACACCAAAAATATCAGCCTCGATATTCCAATTCAAATGACTAAAGGGGCACAAAGCATAGCTGTTTCTTCTCACCATTGCAACTTCAGAATCTGTGTCATGGCTTAGCCTACTTAAGGTGTCCATTACATTAACCTACGCAGCATAAAACAAGTAAGAGCTATAAGCATTCTGAGTTCTGCAGGATTAAAAAAGTCAACACCCTTGTAATAAGGATCAATTCCCTCCAGAAAATGGGCAGAAATAGTTTGTCCATATTGGTGGCATATCGAGGGATATAGTTTCCAATCAGATTAGATTATGATTTGATATAAATGATATAAATACTTTGAGATCATGGTATCATAAACTTACTTAAGCTCATTTAAAAACTTAGTCCTATCCAAACCCAATAAGGTAGTACAGTATGCTTCATGTTGAGATTTTTTCAGAAAATATTCATGAATGTCAACTACCTTTGGATTTGCAATGCATAGAAGCCCAAGAGCCAGTGGAACTGCCCGGCGGATGTTTTGTTCTCCATATTGTAAAAGATGCTCCAAAGAACGAATTGCCATTTCAAGACCTAGTTCTTCAGCCATTGCAACCATGGCAATTCCAAGGATAGCAGGTGCCTGATGAGTTTCCCCCTTCTCAAGATGTTGTGCGCAATGACCTAGCAAGTTTTGCACCTGCACCAATAAAGATCAGCAAATTATTCTGACAGTTGTTTCAATGGGTTATTAACTATAGTGGAGATAGGTACCTTAAGAACATTTCCTGTTCCAGCATATGCACAGGAAATGAGGGTCATCTCACAGTGTTTTCTGATCTTCTCATTGAAAGTCTTTGCAACTTCTGCTGTGACCTCGACATGTTCCTATAAAATAAGAAGAGTATTCAAGGAAACTGAGCACTAATAAACAGTATATCTGTGTCAGTATCTGTTAAACAATAAGGTAGTACCCAGATGCCCTGATGGTAGCAATATGAATTGAAGAGGCTCCATCAACATACCTGCTTTCCAAGATAAAGAAGACCAAGGCCAAGAGGTAAAAGACGAGCAAGAGGCTCTCCCAGCTCTGAATCGCTGCGGTCCATCAGAGTAAATATGATTGACTGTGCCACATCTTCATTGCAGGAGCCCACGTATATCAAGCCGAGAGAGATTGCAGTAAATGCAATCACATCGAGGGGTGCTTTAGCGTCATTAAGTATCGGGGACAATTTAGCACGGATCTGAAAATGAAGTTCATAAAAACCAAATTAATGCTTGTCAATAAGAATATTTCTCACAGCAGCAAACCTATAAAAAATTCAAGAGTCCCTAAAAATGCTGTTGCTCATGAGATGACTTGGAAGAAAATATAAAGGATTTGATGGTAATCAAAAGAAAAATGACTGCATGAGCATAAGTATGCATGTTCAATGGAAAAAGAGTCATTTCTCCCAAATGTATACATACCAGCTCATTCTGAGAGCCGGCATATGCAAGTCCAAGGCCCATAATTGCGCCGATTCTAATAGATGCATCTTCTTTATCAATGTAATCACCAAGAAGCGCCAGAGCCTGAGATATTCCGAAGAAAAAGAATAAGATTCAACATATAGACAATGTTATCAGTGTAACAGACAATAAAGGCAACTCACAGGATCACAGTCATTCTTGATATTGCAGTTCACTATCCCAACACCTAACAGAGCACCAGCTATAACATGATTGTCATTACTATGGAAGTACTTGTCTAGTTGGGCCAGTCCAGTGTCAACATCCCACAGCAAAATCATTCCCTGCCACAGAGAAAATCATAACAATCTGATCCTAAAGAAATTTCTGGCAAAAATATCCTGAAGTAGCAAGGTACACGCACCAGACTTGCAGCAGCACTAGCCTTTCCATGCTCTTTGTTTTTGAAAAGCCAATTTCCTGAAGAGCCACTAGTAGAGTCTGATTGAACTGTCATTAACTTATCCTGCAGACGCAACAAAGGAATTTGAAAAACGGAAATCTTGAAAAGATAATGTTTTTTCTTTGATTACCTGCCCAAAGCCAGCATTTACAAATGCATTAACAAAAGTAGCAGCCAGGTTTTGCCTCGCTGAATCCACACTTGTAGTACCACTAGCCCGACCATCGAGCAAATGTGCCTGTGACAATTCAATTTTTCATTAGCACAAGGTCAACGAGTTACAAGTCATATTCTAGTATATCATAATATTTCGAGAGAGCAACACACTAAGAATGCTAATTTTCAAGGATATCAATTACATGCAAAAATCATCCTCCATACTCACTCTATTCATGTCAGTGACCATGTCACGACACTTAAGTTTAGAAATCAAGAAATAATTGGAATATATAATGCATTAGACAAAACATATCAGTCATACTCTTTAGCAACCTGTAATCCTTGCTAAGCCTTCAGTCAATTATTTCATATTGGAAGATGATCTAAGGGACAAGAACTAAATATGATGCCACCTATACGTGTGGCATATATCCATAGCCCGAAGTTAAAATGCTATATCGGAATGAATAAAGATTTGCAGAAACAAAAGGTAACACATGATACATACAAAAAGTAACATGCTAAAACAAAGAAGCTTGCAGCAAGTAGTCCACACTAAGGGCATCTCTTTGAAAGGGCACAATCACACAGCTCTCATTACATGTGCAGTGCCTTATAACATGATGCATCCAAGAGGTTGACTCGAATATTGATGATAAAATAAGTTAATGAGTTTTGCTAACTAAGACCAGATCAGGTCATCAAAAGCATGAACAATTATCAGCGGTTCAAACCTTGTAGATGTCTTCAGGAGACTTGGGCTCCATAACCTCAATATCGCGGGCAAGAGTAAGATAACCATCACTTAAATTGGTATTGTTGACAATTTCCTGCAATGCCTCTTTTTCATCTCCATCTGGAACCATATCTGCATCAAGCTCAAAGGTAATGCCCTGCAAAAAAGAATAGCAAATTACTATCAAATTCACCCCAGACAATATTGCCATGTACACCAACTATATCTGAAGCAAGGATTAAAGAGGCATTTCAATTTAGCTGAGAAACAACTCACATGTCGAGCAAGGATATAGCAGAATTGTTTCTTCCGTAGAAGATCACTGCAAGACATGAAGACCTCCTTCACTTTCTGCATGTGTAATTTCAAGTGTTAGATTAGATTTTCTGAGAGAGAGAGAGAGAGAGAGAGAGAGAGAGAGAGATCCAATATGCGGCACTGTGGAACCCCTCACAAGAAATTCATGTACACAACTTGAAAGGAAAAAATGTTTATTCATATCTAACCAAATATACCTGCATTTTATCTAGGAACAGTGCAATCTGAAGGGCAATGGCGTATTCTTCAAACTTGAGATAGATCTTGTAAGCAATATCCAGAACTGACACGTCATCAGGTCCAGGAAGGTATCTGCAATTGATACAAAAGAGAGAATTGACAGGGAGAAAAGCCACACTCATGAAGCAGTCCTCAACTACTAAGCTCCTAGACCATTTCCCGAGCAATCCACAGTGAATACCCAGACTGTTATGCACTGTTTTGATGACAAATACCTTGCAGCACTGGTGAGGTATAAACAAGTCCTCTTGAAGTTAGTGCCGTCGACATGCTTCAATAACATATCAAGGTCCTCAACCTGGAAGTCATTTTAATATTCTTAGATTCACTTCAAAACAGCCTCACTAGAAAATAAAAGGTTGGCATGAATAATTTACTTTACCTCCATTAACAGGTCAACAGCTTCAGGTTCAGCATTGTGCTACAACAAAATAAAATGGTTTAGTAATGCGTCATCAAAAGTTACAAACCTATCTGTGAATAAATTCCAGGAAAGGTGTCTTCCGCATACAATGATCCTAATCCATTTCCAACCAACATGAAAATTAGACAATGATAAATACCTTCATATGGAAAGCTACAATTTGTTGTACAAGCTCCATGAGTTCGTCTATAGGAGCCTCCTCACTCTGCCAAGGTTTAAAAAAGCATTGTCAAACATATAAATTGGTCAAAGAATATCCGAGATCACCAATTTCAAGAACAAATTATCTCATATGCAGTTGGTATTGTCAATAGGGATCACTGATGGAATTAGAACTATAGAACTAAGCCTGCATACACTAATAAGTGAAAGCCAGATGTTATACATCATGTAGCACTAGAATGTAAATTAATGTAAATATAAGCAGGCAACAGAAAAGCACTTCAAGAATGAGTTTAAAAACCTGTCTTACATGATATGAAGAAAACAGAGAAGAGCTTGCCAACATTACCTGTCGCTTTGTATACTCTTGAGCAATTTCACCAGCTAAATTCCTGAGATCAGATGTTAAGTTTAAGGTAAGACAAAGTGCAATGTAACTTCAAGATAAAGCACAAAACAACAAGAATTCCTCAATACCCAGTATCTCCAGATGGAGATCATGCACCAAGCACTGGAAAATGAATAACGTTCAAAATAATCCCTTCCGCAAGGATTTCACAATTGACAGAACAAAGAGACAGCAACATCACCGTATCGTTCCCCATATATATAAAATATAATACATATAATCAATATAAAAGCAATGACTATGGACGTATGTATAGTCTAACGAACCAAGATGCTGCTATTTTCCATCCTATGGGTTCAAGAGAAGCATTTCCACCAAGGTTCATGAAAAGTTGGAGCAAACAACCAACAACTGAAAATAATTTTTGGTTTCATTTTTGGTCCACAGCCACTTAAATAGTGGGCTGATGCAGAGCAGCAAAATCCTCGTACTAATGGCACATAGCTGTACCAGACTCAGGAAGTATCAACAAAACTAGGCATCTAGAAGAGGCTATCGCAGAAAGATCATGTTAATTCAGAACTCTTCAGAGCAGTAAATACTTGTCCCTCTTTACAAATATAGCAGAGCTTTATCATTATACCCCAGTTAACAACAACTTAAAAGGTGGGACATTGACCACTGGGGTACATAAAACATCGAATTAACATTGACAAGCAAATATATTCATTCACTCGCAACCATTATAGACCACATCTTTGTCTAGATATACTGAAATTTTAAATTTTAGGTAAAATTTCAGTATTAAAAGGAGAGGGAAAAAAGAACCAATAGAACATCACATATATCAAATCCAACATCAAGACTGATTACCTGACATACTCATGGCCCCAAGAGCCAATATCACCTTCTGAACCTAACAACCTGTACTTCAGACTCTCCTGGAACACCATGTATAAAAGAAAGAAATCAATATCAAATCTACAAAGGAGTTGGAGAAGTGAACTTGGGAAGGTTATGGAAAACATCTACACTACACCTAAAACAAATGCAGGCTATTCAGTGGGATGATCTTACATCGGGAGGCATGAGGCATGATTTCGAAAGATACTGATACTGACTATCTATGAATAAATGTTTTTTAAGAACAATGGCAACAAAAATATAGAAGGTTGGAGTTTCGATAACTTGTCATCCTACAAGCAAGTCATAGATACGTTGCCCAGCAAAATATGATTTTAAGTCACAAGAAGAATTACCCGTTCCCCTTCAGCAGACATTGTCAAGGCCAAAACAGAGAGTATGTCAGCTAGGTATCTCTGCATCAATGTAAACCAGATCATTGACTGCAACTCAGATTAAGTATCCTAGCAAATGATGCCATTTCAATCCATACTACACCTTCAAATCTGAATCCTTCATTGTTTCATAATACGCCTTAAGAGTTCCATAATGAGGTCGGAGAAACTTCAGGGGCTTTGGAACTGAAGTCATTGAACTCGTTGAAGTACGAATTTCTTGTCTACAAAGACGATTATAGGTGTCGTCAGACCATGTTAGAAAGATAAACATGTACAGCCACTCTATTCGTGAGACATCTTTCCATGATTAGGTTCCAACCACAACCAATGTCTATTAAGGATTGTCTCATTTCTAGCAGCAAAAACGGCGAGTTCCTCTCTAATTCGATCCACATAATGTTCATATAGTTCATAACATCCAAATTCACGGTACAAATGCATGCCATAAAGATTTCCCTAGTCTAAAATAAAAAACAACAAATTCTCCCCAGAAAAGCCCTATGCCAATTCTCTAGTTTTCTTCCTATAGTTACATAGTCGGTTTCTACTGACGAATTTTCCTAAAACTGGCCATTCGACTCTTCTTCTAGCTGCATGCCAGGTTTTTTTGCATAATTGCCATATCATACTCGCACCAGACCTGCAACAATCAGAACACCAGTCCCCCCAAGCAGACGGAATAACCAACAAAGGACAAGCTAAATGTAGAATTCTTCATTTCCCTTAAGTTAATGGTTGAGTAGGAGGAGAAATGGAAGAAAAAAATATCTCCAAGACCAGAAGTACCTCATGCTTTCTAGAGCAACCTTCTGCAACCCAGGATCAGGATCCTGAACCCTTTCCACATATAGCTCCAGCTGCTGTTTCAATGCCAAATCTTCTTCTGACTGAAAATACATTCACAGACAACCAATCAACCAGCCTGCCCGAGATAGCATCTACAGAACTCACCGGCAGCATAAAACAATGGAAGGGGAGCGCAAGGAAACCGCTCGACGAGTGAGTTTCGGTCTCAGCACAGTCTTGGTTCATTATTGTCAACAATTAGAATGGGTCGAGTCATTGTAAACTTACAGGAAGCAACAGCAAATCTTTCCTACCAGATAATTTGACCTTTCAAGCAAGAAACGAAAAGATTTCTCCACCGAACAAAGAACTTAACGGAAATGAATTCATTAACGCGCACCAGCTCCTCCATAATCACCTCAGCAACTAACCGGTACCACTTCCACGATACGCCAAGATTCCAAACCACAAAGACCGCACCCGACTCCCGACTCCCGACTCAGCTCTAAATCCATCAAAATCACCAACTTCAACAGCACAACCGAAGCAACACAAAGCCGCACTCACGCAGCCACAACATCCCGCATTCGAACGACGCTCCAATCGAACACGAAAAAGAAAGGAAACCAAAATCAAAGCGCCGAGAACCGCACTCACCAAGTCCTCGTCCTTCTTCTCTTCCTTCTTCTTGGGGTCCTTCGCGGGGACCTTGACGGGCGCCTCCTCGCGGGAGGCGCCGGCGCCGGCGCCGGCGCTGTTCTTTTCGGGCGCCATGTCGGAGCGCGGGGCCAGATCGGGGCGGCTACCGTGCGCGGCGGCTGAATCGAGGAGCGGCCGGCGCAATCGCGGAGGAGCCCTAGCCGCCGATTCGGAGGAAGGGATCGTCGGCTTCGGAGACGGGGAGAGGAGAGAGAATCTGGAGCGAAGGCAAGAGAGATTTCCTCCTGAACAAGCAAAAGCTCACGAGTCTCGGTTCGCACTGACACAAAAGCCGAATGCCTTGGCGAGGTTGAAGATGGACTTAAATAAAAACGGGTCAGGCCCATTTATCCTTTGGGCCTCTGGACGGGCCCAAAACTGGCAGACGCGTGGGAAACTTGATATTGCGAAATTGCCCAAATCATTTATTGTAAAATATTTGAGCGATTAACGTGGACATAAAAAATTATCGGTATGTAGAAAGATAAAAGAATCGAGATTTGATTTTTTTTATTAAGAAAAGTCATTTTGGGATAGAAAAGATTCAAATTTCAATATCGATAAAATATATTTATTAATCTGTGCATTAAAGCATGCGTACAGACATTTATGAAATTGAGTATTTTGATAATATTTGAAAAAAAGAGAAAAAGATTTGAGATCCTAGAACAGTAAGGCCCTGTTTGTTTGTGTTCCTTTCTTTTGATCATGAAGTTAAAACAAAAAAAGAACTAAAATGCGTTTGTTTGCATTTTTGTTCCAAATCTTTTTTTTTTTTTTTCTAACAAATTTGGGCGAAAAAAAACAAAGCGAAAAATCTTGTTTCTTGTTCGCGTAACACTTCCGAAAAATAATTTTTCTCTCTACTATTTTTTTCTTCTCTTTATTTTCTTCTTCTTTTCTTTTTCCTTTTCTTTTTTCTTTGGCCGATTGCCGGCCTCGGCCATGGCCGGCGACCTTGCCATAGAGTCCGAGGCCGAGTGTCACCAACCCTTGGTGAGGCCAACCTCACGCCGGCCGGCAAGGCTCGGCCTCGCCTTGGCTGGGCGAGCTCGAGGTCACCGACCAAAAGGAAGAAAAAAGGAAAATTAAAAAATAAAAAAAAATGTATTAAAAATTTAAATGAAACAAAAAAATTATACAAGTTTACCAAACATATTTCTATTCTTTTTCTATTCCAAGAACAAATTTATCAAACGCATTCTTTTGTTCAAAAATTATTTCCCGGAACATAAATAGTTTTTTCTATTTTAATTTTTTGGAATAATTTTTGAACAGAAACGTTATCAGATGCACCGTGTCTCTTTGCTTATATAAGAGTAATGAGCACTTCCTTAAGAATCACTTCTAAAAAGTGACATGTAAACTCTTACTTGTAAGGATCAATCAAAAACGTTACCAAATGCACCATGTCTCTTTGCTTATATAAGAGTAACGAGCACTTCCTTGAGAATTGCTTCTAAAAAGTGACTTGTAAAACTCTTACTTGCAAGGATCAATCATTCTCCCTGGGAGGAACGCTTTTCTGGCGTTCTCCACACATTTTGCTTCCGCTTAGTATTTGTGCTCGCCTCATTAAATGGTATGAGTTTTGTTCAACACAAATATATATATATATATATATATATATATATATATATATATATATAGTCTAATACTTTTAATGTTGAAAATCCGTGATTATTAAAAATTCTATTAACTTTTTGTAGCTCCTTCTGTTAAGTATTTCCTTGAAATACTTTTTTTTTTTTAATTTTCTCTCAAATTTATGGTACTATCGTTAATTACATATAAAATTCTCTCGATTATTGTATTGGGAAATTTTTGTATGTAATTAACAATGGGATATATTATCACTGAAAACCTTTCATTTTTTATTTTGTGGAAAAGAGGAAGATATTCAATACCGTGCAACGCATCGATATATCACTCGTTATGCTTGTTTTGGTGAATTACTTATCTCCTATGTGAGAGTATCTATCTTAAAGTTATATGAGATATTTGTGATGGATTTTTTCTTTTCTGATGGGCCTGAGTTGGCCCGTCCGCCCATGTTGGGCCAAAAAGGCCCGGCCCATGAGTTGAGGGCCCATGGAGGAAGTTATTTAAAAATAAAGGAAAACCAGAGAGGCGGTTATCTGAGATTGAGAGGTTACGTATTTTTGGAACAAGAGATTACGCTCTCTCAATTTTTCACGTTCTCTCAAGAAGTTACGTCTTCTCACACCGCTCTCTCCCGACAAACAATTTATCCTCTGAAGAATTGCGTGGATTCTTCCTCTTTGATTTGCAACACCGGAGTTTAGTCTGTGGAAACAAGGTACGTTCGTTTATATGACATGCCTTAGGATCGGTGATTCATGGATTTCTTGGGCTCTCTTCCGTTACGTTTGTGTTCGATTCTGTGTCAAATCACTGTTTTTGGGATCCGTTTCCCGAATCTCTTTCCTATAATTTGTAATTCAACAAACCTAGCTAATTATCTATTTAAATTACATTGTTCAAGTTTTCTTAAGAATTTTGAACTTATATGAATGCAATGGGCATCTTAATCAATTGAAAGTTCAATAAGATCAAAACTACTCACTTTCAAATGATATTCACATCGGTCACAAGTATTTATTTGGACTTCAAAAGTTTATTATAATTAATCCACAACAATTTTCCTTTCAAACCGACAAATGCCTATATTTTTTTAGTCAAATCAAAATCAATAGGATTTTCTCCTCGAGTGAAATCACTACAACGCTTTCTAGTTCTTATACCGGAGCTATCCCTTTCATTACAATTTCTACTTTTCACCATAAATGTCACCATAAATGCAGTTGTTAGTGCAATTGTCACTACTTTTTAAAATTGAACTCGATGCAAATTTAAAAATCAAAATAAAAGGCAATGCAACTAGTAATGGAACCCTCAATTTGCTCAATCACCATTACGATTTCTTTTCATCATTAAAAACTTGAAAATGCCCAGGGTATTACAGTAGAGAAGTAAAACCATATAGTAATTTTGTGTATAATTTATTCAAATCTAATCTCAAATATAATAATAATTTTTCTAAAACTAAATTATTTCCCGAACGGTTTGAAAAGCTAGTTGCGCCATAAGTCGCCCTTTCACACCCTTAAATCCGATCACATGTAATTATACCAATTATAGTCATCTTCTCATGTGAAGGCACCCAAAAAAGTAGAACTATCTCATTGAAGCAAATTAGTAAACCACCAACAATAAGGGACAAACTCATTCGCAAGAAAACGATAGTGCTCGTCTTGGGAACTGTTCATCGGATGCTCTCAATTCGGATTCCCGAGTTACTGTTCATCCATCTGGTGTGTTGCTGATTCCCGTGACTGTGGGTGTCGGAATGCGCTGATTTTCAGAGGGAAGCTTCAGCTCAGTCCCTCTACATTTCCACCAATCGGTTTTGCGAAAGATGGCCTGGATGCAGAGAAATCGTCTGCCCTAGGTTACGAATTTCTGCCCAGTTTTCTCCTCTAGTTTCCCGGCTGTTCTTTTGTTCGTTTGAGGAGCTTCGATGGGTGTCTTCGGCTGATTTTCAGAGGGAAGCTTCAGCTCAGGCCCCTCTACGTTTCCACCGAACGGTTTCGCATTGGTTTGAGCTGGTTGGGGAAATTCGTCCAAACAAGTTGCTACACACGATCTGGTCTGTGCGTGGGAGCTGCTGTTCGCTCCTCAGCTGCGAATTGAAGGGAAGCGGTTGGGGATTCGGTTCTGCCACGTGGTTCTCCTGCATCTTCCTAGCTTGGATTCTCCTGGTGTTGTTTTCCAGATCAGTCGATACTCCTTCCCAATAGCTGTTCATTTTCTGCTGAATAGTATTGCTCGATTCTGTGCTAGTGTGAATTCGGTGCTAGTGTGCTGTGCTGCGATTTGTTCGAGTTTGCTGGCTCCTCTGGTACGGGGGGGTGCTTAAAGTGTTGGCAGATTCGCACCCTAGTTCTTGATGGTCTTTTATTCGGTTGAGTGGGAGATGCAGTCCAGCTATTTGTGAAAATGCTTGCAGATCCTGTTCTGGCTGGAATCGCCCCTTCTAGCCGTTCTTCGGCTGTCAGCCCATTGGGGCATCCGACTTCCCCTTTTGGGGATGCTCTGCCTATGGCTTAGCATGGTATTGATGTGGCGAGCTCCTCCGGTCATCCACAACCGAACAGGATGAGAGGCCGGCAGAATTCATCAAGGCCACGCCAATCAAGAGGAAGAAGTCGCAGACGCTCGGCCTCTAAACGTCCTCTTCAGCCTCCGGCGGGTCACCATGATGCCTCGGCGCGTTCTTGGGCAAATGTGGCTCGGTTGGCGGTCAAAGGATCGGAATTAACCTATGTTCCGCCCACTTTTGTGGATGGAGAAGCGGTTGTGAACCTCCCGGACGAAGCCCTCGATGCTATGGACCCAAAGTGGAATGATTGTTTGGTCGGATATCTGGTGGGGGGAAGAAAGCTCCCTTTCGGCTTGATAGAGCAATCGTTGAGGAAGGTGTGGGGCTCCAAAATTGGGGAGATCTTCGCCAATGATCAAGGATTTTTATTCCTCCAAATCCCGAATCTCGGGTATAGGAGGAAAATACTTGAAGATGGACCGGTGACGATTGCAAGGGTGCCGCTAATACTTCGGCAATGGAAGCCTCTTATGGACCTTAAGAGAGAAGACCAATCCGCCATTCTCGTGTGGATTCGGTTGCGGAATTTGCCGTTCAAGTGTTGGACGGTGCCGGCAATGAGCGCGATAGCGAGTGTGGTGGGGAAGCCGCTATATGTTGATCATCGGACTGATCAAATGCAGATGGTATCTTTCGCGAGAATTTGTGTTGAGATCACACCTGATAAGCCAAGACTAAAGATGGCCAAGGTCACTTTGAAAGGAGTTTCGCGGTTTGTTAACATTGAATATGAATGGCTCCCGGCGGCGTGTTTGGATTGCAATGCTTTTGGCCATAATTGACGTGCTCCTCCTCAGAAACAGAGAGCCTCTGGGTGCAATTCGAATCCAAAACAGGCTGCTCAGCGTCTAGCAAGACAGCCTTCGATCGCACCTACTCCACCAGCCGCTCCATCCCCTCCGGTTGTGGTTCCTCCGGGTCCACAGAGGGCATCCCCTCCTCCCCCGGTTGAAGAGGTGTCGGAGCAGATTGTGCGAAGGTCAGAAACTGCTATTGGTCCACCTCAAGCTGCAGGAGGCATCCTCACTCGGAGGTGGACCCTGTTCGTCTACAGCCCGCCCCGGTTTCATTGCAGACCGCTCCAGCAGAGGACAGGGATCCTCCTCAAGTGAATCCAGCTCCTCTGCCTACTCAGAATCAACCTGGGAAGAAGGCTAAGAAAAAGAAAAAGAAAAAGAAGAAGAAGGGATCCAAGACAGGAGAATCCTCCTCCTCCTCTTCGACAGTCGTTGACCAGCATTCTCCGGGCAACCGCACTGCTGCGGCTTCTCCTCATCCCGCCCCTATCCATTCGCATTTCTCTCGGGATGAGACCACCCGCTTTGTGGCTCCTCCTCACCCGTCTCGCTCGCAAGGGTGTTAGGGGCTCCAGTGCTCCCCCTACGGTCGTCCTATCTCTCACGGCGGGATCCGCCGCCCCTAGTCTCTCATCGAGGGCTGATCACGACTCGGATACGGATGAATCGAGTGAATCGGAGGTGGAGCCCCCCGGTGGCTCGAATGTGGAGGCCCCCGTTGGCTCGGATGTGGAGGCCCCCGATGACTCGTCGGATGATGAGGACATCTCCTCTGCTGAGTCGCCGTTTCATCCTCCGCCCTTGGCCATGACAAGTGTAGAGACCATTCAGGATAGGTTGCTTGCTTTAGCCCCTAATCCGGAGCCAAAGGAGATCGTTGGAGCGTCGGGAGCTTCTCGCCGCAAGTCTCAGAAATAGAGGTAGGCCTTGCCTCCTTTGTCTTTCTTTGTGTAGAGTAGAGTAGCCTATATATAGTTTATATATGTATTTCGGTTTCTGGAATATTAGAGGTCTTATGGATCCTTTGAGGAGAGCCGAGGTTTGTAAATTGGCTCGTCTAATGGCCTCTCGTGTGGTCGACTTATTGGAAACTAAAGTCCGGAGTATCTCTTTGGTCCCCCGTCGTCGGGTCGTTGTGCGGGTGGTCTTGGATTGCCAATTATGATTCTATTTTGGGAGGCAGGATATGGGTTGGTTGGGACCCCTCGCTGGTTAATTTTGAGGTGATTTCCTCCATTGATCAGGCCATCCATGGTAGAGTCAAGCATATTTCGTCGAGTCTCTGCTACTGCATCTCGATTGTTTATGGCAAGCACTCTTTTGTTTCTCGAATGCCTCTTTGGGCGGACTTGATCAGAATGAGTTCTTGCACCTATGACCTTCCCTGGATGGTGGCGGGAGATTTCAACGCCATAAGGGACCCATCCGATAGGTTTGGCGGCTCCAACGCTTGGCTTCCTTCTTTTGATGAGTTTAATCAATGTCTGCATCAGGCGGAGCTTGAGGATTTGAGATATGTGGGGCTCCGGTTTACTTGGTAGACGTCTTCGGGGGCTAATCGGAAAATGAGGAAGATTGACCGGGTATTAGTGAACAATTTATGGAGCTTGCATTTCTCTTATTCGGAAGCGAATTTTCTGACTTCTGGTATTTCCGACCACTCCCCTATGGTAGTCAAGGTTATCCAACCAGTTATGCGAAGGAAGCCCTTCAAATTCTTTGACTTTTGGATGGAGCATCATTCCTTTCAGACCATTGTTAATCAGGTGTGGGAGGCCCCGGGAGAAGGAGTGCCCATTTATAGACTGGTCATCAAGTTGAAAGCTCTTAAGGGTCGTCTTAAGGAGTTGAATAGAGACTCCTTCTCTAACATATCCAAGAGGGTTGCTCAATCCAGGAATGATTTCAGGTTAGCGTAAGTGGACCTTCAACAGGATCCGACCAACATCCTCTTGGTGGAGCTTGAGAAGAGTCATCGCAGGACCTTCATAGAATTGAAAAGTCAGGAGGAGACTTTCTTTAGACAGAAATCCAGAATTCGTTGGCTTGAGAATGGTGACAGGAACACTAAGTACTTTCATCATTCGGTGACTACAAGGCAAATGAGGAATAGGATTATCTCGGTTCTTGATAGAGATGGGAATCTTGTCACTGAGCCGATCCATGTCCAAGACACATTTGTCAATCACTTTAAAGAGCTGTTTGCACCGCGTACCCTCCCTCTTAGGCCGGAGTTGGGAGACTTGCAGCAAGTTATCCGATGTCCGCTCACGGAAGATCAGATCGCTTCTCTCGCCCGCCCATTTTCGGAGATGGAAATTAAGGATACCATGTTCTCTTTACCCGTGGGGAAGGCCCGGGGCCGAATGGGTTTGGTGTCGAATTCTTCAAGAGCAATTGGGACCTTGTTAGACCCCGGTCATTGAAGCGACAAAGGATTTCCTTGTTACAGGGAGACTGCTAAGGGAGATTAATTCCACCATCTTTGTGTTAATTCCAAAGGTGCCTAATGCTACCTCGGTAAATGATTATAGGCCCATTGCTTGCTGCAACACGATCTATAAATGTATTACCAAGGTCTTAGCCAACCGTGTAGCTGCAGTGCTTCAAGACACCATCAGCCATTCTCAGAATGCATTCGTCAAGGGTAGGCGGATTAGGGATAATATTCTCCTTGCTCAGGAGTTACTTGCAGGGTTCCATCTTCAGCCATTCGCTCCCAAATATGCTGTCAAGGTGGATTTTCAGAAAGCATACGATACGGTAGACTGGGACTGCCTGGAGCTAGTTTTGCGTGCTTTTCGTTTCCCAGACCATCTTATTCGTCTTATCATGGTTTGTGTGCGCACACCTATGTTTTCTATCTCCTTGAATGGGGAGCTCCATGGATTCTTCCCGAGTAGCCGAGGCCTTCGACAAAGTGACCCTATGTCTCCTTATCTTTTCACCTTGGTTATGGAAGTCTTCTCAGGGATCCTCACTTCTCGTGCGGAGCAGCCGGGTTTCAAATTCTCTTGGAGGTGTAAGGCTACTAAATTATCACACCTTTTCTTTGCAGATGATGTCTTTCTCTTTTGCCGTGTGGATATGGCCTCCACCTTGCTCCTCAAGGATGGCCTAGACACATTCGCCGCTTGGAGTGGATTGAAGCCGAACAATAGCAAAAGTGAGGTGTTTATTGCAGGGGCTCGGATGACTTGAAGTATCAGATCAAGGACACCTTTGGATTTATGGAAGGGAAGCTGCCAGTGCGTTACCTAGGAGCTCCAATTATCTCCTTAAGGTTGGACAAGGCGGACTGTGTATCCTTAGTGGATTGTATCACAGCGAGAGTGCAATCCTGGACTCATCGCTTTCTATCCTATGTTGGGAGAGTTCAGCTTATAAGGTCAGTGCTCCATGCTATTCAAGCTTATTGGGCCACTGTCTTTGTTATTCCTATGGCAGTTCTTGACCGTATTGAGCAGATCCTTAGACAATTCCTTTGGAAGGGTCCTACCCTTGGAAAGGGAGGAGCTAAAGTGTCCTGGGAGGATATATGCCTCCCAAGGGAGGAAGAAGGTCTTGGAATTCGCAGTCTTCGAGAGTCCAACAAGGCTGCGATGCTTAAACACATCTAGATCCTCTTCACGGATAAGGAGTCCTTATGGTGCAAGTGGATACATTCTAACATTCTGAAAAGAGGGATGAATTTCTGGGTGGTAAAGGCTCCGACACGTTGCTCGTGAGCATGGAAGAAAATCCTCCAACTTAGATCTGAAGTTCAACTAAAATTCTGCTAGAGGATTGGAGATGGGCGAAGGGTTTCCCTTTGGTTTGACCAATGGCATCAAAGAGGTCCGCTGGAGTTTATTTGTTCGAACAAACTATATTGGATTCGGGGCTTCCTAGGTGTGCAACTGTTGAGACCTATTCTCTTCGCAGCAGTCAAGTCTTCGGGATCGTATTAGATTCTTGGAGCCAGCCCCTTCCGCTCCTTTCCAACGGCCCAGATAGATTTATTTGGAGTGACAATCTGTCTGGTCTCTATTCAGTCGCCTCAGCTTGGCATATTTTCAAGAGAAGGAAAGCAAGGGTGGATTGGTCTTCCTTTATTTGGAATAAGGCCATCACTCCGAGATACCAATTCAATCTTTGGCTGATCATAAAGAATCGTCTCCCTACTCAAGCCTTCCTTATGTCTTATAGGAGAATTGGGAGAGAAGTTTGTGCCTTTTGCAAGCTCACGCCAGATTCTATTGACCACCTCTTCTTCGGTTGCTGCATCACGGCTAGTATGGCTTACTTTTGGGCTTAGAGGAGTAACCTCCCGTGGAGGAACAGGACGTGGGTGGAAAATCTGCAGTGGGCTATGAAATTCCTCTCAGGTAAAGACTTCTATCATTCCATTGGTCGATTCTCTTTCGGTGCTCTTTGCCATCTCATTTGGAAGTATACAAATGACATTCTCTTTAGAGAGCATCCGGTCGTAGTTACGGCTGTCAAAAAGTATCTCATTAAAGTTGTCAAGGATAAAGCCTTAACTTTCAAGAATGTGGAAGATTGCCCAAGAAATAGGAGGTTACAACGGACCTGGGGCCTTGACCCTGCTATTTTCGATTCTCCTATGCCGATCGGCTAGACCTTCTTGATCTAGCATGGCGGGTGCCTTCTCCTGCTCTCGCCGCTTCTCCTGGCTAGCCTGCACTTTTGATGGGGCCTATTTGGATTCGTCGGTGCCTCGCCCTCTTGGCGTCTTTTGGTTTTGTTGTAGTTTGGAGTCTGGCCCTGCGTGGCCCTTCGTTAGGTTTTCTTTTCGTTTTGTTGGTTGTTTCGACCCTGCGTGGCCGTGTCTCTTGGCCTGCTTGTTTGGCATTGCCTGCTTTGACCGCTTTGTGGTGCGCTTTTGTGTCTGCCGCCCTTCCACTCGATTAGACGTTCTGTCTTCTTGAGTGCAAGTTTTGTGCTGCCTGATCTTGTAATTGGTTGGTTTAAGCTCAATATATTATTACCCTTTACCAAAAAAAAAAAAAAACTCATTCGCAAGTTTATGTACACATCTATTGTGCCAGAAATGTCGTTGAATTAAGGATTCTTCTCCTCCTCTCGATGGCCTCATATCGTCGCCGCCACAGTAGCCGCCGCCACCATAAGGTCAATCTAAGGAGAGGAAGCGGGAGGGATGTTGGGAATGCCCCAGCGTTGAAGTTCCCCCAACACACCTTCCAAAGATAGAGGCTTTAAGCCGAGAGGAAGTGGCTACCATGGCTTCGATAGGACCTCTCCGATAGCCACGTCGACACTCTCACTCCACTGTTGAACATGACAATTACAAATAGAACAATGAAATAAAAATTGGTCCAAATTCGCATAATCATCGCGCCGTATATGATTAGATGGGATCGCCATAGGCTGATTACTTGGTGAAAATCAAATGAAGGTTGAGAGGAGGTCAATTGCCCAGTTGGCGTTAGGACACCAATGCTAGGGTCTATTTTGTACATGCCCTGATGATGCGCTATGTTCGGAACCAATGCAAAACCAAATCCCTTCACAGCATTGAATCATATATAATCATCAATATTTCACATATTAACTATAGAAAATTTATATAGAATTATATTGCTAGATAAAATAAGTATCAAATGTTTTACGTGTCAAAATCCTGCGCATTGTCATCAACATTTAATATGAACAACATGATCAATTGATCCATACGACAAGTAAAGAGCTCATAAATATTTTCTTAACTACTACAGCCTTTTATCTAATAAGTTGAACGGGAAGAAAAATAAAAAGGGATTAATTAATTAATTAATTAATTATATAAATAAAATAATTAATAAACAGATCCAAAAAATAATAAAAATATAAAAGAAGCAAGCAAAAGCCCAAGCAAGGCAAAAGCCCTTGGCTTCGCCGCCACGTGTCGGCCTTGCCGCTATAAGTACGACCCCCGATCCTCCATCCATCCGTTGCTCATTTTCACCTGCAAGTATCCCTCCAATCTCTCTCTCTCGCCCTCTTCCGTCCCCTCTCGATTTCCCTGTTTCTTCTCCATTTTCTCGAGCTCGTTCAAGAAGGGGCTTTTTCTGCAGAGAGCGAATCCCCTCCTCCTTCGCTTCGGTAAAGAGAGAGCTAGCAGAAGAGAGAGGAAGGAACAGGAAAAATGTCGGACGAGAGCACGATGACCTGCATCGACATCCTCCTCGCCATCATCTTGCCTCCTCTCGGGGTCTTCCTCAAGTTTGGTTGCCAGGTGATGATCACCCTCCTCATCTCTTTTTCTTTTTTACTCTGCTTTTAATTTAGAGTGAGCAAAAAAAAAAAATATATAGTAATTTGCCTTGAAGTCGAGAGTTCTGGGTTTTTTTTCTTTTTAGAAGGGTTTTGCCAGTTTTATGCGGGGTTGAAAGTCTTATTTTCGGAGGCAGAATTTCTCTTTTTTTATATTTTTTTAATTTTTTCTGGTTTCTTAAAATACAAGCAAAAGGAAAAGAAAAAAAAAGGAAATATGATTTTTGGGAGGGTCTTTGGTTTTGATGTTGATTTTGACTTATATGTATGTCTGTGCAGGTGGAGTTCTGGATCTGTTTGGTGCTCACGCTCTTTGGCTGGCTTCCTGGTATAATTTATGCCGTCTATGCCATTACTAAGAAGTGAACATGATTGAGTAGGCTCTCTCTCTCTCTCTCTCTCTCTCTCTCTCTCTCTCTCTCTATATATATATATATATATATATATATATATATATATGTATGTATATATATATATATATGGATATAATATTAAAAAATATTATTGTCCAATAATTGTTAGACCGGCCATCTCCCTTTGTTGCCTAGAGAGAGCACCTGTCATTGTCCTGTACCCAGCATCACGGGACTCGAGAGGGGACCCACGCCCCATAGAGGGGTTGGTCGGTATCCCATGGGGATGTTATCCCGTGTTTTTTTCCTCATTTATCTTTAAATGGCTTGTGAAAGGGAGACATCTAGAGATATTCAATTCTATCCAGGGATATCTAATTCTAATTCTGCTGGAACAGTTTAAAGACTTACTATAGGTATATATGGATATAATATTGAAAAATATTATTAGTCCAATAATTGTTAAAAGGACCCCACTCTCTCTCCTCCAAAAAAAGGAAAAAAAGATGAAGAAAAAAATGGGATTATTATTTACAAAGTAAATAGCAGATAGAGTTATCTGATGAGTCGTGCATGGGGACTGCACTAATTAGGTGGGTCTCTTCTATTTTATTTTATTTTCAAAGCAGATATGGTAGATCACGGCGCGTAATGACACGTGTCCAGCACTTCCGGGCTTTTGAATGTGCAAAATATTTAATAAAAGGATCAGGAAGAATACGTGCGAGTTCAGGCGTTTTAACGAAAAGTCTAATTTGTCGCACTTTTTTTGTTTTTCTCGACAGGTGGCAACACGTGATGGGCCGATGCGTCTCCATCCAACGGTTGCAGATTTCGTGGGATATCATCATCTTCTTCTTCGAACGTGTCTTTTCTCTCCGTTTTCTTTTCCTGTAATCGTCATTAGTTGTCCGTAGCGTTATGATGATATGTTGTATTGTTGGATTCATTTCTCATGTATGAAATGGCGCCCTCGATGTGTCGGCAGATTTTCAGATATTGCCTTTGATCTCGTTTCTTTGATTGACCCCACTCGAGATTTATGAGTTTTCCTGCTAATAAAAAGGAGTATACGCTTGAACGTTCGTGAGTGGAGGAGGGACAAGCGTCCCAATTTGCCGAATAAAGTAACGCAAGTCATTTCCGCAAAGACATTTTCAAATGATGAAATATATATAGATAGATATATATATTTTAAAAACGACCGTTGGAATTTCTTATGATAGTAAATTAGAGTGAAATATTGTCATTATTCGTGAAATTATTTTAGACAAATTATTCTTTAGAAAATATGTTGTTGATATAACGTTCCATAAATTGTCCATGTTACTATGTGCATGTAAGATGGTTGATGATGACTAAATTAGATGTAACGTTAGTAATATTTCATGGTAATTGACCGGAAGGCTTACATTGAAGTTTTGCGCAAAAGTTTAGGATCACATTAGCAATATTGGAAAATTTAGGACCAAATTGATATTATGCAATATATTTGAAACTAATTGAGTATTATATCAAAAGAGAATATATTAGAAGAATGTCATGTCAAGAGAAGACGGATTTTATTGGGATGATAGAAATTTTATATAAATATAAACTGTGTGAGAGATATGGAGGACATATGGCTTGTCACATTTTCCTTCTTAGATTAGGATCTCGTTCATCATATAAAATTAAAAATTTATAATTTAACTCGATGGTAAATATCACAAAAAACCTCAAATTTTATCTATTGTGACATAAAGACTCCAATTTTTATATGTAAAAAAAACCCTAAACTTGCCTGGCATGGCACAAACACCCCATATTCTTTTCTTAATCATGAAAAAAACCCAAACTTAGCATTTATTTCAATCCTATCAATGGTTAATTTGTCACACTAGTATAAATTAGGAGTTTTTATGACACAAAAAATATTTGAGGTATTTGTGTCATAACGAGCAATTTTAAGGCATTTGTTCCAAAAATGTTAAGGGTATGTGTGACACAAATACCCTCTATTCTTTTCTTAATGACCAAAAAACCCAAACTTAGCATCTTTTTCAATCCTATCAATGGTTAATTTGTCACACTAGTAAAAATTAAGGGTTTTTATGACACAAAAAATATTTGGGAGTATGTGTCATAATGAGCAATTTTAAGGTTATTAATGATAAACAAAATTAGATTATTTATGTCACGATGGACATGATTTAAGATTTTCCGTAATAGTAACCCTCATCAATAGAATGCATGTATTTCCTTGAAATTGGGATTAAAAAAACTTTATATATTTACCTCATGAGAAACAGAAGATAAAATGATATTAATTGTTGTTTGCGTGGAAGAATGGTCAAGTTGTCTATATAAATAAAAGCACATGACTAGAGTGTTGAGAGTATCATTAAGCATATATCCCATTGTCGACAATCACAACGATTATAATTGATATTAATGCAAATCAATGACTAGTATTGTTTAGTTGTCAACAATGGATGGCTAATGATAGTTGACAAAAGTATGGATCAGTAAGGTCAACAAATTATCGATTAAGGCATCAAGAGAGAGTGATGGAGGTTGTGGAGCAACTGACACGCGATTTTAAAGGAACAACTATTTGGAAACGAGGTCATGACATCGTGAAAAGTGTGGGCACAAAATTTTCAGAGATAAGGGAACATGGCTATAACCATAGAAGAACTACTTAGTGGCGATCATGATATAACCATTAAAATAACATCGTTTGTCTATAGAATAGTGTGTTCGTGAACAAACAAATTTATTATCTTTCAATTATCTTTACTTTCATGTACAGCACTTTAGTTTCTAAAGTCATATTATCGATTAAATTTTGACTTGTTTCTTAACTATAGTTTTCAAATTCATGTTGTCAATTAATTTGAGTGATCGTACGACACTTCATAGCATCAAATGATAAGTGTGTAATATGAAACCATTAGTTTGGGCTTCCATTTTTAATGATATACATGATTGAGACTTTTACTTTATTAATATTTAATAATTTTCGTATGTTTGAATATCAATGGATTATAGCAAATAATGGTCAATAGAGGTAATGATTTATTGTAATCATTCAATTAAAAGTACATATGGAATGTGAGTAGATAGTAGATTTCAGATTCTTGAGTATCAAGTAATACAAGTAATTGTTTTATTTTGGAAAGTGTTTTTCATATAATTCACTTTTCAAGAAATAAACGAATCTAGTGTTTGTTTTATTGAAAACTTCATAATAAAGGAAAAAAATTTCCATGGAAATCATTTTTAAAAAATTGATTAATTTATATTTATTTAGTGATTTAGAGAAAGTAATTTCCCGATTGTCCAAAGGGGAAGTTTTTTCCCCCAATTTAAATTATGTTGTTTTAGTCAATAAAAAACGTTTTCTATTGAATGATTAGTTTTTTTTTTTTTTTTTTTGTAAAGACGAATGATTAGTTTTCTGTTATCTAAAAATTGAAAAACAATTTCTTGAAAATAATCTTTTTTTTTCAAATGAACGGATCCTAAATTTGTCTTCACTTTCTATCTTTTCAAATAACCAAATAATTATGCAAAAGCAAGCTCACGTTCGTCGCGTTGAATGATACTTAGAACGGAAATTGGAGATTGGGAACCAATTTAAAAAATGTAAAGAAAAAAAAAAGAACAATGAGAAAGAGAATTAGGCTTCCGCTTATAGAGGTCCAACATATCCTTTCTTTAATAAATGACTTCCAGTCGGGAAAATAAATTGGCATTTCAAAAGATGCTGAGGATTAATTTAATTTTGAGAATACCCAAATTTCAATAGCTTTTATAAACATTCCACATAGTCGATTACCAAATACGTATGCCGGAATTAATTGAATGAAAAGTAAAATATCCTCATGTTATCTTTAAAAAGTAGAAATCGCGATTGATGCCACATATAAAAATGAAATTGTTTTTGGCGATAATCATAATAATTCCTTCATTCATTCATTTCGTTGGGAGTTGCCAATTCACATGCCACTCCCTTTTTCTCCTTTATAATGTCAAATGATCAAATTACCCGCGATAATATTCTCCTAGCTTCAAATCTTAGGCAATGCAATTTGAAAAAAAAAAGAAAGAAAGCACATCCAAAACCGTCACGATCCTAATTGTAAAATTGAAAGATAGAATGGAAAGCATAGGAATTTTATTTCCAATTGTACTCTCGTTCCTTCTCATCTTCCTACTTTTTTTCTAGGGACACGCGTGACCCTTGAGTCCAAGATTATTTGAATTCCCATATAATGTCTCTATCTTCAACCCCACATTGAAATATAGGGACATCCCATGACAATTTTGACCCTATTTTAATTATCTTTTTACGGTTTTGTACAAAACGGCGTCTTGCTCTAAACCCTAACTACAGTGAAAGGCCAGAGAGTACTTGCTTTTCTTATAGCGGAAACAAGAGAGGAAGATGCTAGGATTCTTTGGAAAAGTTGGTGACGGTCCCATGTGGGCGAAGGACCTACGCACACGCTAAACCATCAACATCTACATGGTTGGCATTTTGCCTTCAACTAACGAAACCCTGTCCCACCATGGACCAGCCCATCTGAAATCTAAAGTTTAATCATGAAGCGAATGTCTACTCTTTTGGTTTGAAAAGATAGTCATTTGAAGGAATCGTTTTCTTCGATGAAGTTGGTTTTTTGGATTGAGGATGCTTTCTCAAAGGGTTTTTTCCAAGAGAGATCTTGTTTTAAGTTATGGGGTCGTAAGTGATGAGGACAGATAGCGGTGGCAATAAGAACACATGTGACAACAGTCCATAAATTGAATAACTATTCTTCGGCGATTACTTAATGCGTGTGTAGAGAGATGAAAATATTATATATCTATAGTTTTTTTTTCTTTAAAAAGTAAAATTTTTATGTCACATCCCTCTTTTTTCATGCCTTATCTAATTAAGTTGACGCACTTTTAACTTGTCTAATCAATTCTTTTAACTTTCACTAATTTCCTACATTCCAACATAAAAATCTGGGCAAATCTAGTTGACATGCCCGCTTGAGGAAAACATAGTATGATGGTAGGTCAGCTCACAAATTTTGCGTCACAAAGACTTGATTATAAAATCCATCAAAGTATAAAGACTCGAATAGAGTTTAAAAATGAAGAGACTTAATTAGAAAAACCATGTAAGTATATTGATAAAAATTAGAATTTTTCCTTTCGATATTGAGAGAGAGCCGTCCAACTATGAAGCCTCGAGGGGCCAAGAAGGCCACTAGTCTGTGATCCCATTGAGGTGATTGGGGATACGTCAAGCATGATTTCCCAATCTCAGGAAATGGTCGGCAGGGGGAAAGAGCACCATTTGGTTGTGTTCAATTTGATGTTGCGTACTAGTGGAGATATATTTCCCAGTTTCAGGAATTACATGAAGACAAATTGCGGATCAGAAGAACGGACAGAGACATGTGAATGAACCAAGTTTGTCAACTATATAGTACTTGAGACCCACGTCTCTTAACTTCACTCATTCACAATGACCAACAAAATGAAAGTCCCTCTGGCATATCTCAAGCATGACAGGTGGGAGGAGGATTTCTCTTGTGCTTCGATAATAAGAAACGGAAACCGAACTGATCTCAGTGCTAGCGACACCGACAGAGGATGATGTTTTCATATACGGGTACCTGAATTTGGTACTCTATTTAACTGTTTTGTTCAAGCCTCAGGTGAAAGCAACTTGGCAATACATGCAGGCTTATAGACAGAGGATGATGCACAGCCAGCGCATAAGCAAGGGCCACCCATTTTTGAGCAATTGTTCTGTGGTCAAAACGAGGTATCATCAACCCCTGCTTTGAATCGAAACCGATCCAGCCACCTCGTCTTTCCCAGTTTTGAGAACACTTCAGATCCCAAGGAAGATGTCCGTGCAATAGGTTAGAAAGTCTTAAGGCATTGCCCAGTTTCAGCAAATTGCACAGGTCAGGAAACATCCGAAAAAAAAGAAGCCTAAAGACACCAAACTAGTTGACAGTAATAGGCGATTGTAGAAAAGTAATAACTCAGATTACCAGAACAGATATAGTTTAATGCAAGGTATGAAAAACATGCAAATCTGCAATCTTTAGACGGTACTTAAGGACTATCGTGTATCATGATAATCCCTTGAATTCATGCATATATAAAGATTACATTACCCCACTAATAAATCAGACATTCATGACAATAAGGCTATTACAGAGTGGATAGGGCCAAACACCAAGTAATGTTGGCCATTCACATAACATTTCTCCAAAGTGACATCATTCCTCACAGATCAATTGCATATACCTTTCGGTGAATTAAAAAACACTCAAGCGCAAAGAAGGAAGAGTTGGAGGATTTCATACACTTTTGGCTTGTAATTCCATAAAATTGCTGTTCCTCCTAACTCATGGGGATCGAAGCCTTTGTATTTACCCATTTCAAGACGCAATAAAGATGGGAGGATTTGTGAGTTTTGACTCATCATTCTTTAAATTGCCATTCCCTCCGACACATGGGGCAATGTGCCTGAGAAGTCTGCGAGTTTACCCACTTCAAGATGCAATGAAGATGGAAAGCATGATTGCATGCACCCCACACTGCAGAACAATCACAGAATGTGTAATCAATATAACTATTCTTAGAAAGCACCCTCATTTACCTTTTTCTTCTTTTTTGTGGCTTCAAGGAGGGAGAGAGAAGGGCAAATTGGGAAGAAAGGAGAAGTGACCATATCTTTAGAGATATGAAAACATCCATGACACAGGTTCAAGAAATGGGAGTTCAGTCACATAGACTGGAAATGACAGCACATCATGTTTCAGAAAAAAGCCATGCTATTAGACATTATAAACATCCAGCTCCTGTTCAAGTTTTAACTAATTGCAATGAGCTCAACTTAGAATATCCAAGCTCAGCTTACTTAGCTGAAAAAAAAGCATGAAACAAAATCTCAACTTGGAACTTTGAATATGAAGGATGATTTGGCCTCAGACTAATGCTGCATACATTTCAAAACAAGAGCTATATCCAAGATTGCTCCTCTTCTAGCAAAAAAAGAAATAAAAAGCCAAGTAAATGGGACCTTCTCAGAGTGAAGCAAAGAAGTTAGACGCCCAAATTAATTTTTAGCCTTCTACAAATATTGAAGAGGAACAACTATTTTATGTTAAACAGCAACTGTTTAGTTTTTGCTTGAATTGCTTATAAAATACAGGGCATTCTAGCTTGAAGCCTTGTTGACTATGTAGAGATATTTCAGATTCAAATGCAGACATCTTAGAGGAGAAATGCAGGAAATCTCCATCTATATTCAAGAGGCAATATCAGCTATAACATCATACCTAACTAAGAAAAGAGTGGGGAATGGTAAAAACTTACTCAGTGGACAATCATCTCCAGGGAGTTTACAGTCGGGACAACAGCCATCGAAGGCCATCCTACAAATTCCACACGTTTCATCCTGGGCATCCCAAGTCCATGAAGCGACAGCATGCCATCTGTAGTTCGGATAAACAGAAGATTTAGGGTTCTGCGGCCACTACAAATGAACAAGTCCTTCCCTCTTTATTACATATCTACAAATGCCTATTGTAGCTATCTGCTAAAGGTGAGTACTTACTCTGTTCAATAACACCAGCAGGAATTCAGGAAAAAATAGGTCAAGGAAAACTGTCCCCACAGAGTAGAACATATGTAACAAAAGAATGAAGCAGATGCTTGCTACCAGTTGATGTTAGTCTCCAAACAATTCTGTGAAAATGAATCAAAACATTGACCATGGCAAGTTCTGTGTGGGAATTATAAGCAGATAAATCCAAAATTCAAGCCTCCTTTTCTACTGGCTATTCACGATGTATGTGTGTGCCCGCACATGTGCATGCTTCTGTTCTTGTGCACAAGCATGCACACACATGTGTTTTTGAGTTTGCACAAAAAATGCACATGCATTGTGCATGCACCTGTTTGAGTAATGAATTTATGCAAATTAAAGAGAACTGTTTCACTTCTGTTGTCCTTGAAATGGTTCACAATGTGAAGAATATCATTGCTTCCTTTTTTATATTAAGAATGAAAGCAAATAGTAAAGACAGATAAATGGCCGTCAAAAGAAGCAATGAGAAGGAAAACAAATGAGTAATAGCAAGGAGGACAACGTAGTAGTAGAGAGAAAATCAGGAGCATAGAACCTACTACAAGTTAAATCTTTCATCTAAGTTGTATGTCTGATCATATATAAGTTTGCTGTTTCATGAATAAGAAAATGACAATAACTGATTTTGATACTTATGGGGCGAAGGAAAAGGATATATATGATCACTGGCCAATTAAAAGGGAAAGAATGAAAGATGTATTAGTAATCGATTGTGGAAGGCTCCATTCCCGAATGAGAAAAGGTTTAAATTACACAAATGCAATATCTAGGAAACAGCTACATATGGATCAAATCTTGGTCAGACGGCACAGGGAATCAAATGACAGCCTGACGGCACAAAGAAAAGCTAACAAAGCTCTCATTACTGGACTGTTTATTATTTCTTTTATGCAGAAAACAAACAAATAAACTGGCCAGTTTATGAATGTATTGGGCAGCATGAAGCGCAGCCAGGCATTGTGCGAAGGATACTCAAGAGCTTGACTTTCATCCTGGTTTTCTGCAAAACCAACAAAAACAAAAATGACCATGATGTTTAGCTGTGCAGTACACAACACACAATAAAGATATGCAAAACCTGTGAAACATGGTAGCCCAACCAATATATGAACATTCACATTGGTCATCTCAAAGGAAACTTTACTGGGTTCCTGGAACATGCGAGGGAAGAGAATCTGATTTTTCTTTTCTTTTTAACCCCACTTTGCCTCAGGACAATCATCCATTTACATAAGAAACCCACCGGCCAATGTTGCCATGGGCCGACTGGTTCACAATCTTCTAAACATTCTGTGTGGTTCATGCAAGTTAGTTTCATTCTATCCAAGCCAAGCCTCCATCACTCCGTGGTTGCTCGGGGTGTCAATGGGTCGGGCCGGGTTTTGATGTTACCCGACCAAACCTGAATCATAAGGGTTGTGTGCTCCGACCCGACCCTAAAAGCATGCGACCCGAAGCAAAAAAAATCCTGCTCACTGGTTCACAGACAACAATGATCCCAAACAAACATCAAACCCAGCTTCAAACTAAGCTCCCAAATTCGCACATCACACAGAGCGGGTCTTGCTCTGGAAAAACAACTCTGCTCAACTTTGGGGAAAAGAGATGAATCCCAAAATGAACACAGGGAACCAAGGATCTAGAAATAAGAGAAAATCACAAACGCACGCAGGTTCTACCCAACTACATCACCGCACGAATTCAAACGCAGACCAACGCGTAAACAAGACGAAGCCCCACACCACGAGCGAATCCAAAAAGCACAAGCAGGAGAGAGTGCATTGTCACTAAGATCGAGCTCAGACTCTCCGACTACCAAAAAAACCGCACAACGAGCTCAGTCGCAGGCGAGAACTATGCCAATTCGGTAATCGCGACCTGAGGAGGACGGCCTCAATAGAACAAACGGCAAGCTAAGCGGACAATGCATCTCGAAATACGCGCGCGCGCGGAGGCGGCGAGCCCTCTCGATTGCCGCAGGCGAATCGGCACCGGCGGCGAAAGTAGAAATGAACGAGCGGCGGAGAGAGCGCGGGAGCCGAAGAATGCGAAACGACTCCAAACCTAGAGATAGAGAGAGAGACGGAGAGAGGCTCACCGGAGGAGAAGAGGCGGCGGAGGAGGAGAGACGGCGGAGGAATGCGTGCTTTTTTCCCCCGCGCCGGTGCTCGTTGCTAGGGTATTTTCTGGAGAGTCCGCAGTTTCAGCTGGCTCGAGGCCCGTCCAATGAAGCGGCGACACGTCAGCGGATGTGGTCCAGGTGGATATTTTGGTTTGGCTCGTTTCTAGAAAATATTGTTATGGCAGTGAAAGGAAATGGGAGTAAACTTTACATATGTTATGGTAGTAAAGCCTAGGCAGTATTTACAATCGGGTCACTTAATTTTGATCTCTGCTATTTTAGTGCCCTGAACTTTCACTTTTTGCTTTAAATTTGTCCGAGCAAACGCCACGTCGGCCCTTAAAACAAACTTATAAATTCTTTGGAAGTAAATATATGTATCATATCGAGAAAAAGAAAGGGACGCGATGAATCATTACCCTCCTCCATCTCCGACAAGGGCGTCATGGAGCCTTTAGCATCATTGCAAAGGGCACGGCCCGAGATGATGTGATTTGGTGCAAGCATCGACAGAGGGTTAGGCAACCCTTTTGTCGCTGTTGTAGTGGGCCACACCATCCAATGCCGAGGTGGAAACAATATGGTTGTCATTAATGTTGCCGAACTTGAAGTCCTGGATAGCATGAACTCGACAGCAAAGAGATGGTTAAAGAATTGACACGATTGGCATTGAGGAGGCCCGGACATTGGCCGGACAGGGCCCAAAGGTCCATGGTAGCGAAGACAGCGAAGCGAGGTCACGACCAATGGATTCGGGTACTTAGGGACAACGACAAAAACAAAGGAGGACTTATCGCCACCATGAAAGTTCTTGAAGTGGAGTAGGAAGAGTAGAATGCATGGCCCATTAGGCGACTCGTCTTGTTGGTGAGCTTGAGGTCGCCGTTGTTGTTGAGGAAGAAGATTGAGGTGAATTCGAGACTTGCAACTTTCCTCCAAGCATAAGTACAGAGAAGATGAACTGTGAAAAGATTAAAAATAAAACTTTAAAAAAAAAAAAAGAAATGTCTTTGGAAAATCATGCCCCTAGTTGTGCTGCCAAAATAAGCATGTGCTCACTAGCCAAAGAAGATTCGACCTGACGAGCTTTGTCCTTCATTTGGGGTCAAATAGCAACTTTATATCCTTATTCAAAACAACATTCATTTTAGACCATTTTTTGAAAAAAAACTCATCTACTTGGAAGTCTTATTTAAAATTTTCCCTCTTTCTTATAATCTCGTGTTTCTACAATAAGTTAGGTGAAAGACTATGTGATTGTTGTACATTCATTTTCCAAATGTTTTTTCTTAGAAGATTGCTTCTAGTGCGTTTTGTCTGTTTCACGGATGATTTATTGTCATATATGAACAAGCATGCACATTAGGATGGTCGAGGGTGATAATGGATATTTCTTAGTACTTTATTTACATATATATGTAGACACCATATTGAGCACATTACACTTATCCAAGTTATATCTCCGGTACCTTTTACGCTACACTTTTGTATATTGATAAAGTTGTCATCTTATGTTTGTAATGATATTTATGGCCCATTTGATTATCCAAGTAAGTGCTGCAAATTTAAAATTCAGCACTTTCAGCAATGTGATAAAGTTTCATCATGACCTTGAATAAAATTGACCGAAATGATTTAATTGAGTAAAAAATAAACTAAAACTGGTATGCAAGGGAGGATTTGCTCAATTTGTTAACAGAAAAATAATTGTTGGTAATTACAATATTACCAAATTTATTGATAAAAGCAACCAACAATGGCATTTGTTTTCTTTTTCAATAATAGGTTAATAACATTTGGCAGTTAATTTTGATCATTATCATACATCATCTTAATTAATTTTTAACACTTTTTAAAACTCGTTACTTAAATTTTCAACAATTAATTTGTAGTTTTACCAAATATGATGTTACTCAATAGGATCTATCAATTTCGATTATCATATAATCACAATGAATTGATTCTATATACATAAAAAGGTTTATCAAGATGTATTATTAAAATAAATATTTTTTATTTTTAAGGAAATCTCAATTTAGATTCTCCATAGCATTGGTCTATAGACTACTTTGAAGGTAAAAGATCCAAAAAAAAGACAAAAAAAAACCTGCAAGTGACAAGACTTCAATTTCAACTTCATTTTTCCCCATTCTGATGGAGTCGAAAAATCTTTTTTCTCTCCTCTCTTTTCCCATTGTTTTCTTAACCTTTAGCCATGGGAGAAATGGAGGAAGGTTTGAGCTAATCTCACCTTCCCCTTCTTCTTGTTTTAGTTGATTTTGTTTGCATTTTATTGTTCTTTGTTTACTTTTTCTTCTTTCCTAATTTATATTTCGAAGCTTTCTTCTCCCGGTCTAAGTTTTTTTTTTTTTTTGTTAGTCCTCTCTATTTTTACTCTACACTCACTCTCAGACTTTTGCCCTACCTCTTGCAGGGCATGGGAGTCAAAACCCACTCTTGAAACTTATGTGTCCCCACCCCATCCCCCTTGAGAATGTGGGGATTTGAACCCCTCACCTTCCCCTTCCATGTTGGAAGGGTGGCCACTGGAGTGAATACTAGTGGTTTCCCGATCTAGTTTTCAATTCGAGAATTTGAACTCTCTCAATTTAATTCTAGATTTGGGTGCTATCTTTTTTTGATTTAGATTTGGGAGTTTAATAAATATGCTTTTGGGATCAATGCCCCTATATTCTATTCATGTACATGTTTTATGTCTCGAGTCCTAATGATTATCGTAGGAGTTTTGGCGTGTTATTGAACTATAAAAATTTGTTCATCCACTTGTTAGATCTGTGTTTGTTTAACCTATTATAGTTGTTTTTGTATAACGATGTATAGAGGAAGCCAAACTTAGGCATGCACTACCAACTGACAATGTTGTAATTATTAAAGAAAGAATTTTTGGCGTGTGCTCATCACTAATAAAGACACGAGATTTAGTGATTGGCCATCCATTTTGTTTGATAGATCTGTTCATGTGAAACAAGTTTGTGTTTAAATTTGCAAATGCTCCATCAATCCTCCTTGTGTTTTAGATTTGGCTTTGTTTTTCAATATTCATACTTTGTTTCGATTTGCTTTGTTATGAAAATTATTTACATTTGCATCATTTTGAACAATGAATATAATTTTCTTTTGACCAAAAAAAGAAAACCTACTCACATTACTTTAATTAAATAAATCAAGTCGACCGAACTTTTTTCCTTGAATTCCTCTATGTCGAGGGATTGAATTGCAAACCCAAAACCAAATATTATCGCCTCATCCCCACTTTTATTGTTAATCCAAATGTACAGCAGACGTAATCAATCGAAATCGTCAAGTAAGAGAAGATTCCCAATCCATAATTAAACTGTCGGAGAAATAATGGATAATAGCATAAATAATCCCTCGAATTTCGATTCAATATTTTAAATTATTTGCAATATGATATTTGGGCTTTGGTCAAATATGTAATGTTATCTTTAGACTTTTAATTTGTTGTACGTGATCTTTGAACTATCGATAAATATTTAATGTAATTATTAAATTATACAAAAATGTTTAAAATTTTATATAGCACGTCGAATATTAAATTAAAATTTGTTGGACTGAATTAAATAAATTAAAATAGTAGTAACAGCAATAATGATGATGACAACGAGAGGTGCTCGTTCTTATCCGTTTCGCCATGTTCCTCGAATCACATGCCCACACCTTCCGATCGCCCACAGTTTCACTCTCTCTCCATTGTTTCTCTTCTTAGCCTCGCGTCTCCGTCCAGTATAAATCCCTCGCACCCATTTCCCACCACCACCCGATCATTGATCCATCGATCCATCGCAAGATGAAGGACGCGGGCAAGAGCAGCAGCAACAGCCCCAGGGCCAACCCGAGGCCCGACGCGAGGAAGGACCGGAAGTCGGCGACGGGGGTGAACGGGTCGCCGAAGAAGGGCGGCCACGGGGGCAAGTTCACGTGGTCCGGCGACGGGTGCTCGCGGGCCGAGATGGGGCTCGCGAGGGAGGACGCCGTGGACGCCAAGGACCCCAACTTCGAAGATCCGGAGGACGAGAACGAGAACGAGAACGAGGGTCGGACTCGGGACGCTTGATCGGCGGTCTCGACGGCCGGCGGTCCCCGGGTGGATCGGATTGTAGATATTTGCTGATGTTTGATGAAGGATCAATAAACGAAATGTGATTAGAAGGGGATGTACTCTGTGCATGGTGTCTTATCTACGGCGATGGTTTGATCTCGTTGGGTGTTTTCTCTTCCCTTTTTTCGTTTTTCCGTTCTCTCTCTGCATACGATGAACATCCGATCGCCGGACGGAAAATCGGTTCGCCGGCGACGGAGATCTCGCTCACTGCTTGGCGAGATTGTCGCATCTGAACTTCGCGACACACGTGACACGACACAAGCCATGGTGATGTCCGAGAAAAACTGGGCAACGGATGCGACCACTTGAAGATAATTCGACATCCACGTCCACTCCCCGTTCCGTTCCGTTCCGTTCCTAGATAACTTGGGCCTATTAGCAAGCCCAAACATTATATAAATAAAGATGGATGCTTGATCGATACATCTTTGATTCTTTTTATTTGGCCTTTTAGGCCTTTTTATAAGAATTAAGATCCTCAAAATTAGCGTTCTCTTGAATAAACTTAAGTTTCCCCCTCAAATTTGGACACGCCACCACCGAGAAAATTTGATTCTTTTTTTTTCTTTTCCTTTTCATTCTTTTTGCTACTTCTTTTCCGCCTCCTTTCTCCAATTTTTCCCTTGCGCGATGCGAATCGCACATGGCCTTACGAAGCTCGACCGTCGACTAGGAGCATGCCTAGCCAAGCTTTCGCGGCCAGCCGTTGCGACCGTGGTCACCTTGCGCATCAAGAGTAGGGTATAGGCACGCAATGCCCGGATTCAACATCGTTAAGCCCGAGTCCCCCGTATCGTTCGAGACTGAGTGGCAATGTCATGGGGGTCATAAGATCGCGACAAGTAGGCCTTCACTATGGGAAGAGAGGTACAGCGCGGCGGTTGACGGCAAGCCAAGCTTCAGTGGCAAGAGGTGCGAGCTGTGATGAGACTAGGCATGATAGCGGTGACGTGGCGGGTGTGGTAGCACGAGCATTTCAGCGGCGTGGTGAAAAAGGAGGGGGAGAGAGACAGAGGTATTTACCTATTGGATATTTGGTGAAATTTTCAAAGACACAAGCATTTTGATCCAACAGGTAAATTACTTTTTAAATTGCATTTATAACACGAAAAATGAATGACTTTATAGATATCTACCTAAAATCACATCTTAAATCGTTCGCAACAATTAGTTAATAAGACTATTTTTATCAATAATGATTTATGTCTAATTTTTTTTTTCAAATGATAGAGATATTTTTTGTTTATTTATGTTTATAAACTAAATAAGTGATTATTTTTAAAAAAATATTTTTCACCTCATTTATTTTTCATGAAAAACAAAGGAGCACGGACGCTTCATCCTGTCTTTTCAAAAACATTTAAAAATCAAGATAAAAGGTAATGCAGCCAGTAGTGGAACCCTCGATTTGCTCCACCGCATTACGTTTTCTTTTCACCATTAAATATTGAAAATTCCCAAGGTATTGCAGTAGAGAAGTAAAACCATAGAGTAATTTTGTGTATAATTTATTCAAATCTAATCTCATATATAATAATAATCTTTCTAAAACTAAATTATTTCCCGAACGGTTTGAAAAGTTAGTTGTGCCATAAGTCACCCTTTCGCACGCTCAAATCCGATCACATGTAATTATACCAACTATAATCATCTTCTTGTGTGTGAAGGCACCCAAAAAAGTAGAACTATTTCATTGAGGCAAATTAGAAAACCATCCACAATAAGGGACAAACTCATCCGGAAATTTATGTACACATCTATCGCGCCAGAAATGTCGTCGAATTAGGGATTATTCTCCTCCTCTCGATGGCCTCATATCGCAGCCGCCGTTGCCAGGAGGTCAATCTAAGGGGAGGAAGCAGGAGGGATGCTGGCAATGCCTTGGCGTTGAAGTTCCCCCAACACACCTTCCAAAGATGGCGGCTTCAAGCCGAGAGGAAGTGGCTGCCATGGCTTCGATAGGACCTCTCCGATGGCCGCATCAACGCTCTCACTCCACTGTTGAACATGACAATTACAAATAGAACAATCAAATAAAAGTCGGTCTGAATTCCTATAATCATCGCAATGTATATGATTGAATGAGATCGCCATAGGCTAATTACCTGGTGAAAATCAAATGAAGGTTGAGAGGAGGCCAATTGCCCCGTTGGCATCAGGACACTAATGCTAGGGTCTATTTTGTACACACCTTGATGATGTGGTATGCCTTGAACCGGTGCAAAACCAAATCCCTTCACAACATCAAATCACGTATAATCATCAATATTTCACATATAACTATAGAACATTTATATATTATAATATTGCTGGGTAGAATAGATATCAAATGTCCACGTGTTGAAATCCCATACATTCTCGTCGACTTTTTATATGAATGACACAATCAATCGATCCATATGACATGTAAAGATGGAAGGGAGTCCGGCCCACTAAGGCCTTATCACCTTTCACCGGAGGTGAAGACGATGGTTTATGCCATGATCAATATAGGTGTTCTTGGATTTCTTATTCGGGCTCATCATATGTTCACTATGGGCTTAGACGTTGATACCAGTTTTATCTAATAAGTTGAATGGGATGAAAAATAAAAAGGGATTAATTAATTATATAAATAAAATAATTAAGAATTATAAGTAATTAGTTAATTTCCTAATAAGATAGTGTGTGTGTGTGTGCGCACGCGTGTGTATCCCTTCATTCATTACTCAAGCGTTCTTTTTTTTCACCTACATTTGTGCGGAGACACGATTGATTCATGAGATATTTGAGAAAAATTCATAAACACCAAATCGTATATTCTCTCACGGACAGCCCTATGTAAAATATTATGACGTCAAAATAAACACAAAATCCTATTAATATCCAATCCTCAATAATATCGTAGATTTAAATTAGATAATCGCCATGTTGCAATTCTTACTTCTATGTATTTTACAAAAGAAACATCTGCAATACAAGAGTAGGTAAGAGGAATACTAACGTATTTTTTGAAGCAACTTGGAGATACATTGCCTAAAAACTTTTCATTGTTTGACTTGATAAATAGTTTTATTTTTCCTCTGTGTAACACATCATAAATATATATTATTTTATTTTTTTTTCAAAAATATTCTATGCAACTAAAATATAATAAATTTATTTTCCTACCCTTGAAGGAACCAAAATTTCAACTAGTATATCTATACCCTGGAACGCCAATATAAGGCCTTGACAAGCCAATAAGGAGAGTCCTAAGTTATTTCTAATTCTAGCTAAGTCACTACTTGAAATATAAGATATAGCATGGAACTCGGGTGGGTGTCCTATGCTTACTTGCTGGTGCCAGTAGGAAGGGTCTGGAGGCGGCAACGGCGGCGGCGGAGGAGGATGTTCCAGCAAAGGCGGCGGCACCCATGTTGGCAGTGGAGAAGGAACAAGTGACGGCTGTGAATGAAGCGGCCATGCGCCATGCTTTAGGGACGGGCTCGAGGTCGGGTGACCCCACACATGCAAGGGCCTGAAATGATGCACGGAGGGCAGCGCGGGAGGGAACCCCATGGCGGGTGCCGCCCAAGGAGTCATGACCCTCTTGCTTCCGCCGCCGGCCGCGGCGGCCCCACCATAGATCTGGCGCCTCTTGCTCCATCTTGCTGCGTCCGCTTCGAGAGATAGCAGGTGCCTCCTCTGCGACCGGTACTTCTGCCACATTTCGCACCTCAACATCAGTACTCGAACGTCTCCTCGCCGTCTAACAAACTACACTGGTCTCGGGCGACTCGGTTTAATCAGATCTAAAATTAACCCGACACCCTTAATTAATCCATCCACATTCCACCAAAATTTAGAAGCTCTTTTGCTAAATCCCAGCGAATTAGCCAAATGGTATTGATGAAAAACGCTAAGAACACATGAGAAAATGGAAGATCAAATGGATTTTGTACTTGAAGGTGGCTTGCAATGTTGTGGCGATTCAGAGAATCGTTGCCCATGAGCTCCAAGATCCGGGAAGGAACTGCCTTGTCCACCCCTAATTGCTCCACTGCTTGCACGAACTTCCTATGCAGATCTGGTGTCCAATCCACCTGCACAAGCACGGACAATTGCACAAGCCAAATTTAGAAATTGTCATCGCTCAAAGACACGAATAAAGCACAAACAATCTTGATTAGCGCGAAGTGGGAAGCCGGAGAACCGAGCAACGTGCGGCCTCGACTCGCCGATTGTCGTCCGCACTCCGGCTCGCTTCGTAATCGTGTAAGTACGATCATGTCAAGCAAGTTTACATGACTGAGTGACGATTAGTTTGCAATTTGAGTAAGATTGCATTTGCGTTTTGGTTCTTTTACCTTGAATTTTCTCTTCCCTTGAGCTTGAGGATTAGTTTTACCTTGAGCAGCAGCAGCAGAACTTCTTCTTCCTCTATCCCCTTCCTCTTTCCTCTTCCCACCACTCCGCCTTTCTCTCTTCTTCTCACTCCCTTCCCCGCCGCTGGAGCTCACCTCCCCCGCCCCCGCCCCCGCTCCCGCCGCCGACCCCGACCCCGACCCCGACCCCGACCTTTCTTCTGCCTCCGATAATTCCTTCGGACCTCCACCATCCCAGGTCACGCTTGGATTCGCCTTGGCCTGATTCTCGGACCCCGTAGAGAACTCGGCCGAGACCTCGGCCGCGTCCATCTCCAAATCCGGCAAGGCATCATCCCCGGCAAAGATGTCGTCGAAGTTGATGCTGTCAAGCAAGTCGCCCGCGTCGGAGAAGTTGAGGAAGAGCGCGACATCGTCCTCCTCCTCCTCCTCCTCCTCCGGCGCCGGCGATGGAGAAGCAGCTCTCTCCTCGGCGGGTCTCATCGCCTCTCTCTTCCCTCAAAGGAGGCACGGCAAGCATTCCCAAATCTCTATCTTCTTCAAGCGTGCATGGAACAAAAAGGCGCATACGAAAGCTTCGAAATCCTAGCTACACGGTCGAGCTTTTATGCAGGCAAGTGCTCGTGCCCTGGTACAAAATGGCATCAGATCAGATGGAGGACCCCGGGCCCAGAGGGACAGAGATGACAGTGTCGACGAGTGGGGGTGCTGTCCTCCGTCGGTTTCCCGGAGGGTCGTGAGTGGGAAATGATCTCCAAAGCTCTCTCCACCACAACTCGAGAAATTTTGTATTTTATGCTTTCTTGTCTCTGTCTAGGGTTCGTTGCTGCATCATATCTCCTCGTGTCTCTTCTCTCTTCTCTTTTGTTTCTTCGCCTTTTCTGGGTTTGTGGATCCCCTTTTTTCCTGAATATCTTTTTAAAGGGGAGAGGAGAGGGGAGAAGGATCAAAGGAACTCGTGAAGTATGATTAATTTTTCTTAGTATGAAAGGATGAAGGTGGCGTTGAATGGATTCACTGGTGTGGCGTGCGTGTATATCCGTGGGTACAGTGATGGTGTAGGGATTGAAAGCGATGGGGGGCTCTCTTGAGATGGCCGAAGCAAGCATTGACCTTGATGCTTTCCTTTGGTGGACTGACGGATCTCGGCACCTGTGCTTGGTCCTGTGTTGATAGGATGCTGTCGATCAAGATCTTATAGCTGATTATGATGTGGGTTTTCATCGTGCTTAGACACGTTAGTCATATCTTTTTGAATTTATTGTAGACGTCATCAATCTCATGGGACACGATAATGAATGTTATCCTTGATAATTTTTTTAAATAATTTTCGTAAATTTTTTTTTCCTTTCTCTTTCCCTTCTCTTCCTATCCATGTGGCTGCTGACCATTGGCCATGACCTGAGAGGGCCTCCCTTTGCCAAATCTAATGAGGGCGAGGCTTGATGAGGCTGCCTTGGTTTGCGTGAGGACAATTGCCGATGATGGCCATCCTCACCATTGCAAGGCTAATGATCACCCAGGCTAGGCTAACGAGAGTCAATCAACGCAAAGTGGACATTTTTTTTTCTTCTCTCTTTCTCTCTCTTTCTTCTAGAAACCGATCACCAACCACAGGCCATGGCTAGCAAGGGCCACCCTTGCCCGAGCCAAGGCGAGGCTCGTTAGGCCTCGCCACATTTGGCCAAGTGAGCCCTCTCCCTAGCATTATGTACAGCTGGAACACCTGCAGGGACAAGGTTTTTGTTAATTCTTGAATACCGCAGAACACTGGATGGTGTGAGGCCACCCATCACAACTCGTGGCCCGTGGCCGGCGGTCGGCCACTAGGAAAAAGAAAAGGTAATGAAAAATAAAGCAAAAATTATAGAAAAAATTTCATCAGTACCGATCATATCGCATCGGATAGCTAACGTCTACATCAATAATTTTCAAATTTAACACATTTAAATGAGGAGATGATTGAGATGCGCTAACACAATCATTTATTATCTATTGGAGACAATTCCTTATCTGAAAACGTGTACTGGATATTCACAAGGACTTTATGAAGTGCAACGAGTGGTTTAGTTATCAGGCAAAAGTCATGGCCAACGAAAAATTATCAGGCTCAAAGTCGATAATTTCGGCTTATGCATTCTTGATTATCATGCTTTGCACGGATATTTAAATTCAACTTAAAGATTTCTAGTTCATTCTTTTCTCAAATTACAAAAGTCAGCATGAAAATCTAGTTACACGTTTCAAAATCTCATTGGCTCATTTCATAAAGAGAGGTCCGAGGCATTGATAGTGATATTTGGGAATTGCTATTTTCCCTTTTTAAGGAAAATTGTTCAAAAGTTCCTAACATAATGTACGTGAATTATTTCATTCCTAAACTTTGCAATGTGGCTAACTTAGTTCTAAACATGTTGATTATTTGCTAAGATAGTTTCCAGTCAATTTTGGCTGGAAATTGTTAAAAATTGGCTGGAAACTAAATTTATAAATTCTTCAAAGGTTTAGGACTAAATTGATCACAATGAAATATTTAAAACTAAATTGACCTTCATATAATAGAATATGACTTTTTAGACAATTATCCCTTTCTTTTTTTCTATTTATCTTGTGGAAATTAAACGAGCTTTTTTTGTTAATCCATACATTCAAGATCTGTGATAGTAGAACTTTAACATTACTTATTTAATACCATTTGTTTGCCGATGTCTTTCCTCCCAGGAATATTTCGTAAAAAGTATATGCAACTTGCAAATGTTTGCCAAAAATTCAAAAACGTGTATTTTAATGAGGAAAACAGTGTTAAAATATATTATACTACTTATTTACAAAAGCGATGAATCTTATATACGCATTTGGCGTTTGGTTGCTTTGAAGTTGGCTTTAAAATTCCACCAAAGTTAATGCTAAAATTATTTACCTAACACAATTACATTTTTACTAAACATAATTAGCATTTTTCAAAGATTTGCATTGAATTTAAATTGAATTCATTGCAAATACTGAACCAAAATGCACCCGTAGTCTCCCTCTATTGAATAATTTGTATGCGCAAATTTAGCTAGCATGAATGCAGACGGAAGACTCAAGAGAAGTTCTTCAACTTAAGAAAGATTTTTTAAGCGAAGTTACTGTCTCCATTGGGAAAGTGGGCTTTGAATTTCAGCCATACATAATCAGAAAGGCAACATAAAAACGGAAACACGAACGTGGGGTTGAAACCCATTATTTTTAGAAAAGGAAAAGAAAATTAAGTCGAGATAAGAACAGGACACACATCTTTTATTTAGGGGGTGGTCCAGCCATGACAAGGACTCCCTCAAAATCTTTTAGGCAATCAGATGGGTCCCCCAAAATGACAATAATTTCATTTGGTGATTCAAACCCAAGTGACCAAAATGATCTGACTCAGACATCTAGAAAGTGATTTTTTATTTGGTACACCACATTTATGAAGCTCAATTTACACGGTCAGAATGGACGGCAATGAATGAACTGCCACGCCAACAATTTTATGATGAAAATTGACTTATAAATTATATAAAATTTTACGCAAAAGTTTAAGATTGAATTTGACAAAATTATAAAAAAAATTAGAGTTAAATTGATATTGATACAATATGTTTACGATGATTGGATAATTTTCTTTCTAGATAAATGTCATGCATAATTGTGGAATCAAAATGTTTCTGTGTTCTTAGTATTATATATATATAAAAGTATTCCAAGAAAACTTGTTTGCAATTTGTCAATCATGATTGTCCTTTCCAATCTCACCCTTGCAGAAAATATGTTTGCTTTGATTCTGAAAAGTATTTTTATTTATGATCGTTTTGCCGCTTCAAATTTTTGAGAAATTTCCATATGACTTTGATTTTAAATATCTACTTTATATACTTTTTGACATGTCTTAGGTGTTTATTATTAAATAAAAGTCAAATTCTATACGTTAAAAACAAAAGGTGTAAATCTAAAGTTGATTTTTAAAGCTACCTTGACAGGTTACAATCATACTAAATTCGCTCCGTGAGATTTTAGCAGTGGTTCTTCAAAGTGAATGTGAAAAATGAATCCTATCTTAGGTTTTTCATCCATCATGAGTGAATGAAAGAAAAACTGATGGATGAAAAACTCTAAATTGATTGTAGACATTTCTGTGTTTATAGGAATTTTGTCATAAGGGCATTGGGACGATTAGAGGGTGGCACCGACTTGGAGTAAATGCCATCGTCAAAGCGAACTTTCGTACAAATGGAAGGTGGTGATAGTATCGGGATTGCCAAAATATAACAATAGAATGAGGCCCAAAATGCCCAATTCGGATTCCATCTACTTGGCTGCTTAAGCGGACAAATCGTCTCGGTTGCGAGAGATGAGCTCGATCCCAAATGTGGCTACCCGATCATACATCAAATAGGTCAATTATAAGAGTGAAACGGCATGATGGTTCACCGTTTTTCACCGTTTTCTTTCTAAAGGGTGTAAATAGAATTAAAAAAATCTGAAGCGGGAGGCTTGGTATGGCGAAGCCTCGAATTTTTTATTCGTCTGCTAAATGTCATGTTTTTGGATAAGTTGAATCTCATCGCCCCTCTCTAACATAGTTCCGATCACAACAAGATGTGTGAATTTCCAGGTTGAGATGGTCCACTACTTGTCAGTCGGAAAGAAGAAATTATCTACCCAAAAAGCATAGAAGACAAGACAATCGTGGACCAACGAGGCAACAACCTATTGACAGTAGTAGGCCTAGAAATCTACCAGTCTTAGGTTCTTGTTTTTTTCAGAGCTGTTTTGTGGAGGAGTTGACCACAATCATGCACCGTTTTACTCCCCCCCTTTCCCTTCAGTGTCCATGCGGGGAATATTCCTCCATCGATTTGGCACCTCTCTTCAGCTCCACTTTTCCTCACACTTGCTCCGTACAAAGAAGTGAAATACCATATGAGGAAAGAGGTCATGTATTCCATGCCTTGATGCATCCATGTTTGTCCCTAGCACGAATAGGGCCAAGGGTGAGGGTCCGACCTAAGCATGCATGGTTATACTAATTAGGACGCATATGGATTGAGACGTGATTTATATTTCCTATCAACAAGAAGGCACGAGAATCTCGCTCCCCAATGGGCAAACAGGGTCTAGGGAGTGCCCCGACAAAGGTTGTGAAGGCAGCATCCTCAAGCCACCAAGAAATTTTACTAATTTGATCCCATATTTTATTAATAGTTGAGGATTGAGCTCATGAATAACTACTAGATATATAAAATATCTTTTGCTTGCAATTAAGGATGTGACAGAGAGGTGTGAAATGCTAATTATAGTGGAAATCTCCGCCGGATGGACGCAACTCTATTTTAAGAGAGAATCAGGATAAAATCTTGTGTTTCAAATTCTTGTTCTAGCTTTTGTTCCCCATATTCTAGTGACTGTACGCCAACCCGTCATAGTCTGGAAATCAAGTGGCGTGTGGACCCTCGATGTTCAAGCTAGCGGGGGAAAAAAAGAGAGGATAATAATGGAGAATTGAGAAGCTTGGGTTATGCATAGGAGAGTCAACCCATCATCACATTCCATGGCAGGTTGAGAAGCTCAACACATAGCAACGACGATCTTGGCCACTGCTAATCCGGCAGGTTGAAGGCGAAGTTAAAGTTAGATGACCCATTCGAGATTGAATAAGTGGAATTATAATACCAAGAGGGGCATCATTAGTCGAAGGCTAAGCCCAATTTGTCCCAACGGATAACAACGAAAAAATAAAAATCATGACATTCGTTCAATATTAATTTCGAAAAAAAAAACGATAACCGATTAATTTTTATTGGGTTAATACAATCAAAACTCCAAATTTGTACACTCATACCACATTCGCCCTAAGCTACCTTTCGTGTCATAAGAAGTCTTGAAGTATCATGCCGCACTTAACCCGGCATCATTAGTCGAAGGCTAAGCCCAATTTGTCCCAATGAATAACAACAAAAAAAATAAAAATCGTGCCATTCGTTCAATATTAATTTAAAGAAAAAAACACGATAACCGATTAATTTTTATCGGGTTAATACTATCAAAATTCCAATTTTTATCGGGTTAATACTATCAAAATTCCAAAGTTGTATGCTCATACCACATTCACCCCAAACTACCTTTCGTGTCACAAGAAGTCTCGAAGTACCATGCCGCACTTAATCTAAAGTCATGCACCGTGCCATATTTACTTCAAATTAATGTCATGAAAAATCTCAAAGCAATATATCCGTGTCATATTTATCCCTAAAAAAATTCGAAAATTATCACAACTTGGGGTAAATGGGACATAAGTATACGGTTTGTGGTAAATGTTGCACAAGTATATCAATTCTTAGAATTTTTCTTGACCTAAAAATTGATTTAAAGTAAATGTGACACGGACGTAATTTTGGTGGTAGCAGCCTTTTTTATTTTATTTAATTTTAGCTTCTTCAAAATAGATTACACATTAATAGGCATTACCATGGCCCAGAGCCAAGATGCCAGCACATGCACACCAGCGCTGGGATCGTGAGTCGGGCGAGCACACCCGCATGAACTTGGCTAGTCTGGGGCACGACCGGTGTTAAGCCCCCACACGGACATGCCACAGTAAGCTGGACCACGATGCTCATCGGTAAATCACGCATTTCCCTTTGAAGCCCATTCTCCGAAATTGAAAATTCAAAAATAATTTGTGTCATTATTCCCAAAAAATAAAAATCATGTCATTCATCCAATATTAATTTCGAAAAAATACACAATGACCATGTATTTTTATTTGAATTAATACCATAAAAAACTTCAATATGGTACACACATGCTATATTTACCTAAAACTTATTTTTGTTATATAAACCTCTCGAAGTATCGTGTCGCATTTAATCCAAACCGGTATATTCATGCTATATTCACTTCAAATTTAATTTTTGTCCACAAAAGAAAAAACAAATCTCAAAACGGCAGACCAAAATAAGCCAGACCGACGCTATTTTAAGCCCATTCTCCAAAATTGGAAATTCAAATCACAGAACCAAGTCATCATCGTCATCGTCATTATCATTATTTTGAAAGGAATGCCACGTCCTCAGCACGATTCTGGGGGTCCCACTCATCCTTTGCCGTGAAATCTCACGATCACCAAACGGAACGGGCAACTTAATTAAAACGAGAGCGCCCGCGCAGGGCGAGGCCGGCTCCGCGGCGCTAACGGAAACCGAGTCGAACCTTCCGAAAGATCACACTTGGACCAGACTACCCCTGGCCCCCTCCCACGGGGCCGCCAACCGCCCGAGGGCTCTTCCCGTCATTTCACGAGGGCAGTTCGTACTTCCGCGTTGCCGGTTCCGCAGGTTCAAAACCAGCCAGCCTGCGTCCGACGATTTCCCCCGTCAATTTCTCCGCGCCGCGAAAGCTCTCTTTTCCGGGAGAAATCACGCGCAGGTCGGAGAAAAGCAAGGTTCGGCGATGGAGTGCAGGCCGCTGGGGTTCCTGCTGGGCCTCCCCTTCGCGCTGGTCGCTCTGGTCCTGTCCCTCGTCGGAGCCGTCGTCTGGCTCATCGGGTGAGTCCCTTCCCCTCGGCAATCGCCATTCCGTTCGATGCGCGGCGTGCGAAAATTCATCGGCATTGTCGAATCTTTTGCGTAAAGTCTTTCCTTTGCGCGGCGACGATGGCGATCAAGCTTTGATCTTTTGCAATCTCTTTTCTCCGTTCGCAATTCGCTTCCGAGTTCGACAGTTTTGCGTCGCCTTGGGTGGATTCCTTCTTCATTGATTTTTTATTTTTTTAATGGATTTTTTTTTTTTTGTTTTGTGGAATTTGCAGGTCGATATTGAGTTGCCTGTGCCCGTGCTGCATCTGCTTCGCCTGGCTGGCGAACCTGGCGGTGGATCTGGTGAAGCTCCCGGTCAAAGTGCTCAGTTGGTTCACCGATCAGATTCCTTGCTGATCATTCATTCCGATCTCTCCGTGTTCATCTTCTTCTTCTTCTCTTTGTTTTTAATTGTTTATTCATTTTAGGGCCACATATCTTCTTCTCTTCTTCTTCTTCCTTTTTTTCCAGCATTTTGATGTTTTAGATGTTCCCCCACATTCATTGAGTTGGAGTTCCTTTGTATGAACGCAAAGTAATTTAGTGCCTGTCTTAGCAAACTGTGGAACGAATCGACCGAGCGATTAGTTCGCATACGACGAAATCTCTCTTGTTTATCGCATTTGTCAATGCGATTTGTTAATGTGAAGCTTTCTCTCGTGATTAGCAAACAAGATCCTGATTAGCTATCGAATCGATGATTGGATGTCGGTGTAACACTGACCAACAAAATGCGGGTTTAGATGATAAGGCGGGCTCCTCTTTCTCGTAGCCTTTGGGCATTAGTTCTGTAGGGAGCACTCTAGAACCAAAAAAATCATGAATGCAGCGGGGCTGATGTGAGAGATTTCGCCTTCTACATCGCCCAAGAAAAAGGGTTGGGGTAATGTAATGAAGTCAACAAAATCAATTGGATTAGTCGTCGCTGCTTCTCTCTCAAAGGTCGCTTCCAACTCGATCAATCGCGGCCTGCGAGTATATGATGATTGCACGGTAATGTAACCAAGTCTCGCCAAAAGAGAACAACACAAGTTGAACTGCAGAAGCATTTGGAGACCATAAGAATCAGGAATCAAAGAGGCCTTGGTTGTCGACCATGACACCATGTAACAGAATAACCACATTGCGCATTCAACAACTGCTCCAAAATGATTGGTTCGGTACCCCGACTCGACTCATCCATGCTCGTCACGGATCACGGTAGCCACAGCATGTCGCCGGGCACATTATCAAGCGCCGAGCAGGAAAAACCCGAGTGAGTGAGAGGAGCCAAAATACGAATGGAAGTGAAATGGAAGTAATTCTTCTTTAGGCTATCGGAATAGAAGTGAATATCCAAGCTTTTCTTCCTCATTATCACCAAATGTACGTAGAGTATTTGCTCTATCAAAGTACACCGCACCGCGAATATACTTCTGCGTGTGACAGAATTGCCCTGACATTGAGTGATTTCAACAACCTCTCTCTCTCTCTAAATACATTTAGCGCTAAGAACCTACTGTCGAAACAAATATGATGGGAGCACCGTTTTCTGCCGGCAACATGGACCTTCAGTCACTGTACTCCGAAGATGTAGATCCTGTACCTTCATCAGGGTCCACATTTTCAAATCCATCAATGGCTCTTGTATCCTCCTCCTCCTCATCGAATTCCCCGTTAATGTATTCTCGAACATCTAAATCTCCGCCCCCATCATCTCCCTCATCCTCGTCGTCGTCCTCCTCCTCCTCAACTTCCTCATTGCCATCCATATTATCATCGCTTGCTTCCGACAATTCATCGGCCTTGCCATTGAGGCCTCCAGAGTAATCATCTGCAGCGAGATCATATCTGTACGACCCAGTCGCTTGCCCATCTTCATCCTCAAATTCTGAACTCTCTGAACTGCTGCTATTTTCGGCTTCCTCCAAATTCAGCCCCGCATTATTACCATCATCCCCATTCCATCCATCCTCAATCAAGACCCCTGGCGATTCCTCCATCATCAGTTCTTTTGTGGCGTCCCTTTCATCAAAGACAGGAACTTCCTTTTTCACTGCTCTCTGCCGATTTCTAGTGCTACGCCGTCCTCGCCTACGTCCACCTCGTCCACGGGACCGCCCTCTCTCACCATTTGCCAATCTAGCTTTCTTGCCAGAGTCAAACCTAGGACCATCAGTTATCCTTCTCTGGGATCTCCGGCCGCCTGTGCGACTAAGGCCCCTTCCAGTTCCCCGACCCCGTCGTCGACCAGACCTGGCAAGTGCCGGCCCAGGGTCAGCCCAGTTTTCATCTACAGGCCCACCTTGAAAAGGAGTTGCTGCGCTATCATGGTTGTGCCAACTCCTCGTGCCCATGTATCTTGATGGAAACTTCTGGGAAAAGGAAGAGCAGACCCATTAATTGCATAAACAATCAGCAAGGATTTAAAGGACGAAAATTCGGCTTATGCCACAAAGTTCATGCATAAATTCTTAGGCCATGTTCATAGGCTTATATTGTGGATTGATATTGAGATAAATTAATAAGCCAAGATAAACTGACTGGTATGTGAGATTATCACAGCCAAGCAAGGGAAAAAGAGGTTTTCAACTTTTCAAATCATAGTCCTACAACTCCAGTTAAACTCGGACCAGCTTACTGAGATCAAATACAGAAGTAATAACCTGTGAGGTCCTGCAGTAAATGGTTGAACAGTAGTAAAATGAAGCATTTGTGATAAAGCCACCGAAATCATGTCACCATCTATGGTTATCATCATAATTTACTAAGGTAATTGACTGGCTATAGGAAAGTTGGCAGCATACAACAATCCACCGCTATGTACCTTCCTTCATCATCATGCAACCTCATAAACAATATCAGAGTTCATTACATTGACAAAGCAACTCACCGCAAAGTCCCCAGATCCTTCATTTACTGCAGATTCCGCCTTTTGATGGAGCGAATAAGAGATGGCTGAATCAAATTCCATGAGCCTTAATGCAACTGCAGCTGTCGTTTGGGGTATCCATGGGAGTACAATCAAAGCTTCAAGACTCACAGAAATATCAGTAGCAAATCCGGAAGAGATGCTCAACAATTCATTAGTGGTCTCGAAATTAGGGGACAAATAATCCCTCCTAATGGCACTCTCCAACAATGTCAAAGCCTGAAAACAAGTAAAGAGGGAAGGAAAAAAAAAAGAAAAAAAGAAACAAGTTTAGAGGAGAGAGGATACTTTGCAAGGAATACCATTAGGGAGAAAAAGTCTTGTCGTATACTAGCCATCAGACAATTAAAGGATGAAATAAGACAGCAAGCAATAAAAAGACGATGCAAAAGCACCAATGGAGTGCATAGCCATACTCCATTCTTTTAAGATCCAGGGAAGGAAAAAAAAAAAAGCTTCCAGGCACATAGAGTCAAAGGGAAAGGTGTTTCCCTGTTTCTCAGGAAAAGGGATAACGGTGCTAGAAGTACAATATAGCAACAGCATAATGACACAAGTTAGGACGAACCTGAAGAAGGTCTGAAGCTGATGATGAAGTTCGCAGCTTCATACCCCAAGACTTGCGATAATCGTCAGTCCAAATGGACTCAAGAGCTTCTGGAGGAACAAAAGCCTGACAAGTCATCATTAAGAAAACCATAAGCTGCAAGAATCTTCAGGGAAGCACAATTCAAAACATCACAGTGAAAAGGGCTTGAGATATTAAAAGCATAGGATAGACTTGCCTCCACCAAAGCCAATAACACTTTAAGCAGTCTTGTTTTCACAGGGGAAGACACCGAACCATGCTTAGTAGGGTCAGACAGCATGTGCAATTTGTGTTCAGAAGGTGCTGCAGACTCAGAGAGATATAAGTCGTTTTTCGAGGTTGTAGAGGTCCAATAACATGAAGGGCAGTTATCATAGTCCATAAAATTTATCTCATGACATCGATCACAAGCATTAAGAAGCGGCACACATCTTTCCTTCCCATATTTAATGGCATATAGCACCGAAGGACTTTGGCATTCCTTCCATATCCAATTCTCAAACTCCTGATATCTCTTTAGAGCACCATCTTTCTCATGTCGATTTCTTCCGAGCTCAATTTCAAACGATGTGGAGGTCTCTGATGTCTCAGGATCCACTCCGCATACAGAACTGCTAGGACTGTCAATGCCTATGGAAGCATCAGAGCCATGTGGCAATTCAAGAGCCTCTCTCTTGACTTTCTCTTCACTTGTTCTCTTGCCACCAGTGCAGATTGCATTTCTTCTAACAGATTCTTTGAATGATGACTCTATCCTTTGCAACATGAAGTGAAGATATGATTCTCTAACCCCACGTACATCTAAAGATGCTAACAAAGAATTGAAACCCTGCATGCATTGCACAGATTGATTAGAACTGTGGGGAAGTTATATCAAGGGAAAAGAACAATGTTAGGCAGCAACATCTAAATATCAATATAAATACTAATTTACCAGAGAGACGCATGAAAAAATTGATAGATAACAAATCACACATATAACCGCTAATGCAGGCAAACAACTCAATCATACAGTGGGCACTTAAGATGGATCAGCACCTCTTCAGAATCAATTAGCCTCCATCGCCCGTCATGCAACTCAACAAAGATCCTACCACAGCCAGGATCATTTCTTGAATTGGATGTGACAAACTGCCAGTATCTGTTGCGCCTTCGATCCTGACCAAGAGGCAATGACCGATATACATACAACTCTTCTGCCTTGTAACCAATATAAGATTTTAACTGTGAGCGGGACATTTCAGCCGCATATCCTACTTGCTGCAGTGAAAAATTTTCTGAACCGCCAGGAATATCTTGCACTTGCACGTTTCCTTCAGAAGTTATTAAGGGACTGGGATTCTGCTGAACCATCATTGATTCTCGCTGAATTGCAGGATCCACTGGCATCTCATTATTACCACCATCAACAGCAAGCAAAGGGCTTAGCTTGCCCTCAGCTGATGATATGTTCGGAAGGTTAGCTTCTGTTTTGCTTGCCATTTGGAGTGGATGGTGAATCTTCATCAGGTAGTCTTCTTTTGTTCGGCGTTTGTCAAGTTGTGCCTCTGCCCACATCTGCTTCTTCAATGCAGTCGCTGCTTCCAGGCGTTCCTAGAAAGTCACTCAAATTTCAGACCACAAACAGGAGTACAATAATTATTTCCCAATGCTCAGTGAAATGAGATTAGTTTACCTCAAGAACACTACGTATTGAATTCCCTTCAATTGCAACACCAATAATAGTGACAAGAGCATTGAGGCGCTCTTCAACGCTAAGATCCGAGTACTCTCCTTCCATAAGTCCTTGCACCCATGGCTCTCCCGGATTGCTTTCATCAATATCGGTGTCTTGCTGATTATCAGTTACTTCATCTTGAATGCCACCATCACCTCTATCAACAGGAGCACTGGTATCTTCATCCTTGATCAAGTCTTCAGGACACATCAATGATGAATCTCCATTCGCTCTCTCCATGCCATTCTGTGAGATGTCTATTTCATCAGCATCATCCTTTTCATCACCCGAAAGAGTTTTCACACCAAGTAGATTGACATCTCTTTGGGAGACCTCCACCTGAGAATTTAATTCAGCATTTAAATCATCCACCTCAGGGTCTTCCGTGCTTTCGCTTTCAGAGTCTTCATCTCTTTCAGCATCGTCAGCTTCCTCTTCATCAACAAGCTCAGTTTTAAATTCTCTAATCCTTTCCCTAGCAGCAGAAAGTATAGCCTCAGCATCAGCTCGATCCTTTCTATAAGCAGGTCGGACACAGTAAGTTGATGGAGCAGTTCTCTCGAAAAGCTTTGTATCCCTTGACAAAGCAGCAGCTACTGATGCTTCTGGAGTCTTGCTAGTAGTAAGATCTCGTAGTCCACATTTCTTTCAAGAGAAAACATAAAAAGGATATTTAATACTTTAAGGACAAAATGATCAAACATTTTTCAGTCAACAAATCCTCTCACCTGAATCCTATCGGCGACTTCAAGTATTGATAGGCCATCATCTCCCTCCAGAGAGAGAACATGAAAAGCTGCAAATTTGACTGTTCCAGGGGTCAAACGATGCCTCGATCTGCGTAAATTAGAAAATCCCCTTTGTTGCATTTTGGCAAAGGCATTTTCAGCAGCTGCACCATTTCGCAAAATAGAAATTATATCTTGACCATCATTACCCTGCCCCTGCATTGGAGGAAACAACTTCATTTGAGTGAAAAGTACTCACTTTTCACTCCAGCAAAGTAAAGTAACTCAGGATGTTGAGGGCTGCAAACCTTAGCCCTTCCCTTTGACTCTTAGCTTAAGAAATGCCTTTTATTTAATTCCATATATAAAGTTAATTTAATAAAATTCATAGTTTCAAAAAGTGAAAATACTTTACTGTCATTGGGAGAAAAATACTAAAGACCATTAGAAGGGCTTAAAAACCCTTAATCCAATGCATCAGTTAAAATATATACAACCAACATGAAAGATAACATGGAAAGGATGTTCGATAAGTTTGTCTCAAACTAGCATCACCCGAAAGTATGAAGAGCAACCCAGCCACAACTTAATATGCCGAAAATCTTAAATTGGAACTCAGAAGCCACAACATTGGGATGCAATGATCCAAACAGCAAAACGGTTACTAAACTCATAAGATTGATGATCTTCTGTCCAGTCAACTACAACTAGAGATTTCTTAGATTAATTCCTCAAACCATGAATTTTATACAGCAATAAACACCTGACTCGCTTTCTGTTGACAATTACAATGAATGAATGCTCTCCATTCTTCTGCTAACGTGGTGGAAATTGTTCTTTGAAATACTAATGAAGCACCCTGGAGATGGAGTGACCACAGGACTCCTGAAGCACCGCTTCATGAGGAGTCAATTAAATGGTCAGTTCTCCTGAAGCATATGGCTTCAGGAGGCGGCAATGAATTTTGTTTCAAAGAAACAACACCCAGTGCAGTCACATACCAGATAAAAATTCAACTACATTTGTAACTTCAAGATACCCAGAAAAAGGTAAAGAAGCCGCAAATATCAGGCAACTCCACGCAGCACTTTTCAGTTTCGGCATATTTAGAAAGGAATGACTATTCTTGCTTATGTGTAAGAGATTTCCTGATATTGAGGTTTTTAACAATACGTGTGAACATAAGGCTTAAAATGGCTGCAAAACAACTAATATGCAAATGAAATGACCATCAAACAAGCAGAAGAAACAAATGCACACAAAAGAATCTCATCATTGCAGTACAATTCTTAAGATCTAAAAATTAAATGCAAAAAGGAAAAAACCTCAAGAACTTTTCCAATTAGTGTTCTCATGGTTATCCTTATCCATGGCAACTTGTTCTAGTCCTACAACTAGATACTAGCTTCAATCTCTAGATAAAAGTGGAAGTTGTCCCAGTCATTTTCAAACTACTCTTTTGTGAGATCTAGGGTGGCTAACATGCCTTCCGAGTCCTACTACAAGATACAGAACCAACTCTAGCCATATAACACAAGAAGGAAATACCATCATTACCAACAAACCAATGCAAGGAAATAGCATCTCTCTCAAAGTATTGAAACTTCTATACTCTTTCTGAAATGCAAACAGCAACACGAAATGACAATCCAAGAAACAAGTAGCTTTCTTGATGGATATGAAGTCACCTCATGATCATCATGAATATATGCTGCTTCAACATTCTTTTTCTTCAGTTGGGGCCCAAATCCTGCAGAAAGGACGAACTGCCGCAGTATTTCAGGCCATGTAAGCGGATTCAATTGCCGCTGCCACGTCCGAATATCAAAACCCCAAGAATATGCCTACAAGGAATGCCTTAATCTTAGGTTATGAATGACAAGCAAAGCAGAAAAAGATAACTGCTCATGTACGACCAGCTCGAGAAGCAGTGTCATTAGTAAAAGGATCGAAAGTTCCTATTTTTACTGACAGCAGCTTAAGGATGTTCCCACGATTCTTATATTTGAAATGAATAAAGATAAATGCCAGAGACACAAGAAAGGCCAACTGATACCATGATACTCTATCAGAAAAATCACTGGCAACTAATTATTAAACTTCCAGAAGTGAACACATCTACAACCCTCCTCCTCTGCACAAAAAAAGTTCCACGACAATGTCCTTCATAAAATAATTAGGATTTTTATTAAGACCTCCACCAGAGTAAGAAACAATTCACACTCTCAACTTGAGTGGATAAACTTGTTTACATAACTATCTTTAAGCACAAGTGTCATCCATCTACTAGTGAATGCGTAAAGGATTCTTTACACACAGTGAATCTAATAATAATCCAAACAACTGTAGGAACTAACAAGAAATAGCTCACCCCTTCAACTATGTGCGGATGGCCACCGCCTGGATTAGCAACACTATTTAGATTCGCTCCCACATTAGTGGAAGGTGTCCTTGCAACATCTTCAATATCTTTAATGATTGTTCGTAACAGAGAAACATGTATCTCACCCAACAACCTTGCATCCTGAACAACAAGGCAAATACACTTAGCTTGAAACCAAGAAGGCTCATGCACTTCCAGCCTAGAGATAATAACTCCTTAAGGAATGAAATGCATGTTAGAAAACAGAACGTACATAGTCATGGAAAGCTTGAACAAACTCATCAAGTGTGAACGGCCACAGACCAAGAACATCTGCAAAAGTTATCAGGAACCTCCAAGCCTAAAGTCAAGAAACAAAATCCGAGATATTTTCAGGAAAAGATTTACAAAGGCAGTGAAATATTTCAAATTCTAAAGGTTCATGCACAAACTGACATTTCTTTCACTGGGAAAGCAAGGCATACGGCCACAGTAATTATCAAATGAGTCGACACGTATCATATCAATCACTTTTACAATATCGCAATCTACAATAGGAAAACGTTATTTCGAACAAATCCTACATTATTAGAAATATCATACTTCATCATATGAAGAGAAAAATTGTCCAATAGCAATGTATAATAAACAGAATTGTTATATGCTAGAACTTTCAACTACAAACTCACAGGGACACCTAAAGTCTGAAGGAATGTGAGAGAACATGGTCTAAAAGAAGCTAATATGCTAATGTAAGATGCCCATGAGGCCTCATAGTCTGATGCTAATTACATGGGGATCAAGCATGGCAAAATAGAATGATACTCAGGATAACAGATCTAACACTTGGACAACTCGAATTCGCGTGTATCATTTCTGTGATGAAACTCCAAAACCGGTACTATCTTAACCAACTATTTCTTGGAAAGGCCTAGGCATAGTTTGCTGTCTTAAGAAGTGATCTACCTAAGTTCTGCTCTCCTCAATAACATTGGACAGTACAAGAAAAACAACCCTAATCATTGAACTAGAATTTGCTTCGTCCCTCTACCTTAGAAAGGTACAACAAATAGTCTCACATCAACCAGAACCTACATATCTGACATCTAACGGGACAGCATTAAATTTAAATGAATTTGTCCTGATATTTGATGATATAGCAAATAAAGCAATGATTACATTATATCATTAATAAGTATACGCATTAAATGTAAATTAAAGTAAGAGGTAACATATTAACTAGGATAAAAATCATGAGTTCTTTTGGCATTTTTTCCCAAAGTAAAAGGATAAAGAAGCAAGGGAAGATAAAAGGACATGTGAAAAGCAATAATAAAACTAAATATAAGGAGAAGCAAAGCTCAAGCTTACCATGAGAAGATTCCCAATATTCTCCTCTGAATGTGACCAAGGTTGAATTGCAAACGGCCTTTTCATTTGCACAGATATGGATGGAAATGCAGTCATAGAATCTGGAATAATAGATAACATCTTCATAGACAGCATTACTAAATTGTATCTCATGAATTGGTTCAATTAAGCTAGGGATGGCTATAAAACAAATGCAAAATTTTCAGTAAAAACTAATCAATTAAAAAAAAAAAAAAAACCCAAAAGTTGGAAATTTGGAGCCAAACATGTCAGCCTAACACTAATCAACAGTCAACCTAGGTTTTCTTCTTCAACTCATTATAACGTTGCTTCTGAGCTTCAAATTCCACGGCTTCGAAAATTGTGTTCATGCAAAGTTTTCCTTATGTTCCAACAATAGGACAGTAAGAAGACTGCCATCATACATAGTAAAAGTCAACTGCGGAAGTTTACTGGCACATAGGTAGCATGGATTTCTAAGGAGATCAAATCCTGCCAAAGTTAGCATGCTGGTTTATCATCTACAAGGCCTTGTGAAAAGAAAAGGTGAAAACATAAATTCCTATTAAAGACACATTGGCTACTTGCATTCAGGTCAAGAAGCCAAGGTCCCAGGACATTCCAGCTTATGAGTCAGTCTTAAGATTATATTCATGCATATCACCGCTACCGCAATAGTAAACAAATTCCGAAAGCTTCACCCATAGAACAATCAAATCTCTTGAATATATAACATGAAAGTAAAGCAAGAGATCAATTTGCATGCATTGATGAGGACAATAAATAGCTTCAGAATAATCTGCTGCTGCAATCACAAAGAACCTCATGTCCAACCAGAGATTGCACAACCTACCTCTATATAACTCAAGATTTTGCAAAGCTTCAAAATCCAGAGACATAATTGAAGGTAACTCCTTGTTTGAGGCTGCAAACTCCATTAGCTCCAATTGTTCATCCTCAATGAGTTCCACTGATTCTTTTGCCATTCTGCGAGCAATTGCTCTCTTATTAGCAGCTTTAAGTCTAGCAGCTTCCTTTTCTCTGCGAGCTTGCTCTTTTCTCCTCTGTTTCTCAGCCTACAAACGCACCAGCAATTTACTAGTTGAAACAACTTAATGTTTACAGACAGATTGAGAAGAAAGGAAAAACCACAGTTCCTCAAGCTTACTCTTCTAGACTCTTTCTGCAAGAACTTCTCCCTCCTCTCCAATTCACGCCTTTGCTCACGCTGGTACCTCTCTACCTCTCTCTGCTTCTCCCGCAGTAATCTTTCTTCTTCCTTCCGCCTTTCACGGTCAAGCCTCTCCATTTCTTTTCTTACTTGCTCCTCTCTCTAGGTATAGATGTGCAATAGTATTAAATGACAACATATAAACTTAGACATGCGATCATATCCATTAAAACAAATAAATTTCATTGAAAATCAGCACCCTGTACCTTTCGTCTCAAAATATCTTGCTTTTTTAGTTCTTTTCTAATCCTTTTCTCATGAGCTTCAACCTCCCGTTGTATTCTAGCCTCTTCACTCTGTGCAGGTAATAGTTTGGAGACAACACTTACTGAATCATTCTTCAAGATAATAATCTTGCAGACAAGATATCTACCTATACACACTTCATAATACTGGAGAACCATGAGATTACCTTCCTCTTTCTCTCAGCTCGTAAAAGTTCCTCATTGTGAATGACCCGTCTGTCTGATGATACAATCGGATTGTCCAATGCTGAAGCAGAGTGAGCACCAAGCCTATTTTCAATCTCCAAGTTTGTAGACGAGGTTTTTGATGGATGTAAATCATACTCTCCTGGAGTTGATGTCAAGAGATGCCCCTGCTTGCCTGGTGGAGTCAAGAGACTCAAAGTGGGCATCCGATTTTGAAGACCATATCCAGAGGGCATTGGCTCATTTGCATGCAGGAACGGAGGTCCAGCTGAAATCCGTGGGTTACTACTATCTGAACCACCATGGTATGGTGTAACAACTCTTTCATATGTCTCAGCTCTAACTGTTGGTTTCTCCGGAAGAAACTGGTATTCATGGACTGGACGCACAACACCCTAAGAACAGAAAATATGAATATTCACGTCAGTTTAGTCAAATCTTTTACCCTCCCCCCCACCCTTTTTTGTTTGCGCGTGTGAGGTGCTCGCACGCAGGAAGGGGGGTTGGGTGTTCCTTTTCTTTTTTGTGAATAGGGGGATGAGTGGCTCATTTCAGCAAACCAATCCCAATAAACTACACTAAATTATCCAACTCTGCTAGGAGAAAATTCAGATCATCTGAGGATAGAACCAAAAATCAACTCAGCTACTATACTCTCAATATAGTTTCTTCTTCATGAATGATCTAAAACTAGTATTCTTTTCCACTCCCCGTATGCTTATCTATTCAAATGTCCTGAATATACATAGTTGCACCATTCTACATGCAGACACCTACTGACCTTAGTTGATTTAGCATCAGGCCGCTCATATTTGGCCTCAAAAGATCTTCCAGTTTGTTTATGTTGCCCCATCACTGCTCCTCCTGCAGAGAAAACAACATTGTTACCTGAGGTTATAAAGCAGCTTCATGGGTCATTACAACCTTTCACAAGGAACTTGATTAAAATGGGTCGGACAAGAAATACATCAACTTATCACTTTCAAATCTTTCAAAGGACTCAACCATCGAAATCCTTGGCCCCAAAGTAAAAGAACCCTAGACACATTAAGCAGTAAATTATGACAACTCATTCAGCCACCTGAAAGCTAGTATCTTGTTATCACTGGACGCCCTAACAGGCTAACAGCCACATAAAAGCAAACTCTAAAAAGTCCTTTCTAGTCTCTCAAAAACAGCAACATAATACAGATTAGCCCATATTCAGCTAAAACGACTCCTAAAACCTCTTCTTGCAGTGGCATAAGGGATTGTAGAAAAAGTAGCCAGTTCTATTCTATGTGAAAGGGAGAAACTCTTTCATAAGTTGCTGATCTTTACTTCGAGTAACAACAGATCAGAAAACAAGGTTCTCTTTATTCCTGGTTCTCCTGTAACTTAGCGTTAGTTTTGAATTGTTAGGGACAATATAAAGATATCCTAAACGGAGTATGTTTCCAATAGGCATAACATTATCACAAAAGACTCTCAAGAAAAGAAAATGCATACAACTGAGAATTCTCCTTGGATTGTTTGTATGAGACTAAGGATCAATAATTCATATTTCTGCATTTATCTCCTCAAATAAAGAGGAGAAATTGCAAATCTGACAGCAGTGATTTGGTGTTTACAAGGCATAGCCTTTTTTCACAACAGTCTCACAAATGGCAACCAGTATAACAACAATCAGGTTCACTCTGTCCTATTCTTAGAAACTTCTCCAAAGTTAAACCTGCAAACTCCAAAATGTCTCAGTCCAAATCAATAGCCCTATGATCTTAGCAGTCAATTGTTTATTGCACAACCAAGATAAAATTCAAGTAGCTCACTCCAAATTCCCTTCCAAATTACAAAGTAGGAGAACATCTGCAGATGGCGACACGTCCCATTTACCCTTCAACAGTTTTTTTCCCTTTTGTCAAGGTCAAGGCCAGAGGCCTTGGTCCAAGGACTGTCCAATGCACAATAATTTGCTCTCCTATATCTTCCTTACATCTTTACTAATTCCAGATTGTACTTCACAATGCCATAATTTCTATATGATGTTTCAAAGAGAAGTTGTTTTCGACTAAGAGTTGCATAAATTCTTTTGCATGATATGGTCCCCAGTTAGATACTACTCTGACCCTTTATCTCAAGTCTTAATCTGACCATCTATGAAATACTCTAGATGAACTCGTTCCAATACAGATGAAGTTCTCTGCTCACTGAAGTACTCCAGTTTGCTATTTCCCATGTCCAAAACACCAATCATTTATCTGGCTACTCTTGTCTGTCTTCATTGTGGAGCTATATTAGTTCGATCTGAACTTCACTCCTACTCGCCTAATTGAATTTGCAAAACATTAACATCTAATCACCCAACAAACAGATTTGATCTAAGCTCCATGCGACATTCAAGTACTAAAAGATAACTGGCCTTGCAAAATGTTGTAATAGCTAATTAATGCACCCACAAGACATAACTACCAATCACTAAAAGAAATTGTAATTCCCTGATTTTAAACAAAATAGCTGCATCCAAATGAGCATGCTCAAAAGGCAAAGAACTCAACTCACCAATAGGTGTGCCAAATGCACCTGGCGGCAAAGGATCAAACTCCATGCCAAGAATCGGCCCATCCTCCCTCAAAGGCTCGCCCAACTGTGCTTCCACAAATGCAATTGCATGGCGCTCAGCCACTGATGGTTCTGGCTCGTAATGACGCTTCATCCCCGGATAATCACCGCTGATTCGTGCAACAGCCGTCCCGACTCGTGGGGCAGCTCGCCAAGGATCCACAGCCGGCGCAAACGAACTTGATCCAGCAACAGCACCATAGGGAAGCTCATTCGCCGCTTCCCCACCAACCGACATTGGCTCAGGAGCGGCGGCAGCTGGGGAGTCCTTACGCTGCCGTTTGGACGGTCCCTTCCTGTCCTTCAAACGCCGGTGACAGAACCACATTTGCAACTGCCTATCGGAAAGCCCCAATTGCCCCGACAGCTCAGTCCTTATCGCCTCGGACGGATACGGCTCCACTGAATCAACGCCAATTTCAGTGAAAAAAAAAAAGAAAACCAATACGCGCAAATAAATCACATAACACAAATCAGAAAAAAGGGCAACACACAGAAGTGCAAATAAACTGATTAGCATTCCCACCAGCGTAAGTCTTCTCCAGAATCTCCAACTGAGAAGCAGTCTTCATCTTGCGCTTAGACTTGCCCTCCCCTTCAGCTGTCTTCTTCTTCTCAGCATCCCCACCACCGCCACCACCTCCATCTCCACCACTACCAGCACCTCCGCCTCCGCCGGCAGCGGCCCCCCCGCCGCTACTGCTAGCGACGGCAGCAGCTGCAGCCACCTCCTCCTCCTCCATTTTGCTCGGAGCTCAGAAAGAGAGAGAAACTCGGATCGGAACGGGGTGGTCAAGGAGGGCTAGAAACCGAATTCCATTGCTGACCCAGAATCGAGCACGGGGACGAACGCAAACCCTAGAAATCAAGAAGCGAACTTCCTCCTCTCTCAGGGAAAAACTCCCCCGTCCGCTCTTAAAAATAATGACTTTCTGTTGGTTTGACGAAAAAGCGAGGAATATAAATTCACCCAATAGACTTTCCTTCTCTCTCTATCCTTCTCTCTCTACTCCTCTCTCTCTCCACCGAAAAGGAAAATTAAAAATTCAAAAAATACTGATAACTTCTCCTCGAGTCTTTTCTTCTCTTCTCTCTCTCTCTCTCTTTCTTTCTTTCTCTCTTTGTCGATTGCGATGTGAGGTCAGATTTGTGGAATATCGCACCAGCGACAATAATAATGATATTAATAATAATAATTCCCGAGAACTGGAGCCATAAAAGACACCAGCACCACCCTCGCCATAATTACGAGAGGACGATCTCCATGATGAACGCGAAGAAGACGAAGAAGAAGAAGAAGAAGAGCAGCCGCGACGGCGACCGCGCGCGGCGGCGGCGGCGGCAGCGGCGGTCGCGGTTTCTTTAATCGCGCGCATGTTTTCTTGCTGCCGTCGGCATGAAATTAAATTCACGGGCAACAATAATAATAATAATAATAGTAATTCCATCGGAAAAAAAAAATGGAGGAGATAGAGAGAGAGATAAAACGGGGTTTTGGATTTGTGTGTGGAAAAGCGAGAAAAAACAAATCAAAATTTCTTTTTTTGGGTTTTTCTCGAAAATCGAGTCGGGAAATTGGATCAGTGAAGTTGAAGCGAAGGATTGGATTGATTCGCGAATCGCTTTTCTCCTTTGTTGGAAGGGTTCCTGTAGTTTCTCTCTCTAAAATGTCTCCCTCTCTCCCTCACTTTCTCTCTCCTCTGCTGTGCAGGATTATACATATATATATATATATATATATATTTTTTTTTTTTTTTCGTTTTCGATTAATTTAAGATGGTGCTGTTTTTTTTCTTGGGGAACTTTTTGAGGAAGGAGGGAGATCTCTCGACCGCTGGAGTTTCGGTACGATGAGAGGGGGCTTGTCCGAAAGCGGCGGCAAATGATGACGTGGCCGACGAAGGGAGGGGCGAGTGTGCTTCACGCGCGGGGGGCTCCGCGAGTGGAGATTCTCGTTTGCTTTTCGTTTCCGGGTTTTTTCCAGCAGGTAATTTTGGAAATTATTACGAGTTAATTAAAGGTGGATGTCGCGTCGGGGACTTTTTCTCTCTCGTGGCGTGGTGAGGATGGCGTCACGAAATTAATTTGCGCAATTACATTCGACCACGCCAAAGCATGATATAAAAATAGAAAAATTTGTAAGTGCAATGTGATGCGAATCGGGACAAATATCGATAAAATCGTGAAAGGTATCTTTCACGTGAAAAACTCCAGCATCTTCGCTCTCGTTCTCTAGTCAAATTTACTTGACTCGACCTCTCTTAATTGAGGTCCAAGTTCATGATAAGATTAAAAGAAAAAAGAAAAAGAAAACTTTTGTATATGATAACATCACGAACATTCGAGAGAAAAGGTCGAGCTTAAGGATTGTTGTTGTGTAAATTTTGTCTAAATCATGGGAGTCACTAGTATCAAGTCCAAAATCTGTCCATCACAAGGAAAGAAACCCCCGGACATCGTCCTTTCGAGAATGATTATCATGCTTTAGTGTGTGCGTATATATATGTAGAGAGACAGGGAGAGGTTAAAGAGAAAAATTGGAGTCCTAGATCTACGACTATCAACTTACCTTGTCTGAATATTTGTGAAGGAATGGCAGGCCATGCCAGTGGGCCTTTCGTTTTGGGCCGTGGCCCAGTTAAAAAGTGAGCTCTTTTAATCCACCTCTATTTGATCGTGTAAGTTGAAATACATATTACAAGATTGGAGTGTGTATACTAGATTAAACCATAGCCATGCATCATGGAAAATTATAATTCCACTTCGCAAGATCAAACCAATCTTTACGAAAGAGCAAAAGGACATGTCTTAACTAGCAAAGAATTTTCAATTCTTGAATTGCATGTAAGTAGGTCATCCGTCTTGTTGATCTACGTGAGCAAAATTCTGAAAAACCTGAAGAACTCACAAGACCTCCAATATATGATCAACATCGAGAGAGAGGGAATCCGATGCCATGCCGCTTGGTCGGGAACGCGAGGAAAACCAAGCTACACGCCACCCCTACCCCGATCGGCACCGCCACGAGGAGCTGCCGAGCCTCCTCTGACGGCGAGGGATAGAAGCACCTGACCACGTTGGGGTCGAACAGCGCAATCGCCGTGAAGACCAGCACCGACATGACCCCATGCAACAAGTCCAGGAGCCTTATCCTGTACCTGTCTGCCTCCTCGGTCGAGAGCCGCACCGACCCATCGAGGACTAACAGGCCCTTGAACGTCGCGATCCCGTGCCGGACCTTCCCGCACTCATCCCGGATGCTGTCGGTGAAGGAGAGGAAGAAGCAGGAAGCGGCACAGAGGGCGAGGAGGGCTAGGGTTAGGGTGTGGTTCAGGGAGGTGGGGCATTTGCCCTGGTGGGTCAAGACCGGGGACACGACTTGGAATGCAAGGACCGTCCCCGTGGGGAGGAGGTTCGCCAAGTGCGCAGTTAGCTTGAAGGTCTTCCGCACCGCCTTTTGCGCCGGCGTCTTCGGTTGCCTTCTGGGTTCTTGATCTTGCGACGGACTGGTTATCCGAAGCAGGGATCGAGCTTGTTCTTGCGCCGGAGCCTCCATGTTCAGGAATATCACAATACTGATGAAACGCTCTCTTCCACCACCAGCCAAAATATCAAGAGCTTCGAATTTCAAGGACCTCGGTGACTGCAATGGAGGAAACTACGAGTGGAGTTTGGACAACGATATATAAATCAGAACGCGAAGGATTTGTTGTTTTTCGCCGTTACTTGTCAAAGGGTTTCTCAGTTGGGTGGCGTCAAATACAGAGCGCGAGAAGTTTGATCGAAACCGAATGCTCTCTTTGAGCAAAAGCTTCGAGAAACTGTTCGTTTCTGGGAGGCTTCTGTGTAGTTGCATCTCTTCTCGCCTTATATGCAGAAGCTGTCCGGTTTTTGAGGAGCTCAACTGCTGTTTTTTCTTAGCCATTAATGAGGCATTACAAGCTGTCTTTCGTTACTTTCTGTTGGCGAAACTTTAGTCCCGTTTCAACCTTCGTTATCACCAGTGCAGCGTTACAGATCAGTTCCTGTTACACCCATCATAAAGATGCAGCAAAGAACGAGCACCGTATGCAACCTGAAAGTCTCCTTCTTCCACCATATTTCTCCGAGATCTGCTGCAAGTCTTGCCTGATCATCTGTCTGGTACGACAAAAGCTTGTTGGCGTAGAAATTGTTCGAGTACCAAGATCAGCCAACAACAGAATGAGATGGAAATTCTCATCTTTTAGATTCTCTGGAATCGTTTTCTCCTCTGAACGCGCCATGCATCGTGAACATTTTCGACACGCGAGCACGTCGGCAGGTTTCCCAGCCGTCCCGCGTTTCTCTTTTCCAAGCCCGGACGATGATGGGCTTCGCGACGGTGCTTTGCAGAGAAGCCCATCTCGATTTGCCGGTTCTTCGGACCCATGAGAGCCTGCAACATCTTATCTTCCAGGCCCATCGATTTTGCAGCTTGCTCACCATATTAGCTCGAGCCTAGTGCGTTTAAATGCCCCAAAAAAATTTCGTAAGTCTTTTTTTTTTTTTTTCAAAGGAAACACTTTTGACCAATAACTCGGACAGCGATTGTTCATCGGATAATTGCAATCTGATTATAAAATCTGGAGAACCATCTATTGTGTGTTTGGTATGGCTTTTCCAAATTTACTACAACGGAAATAGGGCACTTTGACTTTTACCAACGCGCTCGGTATTTTGGAAGCACTATTACAGCAGTTATCACCGACAACTATTATGTTCTAGAAATCAATTTTGACTTTTTATTTTCTATACAATTTTTGAGCAAAAATATATGTTTGATAACTATACAAAATTTTTATTTTTTTTAATAAAAATTCATTTGATAATAACATGATTTCTCCCTTTCGAGTGCTAGTAGGTGGTGGTCAACAAGCAAGGAGGTTAGCGGCCGGTGACCAACGACAGCCGTCCGGCATCCGACGACAAGTGGGTGGCGGGCGGTAATAAGAATGAACAATGAGGAGTTTTTCTATTCCTCACTTTTATTCCAAAAATTAAAAATTAAAAATTAAAATTTTAACTTTTAATTTTTGTTCTAAACCTATTTTTGAAATAAAAATTTGCTCAAAAAATAAAAAAATTAAATTATGTTGCTAAATAGATTTATGTTTCAAACTTGTTATCAAGAATAGGAAAAAAAAAAAAAACAAAGAAACGTAATAATTATCATGTGTGCCCTTAAAGGTTATTTTGTTGGAATGAAAACGCGTACACAAAAAAGATTAAAATTTTAACTTTACAATAATAATATACTCGCGAGAAAAAAAAAAAGAGTGACCGTTCAAAAACATTTTTCAAGACTATATATGAATGTATATTTGGCGTTAACTCTAATCAGATTTTCATTGGAACTTCAGTCACGTGATATTTTTCTTGAATTATTCTCATGCCAGTATATATGTATTTATTTCTATGAGGAATTTGCGTTTCTTAATGTGAAATTTAATTAGAGTCAATGTTAGAGGACACATCACAACCACCTTCTAGAATTCCCACACGCCGACAAGCCGGTTTAGAGGGACAAATTAAAGCAATTTGGAAAGTTTCTGGGCAAATTTGCTGCAAATCCTGAGAACCTTAGCGGGGCAATATGCAACCTCCCGTCAATTTCCTCTGCAATTTCTTAATGGAAAGGACGTGCCAAGAAGCTGCAGGAACAAAAGTACAAAAACGAAGCTACAGCTACCCCATGGGCACTTCAATGCAGGACGGCATGGAAGTCAAAGCGTCCCCCCACCACCACCGCACCTACGCCACATGCACTAAAAGCTAAACAAAGCTAAACACCAATAATTAATGAAAGCTGTCCTTTAGACCGAATGGACGATGGGGCTGGTCATCCATCATCAGTGACTTCACACCCCGGTCGTTTCCGCAAGAGCACCCGATCGGAAGGGGCAAAAAATTCAAACTGGGACCAGCCAATTAGTACTGCTGCTGCCGCTGTGGTTGATTTTTTTTTTTTTTTGTCTTGGGATGGGATCTTATCCCATGTGTTAGAGTTGACATGGCCTTTGTCCGCATGTTCCTGTCACCTAACTAAGGACTAACTCTGGGAACACCTGAACAAGCCTAACCAACAGATTCCTAGAGTTACGAGGCATTTGCGCCGATGGCTTCCTCCCCAATTTCTCGTGCCTCCACAGGGGCGAAGCAATGGGGTTCTTGTTTTCCCCCTTTACTTGCTCCCCTGCTCTTTCATGTACTGCACCGGGTTCTCCGACGCGTAATTTGCCTTATTGGGGGTGTCTTCGTAGTAGTAAGGCGACAGCTTACCGTCCCTCTTGACGATCCTGGCCGTGCCGCCGGAGCCGGCTTCCTGCAGCAGCTTCACCACCTTTCGCATTGAGGGCCGGCTTATGGGGAGTGAATGGGTGCAGAGGAGGCCGACCTCGAGGACCTTGGTTATTTCTTCCTTGTGACTGGCATCGAGTTTGGGGTCAATCACGCCGTCGATCCCTTTCTGGTTTAAGGTGGCACTGACCCATGTCACCAGGTTTTTCTCCCCGAAAGCAGGATCTATTGGGAGCCTTCCCGTCACCAATTCCAGGATGACCACCCCGAAGCTGTATATGTCGCTCTTCTCGTTCACTCGAAGAGTATAGGCGTATTCTGCATCACACAGTCCAGTTCACGTTAGAATTGGATCAGCATATGTCGCTATTTCATTGTTTGAAATTTTGTTTTGTGCTTTAGGTATTGGATCAGCATCATGAAGAATCATCTCGAACATGCAACAGTAGATTGCGCAAACGAATTGATTAGGATTTCGTAAAAATGATAAAGTAACAGACCTGGTGCGATATAGCCATAGGATCCCGCTATGACAGACATCTGTTCTTCTCCATTGCCAACTCTGACAATCTTCGCCACTCCGAAATCGGCAACTTTAGCTCCGAATTCTCCATCCAGCAATATGTTGTTCGACTTCACATCCCTGTGAACGATCGCTGGGACACAATCGTGGTGCAAGTACGAAAGCCCCTCTGCTGCATCGAGCGCGATCTTGTACCTCGTCCTCCAATCCAGCAAGCTCCCTTTACTTTTATGCAGCATATCCCCTAAACTTCCATTGGGCATGTACTCATAGACCAAAAGCTTGCAGTCCCCGGTGTTGCAGCAACACCATAACCTCACTATGTTCTTGTGCCGGATCTTCCCTAGAGTCTCGACCTCGATTTGATACCCGTCTTTCTCGGGCTCGAAGGTCGAAACCTCTTTTTTCGTCACTCCCCTTAACTTCTTCACGGCGACTACTTCGCCGTTGCTCAGCTTGACCTTATAAACTTTTCCAGAACCTCCGCTGCCTATGACATTATCTTCTTTGAGGCAATCGGCGATCTCGAGCTCACTAAAGCCAAGCTTGTGAAACGATCTCCACTTGGACATGGCGGCACCTTTCCTAGCCTTCTTGATGTTCTTGTACCTATAATAGAACCAAGAAATCCCCACAACAAGAACAAGGACGGCGAGCACAAAAATCACACTGAGCATCCACAAGGACTTCGACTTCCTCCCATCGCTCCTTGTAGGACAGAGACCCAGTAGATCTCCACACAATCCCGGGTTACCGACGAAACTATCTATGTAAACTTGCTTGTCATACATTGATGGAATGTCGCCAGAGAGCTGATTGTTTGATAAGTTGAGCAAATTGAGCTTCAAATTCTGCAGCTCATCAGGGATTCTCCCCGAAAAGTAATTCCCGGATAGGTCGAGATAATTAAGCACCGTCAGACTGCCGATTTCAGCCGGAATTTCACCAGACAGCTTATTGTTATCCAAGTCAAGCTCATTCAGCATCCTCCACCCCTTGATTCCCTCAGGAATCTCACCGGAAAGTGCATTGTCACTAAGATCGAGCGTACTCAACCTGCTCAATTGCACCAAACTTCTGGGCATTTGACCACTGAAATTGTTGTGACTACCATGGAACTCTACCAAATTAGTCAGCGACACGAACACATCCGGCACCGGCCCGGAAAACAGATTCCTGGAAATATCCAAGACAGAGAGATTATGTGCGCCGGAAAGCGCATCCGGAACATTCCCAACAAGTGAATTTTCTGCCAACTCGAGCAAATACGCGCGAGGTGATCCCCATAATCCTTCCGGAACTGTTCCAGAGAGCTGATTATGCTTCAACCTGATCCTGTTTAAGCTCTCGCATTTTCCCAAACTGAGCGGGATTGTTCCGGAAAAGTTGTTATAGATCAACACAAGTTCCTCTAATTCACCATGCGCACATAAGTTCTCAGGTATTGGTCCCGAAAACTGGTTATACGACACGTCCAGGCTCTGTAGCGGCGAGTTCTTGCCGAGATCGCTGGGCAGCGACCCGTTGAGCTTGTTGTTGAACAGCTTGAGCTCCTGTAGATTCTCCGACAATGCAATGCTCTCCGGCACAGTCCCTTCGAAATGGTTCTCAAACAGACTGAGCGACTGGAGCGGCAAGTTGCACAGGTCGTCCGGAATCGCCCCTGTCAACTGGTTCGTCGACACGTCGATCAACTGCAAGCTCGTCAAGTTCGAGAACGCGAGGCTCAACTCGCCGGACAAGGAGTTGTTGTAGAGCTCGATTTGGATGGCGCTCTTCAACCAGGCAAGCGAGCTCGGGATCGGCCCGGTGAGCTGGTTCACGGACAGGTCCAGGTTCCAGAGCCGAGGTAGCCTCCCGAGAGATTCCGGAATCGGGCCCGTCAATCCGCAGTCGCTGAGCCAGAGGTACTCGAGGTTCGTCAGGTTACTGAATTCACTCGGGAGCTCGCTCGGCGTCCACGGGTTGTAAGCGAGCTCGAGCCTCTTGAGGCTCGTGACGTTGCCCAGAAAGGAGGGCATCGTCCCGTTGAGGAGATTGCTCACGAGCGAGAGCGACTCGAGGCGGGCGAACTCACCGAACCGCGGCGGCAGCCCGCCGGAGAAGCTGTTGAACGAGAGGTTCAGCCGGGCGAGGCCCGGGATGGCGGCGAGCGAGCCGGGGATGGGGCCCTCGAGGAGGTTCTCGGAGAGGTCGAGGAGGGTCAGGGCGCGGCAGGCGGAGACGGCGGAGGGGAGGGTGGAGTTGATGTTGTTGCAGCTGAGGTTGAGGGAGGAGAGGAAGGGGAGGCGGCAGAGGAAGAGCGGGAAGGGGCCGCCGAGCTGGGAGAAGGAGAGGTCGAGGGACGTGACGCGGCGGTCGGGGCGGCCGCAGTGGACGCCGGTCCAGTTGCAGGGGTCGGGGTCGCGGGGGTTCCAGGAGGAGAGGGCGCCGGCGGGGTCGGAGAGGCCGCGCTTGGCCTGGAGGAGGTAGAGGCCGTCCTGGCTGAGGGGGCGGCGAGGGGCAGCGAGAGGAGGAACAGAGGGAGGAGGAGGAGGAGGAGAGAGGGCGGCCGCATCGTGCTCTTGCTCTGCTCTGCTCTGCGGAACAGAGGCGCGCACAGAGAGAGAGGGAGAGGGAGGGAGGGAGGTTGAAGATGGCGGAGAGGAGCTTGATGCTGATATAAGGAAGGAAGACGACCGGAGGATGGGGATGACGGTGGTGGGTCCCCAGTTCGATGGGTTTTGTACAGTGATGGATTTGGACGCTGAGTTTAACTGTTTGCTATTGTTAAGGTATGTATCCTTGCACTAAAAAAGAGAGTGCATTGCAAAAAAAAGTAAAATATGTGCGAAATAACAATTCATTTATTTCATTTTCAATGAGAAACGGCGTCTAGAGATTCGTTGGAGGTTTAACTCGGGTTATTTGTCAAAATAAATGAACCGGAGCGTGGAGCTGTTAAGATATAACGTATACTGAAGAATCTCATTGGCTCTCTTGTAGTTTTATGGTTTGCAGTGAAGCGAATCCTAGATGCACCATGATAGATACTAGAATGTAGCTCAATTATTTAATGAACTAATTGAAATTTGAAGCGTGATGATATTTGAAATGTGATGTATCTATATTATAACGTAAGAAAGCATTGAGGAACCACTGCCTTGGACGGGATCATAATTATTTTCTTCAACTCCGGGCATTTTTTGTTATTCTATTAGTGTTACCATTAATGGACGAATGCATAATAATTGTGTGTGTGTGTGTTGTTTTTTTATCTCTCATGTACTCCAATTTTTATTTTAATCTCATGAACAAATTGATGTAGAACAACGGGCAAATACTTATATGGAAATCTTTGAGCGTCGAAAGAGCATACGGTCCCACAAATCAAAAAATGTTACAGGATCTTCGAAATTATATATGAGTTACAATATTTATCTCAAACTCACACGTTTTTTCTATTTTATTTTCAAGACGTCAAAAATTTCGGACGTACTTTTTACCAAAAAAAAAATTCGGACATACTTTACAGATTTTTCTAGTAGCAATTTGAAAACTTTCCTTTAATCAATATATCTTCCTTGATTATGTTATTTGATTTCAATTATTTGATTATCTCATAAACTGAGACCTACTTATAAATAGGCGTATAAGATATTATAATCGGCACTTCATCGTTTAATTAACACTATCTCCGGGGATCCCTTTCCAAGTGTTTCTTCCTCTGCATCATGAACATATCAAAAGAAGTAGAGACAATGCCATTTTTTTACGCACGTGTATCTTTAATTTCTTCATATCGTGTCAAAAATCTCCTCACATCAACTAAACAGTTAAATGTTCTATATTTGAATTATTTTACAAAATCCTTTCAGTGCCATATTTTTTCATACTCGCAAAGCATGTGCAGTTTAATTATATTGGATTAAAGTAGTAATTTGTAATATTATTATGCAAAAATATTTTTGGTATTTATGGTCCTACGAATTCAATGCATTAAAACAACGGCAAGTCAATCTTCCGGTTGGCAAGAGAAGCTAGGGGATTTATAGTTCGGCAATCGGATTACCAAGTCCATTTGCTAGACGTATTTGTAAAAGCCGCAGGTGCTTGACTTAAATCGATTTATAAGGCTCACAAGTCGTTCCTTAATCCTTAGGCAGCAGAGTCTCCGTACTTGTGCTCGAGAATATATAAATAATTAAATAAAAAAATAAAGACTTCAGTCAACTTTTTGTGTTATTGTCGGAAAATTAAGAAAAGAAAACCATTCTGGGCGTCGAGTGAATTTAAGAATGTGGTCCAGACAAAGAGAAGTTCGGTCAAAAAGAGTCAGCAAAAGCGAGAGGGAAAAGGCTGTGCTCTCCATTTCCCCAAAGCTTTCTTCCTTGGTATTACCGTTTGAGTTTGACTGTTTTTAAAGGGCTTTGAAAGTCTTGAAATAGATGATGGAGATTTGCTTCTTTAGTTGCAAATATTTAATGGAGATAAGCGATGAGATTCTCTTCTTTTTTTGGAAAAAAAAAATAGATTGGATACAACTGGATGGAATTAATGGAAATAAGTCTAAGAAAAAGGGAATTATGGTTAGCAAAAAATAAAAGGAAATCATATTTTTCGCTATTCCCACGTTCTATATTCTCTAGTAATTAGAAGGATAGAATAGGCGCACGAGTCATGTGACATGGCCACTCGTATCTGATTCTCATAGCATCATGGGAACATGTGACGATAGATCAAAAAATTCATGTGAAGTAGTCACTTGAATCATATTATTGCGACACATTTCATGTGAAGAGCTGAATTTTATAAATGTTAATTCAGCTCTTTAATATATAAGAAAGTTATACGCTAGAAAAGGAGAGAGGAGGAGAGAAAAGAGAATATGGGAATAAAGTGTGTATGGATGGAAAATCACGTGAAGTAGTAGTCACTCTTATTCAATTTCCTTAACAGCTGTGGAGTGTCACGTTTCACGTGAATAGTCGAGTTTCATAAAAGGTAATACAGGAAACTATACCCTAATCTAGCTTTGTAGTATAAAAGAAAGATATATAAGAGAAAAGTACATTCCAAATTTTGTCCTTCACTTAGATTTCCAATTTCTTACATTTTATCCTTTTTAAATCTCTTACTAAAATAACCAAAAATAATTTTTAAAAAAGTACTGTTTGAGGGTGTGTGTGAGAGAGAGAGAGAGAGAGAGAGATCACATCAAGAAGCATTATCCCTTGACTAATGGCATACGAAACGTGAGTACAGAATCAAACGTGATTTAATTTTGGTGGGTGGAAGTGGGGCCGATCGAATAAGGACATTTTTGGAGAGGAAAACTTTGCAGCAAAAGGCCTAATTAAAATTGAATTTTTTGCCCTTTTGGTCCTCCAACTGTTCGAGATTTCAACGACAGGAGGCTCCCCAAGTCAAAGAAGATCAGTGAGGGACGGGTGAGCGATTTGATTGGGATTTAACATTTAAGGGACGAATCCAGGAATTGATTGCAAGTGCATCCCCCTCAATTGCGGAAGGTAGTAAAATGAAGACCATCTACCTTTTTCCCGGTGGGGGGGACTGCTATGTTTGGAATTCCATTATTAATTTCCTAAAAAAATGCTGGTCGTTGGACTTAGGAGAACAGCTGTAATGACCATTGAGAAAATTGTCCCATCCATCTTAAACATATCGTGCATATGCAAATTTATTTATAAACTTTTTAAATCTTTGCATGATATTTCAATATAGTACTTCTAGTCAATTTTCATCAAAAATTACTAATATGGTGGCATGTCATGTAGAATAACTACTGATTATAATGATTTACAGGAAAAATTGGCCAAAAATGACTGCATTAAAATTTCAAGTAAAGAATTGCGACTAAATTGATAAAATTAAAATATTTATGACTAAAATAATATTTGTACAATAGGTTGAAATCTTTTGAATGTACTGAAAAGATTTCGGGTGATCTAATGTGATTTTAGGTGTCAACACTTATTTTCAAAGGAACTAGTCGCATTTGAAACTCTAAAAGCAATAATACAAAGGAAAAGATCGAAAGAAAACATCTTTGAGAAGCACCCGTTAAAAAGAAAATGAAAAATCCTTAGAGCGATGTTCTATAAAAATATTTAATATGTTCAGCATATAATTTTTTTTTGTCTCATTTAAAAATCCATAAATCTAAAATTTGACTCTTGACGTTACCATCTTAACCATTTTAGGTCTCTTTTTTTTTTTCCTTTTTGGTGACTGGCTTCTTCAATTATTTCGTCCACGCGTGAGGGAGAACTATAGCATGTAAAATTTATTTTGCACTTTTTTCTGCGACAATCCTAAGTTTCTAAATGAGGACGACGATTGCGGAATTTACATCTCGAGAAATTTTCTTTTTTTTTTTTGGGCCCCCTCGATATGTCCCACTTATTTTCCCTCCCCTTTCAGGATATTGTAATTAGTGATGCTTTAGAATTCCATTTTGTGTAGGAGTAAACAGAAAAACCAATGATTTCCACTGCCCATTCGTCATCTATAAATCTTCTATGGGGGACCAAACTTCTGTTAAAGAAATTATGGTCAAAATGTCGTCTCTCCTCCTTTTGTATTTTTCCTAGTATTCGATGCCGTCAAGAAAACTTTAACAAAATTCTGCTATTGGTGATCGGATGAAGCATGGGATGAAGTCCGAGCACATAAAATACTTCACTGATCTTATAGATGAGGTTATATGCCATCCAAAACCCAGGTGAAGTGCCCGAATTTGAATTGTTTATACTTGATGCGATCGAGGAGCCAGACTCGCGCCGTTTTCTTTGTTTTTTTTTTTTTTTTTTTTTTATTATATCTTATTTCTTCGTGTACATGTATTGAAAGTAATTCAGGCAGGATCTTTAGCCATTGATGAAGGATGACAGGCAAGTATAGTTGCGATCCAGCCATGCCTACACACAAACTCTAGCAGCAGTGTAGAGGTTTGAAAATTGAAACGAAGGAGACAAAATTAATTTAATGCTCTCGAGAAAAAAAAAATTTTGTCTAAGCTCAAACCAAACCTAAGCCTAACGCAGAAGTTAGATCTAGAAAATAAATTGAAGAAAAGAAAAAAGAAAGAGAAAGAGAGCCATACCCTCGTGCGTGAATTTAACTATATATATTATGTTCTAGAGCTTCTTTTGACCGAGACTTAGAGAATCGAGCATTCCCCAAGGGCAAGAAATACGAGCATTATTCCAAAAGAGTAGTGTGAAATGCATCTATTCTTTTCTTGCAACACTTTGCGGAATATAGTGCATCACTTTGCAGAAATATATACGAAATAGTCACTTGATATTAAATTATAAATTTCATAAATTATGGCCTACTTTGGACGTATGCCATTTTAAAAAAGAAAAGAAAAGAAAAGAAAAGGATGATGGTGTGCCGCACACCAGGGTCTACTTTGTAACTTTCCAAATCTCTAAAGCCAATGTGAAAAGGAGAAATTAAAAAAGTTAAATATTAAATTCGAAAGAAAAAGACTTAGGGTTGTCAGCGTGGAGACATTTTAATTTCACAAAACATTCGGATGTAGAGAGCTAAGTCTTCAAAAACTAATTTAGAATTTATCCAAGTGGAATTCGGTATATACATAGTTCGTGAGAATTGTCGAAATTTCTTCCCTGATTGCCGCTCAAGGAAAAAAAAAAAAACACAATTGATAAAAAGAGAGATGACCACAAGCAATTTTTGAAATAAAATAAGAAAAGTGAGCTTTCACTAAAGCTCAAGTAATGTAATTAAAAAAAAATCATTCTTTTTTAGCCTAAAATGAAAATATGTTTTCCGATATTTCCATGCTCATTGAATAATTTTTCTTTTTCACACACCAATTAGACCCAAGAAACGTTAAAAAAAAAACAAAAAAACAAAATTAAACCTTCACTTTTTATATATTTATAGAAACATCGAATATAGTGCAACACTTACGAAATTACGAATAAAATATTCACTTAGTTTTAAATCACTATTTTAATTAATTGATTATGGGCTACTTTAGGGTGTATATTAGAAAAGGTGATCATAATGTGTTACAAATCAAGGTCTACTTTCTAACTTTTCAAGTCTTTAAAGTCAATGTGAAAAGGAGAAATTAGAAAAGTTAGATTTTTAAAAATTTATTGAGCTCTTTATGAGCTATTGAATGACTAGCGATGCTTGTCAGCCATCCATTGGCAATCATCACGGGTTATTGTGTCAATGGTCATTGATAATTAGCCGTTCGATTGAGTTCGTCAACTTTGCCGTGAATTATCCGACAACATGGCAGAAGTGTCCATAAATTTTATTTTCGCAAAACATGTAGATATAGAGCTAATCTTACGTAATCAATAAATATTCATCCAAATGGAAATTTGTATATCGAAGCCGACATCAAGCATTGATATATTTAATTTTTATGAACCGTCCAAATTTTCATCTTCATTGCCTTAAAAGAAAAAGGAAACAACTGATAAACAAAACGAGACAATTCAAAACAATTTCAACTATGGGCAGAAGTGATCATGGTGTGTTACATACCAAGGCCTACTTTCTAACTCTCTACGTCTTTAAAGTCAACGTGAAATGGAGAAATTAGAAAAGTTAGATTTTTAAAATTATTGAACTCTTCACAAGCTGTTGAATGACCGATGATTCTTGTGAATCATTCATTGACAATCATCATCATTTGTTGATAGCCGTTTGATTGAGTCCAACAACTTTGCCGTGAATTATCCGACAATATAGCAAAAATGTCCATAAATATTACTTTTGCAAAACATGTAAACATAAAGCTTATCTCATGTAATCAATAAATATTTGTCCAGACAAAACTCTATATATCGAAACCAACATCAAGCATTAATATATTTAGTTTGTAAGAATCCTCCAAATTTCCACCTTTATTCCCATCCAAGAAAAAGAAAACAACTGATGAAAAGTAAGGAGACGATTGGAATCAATTTGCGAACAAAAATAAGGGGAGCGAGCTTTCACTAAATTTCACAAAATGTAATTTTCTTTTTTTCTTTTTGTTTCCATTCCTTTGTAGCCTAAAACGAATATCGTTTCCAATATCTCCATTCTCATCGAATTCTTTTTAACAAAACAAAATACATTTTAAAGAAAGAAAGAAAAAAGAAAAAGTAAATCTTCATTTCTACCTCGTGAATATTGACTCTTTGTCCATAGCGGAACCTCGCACGCGCTAATCAACCCCAAGACTTTCGTGAGCATATTCCTACGAGTGATTATTAATTGTCCTCATGCGGGACGACCACAAATTTCAATGTGGTGGTTGCTGCTGAGCTGCTGCTGCTGCTCTTCCTTTGACCGGTCCAAGCAAAAAGGCCCCAGAAGAGGCTCCAATAGTCCACGGGCATGCACCACCCTCGTGCTGTCGATTCACATGTGTTTCGGTCGCACGAAATTCCACCAATTTGGTCCTTTCAATGTCCTACAAATCACGACATAGGCCATCTACGTGGCACACCACCGCGTCCGAGATCTGCGATGAACATTGATCGGAAGAATCGGCGTTGAAACTACGGCAAAATTAAAAAGTGTGAAATTGAATTGACATATGCACAACAAATTTATGTCTTTCAATTATATTTTCCAAAAACCATGATGCATGCCATCCTATGTGGCATATTGCCACATCAAGGATTTATGTCGAAAATTGAAACTTCGGCATATCATCATGTTAGGGATATGTGGTGAGAATTAACTGAAAGAACTAGCATTAAAATTTCGGCAAAATTAAGAAGTTTAGAATTGAATTCAAATATGTACAACAGTTTTATGTCTTTCAATCATATTTCCCGTCAATCGCGATACAAGTCATCTTACGTGGCACACCGCTACATTAATGAGTTATGTCAAGAATTGAATGGAAAGACCAACATTAAAACTTTGGTAAGATTGAGAAATTTACGACTAAATTGACATTCATATAACGAATCTATAATTGATCGAACAATTTCTCTGTAAACATGAGAGCTTGAGTCCACACAAAGGGAGGGTTTGAATTGAAATTTGTCATGTTCCGGGAGAGCATCAAGGACGGGACTTCTGGTCTTTCAATACTATAATGTTGGCGTCAATTATATTTATCAATTATGATAATGATGGAAAGGGGGAATCCAAGCAGATAAGGTCTTGATGTGCAGGTCGGCTTACCTAAATTTTAATGTCACGCCGGCGAACAAATGCTAATTGACGTGCCATCTCTTCTTTTCTCACTGTTCCCTCGTCATGCGATGGGTTTGGCGGAGAGTAGCTTGAAGTAGAGACTAGGGTTTTCTTGGCAATTCAGTAAGTGCAAGTCACATTCTGCCAAAGTTTCCCACGACAGAGATTAAACTGCTTAATTAACATTTCATATAAATTCGTTTATTTAGACAGGCGTCGCTTCCGTGGATTAGGATATCATTAAGGTATGGCACAAATGTCCTCCCCGAGTTAATTTTAGTCGACCCTCGTGCGCCGCCCTTCGTCAGACATTGATACTTTTAATGTGTCGGCAAATGTTGAACACGTTACATGCATTTGACCAAGACATTGGGGATGGCATGCTTGTCTAGCCTTGAGGATCGGGATTTCGGATAACCAAAGGACAAGGATTTTGTGTCTTAAAAAAGTGTGAAGTTTAAGATTTGATTGTTATTAGGAGCATGCAATTAATGTCATGTTTGGAGAAACCGATCCTTTGTGAATTTGAAATTCAAAAATGATTTATTTGACTTATATTTGTGATGTGAGTGACTTAACATTTTCTTGAGCAATTTTTTTGCTTAATTTTTTTATTATTTTTGGTGCAACACACTAACCCCTACCTCCCACATGAGGCATGGCTCAACAGCAAGTTCGAATGTCACCCCGTGATATTAGCAGGATGTTATCTTACATGCACGGCCGATACTGACTAGATCACGTTAGCAATTTTGGATCAAAATTAACTTGAATGACTACATTGACAATTTATTATAAGGTTTATGATTAAATTGATAAATTTTTAAATGGTTTAGGACTAAATTGGGATAATGAACCGACTTAGGCTTGAATTGGCAAATTGTCAAAAGGTTTATGATTGAATTGATTATTGAAAGGTTTATAATTGAATTGACCATTGTACAATAGGTTAAGTAATTTTTTGGAGATTTTTTCCTACAATTCTCATATTATTTTTCAGTATACATGAAAGATTTGAGGATTGGGCCACTGATTGAATATAGCCTCGTCAAATTAGGCCTCCAACAGTGGGCCTTATGTGCTCTTGAAGCTGGGCTAGCCCTACAGAAAAGTCACCCTAACTTTTCATCTGAAAAATTATAAGCTTCCTTCTATTCAAAGCCAAGAATGAATTTCGGCAGGTTTGATCTGATCGGAGGTTGCAATGTCTCTCTTGGAGGATGTCACTTGCTCATCAATTTAGCAATTGTTTGTCTTCATTCATAGAATGTGTTAGATGAGAGAAATTATTACATACTCGCCGTCCAACTTATCATCAGTAGACAGCTGACTCTATATATAATTATATTGATCTCTATCTACTATTTATGGGCAATCACCTACTTCACATTTTTCGTGCATTTACACTTGGGCTGGCTGGAAAGTTGATTGGAATACATTACCAAACCATTCCATGTTCAATTATAATGTCTTGTTCTCGAAGTAACTTTCAGATTGCATCATTAATAGAGCCTTACCCAATGCACAAGGAAAGAATGACATGCATGCACCAATGCAAATTAACCAAACTGGAATACTTGGATGTTGCCAGTCCTAAAAGACGTGCATTTAAATAGAGCCTAACATCTCATAACACGGTGAGATCGTAACAATAATAGTAACGCATCATAACATAATAAAAGGAAGAGTAAAAGGAAAAAAAGAGGTAGAAGTGTCCAATTACTTTGAGGCAAGAATAAGCTTTGTACAGTTACATAACATTAATAGTTCTGTCCCTCGAAAAAGGGTCGTGGACCACATGAAACTCACACCTGGACACTGTACAAAGCATACGCCTAAGCATAAAGTTCGCAAAAAATATATAAAAGGTAAAAGCAGCCCTAAGAATCATCATATGTATATATGTATGACCACATAGAAGAATCTACCTCTTGTAGCCTTCATCTGACAGACCTTCCTTATTCCTCCCCTACCTTTTCCACCAGAATTTGGAGTCACATAATGCCTATTAACTTATTCCATCAATTCTTCAATGATTGGTTCTAGCATTCTACTTTAGTCATTCCATAATGCATTCAACAATAGTCCCCTTACTTTCAAATAAAAGAAGAATATATCAATGCAATGCTTACAACCAAGTGTCATGCTCATGAAATATCATCACTCGGTCGGATTGATAATATTACATCAGTATGTCACTTTAAGTTAAAAGCATTGCATAATATACTCTTCGTTTTCTGGGTTTCCTCAAATGTATGTTCAAGAGACAAAAGAAGACCCACCATGGACTGCAAAATGGCGAGGGATCATCTGATGTTGAGAGCTTGCCCTATTTTGGCTTCCTTGGTCAAAAGATATGTAAGAAGAGTTGTAGTACTCCACCAGGGCAGGATTGCTCTTGAGATTAGCATTCTCGTGCCCGCTCTGTCCATTCAGCTTAAGTGATGATGAGTCTTTCATGAGCGAGCCACATTGCCTTGGCTGTGTTTGGTAGAAGACCTTTGATACCACCAGCTCACCTTCCTTCTCTTCTTCATTGTTGCCAAGGTGGTACTGATGCATCACCCAATTGGTCTTCTCTGGCTTCCTTTGCTTCCCATAGTTGGTGTAGAGCACAAGTATCTTCTTGTAGCCCTTGAGCTCTGCTTTCATGAAGACCGGGCGGGTCTTGCCCGTCTTGTGCCACCTTGTCTCGCCGCCTTCCTCGTCCGTGTGGACCTTCCTTCTCTTCCTGTTGCCAGTCGTGTACGCTTTGGAGGGTCGGTGAAAGAAGTGGCGGATCATGCCGTTTTTGCTCACACCTTCATCATCATTAGAAACATACATACAGGTTACATAACTTGGACAATCACACGTACATACTAGTAGACATGATAAGCATAATCGGGTATCTCATATTTTTATGCAACGCAAAAATGTTTATAAAGATCAATGATGTTTATAAAGATCAATGATTGCTGCTTGGCAATTCAAACGGAAGACTAGTCAATGCTTTATATTGCCAGTGGACGTTACTTAGATTTGGATGTAGTACATTCCTAGAGACAATGAATAGGTATGGTCTGAGGTAAATATGATCGAGTTACTACTAAAACATTAACAAATGCATGAAAAATAGATGGACCTTTTGGCTAGAGAAGGAATTATGGCCATGGATGAGATATAATTTACATGCAACACAAGTGACGATCTCATAAAAGCAAATAAATCAAGCACTTGAATAGATTTCCTTTCAAAGGTAATTATAGTCGATTGAGTACGTATTGTACATGTACCAGGAGTTAAAGTTAAAATCCGTCGGCTCAATAATTGAAAAGAAGAGGGACAATAATTTGATACCTGCTTCTATATCTTCCTCTTCCTCTTCCTATGAGAGAGAGAGAGAGAGAGAGAGAGAGAGAGAGTCTCTGTGAAGATTCTTGTACCATTCATGCAATGAAATCTAGCAACTGTGGGTCTAATAAAACTGAAATTTCAAATAACTTGTATGCAGTAAACAATCTTGAATGACTTTCTTATTAGATGACCCATCTACGTTCTTAGTTTGATGCAATGAAAAGGACCAAGAGAACAAGGAAAAGCTTCAAGAGAGAGAAACCCAAAACAAATGAACCGCACGTCTCGCAGATAATGTTTAGTGTAAAATTCAATCCTTAACATTTTTTCAGATGATTTAATAACTATGTTTCAAATCCAGTGAGAGGTTCAAGATATCTAAGAAGAAAGAAGAAGGCCATAAAGCCGGAAAGGCACTCTCTATCCAGTACCTGGTAATTTCTCTGGATGGGTGTAGCAAATCCCGTTCTCTCCCTGAAGGGTAGGGATGAACTGATCGATCAAGCGGTGAAGCTTCCGAGCATCAGGCCGCACCTTCCCTTCCAAATGCTCGAGCAGCTCTTGATCTGTTGGATCGAACTTGACTCCAGCCGGCAGCCCTGGCAATTCCTGAATCCCAGTCTGTTCATCAAAGAAAGAATCATCAGAAGAGTTTATTGGCGAGTTATTAACCAAGACGACTATGCTAGAAGAAATAACGAAAATTCTTCATGGAACTGAGATTGGTATAAAACCTGGTCCTGGATTTCAAATTCATGCCCGCAGGAAGGACAAGTCCTGAACACTGGAGGCCTCTTGGCAACAACACCGGCCTTATTGTTGGATGGCGGTGGTGAGGTTGCGCTCTCATTTCTCTGCTCATCACTCTTATTGTCATTATTGCACCAAGTCATGATTTCCTGTTCTCCGCTTTTTTTTCCTCCGTCTCGCTTTTCCTCACACTTCCCATATACCACTCGACACGAGATCTATATCTTTCTCCTGTCACCTAAACTATATGCACTCCAACTACAACAATATCTCTCTTGGGAAGAGAGAGAAAGTGACAGATGAGGGAGAGAAAAGAAAAGGGGAAAAAAAAAAAGAAAGAAGAAGGGAATGAAGTTAAAAAGCAACTTGTCTCCTTCTTAAAGCTTGTTTTAATTCATGTGAGTTTCTTCTTGTGGGTTGGGAAGGAATTAAATTCTTCTCTCTCTCTCTCTCTCTCTTTCTCTCTCTCTCTCTCTCTCATTCACTTTTTACGTCCTTTGCAATCTAATAGAATAGAACCCATCCTGCTTGAAAACCACCCTTTCTTACTCTTGCTTCCCACAGAGAGAGAGAGAGAGAGAGAGAGAGAGAGAGAGAGAGAGAGAGAGAGAGAGAGAGATGAATAATTAAATAATGGAAATGGGGAAAATGGAGTTTCTGGTTGTGTATGATCTGCAGAGACAGAAAAGAGACGTTGCTTGGATCTGAAGTTAGCCGAATAGCCACCGATCGATGCCTAAGTATGGCCGATCCATACGATACCAATTGAAACACTTGGAGGAGAATAATTGTACATTTGGGTCCTTTACCAACTTCTGTGTATAGAAAGCTTTCACTCATGAAAATGAAGAAAAAAGAAGAAGAAAAAAACTGTTGTCTAGGCTTAAAAGAAACAACCAAAGATTAAATAGGGTTGAGTAGAGATGGGGCAACCTTATTTACAGGAGACCTTTCAACCCACCCACGCACAGGCACTCGCCCTCAGAGAGAGAGAGAGAGAGAGAGAGAGAGAGAGAGAGAGAGAGATGCAGTTGCAGTTCCAATGTCGCCCTAGAGTGTACAAAAAGCTAAAATAGAGAAATACACATAAGACAGCAGGAGGAGAGAGAGACAGAGAGAGGGAGAGGCCCTATCATGAAGTGCCAACCATAATTCTATTTCTTCACGTAGACTTCTCATGCATAGCAAGAAACCTCACCCGATATAACAAAATCGACGGTGTCTCCCTCCAATCTCTTTCTCCCCCCACTTTGGTAAACCATTTCTCTGTAAATGACAAAAATCTGCAGGAAAAAAAACCAATGACTTGTCTTTTAACTTTTCTATCGTTATTAGGTGTAAGGTTTTTTTTCCCTTCGAATTTCAATTTGCCATTTATAGTTTGGTTCTGATTTTTGCATTTCCTAACGCTCGATATCCTCTATTTTTTTTTTCTTGCCCTCCCTAACTTGAAAACTGCTTCTCATGAAGGAAAAAAAAAATACTCGAAAACTCAAATGATCGATCGTTTGCCATTGAATTTTGTGTTACTACAAGTATCTGCATTTATAAATGAGAAATATATACATATAGGACCTCGCTTGAATTCTACAGAAGAGAAACCATTAGAAAATGACACCATACGGGACAAGGCTTCAAGAAAAGATAGATCATAATTTATGGTTCGCCTGTGCCCTATAAACTGTGCTGCCAAAGCTGAGAAAGGAGATAAGGGGTATTCGTTCAATATGTATGCACTAAAGATCTACCAACTTAGAAAAGTATATTATATGTAAGATTAATTGAGCTTATCTTTTGCCAAAGGGCTAATATCCTAGTTTAACAAGATCCAAAAGGTTTGTCCACCCTAATCGAGCAACGAATCCATAATTAGGTGCAATATTTTCTCAATAGTACTTCCCACAATCAATCTGACCCCAGGTATCTTTTTGCTCCACCAACTGCTCTTCTCCCCTCAAATGAATCAAATTGATAACTAGCTTCATTTTTCTTCTAAGGATTCTCTCTCTCTCTCTCTCTCTCTCTCACCACAACGTGCATCATGAGTATGGCCTTTTCCGCGAGAGAATGTGCCGAACCCTCATAATAAGTAATGTTCCTGTCCTTTAGCACTCTTTTCTTTATGCCTAAAAGGTCTCACTTCATACATGAAGGACGCAGGAAAAGAACAAAGGACATCTGAGCAATCGTTGTCAACTAAGTGTATTGCAAGCTGAAGACGAACCAAGGAGAAATGAAACTAGCATCCGATCATTTTGAGGACGCCATGGAATTGATCTAAGCAGTCTTAACTAGGTGAATTGATGTTGGGACATATCCGTACTACTGAGGATACTTCCAATGGGGGACACAGTTGTGTACATTATTTATGCGGTATAAACCATTTCTCAATTTATTGGCAAAAAGTCGGATTCGAATCACCCGAATGTAGAGGGTAAGTTAACAATTTCAATTTACCTCTTTGAAGGCCACCGCATAACACTAAGAAGGTCATATGAACAAGATTGAATAAAACCCATGAATCTGAAATTTATTTGAGCAATATTTGACCATAGCAATACTCTCTACGCATAGGATCATTGAATCCTAAGAAAAATGACGCTTTAACTATCTTGATCTGCCCTTGTGTTCAAAGGATCTAGGTCACCGCCGTGGTTTATAGTTTCCATAAATCTGAAAGTCCACATATGAATATGAACCTTGGATACCTTGTCTTGTTTGGTAACTTGCAATACGTCACTCGAATCCTTTGTATTATATTAATCTGCCACATGAATAACACATAGCATGAAAGGTAAAGCGTGTCCCATGCTTAGACCCTTGATTGCTCAGTGTGATGGGCCTACTATCTCACGGGCCCACTAGATCATGGGCTTTGTAGATCTTGAGCCTAAGGACCAATCCGGGCGGGTCTAAGGAGGGCCGTTTAGTTACAGAGTCCACCCGGGCTTGAGTTGGACTGAATCAGGCCCGCCAATCTTACAATAAGGAAGCGTTCTCAGTTGGGCCAAGTAATGAAACAGAGCTTAATACTTAGGAGGCCCATTCGGCCCACTTGCGCGCCACAAGTGTATGGCCACCTTTTTGGCAAAAAGGGCTACTTTACTTGAGCCTAATTCCCTTAAAAACCCTCAACTTTAGGTTTGAGATCAATTCCGTCCCAACTTTTTTTTTTTTTAATCTAAAAAAATCACAAACTTCTACTCTAGCTCTAAATTTACATCATGTCAAAAATTTTTTTGCTATTTTTCTCAAAATTATCAACATTAGAAGGTTGTTGTTGTTCTATACATAGATGAGGGTGTTGGTAAAGATGCAAATTCTAATAATGAACTTCTAATTTTTAATAGCATTTATGTTGAGAATTTTGAAGAAACTAGTAGCAATTTCAAGTTGATGAAAGTTTTTTGGACAAGACAAGAAAAAAGTTTGGGCAAATTTGAATTGGACCTAAAGTTGGTATTTTTTTTTTTTGAATTAAGCTGATATTTAAAAAGAGGGGGAAAAGAAAAAACTAAGGTTATTTGTGGATACCCTAATTTACAAATCTACTGCTATAGAGCCCCGTATGTTCTTCATATTTCGAAACATTAATTCATACTTGGCCTTTCAACTAGTTTTGGATATTTTTCGGTAAAGAACTCGTTTTGGATATTGATACTCTCTAACCTTATTATTTCATAATTATTTTCTTCCGGTTTTCCTCTTTATGAAGAGCACAAAAACTGGAAACAAACTTAAAAATGCTGAAAATACTTTAGATTAATTTCAATAAGAAGACTTGGAGGTCATAGCAATGACGATTTCATTCGACAAGTATAGTTTTAATTCTCTAATCAATTTACATTCTCAAATCAGTAAAGAAAAAGAAGACTATGCAAGTTCAAACAAGTGTTTTGCTCACTCCATTAAATTCTTCATTAATCATTATAGATTATTCGCGTAAGTTTATGTAGTTTTTTTTTTTGGACTTATGATTAATAGAATCATGTAACTTGCTTTGTTACTTAAGTAAAATGTTTTTTGCCTAGTAATAAGTATTTCTTATCGGTCATTACTATGAAACTGGAGTTTGATCTGTCCAAGTGACTATTGCAGTTTCTTCTATCGTCAAAAGCATGCCAAGAAGCAGTTGTTACAAATATGCATATGCGATTTATTTATGACTTATAATGTGTGACAAAGTTTCTTTAAATTGTTAATCTTGAGAGGTCTTGGCCGGTGGCGTGATCACATGACAATAGGATATTGCATAGTAATCATATGTAGTTCCAATGTACTATGTATTTACATGATTTCTAGGAAAAAAGAGACTAGGGTTTCATATGGTGTCACATTGCATCAGTGCTCATCGGAAATGCATAACTATTGAGGTTCGGGATAGTATCTGATTAACACGTCCTTTAGAGAACTCCTGAAATCATCTCTCCATGTCGTTCGACAAAAGCATCCTAGTGATGGACTTCATGAGTAGATAGGAAATTCTGCACAAAACATGCAAACTCAGAGTTGGCGCTCTTGATCGAGACATTAGCGGATTTCCATCTTGGAATTTGAAGGCCACCTACTCAAATTCCATCAATTAATGCAAACATCTTTGAGTTAGGGCTACCAACACTGGCCAAACGCCTAAACTTAATCAATTCATATGAATTTATGTAGAGGTAATCATTAGATGGGCCCAGTTCAAGTCCAAGCCCTCACAAATCTTTGGGTAGGGTAGGACCCTAGCCGAAATTAGGTAGGTCGGACTTTCTCTTATAAGAATATTACCCAAACTTATCCATTTACTTTTCGGGCTTATCTGCGTATTAATCACCTCTACTTGTAAGATTCCTATAATCCTTTAGATTGCTGAAACTCTACGCTCATATCCGTGGATTATTAAAAAATTAAATAAGATTCATGTTCTAAGTTTATTTTCAGTAACACTTGGCATAATCTACTTTTGAAATCTATACTTTGCCGGAACTTACGGTTGATATTATCACACCTTACGATTTCAAAACCCTACACTTCGCACCCTATGAATTCTTGACGTGCAAACTTTGCTTAGTCCAACTCTTTTTCTGATCACGTCATCCGCTGTCACTTTTCATTGTCTTAAGTCCTGAACTTCTCATCAAGAAAAACCCCTTTTAACTATTCCATATCCTGAGGAAACCCATGTGTTTTTCGCACTTCTTTTTCTTCTTCTCTTAATATAAGCACAGGGCAGGTGCAAACAACATCGCTCTTTTCCCCTTGCAATCGCTTCTACCAATCGTAGCTCTCAAGGGACTCAAAAGCCGAAGCTGGAGCTTTGAATTTCAGTTGTACTAAACTCTCCAACATAGTTTTGCGTGTCTACCTTGCCCTGTTAACTTGTACCAAACTCCACGCGACCACTTTGCTCCTCTCAACATCTCAAAACCTAAGGGGACTTTCTTTTGTAGGGACAACGCTAGCTTCTCTTTTCTCTCTTACCCTCTTCATCTTTTTCTTTTGATTTCTTGAGGTCTTTTTCATGTCTGTACTGCATGTTTCATCAGCAAAAGGCAAAGTAAAATCCTGGTGGGGGTAAGAGAAAAGCCATTGCACATACATAGACTCAAGATTAAAAGCTCTCTATAGTGTAAAAACAAAAGTGAAAGTGCACTCGCTGTCTACAGACGTGTGCTCAAGCGCACTTGAAAATGATGGCGTTTGGTCGGCTCAAGATAACCTGTAAGAGATTGACATCCATGAAAAGGAAAGAGGGCGACTGTTTTGACACGCTTATGCCTTTATCATGTCATAGGGTTCCTTGCTTATGTAGTAAAAGGAAATACTCTATTAGAGCGCTGGATATCCGACACTTGTGATGATTCAGTTGGGCTTTGTCGTTTTAAGCACACACATACGATCTGTCAAACGGTTATTATTCACTCATATACGTAGAACTATATTGTTGTATGTATGTATCTGCTTTTGGCAAGGATCACTCGGACATTTAGGGCACGCATAGTAACATTTCTACTCCGAAGAACAATTTCTTTTTAGAAATAGTTCTTTTCTATTTCTACTCCCTGAAACAATTTTTGAGTAAAATAATGCGTTTAATAACTATACAAAATTTATATTTTCGAAATAGAAAAAGAATATAAATGTGTTTGATATGATTCATAGATTTTTGTATTTATTCATTTTTTTTTTTGCTCATGGACCGCCAAACGTTGACCATTGATCGTTGTCGCCCGACCGCTGATCGTCAGTGTAGTCGCCGATAGTTGAGTGGTGGTAGTGGTCGTTGGTGGCTATTAGTAGTCAGCGGTTAACCGCCGACGGTGGCCGCGGGTAGCCAAAGGTAGCCGGCAGTTAGTGGGTGGGCGGCGGCAGATGCGGCAAGGAAGAAGAACAAAAGAAAAATAGAAAAGAAAAAAAATGGCTTATTTCTAGAATTTTTTTTTGGTAAAGTATTTCTATAAATTGTTTCCGGAAACAAGAAACTACTTTTTTTTTTTGTTTCTTATTTCTGTTCCGAATATATTCCCTGACTACTTTTATATTCTAAGGAATAGAAAAATAAGTTAGCGTTACCAAACACATTTTTATTCTTTTTTTGTTTCGGGGAACAAAAAAACAGAAATGGGAGAAATAGAAACGTTACCATGCAGGCTCTTAAAACTATGTATGTCATAATTCTTTTTAGGAAGATCATTCATTTAAACAATAAAAAATTATACGTGTGGCATTGTACCCTATAAATTAATGTAATCAGTTGCAATTAATAAGCAATTCACAATAACATATATATGCAAGAAAGTACTCTTTAGCACCGATAACCTTAAACATTTGCACCATAACTTCATTACAGGCGGAGAGTTAGACAAGAACGTACTGAAGAACTAAAGGAAAAAAAAAGAGCAGCAGATAACAGGTTTATATACAGAAGAAAATCAGCACAGATGAACTGTCCCCGCCTGCAAGTTCTTGCATGTACCAACTCCATCTAATCCTTTACTCACATAAACATAAATTAAGTTTGCATGCATGGTATTAGTGATATGAAAAAGGCTATAATTAGTACCACCAGTTGGCTTCGGGCCCTATGCTTTGTACTAGGATCAAGCCTTTGTTTCCACTGAAACATTCTTTAGATTCGTCTCACTCCCACATTTTTTTTCCCTTTGACGAGACAAACAAGGAGATGAAACTATATTGCAATAATGGAGCTAAAAAGTGATGCTCCTCTTTGGTCTCCCACTAAGTTCCCCACCTCCCTCAAAACAACGCTATTTAAAGCCACCACTTTTTAAATTTGTTTTTAAAATGAAATGATCAACTTTTGAAGAGGTGAGAGAGAATATGCATGGATATCTCCTTCGACCCTCCATAAGGTCCCTGTCTCAAGACATCAAACTTTTAAGGGCAAATTCATCAGCACTCAAATGTGCCAACTTTTTTTTCTTGCCCTCTCTCTCTATCTCTCTCTCTCTCTTCCCCCCATTGTAAAGTTTCCAACTTTCCCTGCAGAAACTCTCAACTTTTTTTATCAAATTGGCTTGTATGAGCACATGTAAAAGAGAAAGAACACTGTTCATGATCATCGTCACCATCACCATCACCCATCACCATCATCATCATCGTCAGATCCAACCATTGATGGATGGAGGGTTACACATGGTGTGCACGCCCACACCCAAGAAATCCCTAGTTTGCCCACCTCCAGAAGAAGCATTGTTATCATCGCTCTGAGTGATGTTCCTGCGCTTCGCAGGTGGTGGGTATGCTTGCATTGTGCTTAGTGTTATGTTCTCTGCAGTGTCAGAGCTTGGCATCTGGCTTGACCCAAAAAGCCCGCAAAACTTATTATCTTGATCCTGAGGTTGTTGACCATTATTATTGCTGGGCTTCAATCCAAAGCTCCCCAGGAAAGATGGCTCGGTGGCCGCGCCCATCTGCGCCGCCTTCTGTAAGAGAGCTGTCGCGGACATGTTCGCGGGAGATGAAGCTGGTTGCTGATGCTGAGTGCTGTACAGTGAAGGGACGCTTAGGATGTTGTTCTGATGATGATGGTGATTTTGACCTTCCTTCATGTGGTTAAGTGAAGGAGTGTTTATGCTGATGTCCTCACAGGCAGTGCTTGATGAGAACCTGCTTCCGAAGACCCAGCCGCTCAGGTTGTGATCCGACGGCGGAGGGTTGTTGGTTGGGCATGTGTTGTCGGCATACAAATGCGTTGCTGAGGGATTATTTAGAGACCCAAGTTGGTGAATCTCTTGCAAATTGATGCCCAGCGATGAATCTTGGGGTTGAGAGGTTTGACCCATCCATAGAGAAAGCCCACCACCATTTCTCGGTTGGTGATCGATCATGGGCTCGGTGCTCATGTTGCTTGAGATTGGCTTGAAGATGGAAGATAAGTTCGGTGGGGGGTTTGGAGGCAGGAGCGAAGTGCCCATGAAGTGGTAGGTGGCCGTTGGGTGAATGGTGGAGGCCGCATTGACTCTCGCCGTCTCCTCCGCCAACGCGTCGCAGAACGCTCTGTGAGTTATGAAGCTGTCTCGCCTGCGAGATGACGTTAAATGACAGATACAATCAGTCTTACATTGCCTGAGATCCGGCAATAAGGCGACAAGTGGTCGCTAAATAAACAAAAAGGATTGCATGGAGCACAAGAAAGCTAGGATTCCATGACTGTAACCGGGTCTACCACGGTACTGACAGAGAAATACAGTCGCTCTCTTTTCGAAAGACAATGACTTGAGAAGTGGAAACGAAATTTGCAAGGTGAGAGAAATCGCCGGTGCATGGAACATGTCAAAACGGGCTCTTACATGGTCAAGAAGGTTTTACTTAATATAAGGAGAGGCAAGCAGCAAAAGCTTAAGCTATTGATTGTTGTTTTTCGCATTAATGGTGAAGGAGCTTTTAAGCAAACTCCATATGATGCTTTCTCTAGGCTTTTTGAAAACTCAAGCTTTTATTTGTGTTTATAAACTCATGCTGACTAGTACATATTGAAGGGAGAGGACAAGAGATAAAAGAAGCCGGCCATTGTCCAGCTGTGAAGTGACCAACGTTTCCAAGAAATTAAAGAACTTCGGGACATATAGAGATTTGGGTTACCACAGGTCAACAAAAGGACACTAGCCTAGTCTCCCTTGTCCTGATCCTCCCTCACCTTTTTTCGGGTCGATCATCGGTGACCACATCCCCATGAAATTTACCAGCACTCGCATCCAAAAGAGATCACTAGTGCTTTTCTTAGGTTTTTCTTGGATGTGTTGGAACAAGAAAACAAACATCTAATTATAAGACCCTATTTTCGTAGCTTGTCATGTATCTCCTGCCATGCACACATCAAGGGTCAAGTCCGCAACCACAGTTACCACACTAGATTCCACTTTCTTGCTTTTAATAGCTTCTCGCTCACCTCCAATATAGTCTTCTCAACCAAAAATCTTATCGGTATTACTTTGGAAAGGAAGTCCACAAAAAATGTCCAAGTCAAACAGCAAAATCTGCAACATCAGTGGTAACTTTTTCTCTGTGGTTGGATAATTTTCCCAACTAATTATCAACGTTCTTCTTGCTTTGCGTTAAAACTACCCAGTTTCATCTCGGCCGTCATTGGATCATAGAAAGGCAAACATATGAAAAAGAGCGAAGAACTAGTAGTTTACCTCGAAAAAACAGTACCGCAGTCACATCGATACTCTCTGGTGCCACAGGTCTTGGAGTGCGCCTTCCAGTCCGACTGAACCGCGTACCGCTTGGAGCACTTCTCGCACTTCCATTTCTTCTCTCCGTGCTTCCTGCAAAAGTGCTTCTTGATCCCGGTCAGGTCCCCGAGCGCCCTCGACGGGTGGTTGTGGACGCACGTCTTCTCAGGGCAGACGTACACGCGCTTTCTGGGCTCCTTGGTGCTCCGCTGCTTCAGCTTCCATGGCAGGTTGTGCCCTCGCCGGTGGAGCTGCAGGTTCTGGTCCCTCTGAAACCCCTTTCCGCATATTTCACACAAAAACCGGTTCGTCGCCATTAGGGTCTTCGGAGAGAGAGCTATGACTTCGGCTTCTGGATCTGTAGGGGAAAAAAAAACATGTTCTAATTAACAAAAAGATTACATGCGCAGAATTTCTTTGGTGCAAAGTAAGCATTTTTTACTTCTGCATAAACCCAATTATAGCCCCTGAATCTTCACTATACAAAGCTAGAAGAGAAGAAGGACAAGGAGGAGGAGGAAGAGGAGGAGGAGAAGAAGACGAAAGAAGAAGAAGAAAAATATAACAAGAAAACTTGCCTGGAGTTCCTGGGAGATTTCTCTTCTTCTTGGTGGCGGAAGGTGGTGGTGGATTGGATCCAGGAATACTTGGGTTCTGATGAGCAAAGCCATTTGCGATCACTTCTTGTGAGGCCATGTTCTCTAACATCTCTTTCTCTCTCGAACACAGTTGGATCTTATGTCTATTAAGAAAAGCTCAGCAACACACACGAGTTTAACAGCAACCTTAGATGGAAATTTCAGACAAAACCCAAGAGAGCTGGTATATATTTATGCTCTTAGCCCTAACAACAGGGTCTCTCTCTCTCTCTCTCTCTCTCTCTCTCTCTCTCTCTCTGATATAAATATTTTAGTTAAAGTTGTTCGTATGGTGTTGTTAAGTAAAGTAATGTTGAAAGTATACACTTGTGGGAGGTGGTGAAAAGTTGAAATGAGGGAATGGGGGAAGAGAAGTTGAGGGCAAGGCAGAGAGGAGAAAAGGTGAATGATGACACTTATGATGAGGTTCGGGGGAATAGGTTGTCTCTTTGCCTTTTGCGCGCAGGTTGGAATGATTATCCAATAATTCTCCTTAGCCTTTTGTATTTTTCCCATTTGTCTATTTGTATTCTCACTTTCAATAGCCCTTTACGAATTCACTTATTTCCATTAAAAAAAAAAAAAAACTGTACAAAATATTGACAGTTGGAACCCGATCAAATAAGATTTTTTTCGATAATATATAAGAGCTCCTGAGGAGTTTTAAAAATCTCTGCATTTGTGATTATACATTCGTGTGTACATGTAAAAACTTAGTTTGTAATTTTTCAAGTTGATTTCTTGAGAAAAAAGTTTCTAGAAATTCTAAGTATTATAAAAGAATTGTAATATACATTTCAGATTTTCAGACTTGCCTCACATAGTAAGGCCCATTACGTGTAAATACAAAAAACCTCATCTGAAATTTTATGCAACCATTATGACACAATAACGTGAGTTGCGCCCTTTTCAATAATGTGATTATATGTCGTGAGAAGTAGGAGAAAAATACTTTTTTTAAAATTACAAAAAATCTCAATTCTACATGTGAAGCATGTACACAAATGATGCATAAGTTAGTCTTTCCTGTTTCATACATCTATCATTTGAAGTTCAATTTCAAATGTACTTGTCGTCCCAAGAATGGTGGACTTGCTTTTTTTCTTGGTCAAAAAGATGCAAAAATGAGAAAGGAAATTTATATGTGATGGAGACCGAGTGAGTTTGGCCGGCAAGGCATACATATCCAATCACGCCCCTTATTATCCTTTTTCCCAAAAAAACTTAAAATAAAATTCCCCCTAAGTTTCTGGCTCATCAGTTACTCTTTATTTTTCTAATTTTCATGGGTTTGGATTAAGAAGAGTGTTTGTTTTTTTCATAGGGTTCTCGGGACATGAGGATCTTTTAAATCTCCCATGCACGTGGCGACAAGCACGTGTCCACCTGGCAAGCAAGGTAAAATCCAATGCAAACGACGAAACAAAGACATTGAAAGGAATAATCGTCCGGATGGCAGTTCTTTGTGAGACCGTGGATCTCCTTGTCAAGATCTCAAATCCATTTGGTCATATTAATCCATTTTATGACCTAAGATTATTGATCTTGCAAATAAAATACATGTAATTTGGTTAAGAAAACCAAAATTTTTTGGTTGAAGCACCATGGACTTGTAAATTTTGAAGCGAACCTACTAAATTAAGTAAGGATTGAGATCTTCTAAATTTAAATAGGTGTAAATTTAATCGGAAAAGTTACTTTTGGACCAAAATACTCTAGTGATTTGGGACAAGTTATTTAGAAAACTGGAAATCCTATGCATCCCCTCCTCTCCGACTTTCTCCTTCCCCACCACCACCGCAACAAATCTTGGTAGGTCGCCGTCACCTCAGTGGCACTGGCCATTCCCCCGTACCGATGCTGTCGCACGCTCGTCTTGTTGCCGCCTTCGCCTCCCATCCCTGCCGATGTGTTCTAGATCCAGCCAACCATCAGCTCTAGTAAGTAGTACCATACTGGTAACCACTAAAGGCAAAATCAGAGTTAGGTGAAGGGGAAAAAAACGGAGAGGAAAGAAAATGGAAAAGAATTATGGACTATTCAATGACATGTCAAATTCTCAAGAGGGTAAGTTTATAATAAACTTACCCTATGAATTTAAAGGATCCCAGTTCCTTATATAACATCATACTAAGCAGAATAGGTAATAATGTGGATGTCGTACATATTACACATAGGAGCCCGTGCGTGTATGGAGGCCGTCGAGTCAATCTTTAAGTTTGAGTGGTTGGTCAATTATTGATCGGTAGATAGTAAACTGAATGATTGATATTTTGTTCCTCTCCTTTTTGCCAGCACAAGCACTAGTACATGCTTTTCTTTAAGGAAAGAAAATAAAACTTTGGGTTGTACTTTGAATACTGCTTGTAACCCACCATCATGTGGCACAACAGTGGGAGTGGTAGGTCTTGAATTGCAAAAAGCCACTCGTTTTTTTTTTTTTCATTTTTCTTATTTATTTTTATTTAGTGGTAAGTAATTAATTAACCTACTCGGAAATACTGAGAAATTGCTTCTACCTAAAGCAAACTAAAGCAAACCATGCAATGGACGAGGACCCGTGAGACAAAAGCTTTCTTTGTATATTCGCTTTAGTTAAATAGAGAAAATCGTGTACAATGTACATCAAAGCCACCTATTCCTCCATTTTTCTAATACTTGGAAATATTATTCTATTATACCCATCAGGTAAAAATGGGGACTCATTCATGTATATAGATAGATGCGGGGATTTTTGAATCTGTTGTGAAATTGAAGACGAAAATGAGGAAAGGTGGGAAGAGGTTAAAAGACAGCGAGCTGACAAAGGCAGTGAATTTTTCGAAGCGTGAGAAGAGCGTCTGCTTGTGGGCTGACTTTTGCTGACAGCCCCCTTAATCATAATCTAATCATTCCCCAATTCTTTACGATAGTTTCCTTGGACTTATGCTGTTGAACTTTGGCGACTTGAGAATATTCTCTCCTCCTCCCAACAACAACCCCCCCTCACACTCTTACAACTTTCAAGGCCCTCACAAAATCAAGATTCCTACACAAACTCTCTCTCTCTCTCTCTCTCTCTCTTTCTCTCTGTCTGTCGGGGCAATTCAAAGAATTGATTTTCTTTTGTGGAATTTCAAAATGAACAGTCTTTGGGGAAAAGCAAAACGTTGTCACCACGGGTCTGTTTGTTCTTTGGTTGTCTTCTTCTGGTTAAAATGAAGGAAGGGCTATGCTCTCTCTCTCTCTCTCTCTCTCTCTCTCTCTCTCTCTCTCTCTAAGTGTGTCTCTAGATGCGTGTCTATTGTATATATTCACTTGAGCAATTCGAACGGAGAGAGTTCAAAAGATACTGATTTTTTTCCTAGGACCAACTACCTAGGCATGGATGTGACCCGGGCTTTACATGGAATTAGCTTACAAGGAGATGAGTCCAAGTCATGTGAAGTTGCACTGTTCCTTTTATTCCCTTTTGGAAGAGTTTATACTGGTAAGGAGATTTTAGGGTTTGTCTTGTAGCATGTGTTCTATGTGGAATTCCAAGAAAGTATAGCGCGAATTAGGGTTTTATCAGTAACCTATATAAATATTTTAATTCAAAGGAGATATGTAGCTGCGTTAAGCGTGATAGGACTTGGACCATCTTGGAATTGTGGATCGACTATATAATTAATTACATAAGGTTCTCTTAATTAAGATGTTAAATTGTGAGTTTGTGAGAGTACACGCTCATATGTTAAATATGAGATCTAGTTCTGACCAAGATATTCAGGAATCATAAAAAGAAACTTTAGTAAAATCCTTTGTGTAAAATCTTCATAAAGTCTGCAAAAGCTATTTTCATTTTTTCTTTCCACAAAAAAGGTAATCCCCTATTCTTCAAAAGTCTATCCCATTGTAAAATCCATCTACACAGTAATATAGCGGTATTACAATGCCGAACATGATCCAATTATCCAAGTGTCCACTGGTAATTTATTATGTCATTTTGTAAATCAATTCTTATGTTACCCAATATTATTTTGCTTTATAATAACTAGTCAATGCAAAAATCGGAGTTACGCAAATATCGGCAATTGAAGTATAATTGCTGGGAAAAGGATCTTTCTTTGCTTTTGAAAATTTACCCTGAAAGGAGAGCAGATTTAGGTCGAGGAATCCACGTCTGTAGAAGCCCACATACTTTAGCATATTAAAAAAAGTGGCAAGGAATATGTGCCCTTTCCCAGACCAATTCTCTATTTCTGCTTTAGTTTTCTTTCCCTTTTGAGCTTTTTTATTTTCTCGTTTGCTTTATTACTTTTATACTCATTATCTTTGACTAACTTAACCAAGCAGTTCTTTGCCTGTTGAACTAAAGTAGGCCAAAACCTTTATTATAAGCACTATAAAATTCTGGATGTGAATATACTTGGGATGATCTTTTGCTTTATAGCTTTTGGGTGTGTTAGGGTCGCTATTGAAGATTGTGTTGATGCAAATTAATCGTTTCTTTCTCAAAGTATATACCAAAGCCAGGTTCAATGAAAGAGGGAGGGAAACAGATAGAAAGAGGGGAGATAGGAGGGAGAAAGTATGCCGTTTGCGTATTGGATCAGCACAAGGAAAACTTTTGAGATTTCCACGACTCAAAATCTCAGAATTTGGTTTTCCATCATACGTAGATGAATGGACTAAGGAAAGGGTCATTTTACCGCTGAGATTTAAATGTACACGGACCTTAAAAAAAAAACTGTGGAAATATTATATGTAGATTATATGTCAATGTTTATATAATGTGAAAGCTTTAAAATGTCAAAATTACAAAGAGTCAAAATGCGTGCATCACAAGATACCAAAATAGTGAAAAGTCAAAAGCAAAAGTTATTTCGGACGAACTCTTAGCATTTTGTGTATGTCTAAGCGAGAGAAAGAGAGAGACCTAAAGGGAGAGATAGAGGCGAGCATGGCGGCGGTCGCCATGCTTCATAGTTGCGATGGTGTTGCTGAAGATGGCGGTGGCCCTGTAGGCGAGCGGCAATTGTAGGTGACTCTTGTAGCAAAGGGAGGACTCTTGGAGGAAAGAGAGACAAGTAATGCTACACCTACATGTACTAAAAAATTAGTAAAAACCCTCATCAAGTGATTTGTCATCGAACGTGTGTTCAGGGAGCAAGAACATTGCATAGAGAAAAGGTGAAGAAACTAAAAAGTTCGGCCATGAATAAGAAAAAGGACATCTCATTATTCTGTTTTCCGTTTGTGCCAAATATAAGGAAACTAAATTTTCTTCTTGTCCAGAGAAAAAAATTAACTAGTTGATTAGGAGTAAAAATGTAAGTGACAATAGTTTGATCAATTTCAAAGGGATCGATCCTGTTTTTAATTTCTTCCAATCTCAAGCCAATTTTTGTAAGTGGCGATACTAATGGTTTATTTGTTACGTGAAAAAGGAACTTGTTCAAAAACCAGTTTCAAAGGAAGTTATTCTAAAGAAACTTGGTATGATTTACTTGTATCCGGTTTCATTTGCAAAAAAGATGGAAGTCATTTTCTGATGATTACTGGCGAAATACACTTTTGAGAAAATAGTCCTGCGACCTGATGTGAGTTTCCATCTCGGGGTCGATAGTTAGGACCTAGGTTTGGGCACTAGCTGGACTTGAGTTTTGGCGGTTGAGGTCTTGGAAGCATGTTCTATGTCCTAGGTTTGAGCAGCTGGGAATCCGGGTTAGGGTGCCTGCATCTTAGGGCCGACCATTGGTGTCCAAGGTTTGGGAGTCGAGAACTCGAGTTCGGGAGCCTGGGTCACGAACCAAGCCACTGGGGACTCTAGTTTAGCGTGAGGGCTTGGGTCCAGGCCGTCGACGCCTCAATTCAGATCGGGGTGCCCGAATCGCAGGTTCAATTATTGGATTCGGGGTTTGGTACCTATTTATCTTCTCTAATCTTATGCTAAACACATATACTTTTGCATTCAGCCTTCTAACATCACGGAAAGTTTGATACTATGAATGATGAGACTAAAGTAATTGTGCGTCACTTAGTGAAAGAAAGATTGAATTCCACTTAGATTTTTGTGCATTGACTAGAGCACTAGTCATCACAAGATGGTTCTTTTTCCTCACACTGTAAAGGCTCTGGTCAAATGGACAAGAACACCGATCATAAAGGAAGTAATAGTTTAAGTAGATTCTGTTTTCCTTTTGATGATCGAGATGGCAACACTAACATAAGAAAAAAACGGAGATTTCCGAAATGCAAGTGAAAATTGTTAAGCCTGCAAATATATCCTATCAAAGAAAGGTGCCATTTCAAAAATCAACTTAAAAACCCTTAATACTCCGTTGGCAACCCTCCCACTCCCAAAAACACTCCCTCAAAACAACTTCATTTGCAGGCTCTCAGCTTTAGTTTCTGAAGCTAAGAGCCCGCTTTTCTTTTCTAGGTGTTGATTTTCTTTTTTTTTTTTCTTTTCTGTTCTAATTTGGGAGTCTCTTTTTGCCTGGTTGGACATCTTCTTTCGCTCGTTGTCGTTGCTTTTCTTTGCTCGTCATGGTGAATAATTCTGCTTGGAGCAAAAATCTTTGTGAGAACTTCACATTAGTTCAACTAATAGGATGCCCAGGACATGATTCTATGACTCTTTCGAGATTCGACAAAAGCTCTCATTTCTCAATTTACATCTGGATTTAAGTCTGAGAATTTTCTCTCCGATATAAATCTAGATCTAGAATTTCCTTAGAGGCATTAGATCTACAGTGATTCAATATATTGTTGTTGTTGTTGTCTCCATATGGCAATGATGTTGAGGACGCTAAAACTAAGCGCGCACTAGAAGATGTTGATCGTAAAAGAGAAGATTGTGTAGGCATAGCTTCTAAAGGGGAAGATCTTGACATATGCCCATCACAGACGGCTCTAGTAATCAGCATTATTTATTGTTGTGACAGATTTAGTCTTTTGGAATGAGAGTATGCTTATAACATACCAGGCTATATATATATTTTTTTTTTTTTTATGGGTTTTGTTTTGTTTTATAGCTCTTTGAGATTTGCTTTGCTTAGAAGTTATGTTACTCTCATATGTGATTTTGATAAACGAATGAAATTTTCTTTCAATAAAAAGAAGAAAAAAAAGGTGCCCAAATTGCTTCTCTTTTGCTTTAATTTCCTTTCTTTTCGATGAAAGTGTTTCTTATTAGTAATCAATACGCAAATTATGAACATATGTCCAAATTTGGATTCGCGTCTTATCTAGTGATCAATTATCAGTTGGATACTCCACGAATCTAGAATTATTAGCTTAAGGTGAATTTTCTCGTCATAATGATCCGCTTTATGATGACTGGCTAAAATTATCTACTAAAAACTAATCTCCTTTTTGTTTTCTTGATTTTTATGGGACATTACTTTGTACTAAATTCGTAGCTAGGATGATGGGAGCACCTTCTCTCTAGAATATTGAATAGACCACCACTACATGAAGATCAATCAACAATCCCATACATTTTCTTATAAAAAGATTAGAGATTATCTTTTAGGCTTGAAAGCAAAGTTAAAAGCACAAGACTCTCTCCTTTTCCTTCAACATGGAAAGGATGGTCCCTACCTCTTTTCATAAAAGTATGCAATTAACCATAGAGAAAAGCAAAGACACATAGCAAAAGCACAAAACAGGGCCTATCATATAAGCACTAAAGCTCCACTAGAGAATATCAATAAAAGACCTAAGAAAACCTATTATACTATAAGATCGAGACATGCATGGTTGGTGATTGTCTATCCTCTCAGATGATTAATTTCTTGGCATAGCAAGAGACAAATTTGTGTTCAAAAATGGGGTTTTGAAACATTAAACATTTAAGGGCCATACATTCCCCACCATTGATGTAAAGGTTAAAAGGGCAATTTGTAGCTAGACCACAATTGCACACACAAAAGATACCGTGATATAAATTAAAAAGTGACCTTTGTCTTCTTAGTGCCCAGTCAAGGTGGGTCTCAAAGAGGACATTGTTGCCAGGCAACTAGCTGGAGAAAGATATTTATGATCACTATGTACATGACTTGTGCACACTGACTAGAGAAAGTCTTTCTTAATTATGCGATGATTGCTTCCTTTTCAGTTTTTATAAATCTATTTCTTCATTTTTTATTTGGATTTGAGACTGAGCGGTGAACCCGAATGTTGATAAGAAATATATCTATTAAGAAAGATTGCATGATCTTCGAAAAAGCTTGTAAAAAGTTTCATCATTGAGGGTGTATCTAGGTAGGGCAACGGATGAAGTTCTTCGTGCGTCTATAGCCTTTCGCATGAATTGGATATAAGACAAATGCTTTATTGCCCTTTTAAACAAGCCAGTTGTAATGAGTAATTTATCTATGGCCAAATTGCAGGAGAATAGCCCAACCACTAATCAACTTTTAAATTTATCCCAACATTATCAAATTATCACAAAAGTGCCTATCTTTATTTTCTTTTCAAATCTATCCCACCGTTAATCCTCCGTCCATGGTACTTTCGTGTAGCCAATATGGATATATTTCGATAACCAGCAAACCAAAGATTTGAAAATGCTTTACAAAAAGGAAAAAAGGAATACCAAATACTTGTGAAGCAAGAAGAGGAAAAGAAAATTACATTGATGGCAGGCACCTGGACATAGACCGACATGTCGTTTTATTAAAAAAAATTGCTAACAGATAAGAACCCAATAAAATTTTTATTAAAAAAAAGCTAAAGTTCAAACGAAAACATTTAAACAACATGAATTCAAGAAATAAACACAACTGAGGTAAGAGAAAATTGTCGGGAGCAATATCTAAATCATAGATATTAGTCATTATATTTTAAGATTATGCAACATTGCCATAATGGCAGCATCTGGGCGCTACGTCACCAAGTTTTCGGCGGTTCTTTGGAAGGAAAATTATCTGCGAGATAAATTTGAAACAAAATCAAAAGGCCGTTTTTTTTTTTTTTTTGATAACATGAAAGGCGGGCATAAGTGTAGAAATTGGCTTGTAGCTCTCCATTTGTGCATGGTTAGAATTGACAAAGCATATTGTTGTTGGCACAAATAAAGACCACAAGAGAATATTTTAACAATCACACCTCGAAAATGGTGTTGGGGCCCATATCCTTTATCAAGAATTCACTAATCAATGTAAAGGTGAACTCACTGGTGATAATCATATCATCTACATATATAGGGGCGAGTAGTACACTAAAAGTGCCAAAAGTTGTGTAGGACACTACTTTGGTGATAAAAGTTTATTTTGGATCACTTAAGTGCCAACAAATTTTAAAAACAATCATTTAAGTGCCAGCGCCTATCTAATTGGTCGGAAATTTGATGTGTCATTTTTTTTATTAATTTTTGAAGTCGACGTGGCTCGTTGGAGAGTACAGCCAGCATTCAAACAACAAAACAACGTCGTTTGGTGTCTTTCCCCCAAATAAGAACCCTAAATCCCCAAATTGAGAGAGAGAGAGAGAGAGAGAGAGAGAGAGAGAGAGAGAGAGAGAGAGAGAGAGAGAGAGAGAGAGAGAGAGAGAGAGAGAGAGAAGGCATGGGCTTCTCCTCGTCATCTTCCCCAAAAACAACACCAGCAATGGCATTAGCAATGACACCAGTAGAGACACTAGCAGCGGCACCTTTGACCCCCTTTCTTCCTCCTCCGCCGCCACCCTCACCTCCTATTCTTCCCTTCACTTCTTGCTTTAGCAACAACCTTAGCCTCTCCTCACTCACTTGGTCGAGCAATTACAATGGTGGCCTAGCAATGGTGGCTGAGCGACGACGGGTGAACGACGGTGGCCGAGCGACGGTGGCCGAGCAACGGCGGGTGAACAACAAAGAAACCCTAATTTCAGTCCCCATATGAGCTATACGACGTCATTTTTGTGAGGCTATCCACGTATGATGGCAAAACAAGTCATTTCTTAAGGATGATGGAAAACAATGTCGTTTAAAAGCCATCACAACTTTTTTCTTTTTAAATATAAAAGCCACGTAATTAATTTAGGTGGAATCTCTTGCCAATGGCACCAAAGTGATCATTTTTTCTTCGATTTGGCATTTAAGTAATCCGATAGAAACTTTTGGCACTAAAGTAAGCAACGTACACAACTTTTAATATTTCTAATGTACTTTTCCCTACATATATAAGTATAGTTAAAATGTCATAATCTGAATTTTAAATGAATAACTAAGGATCCGCAATGCTGCAAAAGAAGTCATGCTTTTGGTGCTTGCTTAAAGCTATTAAAAGCTCTCTCTAATTTGCCAACATAAGACAGGTGGCTTACAGCTGACCACTTAAGCCTAGAGATTGCATTGTGCAACTGTTGTTCATCTTATTATTGTTGCAAGATGCATTAGTGTACACACCTGCCACCTGGTCATTTTTGTGACCTTAGTTATAGGAATTATATGAATTAATACTTTAGAAGTGCTCTTTTGGGGGAAAGAGGACACCTGCATATAATCTATCTCTTCGGTGCCCCCAGATGGATTCAGCTTTACTTTGTGATCTTGCTTTGTTAATAGTTTATCGCACAAGTGTGAGTAATCTTGTGACTTATTTAATATTTATGATTTTGGAGGACAGCAATTCTAGACACATATACGTTTATATCAATATTTTAATCTCAAGGCTACTAAGCAATGATATGTCTTTAACTCCTCTTTCTTCTATACAATTTGCGCATTATTCAAGAGATATTCACATTTTTATAATGTAGACCGGCCTTAAGCTCGAGGTCATGAACATTACATAAAATAGACTGGACTTTCTATATGGTATAGATAGATAGATGCAAATCGCCATATCCTCTAATAATTCGTCAAAAAAAAAAATTGACTATTTACACGCTCCCATAGCCCTAATCGACCTTTGATCGAACAATTGTATTTGCCTCTCCCTCATGTTAATTTTGAACTCAAGACAAATATAACCTATGTAGCACCGACATAGACACGCGACACGCGACACGACACGAGACGACATGACATAACACGCCGACATGTTATTTATAAAAAAAAAAAAAAAAAAGAGAATTCCAACACGTATATATATATATATATATATTATATATATGCAAAAATAAATAAATAATAATAAAAATAGCATATAATTAATTTATACTAAATATATTAATCCAACATTTGTTAATATCATTTATTATTTTAATTTGACATAGATTGAATGAGAAATTCAAAAATTACAAACGCAAAAGAGTAAATTTGAAGGAACATGTCCTATTTCCTTACATTTGTCGGAAATTAATGAGATTTCTTATAGTCTCAAATCGAGTTTGGAGTTCACAATATAGACTGGCTTGAGCTCCTCTGCAAAACAAGGTTCGAGAAAAATGAAATCTAGGATAAGAACTCTCAAAGTATGACCAAAAGCAAAGGAGATAACTAAATTCTCCATGAAAAATGTGACCGAAAGAGATAACTCGCAAGCGACGCCTACAAGAGGTGGAAAGAAGCAAAAAAAATCAAAACTTTAACTCGGTGGGGGCAGCGAAGCGACATCGGCGAGAAGAGGGGCGTTTTATCGTCACTCACGGGAAGGTCAAAACTTATAAGTGAGAAGGTTGAGAGTGAAAATTTCCTTCTTTCCCCTTTATTTTTGTTATTTTTATTATTTTTTTCATATATTTATATTTTGACCCCTCGAGTATTGGAAATTTTTAAAATTGACCTTGAGCGTGTCGGAGTCGCATGTCGGAATTTCGGACTCGCGTGTTGAAGCGTGTCGGGAAGAGTTAACCACATGTCGGATTTTCCGATACTCGTTGACGGTGTGTTAAACACGTGTCGGAGTGTCAAATACGACACAAAGGCTTCCGGAGAGTGTCGGTGCTTCTTAGGATGTAACAAGTTCTAATCGGCAAGCGGAGCAACAAGGCCTCAATTTTATTTTTTTTAACCTAATTAAGGAAACTCTCTTAGGATTATTACCCTTAATGGATGTGGATTTTAGATGGATTACGTAGCCTCGAAGATAGGAGACTTTAATCATAGCCCGAGTGCCATGGGCTGGCCCAGGCCAACGAAGCCCAGGATCACTTTGGGCGGGTCCAGGCCGATCCGATTGGGCCAGAGGCAAGCCCGCATTTCTGTTTTCTTGATGGGCGGCGGGCCTTGGCACGATCCGGTTCCAAGTCGGGTCAAAGCGAAATCGGCACTCGGGTCGGGTCTATTGTCGGTTTCTCTCACTTTTCTCTCACTTTCCGTCGCCTGCAAAATTTCTCGGGAAAATTCCGAGCGGTTGCGAAGCATCTTTCTCGCCGGAAATGGACACGAAGTCTCTGGCCAGATCGAAGAGAGCTCACTCCCTGCACCACAGCAAGAAGCACCATCCCAGCCCGAAGCCCAAGCCCCCGCCGGGGACTCCAAGCGGCGCGGCGGCGAGCGCGAGCGCGGCGCCAGGAAAGCAAGCTCCCGAGAAAGCCCAGCCGCGGCCGAAGCCGAAGCCGAAGCTGCCCTCGAATTGGGACCGCTACGAGGAGGAAGAAGAGATCGGTTCGGGCGTCGCCGAGGGTGGCGGGGTTCAGGGCTCCGATGTGCCGGCGCCGAAGAGTAAAGGGGCGGATTACCAGCACTTGATTGCCGAGGCTCAATCGCAGTCTCAATCTCAGTCCGTTTCCGATGACCCTGTTCTGGATAGTTTTGTGTCCTTGGGTGATGTTCTTCCCGGTAAAGTTCCGTGCTTGAATTTCTATTTCGTGCGCATTTGCTCGTTTCGGCATTTGATCCGGCTCCGTGTTGACTCGGAGTTGAAAAGTTGATTTGGGTAGTTACTTGTTACCTGCTGCATCAGGACCAACTACTGAATTTGATGTTTTCGGCGATTCTTGTTAGTCTTTGGAAGGAGTTGGTACTGTTTTGTAGACAGGAGGGGTGGGGTGAGGAAAGTGTAGTCATTTCATCGGTGGATGGATGTATCTATGAATGATTATGGTATTTCATGGAAAAGATTACTGATTTATACCATTTTGGGGAGGCTGGTTTTGTTGCTAATTGCATTGATACTTCTTCCGTGGCCCTCATCGAAATCTTGGCTTATGTTTCGATGTGTAACTTTCTCTCGGGTTTTGGCAGAATTTTTTGGTGGAAGAGCAAATACTTTGCTTTCAGTTAGGGGTGAGGCGGTCTTGTCGTGGGCCAATGAGGACACTTTCGTTGTGGATGATGATGGGGCAACTTCAGGTCATGAGGTACATGACCTTATTCGCTTTTGCCATTTGCTTAGTTTGACAGGTTCTTTCTTTTGAGAATTTTAGTTGCATTGCACTCGGCTCTGTCTTTGTTGAAAGAATTTGTTAGTTTGATGGGGAAGGATGGCTCTGCTTATTACTTTGGTGGGATCATGTAGATTAAAGTGATTTTCTATCTCAAGTTCTCAACCCCCTATGACTTCTGAGAAATCTGTGGTCATTGTGTGATTTGAGCAGCCTCACTCTTCACAATACACATGTTCCTGATGTTGTGTGTTAGGATCGTTGTGATTGCTTTTTCACAGCAGTGGACAAATTGTATCTCATCGTTGCCTAACTAATAGTCTCTATCAAAGTGCAAAGTAATTTTTTTAAAGATGTATGACTGTACATTTTAAGAGAAAGAGCAAGAGAGATGGAGTGGGGAAGGGAAGTGGAGCACAGGCAATAATTTTGTATGATGCAAGCTGATGTGTCTGGAGCTAGAATACGTTTCTGCCTAAAGTTATCTTAGGCCGGATGTTGTTATAATCATGATATTCTGGGGAGGCATTTTTTAAGCTTTTAGCTTCTGTAAAATGAGATAATCTGATGTTTCGTCTACTTTAATGTGCAAAACTTAACACTTTGTCTTTTAAAGTAAGCTGATTTGCTTGGAGCTAGAGTACATTTCTGCCTAAAGTTATCTTAGGCTGGATTATTTTATAATCGTGATATTTTGGGGAGGCATTGTTCAGGCTTTTAGTGTCTGTAAAATGAGATAAACTAATGTTTCGTCTACTTTTCTGGTCCATAAACTTAACACTTTATCTTTGATTCTAGTTTTTCAGTGTGATATGTCATCTACAAACTCCACTCCATTTCATGAATTCTCATGGCTTTGTGCCAGCCACTTTCATTTTTGTTGTCGTTACATTTCAAGTATGAGATCTGTCTCACTTCTGTCAAATTGCCTCCACTTAGTTTGTTGCTTCTGCTGTATGATGTATTATTCAGGCGCCATTTCTTTCCCTGAACTTGAATGCACTTGCGGAACAACTAGCAAAGGTGGACTTAGCTAAACTGCTCTTCATTGAGCCAGATCTGTTACCGCCTGAAATGGTACTTCTCCTTTCTCAACTCATCTATCTGCAGAAGTTATATAAGAATTTATTTGAATTGAATGGTGAGTGTCATGTGGCAAAGTCTTTGGGTACAAATGGGATTTGTACTTTAGCCATTCCATATTTTTGTTTGGTAATCACTTGGCAAAGAAAGAATTCAGCTATCCTGTTTTATGGTTAGAAGTTCGAATTTCTTGGGAAAGAACTGAATGGGTGATTTGAAAGTTACAGTAAGGCTTCTTTAGTTACAATGGTTTCGCTGAGGAGTGAGATTTTAATGATGACATGTTTTCTGGATAGTCACCACAAGTAACAACTTCTCACAGAAGGAAGGTTTGTGGGAGAATTATTGAGATACTGACACTGGGCTCCTAAATATTTTTAACATGAGATACAAATGACTTGTGCAAATTTAAGGCATGTCTCAGTATCCAATGTCGATACATGTACCTCTGAGATTCTCTGCCCACATGTGCTTGGTGGCAAAAAGTACCGTCTCTGTGTGGATTCAAGAAAAATCTACCTGCCCTAGATATGGTGCCTTTGTTTTGTTAATCTAAATTTATCAGGACAGGACGATTATCTTTCTGGTTCCTTGATCTTAACTTGCTTTCTGAAAGTTGATATGGGTTCATGTACTGCAGAAGTCACATGGTAGTCATAAAGGAAGTTTTGTCTGTCTAGGATCTGCTAAATGTTTGATTACTTTTTTCCCTTAGAAGTGTATGGTGGCACCTCGAGCAACAAATATCAAATACTTGCTAATATCATCTCTCACTGGTTGCAAGTTTTGCTCTGCTATATCTCGAAGTAGAATCTGATTTCATGTGATTGATTTGACAGCATACAGGCCCATACATTGCGAGCAGTGAAAAGGCCTCTGACCAAATGCAGACACACAAGACTGAAGCAGCTCAGAGTGGGTTAGAGGGACTAGCTCTTGATGATTTTGATAGGGAAGAAAGAAAAGAAGAGGAATGTAAAGAGGCTGGAACAGGCAGAAGTAAATCAGATTCAGTATCAAACTTTCCGGATGATAATATTTCTGTGGATGCTAGCGAAGTTTCTAGCTTAGGACAAACTATAGTGATAGAGTCCACAGATCAGTCAATCGAGAAATCTGATATAGACCCAGAGAAGAGAAACTCCACATTTGAGGCAGCAGCTGCAGAAGCTGAGCTCGATGCGCTTCTTAACTCTTTGAGTGAAACCAAGTCGACTGAACCATCTGGTTTTGGCTTCACTAAGTCCACCCCTGCTTTTCAAGATCAAACTCCGACATCTATGCCACAGGCCTCTGGGCGAGGCTTTATTTCCTCTGCGGCTGCACCTGTGCCTGATTCTGCTAAGATTGACGTTCTTCTTGATGATTTACTTGAAGAAACCCCGAACTTTGCCCAACAAAACACTCATCACAGTGTACTGCAAACTCAGCAGGGTGTACTGCAAGCCCAGCAGGTAAAATCTGTCACTAGATCAAAAGAATTGGACGATTTTGACTCATGGTTAGACACCATTTAGCAGTTATTTAGCCTGAGGTCTTCAATGTATGTACTATAATCCCCCTCAATTGTTATACAAGGATGATCATCCTTCTCTTTTCAAGCAAATGCTTTGTAGTGCACAGTTGGGAGTCTTTGAGTATTCGGGGCAACATCCTAGCCAAGTCCTAAGACTTGAGGACTGACGAGATGATCGATCAAGGCGTCAGTTTCGTTTAGTCTGTTCGACAACTCAGATTTTTATTTGTCTATCGGCATTAAGACTTTTTGGACAGGTCATGTCTATGGTTTAAGCAAGTTGGTCTCATTCGCAGAGGGACGGATTCCTGAACCGTGATAATTCTTCCAGTACTTCTTACCTTACAGACGCATCGCGCTGATCACGAAAGTCCCATGCAAAGCAGAAGTAACGTACCGCGTCATGAAAACGGCGCGTACAACAGTCGATTCTGATTTTTTCTTGGTAGGCATTGTGGCCAAGTTCAATGAACCGAGCTCATCTAAGCCCGAGCTCAATAGCGTGCAAGAGGCCAGTAAAGCGTTGCCCCGATTCGACTTCGTACCAACCGTGGATCGTGATCTTTGCCCCACCTGTGAGAACATTTAGAACATTTTCGAAGGGCCTGGTCGGCCTGCGCGAGCAAACGCAGTGTGCCTTTTTACAGCACGGATATCACATCACAGACAGACGCACATGAGGGACAGGACAGGCGGTTTCATCATCCACTGTACTGGTTGAGAAGAACATCCATCATGACAACTTCCGACGATGAATCATGGACGCTACGGTCAGCATGGGCCACGCTTCGCTTGATGGTCGTGAGGATCATGTCGAGGCGATTTTTCTATTAACGCAATCGATTCTCTTTTTCGCCCATCTATTTAGATATATTATCAAATTGCTGTCACGACAAATTATTCATCGAAGGGTTGATACATGTCATAACAAAAAAAATTTAAAAAAAATTTAGATGAAGTGATCAGATGAGAGGAGGCGGCGGGACGTTGCTGGCCCCGGCCACCACTGTGCGAGACAGTGGTGGGGGGCTCTTGATAATGAGACTCGCTAGTGGCTGACGAGTGCTGCGCGGCCCTCGTCGATAAGGGTGGACAGGATTTTTACTATCCTTTGTTGCGGGGGCACGGCCGGCCAGCCATGGTAGAGTGCTGTTTCATCATCATTGGCTAGTGGTAGGAGGGGGCCGCTTCCTCTCCCCCCATCAATTTTCATTTTTTCCTTTCGCTACTGTCGAAGATGGTGCATGTCACGTCAACAATATCATCATAATCGTCCGTGACGGAAGAATTCGATTGCAACGAATCAAAAATCGACAACGCAAAGGACTTGATGGTAACGAAAATGGCCCGAACATCGTACCGCGAGGAAAGAAAAAGAAGAAGAAGAAGATGATGGCCACCACCATGATGTCTGAAACTACCTTGTTCCTGACTGATTTGCTTCCCACAGTAATTCTAAATTCAAGAAGAGAAGAAGAAGAAGAAGAAGAAGATGAAGATCCTGAATTGCCTTTCCTTCTATGCAACAGCTCCTGAACCAGGAGGAACACAAAATTTTCCCTTCTATATAAGCAAAAATTCGCAGAAAAAGAAATGAAAAAAATGAAGCAATAAAATTCTTTTCCGTCAGGCAGGGACCCCATCAGAGCCAAAGAGCTCCGGCATCCTTCAGGGCCGGCACCAGCTCCCCCGTGATGTGCGCCGTCATCACCCGGTCCAGCCCCCCGAACAGCTTCCCCCCGACGAACACCGCCGGGAACTGAACGACCCCACTCCCGCCGCCGGAGATCCTCTCCAGCTCCCCCACGACGGCGGCCTCCTCCTCGTCTCCGAACTCCCGCACCGCCGGGTTGGCCCCGTGCCCCTGCAGCAGCCGGTTCACCACGTGGCTCATGCAGCAGCCCCGCTTCCCAAACACCACCACCGCGCTCTCCGCCACCGCTCGGCGCGTACTCTCGCGGACGCCCGCCGCCAGCTCCTCCTCCTCCGCCTCCGCCTCCTCCTCCTCGTCTTCCCCCCGCCGCGCCGGCCGCTGCTGCTCGCCGCCGGCCACGACGCTCGGGTTCAGCAGGAGCGCGCGGCGGCGGCGGCGGCTCCTCGGCGGGCCGCCGCCGGCGCGGACGGGGAAGAGCGACGGGTCGTAAGGGATCGCTTGCTGCATGATGTCGGGTCTCTCTCTTGGGTTTCTGAGATCGATGGGATCGTTTGCGTGAGGCTTATCGAAGGAAGGAGTGAAGGAATTCGCGTTTTGCGTTGTGTGCGAAGAGGACGAAGCAGGGGGGGAGCATATAAATGGTGGGAACGGAGGAGAGAGAAAGTAGAGAGAGAGAGAGAGGAGTGGGTGAGGATGACGTCACGCGACCAGGAGGAGGAGTGCGTCAACGGATGGTTAGGCTTTGGCCTTTTTCCTTTCGGTCGTGTCGATGACGTATGCACTGGTGTCGCTCAAAAATCGAATTTTTCTCCCATAATAAAATAAAATAAAAAGTAATTTTCTTTTCTTGTGATATTGATGTGGTCAAAGTGCGTTTTAATGAAATTACAATCGATAATGCGGCTGATTTTATTCCAATTAAGCGAAATTCGCGGCTGAAGTGATTTTCTTTATTTTGAATTTCGCTTTAGTTGCTTTATTGAGGCATCAAGCGTTTCTTTATTTATTTTTTTTTTTAAGAAAAAAAGGGACGCATGCATAAAACGGTGTCGAAATCGTGAATTACTAAACGGCATCTAATCATGTGCCTCCATGATGGGCGGTCGCATTGCTATATATGGCATCTTACTTTCACACATTATATGAGAAAAGACCGATAAGATAATTCCGCATTGGGCATATTATCCAGGGCCACACAACTCCATATTAAATTAGATAAATTTAGCAATCAACTCAAAACCGAATCCAATATTCACAAACACATCAACCCGATGATAAGATACCAAATCAAGTTGGATTACAAATACAGCAGATGCAGGCATCCCTCGACTTTAGAAGGTGCGTAATGGCTTTGATTGGATGAAAAAACGCAAGTTGACACGTCAAAATAAAGACAAAACTTGTCGACAACAAAAAAATGAAATTCAGCGAGAAATTACGTGAACCAATTAAAACCCTGTAAAATAATTTATATGATGCAATCAATTACGTAAAATTCCATTATATTAAGTTTAGTGTAAGTCGAATTGGCCAAAAAGAAGTTTTTTTAGGGCAGGGGGGAAAACGTTGGGGCATGCGTAATGTGGGCTCACGCGGTGCGCGGCGGTTTTTTCCACGCACGTCAGAAAAGAAGAGAAGGGGGCGAAGATCGGTTGACCGACAAGAAGGTTGGAGCCTTTTGAACAGAAGCGCCTTTCGACACCACATGCATACGCGATGACGTGTGCGACAACGTGTGCACGTTTCTTGGCTCGAGACAAGAAGACCAGTTAGGGTTTGCCGATTATGGGCAGCCGCTTCCACACTGCGTATATAACGCGTACGGGAAAGGGGATCCCCCCCCCCCCCCCCCCCAAAAAAAAAAAAAAAAAAAGCGGGATAGAATGGTTGTGGACAAATTCTATTATTATTTTAATCGTATTTTTTAATTGATTTTTTTATGTTCTTGTTTTGTTTTGTTTTTTTCATCTTTTCTATGTCAATCGCGACCGTGTCCAAAGGCTGGCGAAGGTTCACCTCATCTGAGGCCAATGAGGGCAGATCACAAAGGCTAGGTCGGCGGAGGAGGAGGAAGAAGAAAAAAAAAAAGAATAAAAAGTAATAATAAATTGAAAATGCATTAATAAAATTAATATAATTTGTTTGACATTAATATCGTTTATATTACATAGGACACTTGACTTTCACATTAGTGATAAGGATGTGCAAAAGAATCGATGATCACTCGGACTGTCAAAATCGAATTGGACTGGACTGGAAGCAACGGTTCCCATGAAAGCCGGTCGGGTTCTCGGTTCCGATTTAGTGAAACCAGTAAATATCGATCTAATTCTCGATTTTAGGTGTGGAAGCCTGCTCTCCCACTAGGAATATATTTTAAAAAAAAAAAGTTCATCTCAATTACATAATTATTTTTTAGTTTTTTTAACTAAATATATATGTAAATATATGCATATTTATAGATATTGAACATTAATGATGTAATAGGATTAACCCTCTACTTTTTTTTTTTTCATTTTAATAAGGAAAAAACCACAAAAAACCACAAACTTTGTCTAAAGTGACAAATTTATCCAAAACTTTTTTTTTATGACATGAAAAACTCCAAACTTTGCTAATCGTGACACATTTATCCCAAAACTTTTTTTCATGATATGAAAAACCCTGATCTTTTATCCGTGTGATATATTTACCATAGATTATAGGGCATTTTGGTCTTTTTACTTTTTAATTTATTTTTCTTTTTTTTCTTCTTCTGCTCTCTTCCCTCCACCGGCCATGGCGAAGGGAAGCCAGTGTCGGGCAAAGGGTGACTGGGTTGGGTGAGGGCCTCCCTCGCCAGGCTCTCATCGACGCAGGGTGAAGGCTGTCCTCGCCTGACGCAGGCAAGGGCAGCCCTCATCGGTGTCGGGTGAGGGCCTCCCTCGCCAGATCTGAGGAGGGCACCCTTCGCCCGACGCCGACAAGGGCTGGTGAGGGCACCTCTTACCAGAGTGGCAAGGGAGGCCCTCGCCCAACGTCAACGAGGGCAGCCCTAGCCAACGTAGGAGGGTGAACCTTGCCGAACATCGGCTTCCCTTCGCCATGGCTAGCGGAGAGAAGAGAAAATAAAAATAAAATAGGAAAAACATAAAAAAAAAAGATGAAAATGCCATTGGTGGGTAAATGTGTCGCAGTTTACAAAGTTTGGGGATTTTCATGTCACAAAAAAAAGTTTGGGGTAAATTTGTCACTTTAGGCCAAGTTTGGAATTTTTGGTGGCTTTTCTCTTATGATAATCCATTTACTTACTTTCTTAATTGAAACAAAATAAACAAACATAGAGGAATGAGATAACCAATTGAAGATTAATGTTTTAACTTTTGTGCATGTTAGGACTTTTGACATGGAATCTAATTCTCCGCATATTTCCGGTGTCGAGAAACCTAAGAGGATTGTACCATGATTTTCGAATAAATTAAATTTTTAGTTAACGAGTATTTTTTATTCATTCCGCGTTGTAGTTTTCAATCCTTAATCAAAACAAATAATTCACAATTCAACCTCAATATAAGGCCAAACAAGCTTTGGTGCTCTAATTTGGTGCTCTAAATAGAATTAGGTTCACTGTGAAAATTACTTATCGAATGCAATTTTATAAGGATTGGGGATCGATTTTATGGACCCACTCATGGACCGGACCAGCAGTCCGATTCCTGGGTGGATCCATCGAACTAATGGGTGGACCTCGGCTCCAATTTTTTGAAACTAATCCCTAGTGGGCGATCTCTGGTCCCAAGATGGGAATCGCCCACCCGAACCATGCTCATTGTAGTTAGCGATTTTTAGTCATAATTGGCCGGATTGACTATATTGGCAAATTTTCGAAATTTTTGAACTAAATTAACCAAATTAAAAGATTTAAAACTATATCAACTCAAATGCAATAGGTCTAGGACATTTTCAATAATTTTTCCTATAGATATTATATCAATAGATGAATACGTGATTTAATATTTAAATATTACAACACTTCTCTTTGCTTATAAACTAAAGTTTGGTTTAAGATTAAGGATTATGAATATATAATAAAGGATGCAAAAAAAAAAAGACCTAGCAAGATTCAAACTCAAGAATAGGGCCTTCTATTCAAATAGGATGTGAGATTTTATAGGATCATGATCAATTTATCTAAAAACTTTAGCTTATAAATGTGAAATGTGTTGTACCATATTTGGTAATATGTGTTGCCAAATTAGTACCTAGTGATGGATCCCATAAAGTAACATGAATCGTCAACTCAATCTTTTTTTAAATAACTAGGGGGCATGAGTGTGGTGTATGGAACACCATACAAGTCCAATGAATAGATTAAATTTAGACCTTTAGTATGTGAAAGTGATTTTGACCAATACCAACTTATATGCAATTTGTACGATTTGAACATATGACCTACAGTTGTTATGTTGGAAATTCTCCGTGTTCCAACCAACGGCATCAAATTGGAGATTTCTCTCCCACTCAATTTAAATGGATTTTCATAAATAAGAAAACACACATTTACACGAGGATAGAGAGATATATTAAGGATGAATTAGCGAAATTTGACCAATTGGCATCTCATGAGTGAATTTAAGGATATGCTTTTCTATATCATATGACAACGTTCAAAATTTTACTCTTTGAAATTTCTTAAGATTACTCGAATCGAGAATCGCATGTCTAGTCGACACTCTTCAATTTTCTACAATCTAAAAAATCTACCAGCACGTGGGTCACATTTAGCCGATTGAGATCATTTTCATATGAAAAGATAGATATATGAAAAAAAAATTATTTGATTTGACGATTTTTGAATCCGGGTCTACTCATTGGAAAGAGATTTGACTTTGGGGGAGCGCAGGGTCCTCACGAAGAGGGTTGGCGCGAAATTTTGCCAAGCTGGCCCTCAGCTTTTGACCGGGGAACAGGAGGGCGTCACGTCAGCGAGAGCGCCAGCAGAAGCGGCCCTTTCGACAGCCAGCAGCGGAGGAGGAAGGGTCAAATCTGACGTGGCGCGGATATTACGCAATCTCGTACCGCACCGCACCACCGCCAACGGGACAGCGGCGGGGCCTCTCCTTGTCCGCCACGTGCGCCGCGGGGAATTCTGTTTTCTCCCGACTGCAGGTTGTCGTGACTTGATAATTGGCTACAACGCCACCTGTTCCCACGCCATCCTGGGTAGCGTGCCTGATGTCACTTTGCTTTTTACCTTCTCCCTCCGTTTCATATATATATTGAAACTGATTACTTAATTTGAGTTTTAGTAACCATTATATTTTTGAAAATAATTTTTACTCATATATAAATTTTTTATTCTTAAAAAAATTTATGAGTAGTTGAATGCGTTTGGTTAATCACGTAAAAAAAAAAATTTTTTGTGATGTGAAATTTCTCTTTAATTTTTTTAGTAATTTTATTACATTCTTCTCTTCTTCTTTTTTTTCTTTTTTTCTTGCTGCGCAAGGCTTGACTCGTAGGTGAGGTCGGCCTTATCTTACCTAATGGCTAGAAAATCTTAACCTTGCCTAACCATGATGAGGTCATCAGACCTTGTCTAGCCAGTCGTCGGCCAAGACAGAAGAAGAAGAGGAAGAGAAAAAGAAAAAGAAGAAAAGAAAAGAAAAGAAAAAAACAAAAAATGTTCTAGGCTTATTTCTTGTTTCTACTTTTTGATTATGTTCAAAATTTATTCCTAGAAACTAATATGTTTCTATGAACAAAAAATTTACTTAATGAATTTCTTTTTTTTAAATTCTAAATAACAAATTAACAGAAATAATTACTATTTAACTAGTTACCAAACATATACTAAGTGTGTCAAAATTGATTGAAGACTCATTTGTTAACTAACATATAATGAGTTGGATTGTACATGGATTAGCTAGACTTTGCTAAATGGTCGATATAGATTTGAGTAATAAAGCCCAAAAAGTTATGGGTTTTTAATAGATATAAAATCCAATCCATGTGTAATGCAATCTCCATCATGATCTTATTTTTGTTATAAAAAAAATTGGAAGATAGTAAAAAAATTTCGATTTTTCACGCTTTAGAAAATTGATAAATTTAACAAATGATTTTATGTGTTTATATATATGGACTTATTGATTTCAAGAGATGTTGGATACTTGGTTAGGAAATTATGCTTGTGTTTCACCTAAACCACATGAATTTATATAGGAAAAATTATCGAAAACATACCTTGCTTGTCAACAAGCGATCGCTGATATATTCTTACTTTTAAAAGTAATGATTACATGCACGAGATTAATCTTTGAAGACCAATTTGCGCATTCACATTTACTAACATCCGGTCCATGTATTCAAAAAAATGCCATTTTCTTTTGAGATATGCCAATCCTTAAATTCACACCAATATAAACACTAAAGAATCAACTAAAAATCCAATCACTAAAACTCTAAGGTGCGCAAAGAAAGGCAATTCGGTCTCTGTAAAAATTATCAAAAACATTAGTAGTCATTGAAGTTAAAATGAGGTATGCTTCAGGTATTCCTCCTTAACGGCATTATATGGGAAAATTATCGGACGTAACTATATAATAATTCAAAAAATGTCTGGAAATTCGCGTCGGTTGATTGGGTTTTAATACGGATGCCGACCCACATCTTTCCGATATTTTTGACTAATTATTTTTCTAGATGCAGTCACATCGATATCAGATGATAGAATCCTACTTTGACCATCCGCGTGCTGACAGCATCATGACGTAGCTCCGCCACATCTCTAAATGATGAACATGTCTCGTCTCTTTCTTGGGCCCCAAACGAAAACTTACTTCTTCTTTTTTTTTTTTCTTTTCCTTTGCTGGTCTAATCAGAAAGGTCGCACCTTCTTTATGGCGTGGTCCCACTAATAATTCAAAAGGCTTTACCAAAACTAAATAAAATAAAATAATAAAAAAGAGTAAATAAATGATTCTATATGCTTTATTTTCACCTCAAGGAAAAGGCTAGAGTGCCAAAGTCCGAATTTATACAGTGTACATTGTGTATAATAATTCTAGGAGACATTATCCAATCATTCTTAATCTTATTGTCCGGATCCTAGTCCAATTCTAAACCTTTCATTTCTACCAATATGATTATGAATTTTTACATGAAATTTCATTTTAGCCATTCCGATCAATTTTCGCTTGAAATTATCGGCGTGGCGATATGTCACGTGGGACGGCTGGTGAGGACTAGACCCCCACAATATCTGTATAGTGCATCACTATTGAATGTCGAGAAGATACATATGGTCATCTCCTACTTTGCTTTTGGTGTCCTTTGCATAAAGAAAAGCAATGCCCGATGACATTTCCAATCGAAACAAGAGGTGGACAACGAATCCAACGCATGCCGATGTTTGACGAATTGCGTTTGCCGTGGAAGAAAAGAAGCGTCGTCCTCCAATTCCTGCTCAGCCGTGGAAAGACGACTTCGCTTGGACCGACTCGTGCACCGCACTGAACCCCCCACTTTATTTTGTCATGGAATGGAAAACGGTGGACTAAGAGCCACCGGTATTTTTCCGCACCTCTTTTGACGTACGTATGGTGCCCATCCGATTGGATGATCATCATTGGGGAATATACTCTTTTGCTTTCACCTGCCTTTCACTTTTCTTTCCGCTATTTTTTATGGTGATTCAGCACCCATTTCTTGTCCCGATTCGAAGAACCCATGAATGTTGCGGGGATTTTTATCTCGTTAGAGCATCTCGCTTGCTTAATGTGTGATTCATATGCCCTTTATATATATATAATTTTAATTGACGTAGGTTTTGGCCTGGTTGATTTTGTATGTGCAGCCTCCTTGTTCATCGAATTTCATGTGTATTTATATGCTCTTTATAGCATGTGATATCTTTTGTGAGATCACTAATACCTTTTCTAAAAATTTCAGATTTTAATTGAAATGGCTTGATATTTAAATATTTTATAACTCTCCTCCATGCTTAGTCTGATTTTTTACCTAATACTAAGCATGAAAATATTTCATTGGGGAGGTAACAAAGAGTCAGAACAAATTTGAATTTAGGACCTCGTACTTCGATACCATGTTGACTTTTGTAGAATATTTCAATATTAAATTACGCATTCATCCTATGACTCATTATCTCTACGTCTCTTGATTAAGTTTTTAGATTGGACTGTCCAGCAGATTTATCGTCCCCACCCAAAATTTCAAAGTGCAACTTGCAAAAATATGCACATACGTATATGTACATATATTACTCAGATTGGATTCAAGAGCCAAGGTGACATAAAAAAAAACAGACGGTTTGTTTTTCATGCACGACACCCGTAAAGTGGAAGTTTGGGTTGTCCGAGGTGACGAATTCGGACGCCTAGGTATATCGTCAGGCATGCCGCAGCAGCTAGGAACCAACCAATGCACAGAGCAGGCAGTGGAGAGCGAAGAGAGAATGGCGGGCGACAGAATGATGTCAAGACTCAAGAGAAGCAGCAGATGCAAAATGCGTGCGCGGGCGGGCGGGCGGGCGAGCGTGGGGAAGGTGGGAACCAGCTAGCAAACCGACCAAATTTGGGGCGTGGACTGCAATGGAAGCAGGATCATCGTACGACTGCTGACTACTACTCATGACTATGATTGCTGCTGGGATATCATTCTGTGGTCCAACGCATGCCACAAATTTCCTAAAGCTCTCTCTCTCACTCTCCCTGCCCTGTTCTACCCGACTCCCTCTTTACCCTTTCGATCAAACGGTTCAGCCTGCTGCCACGAATTCGGATCGAATGCTTTCCTTAACTTTCTCGTGACATCGTGTCGACGACCTTTCCAACCAACCCGGAGAAATCTGGCCTCGGCCCCTGTTTGGCAGGAGACCGAGTCAACCGCCACTGGCGAGAACATCCGAGAGCTCGTGCGGGATTCTCGTGCCGGCCCTGCATGATTCCCCCCCCGGACAGTCGCAACCGCTGAATATTACAGTGCTCATGTGGGTCCTTATATGATTCCCGCGATAGCCAGCTTCTATGACTACGTCTAGTCATAGGTTTAGGACAAAGTTTTCCCCCGTCAGACATTGGCAAGACAGCCTTACCTACCTTTTCTCCTCACAGCCACATATATTATGGAAACGTCAGCATTGACGCTCAAATCTCTGAACTAGCATCTAGAACAAGCAAACTGATCCTAAATAACTATTCAACAATGTTGACTTCATTTTGTAATTGGTTTGAGCTGACTGGTGCAGAATGTGAACATACATTGAAGGATGTCTGCATCGAAGATGATCTGGGTCTCTACTGCATACAAGTATGGATCTCTCCTGTTCATAGGGAAATCAGCTGCTCGAATATCCCTGACCACATCAAAAACCAGGATTACAAGCCAGGCAATCCGACGTCACAGGATACAGCGCCCAACTAGGACAGGATATTTCACAGCTGACTTGCTCCCCAAAAGAGCAACGATCAAAGTCACTCCATTTGCCAATCTACACCTCCATAAGTGAGCCTCTTACTGTTTCAATTTATGCAAGTTGAACCAAAATCAATCATTGAGAGAAGCGCTCAATGTGCCGAATGTGTTGCCTCACTATGAAAAAGCAAGTGATTTGTTAATTCTTCGACCTATTAAATAAATGACTTGCCGATGTACAATCACCTCGTCAAAGCGATGATTACAACCAGATTAATCAAAGCACCACCTTCGTTGGTCATGGTGAGAAAGAATTCCCTACCTTATTGAAATTACAGAAACAAAAGGACAAATAAAGAGATAAGGTATCCCGTTTGAATCTTGTTTGAGCTGTTAATATATATCCCTCCCGAAAGCATTGCTTTTCCAGAGTTCAGAAGGTCAAGAAAATTTACTTGGCATGCACAGTTGGAAGTACCCTTGTTATTGGACGAATGGAGGATTAAAACTAACCATATTGAAAATTAACCGTTTCCCCTCATTTCTTCTTACTGGTTGTGCTTGCTAATTCCATAGCCTGGAGATTAAGCAACAGATCGTCTGAATTCAGGAAGACCTTGTTGTTTGAATTTGAAATTGTATGGGCGATTTCTCTTGAAGCTTCGATCCTCCTCAGAGTGATAAATGCAGGATTATTGGCTATAGCTTGACCTATCAACTGAGCACTTGTGGCCTCACCCTGTGACATACCAAGAGAGGAAATAGATCAATCAAAGGCTGAAATAAAAGAACCATCCCAGAATAGAGGTAACTGAAGTTGCATGCCTAGGTTATTTCAGCAGGCCAAAATAGTCCAAGCTGAATCTGGATTCATACCTGTGCTCTGATGATGGCACTCTTCTTGTCTTGTTCAGCTTTCTCCACAACAAATTTAGCCCTTTCAGCTTCTTGTGCAGCCACTTGTTTGGCCTCAATGGCAGCAGTGAACTCCCTTCCAAAAGTTAGAGTAGTAATGGACACATCATCCAACGCAATATTGAAATTAGCTGCTCTCTCTGTCAATACCTTCCGTATTTCCCTACTGACAGCCTGAGACAGGATAACCAAATTCTTAGCAAATATGTTACAGAAATATATTGATAAGAATGGACCTTAACAAAGGGAGAAATAACAGACCCTGGACACATTACACAGTGATTTTGTGTTAATGGAACTCCACAGAAGCCTTACTTTAAGGGCCCGTATCATCTCAAAAACTAGAATCAAAATAAAGTCTATACATAGATAATAAAAGATCACAAAATGTACAAATTTCTAAACTTAAATAAATTAGTTTCATAAGGAAATAGAATCTGCTCCGAGGTCTGAGATCTTATGATCTAAGATTCTGAAATCCAGAACTTGATTTTAAACACCAGGCACTGCTACCATCCTAGGTACATACCAAATCCAGGACCACCGAAAAAAGGGCGAAGCGGATAGAAAGTAGAGAAGGCGCATAAATCACACTTTCAGTAAGAGAAGCAGCAGCAGCTGATGATTCAAATCACCATCAATTTCTCACTTTTTCTGGCACGTAGATGCCACAATGAAAATCGACATGCTGAACCGAAGAGAACCAAAACAGCTTGTTACCTCTCTTTGGGTAATAAGTTGGCTTGCATTGTACTGTGCGACCACTGCTTTCAAAGTTTCATGAATTATCGATGGCAAAACCCTCTCATTATAGTTTTCTCCCAGCGTACGATAGATTGTAGGCAATTGGTCAGGTACAGGACGAGTTAGGACTCGAAGTCCAATTTTGACCTACATGAAAAGAGATGCTCAATTTCAATGGGCATAAGCTTTAACATTCAAAATGATTCTAACAAAGGGTAATGATCTGGGTGAACAACCAATCTGATGCAACAACAGCCACTGGTTGCCAAACAAACATGGAACAATATAATAAATCTGACAGTCACATGCAATTGAACATTGCTGCAGAAGCTCCCACAATTGTGTGTGCCAGCAATCTTCTGTGAACTTAATCAGCACAAGTCAAGCAAAAATGATCTGTGATATTCATTTCTGGCATTAATCACGACTAATTTTCTACCTCAGCTACAATGAGTGAGAAAAGGTTCCACATGCCCTCAGGACAAAAATTGGTTGCCTTTCCTTATTTGATTGGGGAAGATGAGAGTTATCTCCCAGAAGAACAATGATGTATAAGATGGTAGAGTGACAGACCAGATTCGACCATCTACTATTGTCAACAACATGAAAAAGAAGAATATGGTCAAACGAGGTGAACGTCACATGAAAACCAATGTATCTCCGCAATCACGACATATGCATTGATAATTGTGGCCGGTAGTTAATCAATTCATATCTATAATGCAATAGAAGTTAATACTTCTACTGCTATCACTAACTAAAAGATGCCCATGGAGAAGATTCCGACAGTCCCTGACGCATGCATAATGATTAGGAAAGACCTGCCAGACTTTTCATAAAGATCTAATATCCTCATAGTCAGACAGGTTGTCTTTTCTCAGATCACAAGGTGGCCTTATATAAATGAGTTGAAAGGAAAAACTTACGTAAATACCTACTCTGCCTAATAGCGACAGTGTATTACCAATTATAAAGCAACAACAATTACCATCTGAAGGTCCCGACTTCCCGAAGTACTCTCGATCAAATGAGGTCGTGCTCGTACATCGTAGATAATTGGTCTCTCGAACCATGGTATCATTAGATGTGTCCCTTCAGGATAAACCTGTAAAATTACCAGTGAGTTCAGCATGATGAATTATCCAAACAAACCTCCATTTAGAAAACCATAGGTCTATCATTTATACTCCTCTCCTCTAAATTAGTCAAAAATTTGTAATTCACTAGCTTTAGCAGCATCTCCTGATCCCATGCATGTTACCTTCCTGGAACAATTTTTTTATCGAGAACAGCAGTAGAAGCACTAGTAAAAAAAAGAGTCAATTTTGAAACATATATCTCCATCTTTGAAGACTATATAATCCATCACCCATTTCATGATCAAGCAGTAAGGTATCACATTTCATCAAATGAGTACCAAGAATTCCTGAGAATGACCAGAACACTTTCCTAGTAAGAACCACGTGCATGCGCAACAAAATACGACAAGCGCTCTTAATGCAATAGAAAAAAAAAAGTTGAGAAAACAAACTATATGAAGAAACATTTTTGAATGCAATTCGAAGGTAGGGAAAGAGAGTAAACACATTAGCATATGCTAAAGGCATGACCAGTTTTCTATCTACAGGTTCCCATTGATATACATATGTATGTAAGAGAGAGAGAGAGAGAGAGAGAGAGAGAGAGAGAGAGAGAGAGAGAGAGAGAGAGAGAGAGTTTAGCACAAAACTACTCTCATGATACTCTAACATGAATCCTGCTAGATTAAAGAGAATTATAAGCTGTAGTGGAGGTAAATAAGTAACCTTGTCTTTAACACCACTTAGGCGGTTGAACATAATGGCTCTATGCCCTCCCTCGACATTGTAAAGACTGTTAGTGGCTCCATACAAGCCAAGACCACCGATCACTCCCAGCTTGAGCAATGCAGATGCTGCTCCACCTCCTGGCACTTTTGGAACTTTCATGTTATTGAAATTCATCTTCCTATAAGCACGAAAAAGTCAACCATAAATTCCTGCAAAGATGACAAACCTCATATCCATTTACTTTTCTCATACAAGGAACAAATAGATTAGACGGTGCAATTAAAAGAAAAGTCCACTTAGGGCCAAAATAAATCCCATTTGTAATCAGTAGCAGACGCGATGATTACACGATGTCTTTCGATCATAAATCCTGGCATGAAAGGAAACCAAATGAAACACCCCAATGCACTCTAATAGAGTGAAGCCAAAGATCTTTCCGGGCAACAGGTCAAAATTCTGACCCTAAGCTAATCCAGAGTACCAAGACCACTTCCTAAAAGTATCCTCTTCGACTACATTCTCAAATGCCCAACGTTCCACGCACCAACAACCGTAAACGGCATATTGCCAGCACCCCTTTCAACCGATTCGGCGAACAGCAACATGAGCCTAGGAAGTACAGACTCGCCAAACCAACGACCATGACACAACACAGAACATAACATAACAATGACAAGACTTATCTTGCCCACATCCATTATACGATATAGAGAGAAATTCCGACGCACATTGATCAACCCGGCGAAAAAAGAAAACGGAACGGTCGGCAAAGAAATGCCCACCAACAGCACATGCTAGTACCGTGTCCACCGAGCAACCGAAAGACAAAATTGAAACAACGCTTAAAAAAAAAGATTCCACTAGAAAATAACCAACTTGCAACTCAAATCCGGAGACCCCAAAATCGCACGACCCTCAAATTCGCTACGTGGGTCTAAACACAACCGAACTCACTTTCAGCAAATTTCAACGACGACCACGACGACGGGAATTAACAAATTGAGCAGAATAACGAGACGCAACGCACGAACTTTTTTGTACCTTCGGCTTGGTGGTGAGAAAAGCAAAGAGCTCTGTAGGGTTTATGGCTGTGATCGTAAGCTAGGTAATGGAGGAAGGGAGGGTTTTAGGGCTTCTGCTGATTAGAGTTGAGAGATGGGCTTGTGGGCCTGGAATCATATGGAAAATGGGTCAAGTTTGGTTCTTTCCCACCGTTCATTTCGATCGAATTTTGAAGATGTTTAAACCCATGAAATCCGACCCACAAAGAAAAAAAAAATGCCCATGAGATATGCTGCTAAGCTAACTATTTACCATAATCCAACGTAATACTACACAGCTTTGTTCTTATTTTTGGGTAAATTTACCGTTTAAGTACAATCGTTTGTTCGGCGTGAATTGGTTGAATCAAGCTAGGACCACGTCAATTTCAACCTCTAGATTCAGGCCGATGAAATTGCGAAAGATGGAACATTGTCGATAGGCGGTTATTGAATAGTCAATTGCATATATAGAGTTTGACGTTTTGTCTCTTTTTAGTATTTTTTGCCCTAATTGATGAACTTGAGAGGAAAAATAACATGAATGATTCTTGAACTTTGACATAATATGCAATTTTGTCATTGGACTTCTAATTAGGGGACATGAGTAAAAATAATATATCACGGAAATTCAAAATTTAATCCCCAAATGTTATTTCAAGATTCAATTCATTTTGCTCCCCTTTGTGAAGAAAAAGTGGAATGAACAGAAGAAGAACAATGACAAATCGAGGGTGTTTGTGATTTGCTAACTTCTGTATTCAGTGAATAGTTCAAGGAAGACATTCATCTAAGAGCTCAATCTTCAGCTTCTTCTCTCTTTTTCTATTTATATTGCATGATCTAAAGCAAAAGAAGAAGATGTCGTAAAACAAAATTAGCAGAAAGAAAAAGTTGTTGCTTATTCTGTTAGTAATAAAGCTTCATTTATATTCAAACATGTGGAGCCCTGAGTTACGCTTTTGATGGAGGCCAGAGTTGAGCTTCTGACTTCATCGTCTCTGTGCTTCTTAGTTGCATTAACGACTCCATATGCACCTGCAGCTGTCAACTTCTTATTCACTCATTTTCTTGTAGCAGTAGCATATTCTTCTTTTCTCTTTGATATAACAGTAACATTTACTAAATTTGCTTGTGTAGGCTTTACTTCTTCGAGCTTTGTTTCCTCATCCTCATTCACTTCCACGAGCTCTGTTTTCTTATACTTCTGATCTTTAACATCCCCGCAAATTGGGGAGGGGTAGATAACTCAAACCCAATTTGGTGCGAAGAGTAGAATGTGCTAAACGAGATAATAATTTAGTAAAGATATCAGCAAGCTGATGAATACTTGGAACATATTGAACAGCTAAGGATCCTAAGGAAACTTGTTCTCGAACAAAATGAAAATCCACTTTGATATTCTTAGTGTGAGCATGTAGAATAGGATTAACAGTAAGAGAAATAGCAGACCTGTTGTCACAAAACATAATTGTTGATGCAGACAAACATATGCCAATGTCACGAAGAACAAAGCTGACCCATGTAAGATCAGCAATAGCTGATGCAATAGCTCGATACTCAGCTTCTGTTGATGAATGAGACACTGTAGGTTGTTGCTTAGCTGACCAGGAAATGAGGTTTGAACCAAGATATGTATAGAAACCAGTGGTTGATCGCTTGGTGGTAATACATCTAGCACAATCAGTATCAGAAAAACCATATAGGTTCATGGAGCTGTTAGAATGGATGAAAATACCAAGATTAACAGTTCCCTTAACATATCGAAGAACCCTTTTAAGCTTATGAAAGTCTCCTAGTGTTGGCCGCTACATTTTTTGACATAAGAGATTTGTTGCATAGGCAAGATCATGGCGAGTTATAGTGAGGTATTGAAGTCCACCAACTAGACTGCGATACTCAAGTGGATTGGTCAAGAGAATGTTATCAGTTGCCATGATGGCTGATCTCAAAGACAAAGGAGTGGAAATAGGTTTGTAGTCTTTCATGTTAGCTCGGGTAGGAAGATCAAGAGCATACTTTGTTTGAGAAAGAAACAGATCTTGTGATGTATGTTTGGCTTCAATTCCTAGGAAGTAATGAAGGTAGCCAAGATCTTTTCTATGGAATTGAAGACTTAGAGACTTGATCAGTTTGGAAAGTAATTGATCTGAGCTACCAGTTAGCACAATATCATCTACATAGAGCAGCAAAAGTATTGTATCTAATCCATTATGAAGCACAAATAGTGAGGGATCGGTTGTGCTACAAAAGAAGTCATTTTTGAGGAGAAAATTGCTAAATTTATCAAACCAAGCACGTGGTGCTTGTCGAAGACCATATAAGGATTTCTTAAGGAGACACACATGTTGAGATTTTTGAGGGCGTGTGAAACTTGGTGGCTGCTCCATATAGACTATCTCATTTAATATTCCATGTAAGAAGGCATTTTTAACATCAAGTTGATGTATTGACCAATGCTTCATCATTACCACAGAGAGAACAATGTGAATAGTAGCATGTTTAATGACAGGACTAAATATTTCTATGAAGTCAACTCCTTCTTCTTGATGAAATCCTATAGCTACTAACCGAGCCTTGAACCTATCAAGACTCCCATTGGATGCAAGCTTAGTTTTAAACACCCATTTACACCCTATGACATTCATTTGATTAGTTCGAGAAACTAATTCCCAAGTTTGATTTTTATATAGAGCATCCATTTCATCCTACATTGCTTGATACCAGCCTTTATCTACCAATGCTGACTTAACTGATTTTGGTTCAATAGGAACCTTATATTCGGCCAAACATGCATATGTAGGATTTGGCTTTATAATCCCAGATTTTAGTTGTGTTTGCATAGGATGAACAGAGAGTGTACCTTCTGTATTAGATGGAGGATTGAACTGTACTTGAGTTATAGTGATCTCAATTGGTAGTTCAGGTGCTTGAATAAGATCTGCCCGTTCTTTAGAGGTTGAGCGCAATTGTGATTGCAAGAGATGTGAATTTTGTGACATTGCAGCAGGATCTGATGTATTGATGTGGATACTTTCCAATATTCCATTATCTTGTAAATGTCCTATATGTTCATTTGAGTGATACTTCATTTATATAGAGTTTGAGGTTATTGAATAGTCAATTGCATATATAGAGTTTGAGGTTTTGTCTCTTTTTAGTATTTTTCGCCCTAATTTATGAACTTGAGAGGAAAAATAACATGAATAATTCTTGAACTTTCACATAATATGCAATTTTGTCATTGGACTTCTAATTAGGGGACATGAGTTAAAAAAATATAGAGCCAAATTTGAAACTTCATAGAAATTCAAAATTTAATCCTCAAACGTTATTTCAAGATTCAATTCGTTTTGCTCCCCCTGCCCTCCTTCACTCAAAGCAAGTCTTAGGTATTACTCGAGATTAAATGCAATCAATTGATGAGTTCGAATAATCTCTAACCCTTAGATTATGTCTCATTTGTTGCTCAAGTCTATCCATAACTCAAAAAGAAAATCATGTTGAAATTCACCAAATTGAATCAAATGGGGCTTTTTAACTACATAATCTTATCCAAGCTCACACAAACAGGTCTTCAAGCGATGTGGCTCAAGCAGACTTGGTCACCTCCTCGTCGTGCCACGACAAAGTCGATTTAAAGAAGGAACAGGAGCTTGGTACGGAATTTAATTGGAGGTGTACGCCATTGACCTTGTATTGATAATTTTTTTTTTTTTTCGATTAACGCATGTGTATTCTCATATGGAAGACAGAGACGCACCACCTACTACGACAATATCCTAATCATTTCTCTGTACCAAATCCCCAAAGCCGACCTCACCTCCGCAGGACCTTTTGACTTCGTGATGCTTCGACGGCCATTTTTCCTAATATTTAAGGTCCGTCGAATCGGATTTGGTAACGAACGTGTGATCGGGACTTCGACGTGGAATCGTGACGAAATTCCTGGCAATTTTCAAACTTTTCCGTACGGCAGCCGCACCTCAACTTTCATGGGAGGGCGACTACCGTACGCATATGCAGACAAGTACCGCACTCAGACAGACGATGATAAGCTATGTGATAAGCTCGTTGACTTTTTTTGGGTTTTTTTTTAAATATCCCTTTGGTCAAATGAATATTTCATTAAAAAAACATTTTCCGAATCAAATTGTCTTGCGCAGAATAGACAGACCCTGAATGCGGTTCTTCAGGGAATTTGGGGTTAAATGCATCTATGGTTACGAACTTTTTTGAACGTTCACTTTTAGTACTCCAATCGTTTTCTTCCCCACATCTATAGAAAAAGTTGTGTAATTGCAAAATTAAAGTTTAAGGATGGAAAAGTAATTGAATCATAAAGTTAAGAGACTACAAAGCTTTTTGATCACTAATGCGATTGTTCATGTTGCGAATGAGTTGGGATAATGGATTTATTGAAGCAATTCAATTTGTCAAGATTTAATCACCGGTAGTGGTCCAGATTGGATGTATGTAGCTATGTCTATATTTTCCAATTTTTTTTTTTTTATTATTAGAGGGAATAATTAAAATAAAAACGATACTTCTTTCCTATATAGAATCCAAGCACATGGGCTGACGTGTCATCTTTATTTCTTTTTGTCAAGTCATTTTCGAGTTTTATTTTGCATGTTCCGCCCAAATAAGGAATTATATATTTTGCGAAAATAATTTAAGTTGGTGAACACGATGAAAATGTTGATAACATTAAATTTGGTAATAGGTGAAGATTTATGTTGGTTGCGTCATCGAAATTTATAACAGGACTGCGAAGTATATCTATATGTCATTCAAGCAATTCTTATACCAAATGTCATAAAGAACATGTTGATTAACATAAAAACAAATCTCCCCTTTTACTATATTATGTGTGCGTAAGAATTGTACGATGATTATGTATCGTCCAAGACATCCTGGTGATTAGGGAGGTGATTGGCTTGTTTTTAAGGAGAATTCCGCACGTAGAATGGAGGTTAACTCTTTTGAGTGATGGTTGTGCTGTGTGACCTCTAACAAGTTGTCATGAGCCTAATCAAACGATGTTTGTTTTCGAGTTATGTTCGTGAATCATAGGAAAACATGAATGAGCGATCTATGTCGCCATATTGAGATGTTGTTTTCTAGTAATATTGAAGCAAATTGAGTCTTAAGTCTTTCATGCAATGTTTTTATTATGTAACAACTCGTGTGACATCGCACCCTTGACCAAGTGATACTAATTGATGCTTGGTTCAACAATCGTAAGCATTCTTGCCTTTCTTTCCAATAGCTTAAATTTTTTAGAAAACGATCTGTCCCATATGGTACTAGACCACGGATCAAAGAGTGCAGATTCAACTTATGCGCGAGAGAAAACGTTAAGAAGTATGTTGTAAATACAACATTTGGCACGTAATGTCAGGATTTGAACGTTTGATCCGTCCTCTGATTCAATGTCCAACGGTGCATACGGCGAAGAAAAACATGGTGATGGTGGTCTGATCTGACTAGTCATGTCTGAAAAATAAAGTGACTTGCCAATAACCTTTACCCATGCATATTTTATGTTCGTACGAGCATATATATATATATATTGGGCTTTCTGGCTTCCATTCTCAACCAAGTTAAAGCAGGATCCCAGCAGAATCAACTCCAGAGAGAGAGAGAGAGAGAGAGAGAGAGAGAGAGAGAGGATGGAGGGAGGGAACAGTGGGCTTGAAGAGACGCCAACATGGGCAGTCTCCATCTTTTGCCTCTTCTTCTTCGTCGTCTCCTTAGTTATCGATTCTGGTCTTCACCACTTAGCTGAGGTACTTTGTTCAACTGCTGTAGGAGATCAGTAAACTTACAGATTGTTTTCTGCGCTAATTTACAGCATATCTAAGTTTACATATTGTGTACTGTCCCTCCTTTGTTGATAACTTCATGTTCTGATGTTACTGAATCGGTGGTTCTGCTGATTGTCTTAGTTTCTCAAGAAGAGGAGGAGAAAGTCTCTCAATAAAGCTCTGGCAAAAATTAAAACAGGTCAGTCCAAAATGAATCTAACAGTGACAGTAGCCTTTTTCCACAATACAGAGTTGTACATGCAACAACGTTGTTGTAGGACTATGTACTTTGGTTTTTATGACATTTAAAAGAGATGGTTTGCATTTGTTCACCGTGTACATTCAGTAGTTCATCTCAAAGCACCAATTCTTACAAATTTGTTAGCATCCATGCGTAATTTATAGGGCGAACAACTAATTATAACGTTCGATGTGGATGTGCAGAAATGATGAAAATGGGGTTCATATCGCTGCTTCTGACAATTTCAGAGATACCTATCTCGCAAATATGCGTGACGGAGGCCGTGGCAAGCTCGTTTCTTCCATGCAAGGATGCAGTGGAGTTTGCAGAACCAGCTGTTTCTTCTGCAACTCAATTGTCAGCAGCATCAGGCTTGAAGCCAGACTTCAACACCTCACTTGAAACTGCAGATGACGGATCGTTTTGCACGGCAAAGGTGGAGAAAATAGGATAAATCTCTAGAAACTAGTCATCCATTTGGGTTGTCATCATCCTTGGAGAATACCGCGCATAGTTTATTGAGAATTGTCTATAAGCCTTACTGCAGTTTCTTGGGACTCATGTAGTCATGTTAAAAAGACCTCATCTAGTCTCTCATGAATAATTTAACGTTTTTCATCTTACAAGATTCAAGCACCTTCGAATGTCAGTAATTTTTGGCTGAATAATTTGTGAACTTCATATAACATATACTTTAATGCATGAGCAACCTGAATACTGATGCTCAGAAGCATTGCCAGCCCTAGATTTCGTTACAGATAAACCCTCTTTTTCTTTTTGTACTGATTGCATGCTCTTCCTTTGGGTTGAAAAATTTTCAGGGTTTGGTTCCCTTAATTTCAAGGGATGGGGCGATGCAGCTCAACATCTTCATCTCGGTGTTGGCCGTTTTTCATGTTTCTTACTGCCTCGTTACCATGTACCTGGGAATTGCCAAGGTAATAAACGTCCTGGCAAATGATTAGAAGATCATTGCAGTGCATATTAAATTATGAACTTGTGTCCTCACATTCATGGACTCCAATAATGTGGAGCTCAAGCACGATCCGAACTAGCCACCATCTTGATCAATCATTTACTAGCGACAAAGTCGAACGGTTTCGATGAAGTGATCGATGTGTTTGGTTTTGTCAACAGATGGCAAAATGGAAGGCGTGGGAAGAAGAGACTCGAACCCTTGAGCATCAGATTGTCCATGGTAAGCTTCAACCTCCTCTACTGGTCCTTGTCTCCTGATCTCACCCCATAGATAGGGTTGCAATTTTAAGATGCAGATATTCATGTTCTGATCAAATGTGATTATTTTGAGAAATTTGTTCCTCTTACAGTAATGAAACTGGAGCTGAGCTGGGAAGCAATGATTCCCATAAATGATTTTGATAAACTCTCGGCATTACTATATTTGCTTGCAGATCCAAGGAGATTTCGGTTTACGGATCAAACGTCATTTGGGCAGCGGCATCTGAAATTCTGGAGTCGCCATTCTCTTTTACTTTGGCCAGTGAGTTCGCCGTAATCATGAGCTAAGAATTGAGTACCTCGTTAACAACTTGTGCATGCACTTCAGACCTATCAATAATTGAAATTAGCAATTTCATTCACATGTCATGATACCTATATAAGTTGCAGAGACAGCCATCACTCTCGTTGAGTGGATTATTCTATAGAACATGTTGCAAAGGCTGTCATCGCCCCATAGATAAATGAACTGAACTTGCATTCTTACTATTTGTTACAGCAGGCATACAGAACGATGTATAACCTAGGAATTGCACATTAAAGATTATGATCATGTTGCCCAACAGAGCCAAACTCAGTCTGGCCATTGATTTATGGTATCATCATCAAGTTTGGTTTCAGATTCTGGACTGAAATTATTCTTTATTATCATTGTTCAAGGTCTGTTTTATCCGACAGTTCAGAGGGTCAATATCAAAAGCTGATTACTTCACTCTCCGTCATGGATTCATCATGGTAAGAGGATGTCTTCTTCTACCTTGTATTGGCAACTCTGGGTTGAGATCTACTCATGGACGTAGCAATGATTTCTGGGCTTGAAGAGTTCGTCGATGAAGCACTACTGCACAAAAGTCCTTTTACTTCATAGTTCAAGAGATAATGAAAAAATGAAAAAGGTAGTTGTGAGTCATCACCACCATATGAGTAACCGTATTATTTTTTTTACTTGCTCCTAGGCTAATATCTCTGGAGGTAGCGATTTCAACTTTCAGAGGCTCATTAACAGAGCTTTTGATGATGATTTCAAGAAAGTGGTTGAAACCAGGTGAAATATTCCCCCCTAAGTATATGTCCGGCTTCAGACTAGATTCTGCATCTTGACTGAAAAAATGAACTAGATTTTTTATCCTTTCACTGAAACGGCGAAGTAATAATGACCATTCTTGCAGATTTTGGATTTGGATCTTCTCCATATTCTTCATATTTTTCAGTGCGCACGGTAAGACAATACCTTGCAATGTGCACAAAGCTTATGAATATGCTAAAACTCCCTTTAAATGTACAAGTAAAATGGTATTCGGTTCATAGAACTCTACTCTAAGCCAGAAGCAAAGCTATCCATTTGCTTGACTCTTTCAACCTGATTTGAGTGCAGAATTCTACAACTACTACTGGCTTCCTTTCATCCCTCTCGTGGTACGACCTGTGGTTTGTCATGTTGCTTTGTCTGTGACGAGGTGATCTGATCAAGAGAACCCTTTTCCTGTTGCTTAGACCTCATTCATCTTTTGCAGATTGTTCTAGCTGTCGGTACAAAGCTCCAAGTGATAATAACACAAATGTGCGCGCAGAGTTGCTCTGAAAATTCTGTGACTCGAGGGACCTGTCTTGTGAAGCCCAATGACGACTTGTTCTGGTTCAGACAACCTAAATGGCTCCTCCATCTCGTCCAGTTCGTCATGATCCAGGTTTGTATTGCTGTTGTCTCATCACTTCAATGAAAAAATATGATGAACAAAGCAAGCAATTTAACTCCCATGTAAAGTATAACGGGCTAAAAGAATGAGTGCCTCCATGAGTCTAGCTGCTGACATCAATGGACAACAACTAGAAACAAATAAGACAACTTCATGCTTTACATTTTTTTTCTCTTCTTTGATTTGGTTGCAGAACTCCTTTCAGCTGGCGTTCTTTGCATGGACATGGGTAAGTCTCTTCGAGCAAGGTCAATTGAAATGTTTGTTTGTTTCGATTGTTAACTGATCCTGTTTGCAATAACAGTATGAGTTTGGCCTTACATCTTGCTTCAACCAAGAAACACAAGACCTTGCCATAAGGATTTCTATCGGTGTGGCAGTGCAGATCCTGTGTGGTTATGTGACAATGCCTCTTTATGCGCTTCTCTCGCAGGTACAATTTCACAAATCCTAGAGTCTCATTCATGTCACTTATGGTTCATTCTAGGATCCAGCTTGGAGAAATGGCGAGATTGGTTTTGGTAGAGTAGAGATATGTTCTGCAAGGTGCTTGCATAATCGTTTGTGATGTTGTGTCTAAGCAGATGGGCTCCGGGATGACAAAGGCTGTGTTTTCAGACCGTGTAGTGGAAGGTCTCAGGAAATGGCACAAGGATGCGAGACACAGGCTTTCAAAGAGCAGATCGATTTCAACCATAACCTCTTCGAGACCATCTTTGTCTGACCCTTCGATTTCAGATAGGTACCTGCAAAACCAGGCCAATGAACTTACCTCAGAAACCGCCACAGGCCCTCCTTCTAGCCCTGCCAATGTAGCTGAAGATGCACTGCAATATCACCGCATCTCTAGTGCATCGATGTTCAACTCATCGACACATGAAATTACCGAGGAAGAAAGTCCAGCGATCATAAGCAAGAGGGTTGTTTACAATGGGGAGATCTCCTTTGCCAGGAGCTGGAAAGACTCGGCACACTTAAAGCAGACTGGAGATTGTGCTCTGACAACCAAAGGAGGCGTCTCTGATCAGTTCACTGGATTCGATCGCTGATGTCAAAGTTGGATGTGAATTCTGTACCTTCTGTACATGGTATAGCAGCAACTCTAAATGTACGGAGAAGTGATCTCCTTAAAGTACTGACCTTAGAGTACTGAGAAGTGATCTCCTTAAAGTAATGTTGCGTTTGGTTGTCTGGATTTCTAAACGGGATAGGACTGGATAGGATAGGATAAAAAATTCGTGGATTTCTTCATATCCCATTAATTGTTTGGTGAACTACGGATTTAAAGTTAGATATCTTCATATCCTATCAAATATACTGTTTAGTGAATTACGGATTTAAAGTCGGATATCCTTATATCTTATCCAATCTATCGTTTGGTGAACTACAGATTTAAATTCGGATATTTTAAAAATAATAACATTAGGCAAGTACAAATTTGCAGGTTTAATATTCACAAAATTATCCAAAATAATATATCTTTTTCAAATTAACAGATTCTCATCGGATTTCATAATTATGCATCGTAATAATTTTTCCGTTCCTTTAAAATAATCTTTTGGATACCCCTTCAACATCAAACATTTTTAGAAATAATCTTTTCCGTTCCTTTGAAATAATATTTTGGATACCCCCTTCAACATCAAACGTTTTTAGAATAACCTCAATTTCAATAAATTCACTTTGAAACATGAATTCTTTTTCTCTCTTACAAGTTAGATTAAGAAATATTCTAAGCTTCTTTTGTTTTGGGTATTTGCCCCTTTCCTGACTAGATTTCCAATCAAGATTATATTGAATCAACTAAGTAAAATGAGATGCTCCCATCTGCCTATGAAATTGGCTCAGATCTAGATATCTCTTTGGTAATAAACAAATAATAATCCTATTGCCTACATACGATATGGTCCCAAAGGATCACGACCCATCAAAAATAGGAACTGACTATATATACATAGGTAACAATTTGTGCTGAAAACCAAACTCACACCACACAACATCAATCAAACTAGCATTGGTCTCCACATCACACAATAGAGGATGCCTAGCCTTAAGTTACACTACTTCGACACCAATTTGCTAGGATTAGATCTAACAAACAAAGAGAAGCTGAGAAAAGATTCAGATTACACTAATTTAGCACAATCCCATGACAGCAAAGATGAAGCCTTTCAACCAAAATTGAACCCGTAAACCAAAATCCTAGCCACTCTCCATATCCCTTAAAGAATCATGTTACTTCCATACCAAAAGACTCAATAATTCTACCACTTATTGGGACTCACTTGGGCATGAAGGGAAAAACAAGAAACATAATCACAACCAAAGACAAGTTGAAAAACGATTAGACTTAAGTAACAAAGACAAGTGGAGAAAAGATTCGGATTGCACTAATTTAGCACGATCCCTTAATGACAAAGATGAAACCTTTCAACTAAAATTGGACACAGGAACCAAACCCCAGCCACTCCCCACATTCCTTAAAGAATCATGCTTCTTCCATGCCAAAAGACTCAATAATTCTTCCACTCGTCGGGACTCACTTGGACTTTCAGAAAAAGAGCAACAGAATTACAACAGGTCAAAATCAAGCACCGATATAAGCAAAATAATACAAGCACAACTACTTTAGAAATCAACGTTAGACAGAGAATGATTATTTACCTTTAAAAATTCGTTTTTTTCGTTAAATTTTGATGAGAATCGGAGAGCTATTGAGGAGAAGGCTTCAACATTGATACTTTGGAATAAGAAATCAACGTTAGAGAGAGAATGATTATTTACCTTTAAAAATTCGTCGCTTTTGTAAAATTTCGATGAGAATCGAAGAGCTATTGAGAGAAGGCTTCAACATCAATACTTTGGAAATAGAAACTTGTCTGTGGGTGAACGACGGAGAAAGAAAAAAAGCGTAGAGTTTTATATTTCAGATAAAAGAAATCCTATCCGACTTTATCCCACCCCTCGAATTTTTTTATCCGGTTTATATCCCTTCTATATCCGACTTTATCCTATCCTAGATAGCTACCAAACACGGATAGGATAAAACATATCCTATCCTGATTTTTATCTGGTATATCCGACCTTATCTTATCCTAGATAGCTACCAAACACGGATAGGGTAAAACATATCCTATCCTGATTTTTATCCGGTTGACCAAATGCAGTCTTAGAGTACATGAGCTTAGGATGTACGAACTTGCCGAACCGACAACCATGACGTAACACAACACATAACATAACATGACATTACTTATCTTGCTCACATCCATTATATGATATACAGAGAAATTCCAACGCACATCGATCAACCCGGCGAATAAAAAAAGAAAAGAAAAGGGAACGGTCAGGAAAGGAATGCCACCAACAGCACATGCTATTACCGTGGCCACCGAGTAACCGAAAGACCAAATTGAAACAACACTTGGAAAAGAAGATTCCGCTAGAAAATGACCAACTTGCAACTCAATTCAGGAGACCCCAAAATCGCACGACCCTCAAATTTGCTACGTGGGTCTAAACACAACCGAACTCACTTTTAGAACGACAGGAGTTGACAAATTGAGCAGAATGGCGAGACGCAACGCACGAACTCGTTTGTACCTTTGGCTTGGTGGTGAGGAAAGCAAGAGCTCTGTAGGGTTTATGGCTGTGATCGTAAGCTAGGCAATGGAGGAAGGGAGGGTTTTAGGGCTTCTGCGGATTAGAGATGAGAGATGGGCTCGTGGGCCTGGAATCATATGGAAAATGGGCCAAGTTTGGTTCTTTTCCACCCTTCATTTCGATCGAATTTTGAAGATGTTGAAGCCCATGAAATCCGACCCACAAAAGAAAAGCCCATGAAATTAGCTGCTAAGCTAAGCTAACTATTTACCATAATCCAACGTGATACTACACAGCTTTGTTCTTATTTTTGGGGAAATCAACCGTTTAAGTACAATCGTTCGTTTGGCGTGAGTTGGTTGAATCAAGGTAGGACCATGCTGATTTCAACCTCTAGATTCAGGCCAATGAAATTGCAAAAGATGGAACATCATTGGTAGGTGGTTATTGAATAGTCAATTACATATATAGAGTTTGTGGTTCGGTCTCTTTTTAGTATTTTTCGCCCTAATTGATGAACTTGAGAAGAAAAATGACACGAAGGATTTTTGAATTTTGACATAATATGTAATTTTGTCTTTGGACTTCTAATTAGAGGACACGGGTCAAAAAAATAAAGGGCCAAATTTGAAACTTCATGGAAATTCAAAATGTAATCCCCAAATGTTATTTCAACATTCAGTTTGTTTTGCTCCCCCCCCTCCTTCACTCAAGGAAAGTCTTAGGTTTTACTAAAGACTAGAGGCAATCAATGGATGAGTTTGAGTAATCTCTAACCCTTAGATTATGACTCATTTGTTACTCAAGTCTATCCATAACTCAAAAAGAGAGATCATGTTGAAATTCGCTCAATTGAATCAAATTGGGCTTTTTAACTACATAGCCTTATCCAAGTTCACTCAAATAGGTCTTCAAGCGATGTGGCTCAAGCAGGCCTGGTCACCTCCTTGTCGTGCCACGATAAAATCAATTGAAAAAAAGAACGGTACGAATTTGAACCGGAAGGTGTACGGCATTGACCTTGTATTGATCAATTTTTTTTTTCTTTAACTAACGCATATGTATATTTCCATGTGAAAGATAGAGACGCGTCACCTGCGACGACAATATTCTTATCATTTCTCGGTACCAAATCCCCAAAGCCGACCTCACCTCCGCAGGACCTTTTGACTTCGTGATGCTTCGATGGCCATTTTTCGTAATATTTTAAGGGTCCGTCCGCCAGGATTTGGTAAGGAACGTGTGATCGGTCGGTACTTCGAGGTGGAATCGTGACGGAATTCCTGGCAATTTTCAGACTTTTCCGTACGGAAGCCCTACCTCACCTCACCTTTCATGGAGGGCGACTGCCGTACGCATATGCAGACAAGAACCGCAACCAAACAGACGATGATAAGCTATGTGATAAGCTTGTTGACTTTTTTCGGGTTTTTTTAAAATCCCTTTGGTCAAACGAATATTTCATTAAAAAAAAAGGGTTTTCCGCATCAAAGTATCTTGCGCAGAATAAACAGATCCTGAATGTGTTTCTTCCGGGAACTTGGGGTTAAATGCATTTATGGTTTCGAACTTTTTTGAACGTTCAATTCTCGTGCTCCAATCGTTTTCTTCCCACATCTATGGAAAAAGTTGTGGGAGGTGGGTCTCCACGCTGTGCCCTATGGTTTATGCTGAGTGCTATTGGTTGTGAGGCGATTTCGCAGTCACAAAAAAAAAAAAACATGTTTAAAGATGGAAAAGTAATCGACTTGTAAAGTTTAGAGATTGCGGATGCTTTGATCGCTAATGCGGTTGTTCATGTTGTGAAGGAGTTGGGACAATGGATTTATTGAAGCAAATTAATTTGTCAAGATTTAATCACCGGTAATGGTCCATATTGGATGTATGTAGCTATGCCTATATTTTCCAATTTTTATTATTATTAGAGGGAATAATTAAAATAAAAACGATACTTCTTTCCTATATAGAATCCAAGCACATGGGCTGACGTGTCATCTTTATTTCTTTTTGTCAAGTCATTTTCGAGTTTTATTTTGCATGTACCGCCCAAATATATAATTATATATTTTGCGAAGATAATTTAAGTTGGCGAACGTGATAAAAATGTTGAATATTAAATTTGGTACTAGGTGAAGATTTACGTTGGTCGCATCATTGAAATTTATGGCTGGGCTGTCGACGTATATTTATCTGTCATTCAAGCGATTCTTATACCAAATGTCATAAAGAAAATGTTGATTAACATAAAAACAAATTTTCCCTTTTGCTATACTGTGTGTGCGTAAGAATTGTCCGATGATTATGTATCGCCCAAAACATCCTGGTGATTAGGGAGGTGATTAGCTTGTTTTCGAGTTATGTTCGTGAATCATAGGAAAACATGACTGAGCGATCTATGCTGCTGCATTGAGATGTTGTTTTCTAATAATGTTGAAGCAGATTGAGTCTTAAGTCTTTCATGCAATGTTTGTATCATGCAATAACTGGTGCGACATCGCACCCTTGATCAAGTGATATTAGTTGATGCTTGTTCAACAATCGTAAGCTTTCTTGCCTTTCTTTCCAATAGCCTAAATTTTTGAGAAAATGATCTGTCCCATATGGTACTAGAACACGGATCAAAGAGTCCAGATTCCACTTACACGCGAGAGAAAGCGTTAAGAAGTATGTTGCAAATACAACGGTTGGCACGTAATGTCAGGATTTGAACGTTTGATCCGTCCTCTGATTCCATGTCTAACAGTGCATACGGCGAAGAAAAACATGGTGATGGTGGTCTGATCTGACTAGTCATATCTGAAAAATAAAGTGATTTGCTAATAGCCTTTACCCATGCATATTTTATGCTCGTGCGGGCATATATATTGGCCTTTCTGGCTTCCATTCTCAACCAAGTTAAAGCAGGATCCCAGCGGAATCAACACCTGAGAGAGAGAAAGAGAGAGAGAGGATGGAGGGAGGGACAGTGGGCTTGAAGAGACGCCAACATGGGCGGTCTCCATCTTTTGCCTCTTCTTCTTCGTCGTCTCCTTTGTTATCGATTCTGGTCTTCACCACTTAACTGAGGTACTTTCTTCACCTGCAGTAGGAGATCAGTAAACTTAGAGATTGTTGTCTCTGCTAATTTACAGCATATTTAAGTTTACATATTGTGTACTGTCTCTCCTTTGTTGATAACTCCTTGTTCTGATGTTATTGAATTGGTGGTTCTGCTGATTGTCTTAGGTTCTCAAGAAGAGGAGGAGAAAGTCTCTCAATAAAGCTCTGGCAAAAATTAAAACAGGTCAGTCGAAAATGAATCTAACAGTAACGGTGGCCTTTTTCCACAAAACAGAGTTTTACATGCTCCAACGTTGTTGTAGGACTATGTACTTTGGTTTTTGTGACATTTAAAAGAGATGGTTTGCATTTGTTCGCCGTATAAATTCAGTAGTTCATCTCAAAGCACAAATTCTTACAAATTTGTTAGCATCCATGCGTAATTTATAGGGCGAACAACTAATTATAAAGTTTGATGTGGATGTGCAGAAATGATGAAAATGGGGTTCATATCGCTGCTTCTGACAATTTCAGAGATACCTATCTCGCGAATATGCGTGACGGAGGCCGTGGCAAGCTCGTTTCTTCCATGCAAGTGTCATGGGCCGAAAGATGGACGACCCGAGAGGTTCCCCAAAGTCGACCCCGACATTTCAGTTATATCAAAGCTTCCGCTTCCTTTCAGAGCTCCCCTCTCTTACTTTCTCTCTCAACGATCCGGGTAGCGAGCGGGTAAGCGTTCGATCGAACAAGGCTTGGCTCGGGTAGTCCAAATTCGCCCGGGTCGCCGCGGTCACGATCCCAATCGATCGGCCCGTGACAAGTGGTATCAGAGCAAAAGAGAGATCCGTTCGAGAGATCAATGAGCGCCAACTGTTCGAGGGAATGTCGAGCCAAGAAGCTGTCATGGTTGGAGAGACCGTGCAAGTCCAAGAGGACCGCGGTCGTGGAAAGAGAAGAGACGCCTCAAGGGACGTCGTAGCTGCGTTCGATGAGAAGATCGCGAATGTCCGGAGCGCTGTGCAGGAACTCATGGAAGGTCTTGACGACGTGCGAGACCGGATCATGGAAGTCGACAGTTCACTCCGCGAAGACTTCACTTCATGCATCAACGAGGCTACCGCCCCATTACACGACAAAGACGAAGCCCTTGAAGCATCGATCGATGTGTTGAAGGAGCGTGTCCAAGTCGTTGAGGAAGAAGCTCCGCGTAGGGACGAGATCGAAGCTATGAAGGCCGAGATCCAAGAGCTCAAGACCGAGCTTGCCCTGTGCAAACTAAGCATCACCAATGGTGCTGTGCCGAACCAAGCGGTGCCCAAAATCGAGGTGCCAAAGCCGAAGGAGTTCAACGGCGAACGATCCGCCAAGGAGGTGGACAACTTCGTCTGGAGCATGGAGCAATACTTTGGTGCCGTCAACATACATGACGAGTCGATCAAGGTACGAACCGCGTCCATGTTCTTGTCCGATACGGCAATGCTTTGGTGGCGCAATAGGTGTGACGAAGTTAGACGAGGCGCCAATCCCGTGTGCACGTGGGACGACTTCGTGCGAGAGTTCCAGGATTACTTTTTCCCCGAGTTCGCTCAACATGAGGCCCGTAGCAAGCTCCATCGCCTCGAGCAAAGAGGCACGGTCCGAGAGTACGTGAAGGAGTTCACCGAGCTCAAACTCCAGATTCGCAATCTGAGCGAAGAGGAGGCTCTCGGAGCGTTCATGGATGGATTGAAGCCATGGGCACTGCTCGAGTTGAAGCGGCGGGACGTGAGTAGCCTGGCGCGTGCGTTGAGCGTGGCCGAGTCGCTCGTCGACCTTACCAAGACCGAACCAAGGAGTCGACAAAGAGATTGGAGGAATGATCGACCTTGCGAGGATGAAGCTGGAAGAAACACTCCCCGGGTCGCGCATGAGCAAAGCGGCCGAACCAAAGCATGGGGAGAAGGGTCTTCCAAGCCAGCGTTCCAAAGGGGTAGACCATCGACGGACTACGCGAGTAGGTTTGATCAACCCCCGCCTTCTCCTTGTTTCATTTGCCAAGGTCCGCACTGGACCCAAAAGTGTCCGAAGAAGGGTCGAATCAACGCCCTCCTTGCCCTCGAGGAAGAAAAGGAGGAGTCCAAAGAAGATAAGCGGCAAATCCGAATTGGAGCTGTGAGGATGATCAACTCAGTCCAAGCCCGATCGCCAACAAAAGAAGAAATCGCTCCAAACACCGACATGTTCTTTGTGGAGGTCGAAGTGGGTGGCCGAACGCTCTACGCTTTGGTCGACACCGGCGCATCCAACATGTTCATGTCGACCGAGGTCGCGAAGACCTTGGGACTTCATGTGGAGCCATCCGAGAAGTCATACAAGCCGATCAATTCGGGCGACTTCCATGGCGTAGGATCAACACCCGACGTGGACGTCAAGATTGGCGGATGGAAGGGCCGAATGGCGTTCGAGGTAATCCCTCTTGACGACTATGATCTCATACTTGGCATGCAATTCTTCGAGAGTGTGGGAGCCATGATCGACATGAGGACGAAGTGCATGATGATCCTTGACAAAAAGTGCCCGTCGATGATCCCCATGATCAAAGGGGTGGTCGACACCAAGACCATCGCGTCGATCCGACGCCTCGACAAGAGCTTGAAGGCCGTCATGCGCATCAACAAGCTGACCGAGGTGAAGCCAAAGGCCAAGTTCGATCCTACTCCGACTCATGCCATGCCCATCCAAGCGCTCTTCCCCGAGGTTGAGTGTGCGCCGCGTGCTCCGTCCAAGCCGAAGACCGAGCCCCGTGCGTCCGACTTCATCATGGAAGGATGCGGCCCTTCGTTCATGAGCGTACGAGCGAAGAGAAACAAGAACAAGAAGGCTCGTGCCAAAGCCCGAAAGGCTGCCCGCCGAGCTGAGAGCGACGAGGACGTCGCTCAATTGAGTGGGGGAGAATGTCACGGGCCGAAAGATGGACGACCCGAGAGGTTCCCCAAAGTCGACCCCGACATTTCAGTTATATCAAAGCTTCCGCTTCCTTTCAGAGCTCCCCTCTCTTACTTTCTCTCTCAACGATCCGGGTAAGCGAGCGGGTAAGCGTTCGATCGAACAAGGCTTGGCTCGGGTAGTCCAAATTCGCCCGGGTCGCCGCGCGGTCACGATCCCAATCGATCGGCCCTTGACACAAGGATGCAGTGGAGTTTGTGGAACCAGCTGTCTCGTCTGCAACTCAACCGTCAGCAGCATCAGGCTTGAAGCCAGACTCCAACACCTCACTTGAAATTGCAGATGACGGATTGTTTTGCACGGCAAAGGTGGAGAAAATAGGATAAATCTCTAGAAACTAGTCATCCATTTGGGTTGTCATCATCCTTGGAGAATACCGCGCATAGTTTATTGAGAATTGTCTATAAGCCTTACTGCAGTTTCTTGGGACTCATTTAGTCATGTTAAAAAGACCTCATCCAGTCTCTCATGAATAATTTAACGTTTTTCATCTTACAAGATTCAAGCACCTTCTAATGCCAGTAATTTTTGGCTGAATAATTTGTGAGCTTCATATAACATATACTTTAATGCATGAGCAACCTGAATACTGATGCTCAGAAGCATTGCCAGCCCTAGATTTCGTTAAAGATAAACCATCTTTTTCGATTTCGTTAAAGATAAACCATCTTTTTCTTTTTGTACTGATTGCATGCCCTTCCTTTGGGTTGACAAATTTTCAGGGTTTGATTCCCTTAATTTCGAGGGATGGGGTGATGCAGCTCAACATCTTCATCTCAGTGTTGGCCGTTTTTCATGTTTTCTACTGCCTCGTTACCATGTACCTGGGAATTGCCAAGGTAATAAACGTCCTGGCAAATGATTAGAAGATCATTGCAGTGCATCTTAAATTATGAACTTGTGTCCTCACATTCATGGACTCCAATAATGTGGAGCTCAAGCACGATCCAAACTAGCCACCGTCTTGATCAATCATTTACTAGCGACAGAGTCGAATGGTTTCGATGGAGTGATCGATGTGTTTGGTTTTGTCAACAGATGGCAAAATGGAAGGCGTGGGAAGAAGAGACTCGAACCCTTGAGCATCAGATTGTTCATGGTAAGCTTCAACCTCCTCTGCTGGTCCTTGTCTTCCTGATCTCACCCCATAGATAGAGTTGCAATTTTAAGATGCAGACATTCATGTTCTGATCAAATGTGATTATTTTGAGAAATTTGTTGCTCTTACAGTAATGAAACTGAAGCTGAGCTGGGAAGCGATGATTTCCATAAATGATTTTGATATACTCTCGGCATTACTATATTTGCTTGCAGATCCAAGGAGATTTCAGTTTACAGATCAAACGTCATTTGGGCAGCGGCATCTGAAATTCTGGAGTCGCCATTCTCTTTTTCTTTGGCCAGTGAGTTCGCCGTAATCATGAGCTAAAAATTGAGTACCTCATTAACAACTTGTGCATGCACTTCAGACCTATCAATAATTGAAATAAGCAATTTCATTCACATGTCATAAATTCCTATATAAGTTGCAGAGACAGCCATCACTCTCGTTTAATGGATTATTCTATAGAACGTGTTGCAAAGGCTGCCATCGCCCCATAGATACATGAACTGAACTTGCATTCTTACTATTTGTTACAGCAGGCATACAGAACGATGTATAACCTAGGAATTACACATTAAAGATTATGATCATGTTGCCCAACAGAACCAAACTCAGTCTGGCCATTGATTTATGGTATCGTCATCAAGTCTGGTTTCGGATTCCTGACCGAAATTATTCTTTATTATAATTGTTCAAGGTCTGTTTTATCCGACAGTTCAGAGGGTCAATATCAAAAGCTGATTACTTCACTCTCCGTCATGGATTCATCATGGTAAGAGGATGTCTTCTTCTACCTTGTATTGGCAACTCTGGGTTGGAGATCTACTCATGGATGTAGCAATGATTTCTGGACTTGAAGAGTTCGTCGATGAAGCACTACTGCAAAAAGACCTTTTACTTCATAGTTCAAGAGATAATGAAAAAATGAAATAGGCAGTTGCAAGTCATCACCTCCATATTCAATGACTAACTGTATTCTTTGTTTTTACTTGCTCCTAGGCTAATACCTCTGGAGGTAGCAATTTCAACTTCCAGAAGTTCGTTAACAGAGCTTTTGATGATGATTTCAAGAAAGTGGTTGAAACCAGGTGAAATATTCCCCCCAAGTATATGTCCGGCTTCAGACTATATTCTGCATCTTGACTGACAAAATGAACGAGATTTTTTATCCTTTTACGGAAAAGGTGAAGTAATAATGACCATTCTTGCAGATTTTGGATTTGGATCTTCTCCATATTCTTCATATTTTTCGGTGCGCACGGTAAGACAATACCTTGCGATATGCACAAAGCTTGTGAATATGCTACAACTCCTTTTAAATGTTCAAGTAAAATGGTATTCAATTCATAGAACTCTAATCTAAGCCAGAAGCAAAGCTATCCATTTGCTTGACACTTTCAACCTGATTTGAGTGCAGAGTTCTACAACTACTACTGGCTTCCTTTCATCCCTCTCGTGGTATGACCCGTGGTTTGTCATGTTGCTTTGTCTGTGACAAGATGATCTGATCAAGAGAACCCTTTTCCTGTTGCTTAGGCCTCATTCATCTTTTGCAGATTGTTCTAGCTGTCAGTACAAAGCTCCAAGTGATAATAACACAAATGTGCGTGCAGAGTTGCTCTGAAAATTCTGTGACTCGAGGGACCTGTCTTGTGAAGCCCAATGACGACTTGTTCTGGTTCAGACAACCTAAATGGCTCCTCCATGTCATCCAGTTCGTCATGATCCAGGTTTGTATTGCTATTGTCTCATCACTTCAATGAAAAAAACATAATGAACAAAGCAAGCAATTTAACTCCCATGTAAAGTATAACGGGCTAAAAGAATGAGTGCCACCATGAGTCTAGCTGCTGACATCAATGGACAACAGCTAGAAACAAATAAGACAACTTCAGGCATTACATTTTCTCTTCTTTGATTTGGTTGCAGAACTCCTTTCAGCTGGCATTCTTTGCATGGACATGGGTAAGTCTCTTCGAGCAAGGTCAATTGAAACGTTTGTTTGTTTCGATTGTTAGCTGATCCTGTTTGCAATAACAGTATGAGTTTGGCCTTACATCTTGCTTCAACCAAGAAACACAAGACATTGCCATAAGGATTTCTATCGGTGTGGCAGTGCAGATCCTGTGTGGTTATGTGACAATCCCCCTTTATGCGCTTCTCTCACAGGTACAATTTCACCAATCCTAGAGTCTCATTCATGTCACTTATGGTTCATTCTAGGATCCAGCTAGGCTCTGCAAGGTGCATGCATAATCGTTTGTGATGTTGTGTCTAAGCAGATGGGCTCCGGGATGACAAAGGCTGTGCTTTCGAAGCGCGTAGTGGAAGGTCTCAGGAAATGGAACAAGGATGCAAGACACAGGCTTTCAAAGAGCAGATCGATTTCAACCATAACCTCTTCGAGACCATCTTCATCCGACACTTCAATTTCGGATAGGTACCTGCAAAACCAGCCCGATGAACTTACCTCAGAAACCGCCACAAGTCCTCCTTCTGGCCCTGCCAATGTGACTGAAGACGCACTGCAATATCATCGCATCTCTAGTGCGTCAATGCTCAACTCGTCGACACATGAAATTACGGAGGAAGAAAGTCCAGTGATCATAAGCAAGAGGGTTGTTTACGATGGGGAGATCTCCTTTGCCAGCAGCTGGAAAGACTCGGGACGCTTAAAGCAGACCGGAGATTGTACTCTGATAACCGAAGGAGACGTCTCTCATCGTTTCACTGGATTCGATCGCTGACGTCAAAGTTGGATGTGAATCCTGTACCTTCTGTACATAGTATAGCAGCAACTCTTAATGTACTGAGAAGTGATCTCCTTAAAGTACTGACCTTAAGAGTACTGAGAAGTGATCTCTTTTTCAAGGATCCTCCATTCCTTCATGTTCTTCAGATTGGGCCGGTGTAATAGTCTTGAACATTGTCTCTCTTCACGAAGACTTTTGTGCTACGGATTCTTAATTGGAACCATTCTGAAACGAATCAATAGAATTGTGGAGAGATTAGTATTGAAATTGGAGTTGGTCGAGTTACCGCCATGGGAGACGAGATGCGACTAGGGGAGAGCGGTTCGAGAGTGGATAAACTATCGGTCCTAGCCTCGGAATTATCTTTCAAGTATATGCTATTGAATAAGGAACTTGATACCTATCTTCTAGCAGCATTTTATAATAACAGTGAATCTAAATTGGAATTTCCATTGATGTTCACTCTAGCCTTGAATATTCATGAAGGTTGTGTGGCCATTTGTTATTTATAACTAATAAAGAAATATTTTCATTTTAACATATATATATTTTTTTTGGTGAAAGTTCATTTTAATATATTGATTATACACAACCTGAAAAACACAATACTTTAAAAATGACAAATATATTGTACGTATGAGCTTAACTAGTAACATGGGAGCACCCATTAACAAAATCCTATTTATAAAAAGGAATCTCGTAAGTGAGTGTTTTGTTACTCATTAAGTGCAAGATAGTCAATTGTCACATGTGGTGATAGTGTGGTGATACGAGTACATTGTAAAGAAAATCGAACAAAATACTAATGGAGAGAATATTTGTAAGAATGTATCAATCTATGCCTTCACACGAAGATCTGATTAGAGTTTTTGATATTCAGTTGTCTTATTCCCATATCAATTCATATGCATATTTCGAAACTTCAACCGCAAAATTATTATAGGAGTAAATGTCTTATACTATATCAATTTAAGATTTTTTGGGAGGTGAAATTATCCTGCAATAGATATATTATGACACCAATTTGGGATTTTTAACAGCATTTCTCCTCGTTTCACTTTACATCACTTCCGTATTTTTTTTCACCCACTCCACAAAGAATCATCAAGAGCGGAGGTGAAGGGGACTTCCAGAGCGCACAAGCATTTCCGCAGCCTCCCTCCTTCGGCGGAGCATCCCCCGCAGCGACGGCGGAGCGTAATGGGTGATGTCATTGTCTTCTTGCTCCGTCGCTGAATCCTAGAGAGGAGAGAGATGGCACTGCCGGTGGTGAAGTTAGGAACCCTCGCCGTGAAAACCTTGAGCAAACCTATCGCCAATCGGATCAAGAAACAAGCCACCCATCACCCCAAGTTCAGACAGTTCATCATGAATCTTGCCCAGGTTTTCTTTTTGATCTCTCTCTCGTTTTCGTCGCTAAAGATGCCTTCTTTATGCAATCGTCTCACATGGGTTGTATCATTTTTTGTTGTTCTGAGTCTCTGATCATTAATTTCTGCGAGCGTGATATTGGGTTTTGGACCTTTGGTCCTGTCTGTGTTCTGTTTGTGACTTTTGAGCAAGTTGGACTGCCAGCGGTAGATGATTGGGAAACCCCTGTTGTTTCCGATTAGGCAAATCACAGGTTCACCACGCAAATTCAAAGGCGCATTTACGGACGCGCAACCGATGTTGCCATACGGCCTTTGAATGAAGAGAAGGCTGTCCAGGCTGCTGCTGATCTTGCTGGTGAACTGTTTGTGTTCTCGGTATGTAACAATACTTTCCCATTTCCTATTCCTTCTCCGGATGTGCTGGCAATTGAATTTTGCAGTGATTGATGCCTGCGGGCGAACTTATCGCGAGAGGATATGAATGGAACAAAATCAGGAAACTTTTTTTGACTCTGAGATATGAATAAGAATATTTGGGTGGTGGCCTGTTTAGTTATATTGCAGCCTCAAAATCATTTGAGATTACATGATATGGTTACTTTTTGTTCTCAAGAAGGTATGGAACATGTATTTGATTAGGAGTGTATTGGATAAGTTAGGGAAATTGTTGTTCAGGTTAGTCTTTTATGCTTTTCTTGGCATTCGAGAGATTGTCACGGTTAATATTTTCGTCCCTTCATTTGGGTTACACCATAGTGCTGCTCGTTTTCCTTAAAACAGAAGTACCTTGTGAAAAAAGGTTTGCCCATGTCAACTGTATTTTTTTGTCCCTCTTGAACGTTAAGAAAATGTGGCGGAGACACATTATACTGGTCATTCTACCTGTTGGATAAGTCCAATGAATATTTGTAGCTGTTATGAGCTCTCTCTGTGATTTACTTGAATGTTCATCCTTTGCACAATAGCTTGTCAAAATGAAAGGTTGCAGTCATACAGGGTGTGCTTTACATAATTTTCAGTGAGGACCTCCGTTTTCCTCCTTTTGGAAAGTTGCTCCTACAGGGGATATATCTATCCAGTTAAATGCTAAATTGATGACTGTGCTAGCTGCAAGCATATTCAAGATACTGATTTTCTCACTGTTATGACCTCCCATTTTTTGGGTCATTCTTGTGTTCTTAAATGATTCTTGCACTTCCTCAGGTGGCTGGAGCAGCTCTTATATTCGAAGTCCAAAGAAGTTCTAGATCAGAGGCAAGAAAAGAGGAGTTGCGCAGACAGGAACTAGAGGTATCCAGCAATATGAGTTTTCCTGCTTGCTTCCCTTTTCCTTTCTCTCTCTGGGTTGTCATAGAAGTTTCTGTGAGGCTTGCCTATCAATTTGTTTTAAGCTTCATATGCATTGAAATTACATTGTATTTGGCTAATTGGCTATGTTGCAACATTCGTCAATTTACCTTTCATCAAATAAAGGTACTTGGTGTTTTATATTAGTGTCAATTGAGCAGCTGAAGGAGCATGCATGGATATAATGCCAGAAACTTTCTTATGATCCGTTATTGTCCTGAGTCACTACTATTAACTGCCAGATTTTCTTCCATATTAACTTTGCGGCACTAATACTTTCACATGGAAGTGGTGAAAGCAAATTTCTTGAGGAATGACAGAAATGTTTGTTCTGGTCTGACAAAGTTGCTTGCTACATCATATATATAGACAGCTCTGTGCTCTTTCTCCTTATTGATCCATTGTGTACCATGGCGTAGGCAATGAAAAGGAGAGACGAAGAATTAGCTAGAGAAGTTGAGCTACTTAGACAGAGATTTGAAGAACTGGATCGACTTGCCAAAGGACGTGGACTGGCTGGTATAACACAAACACGCACAACCATAAAATGAGAGTACAGGACCATCTTGATCTCTGTACTTATGGATCACACTATAACTGACCAATTTTCTGAACTCAAATATAGAACAGCTATCAGTTGGCTGGAACCTTGATTTTTTTTCACTAATTGGGTCAAGCAGATTAAACTACATTGTACCCAAATACAGAATCTATGAAGCATGATTTGAATAATTTACTCGTTTCCTTTGGCTAATATTTTTCCTTATGTTTCTGTCTGTTACTGTTCATACACCTTTTAGATTTTTGCCTGGGTGGTCGTTCTGATGATTAACGATGTCGTATTATGAATTGCATGTCATTCTTTTTACATGTGTTCTTTCTCCAGAAGGCTTCCGTGGGGATTCCTGAAAAGGGTTGGTTAGTCATCACTAAATCGTGGTAAATTCATGTCGATTGTATATGTGCGCACGTGCTTGCCTTTGTGTGTATGGACAATGGAAATCTTAAGGTCAGTTGTATTGTAAGTTGTTTGGGTTGCTAGATGGGAAGTGTTTTGACATGTAAAGATGAACACTTTTATTGATGATAACTTGTAATTTCGACATTTCTCTTATTCTATATTTGTGATGAACATGAAAAAAACTTTAGCAGTATAAATAGGACAAGGATTCTTGTCATACGGAATTCCATGGTTGGTGTTCCTCATTATCTTCTTCTGTTCAGCAATAATGGTCATCTAACCTTGACAGCCGAAATTGGAAGCATCAATGGAGCAGATTTTGGAGCTCTTGATCAAAACAATCTATATAAGTGGACTCAAGCTTTTTTTCCAGTAAAATTTCTCTAATCTTAGCATGGTTCTCTCTCACTTCGTTCCCGTATGCATCTCCTTCATCCATCACTGTATTCACAGCCTTACACACAGATTCCTTAGTCAGGCGCCCATCTTCTTCGCCTTTCTCTACTTCAACTCCAACCTTCAAGTTGTTGCCCATCATCCTCGCATTGAATATCTGATCGCCCACTTGCGGCAATAGCACTAGCTGACACTTGTTGACAAGTGCTTCAATGGTTGAGCTGCTTCCACAATGCGTAATGAAGCAACCAATGGCTGGGTGCTGAAGTATAAACTGTTGTTGGACCCAACCGCTGTGGACTATACCCCGTCCTTGAACCCTTTCTTCGAATCCCTCAGGCAAGGCTTCCTCAATTGATGATGTTCCGAAAGGTGGCTTGAGTGCTGCTAGGAAAGGCAATCCCGTAAGTTCTAAACCCAGCAGTAGTTCTTGGAATTGATCCTTCTGCATTGTGCATTCACTTCCGAATGCACAGTAAATCACCGAGCCATCCTTGAAATCTCCTAGCCACTCAACCCATTTCTCATCTAAAGCAGATGTCGGTGGCTCGGGTATGACTGGTCCAGAAAGCAAAACAGGCTTCCCAAACTGGCTTTTCAGGTACTCAATGTAGGGCTGCTCAATTTCTCGGCACGATCTAAAGCTCAGTATGTCGGACTCAACATATCCAGCGAACATACGATCTGAGAACCCGATATTGCTGCCATAAGTCTTGTACCTTATTGCGATCAGGGCTCTCGCCTCGTGGAGGTGGAGCTTGATTGATGAATTTGGGTAGCCGGCTGGGGGGACCATGTAGTCGGCCTCTGTTAACTTGTGCGCACTGAGGTGCCTCACCGGAGATAGGGTGTAGCTGACAGTTACGGGGCTGATGATGCAATAATGGACTGACTTGATCCCCAGGTCACGTGCAATGGCGGGCAGCCAGTGAGTGAAGTCATGGAAGACACAATGAGGCTTCAGGGTTTGAAGGAGTTGGCGAACCGTGGGCTCGGTGTGGTCCATGGCGGTCATGATGAGCGGGTGGAGCGGGTAGGGCACGTCGGAGGTGGTCTCTGCATCAGGAGGGAGTCCCTCCACGTGAGGGATGGCTATTGGAACGAATGTGATGAGGTCGGGATGGCGGTTGAAGTGCTCCAGCTTGGCTTGGGTCCTGGGAGGGACGAGGAAGGAGATCTTGTGGCCTTTCTTGGCTAGCTTGTTGGCAAGGTGAAGGAATGGAGTCAGGTGGCCCATTGCCAACCAGGGGTACATTGCAATGTGCAGTCTTGATTCACCCATGATGATCCTGGCCAATCCTATAGAGAATTAGAGACCTCGTAATCATGCATGACCTCAGGTATTGCCACGGCACGTTTCAAGCAAAACTTTGCAAGGATGTTGCATTTGAGGATTTGCTTGGAAAAATAAAGCAAACATGAATTACGACGGTGGCAGATGACTTTATCATAAAGCTCTCCTGTGACACGGTCGTGACCTCTTTGATCCGAGAAAGAAACATCAGATCACGAGCTATCCGTAGGATCATGCAACTTGAAGCCTCAACTGATCACATGATGTCATTTTACCTTTTAAAGACAACTGTATATAGAAAGATGGTAAGGACTAATCTCTTCTAACGATTTACTGATTTTGAATTGACATTCCATATTAAGATTAAAATTAAAAAAAGAACACTGAAAATATTCGAAACACTAAGTTGTTTATTCTAAAATGACGTTTTCTATTTCTGGGGAGTTTTCTATAAAACTTGGAAACAGAGAACTTAGCTTGAACATGCAAATCGCAAATATTTGACGTTTGATATTTCAAGATTTGGCATTTTTATAACATTATCTAAAAGCGTAAGTAGGTTGAGATGTTTTGCTAATCAATTATGGAAACTGTGGCAAGGAATTAAACGTAAGAGAGAAGAGAAACGTAATGGAACAGGAACAAGATGACATTGTAAGATTATCACATTGCAGTGCGACATGAAATTGCTGGAAACTATCCAGGAAAGAAGAAGGAAAAGCAAGAAGAATACCCGTTGGACAGAAATGTCAAAATGCACGGTGATTCTGTAGGACAAGAGAGGAAGATCAAGAGACTATTAAAGGGAGGAGGAGGGAGAGAAGGAACTGAATCTGTTATGCTGGCTATATTTTCTCCAAAATTCGTGGAAGCAGCACGGTGCAGTCTGTCATCTGTTTTTGGCAGTTGCTCCAATCCCTACATAAGTGCTTTCGGTACATTCATGTAGTCAGTCGTTATATCAACCGATATGTCACTTAAAGCTCGTGAACTGTGCGCATTTTGAGGTGAGTTAACTGACCACGGTCCGTGAATGAACGCTCGAAGGCTTCGGCCTTTTCCACCCGACCCCGCAGGTTTTCTGGATTCAATCTCTCTTCATGTAGCCATTTTTCGTAGTCATCATTTGATTCTAATTTGAAGCTCCTGTCACGTTTTGACCTCTATCGCAGCGGGTCTATGTTTAGCCCTGTTGGGAAGAAGCCAATAAAGAAATTCTCATGGCTGGCTTCAAATTCACACGCTAAAGCATTTTCATGCACTCTGGTCAATTTTCTGGCATTCTGTCAGCATACAAGACAACTACTGTTTTTGGAAAAGCTTCGTGGGAGCAAAGCCAGAATGAAGGAACCGACTATCAACCGGCTGAAAATATGTCAAATGAAAGCTTTCAAAGCTCAGCAGAATATATTTATCCCCCAATATTACAAAGCCACTTTCTTCCATTATTGATAATTTCTTGGCCATATCAAATCCATACCGACGTAGGAAACAAACTCCATGACCAAGTATGTACTTTCCCATGAGGAGGGTCGTTGACCCAAGTACAAGAAACCAGAGAAATAATCAGGATGCAAACTACATGATGTGTGTCGCAGGAAAGACAGCAGAAACCTCAGCAACACAATCTACATTTTCTTCTGAGAATTTATTGGATACAAAATATATAGCAACCAATGCATCGATTTTTTTCTGGCCAACTAGGCATCGGCGGTGTCCAGCAAGCTCTAGTGTTGAACTGAAGACCACGAATTTGCTTCAACCCAATTAAAAGCTATAGGGCTCAGAAAAGCATCAGGAATGCCGAAGGAATTGACCAAAGCGAGTGCGTGGGGTCTCAACTCGCTGCAGAGTTTAGCCACTTCCTTCCGTACAGCAGCGGCATTCTCAGTGGATAAGTAGCCATACCGCAAGAATGAAGCATCCTCTTCCATGCAAGTCAAGGCATACATGGATCTCAGCAGAGCCAGCATGTCCTGCCGATAAATACAAAGATTTGCATATTCAGTACAGCCCAAAGCACAGTGCACAAAACCGCACGCGATAAAGCACTCCAAGGCTTGTAAGTCTCGTATACTTAGCACTATAGGACAGCTTGTCATGTCATCTAATTCATAGATAAAGGGGACGAAAGCAAAAAAAAATATTCGTGGAAACAAATATCCTTCAACTCAAGGTGCATATAATACCCTCTTTCTAATGGATACCTACCCAAAATCATGGCATCATCGACAAATCAAGAACGTGTTTAATGTGCATTATAATTTTGGCTACAACGATGGGCTTTAGACATTTGCACTGAATTTTTTACTGTAGCTTCCTGAAGGCTTAACCAATAAAGTACCATAAGATTCGACACAGATATTAACATCCAACATTTCTTAGTGTTTTGGCACTTTTCACATTTATTATGATTGCGAAACCAGATGCCAGAAGAGAAGCAGATCTACTTTCCAATCAATTCCTTATTTTATCTTTTTTCATTTGAAACATAGATAGCCTACTGTGTTATTTTAGTTACATTAAATCCTATCAAACTGGCCAATAATAAACTGCTCATTCCTCAAAGTGAATGTTATGTCAGTATTGGGGAGAATAAATGCATATTTACCTTCAATGAACCAGCTGGTGAATTTTCTTCAACTTTTACAAAATTTTGCAGTACACATCGTTCTGAAAAAGCTCGACCCAAGTCTTCTGCAAGCTGGTAACTCTGGGATGGTGAAAGAAAACAATTTAAGAGAGAGAGAGAGAGAGAGAGAGAGAGAGAGAAAGAGAGAGAGGGGGGGGGGTTGTTATTTCTTCATTTCGACATAACATGTACACACCGAAAGCAATGCATGCTCTTTCCTTTCTCCTCGTGCTTGATGTTGCAATATCTCCTCAGCAAAACGATTCAATAAATCTCTCTCCCTCACATGGAAGGCATCAACCTGGAACCCGCCACTTCTAAGCACAGTGCTGGGGAGCTGCTGCGGTAGCATGGGGCATGGTCCATTCATGTGTTCTAATCCCAACCCTTTAAATGGCTTATTTCTCTTTCGAGCCGCTAGATATTCAGCAAAGAGCGTCTTGCTTATCTGAATTCACAATAGCACACATTCGACTGAGAAAACCTTTTAAGAGCACAGATAATTAGTAGGAAGTATCACCCATTGCATCGCAAGTAAAATTAAACAGAAGCAAACTACCAACTAAGATGAGTAGTTCATGCTGATAAGACAGATATAGCATGAGATGAAACAAGGTGTTACAAGCATGTAACGAATAAAAAGAAAAGGGAACAACAAAAATATCAGGGCTCCATGTCTTAACCGGTTCAATGGAGGCCTTTTCAAGTACATATAACGAGATTTAAAACGATCTTTTTGTTCATTTTCCCACTTTTTGCAGGGTGACAGATGTTTGCACCCGTCTGTGCTTACGACTCTGCAATTTTCCTTTTTGGAGAATCAAAGGTAAAAATAAACAAACAAAAAACTAGTCGAAATGCTAACTTTTGCAGTCCTAATGATGATTAAAATGAAAAAAGCTGCTTATACATATATTTTACATCCTTGGATGGCAATTCATTGTCTATTGCACTTTTAACTACTTAAGACAAAAATAGAGACCTAAGAAAAGTAGGAAACAAGAAGAAAAAGGGACCATCCCAAACATGCTCATATTTACAGAAATTACAACTAGAGGGCCGTTCAGAATAGAAGTTGCAAAGTCATGTCACCAATTTTTAACCTAACTGCCACATAAACAGTGACCAGTTAAAAGCACTCAATCTATTCTGAATTAAACACTAACAGATCCTAAACATGATTTTATATTCATTTCCCTTGGTCTCACTATCAGAAAGAAAATGAACAGCAAATCAAATAGACAAATTCACCTCATGTACTAAAGTACTTCAAAATAATTAACTTGTTTTTTCCCTTTTTGCAGTAGGAATTTAAAGGTGACAACCTGTTGCATCAAAACATTGTTGTCCCCTTCAAATGTGGACTGCACATCTTTTTCACCTTTCAAATGGCCAACACGATTTTCAGTCTTGAGGCCTTGTCCTCCACAAGCTTCACGACATTCCTGAAGAGTCCGCATGTTATGCCAGGTAAATGAAGCCTTAAAGGCGCTAGAGAGGATGTGAATGGTTTTGTTCAATTCAGGTGTCCGTTTCACGAAAATCATCTTCAAGTGGTTAGCAGAGAAACTCATTGCATATCTGCAATGGAATGGAATAATGCTCAGAACAACACAAATATATGCCAAATTGTCAAACTAGCGACTCAGAATTATGAACTTTACTGTTAGGCATTATATATTTTTAGGCTGATCATATAATAGCTAATGAAATAATGCACACCAATAAAGTTAGCGATTCAAACAAGCACTCATTAACTGATAAATTTGGCTTGACATTTCTGGTGTGCTTGTTGAATGGCAACAAGTATAAGGAACCCACAACGCTAAATACATTCTGGAAGGTTTGAACTTAAGGGTAAAAAAGGCTTAGCAATGGGGCAATTGACATATTGCAATTTTTTCTAATGCAAAACTAATGAAAGGAGGTCATATCAATTTCTAGGAATGATACAAGGTGCTGAAATAATTCATGATACATTGAAACCATGCGTCACGGCAATTAAATTAAACCATAAGGCAAAGTCACTTGATGGGAGTGACAATTATACAATAAAGTCTGCTGCAACTTGCAAATACCGTCTTTTATAGAATATTAACAATATCCAACCAATGTAGAAAACACATCTCATGACATGATATTGAAACACAGACATCCAGCTATTAATGCAATTAAAGAGAGAAAACTAACGTCTTTGCAAGGAGAGGTAAGAGTCTCCGTTGATGACTTGGATAGTCCAGCAATAGTACTTCAGGCTGGTTGGGTGCAATTGAAAATGCTCGCCTCGACAATGCATACCGTATTGCGATCGCCAAACCAATCTGATAAAATGAACATCGGATACATCATGATGCTTGCATAGCATTCACCTCCAGTCATCGCATAGTAATTCTAAAGTTAACTTGATAACCGATAAAACTCACAAAAGCACTCAACTAAAATTACCTTGGCAGAGTAAATTGCACTGGCTGCAATATTTACACGCCCAGCTGTTAATGGGGCCAAGAATGCTGCAAATCTCTGGAAAATAGAAGGGCAACTATCACTTGAGAAACTCCATTGAACATATAAAACATGCTCTCCTGCTGCTATCCAGCTCAAACATGTCAAGAAAAACAAAAAAACAAAAAAGAATGTAAGAAAGTTGTATGTCTGCAATTTTAGATGTGAATTACTTGATCAGGGTCTTTTATAGCACTAAGATATTCCCCATCTGGCGAAACGTCAGCCACTGAATTCAACAAGTTCTCCCGTGGAATCCGCACGTTATCAAACCTAATCCACCGCATTTAAGGAACTTATTAGACCATACAAAGATATGCACATGTGAGCAAAATTTGCACTGATGAACAACAAGTAATTACCATATCCGACCATTGTCCACACCATTCAGACCAATTTTATGCCCACAATCGGCTATACGTATGTTAGGACAGATGTTGCCATCTGCATCTCTTATCTGTACTATAAATGCATGGACCCCTTGATTGATCCCATTGATATTGAGCTGGGAAAAAGCCACTGTGTGCGTTGCATGCTGCACAGCCACAATAACAAGTAGATTAATAGTAAGGACACATGGTGCTTTCACTACAAAGAAATATGATAAAAAAGTAAGAGACTCTGTCATATTTCATGGCTACATAATGCAAGCAAATTTTATTTTGCGAGTAAAAGTGTCATTACATTTGCTGCTCCTCCAATCCAATATTTCTGTGCTGACTCACATGGAGTGTTAATAATAAACTCCCTGGCCCTTGGATCATATGTCGTTACTGTTTCAATGCCTCGAACCTGACAGCACAAACCCCAATAGCAAGCAATCAGTTTAAACAAAAACTCATCAAGGAATAACACACACATTGAATTCACTCATAAATAGGACCCATCAGAAAAGAGAGTCGGTCATAACATAGTTCACCAAAGTTGCATACATTACTCCCATGCCCCAATTCAGTCATCGCAAAGCAACCCTTGACCACATAATTTTCGGTGTCTCTCAACCACTTCACGTGGTGCCGCTCTGTGCCGAAAAATTGGATAGCGCCACCCCTGAAATCCCATCAAGGCAAACAGATGTAAGCATCCTTAAAATCACACTAATCTTAGGTAAAGGATACGAGACCCCAAACGGATGCACCACATTCACCTAAGCAGAAAAGTAATGCGGGACGCAGAGCAAGCGCATAAACAACATATGTAGAAAAACATAGGAGACTTACGGAGCCACGAAAGAGAGAGATTCCCACCCTCTCTGCGAAAATTGCCAGACAACGACCAGAATAAACAGAGAATTCAAGTCAATTCTCCATAATCGTACCCGACCAAGTACAGAGTTCGACAGTAATGAGTACCAACATCATGAAAATAACCATCTTGCTCCAATGCTAACTAAAAGTCAACTACCCGAGAACACAATCGCGGTTCCATCATCCAAGCAAAAACTCAAAACCACACAAGCGAGACGCACCACAAGAAGAAGTGGACCCCGAGCTTGATCGCCAGCGAGTGGTCGTATATGTTGGCCACCTCCTGCAGCGCCAAATTCCGCAGCTCGCCCTCCGCGGTGCCCGCCGTGAGCCACCCCTCGAACACGCCCCTCTCCTGCAGAAACTCGAGCCTCCTCATCGTCATCTCCCGCTGCTGCTCCATCGACTGGTTGTAGTCCGGCGCGACGAAGACCCGGCCGCCCACCCGCCGGGGGTTGAAGAGCTTGCTCTGGGTCATGAGCCCGAACAGCCAGTCCCGCTCCGCCACGTTGTGCCCGTCCAGGAGCGCCCGCATCGCGGCGACGTCGAAGGCGGCCGCCGGCTCGGCCAGCTCGGGCGGGGAGTAGTCGAGGCAGGGAGCGCCGGAAAGGGAACGGGTCTGGGGAGACGGGTCTTGGGTCAGGTGGTTCTTGATGACCCGGGCGCGCCAAAAGGCTCGATCCATCGTCGGAGGGGGGGGGGAATCGGAAGGGCTCTCGACGGAGCGAGGAGAAGGGAATCGGAGCTCCGTCGCCGGCGAACGAGAAGCGAAGTGTAATCCGGAAAGATGTTGACTTTTCCGCCTGAGAAGAACTGGCTTTAAAGGCGGGGGAAGGAGGAAGACGGAGAGGCGTGTCGGTGGGGAAACGCGGCGGTCCCGTGCCGATCCGCGGGTCTACTCACCGAACAACAATCATCCATTTGATTTTGGTAGAAGATAAATGACACCGATTTCAAAACAAATAATTAGGTAATCATAATAAAATGTCATTAATACACCTAATCTAATATAAAATCTAATCCATGAGTTTTTAAATGAGTTACTATTACAAAAAATCTCAATAATAATAAAATTGATATGTCTATAATAAATTTATTTTTCGTTAATTTTTGTAAATTGAATTAATATTATGAAAAAATCACAAATTGATATATTTGAAAATTTGGATCATGACACTTTCATCAACTATCATATATAATACAACTTATTATTTTGACAGTAGAATTTATCACAATTATACAAGTTTATATTTTTTTATGATTAAAAAATTAGTTTTGAATAAATTTATCACGTGTATAGATTTAGAATATTTGTGATACTAATTACTTTTAATTTATTCAATCTAATCTCTATAATTTTTATACAATTTTCGAATTATATCAAAATATTTAATGTCATCTTTTTAATTTTAGGACGGAGTCCCACTTATTGGTCCGATCCGATCTCGGCGCATGAAATTTCTGCGACATCCGTGGTTGATCATAACCCACGTATGTAGGAAAATGGCGGTCGATGGGGATGGTCCCGTCTCTCTCTCTCTCTCACTCTGTGTGTCGGAACATTAGCGTTTCCGAACCGGGTCGTGCGCCAACGTGATCATCTCGGGAAGTGTGCCGATTGGATATCATTTAATATTCAAAACAATATCTTTTACTAAACGGGCAACTCCTTCTAGAATATCTGACTTCTTCTTTTTTGCCGGTTCGTTTCCCCATGTTCTCCGCATTCTTAAAATAATTTATTTTTCTCTCATAATTTGTTCTATTTTGTCGGATGAGGGAGGGATTAAATTTTTTACTTTTATTTTATTGCTGCTATTATTTCATTGAAACATCTCGAATTTGAAAACCCCGGAAGGGAAATTCAGCCATTGTTTTAAACACGAGAGAAAAAAATAGGTGCCGATTTTGATTTTGACATGACTATGCTTTCTTTCACTTTTTTGGACTCTAGATCAATGTTTAAAATTGTCAACATGCCAATAATGGTGCGAGACATAACTAATCTGCATTGTCAAAGAATTAGGTAAGAAATGACAAGACGACGTGATGTTATTTCGTTAATTATGATTTTAATGTTCTTAAGGGGCATTAATTATGATGTGCCTTTCTTCAGGCCAAATACCCGAGTTGGCCCCAAAATTATGGTAGAAATTTGTGCATGTCACGTCAATAGAAGAATGAGCATTCCAATGCGATCTTGGAATAAGATATGATAGAAACATCAATATATTTAAGTACTAAACCTTAAATCTTTAGGTTAAAAATGACTGCTTCTTTTTTTTGGAAAATTCCACAATTATGACGTAATTACGGAAGACAAAGAGATGTGCTCAAAATAGACATTATCCTCCATGTTGAGACCCGCAAGATATTCATAGATCTAAAAAAAGTTAAAATAGAAGTGCCCCAATAGAGAGATTGTGTAGAATTTTGACGTTTAAATTGCGACTTTTAATTTATGAATTACTAGGTCTTCCAAACAATGATAAAATGTGTGAAAGTATTTTATATAATTTCTCATTTTTACTAGAGTAAAAAACAGAAAACTTGTACGTCTACATATTCTAGGGGACAATAATGTAGCCCTCAAAAAAACCTAGCTAGACCGAAAGACAGCTTGGGTCTTACTTTAGTTTGTTCGATCAATAAGACCGATCTTCTGTCGCAAGAAAAAACAACTTATAATTTATAATTGACCTTAATAATTGTAAATTACATATAAGTTCATGTAAATGGTGATTGATAATCGACAAAATAAATCATCTAAAGTAATCGTAAATTTGAAGGTCTCGATGATCATAACCTCTCTTGCAAAATAGTAAGCAAACTTAAAATTATTGTGACTCTCTCTGCCTCTGTTCTTAGTAAAGTTACCTAAATGATTGCAGCGTTCCTTCTAAATTTGCAATCGACGAAGCCCATCCATGAGTATTCTCCTTCATCGTGCAAATTTACAATTCCATTTCAGTAGACTTCTCAAAATGGCAGTAAATTACTAATAGATAATCGGTTACCCTCTTTTGAATATTGATCACACGAAACATATAAGTGACTTTAAATCTAATTGAGTTATACACTAATCGGTTACCGTTTGTAGAGCAGCGAATGATCGGCGAACGGGATGCCCCACTATCGAGTTGCAGAGAGAGAGAGAGAGGGGAGTGGGACTATGATTGGAGCTCGGCGACTGGGTCGCTCATCGCGGTGGCGAAGGTGAGGCCGAGCATCGACGTGCAAGGGCTTGTTGGAGTTCAAGTTTTTTTTTTGGTCAGTGCCGGAGTTCAAGTTTGAATAGTAAGTTTGTTGATTTATTGTTTTTTCTTTCTGGCTTGTGTGAATGGTGTCGTTGCATGACGATGATACGTTGTCGTTTGTGGTAAATCCTTCATACAATTCGGCATATACCGACTCCTAATTTTTTTTCCATTACACCGATTTATACAAGGCTCACTTTTTTTTTTTCAACACAAGAACCAAATATTTTTCGAACAGTTTTGGGGATAAAATGCATATTAAAAGAGATTATCCACAAACTTATCAAACCTATCTGTCAGCAACAATTTTATATGAGGAATTATTGAACCCAATCATTTATTGCTGTTATTTTTCAATTTTCTATTGAGGTCTATGTAGATGATCGATTTCTAGGTTTCGTCCTAAACCTAATTGGTTGCTTTTAATTAATTATGTAAATCAATTGTTTAATCTGCATCCAAAGGTAGGGTATTTTCCATTTTTATAGGAACTTCTATACCTACCTAATGAACAGTAATTTTTTCTTAACAAATCTCTCTCTTCTTTTTCCTGAAAAAACAGTAGAGATTTTCTCTTTGTGCGTTTGAATATAAATATCTTGCTTGGAAGTTCTTCGTTAGAGAGGGACTTGATTTGTTTGCCAGAGTTTTGTAGTGTTTCTCAGCCTGCTCGTCGATCATTTTTTTTGTAACATGAAGATATCAATGCATCTTTTGTGGAATCTAATGTACTTTTAAAGAGCGTCATCCATATCATGTGGAATAAGATCCCACAAGCTTTTTGAATCTGTTTTATCTCCGCTGATTTCGATTAGATAAGAAATATATGCTAATGATAAAGAATTAAGAAAATTTTCAATAATTTGATGTATACTATATTAACAAAGGATATCTATGAGATGATTATCTAAGATAACATGTTAGATATGCATAACTAAATAAAGATATGAAGAACCTTTTAAATATATGCATCATTATAAAAGATATGGAGAATGGAGAAAAATATCTTTAGTATCTCTAGAAAATATTTGAATATCTCCAACACAATTAAAACAAACTAGTTAGGATTACAACAAGCTCTCATTAGCTAAGTAGAACCAACATCGATACCTGACACCCAACAAGACATGACACGCCGATACCGTTTTTTTTTTTAAAAAAATTAGAGAATCCCGATACCTTAGGATGCATTGTATATTAAATATATATTTTTATATATGCATGATAAATTATCATTTTTATGATTATTTTTATCAAATTAATTTAATTCAAATTCATAAATAAATAATTAATAAAAAAAGAGCCTATAATTAATTTACATGAAAAACATTAATCTATCATTTACTATTTTAATTTGACAAATTCAGCTTCACTCCAACAAATTCATAAAATTTGGTGGGAAAAAAAAAGCAATATGCACTCTAGACTCACATGTCAAAGTGTTTCAAAAGAGAAGACCATAAAAACAAATTTCGGGAGTGAATTGTGTGTCATGGAAAGTGAGAGTTGGAAGAAAAAAGAAGACTAAGTTTTTCTTCTTCCCCAATAATATTTTCTTACATATTTACATTTTGACTCTTCATTTATTAAAAATTTTTAAAATCGATCCGTGCATGTCGGAATCATGTGTTAAAATTCTGACGAAGTGTTGGATTTTACAATACGTGTTGACTAGAGTGTCGAAGAGTAATTAAGACGACACAAATGCTCATGGAGAGTGTGGGTACTTCCTAAGCTAATTAGTTTTGGTAAAACAAGTGCCTCTGTTCTTAGCGTGCAACAATCAATGCTGGTTTGGCTCGATACATTCCTTTATGATGCTAAACTCGAAAGAGTAGACGAACAATTCGTAATGGGTGTTTATTCATGTTGTAGGTCGAGAAGGTTGCCCATTTTCATGAACAACTTGCCCAAGGACGTGACGCGCAGCCTCTCTCTCAAAAAGGCGAAATGACAAATGTTGCAATCTATCGCTCTGAGTATTCAATATTCATTGCCTTTTATCCTTTACCCCATTCCTTGTTATTCTCGTGAGATCTCTCTTTTCCTTGAATCTTTTGAGGTTCTGGATGTTAGGGGTGAGTATGGTTCTAGGGTAGAACCTAAAACCTGAGAACTGGATCGGTAGGAACCTGTAGGTTCCAGGTTCCAAGATATGTAAGGTATGCATGATAGGTTCTAGGTCCTAAAAAATGAGGAACCATTGGGTAGGTTCTAGGTTTTTAGTTAGAAGAATTTGGAACCTAAAACCTGGAACTTGGAACTTGTAACATAGAACTTAAAATAAGTTTTAATATTTTTCTTGATCCATGTCTCTGTGCGATCTTTCAATATTCCATGATGTTCAATGATGAATGTATAATCTAGAAGCACTAGTTTGATTTTCCATTTTATAGCTAAGATTCCTACTTTATTAATTTTCATATTTTTCATTTATCTTAATATAAGTTATAATTAGTAAATTGTAATATTTCAAATAATAACATAAGTGGGACCTAGGTAGACATTGGAATCTATGATAAGATAGGTTCCAAGTTTTAGGGATATACAAGGTAAGTTTCGGGTTCCAAAAAATGAGGACCTGTTCTAATAGGTAAATTTCAAGTTTCAGATGGAACGTATTTAACTTAAAACTGCTCACTTCTACTTTTATCTAGTTGAATTCCTTGCCAAGAATTCATTTTCTTCTATTGATAGTTTTGTTTATTTTGTATTCTCTTTGATGAATGACAAACTTATTTATTATTATTGCATTCATTTTCGTTTTGTTTAACTTAAAAAAAAAAAAAAACCTATTGGACCCTAGAATTTGTGACATGATAGGTTCAAGTTTCAAGTTTTGTCATGAAACCTGTGACATGATAGGTTCTAGGTTCTAGGTTCCGAAGGATAGATTCCAAGTTCTAAAAAATGCTAAACATGTGCCGGAGAGTAAGTTTCAGGTTCCAAGCAAGGAACTTGGAATCACTCATTCCTACTAGATGTGTGTTTGAATGTTGCAGGGATGGTCTGCCATCAGCCTTAAGTTCTGGACCGAGCAGGAAGGGCGCCAAGCTGTTAGGCACTTTAACAATTCCTACCTCGACACTCCCCGGATTTTCTGCTGTTCGGTTTGGGACCTAATTCCAGGAATACCAAAGGGCTCTAAATGAATTGAGTTATGATACTCTCTCTTTCAGTCGAATTCTGTGTTATCTTTACCGGTCAAGCTTCTGAATTGGCGAAGATCCCAGATTGCATGAGTAACGTCTTTCCCTTAGATGATGCTGTTTAGTGGTAAGTCTCAAGACAGTTTTGGTTTTTCAATTCATTTTGAGTTCACATCTGGATGATCTTTGTGACTTTGGGCCATCATTGGTTGGAGGTTGACGTTGGAATGATTTTGAGGATTTGGAATGGTCTCTCAAGTTTTGACGAAGTACGATGTGGATCTTTAGTATTAATGATTGAGCATATGCAGTTTGGAAGAAGAAAAGTGAAAGGACTCTTCAAGTTCTCAGTGGTTTTAGAGTCCATTTGTTTTTGCAGAAATTGAATGATAAAAATGATTGCTTGTATTTACTTGGAATAATTAATCAAGAGATAAAAACAATTATTCTCAAGAAAACGTTTTCCAACTCATTCATTTTCCGCAAAATAAATAATTTTAAGTGGGATATTATTCTTTGTAGTTCTATTTCATGTTCATTCTAGCGGAAAAACTAGGATACATGAAATGATTCATGGGATTTTGCATGATTATTGAGGTTGACGAGTGGCAAATTTCATTTTAGGAGCAAGTGATATTGATAAATTTTTGCGGAAAGTAGAGCGAACCAGACAGTATTTAACCAGAGCAAACTATGTAGTCTCAAAAAGCGTGCACTGATCAAGCCTTGGCCTCTTTCTCTTTATGCTTTTGCGTATAATGTGTTGTGTAAATCTTTTGAATCAACTCCCAATACAATGGCACAGGTATTCAGCTGAAGAAAATTACAGAACATGAGAAAATATTTCGGGGTCGTCTTTTGAGAATATGTCCCGGAAGCGAGCACGTTTCCGATAATCTAGAATCATACTATCGCCTTCTGGATGAGGGCAATGTAGATGTCTCATAAGAAGATGCATGACGACGGCCTCGCTTTTCTTCGCTTCTTCTTTGGCTTCGGAGGCTGAAGCACCACCTTGATTGCGGCATCGAAGACTGCCTTCACATTCTGCAGATGTTTATGCAGAGGACTGTACGTGAGCAGCATCAGGGCCGATGCTTTTTTGTTACATTAAAGAGGAGGAGAAGAGAACGAACCTGCTGGGTCTTAGAGCTGCACTCTATGTAAGCAGCAGCACCAATGTTCTTCTTCAGCTCCTCTCCCTGCCAAAACGTTGAATGGTTTATTTAGAGTTCATTTACGGAGGAAAAACTAACGAGAAAAGACTGAAATGAATTAGCTACGAAATTAGTTTCGCTGGATTGAAGATTTCTTCATTGGTCGATGTTGTCAACTTGCCTGTGCAGTTGTGATTGGGGTTGCGCCGGGGTGATTTATCAAGTAGTGCCTGTCTTCCCTTAAATCTGAGGACACATAACATCCAAGAGTTCACACATTGAATTTGGCTACTGGCATCAGCTAAAAGCCATGGCAAGATAAAGAGTATCTGGACTTACCCAGTTTTGTGCCCACCAGAATAATCGGCACAGTTGGGGCATAATGCCTCAGCTCGGGGATCCACTGGCCAGGAAGAAAAGCCGAGAATGTCAGATCATAAGCAGGGAGACTAAATGGATCGTATGGACTGTGTTATAAGGAAGACAGTTTACCTTCTTGGCGATGTTTTCATAACTTGCTTTGCTGATGAGGGAAAATGCTAACAGGAAGACATCAGCTCCTCTGTAACTCAAAGGCCTCAGCCTGTTGTAATCCTCCTGTCCTGCAAGCAAGATGAGAAAAGCCCAAATCAAATAAATTTTACCTCGAGTCAAATTCATTTGAGAGCTTCAGCTTCGTTGATAGAAATAATTATAGGCCCTGTCTATTATCAAATGTGTGATGATTCAACACGACAGTTTCCTGAATACATAGAAATGCAGAGTAATTGGTTTGCATAAGCAACTGTTTCTTAATCAAACTAAATTTTCCTCTAATCTGCTCTATCATATCATTCACACGACTGTCAGTTATATCTCAATAAAAGCTAAGCACATGGTCAGATACAAAGGTTAAATTTGATTTGTGAAATTCTAACTATATTCTAGCACCAGAAGAGACAGGTAATTCACAGATTAGGAGCACTCCTAGCAGTCTAAAGGGACAGCAAAATCATATAATTGGTAATTATGTAATGCCTGAATAATGAAAGTTAGTTACAAGAATTTTCATGAAACAAGTGCAGACACTCACCAGCAGTATCCCACAGCCCAAGGTTAACTGTGCTTCCATCTACCACCACATTGGCACTGAAGTTGTCAAACACAGTAGGCACATAATCCTACAACATGGCAAAAGAAGACGTCTAATTGTTTGCAAAATATTCTTGATCGATAAAAAAAAAATACTGCACAACCATATCAAAATTCAGTATTCACAGAAGTCCTACAAGGAGACATGAAAATTGAAGGCCAGGATCACATCAGACCGTGGGGAAGGTGTTGCTGGTGTAAGAGATGAGCATGCATGTCTTCCCAACAGCTCCATCGCCAACAGTCACGCACTTGATGAATCTCGCTGTACTCATTCTACTTTTCTTCTTCCGTCTTGAAAAAACAAAAATGTCTTCTCTCTCTACTCTAAATCGACTCTCTTCGTGATAGACAAAGAAAAGGGATGGAAGTGGGAGGAGAGTTTCAAATTCGAATAGGATTGGAGGGGAGGTGGGAATTTATTAAGCTCGAGAATATTGAGCACCCACTTTAGCAGCAAAACTAAATTCCTCCTCTTTCTTTATCTTTATCTTTATCTTCTGTATCTTTCTGTACAATGATGATTGCATAAAGGAAAAGCTTTCTGTTTCTTTAAGGGGAAGTACAGAGGCATTGGACGACAAAAGTGGTGGTGTTTGGTGCTGGTTGTTAGTTGGATTAAGTGTTGGGCAAGGGAAGTGACTTAAATGATGAACATGGAAGAAGAAATCATTGTAACAATACCTTGCTTAATTAGCAAATACAATATGATGAATACCCTACAACAGGATTTGCGGACAAAGACAGTGGGACTAGGACAGCGAATGGAACATCATGGGAATGTCTTCGCCTGGTGGATCTTGTTAGTTATTTGTGGACAAAAACAGTAAGGACTAGGACAAAGATTATAGGAATTTCTTCACCTTGTAGGTCTGGTTAGTTAGGGTTTTGCATTGGATTCTGGTTGGGCTAATCTACCCCTAAAAGAAGCCCATGACACTTGTCAATGTGTAGGCCCAAAGCAAGAACATGACCCGGCAGACCCATGACTCTGCTTTCCCTTTCTGATAATCAAAATTGTTAGTTAGGGTTCCCTGCAAACTTTTGCTGTACTGTACTAACTTTCGTTATTCAGGCATTGTACTAACTTTCATTATTCAGTCATTACATACTTCCAAGTTGCATGATTTTGCTGTCAAATTAGGTCCTCCGTGTCGAAGCTCTAAACTTTTCCCTCAATATATCACTTTGGCCTATCTCGGACCGTTGGGAAAACTTTAGAGAGAGAAGTTCTTTGGGAGAGAATGTTCTATTGCTTTCCTTGTATTGGGTTTATGGGATAACACAAATGAGGGGAGAAAACTCCAATATTTACTTGAGCTTCTTTCATTGCAACTGTAAAACTCCCATTATCTAAGGTAGAGGATTTAATCTCCATATCTAATAGGGGTGTGTAAAAGAATAGGGACCCGCCTAGACTGCTCGGAACTAGATTGGAATCACTCAGAATCAATGGTTCTTAAGGGAACCGGTCCGGTTCTCGGTTCCAATTTATGGAAACCGGTGAGTACCGGTCCGGTTCCCGATTATATGGGCGGATCCACCTACCCGTCCACCCGAATCGAACCGTTTATATTATAATAATATATTAATTTTTAATATTAAAAAATTTTGAAATTAGAAAATCTAAAATTTAGGGCTACAATCACCATCTTATCTCAATTTACTACTCTTCTACTCTATTTCGTCTCTCTTAGTTCAAAATCTCCCCAAGCTCCCTCTTCCTCTCCGATTTATCTCCGATCTACTTATCTCCCTTTATGTCGTAGTTCGAACTTGGTGAAACAGTGAGTTAATTCTCTTTTCCTCCCTTAAACTTGAACTCTCTCTCTATGTTGTCGCCACCTCCGCACTCAGTGTCACTATCGTCCTCTTCGTTGTTGGGCTCATCCTGCTTCTACCTCCCCTCTTCCTCCTCCCCCTCCTCAGGCTTCTCTCTATCATCATTTCGGGGACGGGAAAACTCTAGGTCTAAGAACGGCTCATCGTTCCCATTGTCCTCCTCATTGTCGGTCTCGAGGGAGGAGTGGGAGGCCACGGAGGCGGTGGCCAAGATGGTGGTGGTGGTCGAGACAAAAGCGGACTCGAGGGTCGCGACTAATTGAAGGCGAAAAAGGGAAGATGTGGAGATTGGACCGATTCTATGGATCCACTTGGGAATTGGACCGGACCGGCGGTCCGGTTCTCAGGTGGATCCATGCAATTAGCGGACAGTTCCCAATTCAAATTTTTGAGAACCGATTTTTAGTGGGCGGTTCCCGGTTCTAGGTCGGGAACCGCCCGCCCGAACCATGTATACCCCTAATATCTAGAACTTATTCCTATTAATTGCAAGAATTCTATAGAATACAAGCATACATTTTCAACATAGCCTCCAAAAATATTTTGGAGTACTCATAAAACTCAAGACTTGCTTGGTCATCTAGGCCACCTCCTTGGCCTACCATGCCTTAAATCTCCGGTCGATTCACCAAGACACTAGTCACTATGGCCCTCATATCATCCATGCTTGAATAGTTAGATCAACACTATTGAGAATGGCAAAATTAGTAATAAAAAGTAACTTTTTTTAAATATGGTAACAAGATCAAGAAATTGTTATTTACTAATTAACTTTTTTTTCCTCACTCTTTTGTTTTTCTAGATTAGATAAATACAAAATTTACTTGTTTAAACTGTGGCATCAGTTTGATATTAGATGCAACAAACCCTATCTTACAAGTCTTCAATTGAAAGAAGCCAAATCCAACCAAGATTGTGTTTCCCTTTTCAAAGAACATAATTAACTTAATAAAGAAGGAATTGTTAGATATCGTTGCCCTAGAATTGAACTCTTTCTTTCTATGATTGACCTAAACCCTAATCAACAATCTTCAAGATATATATTCTGTCCTACCTTGACATAATCTTTACATGTCCACTTAAAACACAACTTGACCCATTCTAAATCACTTTCTTTTTAGTGCCCTTCGAATTTATATACACACAGATATGAAATTTGAATCTCATGACAACTCTATCCAAGGTAGGATTTCTTTAAGCAAACGAAACGTAAATATAAGTATTCGTATTCTCTTCTTGATCTCTTTCTCGATCTCTTTCTCCGTCGTCTTGATGCAGCACCCATGCATAGGCCGATCAACAATGGCATAGGCGGCACGCACGCGGCCTGCGCCTCGTGCAAGCACCAAAGGAAGAAGTGCGACGACAAGTGCGTGCTGTCTCCTTACTTCCCCGCGGAGAAATCCGTGGAATTCCAAGCCGTGCACGGGGTGTACGGCGTCAGCAACGTGACCAAGATGGTGCTTGCCGTGCGCGAGCAGGATCGGCGGCAGGTCGCCGACTCACTCATCTGGGAGGCCAGGCACCGGCAGCAGGACCCGGTCCACGGCGCGTTCGGGGAGTACCAAAGGATACAAAACGAGCTCCAATACTACAAGAGCTTGCTCCAGAAACAAGCGATCCAATCGCAACGCTTGCGAGGGGAGCTCAGCAAGAGAAGCCACGGCATGGCGCGAAGCTTTGGCAGGTGGAACAACAAGTGCACGAACGCGATGGCGTTCGACCCTGGGACGAGCATGAATACCATGGCGAGTTTTGGGGGAGGGATTGCTCATGGCACCGCTATGAATAGTACCGTACGCGCGCGACAGCGGCAGCTGCATAATCGATTCGATTCCATATCAGGGGCAGAGTTCAGAAGATTTGAAACAAGAAAGAGAGATTGCTTCTGGCCTCCCACTCCAACAAGAAGATATTAATGGGTTTAATCAACACTACTTTCTCTCAGGTAATTTATGCCGTCCGAGTTTTCTATTCTATTCGATTCCCCGATCGCGATAGCAGTACTAGGAAGTTTTCGGGAGCGTACCCCAAATTAGTAAATTAATGCACAACTTCTGTGAATAAATCAGGGATGCACGCACAATAATCTCCAGATGGTTTCATTGCTTGCTTCGACGATCGATTAGGGTTTTGGTACATTCTCTTGCTGGCTAATCGTATGTAGCTTCTTTCACTGATGTTACAGGTACATAGGAAGAACCTGGATCGGAAATTTGATGATAATATCCATGGATGGACGGTGGACGACCCGAAGAATTTCCAACTTTCTTGTTATTCTCTGGGGTTGTCGGAGGGTTCTTTCGAATTATAGCGATAGTTATACGACCTTTTACAGTTTCTATTCTTTATTTATCTGCTTGGTTTTCCTAAATTATTGTCTCTATGCAGCTGAATGCATTCGGAGAATAGGCGCTAGCATAGTTCTGAGTTTGTAAAGTCTGTCTTGAGTTCAATTTTACATATTTTGTATTGGTACTTTTTAGATTTGCTCATCTGCTGATGATGGTGCATGGGCAAATCACCAGGCCATATGCATCGAATTGATCTAGGGCGCGCATGATAAAATTTTTACTTATCTATTTTTTTTGTTTATCTGTTCCCTGGATTAGATTTGGAACAGAAATCCGTTTGTTAACACAATTTGATTTTTCTATCTCTAAAACAGATTTCTATTCCAGAAATAGATTTGAAGAATAAATTAGAAGCTAAAATTTTTAACTTCTTAATTTCTGAAATAGAAATTGAGAAATCAATTTCTGGCCAGAAATCAATTTATGTTCCAGAAATTTTGTCGTGCGCACCTTAGTGACCAATTTTACTCGATTTTCAACTACATGCGAAGGGAAGACGGGAAATCAAGAAAACTAACTCTAAATATACTACGACCTATAATCAAGACATGTTTGGAATGATATGAAGCATCCTCCATTACTTATATACTCTATATATATGGGATTCTAGGTGATTCTTTTAACCTAACTTTTCACTCATCACTTGTTCATTTTGCCTTTTAAACATTAAGCCATGATCACAACTTTGTAACCATGTGGGGAGACATAAGATCTAAGTGAGATTATTCAAGTGTTTTAAAGGAGTGCATGTTCTATTTATGTTCCAAAACAATGCAATTTTCTCTATTCTAAACTTATTTATGAAATAGAAATTTGTATGATGACATATTTTTATTTTTCTATTTCTAGAATAAATTTTTAGTCCTACTCTTATGATCGCTTGTCCTCTCTACTAGTCGACCACCCAACTGCCGTCCACTGATCGGAGAAATTCCGTGTCGTTATCAAATATAATTTTATTTTAGGAATATAAATTTTGTATTGTTATTAAATACGAATTTTTACTTAGAAACTTATCTAGGAATTAAAATAGAAAATTCTATTTCTCTTTCAGAAATCAATTTATGGGCAAAATAATTATCATTGCTCAAGAGACTTGATCCACCCAAATATGACCTATAATCGACAAGTGATAGACTTGTTCTTTCAAAGTCATGGATGTACAAAAAGTTATTGACATCAAAACATTATTTTTTTATTCCTGTTGCTAGGGTTTGAATCTTGGACTCGGGCACTCTCAAGTCCACCTCTGGCTAGTTATGTTTATCGCCATTATTTCATGATTGTATCTTTTTGTTGATAAGTGTCGTTGTAACTTTTTATGGTTGCAAAATAGGACTAAGAAGTTATTTCTTCTGAAGATAGAAGAAAGTTATCTTTTTAAACTTGTAATCGTTGATTGTGAGTTTTAAATAGCCATACTTCTTGTAAAGACCCCCAATCAATCACAATCTCAACAATCTTTGCAAATTTATCTTTTATCTTTCATCTCCTTACCAAAGTCAAATTTATCTTTCATCTTTCATCTGCTTATCAAAGTAAAAAGCCTTCAAGTGGCCCACTTTTCAAGAACCAGATTAAGGGGTGGATCAGGCCCAATGCGGACTATGCTCACCCCTAATCCATAATGCCTTTTTCTTAGTTGGGTTTCCAATCCATCCCAAGCCTTTCGTATTCTTGTCCAAAATTAACAAAGAACCATTCATATTCATAATACGAGGTGGGGCTTGACGTCATCATCCACTGGAGCATGATCGAGGTGAAAGAAGGGTTTCCAATCCATTTCAAGCCTTTCATATTCCTGTCCAAAATTAACAAAGAATCATTCATATTCACAATACAGGGTTAGTCGACATTTGCGACGACCACTGAAGCGGAAGCAACAACGATCAAGGCAGAGGCTTGGGAGGATAAAGTGTCGCCTTGAAGTATATCCACGAATGGTGGGATTGTTTGATGAGTGAAGTCGTCGTGATTTTTCCTTCTTTCTTGATTTAGCAGACATTGAATATCAAAACAATTAAAATCAATATCTAGATCTTAAATCCAAAATTGATCTTTTCCGATAAGATTGATTGGCATGAAATCAAATATATCTTTTTTAAATACTTTTCACACACGATCCTGTTTTCCATAAAATGCCCACATAAGGTTGAAAAATTCATAATTCAAATAGTCAAAGATAAATGTCTATTAATCCATAAACAAATTACTTTCTGAAATCGAATCTTGTTCATTTTGGGTAGTCTAAGTTTCCTTCTTTGCAAGTTTAAATGTTTATTTTTTTATACCAAAAAAAAAGTTTGTCTTTCCTTTATGCATTTAGCTTTTTTTTTTTTTTTTTTTTAACTAAAACAGACTTAAGTTTACTCAGATCATTTGGATCGTTGGAGCATTTAAGTTAAGCTTTTCTTGAGATCGATTGCTCACTTTCTTACTTGATCATAGAGAGAGAAAATAATAGAGAAAGAAGCTTTAGGAGGATGGAACTTTGTATTATTGAAATGGTTTGAATGATTATAATGAGGGGCACCTCTTTTAATACTAGTAGCCAATTAGAAGCCCTTGAATGAGGTTACTCAGGGGATGAATCGAAAAACCATTGATTGATTTTCGATCGATGAATGGTTATAATGAACGAGATCGCATCTCTAGACCTATCAACTACCACCGACATTTATGAGAGAATTCTAGAACTCAGCGCAATTATCGTTTCGCCCGTCTCTAAGAACATTTTAGAAGCCCTAGGGGAAACCTAGATGAATTTGATGATTTTTATCGAACCAGTACAATCCTTTGGTCACAGGAACCTCGCGACCATGACACATTCACATATGTTCTTTTACTATTATAAGCAAAAACTCATGAATTTTTTTTTTTAAAAATAAAGATATGAATTGGCTAAATTTTCTCTAAAGAGAGCTTAAAATGGACTTTTTTCAAATAAGAATCTGGAGTGGCGATTTAATTTTCAATAATGGCCCAAACTCACCGGCCAACAAAATCTTTGTAGGCTGGCAACTAAAGTAAGGGCAATTTATCCATGTCAATTTTTTTTTCTTTTCTTTTCTTTCCTTTTCTTGTGCTCTTTCTTCATCTACTTCAGTCCTTCATATTCCGCAATCTCCTCCTTGAAGTTCCTCTCTCTTGCCGTCGACTTTGTCCACCACTGCCTTCGACAGCAACTCCAGCAACTTTGTCTTCGGATGGAGGTTGATCTAAGCCCTATGATCAAGCACACTGACCGCTTCCTTGCCCAGGCTAGTGGCGCCTGGCCGATGTGGATGCCATCATGCTAGAGAAGGTAGAGAACACGGACGCTAACCTTCGCCATTAGTCCCTAGTGATATTGATGAAGGGGTTGATGAACTTGCAGGAGCGGCTGCTGGCGATGGCAATGGTGGGGCTATGGGCGGTCAAGTCGGGTACATCGGGCTGACAATCAGTCCGGCGAACGCGTTTGGGTGGGCCTATGTGAACTATTAGCCCAACACGGGAATGTAGCTCTTCATAAACTGGATTTGCCTAGTTGAGGGTGCGGCTTTAGCCGGTTGGGCATTCAGGCCTTTTGTTCCCACCCAGAAAGCCGAGGAAACAATGGCTTGCAAAGAACAAAGAAGCAAAGGGATTTGTTGTCTTTTTGGTGGATTATTATTCCTTGATTTCTTCACCTTGTTGGAGGATAATCAAATTCGAAGGGACAAATCCCAACCGTCAAAATCCCAACTGCCGTCAACATGTGCATGCTTTGGTGTTTGCACTCTAGAGCAGTGAGAATGAAAATTGAACAAAATGAACTAAATTAGGAGATTATGCTTTACGATTCATGATGGTAAATCAACTCTAGCACCAATCATGTGCCTCCACCCTTGATTTGTTTGAGGAGGAGAGAGCCCGAAAAAGATGAAAAAAAGGCAAGAAAGACAAAATTTTCATAGACCAAATTGCCCCTACTTTAATTGTTTAATAGCAAAATTTTCACTAACCAGTGAGTTTGGATCTTTATTTAAAACTAAATAGTCATTTCAATAACTCTTTTTTGAAAAAATAAAGATACTTTGTATACTCATTTAAAATTTTCCTAAAGATTATGGATCAATCTTTGTGTGGAAACTAAAACGAACCCCTTTAACGTGAGAATCACGAAAATTTCTGAGGTGCATCAAATCATCTTAAAATTCACATGAAATTTACCTTAAAATTGATTTTGGACCATCTTGGTTGACTTGACGCTTAAGGCTCCACAGGTCAAGCGAACCAAAATTCCACGGCATGGGGACGATGATCTTCGAATGACCTTCGCGACTTTAGGAGGACACGAAACTCCTCGGATCGAAATGGCCGCAGCCGTCGGAGCGACTCGTCTCCGACCCAACGGCCTCGTCTCTCTCATCTCCGCCTGCTTCGTTGTGGCCTCCTCTTGCGCTTCCCTTCATCCCGACGCGCGTCTCCTCGGCGTTCACCCACTGGGTACTAGTTCTATCTCTCTTTTTGGGCGTTTACCTGTCCGTGTGCCGTAGGGATCTTGTGGGTTTTGACAAATTTTGCATCTTGTGGGGAGATTGAGTTCTGGGTAAGTGGAGCCTGATCTTTTCGTACTTGGAAACGTCGAAAGCTCGAAACTTTTAGGTGCTTTGTGTGTTCCCTCTTATTGAGAGCAGGTTTGAGTAGGTTGCGGAATAGGCAAGATCTTCAAATGGCGTGAAATATCTTGTTTTATCTGCTTTTGATTTTCGAGTTTCTATTTTTTTTTTGTTGGTTTATTTGAATTTTGCAGATGAGAAATTTTATGCAGCGGAGGTGATCAAATGCAGGGACGGCTCCAAATCCTTCACGAAAGACCGTCTGAACGACGATTTTTGCGACTGCATCGACGGAACGGACGAGCCAGGTGAGGCTTCGATTCGAATTGAAGACAGTGTCTGTGTTGTGGTTCAGTGTCAGGGTCGTGAGATTATTGTGTTCCAGCTGTACCGTGTGGATAGTATCCTAAACAATGCGTTGAATCTTGATTGCTAATTGATGAAAAGGGATTTGAGTCAAAATCAGTAGATACTACTCTTGACGCTAGCCTTGGAGTTTTCCTAGGATTCAAATGATTCCCGCTGCGTTATAAGGGAAATGGGTCAGTGATTTTAGTTCAAAAGTTGTCACTGCGGGTTTGGCTCGTTTCCGCTGAGTGTTGGTTTCCATAATTGTGATGGAAACTGTCGACTTGCATATCTCCCTTTCGGATACATCCTATGTGTATCCTCTCTATACGACTCTCTTAGAAGTTTGTGTATTTCCTTACTGCCTGTAGTCCGCTTTTTAGAGTTTTCACTTGATTCTCGATGGAAAAATCGCAATTGATTACTTGATTGATTACTCATATGTCAACTGAATCAATTCAGCATGTTCAGCATGTGGGCTACTTCACATTTCTCTGAGTCAGTATCGCTTCTTCTGCTTTCAGGAACTTCAGCTTGTCCGGTGGCGAAGTTTTATTGCAGAAATGTGGGTAGTACACCCAAGTTTATATATTCTTCTCGAGTAAATGATTATTTTTGTGGTAAGGACTTTACTTGTGGAGTTCCATCCTTTCTAGACTATTTAGAGCTGCTTTCCTAATCTCCTTTTAGTTCGAAAATTATTTGTGAGGAGCTCGTTCACTTCCTGGAAATTACTACCTGTTGCATTTGGGTTGAACCTTTAGCATTGTGAGTTTGGAAATGACCGTCTGAAAATATCATAGTGACAAGCTGTCTGTCTTTTTCATTGGCCTTAGAAATGGTTGGGAAAGAACGTACAAATGATCATTTGAAATTTTACCTGGCTTTATAAGCACTTGTAAAGTTCCAACAACATAATCAGGATCCAGAAGTTCCAGGAAAGGTTATATTTTAGGGTGTGTTTTGACCTTGTCTCTGGTCTGAATGGAAGTTAAACATTTTCTGTCCTCTCTTTCCCCTTGAACATCATTCATGGGTCATTCCATTATAGATTGCTGTGATGGAAGTGATGAGTATGATGGAAGGCTCAAATGTCCCAATACGTGCATCATGGGAGGAAATGTCGAGTATAAAGCTGAAAACTACGCAGCAAAGACTACCCTTTTGGGCGTTGGCAATAAAGAACCCAAAAATGGAATGAACTTAGATGAAATGATCCAAAAGCTTAAAGGTACACCATTTTCTTAGCATGAATAGAATGTTTTTTGCATAATGGAGAAGCAGGCTGATGAATAAGGGTTGTTTGTCAGGATTGAAGATTGTGATTGGAGTTCAGGTGCTTATTGTCATTTGCCTGTTAATTTTCCAAGCTTTACGTCGGCGCAACAGACAAAGAAGAAAACCTGCACGTTTTGCTATATAATCATCAATGCCAGTGAGGTAATATTTCTTTTACTACTGTTGCATAACATGAGTCAAAGGAAATAGTACTGTCCCATAGCACCTTCCATTTGACTTGATAGTTGCTACTTCGTTTTCATCTCCAAGGTTCTGTTTTCTTTTCAGGTTTCCCCTTTGACCCATATAAATTTGGATTCCTAGTGTGGCATTTGTGCCTCCCATTATATATGACTGCAGAATTGCCAAACCTCACCTGAGTTGTTAAGCAAGTTGGACCAGGTTCCGCATTAGATGACATCAGGCTGATGGTTGGTTCGATGACAGTCAAATGCAAAGAAGGCTTTTGTATGTTTAGATGTTTCATATAGGAACCCCGACATGGTGGTCATGATGTGAAATTGACACGTAATTATTTCTAAGGAGACAGGACTACAAGGTGAGGAAACTCACATGGAAAATACTTAGTTTTACTCTAACAATCCGGCGAGGTGATAAGGCTCAAATGTGAGGATGGCTTAGTTGTTCAGTCATTAATGAAGACATTGCTGTTATGATCCTGGTGTTCCAAAGCTTGGCCCCGAGAGAAGGTATCCCTTTTTGAACACATGTGGTAGTTGAGAAGTGGCTGAGGTATGAGGCCACGATGAACAGAGTTGCTTTGCTGCTGTCACCATCAGGTCGTTTTTTCTGCAACACCAACACTCTGCCATAAGACACTTCTTGGGTTAAGTTGAAGCTGTAGTTTGGTAGATGGAGTGGCAGTTGTTGATACCACATTGTATACAAAGAAATATGCTCGTTTTCATGTATACCAATCGAAAGATAGATTCTTCACCGTTCATTGTCAAGTTCTTCAGTAAATTATGTGAAACGCAAACTTGAAGCTATGCATTGATGGTGGTACGGACTGTTTTGTCTTGAGTTGGAGAGAAAGAATGGCTGTTAGAGGTGCCCATTTTGTGACCCTTCTCGCGACACTGCTTGATACAAAACGATGATTCAACTTTGTTCTTCACATGCAAATGAAAAAGTTGGCGGATCATTTTTCAGACCACGTCATTATGGTTGAGGAAGATGTTCCAACATGGCAAGAAGAGGGCTCAGTGAAGCACAGCTTTGGGATGGAACGATCGTCTTGAGCCGACCACGTTTCGGATGAACGCCGAGGATTCTTATTAACTCCACGGACAATGCGTTTCAATTCACGATACACTGTAGCTAGTTCGGTCTACCATAGAATAAATAAAATTGAGTTTCATCTAACGTCGAAATTGACCGAAAGAGTGTTCTTAAGGGGTGGCAAGTAAATTAAAAGGGAGTTGCGCGTGATCTTTCAAATCGAGAATCCTTCACTCTTAGAAAATCACGGTTGAGATGGGACCATATCCCAATACCACGAGGTGGGTAATCTCTTCATAGGCTGTCATTAAAAAATGTCCATCCATATCCACATATCACGCTGGGATTGGTGGAGCGATCAAAGCTTTAAACATATAATATTTTCGTGAGCTTGCGCATGCCATGCACTTTTCTTTTCTTTTTTTGGGCACTAAACTATTCTGGACTAATTCGGGACTTTTGAGAATGGTGGTAAGCATGTTCCTTCAACTAGCACTCGTAGACACCATATGCTCATTGGAGCCTACACGATCAAATGGAGTGAATTGGAAGGCTTAATCACACCCAGTGATTCCTCAATCGAAAGGGTCAATTCATAATTAACGGACGCTTCTCTTAATTACATGAGTGCTTAAAGGGCGATGTTTCTTTATTATGTAAATATTTGAAAAAAAGAAGAAGAAAAGAAATGCTCTAATCTATTTCATAATTTTCAGTCCCCTCTCTCTCGGTAAAAGTGCGTAGCGGATAATTCTTTTCCTTTTTTTTTTTTTCAGTTTTGTTTTTCCTAATGTTGGGTGTTGGACACGAGACGGTTTGATTACTTCATCATCCTCTAACCTTAAAAATTTTCAATATCCACTTCAAGTTTTTTCATTTAAAACAAAAAAAGAAAGAGTTGTTTAATGTTGCATTAAAGAAATGAAAGAAAAGGGGTATAAGTAATACCCTCACATGCCCGAATCCACTTGCATCACTAGACAAAAATAAATAAATAATTAAAAAAGGAAGGGAAAGATAGTGATCACGATGCTTTCATTCGCTGGTTCACTTTCTTGAGATGGAAGGAGGGGTGGCGAATAAACTATGCACTCTTCCTCCCTAATCATGCTTATTACCTCCCAAAAAAGAATAAAAACTTATAATAATAACAATAAGGCTGATGAACCGATTTAATTAAAAGAGTGAAGTACAAAAGTCCTAAGATGAGGTGATGGGAAGGTGCTGAGAAGGAGATAGAGAGAGGAGAGAGAGAGAGAGATGGGAAAAGAGGGAGGACACACAACCCTACATGTGAGTATGGTTTGGGGACAAAGCAAAAAGAAAGCCTAGTGCATGCAAACAATTCACATGGCCTGACATGATCCTCTCATTGCTCTCCCTCTCTCTCTCTCTCTCCACAATGTTACACACAGCTCATGCCCCAAAATCCCACTACTCCACCTTCTAAAATAATCCTTTTCCCTTTCGCTCTACTTTGATGTACGGGTTGACATAGGCTAAGTTGTCGGGCACATCAGGCTGGGGGCCTCCTAATCTGGCTTGCACGAGGGCAGCATAAGTGGCCAGGATAAAGCAAACCAAGTGAATGAGCAGATGTTTTGGATTCATGAGGGGTTTAGCTTGATAATCGTGGCTAGTTCGACCCGTTTTGATCCGGCCTTATGACCTTGTGTAGTACCCCTGCCCCGAATTGTCATATTGGGTCCACCGGAAAACGACCCGAATAAGGCGTATGATTCTTTACACTGATTGGCTGTGCCTCCCGCACATTCACTGAAAGGGGTGAAAATGGGACACGTTATATCTAATCGTTTTGCCACTCTGTGCTCTCTCTCTCTCTCTCTCTCTCTCTCTCTCTCTCTCTCTCTTGCTGCTGCACATGCGCTCCATGGAATTGTGAAGCTTGCTAGCTAGCAAAGGACAGTACCGGCCACTATGCATAGCCAACGTAACATATTACATATAAAAAAACTCGTCACGAAATGATGGACCTCGCTCGCGCACACATGAACCCTTCCCCCATTGTGGCAGTGGCGATCGGATCGGACGGCCAGAGATCCGGAAGATTAGAAAGGGGAGGGGGGGAATATGGTGGGCTGGAGGGTATTGCAGAGGAATGTTTCCATTGTGGGATATGGAGAAACAAGCAGTAGGGAAGATTATAATAATAATAATAATAATAATAGAGACTATAATAAGGAGGAAGGTGATGAATATGAAGAAGCCACCACCACCACCAGTAAAGAGGGAGGTCACAAGGGCACGTGGGTTGCAGATTCCTTCTCTCTCTCTCTCTCTTGGGGTTCTGATAATAAAAACTACTGAGCGACTTTCCAGTAATACCGTTGAGTCCCAACCTCCCTCTTCCCAGCTGTGCAATAGCTGTCCAATCTCCCCCCCCCATGTGACCCCACTGCACATCCACACAGAGAGAGAGAGAGAGAGAGAGAGAGAGAGAGAGAGGGATGGATTGTTGCTGAGAGAGATTTAACATCATCAACGAGCACAGATCGAAAAGGGGGGGAATTCGATAAGAATAAGAAACCAAGAGCCCCATGAAGACCATGATGATGTTCTCTCTTTGTTGGTGTCCTTTGCTTTCCTTCTCCTGCAGCGACATTCTCTCTCTCCTTTGAGTGTTATTTATATGGAGCTCCCTTAGGGATCATCATTTGGTTTGGTTCTCGTGTCAGCTGAATTTTTCGATCACCGTCCTTCCTGATCCAACACGAACATCGAACGCGCCACCCGCGTCACCTTTCTTGGGATTGGCGTGGCGTGGTGTGGTTCGTGTGTTGGCCTCTCCTTTCCTTTCCCCAGCTTCGGTCCTTCGGTTTTTGAGAGGGTTTGCAGCCAGTTTTGATCAGTCGGGTTGTCTTGCGGTTAGCATTCGTTGGATTCTGGGTGGCATTGTGTAGCGTTTTTGATTACACAATGGCCCAATTGCCTCCTAAGATCCCAAACATGACCCCCAATTGGCCTGACTTCTCCCTCCACCACCAGAAGTTCTCCTTTATGGGGTCTCATCAATCGCCCCCGGTCCTCAACCCGCCCGCCGCCGCCCCTGCCGCTTCCCACCAGAACAACAACCCTTCTTGGGTCGACGAGTTCCTCGACTTCTCGGCTGCGCGCCGCGGGTCCCACCGCAGGTCGGCGAGCGACTCCGTCGCCTTCCTCGAGGCCCCGCTGCTTGAGCATTGCCGGAACGCGAGTGCGCCAGGGTCCGGCGCCAACAGCGGCCACAACCAACATGAGTTCGACCGGTTCGACGACGAGCAGTTCATGTCCATGTTCACCGACGAGATCTCCCCGTCGGCCGTGGCCGTCCCCCCCACAGGGTCGTCGTCAAACCCGTCATCGCCGTCCGATCATAACAGTATCAATGAGGAGAAGCAGGCGGATCAGAAGCAGCGGCAGCAGCAGCAGCAGCAGCAGCAGCCAAAGAACGAGCCTGAGGAGGTGCAAAGCCCCTGCCAATCTGACTCACAGGACAACAGTCCACCCAATTCAAACCCAGGCAATCCTGCTGATAGGATCGTCGATCCCAAAAGGGTCAAGAGGTAAATCATAATTATTTCAACATCATTCCTCACAAAATTCATCTCAAACCAATTAAAATGACCAGGGATAATTACAATGCAGCTGGCAATAATTGATAGTAATTCTTTCCCGTTGCCTTGGTCATAAATATCCATCATTATACTGTGATGAAACATGTCATCTAGCAAACAGAAGCACCATCATATCTCAGAACATGCATGGTAGAGTAGGGTTTACCATTGCGAAATAATGCCATTGAGTTTGACTCATTAAATAGGTTTTGAGTGACAATTCTTTTTTCCTCTTTTTTTCTTTTTCTTTTCTGGGGTGGGGGTCTTGGGTTGGAATTAGAATCTTAGCAAACAGACAATCTGCGCAAAGATCGAGGGTGAGGAAGCTGCAATACATATCAGAACTCGAACGTAGCGTCAACTCGTTGCAAGTACGTACTTAAACTGAAGAACTGTTGTCGTTTTATACGTGATTATGTTACGCCATGGATGGTGGAATGGCCGAGGAAATTAGCGCCGATTGCGGGGTGACATTGATTTTGTTCTTCGTTGCATGGTCGCCATTGAAGGCCGAGGTTTCGGTGCTGTCGCCGAGGGTTGCCTTTTTGGATCATCAGCGCTTGCTGCTGAACGTGGATAACAGTGCTCTCAAGCAAAGAATCGCAGCTTTGGCTCAAGACAAGATTTTCAAAGATGGTTAGTCAATTGTTCCCCCTTTTTCATCTTTTTTCTTTAATTAAGCTTAATTATCACCGACTTTGCAATTATATTCTAAGTTCTAAAGTTAACGTGTGTGGGCTCGTAACGATATAAATAATGCTAGGTATATTAACACTAATTTAAAAAATCGATATTACTATTGATGCAATATTAATCTAAAGCGTCATGTTAGGTGTTGGACATGATTCGCTTGCTTAAATGCATATTCACAATCTTTGATTGCTTAGTATACTGATTTTGCATATGGGTTTTGGTATTTACAAATGTATGTACATACGAATTTAATGTGAGGGATAATGAAGGGTATTTGATTTTTTAGCCTAATGATATAATCAATTTCAATAGCAGCTCAATTAAATGTGGCAATGGAAACCTAATTAATAATAGGACAAGTACTCATGCATGCATTTGTTCTCTTCCCGCGTACGAACACGTTGCTTGTCTTGCGTACCATCCCCACCCCACCAATTAAATTTACAACTTTTTCTCCATTTTTCTTGAACTATCGTCATCATTATTGTTATTACTTTTGCAGCACATCAAGAAGCATTGAAGAGGGAAATAGAGAGGTTGAGGCAAGTTTATCACCAGCAGAGCCTCCACAAAATGGAAAACAACAACGGCAACAACAACATTAACAGCAACAGTAACAATGCATCCGCAGCATCTCCTCCTCCTCCTCCTCCATCCTCCGAGCCAAATAATCCTCCTCCACTGGAGAACAGTAAGGAGCAGCTTCTCAGCGCTTGACTTTTTGACTCCTGTCCCCCCAGCTCTGTACCTTAACATTATTATCATTATTCCCTCGACAGTCTAATCTTTTACCCCCCCAAAAAAAAACAAAAAAGGACGGAGAGAGAGATTAGCCTCCCAAGTTCAACGCTTTTTTCTCCTTGAACTTTTGAAACATGAAAATTACATCCTTCCATCTAATTGGGTATTCATATTCATATCTGTATTTATGGGAGAAACATTGGAGTTCATGTCAGCCAGCTTTTTTCTTTGGTTATTTATTGATTTTTATGTAGAGATCCCATGTGTTAGCCAGCTTGAGGAAGAGGGTGTGTTGTGGAAAGCCTATTGATGGGCTGGTCTCCTCTCGCCCCTCTCTCTCTCTCTCTCTCTCTCTCTCTCTACCTCTCGCTCTCTAGCTCTCTCTTTCGATCTGACGTTGATCTGTGCCTTCACGTGATGTGTCCACATCGTGTGGGGACCAATCAAAGGCGACATGATTGGAGGTCAGAGACGAACACGTGCAGCCGTGATTGAAGAGGAGAAGGAGGAAAAAGAAAAAGAAAATGGGTGATGCTCTCTGGAGTTGTAAAAAAGAAATGATTAAAAAAAAGGAAGTATAAATATTGTCTCTTGCTTTATCTGATTTGGTAGGGTGTGGTGGTGGTGATGATTGTGTAATGCAGTGATTTTATTTAATTAATTATTTTATCTTCCATTTTAATATTAATTTCTTTTTTTTTTGGTTTAAATTGTAGCTTTTGAATTTTGAGTCATGTTGGAGGGTGGTGGATTTTGTGTTGGGATGTACGAAAGGTGGGGCTTGTCAGGGAATTGTTCTTAAATTTTGCCTTTTGGGAATTTATTTGACCTTGGAGTTGGGGAAGGATGATGATGGTTGTAGAATTATTTCAGACCTCTGTAACTTTTCTTTTCTTTCGTTGCATATGGGATGTAATATGCATTTTAGTGTTTAATTCAGACATGATATTGGAGAAAATTGTAAATATTGAATTCTGGTGCAAGTCCGTGTAGTAGATGATTGTTGCCAAATTTTACAATAAACGATTAGGCTAAACACCAATGTAAACGATGTTTGCTCCTGTTGACAACAAAAAAAAAGAAAATTTCCAAATGTTGCCGATAGTTTGATAGACAAGAATACTCAGTTTAGTCGACAAAGGTTTTAACGACATATAATCAACTGCTAGAGCAAAAACTAGTAAATGAGGAAGACTAATACAGCAAATGAGGAAGAGAGTGGGATATAGTTGTCAAGTAAACTCGTCAAATGGATTAATCGACATTGTTTTGTGTTAGGTCAAAAATTGGTCTTACCCAAATTAACCTCATTTCCATTTGATGTGTATTTAGTGATCCCTATCCAACTCGACTTATACCCGATTCATATTGCTAAAATAGTTTTATATTTAACCAATCGAGGAAAATTCATACTCAAACTGAAGTAAAAGCAACAAATGAAGAAGCGTGAAATCGAGTAATGCAAGAGAAAGTTATAGATGTGGGTTAGTTCTAAGTAAGTTGTGAACCCATCTAATACTCATATTATTTTGCGTTTTACGATTTTAAACTTATCTACTAAATATAACTAACTAATATAACAATTCAGCTCATCAAATATGAGTTAAGAAAGGGGTTTATGACCCATTTTGACAAGTTTGCCATCAAGTTAGTGGAGTCAATGTTATTGGTAAGGTAATGGATTTAGTATTACTAATTGTAATTGCAGATTGGATTAGGAAGATTTTCGTAGGTTTAAGTTCAGATCATTTATATGGATTATAAATACCCCAAGTGTACTATTCATAAAAAGCCCTCGAACTAATTACAGAACTCAATGTATTTTGCAAATTTATCTTTTTTCCTTACTTTCTTGTAATTTATATTGCTGGCAAGTATTGCTTCCAGCATTTGTAAATTGAATTTCTTATAATCTACTTGCCTATTTAAAATCAACAAAGGAGCCTACACATCCTTTGTTGATTTACTCATCGATCAATCCACGTTCTAAAAGGTACTTCGTCATCTTTTTGGTGATACTTTTTGGCACACCTAATGGAACACATTTTTTATTTGAGGAGACTATGATAGCAAGAACGAGAAATCAATAAGAGTTTGACAATACTATTGGCAACAACAACCCATTTCCACAAACCATAGTGGGGTTGTTGCACATTAGAAGTGCTCAATTGTCGAAAGAGTAGCAGAGGATAATTGATAGGGAGGTGTTGATCTTCCAAGACACTTTGGTGTAAAATAGTTGATGGAAGTTGTACCAAATTCCGAGAAAATTACCAAAAATATTTTAAACCTATTGCAATTATACCAATGTAGTCACAAACTTATTTTTTTTTACCAGTACAGTATTAAACTTTTTATAATTGTATCAATTTAATCTATTCGGCTAATTTTGATTAGCCAACACAGATGGAGACACTGGTCGTCCGACCAATGCTGACATGGCAATTTTAAATATATATATTTTTATTAATTTTTTATTGTTGCTTTTCCTTTTCTTTTTTCTCTTCTTTCTCCTTTGGCTTCTTTTATCCATAGTGGGGGCTCTGTTGAGGCTTGCTGACCACTAGGTGAGGCCTTGACTGTGAAGTTCTCGCCTGGCTGAAGGCTGCCATGGGTTGGCCAGCCGCGGGCGAGGCTAGGTGAGGGCTTCATGACCCTCACCTAATGGTTAGCAAGCCAGTGAAAAGAAGCCAATGGAGGAAGAAGAGCAAAATGAAAAGGAAAAGGAAAAAGAAAAAGAAAAAAATTAATAAATATTCCAAAAAATTTATAAAAAAATCGTTACATTAGAGTTGGCCGAACAAGCATCATTCATGTTAGTGCCCGCTAACCAAAATTGGCCAGATGGATTGAATTGACTCAATTGCAAAAGGTTTAAGATTGAATCATTTGACCTTGGAGTTGGGGGAGGATGATGATTGTTGTAGAATTTATTTCAGACTTCTGTAACTTTTTTTTTTCTTTCAATGCATACGGTGCGTTGATGTAATATGCATTTTAGTGTTTAATTCAAACATGATTTTGCAGAAAATTGTAAATATTGAATTATGGTGCAAGTCTATGTAGTAGATGATTGTTGCCAAATTTTACAATAAACGATTAGCGTAAACATCAATGTAAACGATGTTTGCTCCTGCTGACAAAAAAAAAAAAAAATGTCCAAATGTTGTAGTCAATAGTTTGATTGACAAGAATACTCAATTTAGTTGACGAAGGTTTTAACAACATATAATCAACTGCTGGAGCAAAAACTGGTAAATGAGGAAGACTAATACAGCAAATGGGGAAGAGAGTGGGATCTAGTTGTCAAGTGAACTAATCAAATGGGTGAAAAAGCATCGGTTTGTGTTAGGTCAAAAAATGGTTTGACCCAAATTAACCTCGTCTCCATGTAATGTAAATTTAGTGATCCTTATCCAACTCGACTTATACCCAATTCATATTGGTAAAGTAGTTTTATATTTATCTAATTGAGGAAAACTCATACTCAAACTAAAGTAAGAGCAACGAATGAAAGAGCGTGAGATCAAGTAATGCTAGAGAAAGTCATAGATGTGGATTAGTTTTAAGTAAGTTGTAAACTCATCTATTACTCATATTATTTTGTGTTTTACCATTTTAAACTTATTTACTTAATATAACTAATTAATATAACAATTTAGCTCATCAAATATAGGCTAAGAAATAGATTTATGGCCCACTTTAACAAGTTTACAATCAAGTTAGTGGAGTCAATGTTATTGGTAAGGTAGTGGATATAGTGTCACTAATTGTAGTTGCATATTGGATTAGGAAGATTTTCGTAGGTTTAAGTTCATACCGTTTATATGGATTATAAATAACCCAAGTGTACTATCCATAAAAAAAAAAAAAAAAAAACCAACTAACAGAACTCAATATATTTTTGTAAATTTTTCTTTTTTTCCTCACTTTCTTGTAATTTACATCGCTGGTAAGTATTGCTCCCAGCATTTGTAAATTGAATTTCTACTAATCTACTTTCCTATTTAAAATCAGCAAAGGAGCCTACACATCTTTGTTGATTTACTCATTGATCAATCCACGTTCTAAAAGGCACTTCATCATCTTTTTGGTGATACTTTTTGGCACACCTAATGGAACACATTTTTTATTTGAGGAGAGGTTGATAGCAAGAATGAGAAATCAATAAGAGTTTGACAATACTATCGGCAAGAACAACCCATTACCACAAACCATAGTGAGGCTAATTTTAGTTGGCTGAGACTGACATGGACACTGGTTGTCCGGCCAATATTGACATGGCAATTTTAAATAAATTTTTTATCTAATTTTTTATTTTTACTTTTCCTTTTCTTTTTTCTCTTCTTCCTCCTTTAGCTTCTTTTCTCTACAATGGAGGCTTTGTCGACGCTTGCTAACCACTAGATGAGGCCTTGGTTGCGAAGTTCTCACTTGGGCAAAGGCCGCCATGGCTTGGCCAACTGTGGGGGAGGCTAGGTGAGGGCTTGCGACCCTCGTCTAGTGGTCAGCAAGTTAGGGAAAAGAAGCCAAATGAGGAAGAAGAGCAAAATGAAAATGAAAAGGAAAAAGAAAAAGAAATTTTTTTATGAATATTAAAAAAAATTATAAAAAATCACTACATTAGAGTTGGCTGAACAACCATCATCCATGTTAGTGCCAGCCGACAAAAATTGGCCGAATGGATTGAATTGACTTAACTGCAAAATGTTTAAGACTGAATTAGTTTTAAAAAAAAAAATCCTTAGGATTGAATTGGCACAATTGTAATAAGTTTAAATTTTTTTCGGTAACTTTCCCCTAAATTCCAACAAGGTGGCAACTACAGGGAGGTTGTTCGAGGAACAGCCACAGAACATGACTAACTACATGGTGAGCCACATATAAGATGCGATCGAACCAATGGTCATCAATGCCCAAATGATGCTATGTGTAGGTCAAGATCTTTTAACCAACAACTGCAAGGGAATGTTATGGCATCAAGGTGCATCTCTAATCCTACTTTATATGATAATGTTTGTCAAACTAGCGAATCCCCGATAAGAATTTTACAGAGGGTGGCACTAGCATGATGACACAGTTAGATAGAAATTTTGACAATGTTGTTGAGGACACACATTTGATTTTGTAAAAATGGGCAACCAGTAGCCTCATTTTTCAGTTTACGCAAAGAAACAAATCCCAAATGATAATAGTGGAGCAACAAAATTCTAAGAAATTTAAGTACAACTTTTAAATGGAGGATGGATATTCCTCAATCAATTAATTATGAAATCTAGTATGATGAGATCTATGTTCCTATTATATCTAAAGAAACATATCTAAGTGCTAAAATTTAAACGATAAGTAATTTATGAAAGATTTAACTGCAACTTTTAAAATAGTTGATCACGTTCTTTGGCCAAAAAAAAAAAAAAATTGGTGGATATTGGTTTTTTTTTTTTCAAAAAAATAAGAACTCATAAATTAAGAGAGTGAATATCTAGTACACTCTAAACATGGGATTAATTTATAATTTCATTATCGATTAACACATATAACCGTGAAGAAAAGTTCAGCAGTTTTTTTTTTTTTGCTTCTTTTGATTGTAAAGAGATAAGAGGTATTCGTCAATGTCGAAGCTTAATTGGTTTCCGTAAATTTATATCTTAGACTGATGATATCAATGTCTTAATTTTAGGTCAGTTGGGAGTCCTTCAAAAGCAACGTGATTTAAGCGAAAAGATTGAGAAGCCATTTAAATGCACATTGATCTTGTCATCAATCTCAAAGCCAACATTTCGAGTGTGTTCTTTTATCTTTTAAATTTAATTTTTTTAATGAAATTAACAATTTCTTTATAAAGATACTTACATTTATTTTTTACTAGTAATATCTTTAAAATTACTAATAAAAACTCGATTAAGCTCGTGAGCCTATCTTGTTGAGAATTTGCAAGCTCAACAAGGTACTCTATTAGCTCGAGCTCAACTTGAAGTCAAATGAGTTGATCTCGATTAATCATCGAGATCGAGAATGCGTAGCAAGATGAATCGAGTAACTTAATTCGGTTCACCCCCATTGCAAATCTCGCCAAGTGAATGGGCAAGATGGACTGGGTTCCAGACAAGGGCATCCTGACAAATGGCTCGTGATTGTGGGCTTCAAAATTACAAAATCCTAGTACGAGGAGCGACTTTGGGCCAATCGACCCAACAAATATCAAGAACGCGAACGAGACATCCTATTACCAGGCAGCAAACTAGAGAACACCGCATTCTCCCACTCTCTAGGACATACTGTTAGATGGTGATAGCATTTAATCATATTTTTCAACTAGCGATGCCACTCGAGGACTCTTTTTAAATTCAACCAAATAAAAGTTCAATGAGTATGAAAACAGATTTGTGCTTGGGTCATACTTAAATTTTGTAGAGAACAAGAACATTTTTCTAGTATAGCTTTGTCTCTAAAATCACGCATGTGGGGATGTTGGGATTGTTTCACAATACACATAGAACACTTCTCTGTTTGCATCATTTGCTAAGTTATCCTAGCCAAACTTTGGAAGGTAAACACCTTGTTTGGTGTTCGCAATTCTTGATGGGTGCTTCTTTGATGTCTGGCCTTTTAACTTATTCGGGATATTATTGGCTTTAGTACTGAACCATGTGATTTTATCTTTTGATGTACATCGAAGCATTTTATTATGAGGTCATATATTTTTATACTGCCCTTCGGAGTTACATGGTCTAAACCTATTTTGGTCATTATTTGCTTCGCTTTGGAGCTGCATTATTTATTCCTTTGGTACATCTAAATATTTTCTTATGAGATCACCCATTTTTATTGTACCCTCGCATTTTACTCGACTAATGGAGTTTTAATGCTAAGCTACGTAGTTACACCAATAGATACCTGTTGTGAATTTATTTTAGTTAAACACATGTAATCCGGGACGCTTTCCTCGTCTGGCCCAGGCCACAAGAGCATAAAAGGTACTTTTGGGTAGGCTTGGACAAGACTATTGAGTTATAATTGTAGCCCAACTTCGGGGTCGGGCTTGGGCAAAATATTAAGCCCAACCTTATGACCCGGACCTGGTCATTTATTTTTCCATCAATCTAGAGTGGATCCTGTCAATTTCACAGCTCATGTGGCTATTTTAGGAGTGCGAACTTACCTATTTAACTCTGCAAACTTAGAACTTTTCCTACCACGCTTGCAATCACTAGTTCCGACCACGTAAGTCGATGTGTTTCTCAAACCCCAACCAACAATTCAATGTGCGAACTCCCGATGCCGATGTAGACAATCGATTTCCATTCGGAAATCGCTTCAATTTGCTATCTTTGCCAAATTGATGGACCTGATTGAAAAATTCCAACAAGCTCAAGCTACTTGCCCGTGCAAATTAACAATTGCAAATCAGCATGCAAGCCAGTTCAAAGGATCAACCATGCAAATTATTATCTATTTCTTTAAAACTTGGGTTTAGTGCCAAAATGATGGGAGGGAAGTGTCAAAACTTTAAAAATATACACTTAAGCGCCAAAATTGAAATAAAATGGATTACTTAAATGCCACTTCAGATGCTAAAATCTACGCATGGAGGAAGATTTTGGAGAGAGCGCTCACTTGGGCAAAGGAAATTGTTTTGCACGTTGAGGATTTTGCAAAAACGACGTCATTTTTATCTTTGATTTGTAAATAATTAAAATAAAGATTAATTAAATTGAATTAAAAACTAAATTCATTTAAAATATTCTAAAAATAAAAAACTTAAAATTTAAAAACTTAAAAAAAAAAGGGGAGGGGAGGGGGGGGCGTCGAAGGGAGGTGGTCCCGAGCCCCTTCAAAAATCACCTAATCACGGAGGGGAGTGGTTAAGGACAAAGCACTCACATTCACGTTGGAAGTTCTTCCCGAGATCTAGGTCCGAGAACATAAGACTGCAAAGGGGGGGGGATTCCCCCATGATCTTTTCCTCTGTAGCTATTCCTCCTTAGGTTGCTGTTGTTTTGGTCTGCTCTTGTTCTTGTAGTTGCAGGTTCCTTCCTCCTCCGTTCTCCACTTTCAGCTCTGAGGGCTTGAGGGCTGGGGAGGCTACGGGTTCCTATTGTTACGTCGTGTTTGTTGGCTTCATAACTTTGTGTTCTTGCTGGAAAATTATCGCATCAATTCGGGAATTTTTTATCGGATCCCCGTCACTCTTGCTCCTTTGTTAAGAGTGCTTGTTTGGATCCGATTTTCAAAATTTTACTTAAGATTTTTGTCTTTTGATCATTAATATTATTTTTTCTTTAAAAAAAAAAAGGGAAAGAAAAAAAAAGTAAAAAGTCAAAAAGAAAACACGAGGTGTGGGTCCCCAAAGGCCCGCAAAACGACAGGCCCAGAAATCGGAAACGACAAGGTTCAGACTCCTGGGAAGTTGTCGCCAACTCACTTTCACATGTCGTTTCTGCGTTTCGGGCACCGAAGTCGGTCTGTCTCCTTCCCCTTTAACGGTCATCTTTCTCGTTTCTCTCACTAAGTTCGTCCCTTCTTTCTCTCTCTCTCTCCTCCGCTCACTCCCACTTCCACTCTCTCTCTCTCTAGAACTCTCCACCATGCGCAGGCGCCTCTCCTCCGCCCCTCGCCCTGCTCCTCCTCGCCCTCCTCGCTCCGCTCCGGCCGGCGGCGGCGGCGGCGTCTGGGCCCCCGGCGTCCCGAGCCTGGAGCTGTGGTGCGTGGCGAAGAACAACGCCGACGACGCCTCGCTGCAGTCGGCGATGAACTGGGCCTGCGGGCCCGGCGGCACCGACTGCAGCCCGATCCAGCAGGGCGGGCCCTGCTACGACCCCGCCGACGTCGGGAGGACGGCGTCGTACGCGTTCAACGACTACTACCTGAAGCACGGCATGACCGACGACAGCTGCAACTTCGCCGACACGGCGGCGCTCACCTCGATCAACCCCAGTGAGTGCGGCGGCGACGTCTATTTCATTTGGTTTTTTTTTTTTTCCGTAGGAGCTTTGGATCTGATTTTAGCCCGGTTTTATCTGTGTTTGATCTTTTGTATCTACTTGAGTCATCTTCTTGCCGAACGGATCCAATCGCTATGTTCTAATAAGAAAACAAGCTTCTTGCTTGTAAGTGCTGAAATGATTTTGTTCTGCCATTAGCTAATTCATTCTCGTTTTGTGTTGTTTCAGGTCACGGCAATTGCAAGTTCCCCTCTAGGTAATCAAAGAAACGAACTTTTCGTTTTGAAATTGCTGTATTCAAATGATAGTTAGGGGTTCGATTTTTTAGTTTATTTGTTGATTTGGTTTTGGGCCAATCTGGTTGGTGGGAGTGTCTGATCTTGTGCACTTTTTTGTGGGTTGTCTTTAGAATAGAGAAAACCGGTCCTTGGTGATTGAAGAAGTAAAAATTAGATAGGTCCAAATCAAGTCGGTAATGGATGAAATGTTGGTATTCTTTTCGGTTCGGATTTAACTCTAACTTAAGAGTCGAGGGCCTCTTATCCGACAGTATGATGAATATGGCGATTGTGGTACTTTTGAACCCTCAGTTTGAAGAAGGAAATTGGTCTTGTAGGATTTTCTTATTAAGTGATATTCTCTCCTGTAAGTGTAGGTGCAGAAAAAAAGTAGTATATGTTACTGATGAAAAGCAATGGTTTCTACGTTTCTGTGGGACAGCTTGTCTGTTAATAATGGCAGTCGTTCTGGTGCATCAACGGCAGTTGGAGTTCAGCCCACCTATGAAAATTTGAGCTGCTGCAATCGGATTGCTATCCGGCAGTATTCTTTTGTAATCATGAGCATTTGTTCAATGCTGTTGTGCTGGTAAATTAGGGAACATTGATGATGACAACATCTGTGAGCACTTCTTCAAAGCATCATGAAAAGTGCTTCAGTGGAACGGCGTAGATAAGGCATTTTTTTTCTTATCTGGTTTTTGTTCATTATCTTCATTTAGGTTATAGAAATTTTGTTCCCTTTGTATCTTTGTATCATGGTGTTTTTGATCCCTGTAAACGTTAATGAGGATGAAATCATAGCCTCTAACTGAGGTTATAATTGCGGGCACTGTTTTCTTCTTATTCCTACATTAATATAGGGTGTAATTACTCAAAATGTCGTTGATTAATGGCTATTTTTGCTGAGTTCTGAGGGTTTACATTAATTTAGATCTTATTCACTTGACTTCCCCTGCATTCAAGCACTACAGACATCTGTGTTCTATCCGTTCATCTCTCTTCGCTTATGCTGAAGCTGAAAGACTAATCACAGAATCCTTCAAAGAACTTCCTAAGTTGCTGAGTTCCTTCTGCTTCTGTTTTTTTGTTCATGCTCCAATTTGAACTTCCTCACAATAGTTGGCCCAAAGATGCTGAGTTCCTTCTGCTTCTGTTTTTTTGTTCATGCTCCAATTTGACTTTATACTGCCCTGTTCAACTCTCTCACAATAGTTGGCCCAAAGATGGTGGGGGACGCTTATGTGGACATATAGATCGATGGTGGGGGATACTAATGCTACGGTTTGTTTTTGCATGGATCTCCAGATGGTAGGTCGAAAAGCTCATCTAGATTGAAGGTTGATACACTCGCCACAATGTAAGAGCTATAATTCCAGCTAAAAGTGAGGATCTTGTTAGGGGTAGGATAACCAAAGCTCTGTCTCATGCTTCCAGATCCTTCATATCATGCTGCTGCTCAATCTACTTTTTGCAACTCAATCAGGTGAAGGCACTCAGCTGCCTCTGGAAGGTCCCGTGTGAGAGTCATAATTCCAGCTAGTGTTGCGGGCCTTCGAATGCAGATGGAGACAATGCTCCGGTCCCATCTGCTGTCTCGTACCAGCAAATGGTGTCACGTGAATAATTCAGTTCGTGCTCCCTCGCAGTCGAGCAAAACTCAAATTCTAACTTTCCCTCTTCATCGTACCTTTCACCGTCCTCGCCATCAGCGAGCTCTGCCTTGCCATTACCATTGCTGGTGACAGAGCCCGTGACACCCCCTCCACCTCTCTCTTCACCTACACCTTTTATTCGCTGCTTTCATGTCATCGATCCCGAAGCGATGGCCCTACCTGCCAATGGGTAGCATCGAGCTAGCGTGCTGAGAGAGAGGCGTCTGGCTTGGAAGAGGGATCGTGCAACCTGGGGGCATGGCAGTGGCTTGGACTGAAGGTCACGGTGGCGGGAGGACAGGCGTCTGTCATGGAGGTTGAGAGAGAAAGATCATTGTTAGTGGGTGAGGATTTTTGGGTCGAATAGTAGAAGTTCGATACCTTGACTTAGAAGAGCCTAAATCTGGTTCGTCGATATATCTATTTGGACCATATTACTCTAAAATTGAAGCTGCTATGTTATGGGCTAATTAAGATTGTTAACCGCTTTACACCACACCAATTTTTCGATATAAGACTTTTCTAATGCAACTCTCGCATACCACTTAATAGATTTAATTAAGATGCGGTAAAGACTGAAATAAGAAGGGCATAAGTTGCAATCTTATTAAATAGGCAGCACATGAGACTTAAGTAGCATCCCGTGATTATAATCTATTGTTTAGGGATAAATTAGGCGTGTGACATTTCATCACTAATGCTGAGTCTACATTACATATCCCCGGACCAATTGGATATGGTACGTGTGCCTGGTACCGTAATCGGTTCCATCCTTCGTTCTTGCTGGCACTTCCTACAAGGGATGCATATCCCGCAAAACTGGATACTGAATTCTAGGCGATCCAATTTCGTCATCTCTGGACTTAGTTAGAATCGAAAGGCTTTTTGAATCCGTGATCAAGACAGAGATGCGTTCGGAAAAAAATGGAAGTATACAAGGTTCAAAATCTTCTCAGGTGGTGTAGGTAGTAGCTCCATGTGACCGTGATAACGTTGTTAATACTCCAAATTTGAATATTTCCCTGCCGACTCACGACGCAAGAGCAACCGAAAGGTTTGACTTCGACTTCTTCGTTTAACAACTGCTTGCGAATCCTTCCCTTCCCCTCCATTTATTTAAGCAAAAAAAAAGAAAGCTGGGGAATCACCAGCTCTATGTCAATGGCTGACAAGGGCGCTCAATATGGAGACCCTACCTAATACCGTCGCCATTGACGATCTTGCCATCGTTTTAGGTCAACAAACGCGAACCTCCTCTCGAAGCCGTGCAATAAAACATGTTCATCGAGCATCCGATTCAAAATTCGTTTGGTATTAGGAAGAAAATATATATACAAATAATAACGTGCATGTAGCGTTAAATTCAACCGTATGAGCAGCAACAGTGAAAATTTGAGAAATTCTCTGGTTGAATTTTGCCAGATAAAACCATTACCGATCGAATGATCATCAGCACTGCCTCTCTATATCTGCTAAACCGTCTTCCGCCCCGCAGGACGGCATCCTCCTTGATGACCTTTCCCTGCTGAGCATCCGTCGGAATGAACCGAACCGGGAACTCGATCCGGTGACCTTAGCTGACGGCCTCGCTGCCTCGTCGGATGTACCCTCGATGCAGGATGACATGGAGCTCGCGCGCTCCAGGGGTGGGGCCGTGGGTGCGGCCCCGACGGGAGGCTGCGGCGGCAGTTCCTGCTGGGCTTGTGGCTCGGCCTCGGTGCGGCAAATTGGGCACGTCGAGTGCGAGATCAGCCACCTATCGATGCACCCGACGTGGAACGTGTGCTTGCAGTTGGGCAATTCCCTGGCCATCTCTCCGTCCTCCAACGCACTCAAGCAGACCGCGCATTCCTCCGTCGCCCCTTCGCTCACGACCTCGTCCCGCGCTCCCTGCCGACGGAAGACGAACACGGGCAGGGAAGCGATGACCAGCGGGTCGAGCCCGGACTTTGGCGGCTCCTCCCTGGGGTGCACGGGGGTCAGGGTGAGGCCGAGGTCCCGAATGGCGGCCCGGCGGCGGGCCTGGCGGCGCAGGAAGTACCGCGCGTATATGTGGAGGAGGACGACGAGGACGACGACGACCGAGAGGGAGACGATAGCAGCAAGCATGATCTTGCTGTTGAGGTCGTAGCTCTTTCTAGTTTCTGAGTACCATGGCGGCCTTTCCGGGATCGGTGGCAGCCTTCGCGGGATCCATGGAGGCGGCACGTTCTCATCATGATGACCCTCCGAGGCCATGCCGGCGCGATGAGATGCGTAGGCGGCCGAGGGATAAAGATGAAGGAGGAGGAGGAGGAGGAGGAGGAGAGAAGGAGGCGTTGATGCGTGGTTTGGTTGTGAACTGAAGAAGAAGAAGAAGAAGACGCCGGGATTTGTTTGGCTTTGCTGCGCTGGACTCGTGGAATTCCTGCGACAGCTTGGGTTACATGAGGAGCCTCGTTTTTCAATAGCGTTGACTGTTGAATGTTGACTTTCCCCCTTCATTTTTTTTATAATTTTTTTGTATATTTTTTTTGGGGTAAATTTTGAAAATGAAATTTCTCGTTGTTTACATTTGGGGGTGTTGTTTAACATGTAATGTGGTCGCTGATTGGTGTGAAAGCCGATTAAGAATTGTAGAAAAGTTTGCAAAAATATCATTGTTCCGTGGACGGCAGCAAATCCCCCTAATATTGTGTATGTTTTGAAGTGTGAAATGGGATCTCCATCCAAATTTCTAAATCAATAAGCAATATATATATATCAAATCATAACCATCTAATAAGGTAAGTTTTTAAACATCTAATAAGGTAAGTTTTTTAAACCAGTTGATAATGATTAATGATTCCATGTATTTTATGTAGTATTGAATTAAAAGATGCTTATACACCAGTCTACACTAGTATCGCAAAGTCTTATATGACATCAAGAAATCCCAAGTTTTAATTTTTCCAAATACATTATTTGCTTCCCTTATTATATATTTTCAATGTAAATTCAATTATTTTCAGTCCCCTTATTTATCTTTCTTGTTGTATAATTTCAAATTTTAGGTTGTAATCTATCCTACTCGCAAGGGGCACTACTTGAATATTAAACTTATAAAACAGTTGATAGTAATCTCACAAAATTGAACAATATAAATGTTCACACATCAAACAAAAGAAATTTTGCATTGAATGTTTAGGATTCGAGAAGGTTGAAAATAGTTTACAATTTTGACCGAGGAAAATATGAACAAACGTCACATCTTGACAGTTCTTTATTCTTGTGATTGATCTCCCGAGGAATGTATAGGAGGTGGCTAGAGCCTCTTTTCCCCAAGAATCCAAACCTTTTCACATTCTTCTTTCTTTTCTTCCTTTTGATCAAAGTGTTTAGATTGCTAATGTTTAACTTGTTTGAATCCCCAAAAATTGGAGAAAAATAATAATAAAATTTACCTTCAACCCGTAGAAGTAACTTTAAATTGATATATTGAAATTTTCACCCGTAAATTGTGCACTTCATTAACATAAGTATCCATTCGTTTTGCAAAACATATGATATTTCTAAAAAATATTTTCTGGAAAAACGTAATTATTTTTCAATAGTTGACAGTGCTGATGGAAAATGTTTTCCCGATTAATTCATTTTTTACGAAACGGACACTGGAAAATTAAAAAAAATCCTAAAAGTTATTTTTCACATAACAAACACAACATAATAGCCAAAAGAATTCTCAAAATCTAATTTTTCCTTCTCCTTTTTCTGAAATAAAATGGTGCTAAATTCAACTCGTGGGGTCGAAGCTGATTATTCTTTTCCATGCAAAAAATGTCAAGCGTATCACATCTAATTGAGTGGAATATGGGCATGCCGTAAACCCCTGGGAATGTCCTTCGATATCTTTGAGGATTGTGTTTGCTGCGATGACTTTGACATTTATTATGACCGAACAAGCATCATTGCTCCCGAAAGCAATAAAGTCATGTCTCAAGATTTTATTGGCCCACCTTGTTTTCTAAACTTTTTATTTCTCTGATTATGTCCTGAAGCATCCGCCTCAATTTCGCTTCTCAACGTTCTCGGCTGACCACATGAATCGAGTAGTTTGAATTCCGTGCTTGGCATTCTGGAGAATTAATTCACTTGTCATGCGCCGTCGGTCAACTGGCGATTCGCATTCATACGGCAAATTCTCTTTATGAATTAAGACCAACCTGTGTTGTTCATGACAAATTATTCGCCATGGAGATGCTCTTGTGTATATATTTATGTGGAAATCGAATCGAATATATTTTAACAATTAAAGCAGCAGTTTTTCAAGAATTGGGTTGTTAATTAAGGAGAGGTCCATGCAACCAAATGATTACTCTTTCTTGGGTGGGCTTGACACTATTCGAGCTTGGGTCGAGCCCAATATGAGCGGCCCAAGTTCAAACCCAACAGGCCTTGAATCGTCCACAAGCAAGTTGAATAGAATTGGCGACTAACAATGGTAAACTTCACTTTATAACATGGCATTTTGAGTGGTAGCCAAAGCCCACAAGAAAAATTACTTATCACTTTATAATTGGGTCTTATCATCTTCTCAAACTTTGTTGGACCTTTTATGTAATGATCCCATTTTATTGGGCCTCTCATCTTTGTTTAGTAAATGAAATTATTTTTGTTTCTAACCAAAAAAAAAAAAAAACATAGCATTTTGAGTAGGTATCTTATGATATCTGCTTAATTTGCTTGGTGTCTAAAGATAGACTTCAGCATAACCAAACTTGCCCAGTCTTGTAGTCTCTATATAAAGCTCACTTTAGGAGAATTGAGAATGATTTCGAGTAGACATATCATTTTCATCTCAATTAGATCGAAACTTAAGTTCTCTTGATATCCCGCCAAATCATGTATCCTCAAACCTGTTATTTCATTCAACAACTGAAATTTGCATAGGTCACTTTTGTATTGATTTCCAATAAGTTGACTAGTTTAGCTCATGTGCTACCAAGTTCATGATGAAGTCATCTTTAGGAATATGATCCAAGATTGGCATCATATTGTTGGTGCGAACTCGAACTTTCCTGGACTTCGGTATATGTTGCAAATTGCCTGTTGATTTTTTCAGTTTTTGCAAGGTTCCCTCTAGAGTCTTCAAATTGGTTGCAATGTCCCCCTGGCCATTGACTCCGAACATTTTTCAATTGGAACTCTCTATGTGCTTGTCAAGCGACTAATTTGTTCTCCAGCAGAGAGCAAATTTGGCTAACAACAAATGGCAAATTACATTTTACCACTCATGTTTCGGCACATGTGAAGAGTTGCCTCTTGACTTTTCAATTGTTCTCAATGTTCCCCCTAAAGTATTGAAATGAGTTTCACAGCCCCCCTGATTGTGGTGTAGACCAATTTTTTCATCTAATCTCCTCCGGCGATCGACTTTGGCTACCTAAGCAAGGGTCGTCATGTCCTGCCCACTTCTAGTATGTGTGTGGTTGTGTTGTAACCTCTACTGGCGGTGTTTGCTTCTCACTAAAATATTTATTAGTAATAGAAATTATAGAATCATTTCGCTCGATACGAATATTTTGTTCACACAAGATTGCATAGAAGTAAAATATTGTTAATTATTGGTACTTTCAATAATAAAGCTTGGCACATTGTCACACTGCATCAACATGTAATGCTCGAATTATGTTCCTTATAAAATGATGATAGCGTTGAAGTAATCGTACTTATTATTTAACAAGAAAAAACAATTGACTTACAGAATACACGCATTAATTTTGGTCAGTAAACCTAATTTGCAGATCGTATCATGTCTTAATGCTAAGACTTTTTCTCTGTGTCTCTTAATTTGCTAAACGTCTGACCCTACATTGCAAGATTTAAGAAGTCATTGTGTGAAAATTATATACAAACTTTGATTGTTTACATAATACCTTGGAAAGCTTGGATGAAATTTGAAGGCCATAATCAATATGAAATACAAAGTCTAGTATTATTTCTTTCCTGAAAGTATGGGCTAGATTTGAAAAATCAGTAAAAAAAGTAGGTCTCACATGAAATTGGCCAAAGTCAAAGCTAGTGGATAGTGTAACTGATTTCAAGACTTCAATGGAGAAATTGCAAATATTAAAAGGGACAGGGTAACTAACCTATAAAAATGCCAAAACTTGACAGGTCAAATGCAATTCACTTTTCTTGTTGGATAGATTTGCCCTCGTAAAGTGGGCTATAGTCAGTCACGCGACAAGCACACGATAGAAGTCCAGCTGAAAAATGAAGTGATGTCAACACTAAAGGGGGACATCGCAACTGATTTCAAGGGTTTTTGGCATATCGCATTGAAAAGTCGGGGGGCACTTTGTGACAAATCCCACAATCTAGGGGAGGCAAAATGTAATCCACACCCTATATTTGTATATGCCACGGATGAAGAAAGGCTCTGGATGATTATTGGCTTAGTCTGTTCCATTTCAAAGAGATCGGCTAATGCTATTTCGCACTGCTACCGGATTCTAGCTTATAGAAACGTGAGGACCGTCTTCTCGTTCATAGAATTCGAATAAAATAAATGATTTTTATTCTGCACGCAGCCTGTGAAAAGATTTCATATGAGATGTGCGCATATAATTGACTCTACTTCCAAAAAGTACCTTTTGCAGTGCACATGACATTCGTCTAAACCAGTCTGTATAAACAACGTTTAATCTGAACTGCGTGCATCATAGAAATCCTTTTACTAAGACTGGCGCAGAATAGTTCTCTTAGCATGCAGTAATGACGGATACTGCTCCATCCGAACACTGCAACATTCAACTCGATATTCCATAATGAGAAAACCTAGGCTTATACAAGAAAGACATTGAAGGTATGTCATTTTAGCATAATAATCTTTTCCGCCCCACATTGAATTAATTAATCACCGATTGCTCTTCACACGCATCCCAAACAAACGAGGGCATGTGCATTCCGGAGTGCATCCAAACAAAGTTGTTATTGCGTGCTATCATGAAAGTGTCACCCTAAATTTGAAAAAGAAAAAGAGTATAGAATTATTTTCTATTAGACAATCTACTGGCTTTGCTACACCATATTGTAGCCATTAGAACAATGCTTCAAGAGATCCCAGTATTATAGCCATCAGAACACCAAGGCATCTCTCTCTTGTTCTTGCAAAACATAACATGAATAGGCAAAGTTCAGCCCATGTATCATTTGCACCTGAGTGCCCCCAAAAGACCACCTAACTTCTGAGATCTTCCTGAGTGTAACATCTCCATCGAATGGATCATACTGAGCTTTTCGAACTAAGTAAATGACTATATCTGTGGAAGTTGCTCTTTTTGCTGGTTCAAAAGCGAGCCCCTTAAAAAAGATACAAAACTCTACCCAATATTAACAAATTCAAAACGTTTGTCTCTTATCTGCAACTCTGCTCACTTTTTCCAAGAATGAAGGGTAATTGTTCTCTCTCTCTCTCTCTCTCTCTCTCTCTCTCTCTCTCTCTCTCTCTCTCCCCCCCTCTCTCTCTCTCTCTCTCTCTTCCGTTTGAGCGAATTACTTAAAGACACGACATGAAGATGGCCCGAGAAGAGAATATTCTCGCTCAACAACAATCTGTGCAAGTGTAATCGCCATTCAAAAGTTTTTGAGCTCTTTCTAGGTGAGCTCAGCATGGAGATCAAAACACATTCCAGAAGACAAATCAAGCTGATGCAAGAAAACCTACTCAACCGTTCACAACAAAATTAATATATTATGGTATAACTGGGGAATTGATTTAAAGAAAGGCCCTCTAGACGATTGAAACAAGCCTGATATGATCTTCTCCAAAAGGAGCACAAATTGACACGACGAGAATCTCCTCTCTTGTTTCGTCAACATGTGGACTGGTTCCACAGCTCCCGTCGCCAAATTCCTATTTAGAAGGAAACTAAATTTAGTTGACAAAGAATGCAGTGCTTAGAATCCATGTTGTTCTACGAGTTCATTAAATTTTTTAACTCCGAAGCATACAACCTACAATAAGTCATTCGATGCAAACAAAAAGAAAATACATGGGAATATAGCAGATATAAACAAAGTTGATAGAAAGGAAGAATTTAAGATTAGGTACCTCAGTAGTGATAAAGATGAGCACTTCCTCTCTTTAATCAACGGCCATTACTCAGAGAAGCAGAAGATGATGGCCTCGCCGAAACGACATCGTGCGGTGCCCCGTTGTTCTGAATTTGTGGAGAAATGCAAAAGCCAGGCAGTCCATCGGAGACGAACCTGTTGCCAAAGAGCGAAGACGGGTGATGGATGACCTGCGACTTGTGATGGTCAGCCGAGTCCACAGAAAACTCGTCGAGAGAGCGAAAAGTCGGTGCGAAACTGGACTGAAGGGTTCCCCTTTGTGGAAACGCCGCTGAGCCTTGACTCAGCAGCGGCAAAGGCAGCGTCAACGGCGTTGGCGAGTTGAACAGAAACCTGCCGCCACTCCGGTTGTCCGTGCCAGATGGGTCGGTGCCCCAACCCATTATTCTCTGAAACCCAGGTTCGTACACCATTGGCGCCGAAGTCGAGAAAAGAGTTTGGCTCATTTCATTCTCTTGTGGATCGCTTTGGTGAATTAGAGCAGATTGAGACTGAAGAGAGTGTAGGGAAAGGCCAAGGTCTTGGTTCTGCTGGGTGCTCCTCGACATAATCTCGGATGGGTAGCTGCTGAAATTGATGGATGATGCAGCCGAGCTCGTCGGGAAGAACGACTTCATCGTCTCCAACATGGACTGATCGTTCTCCAGCTGCGGTGGCAAGAATTGGCTTGTTGCGTTTCTTGAATTGGCACTGATTTGCCTATGGAGCTGAAAATTGTACTTGGGAGACTCCGATTCCTCCGCAACCGCCATCTCGGCAGAATTCCCATTGTGTGCTGCGCTGTCTGGGGCAGTGGAGGTGGAAGGAACAGAGCTTGAGTTCGGCTGCCAAGGCGGCAGCTCGGCGAGCTTGTCGATGGCTGCCTTTGCCTTCTTGATGAGCCAGTCGACGGCCTTGCTGGGCCGGTCGTAGCCAAGCCGGTCTTGGACATCATAAAATTGAATGGCGGTGTGAGCTGACAACCGGACACGGCGGTCCCGGGGGCCTTTTGCGGTGTAAACCTTGCTGTGGCGGTCCTTTCGGCCGGTCGACCGAACTATGTGGCCTCCCTGGACCTGGACAATCTCTCCTTCTGTGCTCTTCATTCCCATTTCACAGTTTTGGAGCTTTTTGCATAATTTAAGATAAAAGAAGGGTCTTGAGAAAAGAATACACCTCCTTCTTTTTTGGCTGATTCTTTTCCTTCTGAATGAATGAGACGGCCTTAATGGGATTTATAAGGCCTTGCCTGCTTTTGGTGTTATGCCTGTGGTTCTCTCTAGGGTTATTAATTTTGGTGGATAAGCTCTGTGTGTCTGGAAGATTCAGATCCTCCTTGGCCTTCTTCTGATCTTGTCTCTGCCAAAGAGAGAGAGAGAGAGAGAGAGAGAGAGAGAGAGAGAGAGAGAGAGAGAGAGAGAGAGAGAGAGAGAGAGAGAAAGAGAGACAGGGAAGAAAAGAAAAGAAACAAAAGATCCCAACTTGAAGCAGCTTCTTTGTACTATCTTCTCTTCGCTTTTGTGGGTCTTCTTTGTTGGTTTGCTCTCTAGTTGCTCTTTAGTCACCTGCAAACTGCAACCACCACTCTTCAAAGCTGATCATTACTGGTCTTGCTGCTTCTGTGCTTCTCGTGTTCAGATCCCGAGGAAACCCCTGTCATTGCACTTTCTGCCCTAGATCCAAGACTCTCTCTCTCTCTCTCTCTCTCTCCCCCCCTCTCTATCTACCCAGTGCTGGCTCTCTGGTGATATTAATGATTCATCCACCTCGAGCATCAGAGGTGAGGCAGGTGGGGGGGGATCTGAAGGGTGCCTCTCAAGAGAAGGCACAATTAGAAGAGGAAATAATGAACTAGGACATATGGAAGCTGCTCGGCACGGCTAAAGACATATGTATAATTGCGTATATAAAGGGAAAAGGCCTTGCATGCTTATCTCATAGAAATTTGGAATGAGATTGGGAAAGGTGAAGAGGCCTCAGACTCCATGCTGAAGAAGAAAGCGATGGAGAAGTGTAGGAGAAAGAAGAGGGAGTAAAAGCGAAATGTGCGTTTTTCGTAAGGATATGACGGAGTGGGAAAATCTCGAGTGGCGTTGATATTAAGAGGCGTTGGATGCTTCTGCAGAGAGTGTAGCAAAGTTAGGTCAGAGAGCAGAGTTAAAAAATCTGTGTCGTCGCGCAAAATCTCCCCCACAGAAATACATGAGGTGTCTTATAAATAAGTGATTTCCAGATGCTTATTAAAGCATCCGACCCAAAAAAAGAAGAAGCATATGTCATAAAGAAATTTCGATTTTCGCAGTGTTATTCATTTGCAGCATCCGAAATTACCACATTTATTCTATTTGATTACTTAACGAGTATTTGCAATACTGGTTGATAAATTCCAAAATGTATACTCGCTCGAGGGCAAGTAGCTCACAAATTGAAGAGGTTTTTAATCACCAAACTAATATTAGGCAGGTAGATATTGACTAATTTCATGAGCATCCTCTACTAATGATTTGTCGCAATCAAACACCCCTTGATTTGATGATACTCAATCCAAGGATCATTTCTTAGAGAGATAAAATTTTGGAAATTCATAGAATCAGTCTGAAACCTATTGTGCAGATGTCAATTCAGTTCCGAATTTTTTAGTTTTGCCATTTTTTTTTTTTTTTGTGGACCAGGAACCTCCCGCGCGGTGACAATTTGGGAAGTAAACCCCAGGGAAGACACGAAACCACCACCCACATACCCCAGGTATGTTGCCAATGACCCGCCTGCCTCCCTGCTTCACAAGGGCTTCGATCCTGGGCCTCCTCGGTGGACGTCACTAGGATCTACCAGCGGAGCCACCACTGCGGGTGGTTAGTTTTGCCAATTTAATCTTAAGCATTTGTGTGAAATTCCAATGTAGTCATTCCTGTCAATTTCATGAGCAATTGCTAAATGGTAGTTTGCTATGTAGGATGATCGATGATGACTAGAATGTCACATTGGGGATTTCTAGCAAAAATAGCCGGGAATGATTATGTTGGAATTTTGCGTAATAGTTTAGGACTAAATTGGAAAAATTAGAAAGTTTAGGACTTAATTGGCATATGTACAATAGGTTTATGACTAATTAAGTAAATTTTACCAATAAAATTTATATGAATAACATCCTAATAAAGTTGATTCATTTGGATAACTCAATTGCGTGTGGGATGGGAATATGTATACTTTACACAACCATGATATTAGTATTTAATCAAAAAGAAGATTATTGCATATCTTGATTACATTAACGAAGTGCAAAAATTATTTCGAGATTACATGTTTCTTTTTAAGATCGAATTTTCTTGACATGTAATTGTCTTGGTCTAGTGTGATAATTCATTCGTTTGTCCTTTTTGGTGACTAATAGGCTATGATAAGGATCTGACAAGAGGACATGAAAGATATTTTATCACACCAATCTAGAAGAAAACATGTTAGTCAAACTCGAAAGAGCGAGGAATTAATCTCTAGGAATCTTAACCAGTTGACACACGTCCATATTTGTAGATATGATGCTTATAGCTAGCTTATGACCAAATTTGTCATGCCCTAAAGTTGACTTCGACAGCCACGTATATATACATATATATTATATGTATACATATTCATATATACATGTGTGTAATCAATGAGAGCACCTCCTCTTGTTTTTCGCCTTCTTTTCGCCTAAAACATTGCAGAAGAGTTGCTAGCGAATCCTTAAGTGGAGTACGAAAGATGCGAAAAATGACTCTGATATCATAACAAGAATTCGAATGCACAAACCTAACATGGACATTGAAGCTATAATTAAATAGATTGTAGGCTTATAGAGTCGATTACAATCTAATAACTAAGCAATGCGAGATGTTATTTTTTAGCACCATTATTTTAAGGGGATAAGTACACTAATGGTGCCATAAGTTGTGTACGGCGCTCACTTTGGTGCCAAAAGTTTTCGTCGGATCACTTAAGTGCCAAAAAATTTGAAAAACGCTCACTTTGGTGCCAACTTCGACGAAATTGGCCGGAAATCCGACATGGCCTTTTTTTATTAATTTTTGACGTCGACGTGGCTTGTCGGAGAGTTGAGTCAGCATCCAAACACCAAAATGACGCCGTTTGGTGTCTCTCCCAATTCAAAACCCTAATCTCCGGCCGTCGCCGTCCTCGACGGTCCTTGCGCTCGGCGGCCACGGCTTCAACCCCAACCCCGATGATGACCACTCAACGGCAGCGGCTCCGATCTCGACCCCGACCCCGACCCCGACGATGGCCACTCGGCGGCCGTAGCTCCGACCCCGACCTCAACCCCGATCGCGACGATGGCCACTTGACAGCCGCGGATCAAACCCCGACCCCGACCCCGACGATGGCCACTCCACGGCCGTAGCTTCGACCCCGACCCTGACCCCGACCTCGATGATGGCCACTCGGCAGCCGCAGCTTCGACCCCGACTCCGACCCCAACCCCGGCGACGGCCACGGCTTCGACCCCGTCGAAGCCCTAATTTAAATGGCGTCGTTTCCATGAAGCCATCCACATAGGATGGCAAAACGACGTCGTTTTCTTAAGGAGGACCGAAAACGACGTCATTTAAAGGCTCATCGATTTTTTTTTTTAAAAAAAAATCATTTTGGCGGAATCTTTCGTCGGAGGCTGGAATCTTTTACCGGTGGCACCAGAGTGAGCTTTTTTCCTCCGATTTGGCACTTAAGTGATCCGATGGAAACTTTTGCCATCAAAGTGAGCGCCGTACACAACTTATGGCACCATTAGTGTACTTATCTCTTATTTTTAAGGTTGTACGAAGGTTACGAGCATCAGGTCTTCCCAAATAGCTTTAACTACTTCTAGAACATTACTTGACAAGTGATGAGATTAATATAAAATAAAGTAGATTGGTAATATTTTGATTATTCTTTGAGTTATCTAAACATTTACTCTTGGAAAATCTAAGCGCCCGCTTTTTTGAAGAAAAACAGTTTTCGGGGAAAATATTTTCTAACTTTTTGGTGTTTAGATGATGGAAAACTAATCGATTTATGGAAAACAATTTTCATGGACTAAAAAATAACACAAGTTTAATTTAGGAAAAATGACTTTCCCTTTTAATAAGAAGGAAATATTTTCCCTAAACCAAAAAATAAATAAAAAATAATCATTTTCTTTGGAAATGATTTTCATTAAAAATATTTTCATTAATCATGAAATTTTTAGTGCGCGCCATAATTCTTGGAAAATTTTTAAATAAAAGCCTAAAGTGTGTTCATTTTTTCAAATGAAGTAGATATTATTTCAAATGAGGATATGAAGTGATTTTGGTTGACTGGTGACTATTTCAGCCATTGAGGAAGGGGCATTTTAGTCAAAAAAATTCTAAGTGATTTTTTATTTTTATTTTTATTTTATTTTATTTTTTAATTTTTCATCTTCCCTTCCCCAACCATCACCGCACCTTGTCAATGCCAGCGGCGGTTGCTGGCCTCAAGGGAGGGCCACCCTCGTCGGCGGAAGGAAGAGGGAAAAAAAAAGAAAATGAAAAAAGAAAAAAAGAAAAAAATGCAAAAATGCAAACGAATTTTAAAAAGTAAAAGACAAAAATGCCCTTCAACTAGCAAAGTTAAAGTCTTCTTTGAGATTTATATAGTTACTTTAATCCTTTATTTGAAATAAGTTCCACTTCAAGCCCTCATTTGAGAAACAATAGCACTTTGTACCCTTATTTAAAATAAGTCTCATTTTAGGCTATTTTTGAAAAAATGAGAACACTTAAAATCCTTATTTAAAATTTTCCCCTAAATCTTTATTCGTGTTCAATGAACACACCCTTAATTTGTTGAGGGGTTGTTGCCCTAGCTTTAAGGAAAAGGGGAAGCTCGTAGCCACCCTCTCTCTCTCTCTCCCCTCCCTGTAGTTTTCCACAGGTGTTAATATTAGAATTAATGTGCCATTAATTTTAACATTAAGCTATGATTAGGGTCATGGCTAAGCTAATAACGTAGGCACACGCTCTACCCTCCACTTGGAAGCATAAAAAACAATATCTACACAGCTTTGCTATTACCTTTTCCTCTCTGCACTTCTTATTTCCACCACACCGAGAGTCAGTCCAATATCACAAAAAGAAGAAGCTTTAAACCAACTAATGACTAGCGTTTCACAAAACAGTGTTAGCAAAAAATACCCAAAAAAATTCACGAAATAGTAAAGGGCGAAACGTGCCCCCTCCTGCAAAGTGCATGCATCCGCTTGAACCCCTTTTCTGACCATCAATCATTTCTTTTTCTCAATTAACACTAATCAAGGTGAGTAAACAAAAAAAAAAAAAAAAAAAAACAAAAGTTGTGCCAAAATTAATAATAAGAAAGCAGCAAAAGTTCAGTACCACATCGGATGAATATGATATGATAATAAACAACATTTTCCTCTGCCCAAGCACAAAAGTGGAACTGCACATTCCACATGGAGCTGCCAATTTCTTTATTATTAATTTTTTGCCTCTTGCTATTGATGGATCTAATTTCATGTAGTCTAGCTTTTAATAAAATATATCGAATGAACATAGATACACCGTTTCATTCGAATCTCATCTTTTGTGTTTGCTTTTGTCCGAATTATACCTGGCTGCCTCCTAGTTGGGAACTCGAGAGACAGGCTTATTTGGTTGAGAGATAGGTCTAAAGCCCACTCCTTTAGGGTAATTATTTGACGTGTCAGTGATGCGATTGATTAAAGTGCGTGACGGTACGACTACATCGTTGGACCCAATTATTGAAGTTTGAACTTTGGAGGGGCGTTCTACTAGTAAATGGCCTGAATTTAAATATTAATATTTATATATAGTATACATATATATATTTATATATAAGTATACATATATATATGTATGTATTATATAAGGGAACTGTCAGAGTGATGTGGGTAGGTAGTATGTAATAAAAAATATATTAGGGCCTGAGTTATAATACAAGATTTAAATCAATGTCATGCTATCATAGCAGTGTGTAGGTTAGCATGTAGGTTAGCATGTAATCAACAATATAATTATGGACTGGGGTCCTAAATTATTGATAGTGGGTTCGCAATTCCAACACACAGATTGACATTTTAGTATTTTGTTTGATAATGACATCGCAAATACATGAATTTTTGTTTGTTTTAAAATCAAGTAGCTAAACTTTGTTTTTCCAATCAAGTACCTCGACTCTTTAAATGTGGGTCAATGTGGTTTTGCCGATGTGACTCGCCAACTGGTGATTTGGCTTGCTTAAGAAGTACAAATGATGCCATCTTCATTTAGGTGCCAGGCGATATGTTGGGCGGGGGGTGTGTGCGCACTCACTTGTATAATCTTGGTCGTCTAATATAACTCTGTTATCATGACATTATTTGAAAAGGTTATATTGGACGCCAACATCAACAATTAACGCTTATTTACTAGCGTTGTTGTCCAATCTAACAATTTCTGTCCATGATTTTAAGGGAAAAGTATAAAAAAAGTCATAAACTTATTGTATTTATATTAATTCAATTTTAAAATTTTCAATTGAATTAATTTAGTTTTAAACCTTTTCACAAGTAGGTGAGAGTCGCGGGAGGCTTGCCACCCACCGCAAGGACAGTCCAAGGAGGAAGAAGGGAGAAAAGAAAATGAAAAAGAATAGAAAATATTAATAAAAAAATTCGATTTTTTTTAAATAATTAAAAATTGGCACGTCCTAGTATCTACATCAACACAAGTTGACCAAAAATGGATTGATGGACTGAATTGGTACTAATGTAAAAAGATTTAAAACTGAATTGATCCAATTGAAAAGTTTAAAGTTGAATTAATACCAATGCAATAGGTTTAAGATTTTTTTGGTACTTTTCCCCGATTTTAGCGAAGATCTCATGTTGACCCATATTCGACAAATTATTTTACTTGATTAAAAAAAAAGTTTAGGTATTCAATTGCAAAGCAAGTTAAAATTTAGATACTTACGGCGTTGTTGTCCTTTTTTTTTTTCCCTATGATACGGTTTTTATGATAATGCTCTTCTAGATAAAAAGCAATGCCTTGATTTTTTTATTGGGGGCCATAATAATGACTTCTTCTTTTATCGTGAAAAGCTAGTTATGAGCATAAATCGACAATGGCCACAGGTATGGCAATCTATTGGCAGGAACCAAAAAGGTTTATCTAACATTGACAAGTCACTTTCCCTAAAATATAGGGTCGTGCATACTGGTGGATTTGTATGGATGCAATATCTAATTTGCGTATTAATTTGTTTGGATGGCTTTTTGTTAACTTTTTTAGCGTCAACCAACCAAAACACACATGAGTGGCACGTGAAGCCGCTTTTTATTATTATTTTAATTTATAAGTTACTTGAAAGTAAAGAGTAATAAAATCTACAATCAAGGTGAAATTTATTGCACGGACACCAAAAAACTTTCACGTGACAAAAGAGAAAAGAACCTAATCAAATTAATAGAATCGATTTTTATATATAGCATGAAAATGAAGACAAAAATGAAGAAACTCTTTCTTTAATTTGAATGGCTAATTTTCCTTGTGGTAATTATGCGAATGTTGAATCATCCATCCTCGATCAATAATTGTGCTATTATCGTTCACAATGTGTGGTTAGAGTCGTTTCTTTTGTCAATCGTGTGGAAATGTATCACCTTTTTTTTTTTTTTTTAATACCGTGAAATTTGGTTGATGTTCACTTTTTTAATTGAAATGATGGAGAAGTTATTTAAATATTTCTTAGTAAAATGAAGCTTGGTTGTAAGCTTGCTTCAAAAGAGCATCCAATATCTTTTTTGGCTATCTCGACAAGCTCTGTGTGCACTTATTCAATCGTGTCGTTAACCACGAGTTTAAGTATGTACTTACTGTCAATTTATATGAAGAAAATGGAAAGTATCTAAATTGAGAAATGCCACTTCACACATTTGCATCATTTGTTTGACATGTCACCTCACTTTTCCAAACATAGGACATTCCAACCACAATTGGGTCATTCCGTCACTTCCTATTGTACAAAGACCTTAATAATATAGCACTAAGTTCTCGATTATAAATTATGGTGTTAAATGTTATTATTTCAAGTTCCCGAATGGCCTGAGGTGTACCAATTAATTTAATGTTTGGTTCATCTTGTGGAAAATAGATAATTTATAAACTATTTTTCTAAAATAAATCTCATGTATCACTTGAAATAATTAGATGACAAAAAAATTCTATTATCGATGATAATTTATGTCTAAATTTTTTGTGAATAATAAAATTGTATTTTCATTCGTTTATTTCTATAAGTAATAAGAGCGATTATTTAAAAAAAAAGTGTTTTTTTTCAAATCATCTTCTATTTTTTTTTTTTTTTTTGTAAAAAAAATTGCATCTTAATTTTTGTTCCCCTTTATATCTCTGCATTATATCATACTAAAGCAAAATGGGAAAAAAAAAAAAATTCCCTCCACTCTCTCTCTCTGCTGGGCCACTACTATCACCGTCTCCAACAGAGAGAAAAAGATGGGACCAGCCGCCCAAACATTTGTGTCATGACACGTAAAAGAAAGTCCAAGAGCATATAACATAAAAGCAAAAAGGAACTTTAGTGAAAATATCATAGGCTTGTCCACCCCATTACTTCCAATAAAACCATATAGTAATAAATATGATCTAATTTATAATAGATGGATAAGAAAAGATGACTTGATTTCTTACATATACTGCTTGTATGGATTGATCGAGTGTAGTGTTGTCTCGTATGAGTCTTAATTTTTTATTATTTATTTGACGATTTTTGAGAGAAATTTTATAGATGTGAATATGAGATTCCACCTTTTTAAATCAATCATACCATATCAAATGTTGCTGTTTTGTTGTATTTTGTACCAAAACTCCAACACTTTGTATGCGGGAATCAGTTTAGGTGGGCGAGTTACCGTTTTATGAAACTAATTGAAAATTTCTCCTATGTCTACCTATGGGTGGTGGCAAAGGGGCGATTGCAAATACCATTAGCCAACTCGATACTTCATATCTTGAGAGTAGTCCCATTTGAAAGGGATTTCCATGTGCTTCTAGGATCAAGTCAGTTGTCCATTTAAATAAGGACGGTGTATAAAATACCAATATGTAAACATTTTTCATCAGTACAAGAAAAGTGATTTTTCCAAAAAAGAAAAAAGAACCCCGAGAAAGTTTCTAAAAGGAAGGAAAATTTGAATAATAACATCAGCAAATTCGTGAGTTTGGCCAACAATGTAGATGTTCTTTCAAAATATTCTTTCAAAATTAGGAGTAAGACATAATTTGAAATTCCTTTCAAAATTAAAAATTTTGAAAAAAGAAGTACGACATAAAAATGCAATCTTTTTGGCCGGTGCTGCTCTGGAAACTTTTCTCGCAGGCACGCCGAAATTTTTTTTTCCGGCAAACGCGTTCCACGCTCCAGTTGGGTTTCTCCCCAGCACGGGCCCGTCCCAAAGACGAAACCTTTCCACGCTCGTTCGCTGGTTCCTGTTCAAACACAACCTTCCACGTCGCATAGAGAGAGAGAGAGAGAGAGAGAGAGATGGTGGTGGGTTGATTCCTAGAAGCAGACGAAAATGGCAGAGGCCAAACCGTCCCGTCTGTCGGATTCATCGTCCTCGTGCTTCGCGAGATTGTGGCAAAACGTGACAGCCACCGAACAGGAGGAGCTCGCGATCCGAGGCATTCAATGCCCCCCCCCGCTCTTTCCCTCTCTGATGCTTCTGTCCGAGGCACTATTCCCCGCCCTTTTTGCCTTCGTTTTTGAGGGGATTCCGACGCTTTTTGCAGCTTGGTTTTTTTCAATCTTATCCCTTTTTCAAATTGTCTTCGCTGCTTGTGTCTTGGCCGGAGAGGGAAAGACAAAACAAGCAGCAATAACAACTTGAATAATGCACGCAGCTCTATTGAGCATTGTTGTGTTTCTCTTTTGAATTCGCTGTCATTGATGGTGGGGGCATTTACTGTTTGCTGCCTGTGGCAATCTTCTATGGTCCCTCTCACCCCCTCCCCCCTCCCCCCTAAAAAAAAAAAAAATTTGCCTACGTTCAATAATGCGAACAAACTCTATTGAGCATAGTGCCGGCTACCTTTGCATGACCAGCTCTTAGGATAGTCAATGATACACGATATTCTATAATGAAATTGGTATCTCAAATCTTGTTGGGTGAATTGGTGGCTAAATTTCGTCGTGTTGAAAAGAGAAATGACTTGTCGCTTATTATCATGTATGTTTTTCATGCAATGGCCTTTGCTAAATATAGCTTGTTTATCTAGCATTAGGGGTCAAAGAAGAAAAAGGGGATGATTCGTCTTTCAAGATATGCTTGAAGGAAAAATAAAAATAAAAACAGTTGCGTGAAATCAAGTAGATTGGCTTTCTTCTAACAAAATTGTGCATCGACGGGTAAAGTTTCTTGAATATCTTTTATTATTAGATGGTGGATAATTTGATTATGTAAGATTTTTTTTATTCTTGCCTTTGAATTGTTGGAATATCTCCCCCGAAAGATTCAATTATGCGAAATTCACTTCCACTCATTTCAATAGATTGAAAATCCCGATCCTTCGATTCATAAAACTCTCAAATCTCCCCAATTCTTGATACACAATATTTGATAATGAAATTGGTATCTCAAATCTTGTTGGGTGAATTGGTGGCTAAATTTTGTCATGTTGAAAAGAGAAATTGACTTGTCACTTATCATCGTACATTTTTTTCATGCAATGGTCTTTGCTAAATATAGCTTATTTATCTAGCATTAGGGGTCAAAGAAGAAAAAGGGGATGATTCGTCTTTCAAGGTATGCTTGAAGGAAAAAAAAAAAAAAAAGAAAACAGTTGCATGAAATCAAGTAGATTGGCTTTCTTCTAACAAAATTATGCGTCGACAGGTGAAGTTTCTTGAATATATTTTATTATTAGATGGTGGATAATTTGACTATGTAAGATTTTTTTTTTTTTTATTCTTTCCTTTGAATTGTTGGAATATCTCCCCCGAAAGATTCAATTATGCGAAATTTACTTCCACTCATTTCAGTAGACTGAAAATCCCAATCCTTTGATTCATAAAACTCTCAAGTCTCCCCAATTCTTGATACACAATATTCGATAATGAAATTGGTATCTCAAATCTTGTTTGGTGAATCGGTGGCTAAATTTTGTCGTGTTGAAAAGAGAAATGACTTGTCGCTTATCATCGTACATTTTTTTTTTCATGCAATGGTCTTTGCTAAATATAGCTTGTTTATCTAGCATTAGGGGTCAAAGAAGAAAAAGGGGATGATTCGTCTTTCAAGATATGCTTGAAGGGAAAAAAAAAATAGTTGCATGAAATCAAGTAAATTGGCTTTCTTCTAACAAAATTGTGTGTTGACGGGTGAAGTTTCTTGAATATCTTTTATTATTGACTATGTAAGATTTTTTTATTCTTTCCTTTGAATTGTTGGAATATCTCCCCCGAAAGATTCAATAATACGAAATTCACTTCCACTCATTTCAATAGATTGAAAATCCCAATCCTTCGATTCATAAAACTCTCAAATCTCCCCAATTCTGACAAACCACCTACCACCACTTTAGCTATCGATGTATTGCCACTTTCTCAACCTGCCTATATCATGGCCAACACCATTTGTTTGACATTATCCAAGGTGATTTCTGATATAATTAGCCACAAGGATGCCATTCTCTTTTTTATTCATGATCCAATATACAATATTTCTAAGAAAAGGAATGTCGAGGAAACATTACAAAGCCATGCCATCCTCCAACAATCCAACTTTTCTACACTAATTGAGGAAGCCTAGCTTCTCTCTCCATGGAAGTCTTTGCGTGATCTTTCAAGACTACAAGGGGGGTCATCATAACTTGGTCCATAACTCAAAAAAAATAATATGAGTAATTTGTCCAATAACTTATGGAAGGGAAAAATAAGAAAAGAAAAAGAAAAAAAAAGGGGAAGCACTTGCTTCCTTTATGGATATAAAGCCTTACCATGTGGGGAGCTTCATTCAATACGTACAAAAGAGTGCCTTTTGTCAGCCAACCCTAGCTCTAGCCCTAGAGAGAGAGAGAGAGAGAGAGAGAGAGGCCACAGCCATTTACACAAACTGCAAAAGCCAAAGCTTTAGGCTTTACTCATTGGCCAGCGCAGCTGGAATTTCACAGCCGAGAATCTCCCCAACTTAGTTTACTTGACTTTATGACATCGGAAAATCCAAAAAACTATATATATGCACATACATATACGTAAAATAATGAATAAATATTTAATAAATGGGAAAAGGTTGGACGATGCACGTGTTCATGCGATCAACATCAAATGGGGGGGCTCGTACGATATTGTTGTTGAAGAACCCCCCTTCTTTCGCATAATTGAGTACGCGTGCGTGCGTGCTGTGGCGCCAATCAAAGCCGTGCCCCGCCCGTCGAAAGGGAGACTCCCCAACTCCCATGGTAACTTTTTTTTTTGGGGTCCTCTTTGCCTTTCTTTCTTTGCCCTTTCTCTTTTTGTTTGTGTAAAGAAGAGACTCTCAATGCACATGCCATTAGGGAATCCTTCGGTTAAAGCAAAGGTTAACCATACAATGAAAAGGATTTAGTTACATTAATCTTCTTTTCATTAGGCGGGCGGCGCCGCTTGATGTGGTGCTTGATCTGACATGCCGAACATCACAGGGAAAATGACCACAATTGTGCGCACTTTGAATATTCCAAGAGCAGGCTTCGATGCCCCCTTTTGAAATCGATTGGACCTATAGTGCCAAATTCAAACAAAGTACAAACAGAGGAAGAAAACTTGATTTGAATGACAGTGATTTCGTGGACTTTTTTTTTTTTTTTTAAATCTATTAAAGGCATGCGCATGACTTTAGTTAACATCATTCGAGAAAGCTTAGGGTAGAATTTGTCCATGGACATACCTTTTCACATTTTGAGTGTTTTCGAAACCTTTATACTCATTAGATGAGATCATTTGCTTTACTTAGATGTAAGTTCTTTACAAATTTCGATTTGTTAAGAAGCTCATTCTAGGTGGATAAATTCCGGACCCATTGGCTATGACATAAACTTATGCACCTAGACACAAGCCAAAGCCCCGACCTAGTGGCCAAGACAATAAATTAGTTCATACTCTGGAGTGTCGGAATTTGCACAGTCCGTGTCATGTGCCTGACCGACAGACAAATATCCTCGTATGAAATTGACCCCAAGTCCCGAGTTAATTCACAGCTAACGAATAAGCAACCAAATCAATGAGGTAATTGCTTAGACAATCTTCCCCGAACCAATCTCTTTCTCTATCTCTCTCCCACACATTTTCTTTAATGGCCTCCCCAGCGACAGCGAAATGCTGTTTATATTATAGAGATTGCTGAGAGCAGCATCCATTTTGGACTTGTCTAGAGAGAGACTTCAACATTGCAAGTCTTCCATGGCAACTCTCTCTCTCTCTCTCTCTCTCTCTCTTTCTCTCTCTGCATTTATAGAGCTTATTAGCTGTATCCTCGGCTGGTCATTTTCAACATTGACTCCAAAAACACAAGTGTTCACAAAAGCTCGTTACGTGGTCTTGAATCTTCCTCACCCCTTCTCAATTTGCTCCACTTGATCCAAAAGCATTCCCACCTACACCGTGCCCCTCCCTTTTTTCCCAAGTTGCTACCAACAAATGGCACCCATAAATAAATAAATAAATAAATAAATATATTCTAGACAAAAAATATTCTCCCAATTTGCCGAGAAATATATGCTCTCGCCCCCCGTATCTTTGATATCTGTTGGGTCAAAAGATTTGATCCCTTATATGCTCAACTTTTGCCGTAATTATTCCGTCATGTGGTACCTAGTTCGTTAAGCTTATTGTAAAAAGTTACTGAAAAAGCACGCCGAAATTTTGCCCACTGGATAAGTGGAAACTATATTTTTTAACCCTAATGTCGAGTTTGATTTAATTGGATTAGTTATGACATCTTTTTCAGAGGCCTTTTGAGTAGGTTGGTGCTTGCATTGTACATGGTCCACATCACATGGTGTTTCATAAGATTGATCCGAATCTGTCCAAATCCATGTGATCTTTGTCCTTAGACAGGAGAGTTTTTATAAAAATCTCGTATAAATTATGGGGGTTGGAAGTAACTTGTGTGCCACGTCAATTTCAAAGCTTCTTGGATTCATCCAAATTTCATTTTCTATAAAGTATAAAGAATAAAGAATATTATCCCGGATTATGGAAGAGATGTTGGAATTTAAGTCCACACAAGCATATAATTTTGTGAATTTACCCGACATAATTGACTTCAATTTTCGATTGTCCTATAGTTTGAACAGTGGATTTTATTGGATGTCTTTATCGAAATCAAGTCCTATCTTTGAATCAATTGGAAAGACCTGTCTTTGGATCGATTGAAAGCAACATTTTATTTAGTCGGTAGACGATATTGACATGACTTTTTTTTTTCTCTAAAGATTTGTTAATTGCAAAGTGTCTAAAATCCTCAAATAATTTGCCCATATTTTTATATATATGATTTTGTCTATCAGCTACCAAACTTGTGGACCTGGTAAAATGACCGGAAAGGAAAAAGGATCTCCCCCAGAATGCATGGTCGTATCGAAAAGCACTCCGAAATTACTTACTTTCTTGTTCTCGTAAAATGGGCTTTTTTTTTTTCTTTTCCATAGTAGGTTTTATTTTTATTTTTATTTATTTCCCCTAAATTAGAAGCCTGACAATTGACAAAAAAGTTATTCGGTCCGAAATAATTCTTCTTTTATTCGTCGAATATTATCCTAGTCCCGATCAAGACCGTCGCTTCAGCCTGATCCTATCATCCGCAGTTTCGGAAAATGAATAATTTCATTTTTGCAATAATTAAATCAATTGTGATTATGCTAATGTCTCCTTGGATTTATAGGAAATAAAAAAAATCAATAGGGGTGGAAATAATTCAGGCCCAAGGCCAACAAGTACTTGACTTGTCAATGGGCTTCGGCATCGTTTAAAAAGCCCAACTTTTGCTCAAAAATAGCGAGTCGGCGACGCTCTCGTTCTCCGCGCATGAGCTTCAATGGCGTCTCTCTCAAACCCAAGCGTCTCCTCGACCTTGTCCGTGCATGCTCGAGGAGCGGCTCTCTCGACGCGACGAGGATCCTCCATGCGCTCGCCGTCACCGCCGGACCCTATTCGAGACAACCCATCTTCCTGTACAATAATGTCATCTCTCTCTACGCCGGCCTCGGCGAGTTGCCCGCCGCCCGCAAGGTGTTCGAGAGTATTCCCCAGAGAAACGCGGTGTCGTTTAACGCCGTCATTGCCGCGTGCGGTCGATGTGGAGATGCGGAGGAGGCTTTGGCTGTTTTCTCCGAAATGAGAGGTCGTGGGTTTGGCCTGACCCAGCACTCGTTGGCTGGGGTGTTGTCCTGCGAAGCGTTGGACTTGAGTTGCGGGATTCAGTTGCATGGGATCGCGATGAAGACTGGGCTTCTTGATGCCGACCCTTTTGTGGGGACTGCTTTGTTGAACTTGTATGGGAGGCATGGCTGTTTGGATGATGTTATTGGGGTCTTTGAAGATATGCCTTCAAAGAGCTTAGTGACTTGGAACTCCATGCTGACTTTGTTTGGGCAGCATGGATATCCCGGAGATTGTGCATGTTTATTCCGAGATATTATGAAAGAAAACTGTGCCTTGTCTGAATGCAATTTCATGGGCATCTTATCGGGGTGCTCATGTGAACAAGACTTGGTATTGGGAGAACAGATACATGGTCTTGTGATAAAACATGGATTCGAGTCAGCGTCCTCTGTTCTGAATTCATTAATAAATATGTATGTTAAATGCAAATTTGTAAGCTTGGCGGAGAAAGTGTTCAAGGAGCTGCATGTTCCAGATGTAGTTTCATGGAATATAATGATTGGGGCTTGGGCAAAGACTGGAAAACCTGAAGTGGCTTTAGAACTCTTTAGTAGAATGTCCATGGACGGGCTCTTGCCTAATCAAGCGACTTTCGTAAGTACTGTTAATGCTTGTACTGGATTTGAAGTCCAAGTTTATGGTGAGTTTATGCATGCTAAGATTATTAGAAATGCTTTTCAGTCTGATGCTTTTATAGGTAGTGCTTTGGTTGACTTTTACGTGAAGTTTGAAAATCTCAAAGCTGCCCATCATTGTTTCAATGAAATTCGGGAGAAGAATGTAGTGTCTTGGAGTGCTTTGATATCTGGGTATGCAAATAGAAGCTCCTCTACTTCATTATATTTACTGCAAAAGATGGTTAGCTTGGGATTCCAACCAAACGAGTTCTCATTTTCTGCTGTTCTCAAAGGATCATGTGCTTCAGAGCTACAGCAACTACATTGCTTGATTACAAAAATGGGCTATGAATGCAATGACTATGTCTGGACCTCTCTAATTACCTCATACGCCAAAAATGGACTTATGTCTGGCGCCATGGCCTTTGTAACTGCTCCTGGTGATCAGCTTTCTGTTGTCTCTAGCAATGTCATTGCTGGTATATTTAACAGAACAGGCCAGTTCCATGAGACATTGAAGTTGCTCTCTGCACTTGAAGACCCTGATGTTGTGTCCTGGAATATCGTTATTGAAGCCTGTGCTCGTGATGGTAATTACAGAGAAGTTTTTGAACTTTTCAGTTATATGCACGCGTTTGGAGTTCGACCAGACAAGTACACCTTTGTCAGCCTTTTAGTTGCATGCTGTAAGCTTTACAACCTTGCTACTGGGAGTTCTGTCCATGGTCTGATGATAAAGATGGATTTTAGTCGTTGTGACACAATTGTGTGCAATGTTCTGATGGACATGTATGGGAAGTGTGGATGCATCGGGAGCACAATAAAAACTTTTGATGAAATGTCTGATAGAAACATCATCTCTTGGACCGTGCTGATATCTGCTCTTGGAGCTAATGGTTATGCCAATAATGCGTTAGAAAGGTTTAGGGAGATGGAATCAGAGGGTATTCAACCTGATGGTATTGCTTTTACAGCAGTGCTTACTGCATGCAGACATGGCGGGTTAGTAAGAGAAGGGTTGGAATTGTTCCAGTTAATGAAAACTTATTACAAGGTGGAACCTGAGATGGATCATTACCACGGTGTGGTTGATTTATTGGCCAAAAATGGGCATCTTAAAGAAGCAGAGGAAATGATTATGAGCATGCCTTTCCCACCAAATGCACTAGTCTGGCGCAGTTTTCTTGAGGGCTGCAAGAGGCTGCATAAAAATCGAGTGCCAGAGCTAGCAGAGGGAGAATCACATTCTCACGCATTCCATAGAATGCATACTGAGGTTGTTTAGTCCAAAGCATGCAACCTCAATAACTTAAAAGTCATATTATCCACCTGCCACCAGGATATCATCACCGGAAGAGTATTGCCACTGAGGTTTGCTTGAGGCCAATGAAGTGGTATTAATTCTCAGAAGATGTATACACAACTAGTGGAAGTTTAATTTTTTTTTTTTAGAGATACCCGGTTAAGTTGTTCTTCATTGCATTCGACTGATTTAGAATACTAACTGAAGGTGCTTAGCCATTTTCTGTTGTCTTAGTGCAAAGGGACCGCCCTGAAGCACATGCACTTCAGCATCTAGCTATTATATTGAGCCACCTTCACTCCATCAGCCAGTTCATGGCCGAACCAGAGTCTGTATTCATCCTCTTTCTGTCCGGACTGAAATAAGGGCAATTCAACAGGGTGCTAGTTCTCTGGACATCAAGGCAGCTCATCTCATTTCCACTTTTCAGGTAGGCAATGCCCTTTGTGAATTCTGCGGGGTAGTTAATCATAGAAAAATGTCATTTGTACCTAGAGAAATAATCGGATTCTGAATCGATGGTAGGAAGACTCTTGTCCCCCCTTTTCTCTGGCACCATATTTGTCTTTTGGACGGTGACTATGACTGAGGGTAAATCATTCGTGCAAAGGCACCGAACGAGAGATGTGAATTACATGACAATGTTTTATCATGTCACTTTCTCAATCCCTAGAGCTTACTAAGTAATTGAAGTACATTGACTCGTGTGCAATACATGTATTCTCATTGTGCTAAGTGTTATTATGAGCAGCTTTGAACCGTACAAATGAGTACCACAACGACTTGAATCGATATCATTGCTTCATTTACACGAGCGATCTCGTCCTTCGGGACCCAAAAGGCTTTTTTTTCCCTAACAGCGAAAAGGAAACTGAGAAAAGGAAAAACTCAGCATTTTCCATCTCTTATACATACGAACACCGCACGACACTGTCCACAGTAATGGGGTGATGATCAGTCATGTGGTCATAAGTATCGTTCTTGTGATCACTCTGGTGGGCCGGGAGGCTCGTCTGAGAAAAGGGAAGAGCACTATGATGTGAAGATCGGAAGGACCAATGTGACAATGTGGGCTTTGTACTTGTATGGCCTTACGGCAACGGGGAGGCACGAGAGGCAGAACCGCGTCTCACTCAAAGGGAAGGAACGACAATGGTGACCATCTCTACTAAAACCAACCCTCATCTGAGTCTGTGATTTACCAGCATTTGATCATGGCCAGTTGTTTTCAGCACGCAAGACAGGATTTTGCTCTTCTTGGGTATCTTCATGATGATATCATGGAACCCAAGGGATGCGTTGTCATGAAAATCACAGTCAAGGTTCTTCAGCCTGCTAAGCGACACGCCCCAGAAGCACCACCCACAACCACTGCCCCTGCGTCAATTCCGTACCTAAAGAAGCCATCTATAAGCTGGAATTTCTGAGCACAAAATCATTCTATTTGAGTACTTTGGGAAGCTACGAAAACGAGATTGGATCTTTCATCTGCAGCATACATATAGATCAATTGGCAAATTAAGACTCGATCATCAACAAACAGCTTCTCAGAAGCCTCCTAAAGGAGCAAATGAAAGCTCATGGTAGATAACCGGATTGCAACATACGTAGTACACGAAAAGGATGTCAATTCAATCGCATACAAATATAATCAGAACGCACTCTCCAAAACATACCAAGGAGTGATGCATGATCATGACACATTGTCGAACACCCAGAACTGGAGCTAAGCAACTGTTGGCGCAGATTTTTACAAAAAAGTTGCAGTGTTTCAAGCAAAGGTGAAACCACCATTTGAGCATTCATTTATCCCACTCCAGATCCAAAAGTTGTTTATCCACCTTGGAGGGACTTTGCTCTGCTCCGTGCCGCTGGTTATTGGTATAGCGGTCCCAACCCATGATGTGAGGCAAAGCAAACTGCAAAACCAGACTCTCATAAAGTACATGAAAAGATGAAAGAACATCTGGAAGACATAAAGGTGCTCTCGTTCAAATTATCAGCCACTAGGCCTATTTACCCATAGAGAAGTGCCCCAGAAAATCATAGAATAATAGACATGAGAGCAGCTACTAAAACAATATTCTTCTCCAGTCTCCACCGTAGGCAATCATAAATATCCTTCACGCTGAGAAACTTTTAACTATTTTTACAGGGCCTGTAACAGGCATTAGCAGAAAATTAGTGTAGCTTACAGGAGGTCTGAACAAGGTTTTAAAACCAAGAAGCCTTTCAAAGGATTCATTTAGAAGCCATGTTATTAATCAAGCAGAGAAGGACTGCTATCGTTTCCCATTTGGCAATAAGGAAACTCTCTCCTTTTCCAAACACTCCCCACCCTAACCTTTCCTTCTCCCCATTTTCCTTGTTATTAACAGTTTGCAATGTACCAAAACATTGTAGATGATTAATCAATAGAAGCAATATGAAAAAGAAAAACAGTACAGAACATAGTTACTGTCAAGATCAGTTCATCATTTGCTAGATGATAAAATATAAAACACAATTACCATTTCCATAAAGAAATTAAAGACAATAAGTGAAGACATACACTACACGCTGTCTTCATGACGGCAAATTCAGCCGCTGTAACAGGGACGGTAAATCGCTCATTCGTTTTCAGAATATTGTTGTTAACACCTGCAAGTGAGAGAGTTCACATTCAAGCATGTGCCAATCAGCTTAAGTAATATATGGATATTCACATTATATATTTTTAAAGATCTAAGCCACTTTGTGAAATCAGAAGTCAAATTCCAACCTTCAAGAGCCACGGATAACAAAAGTAAATAACACCCATCCGATCAAGCAACTTATGGGAACTAAATTTTTGTTGCTTTTCAATAAGGCTCTAGCTGGCAAATTGCTATGGTGTTGAGAATGGCTATGGTGTTTTAGTGTTGAGCATGATGGTCTTAGAGGAAAATTGTCGCAATGAATTATAGCTAGGAGTAGGAGGTGGATTACTAGAAACAGAAAAACACTACATATGAAGTTGGCTTCAAGACAGCTGGGAACAGATGCGGATCCAGGATCTAGGGAGAGGGGGTGCAAAGGCAAGTACATCACACTAATGCATTATGAGAATTAGTTAGGTACCCAGACTATAAATTAGACCTAGGTATTATATGATCATGCTAGAAAATAGAAATAAAAGTATTCTACAGATAAATCAGCTCGTATATGGTAACCAAAATGTAACAAACACTATTGAAGGGCTGCATATTTACCATTTCTAAAATTAAGTAGAAACACAGTACTTACTCAGAGAAACAAAGTAGCCACCCCCATCAGCATGAGGCTTAATTGACAAGCTCTTCCTCACTTGACCAGCATTGCTGCAGGAAGAATTTCTTGTCAATGTCATCATGTTTACACAAAAGTTAGTAATGACTTCCAATCCAAAAAGACCCAACTATTGAAACTCAAGCATACATAAATGTAAAAACTCTTGGTAGATAACACATCTAAGATAAAACAAAGAAATAGGGGAAACAAAATGAGCCAGACATAAAAAAGATAAAGGGCAAGTCATACAAAGTTAGAGGAAGGCTAGGCATTTAAATAACTAGCAGAAGCAAGTCAGTTTATTAACCTGGACAGCATTGAAGGATCATGAAAGAATTCACAGGAATCTTTTGGACCCAAACTTATGAGGGATCCAGTCTCAGTGGCTGACAAAGCAAAAAGCTGTAGAAAAGCAACAAATACAGAATTCTGTATCATCAACATATTTGCAAACAGACTTGATGTAGGATAACTGAAAATGAGCTTGATAAACAGACCAATTCTTACCTGTCGCTTTTCCCAATCATACTTGCGCTCACCAATAGCAGGCCAAAATCGCAACATCATGACACCATGTCTATCGACTTTAAGACCAGCACCAGACTATTAAATACAGAGGATATACAGTGAAAGCAGAAAGCGGTTACCACATGTTTTGTGATATATTCTAATGAAGACAAGGAACAGACATACCTCCAATTTACTGAAAGTAGGAAGAACCGGGGACAGAGAGAGTGCAGCTTTCCCCTTATATACACAATATGGAGCAAATATTCTATTTACAGTACCTCCTGCAAATTCCATATGCACATTAGAGATATAAAGAAAACAACTTAATCATCACTGGAGAGGTGAGAGAGCACTTGGTAAGGACCGTAAGCTGCATATAATACCTGCAGCATTAAAATTTTGTCTTACGGTTGAATACCCAGCCTCAGAAATACGAGAGTGATTAAATGAAGAAACTCTACAACACACAGCATCCCCCAGTAAATTTCTTCCAGACAAATCCATCCTATTCAACATCAAACAATTCCATAGTCAAGATGCATTACTAATGATAGGGCAAGCTAAACATTAACAAAAGCTGGGTAAGTGTTGAGAAACTACCCATCCTCTGCACCATACAAGCATTAAATGACATAAACTAGGAAAAGAAAAGTGCCAAAAATCTCTAAGGGCCCTGGTCACCCTTCCATTATTTCCATACATATAGAGCACTTAAACCAGACTATGATTCTAACTCCCAACCAAGTCCATACAGTTCAACATAAGCTCCACTCAACTCATACCAAACTTATGAGTATCTTTTGTGTGTATCCCAGCACAACTTTGCTAGGTAACTGAATGAACCAAGCACAACTCAACTCGATTCCATTTTCATCAAGTCATGCGCAAGCTTGAGCTCATAAGCTTGACAATTGTGATTTAGTAATAACACTCCTCAACAGTTGAATACTTGATGCATCTAGTAAATTCAAATATGTATGTTCATCTTTTTAAGTGAAACCAACAGCATTTATTTATATGATCAGACCAACTTCCAAATAACAATTAAAAGAACAGCACACTTATCCAACTAAAAGGTTACAAGACCGAGGAAAAAAACACCGACTAAACAAAAAAAGAAAATGTAAATACAGAGTCCCCTTAAGCAATTTGTTATTTCAAGCATGATACCCGATTGTCCATAGCTTTCTCCTGAAATGATCCATGAACTTCAAGGGCAAACCTACAACAGAACATCACTAATCAAATATGCACAAATGTATTGGGTATAACCATTTCAAATAGCAGACAAAAACACAGAGTATTGATAATTTATCATCCCACAGAGAGAGAGAGAGAGAGAGAGAGAGAGAGAGAGGATCATTATTATTGTGCGACACAAGATCATATCAAAGCATGGACTTCCAGCAGTGACACAAGATCACTGATTTTGCTGAAAGATTAAAATTCTAGTTTTTGGTCAGAAAATCAATTACAAAATCAGAGAAAATACTTGAGCTGAAAATCACAAAAGACAGAGCTTACAATTCAGAGAAGATAGGACTTGGTAAGTCATTAAGCCGGTAAGTTCATCCCATATAACTTCACTACTCCATAATTTTCCTTTTTTGGATTGAAAAAGAAAAGGGGATAGGGAAGTGCTGTAAAACCATGTTTCAATAATTTTTTATGAAAGTAATATAGCAAGCAAAGGAAAGTTAAGTCTACATTTTAAGTTCCAAAGTTCAGAAACATAAAGATCGAACACATTGAATACCTATTGAATCAACATTAGCTTTAGCTGAAGAATTTGAAGCATGACAAAATCAAGTGGTGCAGTGAGATTTCTAGTAACAAATGTTGAAAATTCGGGTGATCAACTCAGCCAAACACCAATGTAATCTGAATTGACATTTCAACCATACGAAGGGGGACCAAACTCTCTAAAAAGGCACTAAGATTTCCCAGCATAACAAGAGCACAATGCATCAAGATTCAACAAGCAAGAACCCCAGTAACCATTCCCCTTCAATGCCATGCCAAAATTTACAATCTTTTTTCATGCGAGCCATGTACCCGTGTATGAAACTCCCCACAACTCCGACAACCCATGCCGATGAGAAAATCAATACTTCCCAGATAATAAAAAAAAAAACCATTTGAAGAAACCATTTGACCTCTAGCGAAAAGAACACGAGAAAAGATTTAGCCCTCTGGGTTTCACTCCTCGGCGCAAAAATTCCAACTTTCAGCCCTAAAACTCCATTTCCAGATCAAATTTTTCGAAGTTGAAGCTCCAATTTGCAGAACGGGGAGCACGATCCGAGCAGATAGAAAATCAAGCGCGCAAACCGATAACGACAGCCTCCGTCGACCAACCACAAATCATGAAACAGCTAGAGAGAGAGAGAAAGAGAGAGAGAGAGAGAGTGAAGTGAGGAAGAGAATGCCTTACTCAGTTTCTGCAAGCGAAAAATGGGAACGCGTTAGGGTCAGAGCGCAGACGGGACTCGCGAACTCGACGTTTCAAGTTTCCAGAGTTGCAAAGTCCAGAACTTTAGCCCCAGGCGCGCTTGTCGAGCTTAATTCAAGCTGAGATTTTTATAGGGTTTTGTTTTTTTTTTCTTTATCCTCTAATCCCACTTTTTTTTTTCTAATAATGAGCAACGAGCATAATTCGTTTCAAACCGCCAGATCAAATGATCGTCAGCTCAATCCTCAAGATGTAATTTAAAAATTTCGGTTTGTAAATCGAAGCCGATTAAAATTTGGCAATTTGGTTTGATTTGATTTGTTTTCCAAAATTGCATCAAATCAAACTATTTTTATGAGTTATGACATAATGCGAGACTATGGAAAAAATTCCAAATAAGGATTTAAAATGTCTTCATTTGCTCAAATAAAAATATAAAGTAAATTTTATTTCAAGTAAGAGTTTAAAATAAAGATTTCAAATGGATTTTATAAGTAGCTATATTAATTTCAAAAAAGGACTTGACTTTTCAATTAGTCAAGAACATTTTCATCTTTCACTTTTTTTTGAAACTTTTCTTCTTCTTTTTTTTTTTCCTTTTTTTTTTGGGGGGGTTTTCCATTTCTTCTTGGTTGGTGGCTGGTCTTAAGCGATGGGCGGCCATTGTAATGCCCCAAGAGGGTTGAACGAGGGTTGCTTTCACAAGCAATAGCTAAGGTCCTCTTGGTAGATATATGCAAGGGTCGCTTTGCCAACGGTTGGCAAGGCTACCCTCAAAAGCCACAAGTGAGGGTTGCTCACAACTGGTGAGCGCCTACGTCGAGGCAACCTTTGCCTAGAGTTGGCAAGGGTGGTGGCCCTCACCCAACAGTCGGCAATTAGACCCTTATCGGCGCTTGTCAAAATTTTTTAAAAAAGAAACAAGAGAAAAAAAAAAAGAAAAATTATTTCCACCCATGCATGACTACGTTGGTTAAGGCTTGGCATCTTGACCACTAGGTTAGGGCTTTGACTCCCAGAGTTTGTCATAACTCCTAGAGCAGTTCTGTGACTTAAGCGGGGGCCCTAGCTAGTGGATTGTTTGGTTAGTCTCTCTTGAGATATAGTCGGTGCTATGTTCCCATAAGGTGAGCTAGGCTAAAACCTCGGCATAAAAAAATCATTAAAATTTTAATTGTTTTTAAATGAAAATGCCTTTCACCAACTGGAATATTTAGCCGGCCAGCGAGATCATACTTTGATTTGAAACTACTTAAGTATGACATCTGAAATTTCTTTATAGTTCATGATATTTGGGATATTCAGGATATATAATTAGTATAGTAACTATTAGCGGGATCGATACACTCTTAAATTCACATCGAATAATTTTCAAGCATTAAATTTTTACTAAGTTAAGATTTCCTTATTGTTCTATATCTTTTGTTAATAATTGTAGTGGCTTCAAAATAATTTTCTGATTTACCAATGTTTCAAACAAATACCGATTTTCTTGATTATTTACTGCAATGTAAAGTATTTGTCCAAATTAACATAATATCTCAATCTTTTTATTAAACCATGCCATTTGTCACTATGAGAACTTAGACAAATGTCTTCATCTCCACCACATTTGTTTATTCACATGTCTAAATTAAATCCTTTGAACTTATCTATATGACCTCATGCATGACATTATCTTAACCCTATATATATTTTTGTCTACATTTAACTCTAGTTAATTGGCATTATTACTTTTAACCAAGGCTAATAAATATTACTTCAAGCCACTCTTAAATATAGAGAATAAGTGTGGAAGACAAGAGATGAATGCCTTCTTTCCCTACCTCTTTCACTTGCACCTCCATCTCCCTCACTTCTTTAAGTTCAAGTTTTATTTCACTCTCTCTTTCAAGACAAGGTCCAAATCCCTTTTTTCAATTTAGCGTCTTACAAGGTAAATTCAAAGATTTTCCTTTTATTTTTATTAAATAAGCGTTGTCGTTTTCTAAAGAATGACACTTGTTAATTTTAATAATTATTTTGATTTCAAGGTGAGTAAAGGCTTTGTTTGTTGAAGATTTCACTCAAGGTAAGTGAAAAACCTAAGGACTAAGTTAGAATGATCTACTTAGTAGTCTTGAGCTTGATTGATTGATTGGTTATTTGTTTATTTACTGTAGATTTAACTCTATCCGTGAGTAAGTTGCAATAGTTGTATGTTAAGTTATGATGATTGTTGTGCTTGTAGTAAAAAGTTATTCATATGTCTAGGGTGTCTTTGAGAGATTTCTAAAAGGTTTTGTAGCAACTTGAATAAGAAAAATATGAAGATAGTAAAACTAGGCATAAGAAGGGATGTTTTGGTAAATATTTGACAAACTATGAGGCGATTTTGAGATTTCCAAAATGGAGATAAGGCTGTTAACAGGTTTATTTTATGATTTTTAGTTTTAATAAGTGGGTTTCTAAGTAAAATTAATTAAGGGGAATCAAATCGGTTAAAAAAAATGAGTTTAGAGATTTTAGGGGCAAATTCATAATTTCGCCAAGTTAAGGGATGAATATGCAAAAACTGAAACTTCTGAGGACTGTTCACAGCTTGTGGAATCTTGTTATTATAAGTGATAAAGTTATTTTTAGAGTTAATAGATGATGTGTAAATTATGTAAAAATTGGAACTAGTTGAGCTAATTAACCAAAAATGAGTTGTTTTGATAGTTTTGTAAAATATGTAGGGTGTCTATTGTGTAAATACAATGTTAGTATGTCTTAGATAACAAAAATGATAACTTTTAGTTTTTAATTTGATTAATATTACTTGGTTGGTTGAAAATAGGAAATTAGGGGTAAATTTATAAAATGAGAATTTTTACTAGGGCAATAGTCTAGTTGTTAAGCATTTGGAATTATAGAAAATACTCCTTAGTTTTCGTGGAAAAAGTGAGCTTAATCAAGGGTGGTTTTATTATAAAAATGTAAATTTATGAGTTACTTTAATTATTGGAGTAGTAGTGACTATTGCTAAATGAATATCAAGAATTGATAAACCAGTAAAAATTCTGTACCGAATGATCATGACTTGGTAAAGAGAAAAAGAATATTTATTTTTTAAAGTATAAGTAATTGATTGATTCTCATGGTTATATGAGAATGCCAAGAGAGTAATGTGTCGTCACCTGCAATTATGGACATCGAAAAGTATCTAATGCTTATTGTGTTGCGATTAATTATGTATATCTTTGATACTTCGTGATTAAGACCTTTGCCACTGTCTATTCGCTCATCACCACCGAGCAAATTCCTTTATATGAGTATGTATGAGACTTAACAGTTAGCCAAATGTTATACTGTATGAGACGGTTCTCCACAAGGTTAATATGACATGAAATTTTATGATGACATGACTCGTGTAGTCATGTTATGATATGGCTTGTAAAACAATGGTGTAATGTTAATCAATGGCTATTGTCATGTGGATGTAGGGTGATGCATTAATCTTCATTAAGATAGAGGAGACTCGTGATTGATGGGTGTTGACACCTAATTTTTATTTTCAAGCACATATACATAAAAAAAATGAAAATGAAACTAATTGAAATCAAATTAAAAAAAATAATTATTTTGTTTTAAAAAAAATGCCTTAAGGGTTGGGTCGGGCCAGATCCAACCTTGGCCCGCCCACCCCCTTCCTTCTCCCTCCTCCATCTTCGCGCAGGAAACCGAGAGGAGGAAGGAGAGAGCGAGGAGAGCACGGAGAAAAAAAAGAGAAAGAGAACAGAGGCACAGGAGAGAGAGAGAGCTGGAGAGAGAGAAATCGGCGTCGGGGGGAGGATCCGAGGAGGGAGACATCGCCGCCTCAACTCGACGCCATCTGAACCGCCGCTCCTAGTCCCCTTGCCTTGCTGCCGCCGCCGCCGCCACTCCTGTAACCAGCTTCGTCGCTGACACTGCAGCGACCGCCAGCAGCTCGAAGCAGTGACACCACTGCAGCACTTGCAGCCGTGACGACCACCTAAGTTCTTTGATATTTTGTGTGTTGTTTGGAATATTATTATGGGTTGTAAATATAAAATTAACATAATAAAATATTACGTATAATGACTTTTGGGTGGGTGTGGAGGCTCATCCAAGAAAAAGGAAGGAGCGACAACAGTATGTGAAGATCCAACAATGACTAGGTTTTTAAATTGATACGGCCCTATGGCGATGGGACACCCCCAATAAGCAGAATTACATATCTCAGAGGGGCACAATTAATGCCAGGACCATGTGGTATCGAGGACAAAATCGAAATGCTAGTGTGACTCAGTGTGACTCAAGGTTGTCCCTACTCATCCACCCTTTTCTCTCATCGTCCGTCTATAAATAGAGCGATCCAATGCTCAGGTCAAGCACACAAAGAAGAAGAATCTTTTGCCTTGTACTTGCATAGTAGCTCAAGCTCCTACTGTACCCACGTTCGCATCTTTCTGCTCATTCGCATCTTTCCACATTCGCACATGGCTGGTTTTTCGAATGCGAGGCGGGTTTTACTCGTCGCAGTTCTGTTTGCGTTTCTCGTCGTGAATGCACAGGGATGTGCTCTCGTGGATAAGAGGAATGCTGGCCGTCTTCTTTTGCGTCAACTCGGCAACCGCGACGGAGCCAAGCCGAGCTATGTTGAGTGGGCTTCGACCATGGATGCAGACCCGGAGAAGAAAGCGCCAGGAGGACCCGACAAGCAGCATAACCATGACAGCCCTTCCGCCCTTCGCTAGCCATAGAAACCAAACCGTGCGAGAGAGGGTTATTTCTATAAACCTGGCCAAAGTTCTACGTGGTACAAGGTGATCGCGAACAAGAATAATGTGAGATAGGGAATAATAATGAATATAGTGATGAAAGAGGTGACATGCGTTGCCCTAGCACCAGAAGGTGCAAGAGTCCTATGTTTTTCGCTCGCTTATAGTTCCTAAGTCATGAGAATAATACATGTGGGAATGACGATGTTTTCCTCACTAGTCTTCAACTTATATTTAGTATTTGAAACCCCCCCCCTCTCTCTCTCTCTCAAAATATAAAAAATAAAATAAAAAATGGCTTATACATGCAATGCTCAGAATGTAGCGCTATATAATCGCGATGTAATATAACATGCAATACAATAATATACCATGAGTCATGGTATGCTAAATTCGAAATAACTTACTCTTAACACAAGAAGAGATGGGGTATTAAAAAGCGTAAAGTTATCCTCCTTAGTTAGTTGTATAAGGGGTGCTTCATTCACAAATCTCCGTCAAATACGGGTAGCTAAACACAATCTTCATTTGCGCAATTAGTATGGCAAGACTTTAATTGGTCAACTATGAAAGTGATACAAGTAGTTGGACAAATTAGACTTTGTAGGCATTGACCAAGCATGTGAGGCATCATAAGTCCCAATGCTGTGGGTGCCGATACTCACAAATTATGATGTTTGCCCAAACTAGCATTTTCATTTCAACTTGATAAGCAGAGTATATAGTTACTTCAAATTCAAGTAAAATACTTCCTTATATATCCATTATTTAGTAAACTGAATCAATCTTGATCATGACCAATAGTAAGTTCTATACAAGTCTTGCATGGATCTAACGACATCCCTAGAATCGGTCCACATGAGTGTTTCTCTGTATTCAATTATTTCCTATGTAGGCAATAGGTTCCAAATTGGAATTAACTATGTAGCTTGCTAAAAACAATGTTGCGTCAGCAATCACTTTCGATGTGATTTCAGAGCATTGCACCAGTAAGATTTTGCTCGCAATGGATTTGAGGTGGATGGAGCTATAGCCTTTCATTCTTTTTGACCTTGGTAGGCTGGATTCCTCCAATAATCTACCAAGAGCCTCTCAAGGCAATATCTGACCAGTGCATGATCTGAATACTATATATTAGTCGCCACTCAGGACAAGGTGGTTTTCACTTTCAGCCGCTCGACAAAACCAACGATTTATTCGGAAAAGGACACCTTAATTTTATCCAGCATATGTGGACGAGAAGAATCTTATGCTAGTGCTGATGTGTTCTAATGCAACACAAGGACATGAGGTTCCTCCACTTAGCCAATGGAAGAGATTTGGAGTGTCTATCTAAATAGTGGAGGGAGAGTGAGAGAGACCCACCAAAAAGGACTCTGCAAATCAGCTTTGCTCCATTGCCACGGACTTTTTGGCCTTCGAACAGGGCATTCGCCGCCACTGAGGTTAACCTAAATCAGTGTCAAGCTGGTCACGGGTTCGATTTCTGTTCCGCAAATTTTTTTTTGAGATTAATCCCAGAGAAAGTAACTTGTTTCGAATTCCTTCGTTTAACCATGATGGGCGTGTTGGTAATTTGCTTATAAAACAAATGAAGAGGTGCATTGTCCCACATCGAAAAGATGTGAGTGCGCACGTGGACGAGATTTGGCACTAACCAACGATCATTATTTTCATTTATTGAAAATTCGGATTTATTTCTATAAAAAATTAATTATAAAGTTTTGTTGAAACAGTGCGACTGTTCACGAAAAGTTACAATTATTTTTTATTTATTTAATTTCAAATTTCTTATGTCTTTTCAACGTAACCTTTGACACATACTTGTTCATTTTATAACCTTTCCCGAAAGGTTATGTTTGTTCTTTTGCAATCTTTTGAAGAGTTGCATTTATTCGAAAGACATATATAAGTACATTTGTTTTGAGATCAAAAATACATCTTCTTCCATTTTTTCATTTTCTTTAGAGAAAAAACTGCAGCCATTGTTTCTAATTGTTTCCCATGAGAGATCCTGGAGAAATACTAGAATTGTTATCTAGTATTCTCATTTGAGACTTTGTTGTATCCTGGAGGAAATTTTCCGGTGACCATTAGCAATTTTGTGGGGCAAATAAATCCTTAAAGAAAGTGATATCACGCCTCAAAGTCCGACTTGAGTACTCTAAAGATCCGACTTCATTGTTCTACCAAATTCAAAGCCATATTTTCCCAACAATTTTAAGGATTTATCTGCATAACAATGAAGTCAGAGTCGGAGGAAGTACCAGCCTATGGTGGCTCACCATCAGCGGTCCGAAAGATGTCGTCCATGAATCCCGAATCTTCCTCTTCTTTTGCCCATCTCAACATGCCTCTCAGAAATTGGAAATGCGATGGATGGCGTGCAGAATATTATTATTTGCTTGTTCATCGCCACCGCCTCTATCAACAATCAACAATGAAGTTAAAGTTAATCACCAGAAGTCGAAAAGTTCCTTCAGAGGCTTCGGGTCGTGATATTTGTGGCCTGGCTGTGTATCTCACTCGCTTGCGAGGCATGCTAGACGAATGATTTATCGCCAGTGGAGTGAGCATTGCACGATTATCTGGTTCTCTTCGAGTCGGCCTCGGTCTAGTCTACAGAGATTGTGGGCTTGTGCGAGGAGTGATGGAAGGGCGATCTGCCCGGGAAACAGAGGAAAGGAGACAGAAGAGAGAAATCGTGAGAGGTTGGCCACGATAAAAAGAGAAATACAATCCAAGAGCAGAGGCGATTATAAAAGAAAAAAAAAAAAGAAAAAAATGAATGAGATAAGTTCATCCAGGGAGAAGTTGAGAAAACGCCAAAGCAGAATTAGGCATGTTCTTTCCTTTGGAGTTTACGTTCTCTACGGCCCTTCTCCAAGCCGAAATCCGATGATCTGAAAGTTTCAAATGAGTTGGTCCTTAAACTTCCGGTTCCCGAACATACGAAGCACTTCATCTTTGCTATGAGGGAACCCGAGTTGCTGTCCGTGATTTACATGCTCGCCATGCAGAATTTGTCCGAGATTCCTGCCCGGAACGTCGAGTGTTTGAATAGAGAGAGAAGGGGGTAGCAACTGTGTTCTGGGCTTTGTTGATTTAAGGCTATTGCTGAAATGTTATACGCGATTGTTGTTTCGGCATTGCAAATATGATCCTTGTCAAACGAATGAGAGAGACGCTCTGTACCAATCTCTCCTTTTACAGGATGTCTCATACGCTCTGTACCAATCTCTCCTTTTACAGGATGTCTCATTCTTTGATGGGGAAACATTGATTCATCGAGGAATGGGGCATTTACCAGCCCGAATTGGAAGAAACTGTCGAGTAAAGAAGCGTGCAGTTGTTCTTGATGAATTTTTTTTAGGGGCAATGCTTCGAAAGGATTTCTCGCCAAATGGAGTAATTTAGGAATAAGGTATGGCATGTGGGCAACTAAAATGTGCTAAATTGCTCATTGGCTTATACACTAAGGTATGTGATGTTTTTATTTCCATGTTTACATTATTTGTCATTGATGGTCTCATACAGGCTCTTGGTCTTGAGTCATCTTTTGGCAAGTGTGTTCAATTCCATATGTGAGAAATTCATGTGGAGAGGAGGTTCCTTGATATAGCTTCAGAAGATTTTATTTATTTATTACATTGTTATCGTCATAACATCTTTTGTGCAAGAGCCTTATATGCAAAACTTGGCATGCAAAGTGGACAAAGGATTTTGGTTAATGATTGACAGTCCCATTTTTTGAGTGTAGCGTAAATTGGGATTTGAGAAGTGTAAAAAGTCCACTTCCCATGGGCAAACTCTGTGTTAGAATGCAGTCACTAATGCTTCCTTGTAGCTTCGCCGAGGAATTGAGTAGGAGGAGAAAGAAGTTGGATAAGATGATATCCGATGCCGGTGTGAAACTTCCCGAGAAGAATCAGGCGCTTGATGTCGAAGCGTCTTTGCCGTGTGAATTGAGCGGTGCCCCAGTTTGCGAAGATAATGGGGATCGAGTCGATGGTGAAGGCGATGGCCACGCCGATTCATCGACTGATTCTTGCGAGTATGGCGAGGATGGAGGTTCGGGTTCGGAGTCTGAGGCAAAGGTAATACCCCCAGCTCCGCAATTGCCACCGTCCTCTGGATCCATAGGCATTGCGTAGGAGTACGTCTCTCATCTGCTCTCTGTATATGGCTTGTCGAGGTCGTTTAGCGTCGCGCTATATTTGTCCCTTTGGATTGGATGACTTTGTCGGGGCACTTAATTCTTTGCTTCCGAATTCGTTATTGGATGCCATCCACGTCGTCTTGATGCGTTCATTAAGGCTTCATCTGGAAACCGTCTCTTCCGAGGGTTCAGAGCTTGCTTCGAAATGTCTAAGATGCATTGATTGGGACTTGCTGGATACTTTGACGTGGCCCATTTACGTGCTCCATTATTTAACTATGATGGGTCATGTTAGAGGGCAGGAGTGGAAAGATTTCTCTGAGGATGTTTTGTACAGGGATTATTACTCCTTATCTGTAGGTAAGAAGTTGTTGGTTCTTCAAATTCTGTGTGACCATGCATTAGAGTGTGCAGATATGAGAGCTTCCAGAATTTTAATATCATGAAGAAATGAGGTATGGCTCTGATTATACCTTTTAGGTTTCGGATTATATGATGTTGTTGATTCCATTCGTAGAATTGCCGGTATCTTCTTTTCGCTTCTCTCAATTCCAGTTTATGCACTTTTGATACCTCCATACTCGATTTGCTCGCGTTTATTGGATTGTTAGAGAATGTCATTACATGCATGGGCTAATATGTAGTGCTCTATTTATGGAGGCGATATAGAGATATTAAATAGGTTTTCAAGTGTCCCTTGTTTGGTTCTAATGTGTTTTATTTGCTGTCCTTGCCCCTCATAAATTTGATTCTATGGAATAGCATAAATGAGCCAAGAGAGTAGAATTGCATTGATTTACTATTTTGATGTATGTATTTCATCGAGGATGAAAATTTGATGATGCATAATTTCGATTAATTACCTCTTGGAATATTCTTGAAGTGGGGCTATGTCCGAAGGGGACTTTGGAACTAATATGATTAGAATCATTGAGATTAAGAAGTATCTGACTTTCATTTTCAAAATGAAAGATTTGGGTGAAACAAATACTATTTTAAGTGTTAGATTAAAAAATAGTGGGGGTTATCCTTTGAGCCAAAGTGATTACATGGAGAAGATGTTGTATAGATTTAAACATCTTATTTTCAAATATATAAGTACTCTATTTGATTCCTCGTGGAGAGTTTTTAATGTGAGTCCTATGGGTCTTTAATGTATGTGATACATTATACTAAACCTAATATTACTTTTTATATATACAAGTTGAATAGATATACTAGTAATCCAAATATAGAACATTGAAAGGCTATTATTAGAATTTTTTGTTTATTTTAAGAGAACCTAAAATTTGTGATTGTTCTATAATAATTATTCAGTTGTATTATAAAGATACACCGATACTAGTTGGATTACAAGTATGGGAGATGAAACTTTTGGATGAATTTTCATATTACATGAATGTGTTGTTTCTTGGGCGAGCAAGAAACAAATGTGCATAATTCACTCAACTATGAAATTTGAATCATTGCTTGGTAGCAACTGGAAAAGAGGCCGAATGGATTAGGAATTTGTTGTTGGATATCAAATTATGGCCTAATCCCCATATTTCTATCCACTGTGATAGTTAGGCTACTTTGGCAAGAGCCTAGAATAGCACCTATAATGGTAAGTCTTACACATATTAGTTTAAGACATGAGTATATGAGACAATTGATTAAAGATGGTACCATAACAATTGTTTATGTGAGGTCAAGTAATAATCTTGCCGATCCTTTGACGAATGCTTTACCAAGACTTATGATAATAATGACCTCATAAGAAACGGGGCTGAAATCCTTTAATTGAAATCATCAATAATGGTAACCCGACCTTTTTCTAGAACATCACTAGTTACAAGGTTTAATGGGTAAGAACAAGTTATTGAATGTGATTGTTTGATACTGACGTAGCCTTGATATGAGAAGTCAGTATCGTCTGTTACGTTTTGTAGGTTGAATTGAATTCTTAATGAAGTATAGTACAAACTTATATTGTGTTGATAGTAACAGAAACACATAGTAGATACTTCACCTATATGAGCTTAGAAGTGGTGCCGCTTCTTACGAAAGTTAGGGTTGCTTTCTAGAGAGCTCATGAAACAGGATCAAGTACAAGGCCATAATAGTGCGGAGTTATATAGAACTTCTCGTTGAAACAAGAGGTTAGTGTATGTGCGGTATGTCCGGTTCTATTACATAAAAGTACAAGTTTAAAGCCGAGCTACTTGTCACTTTGATAGAGCTTTGAGATGCTTGCACTAAGTAAAGGTTTAACTCGAAAGAGACCTTTATGTATGTATATTAATCTCACGGAAATTTTGGCTGTATATTTCTAACGTTTTATTTTTGTTTTGTTTTATAAACAAAAGTGGGGGATTGTTGGTAATTTGTTTATAAAACAAATGAAGAGGTGCATTGTCCCACATCGAAAAGATGTGAGTGCGCACGTGGACGAGATTTGGCACTAACCAACGATCATTATTTTCATTTATTGAAAATTCGGATTTATTTCTATAAAAAATTAATTATAAAGTCTTGTTGAAACAGTGCGACTGTTCACGAAAAGTTACAATTATTTTTTATTTATTTAATTCCAAATTTCTTATGTCTTTTCAATATAACCTTTGACACATACTTATTCATTTTACAACCTTTCCCGAAAGGTTGTGTTTGTTCTTTTGCAATCTTTTGAAGAGTTGCATTTATTCGAAAGACATATATAAGTACATTTGTTTTGAGATCAAAAATACATCTTCTTCCATTTTTTCATTTTCTTTAGAGAAAAAACTGCAGCCATTGTTTCTAATTGTTTCCCATGAGAGATCCTGGAGAAATACTAGAATTGCTATCTAGTATTCTCATTTGAGACTTTGTTGTATCCTGAAGGAAATTTGCCGGTGACCATTAGCAATTTTGTGGGGCAAATAAATCCTTAAAGAAAGTGATATCACGCCTCAAAGTCCGACTTGAGTACTCTAAAGATCCGACTTCATTGTTCTACCAAATTCAAAGCCATATTTTCCCAACAGGGCGCAATGTTGATTGGATTCGTAGGTGATAAGGTGCCACGAAGTTAACCTAAAATACCGCCAGACCGCGTATATTACCATACTGCTATCCAAAAAGGCAAGGAAAGGCAAAAGGGAAGGCCTAAAAGAACCTCAAACTTGTCGAACTCAAATGTTGAGATGTTGGAATAGCATCAAAATTTTCTCAGCATTTATGCTAACTCACGCCATCATGTCAAAAGTTCAAGAGACTGCATCTTTAGTTTAGATGATCAAAAAGGGAATACAAGTATGTGGGAGAAGAGAATTTAATCGGCCCGACAAAGCACTTCATGAAAGCGATCTCTCTTGAGCCCTCTAAGGAAAAGAATCTAACCATAGCATGATTGTATTAGTAAAATCACAATAAGCAAATCCAGGAGCCCATTTATAGATGAGAATAATAACGTACAACTACTGTCACGACAAAGAATTCCAGCGATGTATGTGCTTGATCCGGTCACCAGAAATTACCGCAAGAACAAGTCCCACCGTTAAAATGGTGGAATCTCACGTTATCCCTCACAATAATCTCCCTCCCAATAATGTGAGATATGCCACACATGAAAGAGTGAAGCCAATAAACTCAGGATCTGTTGCTAACCATGTCCTTTAATCTCTCCAGAAGATCCTCTAACACTTTATTTATCTCTCTTGACCTCGGATGCTTTGTATCACCTGCAAAGAACTCGTGTATCTCCCCTTTCTTTGACTCAAACCAGCTACATCCAGGATTCTTCTTTAATCCCAGAGAGAGAGAGAGAGAGAGAGAGAGAGAGAGAGAGAGAGAGAGAGAGAGAGAGAGAGAGATCATTATTATAGTGCAACACAAGATCATATCAAAGCATAGACTTCCATCAGTAACACAAGATAACCGATTTTGCTGAAATATTAAAATTCTAGTTTTTGGTCAGAAAATCAATTACAAAATCAGAGAAAATACTTGAGCTGAAAATCACAAGAGACAGAGCTTACAATTGAGAGAAGATGGGACTCAGTAAGTCATTGAGCTGGTAAGTTCATCCCCTATAACTTCACTACTCCATAATTTTCCTTTCTTAGATTGAAAAAGAAAAGGGGATAGGAAAGTACCGTAAAACCATGTTTCAATAATATTTTTTTTATGAAAGTAATATAGCAAGCAAAGGAACAGTTAAGTCTACATTTTAAGTTCCAAAGTTCAGAAAGATAAAGATCGAACACATTGAATACCTAATGAATCGATATTAGCACTAGCTGAAGAATTTGAAGCATGACAAAATTAGGTGGTGCAAAGAGATTTCAAGTAACGACTGATTGAAAATTCGAGCGATCAACTCAGCCCTGATATAGTTGATAATAGCCAAATGATGGGAGAACAGTAACAATTCGAATAATATTAAATTAATGCAGCGGAATAAAATAATTTCCCCTATTGTGTAAACCTAAGAGGAATCAATATAGTAGAGTAAAATAAATATCAAGCACGTGAACACAAGGCAATTTTTTTACTTGTAAAACCTCATCTATGTGAGGAGATAAAAAACACGGGACCGGAGTTCACCCGAAAATCTCCACTATCAATAAAATTGGGTGAACAATGTTCTTCTCTAGCAAATACTAAAGGTACATAGTAGCAAAGGCCTCAAGAACATAATTCTTGGCAATACACATGAATTTCACAAGAGATTAAGGATAAATCTAATAAAAAATGCAGGTTTTGATCAATCCACGAAAAACCTGATGTAGAAAGCTTCAAACGAAAATCAAACCGTTCAGATTTGAGAAGATTACGCCACAAATATGCTGACAAAATTTCAACTCAATTGGACCACGAATCGATCTTCGATGCCAGCTTGATATAAATCGGATTTTGTCCCAACCCCAAATTTTCTGCTTTCTTTTTTTCTCTCGTTACAACGTCCTTTTGCGGCTACCGTTTTAAAGATAGTGAGAAACCCTATTTCTTCATATAACTTATTACATGGGCTCAAACCCTTGTTGTGCTTGCAACTCATTGGGTCTCCTCCATATAATAGTGAACCCAACTAACAAATATCGCCCTCACGACAATGTGGAGGGATTCACCATTCCTGCTATCAATTGGCAATGTTTAAACTTCTCTCTTGATAGAGTTTTCGTTATCATATCAAAGCCATTATGATCTATATGAATTTTCTCAAGTTCCAACAACTTTTCATCTAGAACATCCATTATCCAATGATATCTAACATCAATATGTTTTGATCTATAATGAAAAAATGAATTCTTGTCAAGATGAATTGCGCTTTGAATATTACAAAATAGCACATACCTCTTTTGCTTGAACCCAAGTTATTCTAAGAACTTTTTCATCTATAGCATTTCTTTACTAGTTTTAGTCGCTGCGATAAATTTAATTTCGGTTGTAGAAAGTGCAACACACTTCTGTAATCTTGACTTTCATGACATAACTCCACTCGCAAAAGAAATCAAATAACCAGAAGTAGATTTACGAATATTAATATCTCCTGCCAAGTTGGAATTTGTGTATCCAACTAACTCAAGTTTCCCGATCCCGAAACTGAGTTTCAAATTTGAAGTTTCCCAAAGATACCTCATTATCCACTTCACTGCATTCCAGTGCTCTCTGCCTGGATTTAACAAATAGCGACTAACAACGTCAATTGCATGCGCCAAGTCTGAGCGTGTACATACCATCACATACATTAAGCTTCATACAGTTGAGGCATATGGAACACTTTTCATATATTTCTTCTCTTTATCAGTCGTAGGACTTTGCTTCATATTTAACTTAAAGTGGGCAGTAAAAGAAGTAATAACCACTTTAGCCTTATCCATGTAAAATTTTTGAATGATCTTCTCGATATATTTCTCTTACAATAAAAATAACTTCTTAGCATCTCTGTCTCGGATAATTCTAATACCAAGAATCTGCTTCTCCGAGCCCAAGTCCTTCATGGCAAAAGACTTGCTCAACTATTTCTTTAATAACTCAATTCTTGAAGCATTCCTGCCAACAATCAACATATCATCAACATAAAGCAAGAAAATAATAAAGTCATCATTAGAAAATTTTTGGACAAACACATAGTTATCCGATGAAGTCTTCTTATAGCCTTGTTCTGTTATAACTAACGCAAACTTTTTGTACTCCTGCCTTGGTGCTTGCTTTAGGCCATAGACTTTTTTTCAATTTGCATACATAATTCTCTTTCCCTTTCACTTTAAAACATTCAGATTGTTCCATGTATATCTCTTCATCTAAGTCACCATGTAGAAAAACTGTTTTGACATCTATTTGCTCAATTTCCAAATCTAGGGTAACTGCCAAGCCTAATACCACACAGATAGAAGACATTTTCATTACTCGAGAAAATATATCATCAAAATCAATACCCTTTCTCTGACTGAATCCCTTAACAACTAATCTAGCTTTGTACCGTGGTTGTGAAGTATGTTCATCTTGCTTCAACCTATATATCCACTTGTTCTTCAAAGCTCTTTTACCTTTAGATAATTTCACTAACTCAAAAGCATGATTATCATAAAGTGACTCCATCTCATCTCGCATAGCATCAAACCAATTATTTTTGTAATCATATTCTATTGCTTCTGCATAGCACTCTGGTTCACCTGCATTAGTCAATAATAAATACTCATCTTCAAAATACTAATGGAAGGTCGTCGGTCTCTAATAGATCTCCGAATTGGAACATCTAGTGGAATATCTAATTGAGTCTCTAGTTCAGGAATAGTATCATTTGTTTCAACATGTTTAGGAACATGTGTGTTATTTGGAACATTGACTTCCTACTGCTCTTCATCAACCTGTGTAAGAATATTTGTGAGAGGAACTAGATCTAAATCAACCAAATTATCACTAACTTGTGGTGCTGAAATCATCTATGCTTTATCAATATATTCTATTGTTTGATCTTCCATAAACACAACGTCTCTGCTTCATACAATTTTCTTTTCAACTGAATCATAAAATTTGTAACCAAGCATATCTTGTTCATAACCAATAAATATGCACTGTCGTGTTTTTACATCAAGTTTAGACCTCTTATCTTTAGGAATATACACAAATACTTTGCACCCAAAGGCACGCAAATAATCATAAGAAATATCTTTGCATGTCCAAACTCTATTAAGAACATCAAACTCTAAAGAAACGCATGGAGTAAGATTTAATACATGCATAATTGTACCTAAAGCCTCACCCCAAAAGGATCCACGTAGCTTTGACTCTGAAAGTAAGTGTCTTACCCTTTTAATCAGTGTTCTGTTCATTCTCTCAGCTAAGCTATTTAACTAAGGCATCTTGGGAGGTGTCTTTTGATGTCGAATACCTTGTTGTCTGCAATATTCATCAAATGTCCAATATACTCTCTGCCGTTATCAGTTCTAATGCATTTTAATTTTTTTCCAATCTGTCTCTCAACTGAAGTCTGAAATTATTTAAAAGCATATAATACTTGATCTTTAGTTTTTAATGTATGAATCCAATTTTTTCTTGAAAAATCATATATGAAGGTAATAAAATAAAGAGAGCTACCAAGTGATTTTGTTTTCATAGGACTGCAAACATTAGAATGCACTAAATTCAGTATACCTGACTTTCTTGAAGGAGGGGAGATTTTAAATGCAATTATGTTATGTTTTCCTGCTAAACAGTGAGCACACTTCTTTAGCGCTGAACTTTTCAATCTTGAAAGGAGTTTCTTCTTGGCCAATATTAACAAACCCTTCTCACTAATGTGACTGAGCCTCTTATGCCATAACTTAGCTGCATCTTCGTTGTCTACTACATTAATTTTTTCTGTGGACAATTTTGTCTGCATAATATACAACGAAGAATATTTTTCACCTTTAATCACAACAAGAAAACCTTTTGTGAGCTTCCATTGACCATTATTGAAGGTGCTACAATACCCATCATCATCCAACTTGCCTATTGAAATCAAATTCAAACAAATATCAGGTATATGTTTAACATTATTCAATACTAACATTGTGTCATTACTGATTTCTAGGCACACATCACCGATACCTACAGCTTGAGCTAGCTCATTGTTTCCCATTTTCATAGATCTAAAGTCACCTAACCTGTATTATGTAAAGAAATCCCTACGAGACACAGCATGAACAGATGCACCACTATCAATTACCTAACTAATCTCATGAGATATAAAATTTATCACATTATCGTAAAAAATGATGAGAAAGTCTTCTTTAAGTGCAGCAACACGATTGTCATCACTACCATTATCACTTTTCTTCTCTTTACCTTTCTATTTTTGTTTTCCCTTTTAAAATGGCAACAAAACCTTTGAATATGTCCCTTCTGATGACAATAATAACACTCAACATTAACAAATTTATTATACTTACCTTTACTTTTATCTTTATTTTTCAGATCTCGAGACTCACTTCTTCCCATTTTCTCAACAATCAAAGCATCAGAATGTGAAGAGGTTGATCTTTATGTCTTCATTCTCATCTCTTCATTCAAAATACTATTCTTGACCAAATCCATGGTAATCATACCATCCGGGACAGAATTAGACAAAGATGTTCGGAACATCTCCCATGAGTTCGGCAAAGTACCAAGCAACCATAGTGCTTGTATCTCATTATCAAACCATCATAGCTAACTGATTTATAATTTATTGAAAAGAATTTAAATGCTTAGTCAAATGAGTACCATCTTGATATCTCAGACCCATCATTTGTTTTATAAAAAATAACTTATTCTTTCCAATCTTTTGAGCATATAACTATTTGAGCTTATACCATAAACTGCATGTATGTGTTTTCTTAATAATATGGTTCAAAACTTTACCATTCACTCACTGCCTAATATAACCATAAACTTGACGATGAAATATAGACCATTCAGTATCAGTTTTATTCTTCGGTTTCTCCTCAGCAAATATGGACAAATAAAAATCTTTCAAATATAAAAAGTCTTTTATCTTCCCTTTCCAAATATGATAATTCGAACCATTTAGTGTAACAATTCTACTCGTATTCATTTCAATTCTTTAATACAAAATAGAAAAATCAAGCAATAACCAGAAGCTCTGATACCAATCTGATGGGAGAACAGTAATAATTCGAACAATATCGAATTAATGCAGCGGAATAAAATAATCTTTCTTCTTGTGTAAACCTAATATAAATCAATATAGTAGAATAAAATAAATACCAAGCACACGAACATAAAACGGTTTTTTTTTTTTTTTTAATGTGGAAAACCTCCTCGATGTGAGGAGATCAAAAACCATGGAACCGGAGTCCATCCGAAAATCTTCACTATCAACAAAATGGGGTAAACAATGTTCTTCTTTAGTAAATACTAAAGGTACATAGCAGCAAAGATGTCAAGAACATAATTCTTGGCAATACGCATGAATTTTATAAGAGATCAATGATAAATCTGACTAAAAACGCAGGTTTTGATCAATCTACGGAAAACCTGATGTAGGGAGCTTCAAACAAAAATCAAACTGTTCAAATTCGAGAAGATTGCGCCATGAACATGTTGACAAAATTTCAACTCAATTAGATTACGAATTGACCTCCGATGCTAGCTTGATGTAAATTAGATTTTGCCCCAACTCCAGATTTTCTGCTTTCTCTTTTTCTCTCGTTATTACGTCCTTTTGTGGCTACCACTTTAAAGATAGTGAAAAACCTTATTTCGCCATAAAACTTATTATATAGGCTCAAGCCCTTTTTGGGTTTGCAACTCATTAGGCATCCTCTACATAGGAGTGAACCTAACTAACACCAAACACCAATGTAATCTGAGTTGACATTTCAACCATACGAAGGGGGACCGAACTCACTAGAAAAGCACTAAGATTTCCCAGCATACTAAGAGCACAATGCATCAAGATTCAACAAGCAAGAACCCCAATAACCATTCCCCTTCAATGCCATGCCAAAATTTACAATCTTTTTTCATATGAGCCATGTACCCTTGTATGAAACTCCCCACAACTCCGACAACCCATGCCGATGAGAAAATTAATACTTTCCAAATAATCAAAAAATTATGAAACCATTTGAAGCAACAAGGTCTCTCCAGCATTATCAAGCCTCTAGCGAAAAGGACACGAGAAAAAGATTTAGCTCTTTGGGTTTCACTCCTCGATGCAAAATTCCAACTTTGAGCCCTAAAACCCCATTTCCAAATCAAATTTTTTGAAATTGAAGCTCCAATTTGTAGAATGGAGAGTGCGACCTGAGTGGATAGAAAATCGAGTGTGCAAACCGATAGTGACAACCTCCGTCAACCAACCACAAATCTTGAAACAACGAGAGAGAGAGAGAGAGAGAGAGAGAGAGAGAGAGAGAGAGAGAATGCCTTACTCAGTTTTTGCAAGCAAAAAATGGGAAGGCGGAAGGGTCAAAGCGCAAACAAGACTCGAGAACTCGACGTCTCAAGTTTCTAGAGTTGCAAAGTCCAGACCTTCAGCCCCAGGCGCCGTGGTCGAGCTCATTTCAAGTTGAGATTTTTCTAGGGTTTATGTTTTTATTTTTCTTTATCCTCTAGTCCAACTTTTTTTTTTCTAATTAATGAGGAACGAGCATAATTTAATTCAAATCGCCAAATCAACTGATCATTAGCTCAGTCCTTGAGATGTAATTTCAAAAATTTCGGTTTGTAAATCGAAGCCGACTAAACTTTGGCAATTTGGTTTGATTTGATTTTTTTTTTTTGCCAAAATGCACTAAATCAAACTATTTTTATGAGTTGTGCCGTAACGCGAGATTATGGGGAAAATTCCAAGTAAGGGTTTAAAATGTGTTCATTTGCTCAAATAAAAATATAAAGTGAATTTTATTTTAAATAAGAGTTTGAAATAAAGACTTCAAAAATGGATTTTATAAGTAGCTATACTAGTTTCAAAAAATGACTTGACGTTCCAATTAGTCAAGAACCTTTTCATCCTTCACCTTTTTTTGAATCTTTTCTTCTTCTATTTTTTTTTTTTCCTTTTCCGTTTCTTCTTTGTTGGTGGCTGGTCTCAAGTGATGGGCGACCATCATAATGCCCCAAGAGGGTTGGATGAGGGTCGCTTTCACGAGCCATAGCTAAGAGCCCTCTCGACAGATATATGCAAGGGTCGTTTTGCTAGTAGTTGGCAAGGCTGCCCTTAGAAGCCACAAGTGAGGGTCGCTCACAACTGGTGAGGGCCTAGGTTGAGCGACCTTTGCCCAGATTCGATGAGGGTGGTGGCCCTCACCCAACAGTCGGCGATCAAACCCTTGTTGGCACTTCTCGAGATTTGAAAAAAGAAATAGAGAGAAAAAAGAAAAATCATTAAAATTTTAATTGTTTTTAAATGAAAATACCTTAACAACTAGAATATTTAGCTAGCTAGCGAGGTCATACCATTATTTGAAACTGCTATAGTTTGACATCTGAATTTTTTTTTTAATTCATAATGTTCAGGATATATAATTAGTATAGTAACTATCGGGATTGATACACTCTTAAGGACATATCATATAATTTTCAAAAAATTAATTTTTACTAAGTTAAGATTTCCTTATTTTTTAATGTATTTTTTTAATAATTGTAAGAATGTTCTTTACCAAAAAAAAAATAATTTTCTGAATGTTTCAAATAAATACCTATTTCCTTGATTATTTACTGCAATGTAAAGTATTTGTCCAAATTAACATAATATCTCCATCTTTTTATTAAACCATGCCATTTGTCATTATGAGAACTTAGACAAATGTCTTCATCTCCACCACATTTATTTATCCACATGTCTAAATTAAATCCTTTCGACTTATCTATATGACCTCATGCATGACATTATCTTAACCCTATATATCTTTTTGTCTACATTTAACTATGGTTAATTGGAACTATTACTTTTAACCAAGGCTAATAAATATACTTCAAGCCACTCTTAAATATAGAGAATTAGTGTGGAAGACAAGAGATAAATGCCTTCTTTCCCTACCTCTTTCACTTGCACCTCCATCTCCCTCACTTCTTCAAGTTCAAGTTTTATTTCACTCTCTCTTTAAAGACAAGGTCCAAACCCTTTTTTTTTTTTTTTTCAATTTAGTCTCTTACAAGGTAAATTCAAAGATTTTCTTTTTACTTTTATTAAATAAGCTTTGTCGTTTTCTAAAGAATGACACTTGTTAATTTTAATAATTATTTTGATTTCACGGTGAGTAAAAGCTTTGTTTGTTGAAGATTTCACTCAAGGTAAGTGAAAAACCTAAGGACTAAGCTAGAATGATCTACTTAGTACTCTTGAACTTGATTGATTGATTGGTTGGTTGTTTATTTACTATAGATTTACTCTATGTGAGTAAGTTGCAATAGTTGTATGTTAAGTTATGGTGATTGTTGTGCTTGTTGTAAAAAGCTATTCATATGTCTAGAGTGTCTTTGAGAGATTTCTAAAAGGTTTTGTAGCAACTTGAATGGATGAAATATGAAGATAGTAAAACTAGGCATAAGAAGGGATGTTTTAGTAAATATTTGACAAAATATGAGGTGATTTTGAAAATTCCAAAATGGAGATGAGACTGTTAACAAGTTTATTTTATGATTTTTAGTTTTAATAAGTGGGTTTTAAGTAAGATTAATCAAGGGGAATCAAATCACTTCAAAAAAAATGAGTTTAGAGGTTTTAGGGGCAAATTCATAATTTTGCCAAGTTAAGGGATGAATATGTGTCACGCCTCGATCCTCGGGCACGCACAAATCCTTCTACTTGGTCGATTTTATAATGCGATATCCTAGGATTAAGTATCGCCGACCTTTTCGTTTATTAAGCACATGCGGAAGCAGTTATAAATCCCCAAACAATAAAAAAAAGGGATAGAAAAGTAAGATCATATTTTTCATATTGAAATTCACAACCAAACCTTTATACATGGCGTAACTCAAAGTCTATTCACAAGACTATTCATAACATTCTAGTCACACTATATATACGTAACACAAGGTTCACAAAAGAAGATGGGATCTCAATCTTTATCCGAGTCGTACTCGGGATCATCCCGATCCTCTTCTGACTCTTCTTCATTAAGCTCACATCCTTCAAGTTTTTCATCTTTTACCGGCTTATCGTCCTCTTCTGGTTCCTTCTTCACAGGCTCATTTACAGGCCTGAAATGTTGTCCCACAACTGGGATGAGACTACATCTCAGTAAGCTTTACCCCACTAAGACTCGATTAGGGAACCAATATGCTAACCGAATTGCCTATACACACACGGGTCAGAAGACTTACTTTGGCCTCAGATTCCACCTGCATATTAGCATAATTCAATAGGTACCCTAGCAATCATATCACAGATCGATATCTCGATCAATCGACCTAGTCGATTACATGTCAATCGGACTATTCAAAGTCACTTCCACTCAATTAGTCAATTCACGACAATGGATCAAATCATTGATCAATCGACCTAGTCGATTACATGTCAGTCGGACCATTTCTAGGTCAAATCACTTCTCAATATAAAACCTCCCATTTGCATTCTTAGTCACAGAGCTACAGTAATGCTCTCGGGCGTCGTTTTCACCAAGGTGACGTATGTACTGGACAGCATTCGTGCATTCTTTAAGGCACCGTTTTCACTAGTGATATTCCTAATTACCAAACTACGTATGTCCATAATAAGGCATGCAGTAGACAGTAGTCGTGCGTTCTTTAAGGCGCCGTTTTCACTAGTGATTTTCTTATCACCTAACTACGTATGTCTATACTGATGCAGGTAATAGACAGCACTCGTGCGTTCTTTAAGGCGCCGTTTTCACCAGTGATTTCCTTATCACCAAACCACGTATGTCTATACCTCGTACCTGATCGATCTTAGCCAAAATTATTCTCAATTCAGCCTCACGATTTTCTCAACTTTACAACTCATCAAAGCATTGTCAATGCTAAATAAGCACGCTTGGTCATCTATCAATCAATCATTCAATTTCACTCAATTTCAATCAATTAAGGAATAATTCCTCAAATTGCACAATTAATTCGATTCAGCACAACATAGAGCTCAAATAAATAAATGGACTGCGCCACGACAATCAGCACGAAATTTCGGTCGTCGGCTATCCTTACCTAATTTTCAAAAATAAATAATTAAATAATTAATTTTGAAAATTAATAAATAAATACTAAAAATCCAATTTAGGCCCGTAATGCCTAATTGAAACCCGATAAGGGTCGGGAAAAATCTCGAGATGCATTCAATAAATAGTATAGACTAACCACCTAACTAATATGTAATGCAATTAACTAATAATCACTAATCCATTCTAATCTAACCACCTAATTGCACTTAATTAAATCTAATCAACCCGTAAGCATCATTAGTCTACTAAGTAAGGATTAGTGAGATTACTCACTTGGCAAAGCAAAGACCAGAACACCGCGATGATGACGTGACGGCGCGACGGCGGTGTCGGCGATCACTCGGGGCGGGCCGAAAGGCCTTACAAGCCCACGGCAAACACTGGGCTTGGGCTGAACTTGGGCCAACTAGCTTTGCGGGCTGAGTTACTGAAACTTCTTGGGCTTCAAATGGGCCTGACACGTGAAGATGGGCTGCTGCATTTCATGGGCTGACCAAGAAAGCCCAAAGGAGCTGTTTTGAAGACGCTGGGCTAAAGAAATGTTTCACTGGGCTAAGACACGCGAAGGAGAAACATATGGGCTGAACTGTTGCTGGCTTCGCTGGCTTCATCTGGCGCGGCATGATCGAAGCAGAAATAGAGCTAGGTTTTGGCTTCGCTGGCAACGTGGACTGAATGGAGCGGCTAACTTGCGTGAAGATGCTGGCGTGCGGATGAGCTTCGTTGGGTTGCTTGGAGTTGATCGAATAAGGAAGCGGCAAGGAGCTGCTGGCGAGACACGGACGAAGCTACTGGACGAGTGGCAGCTTGGTGGATTCCTTGGTGGAGGTGTCTTTGGATGTGTGGCAGCGGAGTGAAGACCGAAGGAAGTGGACGGCGGGGAACGTGCGCTTGCAGAAGCTATCGCTGGACTGGCTATGAACGAAGAGGAGAGAGGAACACGGGGCAGCTTTGGTCAATGATGGGGAAGCTCGCTGGTTTTGTTGACTCGGTTGTGGTGGTTTGCGAACAAGTGGCAGCGGAGCCAACGACTGGTGGAGGAGCAGGCATGAGGAAGAGAGAGATATGTGTGGAAAATGAAAATGAAGACAGAAGCAAGTGGGGTCGAGGAAAAAGGAATGCTTGAAGAGAAGAGGGGGGAGAAAGTGACGTGGAGAAGGCCGATCCGAGGAAATGAAAGTGAAGCAGCGAAGGTGGGATGCAGCTGGACGCTCGAAGGATGGAGCGTGGTTGAAACGTGCGGAGGAAGCTTGAGAAACGGATGAGGATGAGCCAAAATAGTCAAATTAAATATCTAATCTCATCATTAGATGTCCAAGAAGTCTTTCAAGCTTATCCACTTGTTCCCCAATACTTTCTTGCTCATTTAATCACAAATAATCCAATTTGATGACAAATGTTGCACCCCTCCATGCCTGCTCCGAATTTCCCTTAAGTTTGGATTTCAATTTCATCCCCGATTTCTCAAATTCAAAGTCCAATTTCATCGAAGAAAAACCCTACACAGCTCCACAAATTCCCATCATCCAATAGTTCGACTTAGAAGTCAAAATTGCCTTCAAATGGGCTAAATCGAATTTCCGCTAATTTTTAGCGACGTTCGAAGTGATTTTTCGTAAAAATCCTAAACTCGACAGAATTTCTCTGAAAAATAAGATGACATCCTAAAAATGAATTGTGACATGCTTGAACATTTGATTTCCGAAACCGAATTCAATTTCGTGGTTAAAATCGATCGAACGTGATTTTAGTCCGATTCGACCTATCGGGTAGCTTTTAGGGATTTTACCGCGATTATATCCCTTAACGGCTTCACCCAATAGATTGGTTAACTCGTGAGTAATCAGCTCCGAGAAAAAGCACCATAGGCGTGCCGACGAAATGCCCATTTCATATATTCGGGACAGGGTCAAAATTCGGGATGTCACAATATGCAAAAACTGAAACCTCTGAGGACTGTTCATAGCTTGTGGAATCTTGTTATGATAAGTGAAAAATTTATTTTTAGAGTTAATATATGACATGTAAATTATGTAAAAATTGGAACTAGTTGAACTAATTAACCAAAAATGAGTTGTTTTAGTTTTGTAAAATATGTGGGGTGTCTATTGTGTAAATAAAATGTTAGTATGTCTTAGATAACAAAAAGGATAGCGTTTATTTTTTAGTTTGATTAATATTACTTGGTTGGTTGAAAATAGGAAATTAGGGGTAAATTTATAAAATGAGAATTTTTACTAGGGCAATAGTCTAGTATTTAAGAATTTCGAATTATAGAAAATGCTTTTTAGTTTTTGTGGAAAAAGTGAGCTTAATCAAGGGTGGTTTTATTATAAAAATGTAAATTTATGAGTTATTTTAATTATTGGAGTAGTAGTGTCTATTGCTAAATGGATATCAAGAATTGATAAGCTAGTAAAAATTTTGTACCAAATGATTATGACTTGGTGAAAAGAAAAAGAATATTTATTTGTTAAAGTATACATAATTGATTGATTCTCATGGTTATATGAGAATGCCAAGAGAATAATGTGTTGTCACTTGCAATTATGGACATCGAAAAGTATCTGATGCTTATTGTGTTGTGATTAATTATGTATGTCTTTGATACTTCGTGATTAAGACCTTTGCCATGGTTTATTCGTTCATCACCACTAAACAAATTCCCTTATATGAGTATGTATGAGACTTTGGAGTTAGCCAAATGTTATACCGTATGAGATGGTTCTCCACAAGGTTAATATGACATGAGATTTTATGATGACATGACTTGTGTAGTCATGATATGATGTGGCTTGTGAAGCCATGGTGTGATGTTAATAAATGGCCATTGTCATGCGGATGTACGGTGGTGCATTAATCCTCATTAATGTAGAGGAGACTCATGATTGATAGGCTAAGGTGTGACAAATGGGTATGTATAATTCTATCCCCCATGAATTGGTGGTGACGATGCCTTGTTAATCGAGATGTCTCATCAATTGAGATGGTCTTGGCTAGTGATGAACATGAGTTCATATGTGTAAATTGATGAGATATTGTGGTACTTGTGATATGTAATATGAAATTTGCTTGCACATGAGAGCAATCAATCTTATGCGATCTTATGGTTGTCTTTTTTATATGTCATGATCGGAAAGATAGTACTTTTATCCTTGCATTCATTATGTATAGTTGTTTTGTGCTATCTTGAATTCACAATTATTGCAATGCCAAATTGAGTGATAGGTGGATCTCCTATCTTAGACTTAGGAATTTCATTTACTAGATTTCAGCTCATTTTTTAGACTTGTAGGATGGCTCTTCCACCACCGCTACTTTTTGGCACTCCAACTCACATTGAGTATAGTTATAAAGAAGTGGTATTGTCTTATATGGTTATTGTGTATGCTAGGTGTACAGTCAGGGTTCGGGTCGACATGGGACTTACTGAGTGGATTCCACACCAGTACATAGCTTGGTACATGATCTTTGATGGCGATTGATTGGACCACTAAGAGGATTTGATGGTCCCCCTAACTACATTTTCGATAGGCCATTGATGAGGAGGTCATTGATCATTCGATTTTAGCTTTGGTGTTGTATAGGCAAGCTTTTGGGTATAAGAGGATAATGTTGAAGTTAGGCGATCCTAACCTTTTTGAGGTCTTTTGGTATTTTGTGTGTTGTTTGGAATATTATTATGGGTTGTAAATATAAGGTTAACATAATGAATTACAATGTATAATATTTAATTTGTGTGATAATTTTCTTGTATGTTGTATGGTAACGTATTTCTGGTGCTTCCGCTTGCTATTAAAAAAATAAAAATAAGAAAGTACACGTCACACATGATGTTCTAGAGAGTCACATATAACTACTTCAAGCCCTTATTTGAGACCAACCTAGTCATTTTAGGTAATTATTTGACATAACGTTCACTTCATGCATTTATTTGAAAAAATGAAGACACTTCATGCTCTTATTTGGAATTTCCCTCCAAACTATGCATAAGTCGGTGTTGCAATGGTAATTGTTACATTATAATGCTATTCTATCTTTAGATGATAGCTTGAGCCTTTAACCAATTCAAGCTCATTAAAAGTTAAATATCATATGAAATTTAACTTCATCAGATAAGAGAAGTCAAATAAAAAATGATGAGCTCTATTCAATTTGATCTAATTTGAGACCCTTATATAGTTAAGTTCGGTTTTAAAATTTTCCGAACCATATTATTGTAGTTTAGCTCAATTTTTCCATCCAAATCAGACCAAACTGAACCGTTCTCATCCCTACTCTACTTGATCTGCTTTCATGCGATTGATTAGAGATTGGCCAAAAGAGATCCTGTCGAGAAGGACTCTCTTGAAAGCCGTGCTCATTCGAGGTCGCCCAAGCCATGGACGCTACTCCACGTGGATTGTCACCGTAGGGAAGGTGTGCGAATGGAAATGAGATCTCCTGCTGCCCCATCTTATCTTCTCCACAAAGACACGATACGAGGATGCGGCAACGTGTCGAGGACTTGGGGCTGTCATCTCCATTTTCATCCTTATAACCTATCATTGCATGCATCTTCAAATTGCGCATCTGACAAAAACTTGACATGTCACGGCGTTGGAGCGCGGCCAAGCTAGAAAAGGGAAGGGCTAGAGGGAGAGACATGAAGAGATTCCAAGTGATGAAAGGAGTTTTTTTGAGTGTTGTCGAGGACACTACACGAGCACCAAGAGGCCTGTACCCTCTATGATCTTAACTACCGATCTCCCCTACTGCCACGAGTACGGCATGATTGACCTAAATTTTTTCCCAAATGCTGATGATTTGATCCGATACCGACCATGGCAACTCCACTTTGGACTCTCCTAGGGCATGGAGAGACTCTTTGGTGAGGGAAAGTGGGAGGATGGTCCTGTGAATGTGTATGTGGCGGATTATATGGCCAAGACTCGAAAGTGGACCACATGGACTATACTAGGCAATCATATATCCTAAATTAATATGTTATATTTGTTAAAAAGTTCAACCCAAAACATATTGCCATGGGGTCTTTGATAAGGATGAAGTCGTAATAAGGTAGTCGGAGAAAAACCTGTGGCTGGATTGATTTCCTCCACAAGCATCTACTCCTAAAAAAATGAAAAGCAGTGAGCTCCACGATAAAAGCAAAGCCAGCCGTGCTAGTAGAGCGCATCCATTTTTCAGTCAGCTTCTAATCTAAGATTGACAAATAGGAAAAGGATTTCAAACCTAACTTAGGTTGGGAAAAGCCTTCTCAATCATTTGCTTCTTGTTTTCAAGCCCAACCCTATGCTTGTTTAGTTAGGTTAATTGAGTGGTGCAAAAGGTTACTTTTTGAAAATTATTTTATAATGGCGTCTTATCCCATCTATATAATCAGTGTCTTTTCTTACTGGGCTTGAATATTACCAACACTTTAGAGAAAGGATAGATTGGCAGCCAATACAAGGGACTCGCTGGCTTCAACATTGGATTGGACATTACACAAGCGAATAAGAAAGGGGCTGTACATGCAAAATAAATTAAGATAGAGAATCTGACTTTGAAACCATGTTAGAAGATCTAATACAAAACTTATACATAATGTGTCTATCCGAAATTCTTTATTGAAAGAAAATGAAAGATCGGCTATTTGTTTACAGTCATCGTCCAAAAAAACAGTGGCATTAGGGCAATGATGACCGGGTTTTTTGGATTTAAGTACCCTTTTTTATTCTTTGACTTTTGGGTGGGCGTGGAGGCTCATCCAAGAAAAAGGAAGGAGCGGCGACCATATCTGAAGATCCAAAATGACCTAGTTTTTAAATTGATACGGCCCTATGGAGATGGGGCACCCACAATAAGCAGAATTACAAATCTCAGAGGGGGACAATTAATGCCAGGACCATGTGGTATCGAGGACAAAATCGAAATGCTAGTGTGACTCAGTGTGACTCAAGGTTGTCCCTACTCATCCACCCTTTTCTCTCATCGTCCGTCTATAAATAGAGCGATCCAATGCTCAGGTCAAGCACACAAAGAAGAAGAATCCTTTGCCTTGGACTTGCATAGTAGCTCAAGCTCCTACTGTACCCACGTTCGCATAGTTCTGCTCATTCGCATCTTTCCACATTCGCACATGGCTGGTTTTTCGAATGCGAGGCGGGTTTTACTCGTCGCAGTTCTTTTTGCGTTTCTCGTCGTGAACGCACGGGGACGTGCTCTCGTGGATAAGAGGAATGCTGGCCGTCTTCTTTTGCGTCAACTCGGCAACCGCAACGGAGCCAAGCCGAGCTATGCTGAGTGGGCTTCGACCATGAATGCAGACCCGGAGAAGAAAGCGCCAGGAGGACCCGACAAGCAGCATAACCATGACAACCCTTCCGCCCTTCGCTAGCCATAGAAACCAAACCGTGCGAGAGAGGGTTATTTCTATAAGCCTGGCCAAAGTTCTACTTGGTACAAGGTGTTCGCGAACAAGAATAATGCGAGATAGGGAATAATAATGAATATGGTGATGAAAGAGGTGACATGCGTTGCCCTAGCACCAGAAGGTGCAAGAGTCCTATGTTTTTCGCTCGCTTATAGTTCCTAAGTTATGAGAATATTACATGTGGAACAATGATGTTTTCCTTACTAGTCTTCAACTTATATTCAGCATTTGAAACCTACCCCTCTCTCTCTCTCTCTCTCTCTCTCTCTCTCTCTCTCTCACAAAAAATGGCTTATACATGCAATGCACACAATGTAGCACTATATAATCACGATGTAATGTAACATACAATACAATACTATACCATGAGTCATGGTATGCTAAATTCGAAATAACTCACTCTCTAATTTAACGATACTATAATACAAGAAGAGATGGCGTATTAAAAAGTATAAAGTTATCCTCATTAGTTAGTTGTATAAGGGGTGTTTCGTTCACAAAATCTCCATCAACTATGGGTAGCTAAACACAATCTTCACTCATCTACACAATTAGTGTGGTAGACTTTAATCAGTCAAATATGAAAGTGACACAGGTAGTTGGACAAATTAAACTTTGTAGGCATTGACCAAGCATGTGAGGCATCATAAGTCTCAATGCTGTGGGTCTAATATGATGGAAGTGGTCTTTACTATTGGCGATACTCACAAATTATGATGTTTACCCGAACTAGCATTTTCCTTTCAACTCGATAAGCAGAGTATATGGTTGCTTCAAATTCAAGTAAAATACTTCCTTATATATCCATTGTACAATAAACTAAATCAATCTTGATCATGACCAGTAGTAAGTTATATACAAGTCTTGCGTGGATTTGACGACATCCCTAGAACCGGTCCACACAAGTGTTTCTTCGTATTCAAATAGTTCCTATGTAGGGCATAGGTTCCAAATCAGAATGAACTATGTAGCTTGCTAAAAGCATTGTTGCGTCAGTAATCACTTTTGATGTGATTTCAGGGCATTGCACCATTTTGCTCGCCATGGATTTGAGGTGGAGTGGAGCTATAACCTTTCATTCTTTTTGACCTTGGCAGGCTGGATTCCACCAATAATCTACCAAGAGCCTCTCAAGGCAATATCTTATTAGGCTCGACAAAACCTATGATTTGGTCGGAAAAGGGCACCTTAATTTTATCCAGCAAATGTGGACGAGAAGAATCTTATGCTCGTGCTGATGTGTTCTGATGCAATACAAGGATATGAGGTTCCTCCACTTAGCCAATGGAAGAGATTTGGAGTCTTTCTAAATAGTGGAGGGAGAGTGAGAGAGACCCACCAAAAAGGACTCTGCAAATCAGCTTTGCTCCATTGCCACGGACTTTTTGGCCTTTGAACAGGGCATTCGCTGCAACTGAGGTTAACCTAAATCAGTGTCAAGCTCGTCACGGGTTCGATTTCTGTTCTGCACAAATTTTTTGAGATTAATCTCAGAGAAAGTAACTTGTTTCGAATTCCTTCGTTTAACCATGATAGGCACAATGTTGATTGGATTCGTAGGTGATAATGTCACGCCCCGAACCCCGAGCGCGCGCACATCCCACTACGGTCGATCAAATATGCGACATCCCAGGATACGTCGCCGACCCATTCATTTTTATTACGCATGCGGAAGCGAAACAAATCCCCTGACAATATTTAACTTGGGATAGAAAAGCAGGCAATCAATCAGCATACCAAACACTCCTTTACAAGCACATAGACTTAAATACAACTCTGGACTATCTACAAAATAGACCAGCTCGACAAAAAGGGAAACCATCCCAAAACCAACTAGCAAGACACGATCACCGATACTTCAATCTCCACCTTTCCAGACTTAGGGCTTCGGGTCCTCCACGACCGCCATCTAGGGACCTGAAATTTTAATCCCACAACCGGGATGAGACGATGTCTTAGCAAGTTCACCCCTCCTAAATCCCTATTAGAAAGTAAATACGCCCCACAGCAGCTTACCCACGACATCAAGAAGACTTACCTCGCCTTCGTGCCTTTCTGCAGGTTAGTACAATTCACGTCACTTAAGCACAAGAAATGACAAGAAGGCAATTTATCGGAACTCAATCAGTTTCACTCAATTTCGCAATCACAGCAAGCATTTCCAAATCATCATTATCTACTGTCACACCAGGGCAAAGCCTACTCGCAATTCGGCTATCTACTGATATCTAGCTAAGCATCGCCTCCCCACCTTGGAGCGCACTTCGTCAACACATCGACGGCATTCCCGAATGAGCATGGATCCAGTTGGCCTAGCCTCCACTGCGACCCGAGCCACGTCACTCTCCCGACGGCATCTCCGAAGAACAAAGGTCCGGTCGGCCTAGCCACTCTGCGACTCGAGCCACGTCACTCTCCCTTGACGGCATTTCTTAGAATAAGGATCCAGTCGGCCTAGCCACTACTGCGACCCGAGCCACGTCACTCTCCCTTAACGGCATGGCTTAGAATAAGGATCCAGTCGGCCTAGCCACTACTGCGACCCGAGCCACGTCACTCTCCCTTGACAGCATGGCTTAGAATAAGGATCCAGTCGGCCTAGCCACTACTGCGACCCGAGTCACGTCACTCTCCCTTGACGGCATGGCTTAGAATAAGGATCCATTCGGCCTAGCCACTACTGCGACCCGAGTCACGTCACTCTCCCTTGACGGCATTTCTTAGAATAAGGATCCAGTCGGCCTAGCCACTACTGCGACCCGAGCCTTTCAACTAGCACACGGCAATTTGATACCAATCCTTGGATATTTTCCATTTCACTCACATAATCCAATTACGACATTAACCACAAACAATCAAATTTCAATGCCGAACTCGACACTTGGGATTTTCTAAATAAAATTCCATTCTTTTCACAATGAACAATCAAGTTGCAATATTCACACATCAATTTCAAATTCTAAACATACAGCAGCGATCGGCACGAAATTTTGAGCAATTAGGGTCAAAATAAATTTTTCAAGTTTTTTTATATAAAAGATATTTTAATGAATTTCGGAATAAAATATATTATTAAATAATCCAACAATTTCGAAGCATTTATTTAAATCATAAATAAACTCCTTTAAGTCACATCAAGGTTTATTTTAAAAATAAACATACTTAACCATTAAACTAAACACACTTTACCTAAATTAATCACCTTAATATAATCCACAACTAATTAAGCCAATCTATCCACCTAATCTCAATCAACTTAAGCTAAACATACTTAGGGCATCATTAACTCGCTAATCGCGGATTAGTGAGGTAAACTCACCGGATTAACGAACCGAGCGAACCAAAACGACGAGGACGCCGAGGAGAACAACTTTCCTCAAAGCGGGCCGAGCATCCGGGCTCAGGAAGGCGGCCAAAACAGGCCACGAAGCCGCTGCCATACCCATTTTCTGCAACTTCCGGTTGAGGCCGAGAAGAGGCGGATCCGGGGTTGGTTCGGCGGAGGAACGGCGGGGATGGGCGGCAGCAGCTCAGGCGGCGTAGGCGGTGGCTTCGGCGGGACTCACGGTGGCGGGGACGAGCTCCGGCAGCTCTTGCGGGAGCTGAACAGCAGCTCGGGACGACGAGCTGGGCGAAACAGGCGGAGCGGCAAGCCGGCGAGCTGACCGGCGGAGCGGCGTGCGGGCGAACGGTCGAACGGCGGCGAGCTGCGACGGCGAGGAGCTCCGGCTGGTGGCGTGGACTGGCTGCTGCTTAAGCGATCTCGAGATCGCTCGCGGTTCAAGCAACGGCCGGGGAAGAAGAAGAAGACAGCAAGAGAGAGAGGGAGGCGAAGGTGCTCGCGGGGCTGAGCGACGGCGAGCGAGCAGCGGACGGCGGAGGCGACGTCGAGCGGGCAAAGGGGCGGTCGAGCGGCTGCTGGTCCGGTCGGTCTCTCCCCCCTTTCCTTTCTCTCTCCTTCCCAAGGTTGAAGATGATGGTGATGGCCCCTTTTTGGAGATTAAATCTCCACCCTCCACTTGTCAAGCCCTCAATCCTTGGCTTCAATCAGCATGACATCATCCCCATGATGTCATCTTCCACTATCTCTTCTACCACAACATTCTTCAATGGTTGCATTTTATTTTTCCGCCGGGGTCCAATTCTTGTGCATGAAATTCTTCAATTATAATCAATCCACTTCCAATTGAGTCCAAATTGAAGTCCATAAAATTAATCCAATGTCACCACACTTTAATTCACATATTCACTTGTCCGTAGAACCAACTTATATCCCAAAAGCACGACCAAATGCGGACCTACTAATTTCTCGAGCCAAATTAACCATTTCCTGATTTAATTGCTGAAAAACTCTGATCGCATAAAAAAAATCTTCCGAAGATTAGTCGATGATCCTAAAATAATTTGTGACACACCTAGACTTCTAATTTCTGAGTTCAATCTCAATTCCACGGTTAATTTCACTTTGGTGCGATACTAGCGCGGCCCAACCTATCGGGTAGCCTTTAGAAATTTTCATGCATTTGACCTGTGGTTGATCTTCTCAAGCCACAATGTACATCTTTGAAACATTGGCGACTTTCGGTTGTCGGGGTAATCTTAAGGTTTCAAATACGAACACAGGGTACCCAATCGATAGAAAAGTCGGTCCAGTGTCGATCGACAAGGATTATGCGATCTGGTGGAATCACCCACACTCGATCACATGCCTCTATCGAGTCAACCTATCTCCGGTCTCTAATCAATTTTTAATTGTGTCGTAATGACCCTTGCAGATTAGCTCGGTCGAAAGGTCGCTTCTGGTCAAATTCTCGAGTCCGATGCATTAGAAACTCTTAAACGAGCTTCGCCCGATAGACTAGTTTTCACATGAGTGGCCGACTCAAGGAAAAGAACTATATGCGTGCCAACGAAATGCCCGTCTCAAATTATTGAAAATAGAATCGGAAAATCGGGATGTCACAGATAAGGTGCCACGAAGTTAACCTAAAATACCGCCAGACCGCGTATATTACCATACTGCTATCCAAAAAGAACCTCAAACTTGTCGAACTCAAATGTTGAGATGTGGGAATAGCATCAAGACTTTCTCAGTATTTATGCTTTATGAACTCGCGCCATCACCTCAAAAGTTAGAGACTGCATCTTTAGTTTAGATGATCAAAAAAGGAACACAAGTACGTGGGAGAAGAGAACTGAACCGGCCCGACAAGCACTTCATCAAAGCAATCTCTCTTGAGCCCTCTAAGGAAAAGAATCTAACAATAGCGTGATTGTATCAGTAAAAGCACAAGAAGCAAATCCAGGAGCCCATTTATAGATAAGAATTATAACGTACAACTACGGTCACGACAAAGAATTCCAGCGATGTATTTGCTTGATCTGGTCACCAGAAATTACCGCAAGAACAAGTCCCACCGTTAAAATGGTGGAATCTCACGTTATCTCTCACAATAATCTCCCTCCCTATAATGTGAGATACGCCACACATGAAAGAGTGACAGTCTTCACATATCCTGAGGTTCTTCATGATCCTGATAGGGCAATTTGAGCTAGAGTCCAGCAGCCCAAATGCCAGAGCCAGCTTTTCACTATGAGCCATCAATATTCGCTTCTTGTCGTCCTCACTTACATCATAAGCCACTGAACTCAGGATCTGTTGATAACCATGTCCCTTTAATCTCTCCACAAGATCCTCTAACACTTATTTATCTTGCTTGACCTCGGATGCTTTGCATCACCTGCAAAGAACTCGTGTATGTCCCCTTTCTTTGACTCAAACCAGCTACATCCAGGATTCTTCTTTAATCCCACAGAGAGAGAGAGAGAGAGAGAGAGAGAGAGAGAGAGAGAGAGAGATCATTATTATTGTGCAACACAAGATCATATCAAAGCATAGACTTCCATCAGTAACACAAGATCATCAATTTTGCTGAAAGACTAAAATTCTAGTTTTTGGTCAGAAATCAATTACAAAATCAGAGAAAATACTTGAGCTGAAAATTACAAAAGACAGAGTTTATAGTTTAGGGAAGAAGGGACTCAGTAAGTCATTGAGCCGGTAAGTTCATCCCATATAACTTCACTACTCCATAATTTTCCTTTATTAGATTGAAAAAGAAAAGTGGATAGGGAAGTACCGTAAAACCATGTTTCAATAATTTTTTATGAAAGTAAAATAGCAAGCAAAGGAACAGTTAAGTCTACATTTTAAGTTCCAAAGTTCAGAAAGATAAAGATCGAACACGTTACCTGAATCAACATTAGCTTTAGCTGAAGAATTTGAAGCATGACAAAATCAAGTGGTGTAGTGAGATTTCAAGTAACAACCGATTGAAAATTCGGGCGATCAACTCAGCCCTGATACAGTCGATAACGACCAAACACCAATGTAATCTGAGTTGACATTTCAACCATACGAAGGGGGACCAAACTCTCTAAAAAAGCACTAAGATTTCGCAGCATACAAAGAGCATAATGCATTAAGATTCAACAATCAAGAACCCCAGTAACCATTCCCCTTCAATGCCATGCCAAAATTTACAATCTTTCTCCATGTGAGCCATGTACCTGTGTATGAAACTCCCCACAACACTAACAACCCATGCCGATGAGAAAATTAATACTTTCTTGATAATAAAAAAATTATGAAACCATTTGAAGCAACAGGGTGTCTCTAGCATTATTGACCCTCTAGCAAAAAGAATACGGGAAAAAGATTTAGCCCTCTAATTTCACAGTATAGAAACTCTATTACACTCTTCCAAAGCCTCATAAGTGTTTGTTCTCTCTTTTGAGTATAAATTAAGCTCGACAATTGAAATAACAAAGAACTAGGAAGTTTCAGACTTTGAAATTTTTCTTTCACACGCACACTCGAACAACTAGAGAGTCTACCTTAAATACTCCTCCATGCCTTTACTACCGTTGGCACTTTCCAAAAGAGTTCTTCCAATCTACTCGTTGGACATAATCAATTAAAGAGATCTCGAGTCATTTTAGGAATGTGATAAAAGCCAATCAATCATGCTTGTCCATATAATCAGGATCTCGGTTTCCATAAGTAAAACCTTCCAAGTATACTTCCTTTCAAGAGATCTATTTATCCAAATTGATTTCAATAAGAATAATTGATCATAAGATGCTATATCGAGCTATAAGATCTTTCACAAACCATACGAACCGAATCCTTGAAGATAAACCCGTATCTAGATAACTCTTCTCTCTTCAGTTTGGAACCTGTCGGTGTGGTCAGACTTTGAGAGTAGTGTCTAGAGTTCTTTAAATTATAACACTTAAGTCTGCAATTCTTCAGAAAGCTTCAAAACAATTAATGAGTTTTCTCTAACAATCTCCCCATTTTTTATGGTGACAAAACTTTCCTGCAGATTTGAAAATTTTTAACTTGCAAAACAACACTTAAGCGGAATATGATATCTTCTATAAACTAAGTTTATTAGGACCTGGATAGCATTGATTTTGTAACCACATAAAAACATGTTAATCCTGCATGATTAATAACTATCCATCCATAATAAAAATCACAAACTTAGTTGCTGCAAGCGTCAAAAAGATTCAAAATCAATTATGCAGTCAAAAGTCCAAATTATACCAATTCAAAGTCATTAAAATCAAACCAAAGGCAAACCAAGCAAAAATATTAAACGATAAGTCAAATCAAGTCAAATCTACACAAACTCTCTCCCCCTCTTTATCAACAACAAAAAGTGGAGAAAAACTATCAAAAGAGTTGGGTAAAAATCATGGTTGTTTGGGGGTGCGAATGATTTGAAAATCCCCCATAGACTTGACAGTCTCCTCCAGCTTCCTCAAGTCCTCCTTCAGTTACTTAATATCTTCACCCTTTACAGTGGCTTGAACTTGAAACTTAAGGGCTTGTACTTGATAATGTAGAGAGACTGAAGTGGCTTGATGTGCTGACTGCATGGAAGCTCTAGCAGTCTCTTAAAGTCTGCTGTATTATCTGTTTGAGTACTCGCTTCAGCATGATCAGTTTGAGGAGTGTTAATTGATGATGGAACCTCAGCTGGAACATCCAGACTTGGAGATGATGCCTCGATACTAGCTTCAGGAAATTAAGAGGCATAAACATCTTCTGGATTGGCAGGAGAACAACTAACATTATTACTAGTAAAAGCAAGTGAAGAAGTACCTTTTTTATTAGCAGCTCCCCCTGTCTCTATGCCTTCAGGTAGAGAAAAATATTATTCTTCTTGTTCTTCCTCTTCTTCAGCACCAAGGTGATGTTGTTCTCTTTCTTCTCCAGCAAATGTAGGTTCAAGAGCATCATCTTGATCCTCTTGTTCTCTTCCTCTCTCTTCTTCCTTTGTTCCTCCTTCCTCTTCCTCTGTTCTCCTCTCTTCTCTTTCTCTGTGCTCTCGGTCCTTTGGCCCTTGAAAGCTAACAAAACTCTGTAAATTCTTTAAGGCAAAGGCGGAGAGAGTAATGTCATCATCATCTTCTTCATCCTGCAAGATGAGTGCTCTCCTCTTCTTGATTGGTGCGCTCATGGGCTCTTTGCATTTCCTTTTTCCTGCTGTTGAGTCTTGCTTTGCCTTGACAAGGGACTTCACTTTAATGCTCTCCAAAACCTTGTTCAGCTCCTTCAAACGCATCTTGAAAACCATCTTCAGTCCAACTACCATTGGAGCAATGGTTTGAACACACAAAATTTTAGGAGGTTGAATGTTGAAATGTTTGAATAATCGAGTAATAAGAGCAGAATAAGGAAGTTGCCCATTGTCCTTCACCACTGTCCTATACATGTGCATAAGAATAATGTGAGGCAAAGAGAACTTGTAGCCAATGTTGATGGCTTACATCAGCTTTGCTTCAGGGTTTGAGACATCAGTTTTTGAGGTAGATTTGGGTCTGAGACAATTGATCACATTCTTGTGAAGTAATATATTGGAAGCATTCATTCTAGAGTAAGAAATCCCGCCTTCAGCAATCCTATCCTAAACAAGCTCCAAAGTAGCGTGAGCAACAGACACATTGATTGGTTGGAAACTTCCTCTTTACACCCTAATCACATTAGCCAGAGTGTCCACATCGACCACAAAATCTTTGTCCATAACCGTAAAAAAAAAAAAAAAAATTATTCGCATCTAAAAAGGATAGATTTGAATAGAAGTAAATCGTAAGTTCTGGGTGAGCAACAATTGTCTCAGAAAAAAAGCGTTCGAGGTGAAGGAGTGCAAACTTCTCCCTTAGTTTCACTTTCAATGAATCAAGAAAATCAAAGTCCACACTTGTAGAATTCATCACCCCTCACTTCAGTAGTTTAGAAAAAGTCTTCTTGTGGTCTTTAGAATGAAAAAGATCCGTCCTTTCACCACGAACATTTGCAGCGACGCCAATCCTAGGCTGAAAATTTGTGAACATCTTTTCATCATCATCTTTCCCTTTAGGCTGATTAAAGGATCCAAGCTGTGGATCACTTTGAAAATTTGCAAAAGTTCTTGCTGTCAAACCAATAGGCGCAATGCCCATACTTTCCATTAACTTCAAAAAATCAGTTTCACTTCTATATCTTTTCTCACTCAAAAACTCATCAATGAAAGTCATTGCAGTACCACCCTCCTTTAACTTAGAGTGGCGTTTGAAGAGAAATTCTGGCTTAAGAGTCCTTACAGGTTCAGCGCCTACAACGATTTCTTTTTCAGCATCTTGCTGTGGAGGAACTTGAGTCCTAGGTTAATAAGAGTGACGCGGTTGAGAATGTTATTGTTGACTTTGCTGTTGCTGTTGTGGAGAGTCTTCTTCCTTGATCGAATCAAAGTGCGTAGGACCCTCACGCATATGCTATGGTCCTTTGCTTGCAATTCTATAGGACTTTCTTTAGGAAGATATTGTCACTTTCTTTGGGAGATTTCTCAATTCGATCGTGAAAAATGTGAAAGCTTTTCGGATTAAACTAGAGAGAAAGTATGAGAAAAGGGAGTTTTGTATTCTAGGGTTTGTGAGTGAAAACAAAAAAGAAGAAAATCGATAGTATATAAAGCAGATGAAATGGAGTATACGATCGTCATAAAGGAAAAAGTAAAACTACCTTTTTAAAAATGAAAAACTGCCTTTTTGAACTGCCATAAATTCAAAACTAAAAAAATAAAATAAGTAAGTAACGATTCAAAAAATAAACGTACATTTTCAAATTTTCATTAAAAAATTAAATTATCAGTACATAATTAACTTACAGTCACAACTTTTGGTTATTCTGAGTCTGATCATCTTCAGACTTTAACGGATAAAAGATTTGATGTTCAGTTTAGTATTCTAGTGGCTTTGTAAATATGTCTGCCAACTGATTCTTCGAGTTAATAAAATGTATCATAACTTCTCCATTCTGAACATGTTCTTTAATGAAATGATATCAAATTTCTATGTGCTTTGCTTTTGAATGAAGAATTGGATGGCACTGGTATTGTCGCATTTAATCTTTATGCATGAGTTCTAGTACAAATACAAACACTAAACAAAATGTCAGGTCTAGAAGCAATAAGATAAAGAAGCGAACCAATAATACTTTTGTAGAACCTCTGGTCAACTTTTTTTCCTCCTTCGTCTTTATCTAGCTTCAAAAAGTTTGACATTGGTACGTCAATCTTTTTGCAATTCTCTAATCCGAACTTCTTAATGAGATCTTTTGCATATATTTTTTGTTGAATGAAAATTCATTCCTTCATTTGTTTTACTTGTAATCCGAGAAAGAATGATAATTCACCAATCATGCTCATCTCAAATTCATCATGCATAGATTTAGAAAACTTCTTGCGCAAATTTTCATTGGATGATCCAAAGATAATATCATCAACATAGATTTGAACAAGTAGAAAATATTTACTTTCTCTTTTAATGAACAAAGTAGTATCCACATTTTCTTTAATGAAACCATTTTGAATTAAAAATTTACTTAACCTGTCATACTAGGCTTGAGGTACTTGCTTGAATCCATATAAGGCATTTTTCAGTTTGAAGACTGAGTCTGGCCTTTTTAGATCTTCAAATCCAGGTGGTTGTTCCATTTAGATTTCTTCTTGGATAAATCAATTAAGGAATGCATTTTTGACGTCCATTTGAAATAATTTGAAATTTTTATAGCAAACAAAAGCAAGTAATAGTCTAATTACTTCTAACCTTGCTACTGGTGCATAGATCTCATCATAGTCTATCCTTTCCTCTTGCGTATAACCTTTGGCCATGAGTCTTGCTTTGTTTCTGACCACTTTTCCTTTCTTGTTCATTTTGTTCCTGAAAATCCATTTAGTTCCAATAATAAATTTACCTTTTGGTTTAAGAATTAACTCCCAAACATCGTTGATGCTGAACTGTCTAAGCTCTTCTTGCATAACTTCAATACAACTTTCATTAGATGGGGCTTCTTCTATACTTTTGAGTTCTATCTCAGAAATGAGTGCTAGAGTACTAGACACTTCTTACCTTTTGGATCTGGTACGAATTCCTTCATCAATGTTGCCAATGATGAGTTACTTGGGATGACTAGACTTATGCTTTCAGTTACTAGTTGGTCTGAAGATTTGCTGATTCTCTGCTTCAGTTGAATCTAATAGTTCTTCTTGTTGTTATTCTTCAAAAGTCTAAATCACTTCAGGGGAAGTAGACTTTGTAAGGTCTGGAGCAGGTTCAGAATTTTCAAGTTGAGTCTAATTCAGCTGATTCTATATAGATTTTTGGAATTTGACCTTTATAGATTCTTCCATAGATTGAGTCTTCTTGTTGAATATTCTGTAGGCTTTGCTTGAGGTTGAGTAGCTAAGGAAAATTCATTCGTTTGATTTTTCCTTAAACTTACCAGTTCGATCATTTGCATTTTTCAAAACAAAATATTTATAACCAAACACATGAAAATAAGAAACATTTGGCTTTTTAAGGAGTTTTCTCTAAAATATGCTTTAAAAATACTGTTAATGATATAGCAGGCTGTAGAAACTGCTTCAGCCAAAAATCAAGAAGAAATATTGCTTTCAATTAAAATAGTTCTTGCCATCTCCTACAAAGATCCATTTTTTTTTTCACAACTCCATTTTGCTCTAGAGTATATGGAGAAGAGAAAATATGCTGGAAACCAGATCTATCACAAAATTTAGCAAAGTCTTGATTTTTAAACTCACCTCAATAGTTTGTTCGCATGCTTAAAATAACATATCCTTTTTCATTTTGAACTTTCTTGGCAAACTTTGAGAAGTGAGAAAAGGTTTTAGACTTACTTGCCATAAAGTAAACCTAGTAAAACGAGAATAATCATCCACGATTACTAGGCAGTATCTCTTTTCACTAATGCCTTGAGTTCTAGTTGGTCCAAAGAGATCCATATGCAGAAGATACAAAACTCGATTAGTAGAAATTTGATTTATAAATTTAAAATAACTTCTAACCTGTTTTCCGAAAACACATGGCGTGCATAGATCAGACTTTTGATAAGTCAAATTGGGGAGTCCATGAACAAGTTTCTTAGAAGAGATTTTGGCAATCTGCTTCATATTAACATGGCCAAGCTTTCGATGCCAAATGTTTGCTTCATCTTGGATGGATTTTAGATATTGAGAACTTTCTAGTTTTATATCTAAAAGATAAATATTGCCATGTCTTCATCCAATAAAAGATTGAGAGAAATCTTTACTAGTTCCCGAACAAATGTCTTCTTAGAAATTAATTTTGAATCCAGTATCGCACAGTTGACTTATGCTGAGTAGATTGTAATTTAATCATTTCACCAAAGAGATATTGTTGATTGTGAGATTTTCAATTTTCACAGTTCCATATCCAACTATTCTTTCTTTACTATTTCCACCAAAGGAAACTTTTCCACCATTTAATTGCACGAGCTTTATAGAACAACTTGAATCTCATGTCATGTGTCTCGAATAGCCACTATCCAAATACCACTTGATCTTTTTCTTAATAGTGACCTGCAATTATAAAAAGAACTAAAGTTTTCTTTGGTACCCATATCTTCTTGAGTCTAGAGGAGTTAGTATAAAATACAGTTTTTGCTCAATCTTTCTTAACATGTCTCCAAACCTTGTGACATTCTTTCTCAAAATGTTCTAAATTGTTACACTTTGAACATTTGAGAATACTTCGACCAACAGGTTTTACAAAAAATCTTTGAAAATGATTTCTGTAAAATGTTTTAATAGGTTTTTGTTTTATTCTTTCATTTACTTTTGGAAAATCAATTAGAAGAATGGTTTCTGGAGTCATACTCAAACTAGATTTATTGAAATAAGGTCTTTGTATTGAAATAATTTTTTCCAACTTCTCAGATTCTATTGAAAACCTTTTTGTAATATTTGAAATGTCCAATTTCAAAAAAGTATTTTCCTTCTAAAGAGAATATGCATTTTCTTTCAAATTGACAAAATTTTTGTCTAGATTTTCAAACTTTTCTTTCCAAAAAGTTTCATGTTGCTTAAGTTTAGAATTCTTCCTCTTTAGCTCAGAAATCCTTTTAAGAGAGATTTTGAGATTGAGACAAGGTTCATCTATGTACTTCGAGACTTTAGCTGGAATTTTTATATTACTAACCTCGATTTTGTTGTCTGAGTCTGAGTTTGAATCTGTTTCAGAGTCTGAGTCCGATTCTGAATTTGCCATTAGACATATATTGGCATATTCTTCATCACTTTCTTCACATTCAGTATCGCTCAATGTCTCTGCTTTGAGAGCCTTTCTATATTTCTCAGTTCTTCCATTCTTTTTCTTCAATAGAGGACAGTTGAGTCTGATATGCCCATTTTTCTTGCATTCAAAACAGATCGCATTTTTGTTGACTTAATCATCCTCAGTTGATTTGTTTTGAAACTTTTAAGTGCCTTACTTCTTCTAGTTGAATATTCTTCCCTTTCTATTCAACATTTTGAATCTCCTTATCATGAGTGCTAGTTCTTCATCGTTCATATCATCTTCTGAATCTGTGTTAGAATTATCATTAGATTTTAAAACAATTAACTTATTACCTTTAGGATCTTCTTCCTCATTGATTTGCTCTACTTCATATGATTGAAGTGTGCTAACTAGTTCGTCTATAGAAAGCGGCATGATCCTATGGGTTTCTCTTATTGAAGTCTTCACGTGATTCTAATCTTTGGAGAGTCCACACAGCAATTTGTTAAACTTCATTGGTCCTGAGATTGGCTGTCCTTGATATGTTAGACCGTTTACAACTTCTGTGAAACGACTAAACAAGTCAATGATAGATTCTCCTGACTTCATCTTGAAGGCTTCATACTGTCTGAGCAGAATATTGATTTTTGTTTCTTTAACTCGATCAGTTCCTTCATAGGTAACATGCAACCTATCCCAGACTTCTTTGGCTGTTTCACAAGATGAAATTTTATCATACTCAATAGGAGATAAAGCACAATATAAAAAGTAGATGACTTTAGCATCAAGAGCTTATCTCTTGGTTATTTCTTCTTGTGCCATTTTGCAGCGTTTGCAACTTCTTTTATTTTTCGAGATGGATGTAACTTTGGGAATAATCCCTTTTTTCTACTACGTTCCATTCTAGGGGATCTTTCGATCTCAAGAATGCCTTCATCTTGTTTTTCCACACATTATATTCATTTCCATTAAAGTAAGGAGGTTTGGTGTTGCTTTGACCTTCAACCAAACTTGGAGCCAAAATATTAGCCATAGATGTTTAACTCATAAGTAAAAACACTTCAATAAAATGAGAACACAAGCTCTGATACCAATCGAAAGGGTTAGTAAGAACACTTAAAGGGGGGTGAATGGGTGTAAATAAAATTTTCACAAGATTTAATGAAAGTAAATTGTTTTTAGAAGATAATAGACTGAAGATGTAATCAACTATAAGCAGATATATAAAGCTACGGATTAAAATAAGGAGTTTAGGGAAAGAGAATACAAACATAAAGTTTATAGTGGTTCGGCTTAGTTCAAGCCTACGTCCACTCTCTTGCATTGACAGCCTATTGGCTAAATTTCACTATGAATCAAAAGAGTTTTTACAGTCTCACATTCTTAATTTCATAGTGTAGAAACTTTATTACACTCTTCCAAAGCCTCCCAAGTGTTTGCTCTCTTTTTTGAGTACAAGTTAAACTCGACAATTGAAATAGCAAAGAACTAGGAAGCTTTAGACTTTGAAATTTTTCTTTCACGCACACACTCGAACAACTAGAGAGCCCGCCTTAAATACTCCTCCATGCCTTTACTACTGTTGGCATTTTCCAAAAAAGTTCTTCCAATCTACCCGTTGGACATAATCAATTAAAGAGATCTCGAGTCGTTTTAGGAATGTGATAAAAGCCAATCAATCATGCTTGTCCATACAATGAGGATCTTGGTTTCCATAAGTAGAACCTTCCAAGTATATTTCGCCTTTCAAGAGATCTATTTATCCAAATTGATTTCAATAAGAATAATTGATAATAAGATAAACCCACATCTGGAGAAGTTTTCACTTTTCGATCTGGAACCTGTCAGTGTAGTCAGACTTTGAGAGTAGCGTCTAGAGTTCTTCAAACAATAACACTTAAATCTGCAAGTCTTTAGACTAGATTTCTGAAAAGGTTTTGTCAGCTTCAAAACAGTTAAGGAGTTTTCTCTAACATCTTGAACTCGACGTTTCAAGTTTCCAGAGTTGCAAAGTCTAGGCCTTTAGCCCCAGGCGAACTTGTCGAGCTCAATTCAAGCTAAGATTTTTCTAGGGTTTTGGTTTTTTTTTTCCCCTTTAGCCTCTAGTCCAACTTCTTTTTTTCCTAATTAATTAGGAACAAGCATAATTTGATTCCAACTGCCAAATCAATTGATCGTCAGCTTAGTCCTCGAGATGTAATTTTAATAATTTCGGTTTGTAAATCGAAGCCGACTAAAATTTGGCAATTTGGTTTGATTTGATTTTTTTTTTCCAATAGCGCTGAATCAAACTGTTATTATGAGTTATGCCGTAATGTGAGATTATGGGGAAAATTCCAAGTAAGGGTTTAAAATGTCTTCATTTGTTCAAATAAAAATATAAAGTGAATTTTATTTTAAATAAGAGTCTAAAATAAAGACTCCAAATGAATTTTATAAGTAGCTATATTAGTTTAAAAAAGGACTTAACTTTCCAATTAGTCAAGAACCTTTTCATCCTTCACCATTTTTTGATTTTTTTTTTTTGTTTCTTTCTATTTTCCTTTTTTTTTGGTTTTCCATTTCTTCTTCGTTGGTGGTTGGTCTCAAGCAATGGGTAGCCATCGTAGTGCCCCAAGAGGGTTGGACGAGAGTCACTTTCACGAGCCATAGTTGAGGCCCTCTCGCCAGATATATGCAAGGGTCGCTTTGTCAGCGGTTGGCAAGGCTACCCTCAACAACCACAAGTGAGGGTCACTCACAACTGGTGAGGGCATGGGTCGAGGTGACCTTTGCCTAGATTTGGCAAGGACGGTGGCCCTCACTTAACAGTCGACGATCAAACCTTTGTCGACTCTTGTCGATTTTTTTCATTTAAAAAAAAAGAAAAAAAGAAAAATATTTAAAATTAAATTTGTCTTTAAATGAAAATGCCTTTAACCAACTATAATATTTAGCTAGCCAGCGAGGTCATACTCTTATTTTAAACTGCTATAATGTGACATGAAATTTCTTTATAGTTCATGATATTTAAGATATATAATTAGTATACTAACTATTAGCAAGAATCGATACGCTCCTAAATATGTATCGAATAATTTTCAAACATTAAATTTTTACTAAGTTAAGGTTTCCTTATTGTTCTATATCTTTTGTTAATAACTGTAGCGGGTTCAAAATAATTTTCTGATTTATTAACGCTTCAAATGAATATTGATTTTCTTGACTATTTAGTGCAATGTAAAGTATTTATCCAAATTAACATAATATCTCAATCTTTTTTATTAAACCATGCCATTTGTCACTATGAGAACTTAGACAATTGTCTTCATCTCCACCACATTTTTTATCCACATGTCTAAATTAAATCCTTTGAACTTATCTATATGACCTTATGCATGACATTATCTTAACCCTAGAATTTTTTTTTCTACATTTAGCTCTAGTTAATTGGCATTATTACTTTTAACCAAGGCTAATACATGTTACTTCTAGCCATTCTTAAATATAGAGAATAAGTGTGGAAGACAAGAGATAATGCCTTCTTTCCCTACCTCTTTCACTTGCACCTCCATCTCCCTCACTTCTTCAAAGTTCAAGTTTTATTTCACTCTCTCTTTCAAGACAAGGTCCAAACCCTTCTTTTTTTTTTTTTTTTCTTTTTTTCAGTTTAGTGTCTTACAAGGTAAATTCAAGGATTTTCCTTTTATTTTTATCAAATAAGCTTTGTTGTTTTCTAAAGAATGACACTTGTTAATTTTAATAATTATTTTGATTTCAATGTGAGTAAATGCTTTGTTTGTTGAAGATTTCACTCAAGGTGAGTGAAAAACCTAAGGACTAAGCTAGAATGATCTACTTAGTACTCTTGAGCTTGATCGATTGATTGTTTGTTTATTTACTATAGATTTTATTCTATGTGTGAGTAAGTTGCAATAGTTGTATGTTAAGTTATAGTGATAGTTGTGCTTGTAGTAAAAAGCTATTCATATGTCTAGAGTGTCTTTGATAGATTTCTAAAAGGTTTTGTAGCAACTTGAATGGGAAAAATATGAAGATAGTAAAACTAGGCATAATAAGGGGTGTTTTGGTAAAATTTTGACAAAATATGGGGTAATTTTGAAATTTTGAAAATGGAGATAAGGTTGTTAACAGATTTATCATATGTTTTTTAGTTTTGATAAGTGGATTTCTAAGTAAGATTAATTAAGGGGAATCCAATCGGTTTTTTTTTTTAAAAAAAAAAATGAGTTTAGGGGTTTTAGGGGCAAATTCATAATTTCACCAAGTTAATGGATGAATATGCAAAAACTGAAACTTCTGAGGACTGTTCACAGCTTGTGGACCCTTATTATGATAAGTGATAAAGTTATTTTTGGAGTTAATAGATGATGTGTAAATTATGTAAAAATTGGAACTACTTGAACTAATTAACCAAAAATGAGTTGTTTTAATAGTTTTGTAAAATATGTGGGTGTCTATTGTGTAAATAAAACGTTAGTATGTCTTAGATGACAAAAAGGATAGCTTTTAGTTTTTAATTTGATTAATATTACTTGGTCGGTTGAAAATCGGAAGTTAGGGGTAAATTTATAAATTGAGATTTTTACTAGGGCAATAGTCTAGTTTTTAAGAATTTGGAATTATAGAAAATACTCCATAGCTTTCGTGGAAAAAGTGAGCTTAATCAATGGTGGTTTGATTATAAAATGTAAATCTATGAGTTACTTTAATTATTGGAGTAGTAGTGTTTATCGTTAAATAGATATCAAGAATTGATAAACCAGTAAAAGTTCTATATCAAATGATCATGGCTTGGTGAAAAGAAAAAGAACATTTATTTGTTAAAGTGTACGTAATTGATTGATTCTCCTGATTGTATGAGAATGCCAAGAGAGTAATGTGTTGTCACCTACAATTATGAACATCGAAAAGCATGTAACACTTATTGTATTGTGATTAATTATGTATATCTTTGATACGTCATGATTAAGACCTTTGCCACAGTTTGTTCGCTAATCGCCACCAAGCGAATTCCCTTATATCAATATGTATGAGACTCTAGAGTTAGCAAATGTTATACAAGGTTAATATGACATGAAATTTTATGATGACATGACTTGTGTAGTCATGATATGATATGGCTTGTGAAGCCATGGTGTGATGTTAATAAATGGCTGTTGTCATGGCATATTAATCCTCATTAATGTAGAGGAGACTCGTCATTGATAGGCTGAGGCATGGCAAATGAGTATGTATAATTTCGTCCCGCATGAGTTAGTGGTGACAATGCCTTATTAGCCAAGATATCTTGTGAATCGAGATAGTCTTGGCCAGTGATGAACATGAGCTCATATGTGTAAATTGATAAGATATTGTGGTACTTGTGATATATAATATTAAATTTGCTTACACATGAGCGATCAATCTTATGCAATTTATGGTTGTCTTATTGATATATTATGATAGGAAAGATAATACTTTCATCCTTGCATTCCTTATGCATGGTTGTTTTGTATTGTCTTGCATTCACGATTGTTGTGATGCTAGGTTGAGTGATTGGTGGATCTCTTATCTTAAACTTATGAAATTCATTTACAGGGCATTTCTTTATTTTTCAAACTTGTAGGATGGTTCTTCCACCACCGCTACTTTTTAGAGCTCCAGCTCACATTGAGTATAGTTATAAAGAAGTGATATTATCTTATATGGTTCTTGTGTATGTTAAAGCTTGAGTCGACATGGGACTTGCTGAGTTAGTTCTGCACCGATATATAGCTTGGTACACGATCTTTGACGGCGACTGGTTGGGACAACTAAGAGGATTTGATGGTCCCCTTGACTACATTTTTTATGGGCCATTGATGGGAGAGGTCATTGATAATTTGATTTTAGATTTGGTGTTATACAGACAGGCTTTTGGATATAGGAGGCTAGTGTTGAAGTTAGGCAATCCTAACCCTTCTTAGGTCTGTTGGTATTTTGTGTGTTGTTTGTTATGAGTTATAAATATAAAGTTAACATTATGAAATATTATGTATAATATTTAATTTGTGTGATAATCTTCTTATATGTTGTATGGTAATGTATTTGTGGTGCTTCCGCCTGCTATTAAAAAAAAAAATCAAAAAGTACATGTGTCGCGCATGAAGCTTTGGAGAGTCATATATAACTACTTCAAGCCCTTATTTGAGACCAGCCTAGTCATTTTAGGTCATTATTTGACACAATGTTCAATTCATGCATTTATTTGAGAAAATGAAGACACTTCATGCTCTTATTTGGAATTTCCCTCCAAACTATGCATAAGTTGGTGTTGCAGCAGTAATTGTTACATCGTAATGCTATTCTATCTTTAGATGATAGCTTGAGCCTTTAACCAATTCAAGCTCGTTAAAAGTTAAATACTATATAAAATCTAACTTCATCAGATAAGAGAAGTCAAATAAAAAATGATGAGCTCTATTCAATTTGATCTAATTTGAGACCCTTATATAGTTAAGTTCGGTTTTAAAATTTTCCGAACCATATTATTGTAGTTTAGCTCAATTTTTCCATCCAAATCAGACCAAACTGAACCGTTCTCATCCCTACTCTACTTGATCTGCTTTCATGCGATTGATTAGAGATTGGCCAAAAGAGATCCTGTCGAGAAGGACTCTCTTGAAAGCCGTGCTCATTCGAGGTCGCCCAAGCCATGGACGCTACTCCACGTGGATTGTCACCGTAGGGAAGGTGTGCGAATGGAAATGAGATCTCCTGCTGCCCCATCTTATCTTCTCCACAAAGACACGATACGAGGATGCGGCAACGTGTCGAGGACTTGGGGCTGTCATCTCCATTTTCATCCTTATAACCTATCATTGCATGCATCTTCAAATTGCTCATCTGACAAAAACTTGACATGTCACGGCGTTGGAGCGCGCCCAAGCCAGAAAAGAGAAGGGTTAGAGGGAGAGACATGAAGCGACTCCAAGTGATGAAAATAGTTTTTTTGAGTGTTGTCGAGGACACTACACGAGCACCGAGAGGCCTGTACCATCTATGATCTTAACCACCGATCTCCCCAACTGCCACGAGTACTGCATAATTGAGCTAAAAATATTCCCAAATGCTGATGATTTGATCCGATAACGACCATTGCAACTCCACTTTGGACTCTCCTAGGGCATGGAGAGACTCTTTGGTGAGGGAAAGTGGGAGAATGGTCCTGTGAATGTGTATGTGGCAGCTCATATGGCCAAGACTCAAAAGTGGACCACAGGGACTATACTAGGCAATTATATATCCTGATTAATATGCTATATTTGTTAAAAAAGTCCAACCCAAAACATATTGCCATGGAGTCTTCGATGGGGATGAAGTAGTAATAGGGTAGCCATAGAAAAACCTGTGGCTGGATTGATTTCCTCCACAAGCATCTACTCCTAACAAAATGAAAAGCAGTGAGCTCCGCGACAAAAGCAAAGCGAGCCGCGCTAGTAGAGTGCATCCATTTTTCAGTTGGCTTCTAATCTAAGCTTGACAAATAGGGAAAGGATTTCAAACCTAACCTAGGTTGGGAAAAGCCTTCTCAATCATTTGCTTCTTGCTGTCAAGCCCAACCCTAAGCTTGTTTAGTTAGGTTAATTGAGTCGCGATAAAGGTTACTTTTTGAAAACTATTTTATAATGGCATCTTATCCGATCTATATAGTTAGTGTCTTTTCTTACTGAGCTTGAAAGATTACCAACAATTTAGAGAAAGGATAGAGAGGCAACCAATATAAGGGGCTAGCTGGCTTCAAAATTGGATTGGATATTAGACAAGCGAATAAGAAAGGGGCTGCACATGCAAAATAAATTAAGATAGAGAATCTGACTTTGATATCATGTTAGAAGATCTAATACAAAACTTATACATACTGATCATCGTATAAATCTCATAGAGAAGTGACGTGGCTTGAACAATCTTTGTGCCTATCCGAAATTCTTTATCGAAAGAAAATGAAGGATCGGCTATTTGTTTACAGTCACCGTCCAAAAAAACAGTGGCATTAAGGCAATGATGACCGGGTTTTTTGGATTTATGTACCCTTTTTTATTCTTTTGACTTTTGGGTGGGCGTGGAGGCTCATCCAAGAAAAAGGAACGAGCGGCGACAATATCTGAAGATCCAAAATGACCTAGTTTTTAAATGGGTACGGCCCTATGGCGATGGGACACCCACAATAAGCAGAATTACATATCTCAGAGGGGGACAATTAATGCCAGGACCATGTGGTATCGAGGACAAAATCGAAATGCTAGTGTGACTCAGTGTGACTCAAGGTTGTCTCTACTCATCCACCCTTTTTCTCTCATCGTCCGTCTATAAGTAGAGCGATCCAACGCTCAGGTCAAGCACACAAAGAAGAAAAATCCTTTGCCTTGGACTTGCATGGTAGCTCAAGCTCCTACTGTACCCACGTTCTCATCTTTCTGCTCATCCGCATCTTTCCACATTCGCACATGGCTGGTTTTTCGAATGCGACGCGGGTTTTACTCGTCGCACTTCTTTTTGCGTTTCTCGTCGTGAATGCATAGGGACGTGCTCTCGTGGATAAGAGGAATGCTGGCCGTCTTCTTTTGCGTCAACTCCGCAACCGCGACGGAGCCAAGCCGAGCTATGTTGAGTGGGCTTCGACCATGGATGCAGACCCGGAGAAGAAAGCGCCAGGAGGACCCGACTCGCAGCATAACCATGCCAGCCCTTCCGCCCTTCGCTAGCCATAGAAACCAAACCGTGCGAGAGAGGGTTATTTCTATAAACCTGGCCAAAGTTCTACGTGGTACAAGGTGTTCGCGAACAAGAATAATGTGAGATAGGGAATAATAATGAATATGGTGATGAAAGAGGTGACATGCGTTGCCCTAGCACCAGAAGGTGCAAGAGTCCTATGTTTTTCGCCCGCTTATAGTTCCTAAGTTATGAGAATATTACATGTGGGAACAATGATGTTTTCCTCACTAGTCTTCAACTTATATTCAGCATTCGAAACCCACCCCCCTCTCTCTCTCTCTCTTTCTCTCTCTCTCTCTCTCTCTCTCTCTCTCTCTCTCTCTCAAAAAAATGGCTTATACATGCAATGCTCACAATGTAGCACTATATAATCGCAATGTCATGCAACATACAATACAATACTATACCATGAGTCATGGTATGCTAAATTCAAAATAACTCACTCTCTAATTTAATGATACTATAATACAAGAAGAGACGGCATATTAAAAAGTGTAAAGTTATCCTCATTAGTTAGTTGTATAAGGGGTGTTTCATTCACAAAATCTCCGTCAACTACAGGTAGCTAAACACAACCTACACTCATTTACACAATTAGTATGGCAGACTTTAATCAGTCAAATATGAAAGTGATATGGGTAGTTGGAGAAATTAAACTCTTTAGGCATTGACCAAGCATGTGAGGCATTAGAAGTCCCAATGCTGTGGGTCTGATATGATGGACATGGTCTTTAGTATTGGCGATACTCACAGATTATGATGTTTGTCCAAACTAGCATTTTCATTTCAACTCGATAAGCAGAATATATGGTTGCTTCAAATTCAAGTAAAATACTTCCTTTATATATCCGTTGTACAGTAAACTAAATCAATCTTGATCATGACCAATAGTAAGTTCTATACAAGTCCTGTGTGGATTTCACGACATCCCTAGAACCGGTCCACACAAGTGTTTCTGAGGACTGTTCACAGCTTGTGGAATCTTATTATGATAAGTGATAAAGTTATTTTTAGAGTTAATAGATGATGTGTAAATTATGTAAAAGTTGGAACTAGTTGACCTAACTAATCAAAAATGAGGTGTTTTAATAGTTTTGTAAAATATGTGGGGTGTCTATTGTGTAAATAAAATGTTAGTATGTCTTAGATTACAAAAAGGATAGCTTTTAGTTTTAAATTTGATTAATATTACTTGGTCGGTTGAAAATCGGAGTTAGGGGTAAATTTATAAATTGAGAATTTTTACTAGGGCAATAGTCTAGTTTTTAAGAATTTGGAATTATAGAAAATACTCCTTAGTTTTCGTGGAAAAAGTGAGCTTAATCAATGGTGGTTTGATTATAAAATGTAAATCTATGAGTTACTTTAATTATTGGAGTAGTAGTGTTTATCGTTAAATAGATATCAAGAATTGATAAACCAGTAAAAGTTCTATACCGACTGATCATGGCTTGGTGAAAAGAGAAAGAACATTTATTTGTTAAAGTGTACGTAATTGATTGATTCTCGTGACTGTATGAGAATGCCAAGAGAGTAATGTGTTGTCACCTACAATTATGAACATCGAAAAGTATCTAATGCTTATTGTGTTGTGATTAATTATGTATATCTTTGATACTTCATGATTAAGACCTTTGCCACGATTTGTTCACTCATCACCACTGAGTGAATTCCCTTATATGAGTATGTATGAGACTCTAGAGTTAGCAAATGTTATACAAGGTTAATATGACACGAAATTTTATGATGACATGACTCGTGTAGTCATGATATGATATGGCTTGTGAAGCCATGGTGTGATGTTAATAAATGGCCACTATCATGGTGCATTAATCCTCATTAATGTAGAGGAGACCTGTGATTGATAGGCTAAGGCATGGCAAATGAGTATGTATAATTCCATCTCGCATGAGTTAGTGGTGACGATACCTTATTAGTCAAGATATCTCATGAATCGAGATAGTCCCGGCCAGTGACAAACATGAGTTCATATGTGTAAATTGATAAGATATTGTGGTACTTGTATATAATATGAAATTTGCTTACACATGAGCGATCAATCTTATGCTTTATGGTTGTCTTATTGACATATTATGATAGGAAAGATAATACTTTTATCCTTGCATTCCTTATGCATGGTTGTTTTGTATTGTCTTGAATTCACGATTGTTGTGATGTTAGGTTGAGTGATTGGCGGATCTCTTATCTTAAACTTATGAATTTCATTTATAGGGCATTTCTTTAATTTTCAAACTTGTAGGATGGTTCTTCCACCACCGCTACTTTTTAGAGCTCTAGCTCACATCGAGTATAGTTATAAAGAAGTGATATTATCTTATATGGTTATTGTGTATGTTAAAGCTTGAGTCGACATGGGACTTGCTGAGTTGGTTCTACACTGATATATAGCTTGGTATGCGATCTTTGAAGGTGACTGGTTGGGACCACTAAGAGGATTTGATGGTCCCTTAACTACATTTTTGATAGGCCATTGATGAGGAGGTCATTGATCATTCGATTTTAGCTTTGGTGTTGTAGAGGCAAGCTTTTGGGTAAAAGAGGATAATGTTGAAGTTAGGCGATCCTAACCTTCTTGAGGTCTTTTGGTATTTTGTGTGTTGTTTGGAATATTATTATGGGTTGTAAATATAAGGTTAACATAATGAATTACAATGTATAATATTTTATTTGTGTGATAATTTTCTTGTATGTTGTATGGTAACGTATTTGTGGTTCTTCCGCTTGCTATTAAAAAAATAAAAATAAGAAAGTACACGTGTTGCACGTAATGTTCTAGAGAGTCACATATAACTACTTCAAGCCCTTATTTGAGACCAACCTAGTCATTTTAGGTCATTATTTGACACAACGTTCACTTCATGCATTTATTTGAAAAAATGAAGACACTTTATGCTCTTATTTGGAATTTCTGTCCAAACTATGCATAAGTCGGTGTTGCAGCGGTAATTGTTACATTATAATGCTATTCTATCTTTAGATGATAGCTTGAGCCTTTAGCCAATTCAAGCTCATTCAAAGTTAAATGTTATATGAAACTTAACTTCATCAGATAAGAGAAGTCGAATAAAAAATGATGAGCTCTATTCAATTTGATCAAATTTCAGACCCTTATATAGTTAAGTTCGGTTTTAAAATTTTCCGAACCATATTATTGCAGTTTAGCTCAATTTTTCCATCCAAATCAGACCAAACTGAACCGTGCTCATCCCTACTCTACTTGATCTGCTTTCATGCGATTGATTAGAGATTGGCCAAAAGAGATCCTGTCGAGAAGGACTCGCTTGAAAGCCGTGCTCATTCGAGGTCGCCCAAGCCATGGACGCTACTCCACGTGGATTGTCACCGTAGGGAAGGCGTGCGAATGGGAATGAGATCTCCTGCTGCCCCATCTTATCTTCTCCACAAAGACACGATACGAGGATGGGGCAACGTGTCGAGGACTTGGGGTTGTCATCTCCATTTCATCCTTATAACCTATCGTTGCATGCGTCTTCAAATTGCTCCTCTGACAAAAACTTGACATGTCACGGCGTTGGAGCGCGGCCTAGCTAGAAAAGGGAAGGGTTAGAGGGAGAGACATGAAGAGATTCCAAGTGATTAAAACAGTTTTTTGAGTGTTGTCGAGGACACTGCACGAGCACCGAGAGGCCTGTACCCTCTATGATCTTAACTACCGATCTCCCCTACTGCCACGAGTACTGCATGATTGACCTAAAATTATTCCCAAATGCAACTCCACTTTGGACTCTCCTAGGGCATGGAGAGACTCTTTGGTGAGGGAAAGTGGGAGAATGGTCCTGTGAATGTGTATGTGGCGGATCATATGGCCAAGACTCAAAAGTGGACCATAGGGACTATACTAGGAAATTATATATCCCAAATTAATATGTTATATTTGTTAAGAAGTCCAACCCAAAACATATCACCGTGGGGTCTTTGATAAGGATGAAGTCGTAACAAGGTAGCCGTAGAAAAACCTATGGCTGGATTGATTTCCTCCACAAGCATCTACTCTTAAAAAATTGAAAAGCAGTGAGCTCCGTGATAAAAGCAAAGCGAGCCATGCTAGTAGAGTGCATCCATTTTTCAGTTGGCTTCTAATCTAAGCTTGACAAATAGGGAAGGGAAAGGATTTCAAACCTAACTTAGGTTGGGAAAAGCCTTCTCGATCATTTGCTTCTTGTTTTCAAGCCCAACCCTATGCTTGTTTAGTTAGGTTAATTGAGTGGTGCGAAAGGTTACTTTTTGAAAATTATTTTATAATGGCGCGTCGTATCCTATCTATATAGTCAGTGTCTTTTCTTACTGGGCTTGAAAGATTACCAACACTTTAGAGAAAGGATAGAGAGGCAACCAATACAAGGGGCTAGCTGGCTTCAACATTGGATTGGACATTAGACAAGTGAATAAGGAAGGGGCTGTACATGCAAAATAAACTAAGATAGAGAATCTGACTTTGATACCATGTTAGAAGATCTAATACAAAACTTACACATAATGATCATCATATAAATCTCGTAGAGAAGGGACGTGGCTTGAACAATCTTTGTGCCTATCCGAAATTTTTTATTGAAAGAAAATGAAAGATCGGCTATTTGTTTGCAGTCACCGTCCAAAAAAATAGCGGCATTAAGGCCCTGATGACCGGGTATTTTGGATTTAAGTACCCTTTTTTATTCTTTGACTTTTGGGTGGGCGTGGAGGCTCATCCAAGAAAAAGGAAGGAGCGGCGACAATATGTGAAGATCTAAAATGACCTAGTTTTTAAATTGGTACGGCCCTATGGCGATGGGACACCCACAATAAGCAGAATTGCATATCTCAGAGGGGGACAATTAATGCCAGGACAATGTGGTATCGAGGACAAAATCGAAATGCTAGTGTGACTCAGTGTGACTCAAGGTTGTCTCTACTCATCCACCCTTTTCTCTCATGGTCAGTCTATAAATAGAGCGATCCAATGCTCAGGTCAAGCACACAAAGAAGAAGAATCCTTTGCCTTGGACTTGTATAGTAGCTCAAGCTCCTACTGTACCCACGTTCGCATCTTTCTGCTCATTCGCATCTTTCCACATTCGCACATGGCTGGTTTTTCGAATGCGACGCGGGTTTTACTCGTCGCATTTCTTTTTGTGTTTCTCGTCATGAATGCACAGGGACGAGCTCTCGTGGGTAAGAGGAATGCTGGCCGTCTTCTTTTGCGTCAACTCAGCAACCGCGACGGAGCCAAGCCAAGCTATGTTGAGTGGGCTTCGACCATGGATGCAGACCCGGCGAAGGCAGCGCCAGGAGGACCCGACAAGCAGCATAACCATGACAGCCCTTCCGCCCTTCGCTAGCCATAGAAACCAAACCGTGCGAGAGAGGGTTATTTCTATAAACCTGGCCAAAGTTCTACGTGGTACAAGGTGTTCGCGAACAAGAATAATGCGAGAGAGGGAATAATAATGAATATGGTGATGAAAGAGGTGACATGCTGGTTACCCCAAAAAAAAAAAAAAAAAAAAAAGGTGACATGCGTTGCCCTTGCACCAGAAGGTGCAAGAGTCCTATGTTTTTCGCTCACTTATAGTTCCTAAGTTATGAGAATATTACATGTGGGAACGATGATGTTTTCCTCACTAGTCTTCAACTTATATTCAGTATTCAAAACCTACCCCACCCTCTCTCTCTCTCTCTCTCTCTCTCTCTCTCTCTCTCTCAAAAAATGGCTTATACATGCAATGCTCACAATGTAGCACTATATTATCGTGACGTAATGTAACATACAATACAATACTATACCATGAGTCATGGTATGCTAAATTTGAAATAACTCACTCTCTAATTTAATGATATTATAATACAAGAAGAGACGGCATATTAAAAAGTGTAAAGTTATCCTCATTAGTTAGTTGTATAAGGGGGGTTTCATTCACAAAATCTCCGTCAACTATGGGTAACTAAACAAGTCAGTTCAGAGAAGATGGGACTCAATAAGTCATTGAGCTGATAATTTCATCCCATATAACTTCATTGCTCCATAATTTTCCTTTCTTAGATTGAAAAAGAAAAGGGGATAGGGAAGTACCGTAAAACCATGTTTCAATAATTTTTTATGAAAGTAAAATAGCAAGCAAAGGAACAGTTAAGTCTTCATTTTAAGTTCCAAAGTTCAGAAAAATAAAGATCGAATACCTTGAATACCTAATGAATCAACATTAGCTTTAGCTGAAGAATTTGAAGCATGACAAAATCAAGTGGTGCAGTGAGATTTCAAGTAACAACCGATTGAAAATCCGGGTGATCAACTCAGCCCCGATACAGTCGATAACAGCCAAACACCAATGTAATCTGAGTTGACATTTCAACCATACGAAGGGGGACCGAACTCTCTAAAAAAGCACTAAGATTTCGCAGCATACAAAGAGCATAATGCATCAAGATTCAACAAGAAAGAACCCCAGTAACCATTCCCCTTCAATGCCATGCCAAAATTTACAATCTTTCTCCATGTGAGCCATGTACCCGTTCATGAAACTCCCCACAACTCTGACAACCCATGCCGATGAGAAAATTAATACTTTCCAGATAATAAAAAAATTATGAAACAATTTGAAGCAACAGGGTCTCTCCCGCATTATCGACCCTCTAGTGAAAAGAATACGGGAAAAAGATTTAGCCCTCTGGATTTCACTCCTTGGCGCAAAAATTCTAACTTTCAGCCCTAAAACTCCATTTCCAGATCAAATTTTTCGAAATTGAAGCTCCAATTTGCAAGACGCGCAAACCGATAGCGACAGCCTCAGTCGACCAAGTACAAATCATGAGAGAGAGAGAGAGAGAGAGAGAGAGGTGAGAGTGAAGTAAGGAAGAGAATACCTTACTTAGTTTCTGCAAGCGAAAAATGGGAACGCGGTTGGGTCAGAGCGCAGACGGAACTCTTGAACTCGACGTTTCAAGTTTCCAGCGTTGCAAAGTCCAGACCTTTAGCCCCAGGCGAGCTTGTCGAGCTCAATTCAAGCTGAGATTTTTCTAGGGTCTTGGTTTTTTTTTTTTTTTTTTTTTTTTTCCTTTATCCTCTATTCCAACTTTTTTTTTTTCTAATTAATGAGGAACGAGCATAATTCGATTCAAACTACCAAATCAAGTGATCGTCAGCTTAGTCCTCAAGACGTAATTTCAATAATTTCGGTTTGTAAATCAAAGCCAACTAAAATTTGGCTCTTTGGTTTGATTTGATTTTTTTTTCCAAATTGCACTGAATCAAACTCTTTTTATGAGTTATGCCATAATGCGAGATTATGGGGAAAATTCCATGTAAGGGTTTAAAATGTCTTCATTTGTTCAAACAAAAATATAAAGTGAATCTTATTTCAAATAATAGTCTAAAATAAAGACTACAAATGAATTTTATAAGTAGCTATATTAGTTTGAAAAAAGGACTTAACTTTCTAATTAGTCAAGAACCCTTTCATCCTTCACCTTTTTTTGAATCTTTTCTTCTTCTTGTTTTTTTTTTTTTTCATTTTTTTGTTTCTTTCTATTTTCCTTTTTTTTTTTTTTTTCAGTTTTTTGTTTCTTCTTCGTTGGTGGCTGGTCTCAAGCAATGGGCAGCCATTGTAATGCCCCAAGAGGGTTGGACGAGAGTCACTTTCACAAAACATAGTTGGGGCCCTCTCGCTAGATATATGCAAAAGCCACTTTGTTAGCGGTTGGCAAGGCTACCCTCAAAAGCCACAAGTGAGGGTTGCTTACAGCTGGTGAGGGCATGGGTTGAGGTGAACTTTGTCTAGATTTGGTGAGGATGGTGGCCCTCACCCAATAGTCGACGATCAAACCTTTGTCGTCTCTTGTCGAATTTTTTTTTTTAAAAAAGAAAGAGAGAGAGAGAGAGAGAGAGAGAGAGAGAAAATAAATATAAAATTAAATTTATCTTTAAATGAAAATGCCTTTAACCAACTAGAATATTTAGCTGGCCAGCAAGGTCATCATCTTATTTTAAACTGCATGAAATTTCTTTATAGTTCGTGATATTTAGGATATATAATTAATATAGTAACTATCAGCAAGAATCGATACGCTCCTAAATACGTATTGAATAATTTTCAAACATTAAACTTTTACTAAGTTAAGGTTTCCTTATTGTTCTATATCTTTTGTTAATAAATGTAGCGGGTTCAGAATAATTTTCTGATTTACTAACGCTTCAAATCAATATTGATTTTCTTGATTATTTACTGCAATGTAAAGTATTTGTCCAAATTAACATGATATCTCAATCTTTTTATTAAACCATGTCATTTGTCACTATGAGAACTTAGACAAATGTCTTCATCTCCACCACATTTTTTATCCACGTGTCTAAATTAAATCCTTTGAACTTATCTATATGACCTTATGCATGACATTATCTTAACCCTAGAAATTTTTTTGTCTACATTTAACTCTAGTTAATTGGCATTATTACTTTTAACCAAGGCTAATAAACGTTACTTCGAGCCATTCTTAAATATAGAGAATAAGTGTGGAAGACAAGAGATGATGCCTTCTTTCCCTACCTCTTTCACTTGCATCTCCATCTCCCTCACTTCTTCAAGTTCAAGTTTTATTTCACTCTCTCTTTCAAGACAAGGTCCAAACCCCTTCTTTTTTTTTTTTTTTTTTTTTTTTCAGTTTAGTGTCTTACAAGGTAAATTCAAAGATTTTCCTTTTATTTTTATCAAATAAGCTTTGTTGTTTTCTAAAGAATGACACTTGTTAATTTTAATAATTATTTTGATTTCAAGGTGAGTAAATGCTTTGTTTGTTCAAGATTTCACTCAAGGTAAGTGAAAAACCTAAGGACTAAGCTAGAATGATCTATTTAGTACTCTTGAGCTTGATCGATCGATTGTTTGTTTATTTACTATAGATTTTATTCTATGTGTGAGTAAGTTGCAATAGTTGTATGTTAAGTTATAGTGATTGTTGTGCTTGTAGTAAAAAGCTATTCATATGTCTAGAGTGTCTTTGAGAGATTTCTAAAAGGTTTTATAGCAACTTGAATGGGAAAAATATGAAGATAGTAAAACCAAGCATAATAAGGGGTGTTTTGGTAAATTTTTGACAAAATATGGGGTAATTTTGAAATTTTGAAATGGAGATAAGGTTGTTAACAGGTTTATCTTATGTTTTTTAGTTTTGATAAGTGGATTTCTAAGTAAGATTAATTAAGGGGAATCAAATTGGTTTAAAAAAATGAGTTTAGGGGTTTTAGGGGCAAATTCATAATTTCACCAAGTTAATGGATGAATATGCAAAAACTGAAACTTCTGAGGACTGTTCACAGCTTGTGGAATCTTATTATGATAACTGATAAAGTTATTTTTAGAGTTAATAGATGATGTGAAAATTATGTAAAAATCGGAACTAGTTGAACTAATTAACCAAAAATGAGTTGTTTTAATAGTTTTGTAAAATATGTGGGGTGTCTATTATGTAAATAAAATGTTAGTATGTCTTAGATAACAAAAAGTATAGCTTTTAGTTTTTAATTTGATTAATATTACTTGGTCGGTTGAAAATCGGAAGTTAGGGGTAAATTTATAAATTGAGAATTTTTACTAGGGCAATATTCTAGTTTTTAAGAATTTGGAATTATAGAAAATACTCCATAGTTTTCGTGGAAAAAGTGAGCTTAATCAAGGGTGGTTTTATTATAAAATGTAAATTTATGAGTTACTTTAATTATTGGAGTAGTAGTGTTTATTGTTAAATAGATATCAAGAATTGATAAACCAGTAAAGGTTCTATACCGAATGATCATGGCTTGGTGAAAAGAAAAAGAACATTTATTTGTTAAAGTGTACGTAATTGATTGATTCTCATGATTGTATGAGAATGCCAAGAGAGTAATGTGTTGTCACCTGCAATTATGAACATCAAAAAGTATCTAACGCTTATTGTATTGTGATTAATTATGTATATCTTTGATATTTTGTGATTAAGACCTTTGCCACAGTTTGTTCGCTCATCGCCACCAAGCGAATTCCCTTATATGAGTATGTATGAGACTCTAGAGTTAGCAAATGTTAGACAAGGTTAATATGACATGAAATTTTATGATGACATGACTCGGGGAGTCATGATATGATATGGCTTGTAAAGCCATGGTGTGATGTTACTAAATGGCCATTGTCATGGTGTATTAATCCTCATTAATGTAGAGGAGACTCGTGATTGATAGGCTAAGGCATGGCAAAAGAGTATGTATAATTCTGTACCACATGAGTTAATGGTGACAATGCCTTATTAGTCAAGATATCTCGTGAATTGAGATAGTCCTTGCCATTGATGAACATGAGTTCATATGTGTAAATTGATAAGATATTGTGGTACTTGTGATATATAATATGAAATTTGCTTACACATGAGCAATCAATCTTATGCAATTTATGGTTGTCTTATTGACATATTATGATAGGAAAGATAATACTTTTATCCTTGCATTCCTTATGCATGGTTGTTTTGTATTGTCTTGAATTCATGATTGTTGTGATGCCAGGTTGAGCGATTAGTGGATCTCCTATCTTAAACTTATGAATTACATTTACAGGGCATTTCTTTAATTTTCAGAGTTTTAGGATGGTTCTTCCACCACGGCTACTTTTTAGAGCTCTAGCTCACATCAAGTATAGTTATAAAGAAGTGATATTATCTTATATGGTTCTTGTGTATGTTAAAGCTTGAGTCGATGCGGGACTTGCTGAGTTGGTTCTACATCAATATATAGCTTGTGATGTTTGACGATGACTGGTTGGGACCACTAAGAAGATTTGATGGTCCCCTTGACTACATTTTTGATGGGCCATTGATGAGAGAGGTCATTGATCATTTGATTTTAGCTTTGGTGTTATACAGACAGGCTTTTGGATATAGGAGGATAGTGTTGAAGTTAGGCGATCCTAACCCTTTTCAGGTCCTTTGGTATTTTGTGTGTTGTTTGTTATGGGTTATAAATATAAAGTTAACATAATAAAATATTATGTATAATATTTAATTTGTGTGATAATCTTCTTATACATTGCATGGTAATGTATTTGTGGTGCTTCCGCTTGCTATTAAAAAAAAAAATCAAAAAGTACACGTGTCGCGCATGATGTTATGAAGAGTCATATATAACTACTTCAAGCCATTATTTGAAACTGACCTAGTCATTTTAGGTCATTATTTAACACAATATTCATTTCATGCATTTATTTGAGAAAATGAAGACACTTCATGCTCTTATTTGGAATTTCCCTCCAAACTATGCATAAATTGGTGTTGCAGCAATAATTGTTACATCGTAATATTATTCTATCTTTAGATGAAAGCTTTAGCCTTTAACCAATTCAAGCTCGTTAAAAGTTAAATATTATATGAAATTTAACTTCATCAGATAAGAGAAGTTGAATAAAAAATAATGAGCTCTATTCAATTTGATCTAATTTCAGACCCTTATATAGTTAAGTTCGGTTTTGAAATTTTCCGAACCATATTATTGCAGTTTAGCTCAATTTTTCCATCCAAATCAGACCAAACTGAACCGTGCTCATCCCTACTCTACTTGATCTGCTTTCATGCGATTAATTAGAGATTGGCCAAAAGAGATCCTGTCGAGAAGGACTCGCTTGAAAGCCGTGCTCATTCGAGGTCGCCCAAGCCATGGACGCTACTCCACGTGGATTGTCACCGTAGGGAAGGTGTGCCAATGGGAATGAGATCTCCTGCTGCCCCATCTTATCTTCTCCACAAAGACACGATCCGAGGATGGGGCAACGTGTCGAGGACTTGGGGCTGTCATCTCCATTTTCATCCTTATAACCTATCGTTGCATGCGTCTTCAAATTGCTCATCTGAAAAAAACTTGACATGTCACGGCGTTGGAGCGCGGCCTAGCTAGAAAAGGGAAGGGTTAGAGAGAGAGACATGAAGAGATTCCAAGTGATAAAAACAGTTTTTTGAGTGTTGTCGAGGACACTACACGAGCACCGAGAGGCCTGTACCCTCTATGATCTTAACCACCGATCTCCCCAACTGCCACGAATACTGCATAACTGAGCTAAAAATATTCCCCAATGCTGATGATTTGATCCGATACCGACCATTGCAACTCCACTTTAGACTCTCCTAGGGCATGGAGAGACTCTTTGGTGAGGGAAAGTGGGAGAATGGTCCTGTGAATGTGTATGTGGGGGATCATATAGCCAAGACTCAAAAGTGGACCCCAGGGACTCTACTAGGCAATTATATATCATAATTAATATGCTATATTTATTAAAAAGTCCAACCCAAAACATATTGCCATGGAGTCTTTGATAGGGATGAAGTAGTAATAGGGTAGCTGTAGAAAAACCTGTGGCTGGATTGATTTCCTCCACAAGCATCTACTCCTAACAAAATGAAAAGCAGTGAGCTCTGCAACAAATGCAAAGCGAGCCGCACTAGTAGAGCCCATCCATTTTTCAGTTGGCTTCTAATCTAAGCTTGACAAATAGGGAAAGGATTTCAAACCTAACCTAGGTTGGGAAAAGCCTTCTCAATCATTTGCTTCTTGCTCTCAAGCCCAACCCTATGCTTGTTTAGTTAGGTTAATGAGTGCTGAGAAAGGTTACTTTTTGAAAACTATTTTATAATGGCATCTTATCCTATCTATATAGTCAGTGTCTTTTCTTACTGAGCTTGAAAGATTACCAACAATTTAGAGAAAGGATAGAGAGGCAACCAATATAAGGGGCTAGCTGGCTTCAACATTGGATTGGACATTAGACAAGCGAATAAGAAAGCGGCTGCACATGCAAAATAAATTAAGATAGAGAATCTAACTTTGATATCATGTTAGAAGATTTAATACAAAACTTACACATAATGATCATCGTATTAATCTTGTAGAGAAGTGATGTGGCTTGAACAATCTTTGTGCCTATCCGAAATTCTTTATTGAAAGAAAATGAAGGATCGGCTATTTGTTTACAGTCACCGTCCAAAAAAACAGTGGCATTAAGGCAATGATGACCGGGTTTTTTGGATTTATGTACCCTTTTTTATTCTTTTGACTTTTGGGTGGGCGTGGAGGCTCATCCAAGAAAAAGGAAGGAGCGGCGACAATATCTGAAGATCCAAAATGACCAAATTTTTAAATGGGTACGGCCCTATGGCGATGGGACACCCACAATAAGCAGAATTACATATCTCAGAGGGGGACAATTAATGCCAGGACCATGTGGTATCGAGGACAAAATCGAATGCTAGTGTGACTCAGTGTGACTCACGGTTGTCTCAATTCATCCACCCTTTTTCTCTCATCGTCCGTCTATAAATAGAGCGATCCAACGCTCAGGTCAAGCCCACAAAGAAGAAGAATCCTTTGCCTTGGACTTGCATGGTGGCTCAAGCTCCTACTGTACCCACGTTCGCATCTTTCTGCTCATTCGCATCTTTCCACATTCGCACATGGCTGGTTTTTCGAATGCGAGGCGGGTATTACTTGTCGCAGTTCTTTTTGTGTTTCTCGTCATGAATGCACAGGGACGTGCTCTCGTTGATAAGAGGAATGCTGGCCGTCTTCTTTTGCGTCAACTCGGCAACGACAATGGAGCCAAGCCGAGCTCTGTTGAGTGGGCTTCGACCATGGATGCAGACCCGACGAGGGCAGGGCCCGGAGGACCCGACCCGCAGCATCACATTCACAGCCCTTCCGCCCTTCGCTAGCCATAGAAACCAGCCATAGAAACCAAACCGCGCGAGAGAGGGTTATTTTCTATAAACGTAGCCAAAGTTCTACGCAGTAATGTGAGAGAGGGAATAATAATGAATATAGTGATGAAAGAGGTGACATGCGTTGCCCTAGCACCAGAAGGTGCAAGAGTCCTATGTTTTTCGCTCGCTTATAGTTCCTAAGTTATGAGAATATTACATGTGGGAACGATGATGTTTTCCTCACTAGTCTTCAACTTATATTCAGTATTCGAAACCTACCCCCCCCCCTCTCTCTCTCTCTCTCTCTCTCTAAAAAAAAATGGCTTATACATGCAATTCTCACAATGTAGCACTATATAATTGCGATGTAATGTAACATACCATACAATACTATACCATGAGTCATGATATGCTAAATTCGAAATAACTCACTCTCTAATTTAATGATACTATAATACAAGAAGAGACGGCATATTAAAAAGTGTAAAGTTATCCTCATTAGTTAGTTGTATAAGGGGTGTTTCATTCACAAAATCTCCGTCAACTCCAGGTAGCTAAACACAACCTACACTCATCTGCGCAATTAGTATGGCAGACTTTAATTAGTCAAATATGAAAGTGATACAGGTAGTTGGACAAATTAAACTTTGTAGGCATTGACCAAGCATGTGAGGCATCAGAAGTCCCAATGCTGTGGGTTTGATATGATGGACATGGTCTTTACTATTGGTGATACTCACAAATTATGATTTTGTCCGAACTAGCATTTTCATTTCAACTCGATAAGTAGAATATATGGTTGCTTCAAATTCAAGTAATATACTTCCTTATATATTCATTGTACAATAAACTAAATCAATCTTGATCATGGCTGTAGTAAGTTCTATACAAGTCTTGCGTGGATTTCACGACATTCCTAGAACCGGTCCACACAAGTGTTTCTCCGTATTCAATTATTTCCTATGTAGGGCATAGGTTCCAAATTGGAATGAACTATGTAGCTTGCTAAAAACATTGTTGTGTCAGTAATCACTTTCGATGTGATTTCAGGGCATTGCACCATTTTGCTCGCCGTGGATTTGAGGTGGAGTGGAGCTATAACCTTTCATTCTTTTTGACCTTGGTAGGCTGGATTCCCCCAATAATCTACCAAGAGCCTTTCAAGGCAATATCTGATTAGTGCATGATCTGAATACTATAAGTTAATCGCCACTCAGGACAAGATGGCTTTCACTTTCAGCCGCTCGACAAAACCTATGATTTGGTCGGAAAAGGGCACCTGCAAATGCGGACGACAAGAATCTTACGCTCGTGCTGATGTGTTCTGATGCAATACAAGGATATGAGGTTCCTCCACTTAGCCAATGGAAGAGATTTGGACTCTTTCTAAATAGTGGAGGGAGAGTGAGAGACACCCACCAAAAAGGACTCTGCAAATCAGCTTTGCTCTATTGTCACGGACTTTTTGGCTTTTGAACAGGGCATTCGCCGCCACTGAGGTTAACCTAAATCAGTGTCAAGCTCGTCACGGGTTCGGTTTCTGTTCTGCACAACTTTTTTAGATCAATCCCAGAGAAAGTAACTTGTTTCGAATTCCTTCGTTTAACCATGATGGGTGCAATGTTGATTGGATCCGTAGGTGAGGAGGTGCCACGAAGTTAACCTAAAATACCGCCAGACCACGTATATTACCATACTGCTATCCAAAAAGGCAAGGAAAGGCAAAAGGGAAGGCCTAAAAGAACTTCAAACTTATCGAACTCAAATTTTGAGATGTGGGAATAGCATCAAGACTTTCTCAGCATTTATGCTTTACAAACTCGCGCCATCACCTCAAAAGTTCGAGAGACTGCATCTTTAGTTTAGATGATTAAAAAAGGAATACAAGTATGTGGGAGAAGAGAACTGAACCGGCCCGACAAAGCACTTCATCACAGCGATCTCTCTTGAGCCCTCTAAGGAAAAGAATCTAACAATAGCGTGATTGTATTAGTAAAATCACAATAAGCAAATCCAGGAGCCCATTTATAGATAAGAATAATAACGTACAACTACTATCACGACAAAGAATTCCAGCGATGTATGTGCTTGATTCGGTCACCAGAAATTACCACAAGAACAAGTCCCACCGTTAAAATGGTGGAATCTCACGTTATCTCTCACAATAATCTCCCTCCCAATAATGTGAGATATGCCACACATGAAAGAGTGACAGTCTTCACATATCCTGAGGTTCTTCATGATCCTGATAGGGCAATTTGCGCTAGAATCCAGCAGCCCAAATGCCAGAGCCAGCTTTTCACTATGAGCCATCAATATTCGCTTCTTGTCGTCCTCACTTACATCATAAGCCACTGAACTCAGGATCTGTTGATAACCATGTCCCTTTAATCTCTCCAGAAGATCCTCTAACACTTTATTTATCTCCCTTGACCTCGGATGCTTTGTTTCACCAGCAAAGAACTCATGTATCTCCCCTTTCTCTGACTCAAACCAGCTACATCCAGGATTCTTCTTTAATCCCTTCCCTCTCACCAACTTCCTCACATATGAAACATCATCCCACCTACCAACCGATGCAAATATGTTACATAGAACCATATAGTTTCCAATTGCATGAGGTTCGAGCTCAAAAAGATGGCTTGCAGCAATTTGAGCAATGTCAGGGTTCCTATGGATACGACATGCCCCCAAAAGTGCTCCCCACACCCCTCCATGGGGTTTTAGAGGCATCGTCTCTGTAAGTTTAAATGCTTCATTTAAATGTCCAGCACGACCAAGAAGATCAACCATGCAAGCATAGTGATCACCATCTGGAACAACACCATAGCGTTCTTCCATGGATGAAAATATTTTTTTGCCCTGATCAACCATTCCACCATGGCTGCAAGCTACGAGTACACCTATAAAAGTAACTTTATTAGGTTTTGTCGCTGTTTCTACCATCTCATCAAACAGTTGCATCGCTGCTCGAGCAAGGCCATGAATTGCAAAGCCTAGAATCATTGAACTATATGTATACACATTCCGTTTCTTCATGCCTTTAAAGATCATGTATGCATCCTCTATATTGCCACATTTTGAGTACATATCGACCATAGCCGATCCCACAACAACATTCTCAGTCGGCTCAAGTCCAGATTTTGTGGCAACATCCCAAACCCATTTAGCATATTTAGAGGCACCTAGTTGAGCACAAGCCGAGATAACACTGGCCAATGTAACCTCATCGGTCTCAACTCTAGCATCCTGCATTCGCTCGAAAAACCACAACGCCTCCCTCGGTTTGCCATTCTGCGCGAACCCAGTAACCATAGCAGTCCAAGCCACCATGTCCTTCACCGGTAACCCATCAAACAAATCGCCAGCAGACGCCATATCGCCCGTCTTCGTGTACGCCACTATCAACGTCGTCCAGGAAATAACATCCCTGTGCAGCATTTCGTCAAACACCTTACGCCCGCTACCCAAATCGCCGCAGCTCACGTACATACCGATCAACGAGTTCCCCACATACAAATCAGAGCAGAACCCACCAATCAGCATCGTCTGGGCATGCACCTGGCGCCCCAAATTCAAGTCAAGAGCCGCGCCGCACGCCTTGAGTAGCGCCGTGAACGTGAAGGACACGGGGCCGACGCCCTCTTCCCTCATGCTCGCGTACAACCCGACGGACTCCCCAAACGGCCCCTGAGCCGCGTACCCACGAATGAGTGCGGTGTAGAGAAACGGGTTGGGGCGGTCGACCTGCCGGAAGACGACGCGCGGGTACGACCCCACGGGGACGCCGAGTTCGGTGAGGGTGCGGACGAGCTTGGTGACGACGTAGCAGCATTGGTCGAGGCCCTTGCGGTAGAGGTGCGCGTGGACCTGCTTGAGCTGGGGGAGGCCGTGGCAGCCGTCGAGGAGCGAGACGAGGCGGGACTCGAGCTGCTGCCTGTCTTCGAAGAAGGGGAAGGAGTACCCATACGGCCGTCCGAGGTCGCCGTCCGCCGCGTGCAGAGAGAGCTGTCCGGGAAGAACGGATCGGAGGGACGAGCGGGCGGTGCTGAAGCTTCGGCAGAAGGCTACCATCCCGCCATGGGCGGCGATCGTTCGAGCCAGAGCCTCTGATGAACGCTTGCAGCTTCTCAAAGGTTTGCCAACATCAGCACCTAAAAATATTATATGGAAAATCTTGAAATTAATCGCGAAATTACATTTTCAATTAATGCAATCGAAATTTTCGATTAATACCATCGAGTTTTAAAATTTATGGAACTGATGCGATCAAATTCAATTTTTTAAAATTCCAACCAATTTTGCATAGGTTAAAAAAGATATAATTTTGCTTTACAAAGTTAACTTCTCTTTAAATTGAGTCTACTTTATAATTTTGAATCTAAATATGCCTTAAAACTTCATTGATTGAATTATGAGACCTTTAAGATAAAATTACACCTAAGAGCTGAGGGAGCCATAAGGGGAAAGTAGACTTTCCCCTCCCTTATTCAAAGGTCGTTACTACCAAATAAGGTTGTATGGTAATTCGATGCTTGATATGAGATTGTGAAATTTATTGGGATTTATGTTGAGTTAGCCGGTGCTTCACAAAATATCTTATAATCGAATAGTCGTCTCTCTAGTTATGCAATACCATGTGAGGAATGCAAGGACAATTGATGCCCATAGAGATCACATTTTAATTAAAACCATCAAAATTGTATTTTAAAAATTTATCGAATTAGTCCAATTATTTAATTCTTTTTTTGGGTCAAATTTTTTTTAGCATAGGTTTAAAAAGGTAAAACTTTGCTTTATAAAGTCATTTTCTTTTTGACAAAGAAAAAAGCCATGACCTCTCTTTTATTTTTTGGGAACGCGATGAAATGAGAGGGGCTCGTGGAGACGATGATGCAGTACCTCAAGCTCGCAGCCTCATGCCCTCCTTCTCTCCGATGGTCTCCCTCATCAGCCCTCAGGCCCAAGCCTCTCTCCTCCTCCTCCTCCTCCTCCTCCTCGCCGCCGTCTCGCATCGAGTACACGCCGTGGCCGGGCCTCCGGCCATGGCGGGAGAGCTCGCTGAACCACGACCGGTTCTGGGGACCCAACGGACCGCAGCCTCCGCCGGACCGCCCCTCCGTCGCCCGACCCGGGACGGAGCGCAGTCGGGTCGGCTTCTTCCCTGGCCGAAATGGGTGCCCTCGTTCTTGCCACCGCCGACCCTGCGTCGAAGTCCGAGCTCTCCCATCTCGCGCACTGCAGGTGGCGCGGCGAGAATCTGCCCGTCGGGGTGTCTCGGCCCCCCGATAGACCGGCCAGGCCTGCGAAGCCGGAACTGGTAACTCTTGTTTCTGTTTTCTGGAGAATTGTCGAAAAGGCATCGACTTTGGAAGGTTTCGAATTCTGGGAGTTGGTTCTTTCAGTGCGTTTTGGGGTTAGTGTTGTCACTTTATCGATGGTGTGCTATAGTTCCGGCAGTTACTGTTTCTTATTTCCAGAGCATCATTGGGGAGGTATCGTATTGCAATTGCTAGTACCGTTAGTCCCAGTAAGCTTGACCTGAAATTAAAACCGGGAAAGTGCATTCTTTGTGAATGCTGCAGCAATCCAGGGACTATCATCTGCTTTTACTTGCAATACACGAAAAAATTCGATGTTGCCTAGTTAATGTACTGTTAGAATGTTTTCTGCCTTCCGTGTGATTAAAATCTTGGTCTCTCGCTGATGATCGACCTCTCACTCTTTTTGCCAGTTTAGAATTTAAGGAGTCAGGTTTTGGATCTTGAGATGCTGTTTACATGGTAAATTGCTCGCCTGTCTGTAAGATTAAGGGTCTCAACCGTCTTCTCATCTGTTATTTACTATAGGTTTCCCCAAAGGATATACCACCCCCTAAAGTATCAGGATTACCTCTTAATGCCTATATGCTGCATAATCTGGCTCATGTGGAGCTGAATGCGATTGATTTGGCATGGGATACTGTGGTTCGGTTCTCACCATTCTTGGAGACTCTTGGGGAAGGATTTTTTGCGGACTTTGCTCGCGTTGCTGATGATGAGAGTCGCCATTTTGCTTGGTGCTCTCAGAGGCTGCTGGAGCTTGGATTCAGGTCAGGGGAACTTTTGGGTTAGCAAATTCATTCTAGCCTGTGCGACCAGTATGCCTTCATCATATTCTCTTTGTTTACCTAGGTATGGAGATATGCCTGCTCATAATTTGCTTTGGAGAGAGTGTGAGAAATCCTCTGATAATGTTGCTGCTCGTTTGGCAGTAATCCCACTGGTTCAGGTATCCCTTAACATTTGAGTTGTTGATTGTTTGTTATGAAGAGCTTTACAAAGCGTTCTCTTCCAATGATGGGCCCAAAGACTCTTGCTTTTCCATTTGTGTTTTCACTTGTAATGTTAAGTATGACATGAAGGCACTCCTTCTCCCTACTCATCCAAGGCCTTCATTTATTGTTCTTGACCCTCTGATATTTCCAACAATTTTCTCTTCCGCTATGAGAAATGAGGTTATTTATACTTTTCCTGGTTTAGCTCCTCGATTCTTTGGCATCATCGTTATACTATGCCATCTTCTTCACATTGCTTAAGTTTGCTATATGGTAGTTGGACATTCATCTTGTCCTTTAAAAAGTTCCTTCCAGAGGCTGAGAAGAAGAGTGCGCTTCGGCTGGATGCTGTCCTGCTCACCTCAGTATGAAGCATTAACATGGTTAACATTCAAAAATGAAGATCATCCAACTTGCCATATCTTATGTAGTTCCGTAGTATAGCTGCTGATTACAAATTGCCATGCATGATCAAATATACAGAATTTCTTTTTCCCTTTCATTCAGGAGGCCCGAGGGCTTGATGCTGGGCCACGTTTGGTGCAAAAATTGGTCGGCTTTGGTGACAACATGACATCTAAAATCGTGGGTAGGATTGCTGACGAGGAAATGGCTCATGTAGCCGTTGGTGTCGATTGGTTTATCTCCATTTGTCAGAAAATGAACCGTGCTCCTTGCTTCACTTTCAAAGGTTCAGGACCTACTCCCTCAGGCCTCTGTTATGAACCCATAAACCTTTGCTGATTCAACCTTCTCTTGCAGACATATTGACAGAGTACGGTGTAGAGTTGAAGGGCCCTTTCAATTATTCAGCTCGAGATGAAGCTGGTATTCCTCGTGATTGGTAAGGGAAAATTGACAGAGTAGGGCAATCAAAATTTTCTGCTTTCCTATTACCTTGTTTTGATTTTCTCCTTAAACCATTTCACAAGGTACGCATCATCATCGACAAATAAGCAACATGGGAAGGAGCAGCTTTCTGTGGTATGAGAGGTCTTTCAGATGATTGGACCAAATGTTTGCAAGTTTCATAGATACCTGTCACTTATGATTGTGAAATAATCATGGCAGGTATATGATAGGCTGGCTCACATCATATCTATAGAGAGTGAGAACTCTAGTTCAAGTGGACCTGCCTGATGATTTTGTTCAGATCAGGTGAAACAAGTTCACTCGTATTACCACACCAATTGCTTGGGTACAAATATTTTCGACCACTGGCTATACATCAGCGGCGGTGCAGAATGCCAGGTGAAAATTGACTCCTTGTTATCAGGAACTTCAAGGAAGACCTTTCTTTAAATCAGCAACTACCTCGGCAAGCATAAAAGAAATTCAAGAATTCATTGAGGAGAGGACGTGGTATTTCAATTTTTGATCGCTTCTCATGATTTCAGTGTGATATCATAGGCATGTTGTTCTGTGCCTTTCTCCACACTCCTATTGAGATGTAAATACTACATAAGTTAATACTTCCTAACTTTTCAGTTGCACCTTTTTGATTTTTATTTTTTTTACTTTTTTAGCTTATCTTGGACAAATCAATAGTGGTAGGATACTTTGCCGCGTGATGTCTGTCAGCTTAAAGCTGTGTGCGCCTTCTTCTTTGGTCCTTATGCTGGGTCGCTTCATGACTGATTACTTATTAGACCTTGGACTCTGGTGAGCCTAGATACAGAGCTTTGGACCGGTAAAATTATCACATCCCATGTTTGATGATGAGGGAATTTTCCCGTGTCCACTAGGTCGGGTGGATTACAACTATATATTTTGGGTCTAGGCGAGTATTTCCCTTGATTTCTAACGGGATATATACATTTTAGAACTTCAAAAGGGCCTAATATATCCCTAGATATGGTGTAGACCGGATAGAATCTTTTATTACGCGAAGAGTAAGAATATGAAAAGTCAAAATAGAAAAACGAGAGAGAGGGACGGAGAAGGGAGCTGGGGAGGAGACAATGACAATATTTCATAGGAGAGCATTCTAAGATGATGCGTGAGGCAATGACAACATTTCTTAGAAGAGCATTCCAAGATGATGCGTGATTGACTTGAACATATTAGAACTTTATCTTGAGTTCGAAGAAATCAATCGTAGCAAAGATGACTAATATGTTGTGTTCCTGAGACAGGAGAGACGTGGCGCTTCCACCCATAATGCACATATAATAATGCAGCCCATTCCTGTCGAGAATAGGAATGAGAATCATCAGCCGAAGCTAAATTCCACGTGATGATCCAACAGGCCTTACACGTATTGCAGCATCTGCGATCACAGCTCACGCCTCAACCAAAAGTCTCGAACTTTATCGCGAACTTTCCTGGGTTCTCGTTAGCGTGACGGAAATGCGAAGCAATCGCGGGACAGCATCATCGGCGGGTATCCTTCGAGCACTACGGGCGATGGGAAGTCGTTCCTGAAACCGAGCTTTACGCACAGAGAAACTAAAAAGCGTATATTTCTGTCTCATCAACTTTTTTTCCAGAGAAAGAAACATCAGAGGCAGTAGAACAGAGCTCGGGAGGGAGAATGTGCTGCGGAGATGATTGCAGGCCGCTGGCGTTCCTGCTTGGCCTTCCCTTGGCCCTTCTCTCTCTCCTAGTCTCCATAGTCGGCATCATCGTCTGGATCGTTGGGTACGTTTCATCTCTCTCTCTCTCTCTCTACCAGTTGTCTTGAGATTTAGTCTCTGGGTTTTGAACTCTGCATGGATTAAATAAGATGAGAAAAATGGTGGGTGACGCTGCAGATTGCTGTTGACTTTGATATGCCCCTGCTTCCTGTGCGTGACCCTGCTAGTGGAGTTCGCGCTGGAGCTGATCAAAGCCCCCCTTCACGTCATGGAGTGGTTCACTTCTCAGATACCCTGTTGATCATACCGATCACCATTTGATGACCGTTTCTGCTTTTCAGAGCTGACTGGTATTTCTCCTCTTTCCCGTACGTGGATTTCATGGGGGTATCTCTGTGATGTACAGCCAATTGTTGGGTTTGTATGTAATAAAAAAAGGGAAATCCGCTCTTGTGAAATTTCTAGAAAAATTGATTGAAGTCGATTCGTCTTTCATTTGCAGTTGCAGACATGGGTATGATTAGCCGTTTTTCTTGATTCACTTTTCCTGGCGTGCATCGTCATTTTTATGTCCACATGTTTAAGGTCATAAGAAGAAAGCGAGATGGGTCACTCAGAAATGGAAATCTTAACCATTCCAGAGTCGTTTATTACACGAAAGCTCACCATACAACATTCTCTGATCTGTACATCCACCAGTTCACAAGAACAAGGCTAGAAAACTGTTTTATTTGCTTCGCAGGTTCGTCCTCTCACGTTTTCACCATGGCACACCTCTCAACTCTACATTCCTCTTCCCATCCTAAATCAAAGCAGAGCTATGAACCTTCTGTGGCCAACCTCTATTTACTGCGGTCTTGCTTATGCTCTCCTTGCTCGCTACGGTCCGTTGAGGAGGCCGAGAAAGCGAGGTTTGCCTCTTCGCCTCCTGGCTCGTCCTGGCCGACCACAAACTCCTTGGTTGTCTGCGCAATCTCCACTATAGTCTCGCCAATTGCTCCCAGTACGCCGCCTTCAGGCTGCGGCTCCTCGGTCTTTTTGTGTTCTGTTTTGCCCTGAACAACCTGCTCACCGGTCCCCGTCTTTCCCTCCTCGGTTGATCCCTCGAGGATTTCCTGGGCAGTCTCCTTCGCCTTTCTAGCCCCTCCTTCCACCATTTCCTTGGCTTGTGCGACCACACCTTTGGGCTGTTCAGCCGGTACGCCACCTCCGGGCTGCTGCTTCTCAGTCTTTCTGTGTTCTGTTTTGCCCTGAGCGGCCTGCTCGCCTATCCCCATCTTTCCCTCCTTGGTCGATCCCTCAAGGATTCCCTGGGCAGTCTCCTTCGCCTTTCTAGCCCCTGCTTCCACCGTTTCTTTGGCTTGTGTGACTATACCTTTGGGCTGTTCAAGTACACCCCCTCCAGGCTGCTGCTCCTCAGTGTTTCCGTGTTCTGTTTTGCCCTGAGCGACCTGCTCGCCGGTCCCCATCTTTCCCTCCTCGGTCGATCCCTCGAGGATTTCCTGGGTAGTCTCCTTCGCTCTTCTAGCCCCCCCTTCCACCATTTCTTTGGCTTGCGACATTACATCTTTGGGCCGTACAGCCCCTTCTGTTTCCTGCAAAGCGTTTCAATTTCCTATTGAATGAGGAAACATAGCAATTATCTCATACATAAAATAATCCAAGACTCAAGGACATTCCACTATAACCAGAACCCGCCAGACACCTGATAAGATCCTAATATTCTTGATCTTAGTTATTATAGTCCGCGAGTTATGCTCAAAAGCCCATCATAATTACCATTCTCACTCAGTGTTCAGTCTGTTCTTTGTTAAACTAAATTGAACATCATCAAGAACGCACACCAACTAGAATTCGCATGATTAGTTTACTAAACACCTGCTTTTCGGCTGACTTCTTGGCTTCTAGCTGTCTTTCGGCTTCTTCTTTCTTCCTGGCTGTATACTCCTTGGCCTTTTCACCAGTCGCAGCTGCCACATCCTTTGCTGCAACCAAGGGCTTGGCAGCAATCTCTGCAGCCTTATGTCCCGCACCGAGAGCAACCTCTCCTGCCTTCTCAGCGACTCCCTGAACGACCCTGGCGGCAGCCTTCGTTCCCTCCACCGTTATCTCGGCAGTGTACTGAGCAGCTCCCCACCCAGCTGCAATTGTCTTATCCTTGACTTCCACAGCCGCTTTCCCTGCATACTCTGCCGCGCCCTTGCTGGTCTCCACCGCCACTTCCTTTGCTGCAACTGCCTTCTCTCCCGTGTAATTGGCAACTCCTTTAGAGATCTCCACCGTCTTATCCTTAGCTTCTGTGGCCTTTTGCATCGTGTAGTCCTTAGCTTGCTCTGCCTTTGGAAGTGTGTAGTCCTTGGCTTCTGCAGCCTTTTGCATCGTGTAGTCCTTAGCTTGCTCTGCCTTTGGAACGGTGTAGTCCTTAGCAGATTTTCCGGCACTGAGCACGGTTTCCTTCGCAGCCGCAAGACCCTGCTGACCCTTTTCTACGGCTGTGTCTTTGACCCTCGCACCCTTCTCTGCCATGTACTCAGATGTGGCACGAGCACCTTGAAGGACCGTGTCCTTTGTTTGAGCGGCCTTCTCTGAAGCTGTACCGAGTCCTTGATTCGCCGATTCTTTCGCTTGGTTGTAGCGCTTCTCCGCAGCTCTCAGTATTTCCATTGAATTCTGCTGGGCCAATGCTCTTAATCTCGAAACTTCTTCTAGAGTAGGTTGTGCTTCTTCTTCGTGGCCCTTTTTTTGGCCCTGCATCTCCTCGCCACCTTTCCTTTCCGTTTCTGGAAAAGCATTACCAAGTGAGTCAAAGTGACATCTATTCGCATAGTGTCTGCTCGTAAGGCCGATCCAAACAGAAATGAAATATAAACCAAACGAAATTTGAGCCGCCCAACTTACGAAGATTGAACTTCTATGACAAATGGATAACTGTTACTAATTTATGCTATCTACATTCCAAACAACCGCGTCTGGACTTTGAAACTAAAACATAATCGTTCTTGATTCAAGTCTATTCAATGCTGCTCTCTTTCTCTTTGCGCAGCCTTTCTCATTCTACCTTGCTCTACATGGTTGTTACAGAAGCATGTGATGAGCGTGTTAATACGAGTTTGTCATGAAGTGATTCAAAAGACGAGTATAACATAGCTGCATCATTCCAAGATCTTCATTCTTGTCGAACATCCTTCGACAAAATCCAATGTGAAAAAAACCAAAACAGTTGAGGGTTTACCTGGGGCACTTTCTCCTCTCATTCGGCCTCCCTTCTCTTCAACTTGATAAGTCTCCCTCTCCGTCCTCCTTCCACCTTCCCCATGATGTTGACGACCGCCTTCGCTCCTCTCCCTCCCCTCCTGGCCTCCTCTTTCTCTCTTTTTCTCTCCCTCTTCACCCCGACTCTCTCCTTTCATGGGCGCTCCGCCAATCTCTATCTTCTCCACCTTCTCCGCCAGCGACTCTCCTCTCGTCCCACGACCCTCTCTCTCACCACCCTCATAACCCCCTTTCTGACCTCCACATCGATGTTCTTCACTTTATCCGCCAGGGACTCCAAGTGCTTGCTGTCACTACTCTCCTTCTCCTTCTCCTTCTCCATCACTTCTCGATCGTGCCGGGCCGTCGTCTCCGTCTGTCTTGCAGTCTCTCTCCCCTCTCGCTCCAGACGAGCCTCGCCATGCGGAGCCTCCTTCCCGCCAGCCGGGTCCGAGGCTTGCGCCTTCTCGGCGAGGGACTCGAAGTGGATCGTCATCTTGGGGACCCTGTCCGTCTCCACGTGGATCTCTCGCTCGTTCGTGGTGTTCTCTCTTCTTCGCGAGACTTGCTCCGAAGCCATGTTTGCTCTCTCGAGTCTGTACGTGTTTTGTGTGCGTTTGAACTTTCAAAAGTTGAGAACTGATGAGAGACGTGGAACGAGGACGACGGTGGTATTAAGCAGAGCGCTCGGAAGAAGAAGGTGAAGAAGGGGGTGAGATCGATGGACGTGGGCGTGCATGGCAGGAGACACGTGTCAACTGGCAAGGCGCCAGGTGTTGAGAATGGGAGATAACACGGCGAGTTAGCGGACTCAGCTCTCGACACGTGTCGTCCGAGCTGGCGCCCCATCAAAGCGGGGGGAGCTTACCTGGAATTCCTGTCTGCCACGCGTGAATGGAAACAGAAGGAAAAAAAAAACATAGGAGACGTTATCGTTCACGATAAAACTTAGACGAGGTTGACCAGCGGAGCACGAGCCGAGCCAAGGAAGGAAATTAAATTGTTCCAAGCCCGCAGTTTTGCCCTTTGGGCTTGGACGGGCTGGGCTGGGCTGGGCCGGGACCTTCGAGCCCGTCATCAAGTAATAGAGTTGAATACCTTGAAGAAGGTATGTCAGCACGTCATGCGACACGACTCTATATTTGCTCGAGAACAAGAGGTTCATGACAACTTTGGATGGTACCGACGATTTGTGTTTGCATTTACTGCTCCAGTTGACAAAAGAACTAACTGAACAAACTCATTCCGTGGATAATTTTGTTGGATGTACATCCGTTTGTTCTTGGTCAAAGTTTGACCTGCCGGAGTACTGGTGCTCGAATGGATCGTGCTGGCATTCATGTGAGAAGATGAATTACAAATCCTTCCCCTTGCAAACCGAAGGTTGTAGATACATATCAAACAGTGATATCGAAGATCTCTCACGCTCACACTGATAAGACACAAATATGACCATCTCTGGGTTTACATGGTCCCTTCGAGATTCATTCAGTCAAAACTTCATTCCGTCCTTGTGGATTGCAAAGAAGACCAAGGACAGCCCGTAACCGATGCCCACCGAGATCACCTGTCCTGAAATTACGAAAGATCATTGCCAAAAGTCAATGCCAATCCATTGGCTTCAATTGAAATCCAAGAACTCAACAGAGGGTGGGCAAAAGAGTCTCACCAAGTTCAATACGTTTGGCAACTCCTTCATCCTTCCTCGTAAAGAGATCCTTTTCATTGGATGTGGCTTCAAGATGCAGAAACATGGAGAACGCAACCAGCACGCTCCCGAATTTCTCTCTCATAATTCTCTCCCTCATGCCCAGCGACCAGAAACCGGTGATTTCGCGCCAATATTCCTCCACCACCACCTTCATGAACAGAAACAGCCCCAGCCAAAGCGCCAGCTTCCCAATGCTTGGGACCAGTTTGGACGGGAAGAAGACCAGGCTCGCCAGGTTCACGAGGCAGGCAAAGGAATACAGAGGCAACCAGAAGTACCAATCTGACAGATTTGCAAGAAAATGGATGTAGTCATCAACCTGTATATATGATCGCGGGACTGTAGTCAAAATCATCTGTTACGGTACCTGGATCATCTAGTTGAACAGATGCAGAGTAGGCAAAGAGAAGACCCATCAGCAGAGAGCAAATTCCAGATAGTTTCGTGGGTGGTGCCATCTTCTTCAGCTTCGGATCTGGAAATTGAAAATCGGGTTGGTGTTGGATTTAGCGAATGATGAGCTTCAGAACTGGCTTGGGTTGGACAACTGTTTCATTGCAGTCTGCTTCAGATCAGATTCAGGGGGCAGTAGAAGGAACCAAGCCGTGCTCGTCAAGGCCTGCGGAATAAACAAGTGAGCGTTGACCTTTTGATAAAGTTGAAAGTGATGTGTGAGCAGTAAAGTAAAGTCTAGTGTGGAAAAGAGCCTGTGCATATGTATATTCTACTGCTAAATGTCCAATTTGTCTTCCTACAAGAATTAAGCTTTTATTGCCACTGTACCGTTGAGAGGAACAAGAATGGCCTAAAAAAGCAGTTGACATTGAAGGTGGTAATCCAGTGAGATCTGTTCATGCATATAGGTTAAATGAGATCTTCTGCGAAAATAAGCTCGAGTGCAGTTGGCTTGGAGCGTCGACAACCAACAGGAAGTTTTTCCCTTTATAGTTTATTTGATATTGTTTGTACCAATTCAATGGGAATTCCAGCTTTTTTTTTTTTTTTTTTTATCAATAAGTATTAATTTGAATTATAAGAACAAGTTTTCGCCATTTTTTCCCATCATAAGCTGTGGTTTGACCAGAAGTATCCATGGCAAGGAGAATACGTCCTTTAACAGAGTACCTGGAAGACACATTGTATGAGCAAATCACTTTTAGCACTGTGAAGATGGTACAAACATTGTCTCCTCTTCCAAGAGAAACGGCTCTTGAATGTTTGATAGGTCGATTCTCGCGATCCAAAGTTCTCATGAAACAAGAAATCTAAGAAATTTTTTTAGAAGCAACAGCTGTTCAACATGCGACGCTGGATAATGAGCCGGACAATGACCAACAATCATTTACAAAACTGTCCGGTTTTCCTCATACAGCTTTAATATGAAGGTTTAGAAAAATGGCATCTTATTTTTTGCCATTTACCGTGGCTCTGGAAGCCAAAAAACATCCTCGCAACCACATATTTAATGAGGCACAGATGCCGTCACAGTTCTGTGTCTCGAATCTGTTAGGACCTCTGTTACATTCACGAACCCCGCTTCCCTTAGTGTTCCTTCCATATCAGTAAGATAGTACTCGTCTAAGTGGGGTTCGGTACTCTTCAATAGTGTAAACAGCACAGGCGACAAGTTCTGCAGAACATAGTAAAGATGAGGCATAAAGTTGCTGATGTTAAATGGCCAAAGAAAAATATGTTTCAGCCTACGAACATGTCACTGATGATGAGTAGCTCCTTTCAAAAACTGCTCAGTTCCCGATTTCTGTTTACAAGGCCGATTCTCTCCAAGATTTAATGACTTAATGCTCCGTTATAATACTTTAGTTTAAGCCAATCAAACCCATGATCGCATTGCTGTGCAGTTTATTGTAGCATTTAGCAGTTAGGATACTATTTTCAACTTAGCTAGAACTAGACTTCATACAATCATTTTTCATTTTTCTTGTTTTTTTTTTCAATGTCAATTTTGCGATGGAGGCTCCAGGTAATTTACGTCAGCAATCCCAAAGAATAGATTATGACAATCGTACAAGAAAGCCATTTAGTACTAGGACTGGTGAGGCATAAACTATGTGACCTGCAGCAGTTGACAATGTTCTCACCAGTCGAATATTGACTAATTAGAACATTAAGAGTCTCATATAAGAACTCAAGCCCACTTATATGGAGATGAATGCTATGACAAATAAGTTAATATCCACCTTAATATTGGCATTCAGATATTCATTCATACACAACGCCCTGCTAGTGATACCTAGAATCTTCACTTGCCTCTACTATATTTTCTGAGGAGTTGATGTCTTTCTTTTTCCGTTAATCAGTTCTTGGTAATTTAGAATAATTTGTGCAAAAGGATGAAAGAAAAAACTTGCGTGGGTGACAAACATGCCATCAACAAGGAAAGCAGGTAGTGATGATACTTGCAGTTGCAAAATTTCCATTCAAAGAAACCAAAACAATTTACAGAATCTGAACCATACCTGAAGAACCTTAGAGGATGGCTGCATCAACGAGTAAAGGAAATCATATCAGTATTTCCATTATGGAGAAAGGGGTCAGCAATAACAAACTTAGTGAGTGACACGAGATAATTACACACCGCTTGATCCATTATGGCAATGGTGCCACCAGGTCGAAGTAGCCGAAACGATTCCTTTATTACATTGGTTGTTGCTCTAGTAGGACATTCATGAAACTGCACGTAATTCTTTAGTTAGAAGCATGGAAGCAGGTGCTAACACATGTTGCATATAGAAGAATCGGAAAAGAAACAAATATATCAAACATAAAATATATATTGAACATCTCTCAGCAGTTGCCAGCCCTGTTGCATGACAAAAACAATCGGACCAGATGCTTCCACTAAGCAATAATGACAACCAGATATATCACTCGTTCATTATATAGATTCTTGGGAATTTAAATGTTAAGTATCCATTATTACATTGTAAAACATGCGGGTACTGTGACAGCACTCATCAGTCCTTCAAGCTTTACTAGTTTTCTATAGATACAACTGGCTTAAATAGAATCAAATCAATGTGCCAATAGCTAAAAGTTTAGAAAGCTATGAGATCTATTTGCTAACTGGATGAGGACCTTACCATTAGAGAAATTGAAGCAAGGTCAAATGATTTGGATGGCAAGCCCGTATCTTCCCCATTAGCATGTATCCACTGAATTGGTACTGTTCTTTGGGACCTCTTTCTCTCATTAAACTGAGCCACAGAAAGAAAATATGGCGACAGATCTAGACCCTACAAAGCAAATGCATTTCAATAGAGATTGTTATGCTTATGCAAAGTGAAATCCGCAGGGAAACAGATTAATCTGATTTGAGTACATGCTTATACACATACAGTGACTTTTGCCGAAGGGAATGTGTTGGCGAGATAACCAGTGCTAATACCTACTGAGCATCCGATATCCAGAATGTCTCGAACCATAGAACCACCAGAGTGCTGTCTATGGTGCTTTTCAATTGCCTTAAGCCAATTTCCACGCACTACTTGAGTTGCCTCATCTACTGATTTAGCATCAGGTACGGCTCGTATAGACATTGACGTTGTGGCAGGCTCTGCTTCTGCTGCAGCCTGCGAGGTTTTCGGGCAGCAACAGTTTACGACTGCTTTGATTTGTATTAATTGCTTTACTAGGATATGTTATATCCTCATTATCATGTTTTGATAATTTCATAATAGAAAGGATGTAAAAGACCGTTTGTACAAAGTAGTGACTTCTACTTCCCGGAATAAATGGTAAAGCACTTTCAACAGAGCAAAGGATTATTCTGAAAGAGGCAGTTAATTGTGTTCTCAAAATGATTGCTAAAGAAGATAAAAGTTATAAAGACCAAGTACTCACCATCCATGAAAGGTTACCCTCATCATAAGCATGGAAAGGACTCAGATAATCTGTTTAGAGAAAAGTCAATTTGTCATTCATTAGTCACTTAAATTGCAGTGAAAAGCTTTGCCTACGTGAGGCCTTTCCGCCTTTTTGGTGCAATATGCTTAACAAGAGAGTGCATACGTGTGCATAGGGTCGAGTCCGTATCTAAGGAAAAGCATATGGAGAAGAAAAATCAGAAGGAATCGAGAGATTTACAATCTGGGTACACAAGTGAGGGGTTTTGAATGCTTTCCAGCTCCTTATAAACATCTGATTCCAGAATCTGTCTCGTCATCTCTCGCCAAGGGACGCCATTCTTCTCAGCTGTGCTGTTCATTTGGCATGTCAAAGTACAGGGTTAGCATCTCCCGCTTTTTTCAGAGTCTCATGATCAAGAGTTTCTTTGACAGATTCCAAAAAGCAATAGAATAAAGCTTTTTCCTTTGTGTTCAGCTTTTCTGCATTCTCAAAATCCCGACCCCAGAAGAAAACCAGGTCGTTAACCCATTTGTGGTAACCCCTGGCCTTGACTCTAGAGCTTCATGGTGATCGAACAAAACAACATTTCAAACTGCAACAATCAACCAATACTCATCCCAATCCACCTTTTTTCACCGAAAAAGAAAAATTGTTACAGATTATCATCCTCTTTTTTCCAAGCTCCTTGGCTAACCAACTTCACATTTTTACCAATACCATGAAGCTGGACTTCATAACGCATCCTATACTCAATCCTAACAAAAACCAAAACTGATTCGCTTCCACTAGTGCATTCTGTAGATTACATGCACCGCCACCAATCCATTCAAATACTGAAAAAACCATGCCCCATTATTCTCAATCCATCTAACATACCAAGCAACGCGAACACGTAGTGCACATTTTCAGTGTAATTGGTAATGCAATTGAAGCAGAGTCGGGTTTCATTGAGTAATAAAGTCGGACGCATGGAACAAGAAGGAAGACCACCTGATGAGGACTTGCCGAGCGCCTAGCTTGAGAAGAGAGTAGACAGGCTTGAACGAGATGACGGCCCCGACCAGGCGAGAGAGCGGCGTCTCTCCCGCCCATTTGGGCCTCTCCAGCTGTCCTTTCTCGTACGCCGCTTCCGCGGCGGACGACGACGATGACGCCGCAGCTCTGGTCGCCAGAATTCTTGCTCTCTTGCCGTTGCTCCTGGTTCTTGCATCGTGCCCACTTGCCGGCGAAGCGAGATAGAGCTTGTGGGCGTTCGCATACAACGCCATGGGAGTACTCACAGAGGAAGAGAGGAAGAGAGAGAGAGAGAGAGAGAGAGAGTGAAGATGCAGACTGGAGGAGGACGAGGACCCAGAAGTCGCACGGTTTTCAACTGTCTAATGCGTTGTCTGCGTGGCGTCGAAATCTAGTGGAGCAATAGTGCGTTGACAGGTGGACGAGAGGGGATTCTTGATCATCTTCCATATGCGGTTATCTTTCTGCTTTCAGTAATTCGACCAGCGAAAAAACACCCGAAGAAGGAAAAAAATTTGATCTTTTATGTCCGATTTTTTTTTTTTTTTTTGTTTTTGGGTTAACTAGACTTTGTAATACCCGAACCATCCTAATTCTGGTTAACTGTTCACAGCAGGATATGATTTTAATTCCTAAAAGAATTCGACGGTTGCCAAGCAAACCACGCTCAATTTCGCCACCAGACAAACGAAAGCCCTGGTCACCGATGCTGATTAAAGTTGAAAGAGACTTAGCCGAAATAAGCAGAATTTGAGAAGAATAAAGTCAAGACAGAACACACTATGCACGCAAGTTAGTAGAAGTTGCTCTAAACAGATCAGCCATTTGAAGCAACAATAACAGGAGCATTACATCTTCACTCTAGCATCCGACAGAGTTCACATTGGAAAACATTTCTAAAGGCATCTAATATCTTCATTTGGAAGATGCCAGGAAGTCTCATTCATCGAAATCACATCGAAGTCGGCCAAGGAACTTGCTGAGACATTCAGTCCAGTGGAGATCGTCTAGCAGGCTGCGATCTTTAGATGTGCTGTTGAGTCTCAATGCCAACTTGGCTCCTTAGTTGCTCCCATAGCGATCTGCCCTATTCTCTTATGCCCCAGTGCTGTTACTGTATTAACCACCCCCTCAAGCAATCCAGTCTCTAGTTGAGGCAGGCTTTGTTTGCCAATGTCCCAAGTCTTGGCAAACTAAATTCGTAACTTGAGGTGAACACCTGCAGAACAAACATGCATAGACGGTCCGGATGTGGTGGCAGATGGGAGCTAACTCCTGATGATTATCACCAGTTTGCTGACTCGACATCAGAACACTTGCTCGCTTGATTAGGGATGAAATTCCACACCCATCAGTGAAAGTTATAATTATTCCACTGATCACTTCACAACTGCTCGAGATTCCTGGCATCTATTTGCTGGATAGGCAGCCGTAGCTTGATGAGTGTCCATTAACAGAGAACTATCTATTTTGACGAGGGTCCATTAGCCAGTTGTGCATTATGCATCCAGGAAAACTTTCTGTACAACAGATCCGACACTCAACTATAATTTCCCTGAATTATTTCAAAGTAGCAACAATAATCCAGTTGGTTATAGCTTCAGGCACAAAACATCTTTACAAGCTCACCTCACTAAAGAAGGAAGAAAAGAACAAATGGAACTTTATCAGTACTTATGATGCAGCTCTTACCGAAGGATGTTCCATGTACTATAAAAGTCAGACTATCACGGAAGTCAAATTTCTCTAGCTTCTTCAAGATCTTTCACGACAGGATAATTAAGCCCTTCTCCTCTTGTCCGACACTGAGGGCCTTGGAGACTCCTCTGAAGTAGAGAACTGATCGACCATTGAACAAAGGGCCAAACGGAGAGAACTTGAAAGAACCTGACACAATGTCTTATCTCCTTCATGGCTTGTCAGTTCCATAATACTTTTCATCCTTCCTTCAAGGGTGGCAACCTCTGCACTCAACACAATTAACCCAAGGTCAACAAGCACTCGCCTTAGATTGGAGAGAAGGCCAGGTCTGTAGTCACAACAAAGTGATGCCTTGATTGTTTCAAATTCCAAATCCACTACTTGACCCTGTTCTTGCTCCACCTTTATTTCATCAGCATCTGTTGGTATCACATACTGCCGCATGGCTTCTTCGGCATTTCCTTTCAGCTTTCTTAAGTGGTTGACAACCTCGGCAAGCAGCGCTGCTTTGTCCATCTGTGACATCCAAATTTGCAATTAAGCTAACATTCCCATGGATCTTAAGTTACAGCAACACTGGAAATACAAAGCGACACCCTGAATACAAAAATGACCAGAGATTCACCACACATTCAAGTTTCAGAAACAGAAAACCCCAGTTGTCTCACCAGCCAATAGAGCAAAAATCTATCTATAATGGATGTTGGGGGGACACAACTTTTGAAGGGCGGACTCTTTCTATTTTGCGCTGGCAGGGAGAATCCATTTGAAATGACTTCTTTCACTACCACTTTACAGATAACTATATCGCATTCCACAGAAATGACTACTTTGAAATGTGGCCGTTTGTCCATTTTCAGGAGAATCTCAGTATGTCAAAGATGGATAATTAGAGCACTGCCCGAGCCATTTCTCAACAATCAACATATCAAGTCCAATTAACACGGATTGAAAGCACTCCTTTTAGACTGCTTCTCCTCATATGTATCTTAAACATTCAATAGACAAAAAAAAAATATTTTCGAATGGGGCTCCTCTGGTAGCTGAACTCATCATACTAAATAAGAAACAGGGCAGCACAAGTAACACAAACTCCGCTCAAAAATTTTGTTAAAAAAATCCTGAGAAAACTTCAGACAGTAGCAATAATGTTATAAGCATTGACATGTTCCTAAAAATTCGTGTCCTTTCTTTTAACAATTTCCCCAAGTCGCCCTTAAGAATTCAAACAGTCAACATCATCGGACCAGCTAAAACTGGTAACGCCTCAAACCAACAACCACAGAAACTGCAACAATGTCTACCTTCTTTGCCTCGGGAACTAGCCCGCGAAGCGTGTCGAGATGCGCGTTGATCCTCGCTCTCCGCCGTCTCTCCGCCTCACTGTGATTCTTCAGGGCATCAACATTCCTCTCGGCAGGCGGCGTTTTCCTCTTGGCGCTCACGGAGGCCTCGACGAGCTCTCCTCTCTCGCTGTCCAGCACCAACGACGAATACGACGACGACCCATTTCTCTGCAGTGCTCTAATCCCAGGGTTAACCCGAGGATCATCGCTCAAGACCTCGAAATCCGAGTCGTTCATCCTCGAGCTCGAACCCGCTAGATGTAGGATCTCACAGAGAGAAGAATCACCACCACTGTGAACCAGCAATGGCTCTAATAAGTCTTGAATATCGATCAGGTCGAAAAACGTAAAAATCGAGACTTTCTAGCTCGACTCACTCCAATCGATTCTGGGCAGAGAGCAAAGACGAAAATGGTTGCTGGACCAGGAAGAAATCCGACAACTGTCGCACGAGTTCTCTTGGGTCCGAAGTCTGGACCGTTGTTCATCAAGCCATGTGAAGGATCGAGGCTTGTCTGTGGAGAGTTCTTCACCTCACTTGCAGCGCTGCAATTACAGACAACGTGGTCCACGGGGTCGCAACCAAGACACTCGCTTCCGAATGGAGCCAAACCAGACCAAACCTCGCTCGGGTCCACTTTCCTTTCCTTCGTTTGCTTTTGCCTTTTGTTATTGTCTCACCGTTCTTTTTACATTTTCCATCTGTCTGTTTGTCGTTCTGCGTTCCATTTGAACTTCGTCTGGTACTTCTCTTTCCTTTTGCTCCGCTCCGTGACGAAATTTTCCTCTGCGCCGGTCGAATAATCTCCACTTTTTCCACTTTAGGTTGGGACATTTCTGTGTCACTCCTGAATTTCTTGGATACGAGCCTGATGTGATTTGTTGGATGGTATGTTTTCTTTTCCACAGTAGCCTTTGAATTACAACTTCTTTAGAATTCGTAAGATTTTGAAGTTTAGATGTCGATTTTATTCGCATTGTTAAAGACAAGCTTTTGCATTGAATTTGAAGAATAATATTTGAGAGTTTCTTTCTATACGCTTTAGCATGTTGCGGCTTCCTGTATGTATGCAAGTTTTACTCGTGTGCAATTTACAATTCGCATTATTCTTGTTTTAAAGGCGTCATGGGATATTATATTATGTGAGTTGTGCAAATGGTCAGCTTAGCACAAAGTGGCTTTGGATGCAGCCATCTTATCAACAATAATCAAGAGATGACATAGCCTTAGAGTAACTCGATAAGTATAGAATGACGATTGAATATGACCACTATATTCGGTCAAAAGGCTAAATGTAATGATTACTCAGTTAGAAGTTCTTGGCTTGAAGAGAAAACCAATCAAGATGACAAAGGAGTGCCAAAAGTGGCCATTGGTTTAATATTGAAGATGGCACACCATTTGCTGTTTAGCATAATCAAGCTTGCAATTTCAACATTACTTGAAGAGATGTGTAAAGTCAAAGGATTATATCGTGCAAATAAAAAACATGATAACTTGGTTACACAAATAATATGAAGTATAGGATTACATGGAATTACGTCCTCAAAAGTATAGAATTCCTAAAAGACCTCCCACTGTACTTTTAATTCTAACAACTCGGTCCCTCCTCTCTTTTTGATCGAGCCTTACTTTGTTTCTTTTGAAGTAAAAAAATCACAAGATCAAAAGCGACCGTTCACATAGAGTAAGTCAATTAAAATTAGATTTAGTGTTGATATAACATGAATTGTCACTTAACTGAGTGGCTTTTGAAGCATAAGATGATGCAATCGTTCAGATATCTTTTTCACCAATGAAATTCCCGATCATTATCGTGATTTAGCAACTGTGATTAGGAATTTATGAGGTCTAGAATCTATAGTTTTATCTTATTAAAGAGAAAAATGAGCGTTTTCCTCGCCGAGTCGCGCACGTCTCTACTGCGCCTACTTTCTCTGAAGCTTATTTTGTCCTCATCGATGATGAAAAAAGCAAAAATGTCAGCTTGTGGACCAAGATCCGCTTTAATGAAATCAGTCTGCCCCTTAGCAACAAAGTGTGTTATCTCCCATTTGTGACTTAATTCAACTAAGACAGTTCCATTTGTTTCACAAGAATAATTAATTTGAAAAATATATTTTAGTAAAATAATCATTTATATCACTTAATAGAATCAATTGATCAAAAATATTTTTATTATTGATTATAATATATTTTCAAGTATGATAAATATTTTTTCATTCATTCATTTATAAAAGATATAAGAGATCATTTTTAAAGAAATATTGTTTTTTAATTATTTACTTTTCGTAAAATAAACTGACACGGTAGCGTTCATGCTTTTCCTGGACATGGTCCCCGTTTTTTATTGGTTGAGCTATTACAAAAGTAAAAGTTTCCCTATGCATCGCATTCAATGACAACGTGCTCCTCTAGCCTTTTCTTTTCCCTTTTATTTATTTATTTACTTTGTAAATTGGATCTTACTAATAAATATATCCTTACAAGTTTATTAAATATTATCCATAAGAATCATTTTAAATTTTAAAATATCAATTGCACAATTCATAATTATAATTGAAATATTTATTTAATTAATTTTAATATTAAATTGTGTTAATTTGGAAAAGAGTTTCTCCACATACATCCAATGGAGAAATGTCTTGTCTTGGACAATAAGAAATCTAATTATATATCACATACCTGTAAGAGTTTTCCTAATGTGGACTACATTAATTGATATTGTAATTTATTATTTTTACGGCCTACCGTAAAACATAGTGTCTGAGGTGAGATAGGTTTCTTAATTAGTCTAATATGAATTTTTATGAATAGTGTGGGCCGAGTTGAGCCTAGCCGTAATGAGGGACTCATTTTAAACTCTATAAATAGTTTCAAGTCTCTCCTCTAACCCTAATTCTCACATGTATCCTCACCTAAGGGGTGTTTACCTAACGCCAAACGTGAGGGGGCCGCCTCATTGAGCCGGTGATATGGAGCAATAGAGGAGAAGACGACGCGCGTGGATCCCCTCGATATATGTGAGTAATCCTTTTTCGTCTCCATTTTATGTTCGATGGATCCAGGTGCGTTAATCTTTCTACTCAATTATGCATGTTCTTGTTCTAATTATGGAGATCTTGAGGTTGCGCAATCGCGTCCAACATGTGGTATCGAGCCACCATAACCCTAGAACTTGAACGCAATTGATTTTTCCCTAATTTGTACTGATTAGCCCTAATTAGTACGGATCTTGCCCTAATTTGTGATTTTCGAGACTTTTTGTTCAATAAAAATAAAATTAAATCACAAATTCGGACTGGGCTCAACGATACGAGCAGAACCGCGGGCAGCGCGTCACCGGAGGACGCCGCATGCTCCTCCACACGCGGCCACGTCACCGGGAGTCGAACGCGCGCTGCACGTGATCTCCACGCGCCGTGCACTCAGGCGGCGCGTGTGGGCGCGTGGAGCTCCGTTCAGCGCGTGGTTGGCGGCGTTGGACTCGTATGGTAATTTCCTATCTCGTGGTATATTTATTTTATATATTTGATAATTTTATAGATGTGAAAATACATACAAAACCCTAAATACGTGTATTTTTAGTGTATTTTTGCGTATTTTTCTTATATTTTCTATGAAATTGGAAATATAAGTGTTGGGTTACGTGTATGTTATCACATAAACATTATAATGGTGTGATTCATCAATAAAAAATTAAACTTTATTGTGAGCTGAAGCTGGCTTAATGAGATACAATCGGTATGGGATAGTATTTGTGCTATGTATTGGTGATGAGAAACAAAAGTAAAGGTTATAAAACTTTTGTTGCTTAATCATACTCCTTGACACGCTGGTAATTTTTGAATGATGGGCGACTTAAAAACTCGTGACCAAACTGATTATATTGATTAATATATCTGCTGTATATGGGTAATGCATGTCAATTAAGTTACTGCATATTGTACATGAACTCATCTGGTCACTTGTTAATGTCTATCAAGTTGAATATTTTTATGGTTAAGGAGTATGACAATATTTATGCAAAGCAATAGTATCTACTGTTATAGTTTAGATATTTAGTTATGTGGTTTGACTCAATTTATAGGCCACTGGTTGAAGTAATGATATTTGTTACTTAAAAATTGGCTAATAAGTCGCTTGTTGGCCTTTGAGTCATGTTTTGCCGTATGAAACTCATGAGCATAGTTGATCGGCTATCAAGCTTGTCAACTGAGTACCCCGTATTACTATTAATGTTAATTTGTGAGAGATATTTTAGATCAGCATTCTTTTTATGTTGTTCTAGTAATCAGTAATCGGGGTGCACAAGATGCTTGCTTTTATGAGAATTCTCTTGTCAAGATGCTTGTTTCTATGAGAATTCTCTTATGTTATTGTAATCAGTGATCTCATTGGAATCTGTCTTTCAGGTTCACTATATATATATATATATATATATATATATATATATATATATATATATGATTAATTTTTATTAATGAATAAAGCAATGTAATTAACATGATATGTGATTTTAGTGATAACATGCCCTTCTTACTAAAGTTAAAATCACATGTATATAATGTATGTGAGTAGTAACGTTTATATCCCTGGTATGAGAGAATTTCAATGATTCAATTGAGTAGTGGCTGCCAAAGTGGCACGCTTGATTGGATTTGAGAAATTTCGGTCTCGTATGATGATTAGGATGTCTCCTGGTCTAATGCGTAGTCATACTTCCAAAGGAGGTAATTGTGTATTAGGTCATGGAGGGATACATGATAGTGTGGTGGATGAGTGACCGATCCTAATAGTTCATATGCCCAAAGGTGATGAATTCATGAAAATTGGAATATATTCTCATAACCCTTATCATGTGGGGAGTGTACAATTGCATGTCATGTATTCTGCCCAAAGGTGATTATATGATTTTGCATGTAGCTCTCTGGATGTGTACTTGTACGTCAAGTTACACGGTGCTCACATAATGCTAATTATATACATTGCTTATTTTTCAGTCACATTTTCTGTAATTAATAACTTCATTATTATTGAGGTTTTTACTGCTTCAAATTTTAAGTTGTGGACATATGATTTGTTACTTGAGAAAAGAGCAATTGAATTTGCTTACTGTCCATGAAGCGTTCCATTCTAGAACACTTGAAAAGAGGTTTGCCTGCGGACTACACTGCTATAAGATGATGGAAGCCTTAGTTGCTTAAAATTATATCTTATATGATATTGATATTAGGACGTATATGCAAAGATTGTGTTTAAGTCCTAATGACATATACATCTCGTATATGATTAAAAGGTTGTCAGGTTTAACCGTGGCCATGAGTATTTTGACAAGTATGACAATGCAAAATAGCTTAAAGGATCATTTGTCAAAAACTTGGTAGATTCTGGGATGGTAACTTAATTACTATGCCTAAAAATCCTGACAAAAAATTCACTCGAAATTATTTTATATCTTACCTAGATTGTTCAAAAGGGTATTTGATTTTAAGACTATAAAGAAGATACAAGAATTATGGAATCACATACTCTAAAATTTCTAAAGATTGACGTAATTGTAGAGGATAGCTGCTCTCATACTATTAAAGATAATAATATGATGGAGGTTACTATGCTTTTGTCTTTACCTATACAGATAATTATGGAATCTCCTGTACCATAGACTAAACTTGTTGAGGTTCAAGGTACTATTGTTGATATAGTTTATAATGAAATTTTTTAAACCTCTCAAGTGCAGAATGAAGTGGTTGCGGCTTTATTAAGGAGATTTGTTAGGGAAAGACGATAAGTTATTCCATTAGATTATATAATCTATTTGTGAGAGCATAACTATAATATCCACTACATGGTTGATTTAGCGACATAAATAAATGTTGTTTCTTATCCTCAATCAAGTATGTGATTAAATGCCATAAAAGGCGATATACAATCTATGAAATATGTTTGGAAACTTATTGACTTGTCTAAAGATCACAAGTTTATTAGTTACAAATTGGCGTACAAAACTAAAAGAATTTCAAAGAAAGATTGTGGAATTTAAAGCCAAATTGGTAACTAAAGTTTTCACTCTGAAAGAGGGGTGGATTGTTTATAGTGAAGAAATAACTATTTCTTTAAAGGATTCTTTCAGAGTGAATGTGGCATTAATAGTTTATTAATTTATTTATTTATTTATGGAGTTACGCCAAATAGATACAAAGTATATATTATGCAATTGGATGATTTTGCAGCAGATTCAAGTAAACTTGTGTGTAGACTGAAAAATTCTAATTCATGGTCTTAAGCAAGTTTCCAGACAATATTATTAAAGTTTCATAGTGTTGTTATTTTGTTCAATTGGAAACAAAATAATTTAATATACTTGCAAGGTCGGTGGGAGGAAATTTATTTTTTCTCATACTTTATATACATAATATTTTGCTCACAAGTTGTGACCTTGAGACATCTTATATCCTTTGTACAAAGGTCTGTAAGGATTGTTTTTTGCCATATTATATTAGATTTTCTCAGAGGACATTTGCTAATTGTATATTGGAAATATTCAATATACATTTTTGCAAGTCAGGAATTGCTCCTGTTGTTAAGGGTGATGGACTAAATCTATCACATTGTCCTTATTTAGATATTGAGAAAATCTAATTAAATTGAGTACCTTGTGTCAGTGCACTTAAAAGTATAATGTATGCTTGAATTTGCACTAGACTAAATGTTGTCTTTGTGACGGGATTTCTAGGCGTATATCGATCAAATCTAGGACATGATCATTGGGTTCTTTGTCAAGAAGGTTTTAAGGTACTTAAAGAAGACAAGAGATTATATGCCAATTTTGAAGTGTTCAATTCTTTGCAAAGTTAGTAAGGTATTTAGATTTAAACTTTGCTGGCTGTTAGGATGATATAATATCAATAACAAGATATAGATTTATGTTAGTAGAAAGTGCAGTAAATAAAGTTCTATGTCATCTTCTATTATGTAAGCAGTATAAGTAACATTCTTTTAGACTGTTACTTGGGTTATTATGTTTCAGAACCTCATGACGGAGTTGACCGTTTTTAATTTTATGGATAGACCTATACGATTGTATTGAGACAATAAATTTGTAGTATTTTTATTAACTACAAAGGTCTCAAGGGGTCTAAATATATGGTGGTCAATATTTTTGACCATAAAGAAACGATACGTAAAGGTGACTTATAATATAACATATTTTCACGAGATGATGTGGTTGCGGCATCCACTAACTAAAGGCCTACGCCCATGTGTATTTGAGTGACATGTCATTAGCATGGGCCTAGGAGTATATTCGGATACTATTATTTAGTGGAAGCTATTTTGGCTTTACTCTGATAAAGTTCACATCTGTGGTTCGTTACACTTTGTAACGATTTAATATGTATCAACTTTTGCATTCAATAAAATATTTTTTTGAATGCATTATTATTATGTTGAATACATATTGATAAAGTCTTAAGGGATTATATAAACCTTGAGTGAAGGCTAGAGGCACCCGGGCATCCGGTTATTAGCCTTGTGCATATGTCTTGTGATACATAAAGAAAGGTTAATCATAAGGACAAGACATATGCGGGTTCATTGGAACCATAAAGCATTCTCTAATGACACAAGTTTTTTTGTGACACCTAAGGTAAGAGAATGGTGACTGATAAATGGGATCTCTCTATGAGAGATGTTATCCATTTGACACACTACCATATTGAATCCATATCAATAAAGTTGAGAGCACTCGTGACCATAGAAGGCTCTGTGTGTATACATGCAGTTACTACCATGATTCGATGTTTAAGACTTTATGGAATAGGATTGACTATTAAGAATTATCTCTAGACCATTGTGCGCGCATAAGGTACAATTTCAATTAATATAGTCCAAGTGGGAGAATGTAAGAGTTTTCCTAATGTGGACTACATTAATTGATATTGTAATTTATTGTTTTTACAGCTACCGTAAAACATGGCTGGTTTGAGGTGAGATAGAAGGTTTCTTAATTAGTCTAATATGGGGTTGGCTAGTGTGGGCCGAGTTGAGCCTGGCTCGTAATGAGGGGGACTGGCTGGAAACTCTATAAATAGTGCTCAAGTCTCTCCTCTAACCCTAATTCTCATATGTATCCTCACCTAAGGGGCGTTTACCTAACGCCAAACGTGAGGGGGCCGCCTCATTGAGCCAGTGATATGGAGGGCAATAGAGGAGAAGGACTTGATGCATGGATCCCCTTGATATATGTGGGTAATCCTTTTTCTACTTCCATTTTATGTTCGATGGATCCAAGTGCGTTAATCTTTCTACTCAATTATGCATGTTCTTGTTCTAGTTATGGAGATCTTAGGGTTGCACAATCTGCGTCCAACAATACCTCGCTAATGCGACACCTTTAGTGTCGCCAGAACAATCTTAATCAAACAAAAAATCCTAACAAGTAATTCGGTAATTATATTGTTGTTGATTGGTGAATGTTTGCACAACATAATACAATTGATCTGCTTGAAAAATCTATTATTGAGTTACAGGACTTCGTACTTCGATTTGCTCGAAAATTTCATTTATTTTATACATATTTTATTGGACAATTACCATAAGCTAGGACAAATGATACGGCCTAGTGCCAATTTTATATCTACATCTATGTGAAAAATATAAAACCTATAACAAAAGAGAGAGGAAGCCATCTAGGGTTTTTCTTAAGAGGAACTTTCGATCCTTCAGTTAGTTTTTATAAGAAAGATTACCAAAGAGAGAGAGTGAAGTGATTGAAGAACTTAAAAAGTTGTTCGGTCATGCCTTAAAATGAAGCTGGTATCTCATACTTAGAGAGTGGATGTGAAAAATGACAGTCACAATTACTGTGACTTTTATGTAGCACTTGTTGGTGTAATGAATTTTTAACTGAACATTTGAGTGTCATGACTCTTGTAAAATGTTTATTTAAGTAACGTTGGTGTTTATTGCTGGCAAATCATACATGACATTCAAATTCATGGTGCTCGTGGTGAAATGTTTTTTTTCCCCCAAAATTATGGTACTCAAATAATCGATTAAGAAATTATGAATGTCAAGCAACCGATCAAAAAATGTATGATATCCATATGAGTATGACATGAGCGAATTGGGCAAAGCTAATTGACATTGCCAATTCTCCTCAACCTACAATGGAGTGAGTCCATGAACTATAGTTTGTTTAAGATTGTGATGGGGTAACAATCGCACACTCTGAGTACATTGGCAATGGCATATTGAGGGAGTAACCCATCCGTTTGCAAGTTTGCTAAGGAGCGGCAGAATACTTGATCCAATGAAAAGGGTTTTCTAGGAAGTAAAACAAGTTAGGAAGCCGCAGAAGCTTTTTGGTGGTTCAAGAAGCAATTTGATGCCAAATATGTGACGAGGGTGTCTCTCGATTAGTTGGAGGAGAACTAGAGATATTCTAGCACGAAGGACCGTGAATTTGATTCTATCTAGTGTTCTCTAAAATATTCTAAGAAGTGGATGGTATTATAAATATGCTCCATTCTGAAATAGTTCAGTAATAAATGAGAGTAGTTGGTAGATGGAATGATAAGCGGACCATATATTAAAATTTGCTCTATTCTAGAATATTTTATAATAAATGAGAGAATTGACAAAGGAAAAGATGAAATCTCCACTGGTAGATAGAACAGAGATTACATTTGTAACCTAACAAGCACTACTGTCTCCTCCACCTCATTTGTATCATCTCACCATTTTAAAAAAGAAAAAAGAAAAATCTAGATCAAACAGCCTGTGACAAGTCTCTCCCTCTCGATTCCTGCGACAATGGCAGCGGCAACCTCCATCTCTCCATCTCTCTCCGCCATGGCCTCCTCGGAATCCCTTAAGACCCTGGCCAAGTCCTCCCCAGCTGGCTTTAGCATGGGGTTCCTCTCCTCGTCCTCGAGCTCGTCCAAGGCTCCGAGGGCTACTAGCCTTGCCGAAGATGGCGTTGGTAGCTCGGCTCTAGGAGCTTGCATGGTGTCCGTGCCGGCCATCAAGCCGCTCCCAACATTGGATTTCGAGACCTCGGTGTTCAAGAAGGAGAAGGTCATGCTTGCTGGTCACGACGAGGTAATGTTGTTGCTTTGATCGTTATGTATATTACGTAAATAAGATGAGCGTCGTGTGACTTTCTTCTCAGCGACATTTGAGCCTATCGTGCATGAAGTTTTAGGTGAAGATCATTTGAAAAATGTGCCTCTTTTGGTCCTCGACGTGTTTGTATCTGTTCGTGTTATGAATATATCCCAATAGAAGTTGATTCTTTCGTCGTGCATGCATACCATCTGCATTTTTAAGAAACCAATTTTGCTTCTTTCTAGGTGTATGATGGAAAGGATGAAAGTTTGCTGGAGTTTTCCTAATGTAGGCTACATTAATTAATATTGTAATTTATCGTTTTATGATTACTGTAAAATAGGGTTTGGTCTAAGGTGAGATAGAAAGTTTCTTAATTAGTTTAATATAGGACTAGCTAATGTGGGCCGAGTTGAGCCTGGCCCATAATGAGGGAACCTGATTAGAAACTCTATAAATATAAATAGTACTCAGGTTTTTCTCTAACCCTAATCATCACATGTATTCTCACTAAGGAGCATTTACCTAACCCTAAAGGTGAGGGGCCGCCTCATTGAGCTAGTGAGCCAGTGATACGGAGGATAATAGAGGAGAAGAACTTGATGTGTCGAACATTGATTTTCTGCTTCCGTTTCAAGAACGATGGATCTCAAAACAAATGCGTTAATCTTTTTACTTGCATGTTCTTGTTCTAGTTTGCACCACTCTTGATTTTGTTGAAATATCGATTGATTTGTTCTATGCTTCACCTGTTGCAGTACATTGTGAGAGGAGGAGGGACTTGTTCCCGCTGCTGCCCAAGGCGTTCAAGGGAATTAAGCAGATTGGTGTTATTGGTTGGGGTTCTCAGTCACCATCTCTCAGCTCCTTCTTTTCGTTTCTGACTTTTGTTTGTCGGTTTTAGCTGATTTAATGGATATTCTTACCTGATTTTGGCAATTCCCTTGTCTTGCTTCTTTTGGGACATTATGTGGCCTTCGGCTTTTAGATGTCCAAGTATTTCTTTTTTCTGTGAAGTTTCTGTGTGGTAACAGAGGATAAGCTAGGTTTTATACTCCGAACAATCAATTGGGAGGTGCTTCTATAATCCTTGGTTTTTGAATTTCCTTCGTTAGAAAAGATAACCTTGAAAAGGTGGCTTGGCTTAATGTGAGAATGATGGTACATCAGACATTTGGATAGTGGCTATTCTGTTGGCTGTTCTACTCTCTTAATAGAGCTACAACATACTTGTTAACGATATAATCAGTGTGATGTGGTTGCTAAGCTGAGTTGTTGCATAACTGGAAAGAGAGACACAGCCAAGGGACGATGTAATCTTGGGAGTTATTAGAGTCTCTATGGAGGTTGTGAAATCCATACTTTTTCCATTAGAAGCATGGTAAATAAAATGTACAAAATGGTTTTCCGACTTCCAATCCTTTCATTGAGCTTGGTCTTGACATCTTCACATTCTATGCATACTTGTTTTTGATTTTTTACTATCCGTTAACAAGGGTACTTTTCTAGGGTCCTGGTCAAGCCCAAAATCTAAGAGATTTCCTCTCTGCAGTGAAGTATGATATTGTGGTTAGGGTAATATTCCTCTTTAGATTATGCAAATAACTTAAAAAGGTTGTTGGTCACAATCAATCCCATAGCTGTCCCGCAGTTGTTGATTGGGGCTGTTTGGACTCTCAGATAAGCGGAAAGTTCACCTCATCGTGTCATTTTTGCAGATTTTACTTAGAAAAGGTTCCCGATCTTTTGCTGAAGCTCATGCTGCAGGATTTTCTGAGGAGAACGGGAACACTGGTGATCAATGGGAAACTATTTCAGAAGTGATCTTGTGTTGCTACTAATTTTTGATGCTGCGCACTTATGTTACATGCACTTATGTAACATTTGTTTACCTGGACATGTGTATTTCATAATGATGAAACTAGCCAATCGAGTTGTAACTCTGCACTCGGTCTCCACCACCGTCCCAGAGTCCTAGGCTACTTTATTTCTTTAATTCTTTCCTCCGTTTTATGGATCTCCAATTCCATGTAATGTTGCTGGCTAATAACTATGATGAAGTGTTTTCTCACATGAAGCCACATAGCATCCTAGGTCTGTCCCACGGGTTCCTTTTGGGGCATTTGCAATCCACGCGACTTGACTTCCTAAAGAACACCAGCGTGATTGGTGTGTGCCCTAAGGGAACGGGTTCATCTGTAAGGAGACTCTATGTCCAAGGCAAAGAGATAAATGTTGCTGGAATCAACTCCAGTTTTGCAATCCGCCAGGTGAGCATGCTGAAACAAAAATACAGCGTTGTCTCTTCCCAACCCACTTAAATGAAAATGGGAGACTTAAATTTCTTAAGAGGTGCTGAATGTTTCTTGAATGCAGGATGTTGATGGAAGAGCTACTGATGTTCCCCTGTTTGGAAAATATGGCTTCGAATTGGGTAGAACAATGAAGACGGATATTCAGACTACTCAAGTCGAATTTTGAGCCGTGATATCACTTTCTTTGCCCCACAACGTTACTAATGGTCACCTGCAAAAATCCTCCAGGATACAACAAAGTCTCGGATGAGAATACTAGATATAATTCTAGTATTTCTCTAGGGTCTCTCTAGGAAACAATTGAAAGAATGGCCGTAGTTTTTTCAGACAGAAAGCTCGAAAAAGATGAAAATGATCACTCTCATTATTTTTCCTCTTCGTAAAAATTGCCAAAGAATGAACAAACACGTCCTTTAGAAAAATTGTTCGGACAAACAAATGCGACTCTTCGGAAGAAGTCGAAAACCGAACAATTGCAACCCTTCGGGAAAGAAAAGTTGCAAACTAAATAAGTAATTTTCCAAAGGTTATATCGAAAAAACACAAATAAAAATTCGGAATGATAGTTTTTTTTAAATAGAATTTCGAATTTTCATTTTATATTTCATTTTCGAAAATTCTCAAATTAAAAAGCAACCTTTGAAAGGATTAAAAAATAAATAACATAAAAATAAAAAAATAATTGGATTAGTGCTAATTAAATCGCAGGTGTGCAAAGTACTAATCGCACAATTATTCGCACACCTCACACGCGGGTATGGTTGGGTCTATCTCCACCCAATCATTCCTTTAACTATAAAAAAGAAATCTCACATTTTTAAATTGACCTACTTCCTCCCACTTTTTTTATGTGGGACAAAAAAAAAAACACTCATTTTGTTTTAACAAACAAAACTCCAACATGCCCTTGGTTGGTCGGTTGCAATTGGTTCTTCATTTACAATTGCCACAACTTTGGAGCAGCAGTACATAAGTGATATCTTTGGGAAGCGTGGTGAGTTTAGCTCCATCCATACTTAATTGGGATGAAAACTTAATATGATCATAGGGTGTCTATCCGCAATTATGAATATCAGTTTTATGGATTTCTATGTTGCAAGTATGCCAATGATGCTTGATCTGTGCTTGCCTTGGTCTTAGGCAATTTACTCGGTGCTCTTCATGGAGCTGCGGAAGCCCTGTTTAGAAGGTACACCGAAAATGGAATGAGCGAAGATCTGCCATACAAAAACACCGTTGAGTGCATTACTGGCATCACCTCGAGGACCATTTCAACAAAGGTTGCTTTTCGGTGATAAAATTGATAGCAGCTCCTTCCTATATTCCCTTACTCTTGGATGCCACTGTTACCATTGTTGTAGAGGTGTGAATGGCCAGTTACTCGATCAATGTGTCTAATTCTGTTTCCTGGTCATTTTCTCAACAGGGCATATTGGCTGTTTACCATTCACTGGGACAGAGGAAAAAAAGAATTCAAGACGGCATACAGTGCATCATACTATCCTTGCGTGGACATCTTGTATGAGTGCTATGAAGATGTCGTCAGTGGTAGTGAGATTCGCAGCATCGTACTTGCTGATGGCCCTTTTAAGTATTTGTTTTTTTTTTTTTTATTAATTTCGACTCTCGATATGATAGAACAAAAGTGTAAAGCGGATGCTAATCCCTTTACCCAATTAAGATTTTCTTATCCTTTTTCTACAGGAAAAAGAAGGTCTACCTGCGCTCCGGACAGGCAAGATAGACTAGACCCACATGTGGAAAGTGGGTGAGAGTGATAGTGTGCGCGCAGCAAGGCCAGCCAGCGAACTTGGCCCGTTGTATCCTTTTCACTGCTGGTGTCTTTGTTGCATTGATGATGGACCAGGTGAGATCTCTTTCTATATCTTGAGTCTCGATTTGGTTGGCTTGGTAATCTTCATGTCAATTTGTATGCCTTACTAGTACAGCTGTACAGCCATAAAGCATAGCAATGAAGAAGAAGATCCTTCACGGTGTCCTACTCTTGTGAGGTGTGATGTATGCTTAGATTTAAATCACGAGGAAGAAAAGGCAGTCCTACTCTGAGATCATCAATGAGAGAGCGTCATAGAATCAGTCGATTCCTTGAACCCCTTCATGCATGCCCACGGCATTGCCTTTATGGTCGACAACTCTTCGAAGATGGCTCAGCTCGGGTCGAGGAAGTGGGCTCCCTGGCTCGAGTACATCCTGACTCAACAAGCTACTTTTGCTGTGGACAGTGGCACCCCAATCAACCGTGACCTCATCAGCAACTTCTTGCCAGATCTGGTGCACGGAGCGATCAAAGTTTGCGCCCGATTGAGACCTCCGGTTGACATCTTTGTGCCCCCAAATGCCGACTTTGTACGACCTCACCTGCGCCTGCCTACCAATAGAAGCTTTTCGAGGGTAAAAAGGCTATAAAAATCCGGATCTTACTAATGAGATATTATTAATAAGAACCACGCCAAATTTTAATATGATCGCTTACCCAAGTTCGTGAGAGTAATTGTCGTATTTATCTAATTAGTCATTTACTTAATATCTCCTTAATCTGTCTGATATTGATTTGTGCTAATTTAGTGCCGCCAAAAGAATATTAATCAAAGGAAAAAGAAACCCTAACAAGTAGTTAGGTAATCATGTTGTTGTTGGACATAATACTTGGGTCCACTCCAGACATCTAGTATTGAGTTATATAGCTTGTACAAATTCAACATGTTTTGCACTTATTTTATTGGACAAACGCTATAGGCCAGGACAAATAATACGGCCTAAAGCCCATTTCAATACCAATATCAATGTAAAATAATAAGAACCCTAGGGAGCTCATTTTGGACTCGACTATTTTAAGAGTCTCATTTTCTTTAGTTGACAAAAATACACAGCTTCCCTGCTTAGTTACACATTTTTTTTAATTGACTTTAGCAATTCAAATGTTCAGCCTTCCTTTCCGGGTAATACACACCTTTTTTTTTTAAAAAAAAAAATCACTTATATTTAAGTACTAAAGTAACTCATTTGACTATCTTCTATGTTCTATATCTCAAATGCCATAGAATAGGGCATGGATCCTTATAGATGCTAATGATGTACAGGCCGGACTCCTCCGATGTCAAGCTCCTCCGATGGCTGTGGATCCGTGCACGGGAGATAGAGAGAGCCATCTAGGGTTTTTCTTAGGAGGAAGCTTCTATACTCGTGTTAATTTTTGTGGGGAAGAGAAAAGGAGAAAGAAAGTGGAGTGGTTGAAGAACTCATATGTTGTTAAGCCATGCCTTAACAAAAAAGCAGTAATTTGGTACTGCATACATGGTGGGTGGGGAAAATGAGAGTCATGTGACTAAAATTTATAGTATATATGATGAAACGTTTTCTTTTCAAAACTATAGCATACAAATAATGGGTTGAAAAATCTACAGTTTGTAATTGATCGATTGAATTTGAATTTGAGACAAAAAGAGAAAATTCATTGATCAAAAAGTCATGAGTGAACGTGACATGAGATTTATGGAATTTCTATCTTTTCAATCCGAAGGCGAAAGACCTAGAAAACGGGACATGTTGGCCGTAGATATCACAGTGCTTTTTATGGCAAGTTTTCACCTACTCGATCGACGGAAGATCCGATTTCTGGTCTTTAAAGCCTCGGAAACGACTACGCTTCTGCCAAAAAAATAAAAAAAATCAATAAACATTTTGCTTTTTTATAAAGCTCGAAAAACGCGAGGGCATCTTCACCACCCTCATCGTCCTCATAATTTTCAAAACTCGTGGCCCACGCACGCACGCCGTTGCACACACCCGTGAGATACTTTTCCTCTTACTATTTTTTTCTATTTTTTTTCATTGAGCACGCGACTTGAGTCCAAGTTCGAGACGGGTTGGTACTCACCCGGGAACTTAAAAGGAAAGGTCCGAGTTGAATGTTGATGGACCCGATGCCTACTCCGAACCGGATTGAAATTAGATTCATTTTTCACGCGGTAGAATTTTTTTATTATATTAATATTCTTTGTTGTAGAAAAGGATACTAATAAGGATTGACTTAATGAGAGTTATGCATTATAAACTCCACATTGCTATTTAGCTTCATTGATTTTCCCTATCCTACTATTAGCAAAGGGGTAAACAAAGTGATTAGTGAAAGCCACAGAGTTCTATGTTTTGCTTCTCACATTTCTTTCTTTTATCGACGACGTTTTATAGTTGGTGGCTCCTTAAGTGTGCCGAATGTATCGCCCAAGTAGAGCCGTAGCACTACACTTCAAATGAGAAAAAAACAAGAAGTCGATCCCGCTTGACTTGGCCGCTCTTTAAGTTTGTGTCTTTATTTTACGCACTCTATAATCTTTGTGCCTCGATCCTACACAACAAATTGGAGTGAAAATATCCAGCAATATCAATCTAAAAATTGCACAGCTAGTCACGCTTACTTGAAATCAAGTTGAATATCCATTATTGGGTAAATGTTTAATAAGCTTGTCATTGAAATTGAATATGTTATTGCTAAATGCTGTTTAAGAGTGAGCAACAGGAAATATTCGGGCCATGAACCGTGGAGACCGAACCCAACCGACTGTCCTTTTTCCCTGTATTTGCCCTCTTGCCCTTGCTTTCCTTCTATGGCGTAACCTATTGTTCCCTCTCCGTCTTCCATCATTCTCAAGACCAACATTCATACGGTACAATCCCAAAGTTACCCCTTCCTCCCATATTTCATTACACAGAAAGGGCAAAACATGTAACTTCTTAAGAGCACACTCTTTCTCTCTACATTTAACATTCCTAAAAGCACACTTTCTCTCTACTCAAAATCATGAAACCTCCTATGTAGAGAGCCTCCTCCTCCATCCAGCCGCCACTACCCGCCATGTTTTTAGAGATTTTCTGCACAAAATACAAGATACGACAAATGCCATTATATCACTTAAGAATTGAATCGGACGTACCCACCAAGATCTGTAAAATATAAGATGTGACCGATTTAATTGGACCATTCGAGAATTGTTCCATTTTTCAATTGGAAACCTATCCCTTTCTCTTGAGAGAGATTAAATTGGATCGAGAACCGTTCACCCCTAATATTGGCCAGTTTCAAGAGAACCCGAACTTGCGAAACTGGAGCGGGTCATTTGTCACCCGACCCGCATCCGGAGGCCGGGTTGTCCTGAATCCACTGAATCCCTCGACTATAAAAGGCCTGCGAAAATGAGCAGCCTTTCGTCCCCTGCTCTCTCTCCATTCCCCGCAGACAAACCGCTTCCTTTCCTAAGCTCTCCAGCTCTCGACAATGGCGGCGGCGACCTTCTTCTCCTCGTCCCTCTCCGCCGCGGCCTCCTCAAAATCCCTCAAGGCCCTCGCCAACCCCTCCCCGGCCGGCCTCAGCCTCAGCCTCGGGTTCCTCTCCTCGTCCTCCGGCTCCTCCCGGGCCCTCAGGGCCGCCGCCGCCGCCGCCCCCGGGAATGGCGCCGGCGGCTCGGCCCTGGGCGCTCGCATGGTGTCCGTGCCGGCCGTCAAGCCGCTCATCCCGCTGGATTTCGAAACCTCGGTGTTCAAGAAGGAGAAGGTCACGCTCGCCGGTCACGACGAGGTGATTTTTGCTGTTCCGGTCATTAAGTATTTATGTAGAAAAGATGATTTTCGTGCGGCTTCCCTTTAAGTGACCGTGCGTTATGCGTAGAGTTTTAGGGGACATGGAGAGTGTCGAGCAGAGAAATGATGGGAAGATGATTTTAGAAATGTGTCTTTTTTTGCTCCGGTTTCGCTGGCTGGACGTGTTTGTATCTGTTCTTGTTCTGAATGTATCTGTTTATGTATGGACATCTGGGTAGAAGTTGATTGTTCCGTTGTGCGTGCTTACCGTTTGCATTTCTAAGGAAACCGGGTTTGCTTCTTTCTGGGTGCATGATGGAAAAGGATGAAACTTTGCTGCTCTTGATTTTGTCGAAATACCGATTGATTGTTCTTTTCTTCACCATGTTGCAGTACATTGTGAGAGGAGGAAGGGACTTGTTCCCGCTGCTGCCCGATGCGTTCAAGGGAATTAAGCAGATTGGTGTTATTGGTTGGGGTTCTCAGGTACCATCTCTCGGCTCTTTCCTTTCATTTCTGACTTTTGTTTGGTCGGTTTAGCTGCTTTATTGGATGTTCTTTCATGATTTTGGCAATTTCTCTTGTCTACTTCTTTTGGGGCGTTATGTGGGCTTCAGCTCTCAGAGGTCTTTGAAGTATTTCTTTATTGTGCGGAATTTCTGTATAGTGATAGAGGAGAATCTTGGGTTTATCCTCCAAACTATCAACTGGAAGGAAACTCATTAAACCTTGGTTTTTCATTTTCCTTCCTTAGAAAAAATAACCTAGATTAGGTGGCTCGGCGCACTGTGAGAGTGATGGTACATCCATCGGACATTGTATAGTGGCTTTTCTGTTGGCTGTTCTGCTATATCTTAAAAGAGCTACAACATACTTGTTGACAATATAATCAGTGTGATATGGTTGCTAAGCTGAGTTGTTGCGTAACTGGAAAAGAGAGACACAACCTAGGGGCTGTGTAATCTTGGGAGTTATTAGAGTCTCTAGGAAGGTTGTGAAATCCATATTCTTTCCTGTAGAAGCATGGTAAACAACATGTACAAAACGGGTTTCATCTTCGAACCTTTTCGTTGAGTTTGGTTATAACATCTTCACATTCTGTGCATACTTGGTTTTTGTATTTACCATCTGTTAATGAGGGTGCTTTTCTAGGGTCCTGCTCAAGCCCAAAATCTGAGAGATTCTCTGGCTGAAGCAAAGTCTAATATCGTGGTTAAGGTAATATTTCTCTTTAGGCTATGTAAATAATTTAAAAAGGTTGTTGGTCACAATCAATCCCTTCACTGTCCCACAGTTCTTGATTGGGTTTATCTGGGCTCTCATTTTAATTGGAAAGTTCACCTCACCATATCATTTTTACAGATTGGACTCAGAAAAGGTTCCCGATCTTTTGCTGAAGCTCGTGCTGCAGGATTTTCTGAGGAGAATGGGACACTGGGTGATATATGGGAAACCATTTCAGGAAGTGATCTTGTGTTGCTATTGATTTCTGATGCTGCACAGGTTTGTGACATTTATTTAATACTGATGAAACTAGTGAAAGAAGCTTTAACTTTGCACTTGGCTTCCACCACTGTCCCTAGAGTCCTAGACTACTTTATTTCCTTAGTTCTTTCCCCTGTTTTCTGAATATCCAATTCCATGTAATGCCGCAGGCGGATAACTATGAGAAAGTGTTTTCTCACATGAAGCCAAACAGCATCCTCGGTCTGTCCCACGGGTTCCTTTTGGGGCATTTGCAATCTATGGGACTTGACTTCCCCAAAAACATCAGTGTGATTGCTGTGTGCCCCAAGGGGATGGGTCCCTCTGTAAGGAGACTCTATGTCCAAGGCAAAGAGATAAATGGTGCTGGAATCAATTCCAGTTTTGGAGTCCACCAGGTGAGCATGCTGAACAAAAATATAGGCCCCATTTCTTCCCAACACACTTTAGCAAAAATGGGAGACTTAAGTTTCTTAAAAGGTGCTAATTGTTTCTTGAATACAGGATGTTGATGGAAGAGCCACTGACATTGCCCTTGGTTGGTCAGTTGCACTTGGTTCTCCATTTACATTTGCTACAACTTTGGAGCAGGAGTACAAAAGTGATATCTTTGGGGAGCGTGGTGAGTTTAGCTCCATGCTTCCTTAATCGGGATGAATCCTAAATAAAATATCTATTGACAATTACAGATAACAGTTCTATGGATTTCTATGTTGCAAGTATGCGAATGATGCTTGGTTTGTGCTTGCCTTGCTCTTAGGCATTTTACTTGGTGCCGTTCATGGAGTTGTGGAATCCCTGTTCAGAAGGTACACTGAAAATGGAATGAGTGAAGATCTGGCATACAACAATACCGTTGAGTGCATAACAGGCATCATATCGAAGACCATTTCCACAAAGGTTGTTTTTTGGTGATAAATTTGATAGCTGCTCCTTTCTATTTTCTCTTACTCTTGGATGCCACTGATACCGTTGTTATAGAGATGCGTATGGCTTGTTACTGGGTCAATGCGTTTAATTTTGTTTTCTGGTCATTTTCTCAACAGGGCATGTTGGCTGTTTACAATTCACTGTCTGACGAAGGAAAAAAAGAATTTGAGGAGGCATACAGTGCATCGTACTATCCTTGCATGGACATCTTGTATGAGTGCTATGAAGATGTTGCCAGTGGTAGTGAGATTCGCAGCGTTGTTCTTGCTGGACGGCGCTTTTATGTACGTTTTACTTTGATAAATTTTGACTTTCAATTTGATAGAGCAAAAGTATAAAGTGGATGCTCATCCATTTTCCAGATTAAGATTTTCTTGTCCTTTCTCTTCAGGAAAAGGATGGTCTACCTGCTTTCCCGATGGGCAAGATAGATCAGACCCGCATGTGGAAAGTGGGTGAGCGTGTGCGAGCAGCAAGACCAGCTGGTGACCTTGGCCCATTATATCCTTTCACAGCTGGTGTCTTTGTTGCCTTAATGATGGCCCAGGTGAGGATCTCTTTTTATATCTTGGTGCCAATATGGTTGGCTTGGTAATCTTAATCTCATGGAAGATGAATACTTCCCACGCTAGTTTCTTCAGTTTCTGAGTTTCAAGGCTCCTCTAGTTGTATCGAATTTTTTTTTGGTGGGCTAGAAGCCATCTTAAGCTTTTTTATTTTCTCATCTGGACAGAAACGCGCACTATGGCTTGCTTTAATCTACTGCATGCACATCAAGATTCTTTTATGTGCCTTACTAGTACAGTTTTACAACCATAAGCAAAGTAATTAAAGAGGAGATCCTTTATTCATTTTGGTGTCTTACTTTTGTGAGGTGTGATATTTGTTCAGATTGAAATCTTGAGGAAGAAAGGACACTCCTACTCTGAGATCATCAATGAGAGTGTTATAGAATCAGTTGATTCTTTGAACCCCTTCATGCATGCCCGTGGAGTCTCTTTTATGGTCGACAATTGTTCGACCACAGCTCGTCTTGGGTCAAGGAAGTGGGCTCCCCGATTTGATTACATCCTGACTCAACAAGCTTTAGTTGCTGTGGACAATGGTGCCCCAGTTAACCATGACCTCATCAGCAACTTCTTCTCAGATCCGGTGCATGGAGCAATTGAAGTTTGCGCACAGTTGAGACCTACAGTTGATATCTCTGTGCCTGCAAATGCGGACTTTGTCCGACCTGAGTTGAGGCAGTCTGCTAATTGAAGCTTTGAGAATAAGCTAAAGCGCAACTTTGCATGTGGTACTGTATTTGAGGGAGTTGTATCGTGCATCTAAGTAGGTTATGTGATGTGGGTTATTCCATTGTATTTCCCTGTCTGAATTGCGACAAGTTTGTGCCTGTTGAGCTAATGACAGATCATGAACCATTTTGCCCTATTGATTTTGAGTAATAACTTCTTCACGTGTTAGATGTGTCAATCGTCATAATCTTTTTGCTCAAAGATGACCGACATTTGTTTCCATACTGCTTATTTACATTGATGTGATCTCAACAAGCAGAAGTCTCTTTATACAAGAGGATGGAAACCTGAGCTGTATTAGCCTGATTTAAGATGAAATGTCATGCTATAATGACATCGATCTAGTCATATCGAGGGTGGGCTAGGTAGGTTCTATCTAGCATTGGGCTACGTGGTTGTTGTGCCTTAAAAGTTGTTGAATAGGTGTTACCTTAAAAAGGAGAGAAGAGTTTACTGGTAGTAAATTCCAAACTCATCTACAAAATCTTAAATTAAAGCGAATATTTCTTGCCCTCACACGAGCAAATGGTTCTCGGAGAAAGCATCGACATGTCATTGAATTGAGTCTGTAATGATATATGCTAAAGTACCACTGAAATATTGGGTAGATGCATTCAAAACAGCAGTTCACGTTATCAATCTTGCCCTCAGCAAAACTACACATGTACATTCACTTACATTTATAAGCTCTACTGATAAGACACCCAGACTATTCTTATCTTGAGTCTTTGGATCGCGTGTTATCCATGTCTAAAGCACTACACAAAGCATAAATTTGATCCAAGATCACTTACATGTATTTCTTGGATATATAGTAGAGAAAGCATAAAGTGTGAGATGTCTCCTCACAGAATGGAAGATCTACATCCTTGGACATGTCATATTTGATGAGAAAGTTTTACCCTTTTCTCATACTCTACATCTTGAATATCAGCGGGGGTGCGGTTATACAGAGCAGGTGGATAAAAGTGCTATCATCTGTTTTCAATCCTACTAAAGCGGGATCAATCACAGACAATATACCAAGGGAGCATTTGCAGCATACCCAGTCCTCAAACAACTTCAATGTAATGGAGAACGTGCATTTCCGTACGGGTAATCCTGCCAAGTCAATCACAAATCCGGATATGTCCCGATCTTTGAGATGCAGAATGATCTTAATAATGCCTCTGGAGTTGCCCGAATTGCATCCTATCATCTCTATTAATGAAGAACAAATACCTACAATTAAGAGACTATCTCCAACATCAAATGCTAGCATCTGAAATACAAATGATCGATTCACAACGAGCGACAGATGCAGAGTACTTCTTCCAACTCATCCCTATGCAAACAAGACTTCGATGCGGAATTATTAAAGCAAATCCCAAATATGCATTAATAGTTAGTGTCGAGGTTCTATCGAACCAAAATCGATGAAAGTCGGCATTGCAGGTACGAGATGGAGTCGTTCAACGGGCGTCATTATAAACAAGTGAACTGATCCCTTGCCTTGATGTCCTGCGAGTAGTGCGAAGATTGAAGCTCTCTGTTTCGAATATGCAGCTTGATTTTTTAGATATCTTTGCGCTGAGCTTGCATATGTGGCTTGATTTGGAGCTTAAGCATGCTTTCATTGCTAAACCACAAAGGCCTTCCTTAGCATCGTGATTCCTCTGCATCCGTATTAATCTTTCCTCACCCCACGTTGCTTCCCATGAGTTCTTCAACAGCCAAAACTTGGCCCCGTCCCGGTTGTCCCGTATCCAGTGGCAGCGATGCCACGGTCAGAATGCGTCCCACAAGCTCCTGTGAGCATGTCACTCTAAGAAAATTGGAACTCGAAGTAAATCTTGTACGAATTTGTTGCTTTTTTAATACGTGATGTAAAGATTTTCTACTTGGTGTGTTTATTACGTACTTTCATCTTGTGAAGTAAATTAAGTGCATCTATATGCTGTACGATTGGAAAGTAACGTTGAACTTTCCCATATCTCCTTGTTCTTTTTTTTTTTTTTTTTTGAACTAATCCCATATCTCCTTGTTCAAAAAGTACGAAACCAAATTGAGCTTGGCACCACTAACCAAATGTTTAAGGCCCTTTTTATTTTTACACGAGGTATCCTAACCTTTCGGCTGACAGTAAAGGCTATCTCTTGTGAAGTCTTGCACTTTCCATGCAACTTCAAATAAATGATAGGTCAATAATTTATCTACAAGATCCACCGTCCCTAAACCTGCAAATCAAGATTGCGAGAAAAGTATCAAAAAAATTTTAAATCTTTTATTGATATCGATTTAATTTTAATTATTTTGGCCTAGTGTCACTTAGTCATTTTGACTAATTTTGACTAGATATTGCTAATATGAATGTTGATCGGCTTACGTGGTATGGTCAGCACTAATGTGGATAATTTTTAATAATATTTTAATATTTTTTGAATTTTAATATTTTTTCTATTTTCTGTTTTTTTCCCCTTCCTCAAGGCAGCCAAGTTTCAATGATTGGCCGGAGGAAGAGGAAGGAAAAAAAGGAAAGAAAGAAAAGAAAAGAAAAAAAAAAAAGAAAAAGAAAAAAAATGAATAAAACAATTCAAAAAATATTAAAATTATATTAAATGTCATTTACGTCAACATAGGTTGTGTCACGTAGTTCACCTTAGCGATTTTGAGACAAAATTTGGCCTGTAGACTCAATTGATAAAATGAAAAAAAGACTTAAGGCTCAATTAATATAATTAAAAAATTTATGATCAAATTAATAAAAGTGTGATAGAAAATCTTTTTAAAAGTTATCATTCGTTTCGTTTGACGTGAGAAATTTTAGTGGGGGCTGAACATGCTACGAATTTGCCCAAAAAGACGATAAAGACATGCTGAAATCGAAGCCTCGCTCAGAAACGAAGTAAGACTCCATGATATGAATCTCACAAGCCAAGTCTACCTCACAACACCCTCTCTGGCGTTGATAATTGATTACTGCCTCTCTTAATTAAAGCTAATTCATCCGATTAATTTGATGTACCCATCAGGACAGATTATCGGGCAAGTCGATGAATCCACCTCCAAATTTGTTTTACGATCCAAAACATTAGGAATATAAATTTGATTTTCAATCTTAGGATTCTGTGTGCTCCCTTCCCAAACTGATTCACTTAGCTCTTCTCCTTCCCTCCTGACATTGCTAGCGACGTTATGGGATCGTTTAGAAACCAATATTTCATTCTGGTGCCTTTGGTCTTCCTTTTGGGAGCTTGGGCTCATCAAGCCGCCGGTCGCACCCTCCAGCGAGACGATCCCATGTACGAGATGCATGGGCAATGGATGGCCCGTTACGGGCGTGTGTACAAGGATGTGGAAGAGAAGCAAAGCCGTTTCGAGATATTTAAGGTGAATGTACGAGGTATCGAGTTGCTCAATCAGGCAAACGACAAGCCTTACAAGCTCGGCGTCAATCAGTTCGTTGACCTCACGAATGAAGAATTCAAGGCAAGGAACCGATTCGAGTCACACGTGCTCCACCGAGGCCGTTTCTTTCAAGTACGAAAACATCACCGCGGTGCCTTCTAGCATGGACTGGAGAGAAAAAGGAGCCGTGACACCAGTCAAGAAACAAGGCCAATGTGGTAAGTTGATGGAGATTAGTTCATGAACTGCCTTCGCCAATCTATTTGACCTTCTTAGAGCGAGGATGTTGTTGAAACCCCAAATGTTGTTATGGTATCTTCTCCACGAATGTCTGTTGTTCTGATTTGAATGTCCTGTTTCCGTTGAAAAAATGTAGGATGTTGCTGGGCCTTTTCAGCCGTGGCAGCTGTGGAAGGAATCAATGAAATAACCACGGGTAAGTTGATTTCTCTCTCCGAGCAAGAGTTGGTCGACTGCGACGTCGGTGGCCAGGACCAGGGATGTGAAGGCGGCAGGATGGACAGCGCATTCCAATTCGTTGAGAAGCATGGCCTCACAACTGAGGCGAACTATCCTTACAAGGGCATCGACGGCAAATGCAATGTTGAATCGGAATCCAACCGTGCAGCGATCATAATGGGCTATGAAGACGTCCCGGCCAACAGCGAGGAGGCATTGCTAAAGGCAGTTGCTAACCAGCCAGTTTCCGTGGCCATCGATGCCGGAGGATTCGAGTTCCAATTCTACTCAAGCGGTGTGCTCACTGGTGCTTGTGGGACCGACTTGGACCATGGTGTTACCGCCGTTGGATACGGGACAAGCGATGATGGCACCAAATTTTGGCTGGTGAAGAACTCGTGGGGCGAGGAATGGGGCGAGGAAGGATACATAAAGATGCAGAGAGATGTCAGTGCGAAGGAAGGCCTCTGCGGCATCGCGATGAAGGCCTCTTATCCTACCGCGTAGATTTTAATGAAGCCACCTATCTGTGTGTACTGTAAATATGGTGAAGCTTTTCAGTTCAAGGCCTTGTTTTTCACTTCTCCTTGACATGCTGCAGATATATACATCTGTATGTATTAGTTGTGTTTTTAAGAAGTGATGTTTGAACTTCCGACTTGAAAAATCTTCTTGGTGAAGAAACTTAGGATGAAATTCAACTGGGTACGGCTTCATAACACGAACAAGAAAAACTTGCGAGGTACATCTATCCCGATACATTATCGAGAACGATTTAAAGCTGTCATGTCAAATTACATAAAATTTAAAACGACTCATTCCGCATGCAACAATTTAGCAACCAGCGTGCAATGAAGGATTGAAGAGGAGCATGTGAGAATTCATGAAATCTTTACTCCGAAGAACAGATCCTCCCTTTCAAAGAATCAGTGTTCAAAATGGCTTCGTTTGTGTTTTGACTTGTGCCTTTAATAAACCTGAAAGCTGCCGAATCTTCTGGCAGACAATTACCTGGAAAATCATTGATATTTAGGTTGAAAAATTACCACGAAAGTCTTAAGCCTATTGTATTAGTACCAATTAAGTTTTAAACCATGTTGGGTCTCAAAACTTTTCACTTTTCAGCCATGGCTCAGGACAAACTTCACATCCTGCTCTAACCACCTCATTTACTGTAATCCGATTGCCGTGGAGTCAGCAGATAAAGAGCTCAAAACAAGCACTAGATTCTCGGATAGATCATGCATCTCCCCACATGCAAGATCCAAACTACATCCCCTTCTCCAAGATCCTCTCACCCTCTATCTAGCTCATCGAATTTTGAAAAAAGATTAAAAAAGAAACAGATGGTAGATGTCCAGTTGGCATCAAGGTCGCCATGTTGGTGGTCGGGCCGTGACTGACATTAAGCTCTGACGTGAGAGGCAAGACGGCGATCTCTCACCAACCTTTGTCACGCTGATCTTCCTTTTAGGAGCTTGGGCCTATCAAGCCTCCTCGTGCCGCGACCTCCAGCACCAGCATGATGGTCCCATGTACCGCAGGCACGAGAGCAACGGATGGTATGGAAATGGCCGCGTTACAAAGATGGCCAGGAGCGGCAAGGACGTTTCGAGATTTTGAGGAGAGAGCGCAGCGCGCCGATTCATTTAACTGAGCGATTGACAGGCCTTACAAGCTAGGGAGTGAACCGAATGACAGGCCTCACAATGAAAGGGTTCAAGGCCACGAGGAAAGCATTCAAGAAAAACGTTTGCAAATCCACGATAGTTCGGACCGTCTTTATTGCTCCCTCAATGCTTGTCAAACGATAATATGCAGGATTTTGTCGGGCGTTTCCGGCCGTCCCTCGCCGCGGACGGGGTAGCAAACATTTCTGCGGGTAAGTTGATTCCTTTGTCAGAGTAGGAGTTGGTCGACTGTGATGTCGGCGGCGCAGGATCAGAGCTGGGAAAGCGGTTGAACGGATGGCGCATTCCAATTCATCGAGAAACACGGTCTTACGGCGGCGAAGTATGGAAAATGCAACATGAAAAACTGAAGCAATCTTGCGCTAACCATCAAGGGCTACCTCGATGTCCATGCCATTAGACCCGTCAAATGGATGAGTTGAGTTAAAAATGAGTCGACCCATATTTGATCAATTTAATCCATTTTGACCTATATTCATGTAGTATAAATCAAGTAACCAATACCTGACCCGATCCATACCCAACACATATCCAACTTGACTCGTATTGCTAAAACCTATTAATATTATATGAATATATGCTAATTGGATTAAAATTTCAAATTACATTAAAAATACTAAATAAAATAAAAAAAGTTAAAAAAGCCTATAAATTGAAATATTTATAAATAATTAAACCATGCACACTCTTGTTTGAAGTGAACAATACCATTGAGTAACTAAAAATTGTAATATGAAAAATCTTTAACTAAATTTAAGAAAGCTCATTTTTATGATTTTTTTTTATAAAAAAATTATTGCTTAGACACTTTTATGCAATATAAATTTATTGGAAAATTTGTATAATTCTTTTTAATTTTTTAAAAAATCGAATTTTTAATCATTATATAATTTTTAATTATTTTTTTTTTTCTCTTTTTTTTTTTTTTCTTCATCCGGCTATCGGCCATGACAACAATTGGCGATAGGTCATAGGTGAGATCGAGCTCGCCGGTGTCGAGTGGGGCTCGATCTCGCCGATCCAGTGAGGTCGAGGCCCGCCCGACACCGGCGAGCTTGAGTCTCGCTAGTTGTTAGCAAGGTCGAGGCTTCACTAGCGTCGGGCAAGGCTTGATCTCGCCAATCTAGCAAGGCCATGGCCCCGCCCAACGCCGGCGAGCTCAAGCCTTACTTGGCCTATCGCCGCTATCATCTTGTCGCCCCGGTTAAGGAAGGAAGAAAAAGAAAGAAAAAAAAAAATAAAAAGAAAATAAAAAAATTGAAATATGAAAAATAATTATAATTTCGATTTTTTTAAATATATTTTTATAAAGCTAAAGAATGAAAGATTGTGTGGGGCTTGAGTTGAAAATTTAGAAATGGGTTATAAGTTTCCAATCCACTTGATATTTTAAATGGGGTTGAAAATGTCACAATTTTTGACCCATTTAAATTAGACTCATTTTTTTGATCCATTTTTAGTTGGGTTTTTAAAAGCCTCTGACCTATATACAACCCATATAACTAAAATATGAGTCCAAAAATGGGTCAATGACCCATTTTGATACCTCTACTTGTAACTCTATTTGGAAACATGGTTATTCTCATGTCTATTAAGTGCAAGCTTTTAGGATGACAGAGGAGGAAGGATTGACACTCAGACTTAAAAGGACCATAAGTTTCTTAGAGAAAAGGCGCATTTGTAAAAAGTGGGTGCCGAGACACAGCCACAGGGATTATACCACGAAAATCATGCACAAGTGACTATTATTATTTTTCTTTCAATTTCTACAAGAGTGGAAAAATCACACAGCGCAAGATTTTGCATTCTTTGTCATTGTGCTCATACCAATATCTACTAAAGATTATTGGGACATGTAAAAAACATGAAAATGTTTCAAATTCTATCTTTGTCTAGACATTATCAACAGATATTTTGACGTAGAAGCAATTTTGGGGGAGCTGAGCCTATGGATTGAGTATGGTAGTTAAGAAGTTAGTGTGTTGCGACTTCTTGAAGTGGCTGAGGCATTCATGTGATCTACGTCCTCGAATAATTTCAAAAGTGTTTTGGAGTCACATGGTAATTTCTCTGTGAATTATTTTATTGGAGTGTAATATAGGACCGTGAATCATTTGAGTGTGTGAGTCATCATAACTCTATAAATCTCTTAATGATTAGTGGATTCTCCATTTGTGACTCTCCAAATGGAGTAAGTATTGACACTTTAACTGAATCACATAAACCATTTGTGTGCTTTTAGAGTTCCCTATTGACTTCTCTAGTAATTTCATTCTCTCGTACTTTTTTTGTTTTTTAAATTATAATCTGTTAACTTCCATATATTTCACAACAAAAACATTTCTGGATTCCCATTTATGCAATTCATCTTTGGTTGCTCTTTCTTTCAAAACTACGATTTTGACATGGTGGAGTTAGCAACTCTAATACTCTCTGTGAACTGGTAAATCTCAACTTCTCATTAGCCAGTGGTATTTCAGGGAGCTGCCAGTCCAACAAGGTTGAGTCGAAAGTGATAAGACACTGGCCGGAGTTCAAGGGAGGCGACTAAAATTCTAGCAATTGCTTTGGAATTATTTGATCGAGAAGATCAATTGGGGGTGATCTGTCATTGAAATGTCCAGGTCAACCAATAGCCACAAAGTGAAGTCAAGAAAAGTAAATTGTGTGGGCTAACCAAAGGTTGCATCAATGGAAATTATGCAGAGATTGTTGTACATGGCTTTCCAATTAATGAGGAAGTTAGGTTTCCATATTTGACATCTTTTGGCAAATTGACCCTCTCTAGTCTCTAGGAATCAGCTTTAGTATCGTAAAAATGAACTACCGAGCCTGATGTTGAATCAAAATTATTTTTGATGGTTTTATTTGTATGCTGATGGGCCTAAGTGGGCCTGTCTGCCCATTTTGAGCCTAAAAGCCCGGCCTGCTAGATAAGGGCCCATGTATGAAGAAGTGTTATGTTGAGGGGTTATGACTTTTGGGGGAACGTATTACATTGAAGAGTTATGTCTCTTAGAGGAGACGTATTTAAGAGAGAAAATGAAAGAGAGGAACGTACATTTTCAAGTGAACGTACGTCGGTCTCTCTCTCTCTCCCTCAAAAAGAAGAAAACAGGAAAGAACGCTATGTTTTTCTCCCCTTAATAGCAACAACATGTTCCTTGGTAGAATGGGATCGGATTCTTCCTCGAACTTCAAAATAAGGTACGCTCGATTCCGTAGTGTGTCTTTGATCGGTGATACATGTTCTTCCTGGGCTCATTTTCCGCATTCGTTTTAGGAGTTCGATTTAGTATCGAATCCGTTTTAGGGAATTAGTAATTCTCAACAATTTTAACTGAAAATATATTGCTATAACATCTCGCTTTACTCATTATTCATAACAGAATGCTACAATATTTCATTTAAATCTGTTTCTCATCGCACGATGGTGACAAATGAAACAAAATCAACTAATATGAGTCCATGTTTAAAAAATTTAATTAGATAATTGCCACTGTTTGAATTAATTTGTACTAGGAAAAGTGCACATGTTTTGCATTTTGGGAAAAAATTGACATTTAGACGATTTAAAGTCGCCTTATAAGGAAATATTTGAATTACTAATTAATAAATAGAAGTTATTGACACAATATGAAGAAATTGTAAACATATATATAGATGGATAGATAGATATACATACACACAGAGAGCAATATCTTAGGATCTTAACATTTTTTGGTTTTGTTAAGGTTGTTCATAAGAGAGAAAATATCCAAATTTTAAAATTACGATACGTGAGAGATAAAGTCTAGTCAAGAAAAGTAAATTGTGTGGACCAATCAAAGGTTGCATCAGTGGAAATTATGCAGAGATTACACAACTTTCATATATTTAAAAATGAATTATTGTGCCCTAAATTGAATCAAAATTCTTGTGAGGCATATGTGTCCAAATTTATTTAAACACCAATATATCATGAGTGCAATACCAATAGATAGCCCTGAGGATTATACCAGTAAATCAAGCACAAGTGATAGCACTTGTATTCAATTTCTACATGAGAAACTATATCACACCAAACAAGATTCTGCAATCTTGTTATCGTGCTCATACCAGTGACCGCTAGAAATTGTTGGAACACTTGAAGAAGGTGAGAGAGTTTCAAGTTCAATCTCAGTCTCAACATGATCAACCGGCGTCTCCGTCGGATACAAAAGTGGTTTTGGGGGAACTTGTAGTTCATTGATCTCTCCTTCTAGCATATTAACGACCTGGCTCATCGATGGTCGATCATTAGGGTTCAGTTGTATGCACCAAAGAGCAACAATTATCATCTTCCTTGTGGCCTCTCTTTCCTCTTCTGTGGCATCTACCATTTGAAGCTCCTCTTCTTTGCCGAGTTGATCATAAACCCACAAAGGAAAATAAATTTGACTCGAATTTTCTGCATTTGCATTTACATTTCTCCTTCTACCAGCCATTTCCATCAACATCATCCCGAAACTATAAACATCAGCTTTGTAAGAAATGCCACCAATGTCCTTATAGAATAGCTCGGGTGCCATATATCCCAAGGTTCCTCTTGCTGCAGTCAATGTTACTATGTCCCGATTAGAGGGGTAAAGTCTTGCGAGGCCAAAGTCAGAAACTTTTGGGGTGAAACTTTGGTCTAGGAGAATATTATGAGGCTTGATGTCGAAGTGTAGAATTCGCATGTCACATCCCCGATGTAGATACTCTATGCCTCTAGCTATGCCAAGAGATATCTCATACATTTTTTTATAATCAAGAGAATCTTCTCCATCCTTATAGACAATGTGCTTATCCAAGGATCCATTTGGCATGAAATCATAGACAAGAGCTTGTTTGGAATAATCGAAACAAAAACCAACAAGTTGCACCACATTAAAGTGATGGATCCTTCCAATTGTGGCCACTTCACTTATAAAATCTTGGCCATTAGATTTTGGTTTATTCAGAATCTTAACCGCAATTTCATTGCCACTCCTAAGCATTCCTTTGTACACAGAACCATATCCCCCTTCACCTAACTTGTATTTGAAATTTTTTGTGATCTTCTTGATATCTGAGTAAGAGTACCTGATGGGCAAAAAGTTGTTGTGAGCTTGTAGAAATTCTTCGATGTTTGCGTCCATTGCTTGGTGTCTTCTCATCCACTTATAGATTAGAAGTATCAACACACAAGGAGCTCCGAATATGAATTTTGCTGCCAGGAAGTGAGCTGCGTACAAAATTGCCTCAAGATTAGCGTAAAGCATATTGTTTTTAATTTGTCAGAAAGCACGTACAAAAAGTGTTTTCTTCACATTTAGCGCGTGAGTGTGTCGCAGATGTGAGGAAAAGAGAATCGTCCATACCAAAGATAAAAAGGGGATCAGAAATGGTATTGACTGCAACATTTAGCGCCGTACCCCAATAAGATCCGTAGTCTGAAAGCAAGAGATTCATGAAGACATATAATCAGAATCAGCTAAGCGATGAATGAAAAATATGTACAGGGAAACAAGTATTGTTATCCGAGTTAACTAAAAAAATTACGTATGAATTAACAACATCCGAAGCAAAGATGTATTAACCGACCAAAAAAAAAAAAAAGCAAAGATGTATTAAGGATAATAACTAATGTTACATTTGCATACTATATCCAACAATCAATAATAGTAAATATTCAAAACATCCTGTCTCATATTTAATATGTTCTTTGAACCTAAATATTTCATCTAGTGAATTTTCTGGCCCCATTGAGACCTAAAATATGGTAACTCAACAGGTTTTACTTTCAAGAGATTCTTACTTTTTTTACACAATTTTGGCTATGAGAATTTATAACTTTTTGTGACTATACTTGATTACCTTACGAGGTAGGATTAACGTATCCTGGCCTTCGCAAGGAAGCACACCACTAACTTTTTGGTGGGCTTTTACTCACCATTTTGGGAACTTTTGATATAAGAAAAAAGATAAGGTACTTTGAGCTAATATAGAAACTTTTGGAAGGAACTAAACACAATTTTCTTATATTCTGTAAAAATCCAGATGTTCAATGTTGACTTAACACGAACTTAGTTTTTTATTTGTCGAAAAGCAGAAACTTAATGAGACGCTTTTGGAAATCATTTTCCATGAAAATGACAACATATTTATGATGTTTGGTTGAAATCTAAAAATGAAATGGAAAATATTTTCCATTAGTTAGTACGAAAATATGATGTTTCTCCTTGCATTGCTTTTGATATATATATTTTTTTAATTTTTGATCTTTTTTGTTATTTTTTCTCTTTAAAAAATTCAAAATTTTAATTATTTTATATTTTTCCTTTAATTTTTTTAATTTTTTTTCTTCCTTGGCTAGCAGTTGGCTACAAGTGAGGAACAAGCTCATCGGCTTTGGCAATGTTCGAGCATCACCAATCTACAAGGCTGAGCCTTGCCGCCCTCTAGCAAAGCTCAAGTGTCCCTGATCTAGCGACACTCGAGCTCACCTATGGCCAGTTATCGGCCTTCACTTGGTGGGCGACCAGCTAGAGAAGAAGCAAAAGGAAAAATTAAAACATTTGAATTTAAAAAAGAAATAATTAATAAAAAATAAAATAAGTAAAATGAGTGGTGAAAGAAAGAGGAGGGAAAATGATTTATTCTCTTCAAAAAATAGAAATCATTTTCCCACTTTTGAAGGTGTTTTTTCATTGACGGAAAAATGTTTTCCTTAACTTATTATTTTTCATTAACTGAATGCCGGAAAATCCGGAAAAAAAAAAAATTTCTTGAAATCTATTTTTCGCAGTACAAACGGAGCTTTTTCGTGGTTTCTATATTGCAACTTTCAACTATCTTTTTATTAGGAGGAATAAAACACCACATGACGTCGTTGTTACTGCCATTTTCTCTCGGAGAATGACGATTGTATTTCATAGTGAAACAATTATTTGCATGTCATGTTAATTCCCTCTAGGGCTAATTCGTTTTATTCGGTTTTACTTATTCAATCATGATGGTCGGGAGTTCTACAAATTTCACTTGCACATGTTACTTTGATTTTCATGCCAATCAATACCAGTCCGTCGCTTTAAGGCGCAAGAGCTATAGCTAGAGCCATATATTAGCATATTGCTAGGGTAAAGAACCTCAATCGGAAAGGCATACTTACAGGGTAAGTCGGAGGGATGGTAGATTGTGCATTTCATCATTTTTGTCCCTAGGTATCGGAAGCCTAAGAAGCAAAACTTATATGCTTTCTCCCGGGGAGGCGAGTAGGTGATATTAAACCCGTCGGCCATCGCATTGTGAATGTCGTTGTAGGAGTTTGTGCGATTCTCCGGATACCGTAAATAATCATATGCTGCATATGTTGACGTGGTTATGGTGCAAAAATCCTCAATATCCGGTGGACATGCGTCGATGATGGCGTATGAATAATACCCTTCTGTAACTATACATGGTTCGGTGCTGATATAGAAATGAGATCTCACTTGCTTCGAGCAAGACACAATGGTCACGCGGGCTCCATAGGGGTTCCACCATACACCGTCTTCATCACTGAAATTAGAGCGCGTTAACTGGTGGAGAGGAAGGGAGGAACAGTCGCTCTTTCGCAGCCCGACATCCACCACTTTGATATGTCCAGATTTAGAAGTGTAACCCTTATAACTAAAAGGATCTATTGATTTCACATGATACCGACCACTGAACAAACATAGCACCGTGTGGTTATCTTCACATGCTAACTCGAACCTTGAATCACCGCAACCTTTTAGGTCGTCTTTCAATTGAAAGGGATAGCCTATGTTATCGACCTCGCCGCATGATGAAGGGGCATATAGGTGGTTGTTCTTGGCATAACAACTAATCCCAGCTTGTATTATGAGAAGGAGGAGTAATGGGAAGGGCTTCATTTGGTACCTGAGTTGAGAGAACTTGTGCAATGCAGAAAGCTTTTTGTTTGGCTTTGGTTGTTTGGTGCGGAGGCACGACAGAAAAGGGGATGCAATTAGAGAGACGTACCGTGAATGAATTGGAAGACTGGGAGTCAGGTCTTTTTAAAAGCCCAAGTCAAGCAAATGACCCGGTCAGAGCCGCCCAAAGTCAAACAAATGACCCGGTCAGAGCCGCCGAAAGTCAAGAAATTAAAGCTTCGTACGTGATGGAACGTACGTGGCTTGGATTGATAATGTGGATAAATGTCATATCGACGGTATTATGTAAATTTCGCTGGAGGGCCCACGTAGTTGTTGGTTGAGATAATTTTCGTCTATATACTCTATAAATCATAAATTATTTTTTTATTATTTGATCGTACAATCTTTTTTTCTTACCACCCGTCTGATCGGTGGGTTTTAAATATGGACATATAAATTAATTTAACATATAAATGATGTTCACAACTTGTAATCCACTATTCACAAGAGCGGTTGGATAATTTTTTTTTTTCAATTGAGGATGAATGAAATATATAACTAATTACAATCATACATTTTCAAAAATGTATGTGAAGTATTGAAATATACGTAAAAAATCAAAACAGGCCACTGAAAATTATTCATGTTGAAGTGGGTTATTTTTCTCAGAAAGCTTAAGTAACGTCACCACCAAAGAAAATAGATAGTTGTTCTTCACACTATACATTCATTTCATGATGTTTGGAGGAAATTCTCATGAGAAGAGACCTCTCTATTTCCTCTACGTAACATTTGGTCAACGTCGTATACCAAGAAAGTCTCATTATTGACTCATAAGTGATTTATCATGTGCCTACGCTTTTAACTCTTTTCGCGTTGAAACAAGTGGGGACAACTATTATATCAAGAATTTAAAAATCCCTTTCAACCACACTAGTTGGCATAGTTTGTAAAAGTAGATGTGAAAAAGTACCCATCAATTTAAAGGAATGAACATAACGATAAAATGAACTTGAAGAACCTCAATTAAAGATTTCTTTCATCTTTAATGTAGTCCTTTTAACATCGACTCTAGTGGCTCGAAGTTTGTGCTACTTGGATTCGAACCCCGTCTTTACTTTCTCTGAAGCTGTTCATGATGTTTAACGCTGTTTAGCTAGATATTCTCCCCCCTTGCTCTTACTTGGTTTGGAGTTTCTACTGGGGAATCTCTTCCTGCAAAGGTTTGGCTCGGGCACATTAATTTTTCCCCATACTTGCATCATCGCAATGGATTTGTTCTTTTTCCCATCAGTTATTCAACAAATGCTGCATCAAATCTGATAAAAACAAATAATTGGATGCTAATCTATGTATCAATCAGTACATCTCCTAGTACGCACACAGGTTGCCATTTACAGAATCAAGACATGCCCGAGTTAGCTTTCAGCAGCAATTTCATTCCATTTTAAGTTCTCCAAATCGAGACTCGTTTAGAGTCATTGAAAGCCTTCAGTTTTTGACCTGGTACAAGGAATGACCTTTCTGTTTTGTCCGTTTTTACTTGCTTTAAAGAGCATGTAAAGGAACTGAAACGACCGTGCAAAAATATGATATTGAGTTCCTTATCAACATCAGTGTTTGGTGAAATGTTTGCTTCATACGGAAACTCATGCGGACGGGAAAATAATGAGGATTGAGGTCTTGCTATTGTAAAATCCATATTTTATGCTCTGATATTACGCGCAAATTGAGGAAGTGGATGGGATGATTGAATTACTCAAGATCACCTTTTTATGTTGTCCTTAAGATCAAAGTGAAAGATGTGCCGATTTGAGTTTGTCTATGCGGGTCTTGTGCTGGTTAAACCTTTTTATGAGTGAGGAGATAGACTCATTGCTCGATGCAAACGGTATTGTGAAGAACTTGCCTTAACCAAGAACTTTACATATGAATGATCGAGATCTTACAAACATGATACCATTTGACGAAAAATCAATATATGCCGAGACAATCCAAACTTCAGATGATGGAGAGTGATCCACAGCTGCACACCTCGCCCGCACAATGCATGATGAAGAGAGGATTTGACGGAGTGGAAATCCATGTAAAATCCAAGTCCATAAAGTTAATATATTGCGAGGAAATTAAGGTACATTGAAATTGAAATTACATGAGAAGAGAATACATAAGTTTGAATAAAGAAGAAATGTGAAGGAAATAAAAAGATGAAACTTAGGAACAATTGTGTGAAATTTGATGAGACCATAACCAATTGTTTTAAAAGTTTAAGCTGTTGATGAAAACATTGTTTATTATTTAATTATTTCAACACTTCCCTTTACGCTAAGTCTTTTTTTTTTCTTGTCTAGTACTAAACGTAAACATATTTAATTGATGAGGCAAATACGTCCTGAAAAATATTGAACTGAGGATAGTTTTGATATTATGTGAGATTTGGTAGGATGACAGTTAATTATTCACGAGAACGGTTGAATAAAGTTTTTTTTCTTCAATCGAGGATGAGTGAAACTATATACCTAAATACAATGATACATTTTCAAAAATATATGTGAAGTATTGAAATATACATAAAAATCACAATAGGCCACTGAAAATTATGCGTGCTGAAAATTTCATTTTCTAAGTGGGTTATTTTTATCAGAAAGCTTAAGCGTCATCACCAAAGAAGATAGATATTTATTCTTCTCACTGCACATGCATTTCTTGATGTTTCCAGGAAATTCTCACGAGAAGAGACCTCTCTTTTTCCCCTACGTAACATTTACCTCTCTTTTTCCCCTACGTAACATTTGGTCAACGTCGTACACCAAGAAAGTCTCATTATCGCTACGTGATGGAAATGCTTTGTCAATCCTACAAATTTAATTTGCGAATGAAAAAGACCAATGGCTTTGCTCTTGCCAAAAGCATGATTTCTAGGTGCTCTTAATTTGCCTAAATATAGAATTAAGTTTCAAAATTATGCAATCAAATCCTAAAAATTATCATATTGGCGTGATTGACAATTTCGTTAATTCCATCAAATTTGGGTGATGAAAATCTTAACAAGACACTTTTCAATAAACTGAATGCTAAAAACTAAAAAAGGCAAAAAATTAAAAGGGGCGAGGGGAACTCTCGCTTGACAATGGGTGACAACTGCTTAAAAATATTCATTACTACGAGCAGGCAAAGGAGCCTCGCCCAGATCAGGGCATGAGTTGATCGACCCTAGCAAGGTTGTCGAGCGGGGTAAGCAATCCTCACGTGGGGGTGACAAGTGGTGAGGCCTTGTGTTCTTCGTCTCACGAATTGCTGCTTCTCCAATTCACCAAACCATTTCGAACTTATCCAAATGGTCGTATGAGCAGGTTGGTGTTCGGCATGTTTCATACTTGAACATGTAACAATTATAACTCAATAAATCCATTCATAATTTGTGGATTCTTTGATGCAGGCTCTTCATGAGTAGGAGGTGTCGACACTTAGATCGAACCATGTAAATCCCATACGTGCTTTAGTATTCCTTGTTGACTACTCTCGTAATTTCGTCCTGTCGTGCTTTTTTTTTCAAATTACAAGATTTGTCAGTTTCCACATATTTTGCAACAAAAATATTTCCAAATTTCCTCTTACGCAACTCATCTCTTGTTACTCATTCTTTCGCAACTGCGGCTTTGACACGGTGGAGTTAACAACTCTCAAGTCTTTCTCTGAACGGACAAATCTTGACTTCACAATAGCTAGTGGTCTTCGGGGATTTGCCTGTCCAACAAGGTTGAGTCGAAAGTGACAAGACACTGGCTCTTTCTCTTGTGGTTGACCGTAATTCTAGCCGTTGCTTTCGAATCTTTCAATTAAATTATTCAACTAGAAAACGCCTAGCACTTCGGAGAAGGTTCCTTTGTCTGATGATGATCGAAAAGATCAGTTGGGTCATCTGTCCTTGCAATGACCAAGTCAACCAACCAATCAGCACAAAGTCAAGTCAAGAAAAGTAAATTGTGTAGAACCACTAAAGTAGAATTACGCAGCTTGTGGTACACGCATTGAAACTAACATAACAAGTGGTGGATTGCTTTATGGATAGCTTCACGCTAATTAGGAAGAAAACTTGTCTGGAATTTCTAAATTTGATTATTTTGACGAGAAAATTATCAAAAAAATCATAAATTTATTGTAATTGTGTCAATTCAATTCTAAATTTTACTGAGCTAATTTGATTCTAAGTCTTTTGTAATTAAGTCAATTTAGTTCATTTGACCAAATTCGGTTATACGGCGTTGACATGGATGCCAGCCGTTTAACAAATGCTAATGTGACGATTTTTTAATAATATTTTTCTTTGAATTAGGGCTTCGTGGCCCTCACCCCCTCATTGGCAACCTCTCCCTAGCCTTGCCGCAGGAAAGGCAGCATTGTTCACGACTGGCAAGGCCATGACGACCTATGTAAAGCACGGACACTCTCTGGAAGCCTTCGTGTCGTGTCTGACACTCCGACACGTGTCCGACATGTCTTTCCAACACGCCCCGACACGCTCCGACACGCGGTCAACGAGTGTCGAAAAATCCGACACGTGGTCAACTCTTTTTGACACGCTCCGACACGCGAGTCCAAAATTCCGACACGCGATTCCGACACGCATGGGGTCAATTTTAAAATTTTATAATACTTGAGGGGTCAAAATATAAATATACACAAAAGAAATAATAAAAGAAGTATTAAAATTGCTATAAATATACATGCACATAGTCAAATTTTTTTTTTCAGTTTTGTTTTTTAGAATTGTTTTATTTTTTTAAAAGTCTTTTACTATGAAAGAAGTAATAAAAATGCTATATATGATAAATAAATAAATTTAAAAATATCATTTCAGCATTTTTCTTTAAACAATATTTTTTTCCTCTACGTTTTGTGTATTATTGTAACAAATTAAAATAATGAATGATATTATTTAATATCTTTCGTGTAAATTAATTCTAGGCTATTATTATTATTATTATTATTATTTATGTATTTATATAAAAATATATTTAATATATAACGTGTCGGAACGTGTCGAAATTCTCTATTTTTAAGAAATGACGTGTCGGCGTGTCGTGTCGTGTCGTGTCACGTGTCGCGTGTCCGTGTCGGTGCTACATAGATGACGACTGCCCTTTCATCCACCTAATCGAAAATCAATTCTTTGCTTAAGAGCCATTGCTGAAGCTAAAGAAGAAGCAGAGCATTGCTGCCATCTTGCACGGGAATGATTACTAGATAAGGAGAGCTCGTCGTCGAGCCATTTGACAAAAGGCAGGATCTCCTTGATGTTCGTGAAAGCGGCTCTCTCGACCTTTTTGATTAGGGAGCTGATGAAGTCTCCCCGTCTCTCCACGTCCCTCTTTATCCAAGACGATGAAGTTTCGTCAAGAATGGTGGAAAGGGATAGTGACATGAGAATTGAAATTTCGCCCATGGCCCCCAAGCCTTGCCTGAATCTCAGTGAGGCCACCGGTGAAGATCAAAAATTAAATTCGGGGAGTGGACCTTCTTCAATGTAATACGAGAATAATGGTTTATTATAAATCATAAAAAAATAAAATCATAAATAATTATAACTTATTATAGTACCTTCTTTTTTAAAAATTTGTAACTCATAATAAATTATTATTCTCGTAGTACTAAAAAACTGTTGTGTCAGCAAAGTGCAATGGGGGGAAATTTGTGCTTGGCTTTTGGTTATACGATAAAAAATAGGGGACGCACTTGGAGAGACGGGTCGGGATTGAAGTTGAAGAGTTGGAGTCGTCTTTGAAAAAGACCAGATCGAGCAAATGACTCAGAGTCGTCCAAAGTCCAGAAAATGGAGCTTGACCGGAGACGATAAGTCAATTTTGCTCGTCGCCTCGCACATGATGCGTTTGTCGTTTCAAGGAAATTCTAACTAGAGTAAGGTGCGGTCCCCACATATATCAAGAAAAACTCTCATCGTTACTATGTAGTGGGATTTTTTTTTTTTTTTTTATCTTTTGTTTTGTCAATCCTTCAAATTTATTTTACAGGAGGGATGGCTTTGTTCCCACCAAAAGCATGGCTATCCACCATTCTTGTTTACTTGAAATGTAATCCAGCCCTAATATTTTCAAAAGACACAATTAAATCTTGAAATTTATCAAATTGGCATGATTGACGATTTCCCTTAGCTCCATTAAATTTGAATAATGAAAATTGCTAATGTGACCTTTTTATGTATTTTAAAGACATGTGCACGCCACATCAGAAAGTAAATCAAAAGTTAAGAGGACAACAAGAAAAAAGGAAACTGAGAGAAAGAGATGGCCGGGAAAGCATTGCTAGGGCACCGCTGAGGCCGGATGAAAACGCTTGCTCGACCACAAGACAAGATTGCTAGTCATCACCATGAGCAGGGGAGGGCTGGCTGACCCTAGTAGAGATCGCAGGGCCGATCAACCTTTGCGTGGTGGCGATAGAGTTGAGGCCTTACGCTCTTTTGGTCTCAAAGGTGTTGAATCTCCAATTCACCAGGGCATTTTCAAGCCTATCCAGTTAGTTGTATGCCATTGGCAAGTTTCCCAAGTCGACTGGACTTGGCCAATTAGCGGTGGTCACAGGCTCGCTTTCCAATTCTACGGACTCACCTTCGATGCAATCCAAGCATAACGAGATACCTTTCCGCTTCCAGAGGCTCCAAGCATCATAAGAAAGCCACTCGCTTATCAAATTGAAGGCCTTTCGAATCTAAAGACTAATTTCTGGTGGCCGTGAAGAGATTCTTCCTCTCAATGCAACTCTCACCTTTTCTCCGGTTGGACATGCCAGTGAGATTTACGTTGGGGAGAAAGAGTTTCTGCAGAAACGCTGCTGAAGGACCCATGTTGCTCACTTATACCTCAACAAGGGTTGTCGGCATAGTTGGGGGTGGCACCGGCCCCCTAACCCAGCCTTGGCGCCAGTCTCGTTGCGCACAGACAGAGATATTCAATATTGCAAAGTGGACATAACATCATCTCTTACTAAAAAAGTCATATTAGTATTTTCCGTCATTGAAACGAGAAAAACTCTTAAAAGTACTCAATTGAACTAATCAAACAAATTTTAAAACTTAAATGCACTTTTAGCTTAACATCGTTTCATGATATGTTTTAAGACTTCAAATACACTTGTCCAAAAGAATAAAGTATGGCTTGTGACTACTTTATATTTTGTTTCCCTTTAAATTCACTCTTTAACCTCGAGTGAGTGATGTTGCATGTAATGAATATTGACAAAACATCATTCACCAATTTTTTTTTCTTTTTTGGTCGCTATTTTGATCACCCACTATAACGCCCCAAATCTTAATCAGCCTTCTCTGCACACTTCCATCCGAGGATCTCAATCTCACATTCTTCCCAATCTCGGCCACATTACACACCGTTGGTGAGTCTGCCACAACACTAAGCAAGAACATCACCGACTGAGCAAGTAATTCACCACTTCTCTAAGGGATCAGAAATGTCGATAAGAGTACATCAATTGCATATTTTATTAGATGATGATTTATCATATAAGGAAACTACTGGGCTGTCACCTTATTTTGCCACATCTTCCAACCTTTTCGCTATTGTAGTTGATTGCACATGCTCCTGTACTAAGAACGGCGGCTTGTTGGTTTATCCATCACCCAATCCACCGAATAAAACCCAGCTAAAAAGAAAGAACAGAACACTTTCCTTCTTCAATGGAATCGTGAGACTGGATCGTACACTTGTCCACAAGGCAAGCCTTGTCAATATTTTTAGTTCCAAATGGTCGTCCCAGTAGGGTCCAAGCAGAGCCTGTAAAGGTCATGCCCAAACTTGTTCATGACTCGGAACTCCTAAAATTTTCATTTGTATAGACACAATGAGCTCGTATGAACTCTATGAGGAAACCACTTGTCTAGATTGGCCAACGATTATATCCGAACTACTCCAAATCAAGTCTCTGTTCCGACGGTTTAAATCTGCTTCGATCAGGAAACATAGATCTCACGTAAGCTGTAAAAGAAAAATCCAAATTCGAGGCCGAGGACACTGTCCACCCGAACGCGACGTCTAGGTCTGGCACGGTCGCTTAGCAGATTTAGGTACATAAAGCCCAAAGCAAAATCATGAATGTTTTGTGGTTTTTTGAGTTGGCCATACTTAGGAAACTGCCTAGCCCGCGAAACCTTTTGTTTCTTGGCCTACTTCCATAGAGAGTGTTCACTCGTCTTTGGCTCAAGCAAGCCCTTCCACATCATTTCCTTGAAATTATGCCACAAGTTTAAAACCCTTTGATTCTTGATTTTAAGAAAATCCCATGATTTTTATGAAAAAAAATGGAAAAGGAAAATAAAAGCATAAGGGACGTTGCCAGTTGGGTTTTGATTTTTAAATGATTTCAGTTGTTTTTGTCTCGTTGGTGCACTGCGAAATTGGAGAATATTGTGAGCAAAGCCTGATGTTTGCTTCATGTCCATTTTTTTTTTTTATTTTCAAAAGTTGCCTATGAAAATGTTCGGTATAATTGCTATAATTGCACAAAACATTTCCATTTCGGATCAAGGTTCGTCTAGCGATTTACGTTGAAGCTTGTCTTGCCCATATTACTTGCACTATGGCATCGGAGCTTGCTTCTCTGTCTGTTTAAAATCGCTTCTAGTATGTAGTGCTGACGAAAGTTGCAATTTATAAAGTCACAGGTCGCAACCAAATCTGAAAATTATAGCATAAAAGCAATTAAATCCTACTGGACAGATTCTTCATTGTATACCTGGAAAACCTCCGCTTCCTCTTTTAGAGACGAGTCAGAAGGTTTGCCTTTCCCATTTGGCCAATCGGAGTTAGTGATGACAAGTCTGGTAAGAATGATGCGGATTCAAGACCAGCCAGTCCATGGCCCTGGAGGATGAATTGGGGCTCCATCATGCCCATAAATTACAAAGGGACATAGTGCTTTGTTTTATGCTGCACTCTCATTAATTCCTACAAGTCGCAAGAATATTCTTGGGATTGGAGGTTTTTCTACTACCATAACCCCCTCCAAAATCTGAAATACCTGAGACATGGTTGGTCTGTCTCGCTCACTGTCTTGAATGCACCAGCAAGCGACTTTGCATGCTCTGCACAATTCTTCCATCTCCACCTGTCCGTTCAATCTGCGGTCCACGAGTGGCAAGACTTCTTGTCCTTTGGCTAGTGAATTGGCTACCTGGAGCGGTAGATAATCGCGCATATCACTGTTCAGCTCCTCAATGTTTCTCTTTCCCGATATGATCTCAAAGAGCAGCTTTCCATAGCTGAAAACATCGACTTTCGACGTGATGGCTCCTCCTGAAATCCATTCTGGAGCGAGGTACCCTCTGGCTCCCCCTCACGAATGACGCTGCTGACTTCCCGTGCCATGAGTTTCGCAAGGCAGAAATCAGCAATCTGTGGTTCAAGTTCTGAATCCAACAGCATATTCTCTGGTTTGATGTCATAGTGTAAGATGCAATCCCGACACCTTTCATGGAGGTACTCCAATCATTTAGCAATCCGGATGGCGATGCCGTATCTGGTTTTCCAATCGAGGGTTTTGGAACCCTTCTAAAACAAATGAGCCGCTAGTGAACCATTTGCCAAGTACTCTTATACTAGGAACCTTTTCACTCTTCTGCACAAAAACAATTAGACGAACGACATTGACATGCTGTATTATTCCAATGGTTCTAACTTCTGCAAGGAACTGTTCGTTACTTTGGCTTTGGTTCATGAGTTTCTTCACTGCTATGGGAGTTGAATCTGGCAGTGCTCCCCTGAAAACAGAACTAAACCCACCTTCCCCGATTTTCTCAGATAAGTTCTTTGTTGCTTTCTTCAGAACTCGATATTCAAAATGCATCAAATAATCGTCTGCTGCATAAGCAGGCCGTCTCATCTTAATAGCCACCAGCGAAATGCTAAGGACCACGAGAAAAGCTACGGGCACAACTCCAACTGCTGTTATGAAATTTGAAGTGGGTTTCCCCCGTTTCTTACTCTCCTCCAAGTCCAACGCTGCGATCCGGATATGGAAATCTCTCGAAATTGCATCATCAGCTGAATGTTCAACTACAAATTTGGCATCCGTCCATATCAGACAGTTGGCAGTGTATGCATAAGCACTGGAAGAACAGTTGCTCAAGCACAATAACCTGCGTGTTTCGAGGTGTTCCACCATGAAACAGAGTTTTTTTGCAAGCGTGTATTAGGCATGATGAAAGATTTATCTCTCCTGTCACCACTACTTTTTGACGCATTTCTCCTCTTGCAACGGCCCAGACGGTCTTCCAGCTTCGGATCATCTAAGTATCCAATCGGGCAATCACAAAGCAGTGCATCGCTCTGATTGCAGTTAGAAGGAGCACCATAAAAGGGATATGTCCCACACTCAAGGGTTGGCTGTGTCCAAAGCACCCTCCATTTCTGGACATGCTTTGTCCATATTAATTGATTCAGCAGCCCCGTTGGTTCCAGCATGACCCTAGAAAGATCATAAGGAGCAACTGAGGATTAAATGAGGTAGGCCTCATTCTCATTTGAAACGAAGGAGAAAAAAACCACGTTTCTACCATTACTGTGCTGATGCCTGAATTCATCACCAGTCCAGTCGCCACTATTCCCGTAGGCTTCCAACCTTTTATATAGCAAACACTGAGCTCTTCCTTCCACTCCCGCAAATGCAGAAGACATCCCTGGAGCTGGATCATGTAAATTTCTCCACGCCACCGAAACTGTCCTTTTGGACGTAACTTTATTGAATCCAACCTTGGCACCAGGCAACCACATATCAGTCGGATGATCGAAACTCTGTCAAGCAATAGACACATCGGAAGTCTTCCTCAAAAGGAAGTTTCCACTGTCAAAAAGCACTCCTGAAGTCAAATTAGGCATGAGCGATATCAAACCAGTCGACCAGATTTGATGCTTGGATGAAGGGAGTATGACTAAATTACCCTCCCAAAGGAGTGTCAACCCTGAAGAGAATGGGTCGGACACTGGCGGTTCCTATTCGCAACCCAAACCAGAGTCTTTTGAGGTAATCCTTTATACCAAATGCCAATGTAGTGGTTACTAGTGTTAACCGGTGAAAAGAAGCCCATGTCAATTGTTCTCCCTTGAGAGATTAATGTCTGGTTTCCGCAGAGAGAGACTCACCGGTATCTGTGCTTATGGACAAAGAGGGGCCGAATGAAACGGAGTAAAGAAGCAGAAGATAAGGAACCATTTCCGTGTTTCTGCTTATGTAACTCATCTCTTGTTGCTCTTTATCTTGCAACTACGGTTTTGACATGGAGAGTCAGCAGCTCTAAGGCTTTTCGAGAACTGATAAAATCTTGATTTCTCATTAGCCAGAAGTCTTCGCGGAGTTGCTGGTCCAACAATGTTGATACATGATATTATCACAGTTGGTCCATAAAATTAAACCCAAAGTTATCATACGATTTCATGGTAGTCTCATTCGACCATTCAACTCCCCTGTCATTATCTCTCATTTTGGGCTAATTCCAACTTGCCCTATATGATTTCATGGTCATCTCAGTCAATCCCCTGTTATTTCTTTTTTCACTCGACATAGTAGACTTTGGTTTTCTGTCTCAGACCGACCGAAAGTCCATTTGTCGGTTTCTTTCTGATCCTGCAAAATCCGATCCACTTGACACACATGCTCAATTTCTGCTCATTTGGCGAAGTAGAAGGCTTATTCTGTGTTTGCACCGTGGCATGCGCACGTCACAAGCCCAATTTAAGCAACCTCCCAATTAAATTAAACGTTAGGATTAAGGACGAGAGCTGAATTTTAAGGTGTAGGTTTTGGTAGGAAGGACGGAGGTTGTAATGGATCGGTGGAGATAGAGAGAGACTCATTGCTCAATGCAAACGGTATCGTGAGGAATTTGCTTAACTCGCACGAAATCAGAATTTTACGTGTGAATGCTCGCGGTCATACAAGGAGAGCACCATTTGACGAAAAATCTATTTATGCCGAGACCATCTGAACTTAAGAAGACAGAGAGAGATCAAGATCGCTTCACGTTTTCACACCGCGCTCAGAAAGTGCTTGAAGTGGGGATTCCCGGTGAATCGAACTGCAAAAAGTAGAGATTTTGCGAGGAAATTGAAATTAGCCGAGAAGGAAACAAAAAATAAAACATGTAGCCATGTGTTCGGGCAAATATGGTTGTCCAACCCCGCGCGCCCACGAGCCGGGATTCTCGGGAAGCCGACCTCAAATCGGAAAAAACCAAGACCGCCCGAACGGGGACCTACCGTGGCTTCAAAGTGGACAAGAAGCAGTGGCAGATTGTCGGTTTTGGTTCGGATGTGGCGGCCAACGGCGGCTCTCTCAGTTGCACTCTCTCTCTCTCTTTCACGGCCGGATCCCTCTCAGACCTCACAGATGTCACACTCACAGATTTCGCTTCTCGTTCGCTTTCTGTCCGATCTCTCCGGCTTGCTTACTCTCGGGCGTCCCCTCTCTGGGGAAGTCCTCTGAGCTTGCCTGCCTCCTCCAATGAGCTCACAACCTGCCTATTTATAGGCGAGGAGGGTCTGGTCGACGGAGGAGCTTTTGCCGCCGCTCCTTGGCTCGCCGACCGGCCTCTCTCTTGGCCGAACCGGTGTCCCATCCCTTCATCTTCGCCTGTCTATCCTCCTTTCTCTGCCGTAGGTAGCCTGAGCGGCTGCGCCTGTCTTTTCTTCTGCGCGCGTTGTGTCCAGAGCGAGGAAGGAAAGAGGAAGAAGAGGAGAGGGCTGGGCCGCGAAGTTAGCAAACTGGGGGGGAGATGGGCCCTGGGCCCATGAGGAAAAGAGAAAAGGGGCTAGGGTCAGGCCCAGCCCCCAAAGGCTTTTTTCAATATAATTATCCGAAAATGGGGTAAAATAAGGGAAAATAAACTAGAAAATAAAACTTAGTAAATGTAAATAATACTAATACTTAGGTGATACGAAAAATCATTTTTCCTAGAGTTAGTTGATCCATAATTTTCTATGTAATACTTAGTCAAAATTTAGGTATTAACAATGTTACTCTCTATGTTTAGAGAATGTGAACCAACCTTCAACACGTGAGATGTAGTGTTCTATTTATAATGCAAACTTTGGTCAAACCTCGATTATACGGGCTTAGCTTAGGCCTTTCAATGTAATTGGCCGAATTAAGCTCAAGACTAGATTTAATTAACTCTTACTAGTTGAAATTAGATTGAATTAAATTTACTTTGGCCTATTTTTGTCACGTTCCGAACCTCGAGTGCGCCAACATCCCACCATGGTCATGTAAATGCGACATTCCCAGGTAATGTCGCCGACCCCATTCATTTATGATTGCGCAAGTGGAACATATTATAAAACCCCTGACAATAAAATACGAGATAGAAAAGCAAGAAGCAAAATCACAACATAAAACTTTCATAATTCGACAGAATTACAAACAGAGGTCTACAGCCAAAAGCCTACAAAAGACCGGCTCTTAAAAAAAAGAACTGTCCTAAGACCTACAAGTCGGACACGTTCCCTAATCCTTATGACTTCACCTCTGCAACTCTTCAAGGCCATCCAAAGCTATCTAGCTGCTCTGTCCATCAGGGACCTAAAATTTTAATCCCACAACCGGGATGAGACTTTGTCTCAGCAAGTTCAACCCCCTAAACCCCTATTAGAAAGAAAATACGCCCCAGGTGGCCTAGCCACATCACACAGAAAACTTACCTTGCCTCAGTTCCTTCTTGCACGTTAGCACAATTTGCATAACACAATCTCAGGTAGTAATAATAATTCAAACAATTGGAACACCATCACTTTCACATAAATCACAATCGCACTTAGTACGCATTCCAATTATTATTCACTACCACACAAGGGCATAGCCTACTCGCAGTTCAACTATCTACTGATACTAATGCCAGGCATCGCCTCCCCCCATGGAGCGCGGCTTCGTCATTACGTCGACGACATTCTCGAAGGAGCATGGGTCCAGTTGGCCTAGCCTCTACTGCGACCCGAGCCACGTCACTCTCTTAACAGCATTTTTCGAAGAATAAAGGTCCAGTCGGTCTCGCCACTACTGTGACCAAGTCACGTCATTCTCTTGACGGCATTTCTAGAAGAATAAAGGTCCAGTCGATCTCGCCACTACTGCGACCAAGCCACGTCACTCTCTTGACGGCATTTCTAGAAGATTAAAGGTCCAGTCGGTCTCGCCACTACTGCGACCAAGCCACGTCATTCTCTTGACGGCATTTCTAGAAAAATAAAGGTCCAGTCGATCTCGCCACTACTGCGACCAAGCCACGTTATTCTCTTGACGGCATTTCTAGAAGAATAAAGGTCCAGTCGGTCTCGCCACTATTGCGACCAAGCCACGTCATTCTCTTGACAGCATTTCTAGAAAAATAAAGGTCCAGTCGGTCTCGCCACTACTGCGACCAAGTCACGTCATTCTCTTGACGGCATTTCTAGCAGAATAAGGGTCCAGTTGACCTAGCCACTACTACGACCCGAGTCTTTCAACCAGCACACAACAATTCAATAATCAATTGCACAAATTGTCACTCAATTTGTAATATCTAATCATCAAATTTATAATCTGAATACACAGCAGCGATCAGCACAAAATTCTGAGAATTTAGGGTCCCAAAATAATTTTAGGAATTTATTTAATAATTAAATTTATTCCGAAAATTAATTAAATAATAATATGCCTATCTTTCACAATCCACACTCAATTTATAATATCCAATCATCAATTTCAAAATCTAATAACACAGCAACGACCGGCACGAAATTCTGAGAATTTAGGGTCTCGACAAAATTTTCGGAATTTAATAAATAATTAAATTTATTCCGAAAATAATTAAATAATAATATTTTAATAATTTCGAATAATAATATATTATTAAATTATTTAACAATTTCGGGACATTTAAATAAATCCAAAGTAAATTCATTTATGTCAAATCAAGGCTTACTTTAAATAAACCTACTTACCCTTAATTAAGCACACTTTAAATTAAAACACCACCTTAATCTAATCTACTCTTAAATAACCTAAACTAACAACTTAATAATACTTAACATAAACTAAACCTCCCTAAGCATAATTAACCTCTAAGCGAGGTTTAGTGAGCTAAACTCACTGGATTAGCGAGCCGAGCGGACCAAAACGACGAGGACGACGCGAGGATTGACTTTCCTCAAGGCGGGCCGAGCATCCGGGGCCGAGAAGGCGGCTGAAACGGGCCAAGAAGGGGCTGCCATACCCATTTTCTGCAGCTTCTGGTTGAGGCCGAAGGGGGCTGCTTGGCGGCGGTTCGAGCGCGAGGAACGGCAAAGAGGGGCAGCGGTAGCTCGGCCAACGACCGGTGGTGGCTCATGGCGGCGACGGTGATGGAGAGCGATGACGGCGTGGGCTAGCATGAGCTGGGCGAAGCGGGCGCAGGGCTTCGCGCGAACGCACGGCGACGGCGACGATCGCGGCGGCTCCGGCGGCGAGCTGGCGGCGACAGCGAAGCTGCCGGCGGTCGGACGGGCGGACGAAGCGGGCGTCGAGCTGCTGGAAGCGTCTGAGGAAGAAGAAGAAAATGTCCATGGAGGAATCGCACGGGAGGGAGGAAGAAGAGAGGGAGGAGAGGGAAGAAGGGGGCCTTTTCTTTTCTTTTTGCCTTTCTTTAATCCAACAAATTGGCCCACCATGACATCATCATGTCATGTCATGTTCCACTAACTTCAAATCTCTCCCCACAACTATCCTCAATGGGTCCATTTTATTTTTCCGCCGGGGCATAAAACTTTGTGCAACAATTTCTTTAATTCCAATTAATTCTCTTCCAATTGAATCTTAATCTCACTTGAATTAAATCAAATTTACCCCCATTAATTCATTCAACACCTCATCAATCAAATTGGTATTTTTTTTTCCTTACCACTGTGGCGTACTTGCATCCTAATTTCACAATCTCTGGCTTCAACTGAACGAAAACGGCCCTATTTATCCAAGGTGGAAATTAAAACCCGAAAATCTGGATGTCACAATTTCCCTATGTAATTTTTGGCCACCATACTCCCTTATTGCTAGCCAAATTTTGGCTTCTTAGGCTCAACTTGTCAAATTTCAAATTCAAAATTCTCCACCGCTGATCCAATGCTAATGTATTTTACTGAAAAAATATAAACTAAATAATAAATATTTCTAAAACTAAATGCTATGCAATTTAATTCCAATGTTTTTGTTTAGGGATTAAAAATTAATCCATCATTTTTTATACAATAAAAAAATGATCAAATCACCAAAATTTAGGTATCCACTCTAGGAAAACATACTCAAAACAAGAATTTTACCTCTGGATGATCAAGATTGTACAAAGACAGTACCATTTGACGAAAAGTCAATATGTGCAGAGATCATCAGAACTTCAAATGATGGAGAGCAATCCATATTACTCTACAGTGAATGACGTGGGGATTTGATAGGAATGCAATTTATGTGAATTGAAAGCTCCATTTATTCCACGTAAAATGAATGATGTAGATAATATTATTTAAAAAAAAGAATTGCTTATATTATGTAAAATAATTAGTTAAGAAAAAATATTTTCGTTATTAACAATAATTAATGACTAAATATTTTCATGAATAAGAAAATATTTTTCATTAAATCATTTTTCTGAGCGATATAAATTATGTATTCCAAATTATTCATTTTTTCCAAAATAAAACAAAACCTAAATGCAAAATGTAAATTAATTATGAGGAAATTAAAATGCACTGGAAATTTAATAACCCGAAGAGTTACCAGACGAGTTGAAGGTGATCGCGGGTTTATCCAGTTGTTCCCATTACATCAACGTGCACATCGTTTGACCATTAGCGTTGTGTTACTTCAATCCCATGCTTAAGGTTCTATTTATATTGCAAAAAATAAATTATTTATAAAATATTTTCATAAAATAATTACTTCTATCTCAAAATAATTAGTTAATAAAAAATAGTCTCATCATCAAACAATAATATGTGTCTCAATATTTTTGTGGATGGTAAAAATAGTTTATTCATTCTTGTAAACAATTAAAGTGATTATTTCTATGAAAGTTATTTCAAATAATTTTTTTTAAATAGATATAGACTAAGTTAATATTTCTGCACGTGCATTCCTCCATTTTGGGCACTTGTAACTCAATTTTGCAAGATGGTTGCCATGTATTATCTGTTTCTTAAGCTAAGTAGCACTGACACCAATAGACAACACGTGACACAACACAGCTGAACACATCGACATGATATTTTTCAAAAAATAGAGAATTTTGGCACGTTGTATATTAAATGTATATTTTTGTATGTACATTATAATTTGTCACTTTATGATTATTTCAATCAAATTAATTTGATTCAAATTTATAAATAATAATAATAATAATAATAATAATAATAATAATAATAATAAAAGGCTAAAAGCCTATAATTAATTTATATTAAAAATATTAATTCACTATTTGTTAATATCATTCATTATTTCAATTTAATAAATTCAACTCCATTTCAATAATCCATAAAATTTGAAGAAAAAAAAAACACGCAATCTAGGACTTGGGTGTGAGAAGAGAAGAAAAAACAAACTAGAAATGTGAATTGTATATCATGGGAAATGAGAGTCGAAAGAGAATGGAAGAGAAATTTATTTATTATTTATTATTTTTTTACATATATATACATTTTGACTCATCATTTCTTAAAAAAATTTTAAATTGACTTATGCTTGTGAAAATCATATGTCCAAATTCCAATTCAGGTGGCGAAATTCCAAACTTGAGTATCGAAAAGTGTCAAGAGACTTAATTACGTGTCGAATTTTCCGACACGTGTTGATCGATTATTTTGAGAGTGTCGAAGAGTGTCCGACACGACACAAAAGCTTTCAAAAAGTAGCGGTACTTCCTAACTTTTAGATACGAGCTTTTAGGAGGACAACCGATATTGACACAGAGAGTTAGAGGGACCAAAAGTTTCACAGAGGAAAGACACATTTGGAGAAAGTGGTTGCTAATAGATAGCCACAGGGATTGTGCCACGAAAATCTCGTACAAGTGATAGTACTTCTTTTATTTTTCGTTCAATTTCTACAAAAGTGGAGAAATCACTTAACACGAGATTCCACAATCTTCATTATTGTGCTCATACCAATATCTGCTAGCAATTATTGGGACATGTAAAAAAGATAAAAATGTTTAAAATTCTATCTCAATCTTGACATCATCAACATAGATCTATATAAGATATAGAAGTGACTTTTGGGGAAGCTTAACCTATGCATTGACTTTGGTAGTTGATGAGTTAGGGGGTGCACAATCACCAATTTATGTTCCGGAAATAATTTTTTTATTTCAGACTTATTTTTGAAATAGAAATCCGTTTGATAAAATTATTCAGTTTTTCTATTTCTGAAATATATTTTTGTTCCAAAATAGGTTTGGAATAGAAATCAGAAGTAAAAATTTTCAACTTTTCTATTTTTTTTTTTGTGACCCGGGAAACGTCGTACAGCCAACAGTCAGCAGCATAAACCGAGGCAACCCGCAGGGACCCACCTCCCATTGACCACAGGTAAGTCGTGCAAATGACAAGGTGGGGAGTTGAACTCTGGCCTTGCGGGAGGCTAGCGTGCAACTCCACCATCTTTGCCACCAACGGGGTGGGTTTCTACTTTTCTATTTCTAGAACAAAAATGAGAAATGAGAAATAAAAATTCTTCTCATCGTTCGTCAATCGGTCCTCCATTTGTCATTGCTGACTACTGTTCGCCGCGCCGGCTGCCGCCACCTGGTCGCTCGCCACCAGTTGCCACTGTCAGTTGCCTGCCACCAGTTGCTGCCGTCACCGATCGCCGTCTATCACAACCAATCGACAATCTGCCACCGTTCGAAAGGAAATAAATTTGTGTCGTTATCAAACGAGTTTCTATTTTTAGAGTAGAAATTTTGTGTCATTATCAAATAGGTATTTTTGCTTAGAAACTCATCTCAAAATAGAAATAGAAAAATATATTTCTCTTCCAAAAATTAATTTTTGGCAAGAATGGTTATCATTCACCCCCATAGTGTGTCGCGACTCCCTGAAGTGGCTGAGGCATGCATGCGGTCTACGTCCTAAAATAATTTCAAAAGTGTTTCACAATATTGAGGTAATTTCTCCTTGAATTATTTATTGGGGTGTAATCTAGAATTGTGAATTATTTGAATGTGTGAGCGATTATAATTATATAAATCTTGTACTGATTAGTGGATTCTTGTTGCTAACTCTCCACATGGAGTAAGTATGAACACTTTGAGTGAATCATGTAAACTATATGTGTGGTTTAGTGTTCCTTATTGACTTGTCTGGTAATTTTGTCCTCTCATACTTAAAAAATGAAAAAAAAATTGTAAAATTTGTTAACTTTCATATATTTCACAACAAAAACATTTCTAGATTTCCATTTATGCAACTTATTTGTAGTTGCTCTTTCTTTCGCAACTACGGTTTTGACACGAGAAAATTGTTCAAAAAATTCTAAACCTATTGTATTTTTGCCAATTTAGTCATAAATTTTTCAATTTTGCCAATTGAGTCGTAAACCCTTACACATTTTGCTAATTGAGTATATTTTGCCAATTTTGCCCAAAAACTATTGACATGACCAGCTAGAGTTGACATTCCAATTTTTAATAATATTTTATTAATTTTTTGCCGACTCGTCGGCCATAGGCAAGGGCCGATGACCCTCATTGATGAAAGCAAGGGCATGCGAGCCCTCGCCAAATTTGGCTAGGTAGGGCTTGGCGACCCTCGCTAGTTGCAAGTGAGTGGTCGACCAAATCGGGTTAGGGCGATGGCTTGGCAACCCTTGCCGCCCCGGGTGAGTGGCTAGATCTTGCCAAGGCTTGGATGCCCTTGCTTAGGGCCGGTGAGGGTCGGCCGGCCACCCTTGCCGGCTTTCTCTCCAAAACATTAAAAAAAAAAAAAGAAAAAAATTCAAAAAATTATTAAAATATCATTAAATATTATTTAAAAATTGCCACGTCAAGAACAACTATCTACAGTTAGTAATTTCTGATTAAAATTGATCGGATAGACTCAACTGGTAAAAAATGAAAATGTTTAAGATTCAATTAGAAAAATTGAAAGGTTTAGGATTGAATTAATAAAAGTATAATATATTTATTGGACGATTTTTCCTTTTGACATGGTGGAGTTAGCAACTAATAAATCTCAACTTCTCATTAGCCTGCGGTCTTTTGGGAAATTGCGAGTCCGAAGAGGTTGAGTCAAAAGTGATAAGACATTGGCCGGAGTTTAAGGGAGGCGACTAAAATTCTAACGATTGCTTTGGAATTATCTGATCGAGAAGATCAGTTAGGAGTCTCATCTGTCATTGAAATGTCCAAGTCAACTAATTGCCACAAAGTCAACCAAAGAAAAGTAAATTGTGGAACAACCAAGTTGCATCAATGGAAATTATTAAGAGATTGTTGTTGTACATAGCTTTCCAATTAATGAGGAAGTTGGGTTTCTATATTTGACATTTTTAGCAAATTGACTTCCTCTAGGAATCAGCTTTAGTATCTTAGAAATGAACTACGGTACCGATGTTGAATCAAAGTACTTGTAAGCGAAATATGTTGTCATAGCATCTCGCTTTACTCACTATTTATAATAGAATGCTACAATATATCATTTAAATATGTTTATCATTGCACGATGATGACAAACAAAACGAAATCAACTAATCTGAGTTCATGGTTACAAAAATTAATTAGACAATTGCCATTGTTTGAATTAATTCGTACTCGGAAAAGTGCACACGTTTGGCATGTTTGGGAAAATTTGACGTTAAGAGGATTCTACAAAATCGCCTTACGAGGAAATTTTTAAGTTATTTATTAATCCAATGAAGTTATTGCAGTGCCGAACATCTGGAGTGCCAAAACTTGGCACGGAGGGACACTTAAGTGTCAAAAGTTAGGAAAGTAACACTTAAGTGCTAAAATTGGAGCAAATTAAGTGCCACTTTGGCAAAATCCGGCCAAAATACTGACATGGCGATTTTCCTGCGAAATAAGTGCAAAATGGCATCGTTTTGATGCTGACGTGGTAAAAAATTAATATAAAAATTAATTAAATTAAATTTAAAACTAAATTTATTTAAAACATTTAAAAATACAAATATTAAATATATATATATATATATATATTTATAAAAAAGGGAAGGGTGGCGAGGGTTGAGCCCTTGTTGCCGGGCCTTGGCTAGGGGCCGACGACCCCGTCAATCGGCGGCAAGGGCCCACAAGCCCTCGGCCCCAATCTAGGCGAGGGTTGCGACCCTTGGCTCGGGCCGAGCGAGGGCTGCCGACCCCCGCTGAATCCGAGCGAAGGTCGTGACCTCGCCTAAATTGAGGGTGAGGGCTCACGGCCCTTACCAGATCCGGCGGGGGTCGACGGCCTCCCCGGGCAGGCCAAGGGCCTCGCCGCCGCCGAGGCAACCCCCAGCAAGCGGCGGCCCTTGGCCCGGCAGAGCGAGGGCCACGACCCTTGCCTGTGGCTTGTGGGCCCTCACCGCCGGTCAGCGGGGTCGGCGACCCCGGCCCACCCTTTCCCTCTCGTTGCCGGCCCTTCCCGACGGCGGGCAGCAAGGGCTCAACCCTTTGCCGCCCCCTTCCTTTTTTTTTTTTTAATATTTGTATTTGTATTTGTAAATTTTTTAAATAAATTTAGTTTTAAATTTAATTTAATTAATTTTTATATTATTTTTTTACCACGTCAATTGTCTAGCCGCGTCAGCATGCAAAACGGCAATCCGGCCAAAATGCTTATGTGGCGATTTTTCAACGACATAAGTGATTAATTTTGCTTCAATTTTGGCACTTAAATATCACTTTCCTAACTTTTGGCACTTAAGTGTCCCTCCATATCAAGTTTTGGCACTTGGGCTGTACTTCTCTCGAAGTTATTGGCACAAGATGAAGAAATTGGGATTTCTATGTTGCAAGTATGCGACGGCTTTGGAGCAGGAGTACAAAAGTGATATCTTTGGGGAGCGTGGTGAGTTTAGCTCCATGCTTCCTTAATTGGGATGAATCCTAAATAAAATATCTATTGACAATTACAGATAACAGTTCTATGGATTTCTATGTTGCAAGTATGCGAATGATGCTTGGTTTGTGCTTGCCTTGCTCTTAGGCATTTTACTTGGTGCTGTTCATGGAGTTGTGGAATCCCTGTTCAGAAGGTACACTGAAAATGGAATGAGTGAAGATCTGGCATACAACAATACTGTTGAGTGCATAACGGGCATCATATCAAAGACCATTTCCACAAAGGTTGTTTTTCGGTGATAAATTTGATAGCTGCTCCTTTCTATTTTCCCTTACTCTTGGATGCCACTGATACCATTGTTATAGAGATGTGTATGGCCTGTTACTGGGTCGATGCGTTTAATTTTGTTTTCTGGTCAGTTTCTCAACAGGGCATGTTGGCTGTTTACAATTCAATGTCCGACGAAGGAAAAAAAGAATTTGAGAAGGCATACAGTGCATCGTACTATCCTTGCATGGACATCTTGTATGAGTGCTATGAAGATGTTGCCAGTGGTAGTGAGATTCGCAGCGTTGTTCTTGCTGGACGGCGTTTTTATGTACGTTTTACTTTGATAAATTTTGACTTTCAATTTGATAGAGCAAAAGTATAAAGTGGATGCTCATCCATTTTACAGATTAAGATTTTCTTGTCCTTTCTCTTCAGGAAAAGGATGGTCTACCTGCTTTCCCGATGGGCAAGATAGATCAGACCCGCATGTGGAAAGTGGGCGAGCGTGTGCGAGCAGCAAGACCAGCTGGTGACCTTGGCCCATTATATCCTTTCACAGCTGGTGTCTTTGTTGCCTTGATGATGGCCCAGGTGAGGATCTCTTATTATATCTTGGTGCCAATATGGTTGGCTTGGTAATCTTAATCTCATGGAAGATGAATACTTCCCACGCTAGTTTCTTCAGTTTCTGAGTTTCAAGGCTCCTCTAGTTGTATCGAATTTTTTTTTTTTGGTGGGCTAGAAGCCATCTTAAGCTTTTTTATTTTCTCATCTGGACAGAAACGCGCACTATGGCTTGCTTTAATCTACTGCATGCACATCAAGATTCTTTTATGTGCCTTACTAGTACAATTTTACAACCATAAGCAAAGTAATTAAAGAGGAGATCCTTTATTCATTTTAGTGTCTTACTCTTGTGAGGTGTGATATTTGTTCAGATTGAAATCTTGAGGAAGAAAGGACACTCCTACTCTGAGATCATCAATGAGAGTGTTATAGAATTAGTTGATTCTTTGAACCCCTTCGTGCATGCCCGTGGAGACTCTTTTATGGTCGACAATTGTTCGACCACAGCTCGTCTTGGGTCAAGGAAGTGGGCTCCCCGATTTAATTACATCCTGACTCAACAAGCTTTAGTTGCTGTGGACAATGGTGCCCCAGTTAACCGTGACCTCATCAGCAACTTCTTCTCATATCCGGTGCATGGAGCTGATGGATTTCTTATTTATTGATGGGCCTGAGTTGGCCCATCCGCCCATGTTGAGCCCAGAAGCCCGGCCCACGGGAATAGGGCCCGTGGATGGGGGAAGGTATAAAAGGGAGGAGAGAGAGAGAGAGAAGACACCCGTTGGAAAAAAAAACGTTCGTACGTCTTCTCCCGCGCGCTCTCTCTCCCTCCAAAGAAAAAGAAGAAAAACGCTCACGGCGTCCCGTCTTCCCTTCAAGGCGAATTAACATCATCGGATCAGAATTTCTTCCTCGATCTTCAGCATTGGTGTTTAATCTGTGGCTAACAAGGTACACTCGAATCCGTGGTGTGCTTTACGATCGATGATACGTGATTTTCCCAGGCTTCGTCTTCCGCATTGATTTAGGGGTTCGATTTAGTGTCGAATCCAGTTTACGGGGATCCGTTATTCCCAACATTGGTATCAGAGCCCTAGTTCACGTTTTCACGACCTGTTTTGATGTTTTTGATTGATTTTTTGCAAAACCAATACGGCCGTACGGATCGAGGCGAGAAATCCCGACACCCGAGCGCTGTTCGGCCATTTTTCCGAGTTTTCGTAAGTCGAAATCGAATTCTGAACACACTGGGAGAAAGAGGTCGTCGAGACACGCCGGTGACGAACCGGCACGTGCTCGCCGGCGACCGGCGAAACGGCATGCGCCAGTCGGCGAACCGACGCGTGCTGACGTCACGCGCTGACGTCATCGTGACATCACCCAATGGTCGATAACCGCCGGGATGATGTCACCGATGACGTCATCGCCGACGACGGTTGGCCGGCAGGTCACCGCCGGCGACCGAGCGACCCGACCCAGGACGTTGTGCACGCGAGCGGCACGTGCCAGTTGACATCTGCGTGACGTCAGCCTGCGCACGCTCGCGGCACGTGCGGTCGGTCCGTCCAACCCGGCCCAACCGGCTTGACCGGCCTGACCGGTCCGACGACCGGCGGACTGACCGTTGACTGACCATTGACTGTTGATTGATCGTTGACCAACAACCGTTAACCGGATGTTGACCGTTGATCGACGACTGTTGACCGTTGACCGGCCGTTGACCCAAAAAAAAAAAAGGAATTTGTTTCTTTTTCAAGTCATGCCTATGTGGGTTATAAGTAATCCATTTTTAATTTTGCATTTGTTGCATAAATTTTGGAAAATTATGTATTTTCTCTTATGTTTATTATGAATTATAAGTGATCCATTTTAGTTCTGCATTTGTTGCAGGAATTATGATGCGTTATGCAAGGATACCTGCAATCCCGAGAACGGACGGGGGAAATGCAAGATTTAAAAGGCTGATGTCAAATTTAGCTTATTATCGGTGGCATGACGGTGATTTACTATCACATGTGGTCAAGGTCAATCAGATGATACAGGAAATCATCTGGAATGGTTATCTTATGCCGGATTTTGAGAATGTGCCGGCTTTGATAAACACTCTTTCACCTAAATGGCAAGTAGTGTTTGATCGATTATGGGAGGTCAACGTGGTCCCGGGTTATAGGAGGCTAGTGGAAGCTTTTGTAAGAGAGTAATATAGGATTGAGTCAACCAAAACTTCAACCCTAGATTGAGCGCTACATGGCGCCGAGTGAATGCGCCTTGGAGGCGACATGAAAGCTCTCCAAAAGTTTTTCCATGGTTGGCAAATGTGCCTTCACATTTCTCAGATGTTTTGACTGATAAATTAGAAGGGATACTCCCTAATTATTTCTTAGATAAGTTTGAAATGTTTTTGAATGTGGATATCTCTTTCTATGTTGATAATTTTCCCTATATATATTGCTTAGTGTAATGTATAGTTGTATTAGATGAAAGCATTGTTATTCTATTGGATGTTAGATATTGTTGCTTTCTGTTATTGCTGGTTGCTGTGGGTAATTAGCTGTGGGTAGTTTTAGACGCTTTTGTAGCTTCATAGAATTGATTTTGCATAAGACAATTATATTAATGATAATTTTAAGTTAGGATTTTTGGAGGATGATTGGAAACATAGTGACCTTTTTATTCTGAAACCTTACTTGAAATTGTTCATTGATATGATGGGTCTGTGCAAAGTGGATGCATAAATGATAGGCATTAATTATTCGTGCATGTATGTTTGATGTGTTCAGATCGATGATTTCAACAACTAAGAACGTAATTGCTGATATGAACGGCAACAATTGTGAAATATTGAATATGAAGATTCAATATGTGCTGAAAAAGCAAGAAACACTAAAAGCTCTTGACCATGTTATGGAAGATCTTGGAAATGCCGTGCGCCACCTTGAGCTAGAAGAGGACCGCCTAACGGCATTTGAGCCGAAAACGGACATTTGCAATGCTGGTTCTAGCTCAGAAAGGGCTTTGAGCTCTAAGCGCAAGCATATTGATTCGTTTAATATGTGGGAATGCAAAGGATCAAGTCCTTATTGCAAGAAATCAAGAGTTAACCAACACAAGAGAGGAAAACGTCCTCAAGTGAAGAAAATGTCAAGGGTGAGGTATTACAATTGTGACAAGAAGGGTTACTATGCTCGCAACTATTGTGAGCCGAAAAAGATAAACACCTCTTGTACATTTGAGAACTTTGCTTATGTGTCAAGTTCTATATTATTGGCTGAATCCAATCCTTTATGGACTGTAGATTTAGAAGCGACAGACCATGGAGGGGAGGATAGAGGATCCTTCGTGAAATTTCGACGATACCAACTGGAACTAAGTGGATCTATGAGGGAAATAACTCTAGAGCTGAAGTTAAAGGGATTGGCACCTGCCGATTGAACATGAGTGGTGGACGCACCTTGATGTTCTATATGCTCTGGAGATTCGTCGAAATTTAAGTATCTGTTTTTTGTGTTGGTCAAGCTTGGTTTTTATATGAACTTCCATAATAAAGGTGTAAATTTGTATTTGGATACAAACTACTATGGTTGTGATTGTTTTCTGGATGGTTTTATTGTACTAGATGTTGACTATGGTGATGTCAATATTTGTTATTCCCTTGTTTCACGTCTTCTTCTTTATATGACAATGATGTGATTGTGTGGCATGCTAGACTTGGTCATATGGGCCAACAATGTATGAATAGACTAGTCATAGAGGGCTTGTTGGACAACATTGAAAAAGTCTATTTGTCCATATGTGAGCATTGCCTAGTATGGAAAACAACAATAAAACCATTTAGAAAAGATAAAAGAGCTTAATTTCCTCCGCATTTAATCCATTCTGACGTCTGGGGTCCAATGACTATGAGAGGAAGGCATGGGGCTATTTATTTCATCACTTTTATATATAATTATACTCGATTCGGATATGTCTATTTGATTTCTCATAAGTCTGAAGCAATAAGTTGTTTCAAAAGGTTTATGAACCTAGTAGAAAATCAATTAGACAAGAAAATAAAAGCATTGAGATCCGATCGACGTCGAGAATATTTATCTGATGAGTTCAGAAAATTATGTGATGAAAAAGGAATAGAAAGACAGTTGTCTATTCTATATACTCCTCAACAAAATGGTGTTGCAGAGAGAAGAAACAGAACCCTACTGGAATGGTTAGGTCCATAATGGCGCATGCTAACTTACTTATCACTTTTTGGAGTGATGTGTTGTTAATTGCTGCCTATATACTTAACCAGATGCCTTCCAAATCAGTTGCTTCCACTCCATATGAGTTATGGATAGGTAGAAGACCGGACTTAAGTTTTCTTAAGGCATGAGGTTATGCTACCTATACACATGAGTCCTCTCACAAGTTTGGGAAATTAGGTCCCAAATGAAATAAGAGTATTTTCATGAGATACTCCGAACACTCGAAAGGGTATGTGTTCATAGGTGAGCAGGAAAGTGGGAGTATAACTGAATTTGAATCACGAGATGTCACATTCTTAGTGGATGAATTTCCTAAGAAGGGCGAAATAGGGGAAGATTACTTCCTATTTTGAAATCTTGGATTAAGATAATGATATTAGTGGAATTCATCCAAGTGGGAGTAATATGAGAAGTGATGAATTAATTTCAACTCATTCTCAATTGCAACCACATGATGAGACGACATCATCATTATTTAATCCAAGTGGGAGCATAATGGGGAATGATGTGCTAAGTGTACAATTTCCCATACGGTGAACAAGTTGCCAAAGTATTCCCTGTCGACGTTTTGACATTGAAGGGGAAACTTTTATGATTGCTCCACAAGATGAGGATGAGCCAAGAAATAATTAAAAAGGCTTTAAATTACCCTAGTAAGGAAGAATGGATTCATGCAATGGAAGAGGAAATGGAGTCAATGAAGTCAAACCATGTTTGGGAACTGGTTGATCTTCCAAAAGGACGCAGAGCTATTGGGAACAACTGGGTTCTCAAAATAAAGCGAAAGGCTGATGACTCGATAGAAAGGCATAAGGCTCGCCTTGTGGCGAATATGTATAATCAACAGGAAGAAATTGATTATGAAGATACATTTTCTCCTATAGTGAGATTTACCTCGATTCGCATTATTCTGGCAATAGTGGCTAGTATGTATCTTGAGTTACATCACATGGATGTAAAGACTGCTTTCCTCAATAGAGAACTAGAGGAAAAACTATATATGGAACAAGCTGCTGGTTTCATAGTGGAAGGCCAAGAAGGTAAGGTATGTCGACTTTTGAGATCGACATATGGCCTTAAGCAGTCATCAAGACAATGGTATATATGTTTTCATAATGCCATAATGGCATATGATTTTACAATGATTGATGAGGATCATTGTGTATATATCAAAAGATCCAATGATCAATTTGTGATCATATCATTATATGTTGATGATATACTAATTGCCGGAAGTAATATGGAGTTTGTTAATACTGTCAAGAGATGGTTGTCTTCTAACTTTGAGATGAAGGATATGGGTGAGGCTGCATACATTTTTGGAGTTAAGATTTCAAGAGATAGTTTGAAGAGATCGTTGTCTCTTTTTGCAAGAAACCTATGAAAATAAGGTTCTTAAATGATTTCGTATGTAAGACAGTAAACCCATAGACACTCCTATTGCAAAATGTGAAGGATTGAGCCATAGACTATGTCCAAGGACTCCACAAGAGAAGGAACAAATGAAACATGTTCCTCATGCTAGTGCTTTTAGAAGCTTTATGCACGCTATGATGTGTACAAGACCTAGCATATGTTTTGCAGTTGGAATGGTGAGTAGTTACCAATCCAATCCAGGTCAAGCACAATGGAAAGCCGTTAAGAGAATATTGAGGTATCTAAAGGGGATTGCTGATAATACGCTGAGTCATTAAGGAAAGGATCTGCGACTCTAAGGTTATTCTTATGTTGATTGGAGAGGAGATTTAGATGAAAGGAAATCTACCTCTAGCTTTGTTTTCTTACCGAATAATGGCACCATATGTTGGAGCAGTAAGAAACAAAAGTGTATAGCCTTGTCCACGATGGAAACTAAGTTCGTGGTATTATCAGCAGCAGTATAAGAAGGTATTTGGCTTAAGAGATTTTTTGGATCATTTAGGTGTTATTGGAAGTGCTGCAGATTCATTGTTGGTTAACTGTGATAGCCAAGCAGCAAAAGTGTACACCAAAGATCCAAAATATCATGGCAAGACCAAACCTATAGATACCAAGTATAATTTTTTGTCAAGGATATGGTTGCACGAAAAGATGTGAACTTAGAGTACATACTACGCATGGAATGGTAGTAGATCTTATGACAAAGCCAATATCTAGAGATGTGTTTTGTGGCCATATGAAATCTCTAGGATTGCGTAGAGGTTGATGGACTAAATATTGTAATTTCCCTAAGTGTTCACAATTTGATGAATTTGTGTTTTCATCATTAATGCCTATGAATCTTTGTTGGATCTTTATGCATCTTAATGCTCAGTGCATTATTTTAAGTTGAGAAAGTATGTCGGACATATATAAGATTAGCCCACTCGTGACGGGTAATCGCTCTATTTACTTTGTGTGATAAATAGAGATGAGATTGTTTTTAAGCTTATTATCTAGGTGATAATCGAGAGCTCAAGCTTAAAACACGTATGTCGCCTTAATTGAGTGTTAAGATGAGAACATAATACTAAAGATGTCCGAAAGTAAAATAACCCACATATTTTACTTTATCTGTCTAAGATGCCAGATGTGAGTTCTGATGAATTTTGTGAATGAGTAGATACGTGAACTCAAGTTAGACATTGGGTATGTCTGAACTATCATCTATACGGTATAAAAGGTGTAGACATACACTACATGGGAAATGAGTTAATACCGTAATACGTATTTCATACTACGTATGCATAAGACGACCAATAAGAGTGGCAAAAGTTTGATCTCAACTTTTATGTCGTGTGAGACTCTTGAGGAAAAGAGTTCCTCAATTTTAGTCCCCTCATAACTCTTACTTATTCTTAAGATTTCTATTTAGTGTTTGCTATCTTAGGATGTTGCCAATGGTCATGAGTTTGATTCGATCTAATGGGGCATTTCTAGAAAAGCAAGCTGAATTGAAATTGAGAGTTTGAAGGAAAGAGGAAGATCGAATTTGGAGAATCACATTGTAGTTTTGTATTCACCGGTTAACCAATTATGATTGTCTTTGGGATAATCATAATTGTGAATACAATATATATATCATTGTTTAAAAGAGATCAAGAGAGATATAAATGTGATCGATCGATCTAGGGTACTGCATACTAAATCTACTCAAGATGTGATGCCCATTATGAGCTGCTATATATTACTAACAGATGTATGGCAACGAGCTCTCAAAGTATGCTGGTCGCACGGATTATCCACCGGTATGAATGTTGAAGAGAGGAAAAGAGGATTCTATTCGGCCTACCATGTTAAGTGAGAGTCTATGATGGATTTTTTTCTGATGGGGTTGAGTAGGGCCTGTCCGCCCATGTTGGTTTTGGACCACCATGTGCGAGTGGGAGATGATGGATTTCTTATTTATTGATGGGCTTGAGTTGGCCCATCCGCCCATGTTGGGCCTAGAAGCCCAGCCCACGGGAATAGGGCCCGTGGATGGGGGAATGTATAAAAGGGAGGAGAGAGAGAGAGAAGACACCTGTTGGAAAAAAAAAAGTACGTATGTCTTCTCCCGCGCGCTCTCTCTCCCTCCAAAAAAAAAGAAGAAAAACGCTGACGGCGTCCCGTCTTCCCTTCAAGGCGAATTAACATCATCGGATCAGAATTTCTTCCTCGATCTTCAGCATTGGTGTTTAATCTGTGGCTAACAAGGTACGCTCGAATCCGTGGTATGCTTTACGATCGGTGATACGTGATTTTCCCGGGCTTCGTCTTCCGCATTGATTTAGGGGGTCGATTTAGTGTCGAATCCGGTTTTCGGGAATCCGTTATTCCCAACAGGAGCAATTGAAGTTTGCGCACAGTTGAGACCTACAGTTGATATCTTTGTGCCTGCAAATGCAGACTTTGTCCGACCTGAGTTGAGGCAGTCTGCTAATTGAAGCTTTGAGAATAAGCTAAAGCGCAACTTTGCATGTGGCACTGTATTTGAGGGAGTTGTATCGTGCATCTAAGTAGGTTATGTGATGTGGGTTATTCCATTGTATTTCCCTGTCTGAATTGCGACAAGTTTGTGCCTGTTGAGCTAATGACAGATCATGAACCATTTTGCCCTATTGATTTTGAGTAATAACTTATTCACATGTTAGATGTGTCAATCGTCATAATCTTTTTGCTCAAAGATGACCGACATTTGTTTCCATACTGCTTATTTACATTGATGTGATCTCAACAAGCAGAAGTCTCTTTATACAAGAGGATGGAAACCTGAGCTGTATTAGCCTGATTTAAGATGAAATGTCATGCTATAATGACATCGATCTAGTCATATCGAGGGTGGGCTAGGTAGATTCTATCCAGCATTGGGCTACGTGGTTGTTGTGCCTTAAAGTTGTTGAATGGGTGTTACCTTAAAAAGGAGAGAAGTCGTTCAACGGGCGTCATTATAAACAAGTGAACTGATCCCTTGCCTTGATGTCCTGCGTGTAGAGCGAAGATTGAAGCTATCTGTTTCGAATATGCAGCTTGATTTTTTAGGTATCTTTGCGCTGAGCTTGCATATGTAGCTTGATTTGGAGCTTAAGCATGCTTTCATTGCTAAACCACAAAGGCCTTCCTTAGCATCGAGATTCCTCTGCATCCTTATTAATCTTTCCTCACCCCACTTTGCTTCCCATGAGTTCTTCAACAGCCAAAACTTGGCCCCGTCCCGGTTGTCCCGTATCCAGTGGCAGCGATGCCACGGTCAGAATGCGTCCCACAAGCTCCTGTGAGCATGTCACTCGAAGAAAATTGGAACTCGATGTAAATCTTGTACGAATTTGTTACTTTTTTAATACATGATGCAAAGATTTTCTACTTCGTGTGTTTATTACGTACTTTCATCTTGTGAAGTAAATTAAGTGCATCTATATGCTGTACGATTGGAAAGTAACGTTGAACTTTCCCATATCTCCTTGTTCCTTTTTTTTTTTTTGAACTAATCCCATATCTCCTTGTTCAAAAAGTACGAAACCAAATTGAGCTTGGCACCACTAACCAAATGTTTCAGGCCCTTTTTATTTTTACACGAGGTATCCTAACCTTTCGGCTGACACTAAAGGCTATCTCTTGTGAAGTCTTGCACTTTCCATGCAACTTCAAATAAATGATAGGTCAATAATTTATCTGCAAGATCCACCGTCCCTAAACCTGCGAATCAAGTTTGCGAGAAAAGTATCAAAAAAGTTTTAAATCTTTTATTGATGTTGATTTAATTCTAATTATTTTGGCCTAGTGTCACTTAGTCATCTTGACTAATTTTGACTAGATATTGCTAATATGAATGTTGATCGGCTTACGTGATATGGTCAGCACTAAGGTGGATAATTTTTAATAATATTTTAGTATTTTGAATTTTAATTTTTTTTCTCTTTTCTGTTTTTTCCCCTTCCTCGAGGCAGCCGAGTTTCAATGATTGGCCGGAGGAAGAGGAAGGAAAAAAAGGAAAGAGAAAGAAAAGAAAGAAAAAAGAAAATAAAAAGAAAAGAAAATGAATAAAACAATTCAAAAAATATTAAAATTATATTAAATGTCATTTACGCCAATATAGGTTGTGTCACGTAGTTCACCTTAGCGATTTTTAGACAAAATTTGACCTGTAGACTCAATTGATAAAATGAAAAAAAGACTAGGCTCAAATAATATAATTAAAAAATTTATGATCAAATTAATAAAAGTGTTATAGACAATCTTTTTAAAAGTTATCATTTGTTTCGTTTGACGTGAGAAATTTTTGTGGGGACTGAACATGCTACGAATTTGCCCAAAAAGACGATAAAGACATGCTGAAATCGAAGCCTCGCACAGAAACGAAGTAAGACTCCATGATATGAATCTCACAAGCCAAGTCTATCTCACAACACCCTCTCTGGCGTTGATAATTGATTACTGCCTCTCTTAATTAAAGCTAATTCATCCGATTAATTTGATGTACCCATCAGGACAGATTATCGGGCAAGTCGATGAATCCACCTCCAAATTTGTTGTACGATCCAAAACATTAGGAATATAAATTTGATTTTCAATCTTAGGATTCTGTGTGCTCCCTTCCCAAACTGATTCACTTAGCTCTTCTCCTTCACTCCTGACATTGCTAGCGAAGTTATGGGATCGTTTAGAAACCAATATTTCATTCTGGTGCTTTTGGTCTTCCTTTTGGGAGCTTGGGCTCATCAAGCCGCCGGTCGCACCCTCCAGCGAGACGATCCCACGTACGAGATGCATGGGCAATGGATGGCCCGTTACGGGCGTGTGTACAAGGATGTGGAAGAGAAGCAAAGCCGTTTCGAGATATTTAAGGTGAATGTACGAGGTATCGAGTTGTTCAATCAGGCAAACGACAAGCCTTACAAGCTCGGCGTCAATCAGTTCGTTGACCTCACGAATGGAGAATTCAAGGCAAGGAACCGATTCGAGTCACACATGTGCTCCACCGAGGCCGTTTCTTTCAAGTACGAAAACATCACCGCGGTGCCTTCTAGCATGGACTGGAGAGAAAAGGGAGCCGTGACACCAGTCAAGAAACAAGGCCAATGTGGTAAGTTGGTGGAGATTAGTTCATGAACTGCCTTCGCCAATCTATTTGACCTCCTTAGAGCGAGGATGTTGTTGAAACCCCAAATGTTGTCATGGTATCTTCTCCAAGAATGTCTGTTGTTCTGATTTGAATGTCCTGTTTCCGTTGGAAAAATGTAGGATGTTGCTGGGCCTTTTCAGCCGTGGCAGCTGTGGAAGGAATCAATGAAATAACCACGGGTAAGTTGATTTCTCTCTCCGAGCAAGAGTTGGTCGACTGCGACGTCGGTGGCCAGGACCAGGGATGTGAAGGCGGCAGGATGGACAGCGCATTCCAATTCGTTGAGAAGCATGGCCTCACAACTGAGGTGAACTATCCTTACAAGGGCATTGACGGCAAATGCAATGTTGAATCGGAATCCAACCGTGCCGTGATCATAAAGGGCTATGAAGACGTCCCGGCCAACAGCGAGAAGCATTGCTAAAGGCAGTTGCTAACCAGCCAGTTTCCGTGGCCATCGATGCCGGAGGATTCGAGTTCCAATTCTACTCGAGCGGTGTGCAGACTGGTGCTTGTGGGACCGACTTGGACCATGGTGTTACCGCCGTTGGATACGGGACAAGCGATGATGGCACCAAATTTTGGCTGGTGAAGAACTCGTGGGGCGAGGAATGGGGCGAGGAAGGATACGTAAGGATGCAGAGAGATGTCAGTGCGAAGGAAGGCCTCTGCGGCATTGCGATGAAGGCCTCTTATCCTACCGCGTAGATTTTAATGAGCCACCTATCTGTGTACTGTAAATATGGTGAAGCTTTTCAGTTCAAGGCCTTGTTTTTCACTTCTCCTTGACATGCTGCAGATATATACATCTGTATGTATTAGTTGTGTGTTTTTAAGAAGTGATGTTTGAACTTCCGACTTGAAAAATCTTCTTGGTGAAGAAACTTAGGATGAAATTCAACTGGGTACGGCTTCATAACACGAACAAGAAAAACTTGCGAGGTACATCTATCCCGATACATTATCGAGAACGATTTAAAGCTGTCATGTCAAATTACATAAAATTTAAAACGACTCATTCCGCATGCAACAATTTAGCAACCAGCGTGCAATGAAGGATTGAAGAGGAGCATGTGAGAATTCATGAAATCTTTACTCCGAAGAACAGATCCTCCCTTTCAAAGAATCAGTGTTCAAAATGGCTTCGTTTGTGTTTTTACTTGTGCCTTAATAAACCTGAAAGCTGCCGAAACTTCTGGCAAACAATTACCTGGAAAATCATTGATTTTTAGGTTGAAAAATTACCACGAAAGTCTTAAACATATTGTATTAGTACCAATTAAGTTTTAAACCATGTTGGGTCTCAAAACTTTTCACTTTTCAGCCATGGCTCAGGACAAACTTCACATCCTGCTCCAACCACCTCATTTACTGTAATCCGATTGCCGTGGAGTCAGCAGATAAAGAGCTCAAAACAAGCACTAGATTCTCGGATAGATCATGCATCTTCCCACATGCAAGATCCAAACTACATCCCCTTCTCCAAGATCCGCTCACCCTCTATCTAGCTCATCGAATTTTGAAAAAAGATTATAAAAGAAACAGATGGTAGATGTCCAGTTGGCATCAAGGTCGCCATTTTGGCGTTCGGGCCGTGACTGACATTAAGCTCTGACGTGAGAGGCAAGACGGCGATCTCTCACCAACCTTTGTCACGCTGATCTTCCTTTTAGGAGCTTGGGCCTATCAAGCCTCCTCGTGCCGCAACCTCCGGCACCAGCACGACAGTCCCGTGTACAGCAGGCACGAGAGCAATGGATGGTATGGAAATGGCCGCGTTACAAAGACGGTTAGGAGCGGCAAGGACGTTTCGAGATTTCGAGGAGAGAGCGTAGCGCGCTGATTCATTTAACCGAGCGATCGACAGGCCTTACAAGCTAGGGAGTGAACCGAATGACAGGCCTCACAATGAAAGGGTTCAAGGCCACGAGGAAAGCATTCAACAAAAACATTTGTAGATCCACAATAGTTCGGACCAACTTTATTGCTCCCTCAATGCTTGTCAAACGATAATTTGTCGGGCGTTTCCAGCCGTCCCTCGCCGCGGACGGGGTAGCAGACATTTCTGCGGGTAAGTTGATTCCTTTGTCAGAGTAGGAGTTGGTCGACTGTGATGTCGGCGGCGCAGGATCAGGGCTGGGAAGGCGGTTGAATGGATGGCACATTCCAATTCATCGAGAAACGCGGTCTTACGGCGGCGAAGTATGGAAAATGCAACATGAAAAACTGAAGCAATCTTGTGCTAACCATCAACGGCTACGTTGATGTCCCTGCCATTAGACCTGTCAAATGGGTGAGTCGGGTCAGGTTTTGGTCAGGTTAAAAAATGGATCGACCCATATTTGATCCATTTAACCCGTTTTGACCCATATTCATGTAGTATAAATCAAGTGACCAATACCCGACCTAACCTATACCCAACACAAACCCGATCGGACCCGTATTGCTAAAACCTACTAATATGATAGGAAAACCCACCTTTACTATATACTAATTGGATTAAAACTTCAAATTAAATTAAAAATAGTGAATAAAATAAAAAAAGTTAAAAAACCTATAAATTGAAATATTTATAAAGAATTAGACCATGCACATGCTTCTCTTGTTTGAAGTGAATATACCATTGAGTAATTAAAAATTGTAATATGAAAAATCTTTAACTAAATTTAAGAAAGCTCATTTTTATGATTTTTTTATTAAAAAAAAGTATTTCTAAGACACTTTTATGTGATACAAATTTAATGGAAATTTTTTATAATTCTTTATAATTTTTTTTAAAAATCGAATATTTAATTATTTTTAAAAATATAATTTTTAATTATTATTTTTTCTTTTTCTTTTTCTCTTTTTCTTTTTCTTTTTTCTTCTTCCTCAGCCGGTTGTCAACCATGACAACGGCTGGCAACTGGCTATAGGCAAGATCGAGCTCGCCGGCATCAAGTGGGTCTCGATCTCGCCGATCCGTGAGGTCAAGGCCCGCTTGACGTTGGTGAGCTTGAGTCTCACTAGTCGGCGGCAAAGTCGAGGCTTTGCTAGCGTCAAGCAAGGCTTGATCTCGCCAATCTAGCGAGGCCGTGGCCTCACCTTATGTAGCATCGACACGGACACGCGACACGCGACACGACACGATACGACACGCCGACACGTCATTTCTTAAAAATAAAGAATTTCGACACGTTCGACACGTTGTATATTAAATATATTTTTATATATAAATACATAAATAAATAATAATAAAAATAACCTAGAATTAATTTACACGAAAAATATTAAATAATATCATTCATTATTTTAATTTGTTACAAGAATACATAAAACTTAGAGGAAAAAAAACATTGTTTGAATAAAAATGCTGAAATGATATTTTTAAAGTTATTTATTTATCATACATAGCATTTTTTATTACTTCTTTCACAGTAAAAGACTTTTAAAAAAACTAAAACAATTATAAAAAAACAAAACTGAAAAAAAATTGACCCCGTGCGTGTATATTTATAGCAAATTTATTACTTCTTTTATTACTTCTTTTGTGTATATTTATATTTTGACCCCTCAAGTATTAGAAATTTTTAAATTGACTCCATGCGTGTCGGAATCGCGTGTCGCAACGTGTCAGAGAGAGTTGACCACGTGTCAGATTTTTCGACACTCGTTGACCGCGTGTCGAGACGTGTTGGAGCGTGTCGGACATGTGTCGGAATGTCGAACACGACACGAAGGCTTCCAGAGAGTGTCCGTGCTACATAGGCCTCGCCTAATGCCGGCAAGCTCGAGCCTTACTTGGCCTATCGCCGGCCGTCACCTTGTCAGCCACTGGTTAAGGAAGGAAGAAAAAGAAAAGAGAAAAGAAAACTGAAATATAAAAAATAATTATAATTTCGATTTTTTTATTAAAAAAACATTTTTATAAAGTTAAAGAGGGAAAGATTGTGTGGGGCTTGAGTTGAAAATTTAGAAATGGGTTTTAGGTTCCAACCCACTTGATATTTTAAATGGGTCAAAAATGGGTCACAATTTTTGACCCATTTAAATTAGACTTACTTCTTTGATCCATTTTTAGTTGGGTTTTTAAAAGCCTCTGACCCATATACAATCCATATAACTAGAATATGAGTCCAAAAATGAATCATTGACCCATTTTGATACCTCTACTTTTAACTCTATTTGGAAACATGGTTATTATCATGTCTATTAAGTGCAAGCTTTTAGGACGACAGAGGAGGAAGGATTGACACTGAGACTTAAAAGGACCATAAGTTTCTTAGAGAAAAGGTGCATTTGGAAAAAATGGGTGCCGATACACAGCCACAGGGATTATACCACGAAAATCATGCACAAGTGACAGTACTATTATTTTTCTTTCTTTTTTTTTTTTTTTGGGTGAAAACTATTATTTTTCTTTCAATTTCTACGAGAGTGGAAAAATCACACAGCGCAAGATTTTGCATTCTTTGTCGTTGTGCTCATACCAATACCTACTAAAGATTATTGGGACATGTAAAAAACATGAAAATGTTTCAAATTGTATCTTTGTCTAGACATCATCAACAGATATTTTGACGTAGAAGCAATTTTGGGGGAGCTTAGCCTATGGATTGAGTATGGTAGTTAAGAAGTTAGTGTGTTGCGACTTCTTGAAGTGGCTGAGGCGTTCATGTAATCTACGTCCTCGAATAATTTCAAAAGTGTTTTGGAGTCACAGGGTAATTTCTCCGTGAATTATTTTATTGGAGTGTAATATAGGACCGTGAATCATTTGAGTGTGTGAGTCATCATAACTCTATAGATCTCTTAATGATTAGTGGATTCTCCATTTGTGACTCTCCAAATGGAGTAAGTATTAACACTTTAACTGAATCACATAAACCATTTGTGTGCTTTTAGAGTTCCCTATTGACTTCTCTAGTAATTTCATTCTCTCGTACTTTTTTTGTTTTTTAAATTGTAACTTCTGTTAACTTCCATATATTTCACAACAAAAACATTTCTGGATTCCCATTTATGCAATTTATCTTTGGTTGCTCTTTCTTTCAAAACTACGATTTTGACATGGTGGAGTTAGTAACTCTAATACTCTCTGTGAACTGGTAAATCTCAACTTCTCATTAGCCAATGGTATTTCAGGGAGCTGCCAGTCCAACAAGGTTGAGTCGAAAGTGATAAGACACTGGCCGGAGTTCAAGGGAGGCGACTAAAATTCTAGCAATTGCTTTGGAATTATTTGATCGAGAAGATCAATTGGGGGTGATCTGTCATTGAAATGTCCAGGTCAACCAATCGCCACAGAGTGAAGTCAAGAAAAGTAAATTGTGTGGGCTAACCAAAGGTTGCATCAATGGAAATTATGCAGAGATTGTTGTACATGGCTTTCCAATTAATGAGGAAGTTAGGTTTCCATATTTGACAATTTTTGGCAAATTGACTCTCTCTAGTCTCTAGGAATCAGCTTTAGTATCGTAAAAATGAACTACCGAGCCTGATGTTGAATCAAAATTATTTTAACTGAAAATATATTGCTATAACATCTCGCTTTACTCATTATTCATAACAGAATGCTACAATATTTCATTTAAATCTGTTTCTCATCGCACGATGGTGACAAATGAAACAAAATCAACTAATATGAGTCCACGTTTAAAAAAATTAATTAGATAACTGCCACTGTTTGAATTAATTTGTACTAGGAAAAGTGTTTGGGAAAAAATTGACATTTAGACGATTCTACAAAGTCGCCTTATAAGGAAATATTTGAATTACTAATTAATAAATAGAAGTTATTGACACAATACGAAGAAATTGTATATATATATATATATAGAGAGAGAGAGAGAGAGAGAGAGAGAGAGAGAGAGAGAGAGAGAGAGAGAGAGAGAGACACACACACACACAGAGCAATATCTTAGGATCTTAACATTTTTTGATTTTGTTAAGGTCGTTCATAAGAGACAAAATATCCAAATTTTAAAATTACGATACGTGAGAGATAAAGTCTAGTCGAGAAAAGTAAATTGTGTGGACCAATCAAAGGTTGCATAAGTGGAAATTATGCAGAGATTACACAACTTTCATATATTTAAAACTGAATTATTGTGCCCTAAATTGAATCAAAATTCTTATAAGTGAGGCATCTGTGTCCAAATTTATTTAAACACCAATATATCATGAGTGTTATACCAGTAGATAGCCCTGAGGATTATACCAGTAAATCAAGCACAAGTGATAGCACTTGTATTCAATTTCTACATGAGAAACTATATCACACCAAACAAGATTCTGCAATCTTGTTATCGTGCTCATACCAGTGACCGCTAGAAATTGTTGGAACACTTAAAGAAGATGAGAGAGTTTCAAGTTCAATCTCATTCTCAACATAATCAACCGGCATCTTTGTCGGATACAGAAGTGGTTTTGGGGGAACTTGTAGTTCATTGATCTCTCCTTCTAGCATATTAATGACCCGTCTCATCGATGGTCGATCATTAGGGTTCAGTTGTATGCACCAAAGAGCAACGATTATCATCTTCCTCGTGGCCTCTCTTTCCTCTTTTGTGGCATCTACCATTTGAAGATCCTCTTCTTTGCCGAGTTGATCATAAACCCACAAAGGAAAATAAATTTGACTCGAATCTTCTGCATTTGCATTTACATTTCTCCTTCTACCAGCCATTTCCATCAACATCATCCTGAAACTATAAACATCAGCTTTGTAAGAAATGCCACCAATGTCCTTATAGAATAACTCGGGCGCCATATATCCCAAGGTTCCTCTTGCTGCGGTCAATGTTACTGTGTCGCGATCAGAGGGGTAAAGTCTTGCGAGGCCAAAGTCAGAAACTTTTGGGGTGAAACTTTGGTCTAGGAGAATATTATGAGGCTTGATGTCAAAGTGCAGAATTTGCATGTCACATCCCCGATGTAGATACTCTATGCCTCTAGCTATGCCAAGAGATATCTCATACATTTTCTTATAATCAAAAGAATCTTCTCCATCCTTATAGACAATGTGCTTATCCAAGGATCCATTCGGCATGAAATCATAGACAAGAGCTTGTTTGGAATAATCGAAACAAAAACCAACAAGTTGCACCACATTAACGTGATGGATCCTTCCAATTGTGGCCACTTCACTTATAAAATCTTGGCCATTAGATTTTGGTTTATTCAAAATCTTAACCGCAATTTCATTGCCACTCCTAAGCATTCCTTTGTACACAGAACCATATCCCCCTTCACCTAACTTGTATTTGAAATTTTTTGTGATCTTCTTGATGTCTGAGTAAGAATACCTTATAGGCAAAAAGTTGTTGTGAGCTTGTAGAAATTCTTCGATGTTTGCGTCCATTGCTTGGTGTCTTCTCATCCACTTGTAGATTAGAAGTATCAACACACATGGAGCTCCGATTATGAATTTTGCTGCCAGGAAGTGAGCTGCGTACAAAATTGCCTCAAGATTAGCGTAAAGCATATTGTTTTTTATTTGTCAGAAAGCACGTGCAAAAAGTGTTTTCCTCACATTTAGCACGTGAGTGTTTCGCAGATAGGAGGAAAAGAGAATCGTCCTTACCTAAGATAAAAACGGGATTAGAAACGGTATTCAATGCAACATTTAGCGCCGTACCCCAATAATATCCTTGGACTGAAAGCAAGAGATTCATGAAGACATATAATCAGAATCAGCTAAGCGATGAATGAAAAATATGTACAGGGAAACAAGTATTGTTATCCGAGTTAACTAAAAAAATTATGTATGAATTAACAACATTCGAAGCAAAGATGTATTAACCGACCAAAAAAAAAAAAAAAAAGCAAAGATGTATTAAGGATAATAACTAATGTTACATTTGCATACTATATCCGACAATCAATAGTAGTAAATATTCAAAACATCTTATCTCATATTTAATATGTTCTTTGAACCTAAAGATTTCATCTAGTGAATTTTTTGGCCCCATCGAGACCTAAAATGTGGTAACTCAACAGGTTTTACTTTCAAGAGATTCTTATTTTTTTTACACAATTTTGGTTATGAGAATTTAGAACTTTTTGTGACTATACTTGATTACCTTACGAGGTAGGATTAACGTATCCTGGCCTTCGCAAGGAAGCACACCACTAACTTTTTGGTGGGCTTTTACTCACCATTTTGGGAACTTTTGATATAAGAAAAAAGATAAGGTACTTTGAGCTAATATAGAAACTTTTGGAAGGAACTAAATACAATTTTCTTATATTCTGTAAAAATCCAGATGTTCAATGTTGACTTAGCACGAACTTAGTTTTTTATTTGTTGAAAGCACAAACTTAATGTGACGCTTTTGGAAATCATTTTCCACGAAAATGATAATATATTTATGATGTTTTGTTGAAATCTAAAATGAAATGGAAAATATTTTCCATTAGTTAGTACAAAAAATATGATATTTCTCCTTGCACTGCTTTTGATAATTTTTTTTAAATTTTTAATTTTTTTAAATTTTTTATCTTTAAAAAATTCAAAATTTTAATTATTTTATATTTTTCCTTTAATTTTTTTAAAATTTTTTTCTCTTCCTCGGCTAGCAGTTGGCCACAAGTGAGGAACGAGCTCATCGGCTTTGGCAATGCTTGAGCATCACCAATCTATGAGGCCTGAGCCTTGCCGCCCTCTAGCAAAGCTCAAGTGTCACTGATCTAGCGACACTCGAGCTTGCCTATGGCTAGTTATTGGCCTTCCCTTGGTGGGTGACCAGCTAAAGAAGAAGCAAAAGGAAAAATTAAAACATTTGAATTTTAAAAAGAAATAAAAAATAAAATAAAAAATAAAATAAGTAAAATGAGTGGTGAAAGAAAGAGAAGGGAAAATAGAAGGGAAAATGATTTCTTCTCTTCAAAAAATAAGAATCATTTTCCCCACTTTTGAAGGTGTTTTTTTCGTTGACGGAAAAATGTTTTCCTTAACTTATTATTTTTCATTAACCGAATGCCGGAAAATCCACAATTTTTTTTCTTGAAATCTATTTTCCGCAATACAAACAGAGCTTTTTAGTGTTTTCTATACTGCAACTTTCGACTATCTTTTTATTAGTAGGAATAAAACACCACATGACGTGGTTGTTACTGCCATTTTCTCTCGGAGAATGATGATTGTATTTCACAGTGAAACAATTATTTGCATGTCATGTTAATCCCCCTAGGGCTAATTCGTTTTATTCGGTTTTGCTTATTCAATCATGATGGTCGGGAGTTCTACAAATTTCACTTGCATATGTTACTTTGATTTTCATGCCAATCAATCCCAGTCCGTCGCTTTAAGGCGCAAGAGCTATAGCTAGAGCCATATATTAGCATATTGCCAGGGTAAAGAACCTCAATTGGAAAGGTATACTTACAGGGTAAGTCGAAGGGATGGTAGATTGTGCATTTCATCATTTTTGTCCCTAGGTATCGGAAGCCTAAGAAGCAAAACTTGTATGCTTTCTCCCGGGGAGGCGAGTAGCTGATATTAAACCCGTCGGCCATCGCATTGTGGATGTCGTTGTAGGAGATTGTGCGATTCTCCCGATACCATAAATAATCATCTGCTGCATATGTTGACGTGGTTATGGTGCAAAAATCCTCCATATCCAGTGGACCCGCGTCGATGATGGCGTATGAATGATACCCTTCTGTAACTATACATGGTTCGGTGCTGATATATGAATTAGATCTCACTTGCTTTGAGCAAGACACAATGGTCACCGTGGGTACCATGGGTACAAAGGGCGCGTGCCATCCATCGTCTTCGTCACTGAAATTATAGCTCGTTAACTGGTAGAGAGGAAGGGAGGAACAGTCCCCCTTTCGCAGCCCGACATCCACCACTTCGATATTCCCATGATCAAAATCAATGGAATCCGGATAAATATCAGGGTATATCGATTTCACATGATACTGGCCATCGAACAAAGATAGCATCGTGCGGTTATCTTTACATGCTAACTCAAACCTCGAATCACCACAACCTTTCGGGTCGTCTTTCAATCGAAAGGGATAGCGTATGTTATCGACCTCGCCGCATGATGAAGAGGTGCACTGCTGGTTCTTCTTGGCATAACAACTAATCCCACCTTGTATTATGAGAAGGAGGAGTAGTGGGAAGGGCTTCATTTGATACCTGAGCTGATAGAACTTGTGCAATGCAGAAAGCTTTTTGTTTGGCTTTGGTTATTTGGTGCGGAGGAACGACAGAAAAGGGGATACAATTAGAGACACGTACCGTGAATGAATTGGAAGACTGGGAGTCAGGTCTTTTTAAAAGCCCAAGTCAAGCAAATGACCGGGTCAGAGCCGCCCAAAGTCAAGAAATCAAAGCTTCGTACGTAATGGAACGTATGTGGCTTGGATTGATAATGCGGATAAATGTCATATCGATGGAATTATGTAAATTTCTCTGGAGGGCCCACGTAGTTGTTGGTTGAGATAATTTTGGTCTATATACTCTATAAATCATAAATTATTATTTATTTATTTTTTAAAATTATTTTTTTATTTGATCATACAATCCTTTTCTCTTACCACTATTATGATTGGTGGATTTTAAATATGGACATAAGTTAATTTAACATATAAAATGATGTTCACAACTTGTAATCCACTATTCACAAGAGTGGTTGGATAAAAAAACTCAACCGAGGATGAATGAAAAAATAGACCTAATTACAATTATACATTTTCAAAGATATACGTGAAGTATTAAAATATACGTAAAAATCACAATAGGCCACTGAAAATTATGCGTGCTGAAAATTTCATTTTCAAAGTGGGTTATTTTTCTTGGAAAACTTAAGTAATGTCACCACCGAAGAAGGTAGATATTTGTTTTTGGCACTACACATGCATTTCGTGATGTTTCGAGGAAATTCTCACTAGAAGAGACTTCTCTTTTTCTTCTACGTAACATTCGGTCAACGTCGTATACCAAGAAAGTCTCATTATTGCTACTTGATGGAAATGCTTTGTCAATCCTACAAATTTAATTTGCAAATAAAAAAGACCAATGGCTTTGCTCCTGTCAAAAGCATGATTTCTGGGTGTTCTTGATTTGCTTAAATATAGAATTAAGTTTCAAAATTATATAATTAAATCCTAAAAATTATTATATTGGTGCGATTGACAATTTTCCTTAATTCCATCAAATTTGGGTGATGAAGATCTTGACAAGACACTTTTCTATATACTGAATGTTAAAAAATAAAAAAAAAAAGCCAAAAAATTAAGAGGGGGAAGGGGGACTCTCGCTTGACAATGGGCGACAACTGCTCAATCATATCCATTACTGCGAGCAGGCAAAGAAGCCTCGCCCAAATCAGGGCATGAATTGATCGACCCTAGCAAGGTTGTCGAGAGGGCTAAGCAACCCTCACGTGGCGGTGACAGGTGGCGAGGCCTTGTGTTCTTCGTCCCATGCATTGTTGCTTCTCCAATTCACCAAACCATTTCAAACTTATTTAATTGGTTGTACGAGCAGGTTGATGTTCGGCATGTTTCATACTTGAACGTGTAACGATTATAACTAAATAAATTCATTCATGATTTGTGGATTCCTATGCAGGCTCTTCACATGTAGTAGGTGTCCACATTCAGATTGAATCACGTAAATTCATACGTGCTTTAGCATTTCTTGTTGACTACTTTGGTAGTTTCATTCTGTCGTGCTTTTTTTATTTTCAAATTACAAGATTTGTGAGTTTCCATATATTTGGCAACAAAAATATTTCTGGATTTCCCCTTACGCAACTCATCTCTTGTTACTCGTTCTTTCGCAATTGCGGTTTTGACACGGTGGAGTTAACAACTCTCAAGTCTTTCTTTGAACAGACAAATCTTGACTTCACAATAGCTAGCTGTCTTCGAAGAGTTGCCCATCCAACAAGGTTGAGTCGAAAGTCTTGCGGGTGACCATAATTCTAGCAGTTGCTTTTGAATCTTTCAATTAGATTATTTGACTAGAAAACGCGTAGCATTTCGGAGAAGGTTACTTTGTCCGATGACGATCGAAAAGATCAGTTGGGTCATCTGTCTTGGCAATGACCAAGTCAACCAACCAATCAGCACAGAGTCGAGTCAAGAAAAGTAAATTGTGTAGAACCACTAAAGGTTCCATAAGTAGAATTACGCAGCTTGGGGTACACGCATTGAAACTAACATAACAAGTGGTGGATTGCTTTATGGATAGCTTTGAAACTAATTGGGAAGAAAACTTGTCTCGAATTTCTAAATTTGACTATTTTGGCAAGATAATTACTAAAAACGTCTTAAATTTATTATAATTATGTCAATTCAATCTTAAATTTTTTTGAGTCAATTCAGTTTTAAAATTTTTGTAATTAAATCAATTTAGTTCATCCGGCCAAATTTAGTTGGTCGACACTGATGTAACGATTTTTTAATTAAAAAAAATTTCGAATTTTTTATTAATTTTTTCATTTTCTTTTTTTATTTCTTCCTCTCTAGCTTCCTTACCCGGCAATGGCCAGCAAGGGCTTCCCAGCCCTCACTCACCCTCACCGGCAGCCTCACCCTGGCATTGCTGCGGACAAAGGCGAAATCATCCGCGGTTGGCGAGGCCATGGCAACTGTCCTTTCATCCATCTAATCGAAAATCAACTCTTTGCTTAAGAGCCATTGCCGAATCTAAAGAAGAAGCAGAGCATCCTGCCATCTTGTACGGGAACAATTACCAGATAGGAGAGCTCGTCGTCGAGCCATTTGACTAAAGGCAGGATCTCCTTGATGTTTGTGAACTTGGCTCTCTCGACCTCTTTGATCAGGGAGCTGATGAAGTCTCCCTGCATCTCCACATCCCTCTTTATCAGTAACAAGACAATGAAGTTTCGTCAAGAATGGCGGAAAGGGATAGCGACATGCAAATTGAAATTTTGCCCGCAGCCCCCAACCCTCACCTAAATCTTGGTGAGGCTGCTGGTGAAGACCAAAAATTAAATTCAGAGAGCGGGCATTCTTTAATGTACTATGAGAATAACGGTTTATTCTAAATCATAGAAAATCAAATTATAAATAATTACAAATTATTGTAGAACCTGCTTTTTCAAAAATTTATAACTCACATTAAATTATTATTCTCATAGTACTCAAAAACTGTTATGTTAGCAAAGTCTTTTGGACAATCGGGAGAGATTTGTGTTTGACTTTTGGTTATACAATAAAAGAAATAGGGGATGCACATGGAGAGACGGGTCGGGATTGGAGTTGAAGAGTTGGAGTCGTCTTTGAAAAATACCAGATCGAGCAAATGACTCAGAGTCGTCCAAAGTCCAGAAAATGGAGCTTGACCGGAGACGATAAGTCAATTTGCTCGTCGCCTCGCACATGATGCGTTTGTCGTTTCAAGGAAATTCTACCTAGCATAAGGTGCGGTCCACACATATATCGAGAAAAAGTCTCATCGTTACTATGTAGTGGGATTTTTTTTTTTTTTGATCTTTTGTTTTGTCAATCCTTCAAATTTATTTTACAGGAGGGATGGCTTTGTTTCCACAAAAAGCATGACTATCCACCATTCTTGATTTACTTGAAATGTAATCCAGCCCTAATATTTTCAAAAGACACAATTAAATCTTGAAAATTTTCAAATTGGTGTGATTGACGATTTCCCTTAGCTCCATTAAATTTGAATAATGAAAATTGCTAATGTGACCTTTTTATGTATTTTAAAGACATGTGCACGCCACATCAGAAAGTAAATCCAAAAGTTAAGAGGACAACAAGAAAAAAGGAAACTGAGAGAGAGATGGCCGGGAAAGCATTGCTAGGGCACCGCTGAGGCCGGATGAAAACGCTTGCTCAACCACAAGACAAGATTGCTAGTCATCACCATGAGCAGGGGAGGGCCGGCTGACCCTAGTAGAGATCGCAAGGGCCGATCAACCCTTGCGCGGTGGCGGTAGAGTTGAGGCCTTACGTTCTCTTAGTCTCAAAGGTGTTGCTTCTCCAATTCACCAGGGCATTTTCAAGCCTATCCAGTTAGTTGTATGCCATTGGCAAGTTTCCCAAGTCGACTGGGCTTGGTCGAATTAGCGGTGGTCACAGGCTCGCTTTCCAATTCCACGGACTCACCTTCGAGGCATTCCAAGCATAACGAGATACCTTGCCACTTCCACAAGCTCCAAGCATCATAATAAAGCCACTCGCTTATCAAATTGAAGGCCTTTCGAATCTAAAGACTAATTACTGGTGCCCGTGAAGAGATTGTTCCTCTCAATGGAACTCTCACCTTTTCTCCGGTAGGACATGCCAGTGAGATTTACGTTGGGGATTGAGTGTATGATGCATCATGTTGAGCGTTTGGGGAGAAAGAGTTTCTGTAGAAACGCTGCTGAAGGACCCGTGTTGCTACGAAGGCCGGTGTTCCTCACCTATACCTCAACGAGGGTTGTCGGCATTGTTGGGGGTGGCACCGCCCCCCTAACCCAGCCTTGGCGCCAGTCTCGTTACACACAGACAGAGATATTCAATATTGCAAAGTGGACATAACATCATCTCTTATTAAAAAAAGTCATTTCAGTATTTTCCGTCACTAAAATGAGAAAAACTCTTAGAAGTACTCGATTAAACTAATCAAGACAAATTTTTTTACTTAATTGCACTTTTAACTTAGCGTCGTTTCATGATATGTTTTAAGACTTCAAATACACTTGTCCAAAAGAATAAAGTATGGCTTGTGACTACTTTATATTTATTTTCCCTTTAACCTCACCCTTTAACCTCGAGTGAGTGATGTCGCATGTAATGAATATTGACAAAACATCATTCACCAATTTTTTTTTTATTTTTTGTCGTTATTTTGATCACCTACTATAACGCCCCAAATCTTAATCAGCTTTCTCTGCACACTTCCATCCGAGGATCTCAATCTCATGTTCTTCCCAACCTCAGCCACATTACACACCGTTGGCGAGTCTGCCACAACACTAAGCAAGAACATCACCGACTGAGCAAGTAATTCACCACTTCTCTAAGGGATCAGAAATGTCGATAAGAGTAGATCAATTGCATATTTATTAGATGATGATTTATCATATAAGGAAACTACTGAGCTGTCACCTTATTTTGCAACATCTTCCAACCTTTTCGCTATTATAATTGATTGCACACGCTCCTGTACTAAGAACGATGGCTTGTTGGTTTATCCATCATCCAGTCCACCGAATAAAACCCCAGCTAAAAAGAAAGAACAGAACACTTTCCTTCTTCAATGGAATCGTGAGACTGGATTGTAGACTTGTCCACAGGGCAAGCTTTGTCAATATTTTTAGTTCCACATGGTCGTCCCAGTAGGGGGTCCAAGCAGAGCCTGTAAAGGTCATGCCCAAACTTGTTCATGACTCGGAACTCCTAAAATTTTCATTTGTATAGATGCAATGAGCTCGTATAAACTCTATGAGGAAACCATTTGTCTAGATCAGCCGACGATTATATCCGAACTACTGCAAATCAAGTCTCTGTTCTGACGGTTTAAATCCCTTCCACATCGTTATCTTGAACTTATGCCACAAGTTTAAAACCCTTTGCCTCTCGATTTTAAGAAAATCCCATGATTTTTATGAAAAAAAAGTAAAAGAAAATTAAAAGCATAAGGGACGTTGCCAGCTGGGTTTTGATTTTTAAATGATTTTAGTCGTCTTTGTCTCGTTGGTGCACTGGGAAATTGGAGACTATTGTAAGCAAAACCTGATGTTTGCTTCCTGTCCAATTTTCTTTTTATTTTTTCAAAAATTGCCTATTCAAAATGTTCGTTATATTTGCACAAAACATTTCCCGTCTAGCGATTTATGTTGAAGCTTGTCTTGCCCATATTGCATGCGCTATGGCATCGGAGCTTACTTCTCCGTTTGTTTAAAATCGCTTCAAGTATGTAGTGTTGATGAAAGTCACAATTTATAAAGTCACAGGTCGCAACCAAATCTGAAAATTATGGCATAAAAGCAATTAAATCCTACTGGACAGGTTCTTCATTGTATACATGGATAATCTCCGCTTCCTCTTTTAGAGACGAGCCAGAAGGTTTGCCTTTCCCATTTGGCCAATCGGAGTTAGTGATGACAAGTCTGGTAAGCATCATGCGGATTCAAGATCAGCCAGTCCATGGCCCTGGAGGATGAATTGGGGCTCCATCATGCCCATAAATTACGAAGGGACATAGTGCCTTGTTTTATGCTGCACTCTCATTAATTCCTACAAGTCGCGAGAAAGTTCTTGGGATTGGAGGTTTTTCTACTACCGGTCCATAATCCCCTCCAAAATCTGAAATACCTGAGACATGGTTGGTGTTAAATTGCTAAAGGGAGAAGAGATGAGGCTGAAAACTTCATCTTACATACAAAGCAACCAAGTCTTTTACAAAAGACAAAACACATAATGTAAAACACACAATAACTACCCATGTTCTCCATAAAGCACTTGCCCCACTAACACCTAAAAACTAGGATAACCAACACACATGACCAGAGAGAGGGGAGATTGGTTGGAAGGCGGTGGGTGGGTCAAGCCTGGAACGAAGTCACAGATATAGAATAACCTGGACAAGTACGCTACTAAATTACAGCACCCGGAGTACTCTACTAACTCTAATAACTGAAAAACCAAATCAGCAGCATGTGAAAAATAAAATAACTATTTTATCAACAATCCCTCCCCTAAACTGATGTTTGCTAACATTCAGTTTAAAGCTTTGACTTCTTTCACCGTGCAAACACCTAGTAACTTTCTGAGCTTCACAAATGACTCCATCTTGAGGGCCTTAGTGAATATATTAGCAACTTGATCTTCACTCCTGCAGTAGATTAGATCAATTGTTCCATCATTACTAAGATCTCTCAAGAAATAAAACTTCACATCAATGTGCTTGCTTCTTCCATGTAACACCGGATTCTTGGAGAGTTTTTTTGCTGAATTATTGTCACAAAAAATTTTAGTAGGTCCCGGTTGCTTGAATTGTAGCTCCTCAAGAATTCTCCTTAGCTAAATAGCTTGACAAGCACTAACTGTTGCAGCAACAAATTCAGCTTCTGTACTTGACAATGTGACAATTGGTTGCTTCTTGGATGACCACGAAATAGCACATGTTCCAAACATAAAAGCATAACCCGAAGTGCTCCTCCTATCATCTTGATCTCCTGCATAGTCACTATCAGTAAATCCCAACAAATCAGACTTTTCACCCTTCTTGTAAAATAGCCAAAAGTCTTTAGTTCCTTGCAAGTAATGAAGGATTCTCTTGGCAGCTAACAAATACATTTGTGTAGGATTCTCCATATATCTACTGATTAAACTCACATAATACATTATGTCTGGTCTTGTTGCAGTTAAATACATCAAACTGCCCACAATTTGTTTATAAAGTGTGCTGTCAACCTTCCTCCCTTCATGATCTTTGTATAACTTTAAGCCAAACTCAACTGGAGTGTTTACGGGATTACAATCATTCATACGAAACCTGTCCAAAATTTCTCCCACATATTTCTTTTGAGAAATAAAAATCCCATCATCCGATTGTACCACTTCTATGCCAAGGAAGTAATGCATCATACCAAGATCAGACATTTCAAACTCATCCATCATAGATTTATTGAATTCTTCAAACATGCCATCACAACTTCCAGTAAATATAAGATCGTCAACATACAAGCAGACAATAAGCATTTTCCCTTTATCTCAAATCTTGACAAAAAGCGTATGCTCATAAGGACATTTTGAAAAACCAACTTTAAGAAAATAAGTTTCAATACAACTATATCAAGCCCGAGGGGCTTGTTTTAGCCCATAAAGAGCTTTATTCAATTTATAAACTTTATGCTCATTTCCAATCTTGACATAACCAGGGGGTTGCTCGACAAATACCTGTTCCTCTAAGTATCCATGCAAGAATGCCGATTTGACATCTAGCTGGAAAATAGGCCAAGAATTCTGTGCCGCCAATGCAACCATCAATCTGATCATGTCATATCTCGCAACTGGAGAAAAAACTTATGTATAGTCGATTCCATATTGCTGCTTGTATCCCTTGGCTACCAAACGTGCTTTATATTTGTCAACCTCACCATTTTCTTTCAGTTTTGTTTTAAAGACCCACTTTACACCGATGGTTTTGTCCATCCGGAAGATCGGATAGCTCCCAAGTATCATTTCTTTCGATGGCATTAATTTCATCATCCATCGCTTTTCGCCATTTTCTTATTTGACAGCACTCTCAAAAGTTGTAGAGTCATAGTCTGAAAATAAAACAAAGTGAGTAATTGAATCTCAATTCAGTTACCTCATAATCTTCCATCCAAGCAGACTTTCTTCTAACGCGGCGAAGAGATTGAGCTTCTTCTTCATTGACTTCAGAGCCTGTTGGTGAAATTTCAGCAGCTGTAGAAGTCGTATTTGATGAATTTTGGGGAATACAATGTGCTAAAATTTGCTCCTGTTCAGCATCATTGTCATAAAGAACTTGGGTAGGCTACTGCCTATTCCAATCCCAAGTGTTCTCTTCATAAAAAACAACATCCCTGCTAGTCATAATCTTCTTTGTTAGTGGATTGAATTGTTGGGAATAACGGATCCCCGAAAACCGGATTCGACATTGAATCGAACCCCTAAATCAATGCAGAAGACGAAGCCCGGGAAAACACGTATCACCCATCGTAAAGCACACCACGGATTTGAGCGTACCTTGTTAGCCACAGATTAAACACCGACGTCGATAAGAGGAAGAGAATTTGGCCCTTTTCGATCCTGTTCGATCCAACGACGCCTTGAAGGGAAGAAGAACGATGCCATTTGCCTTACTGTTCTTTTTGTCTTTTTGGAGAGAGAGAGCGCGCGGGAGAGGAGAAGACGTACGTTATGTTCCAACAGGTATCTTCTCTCTCTCTCTCTCCTCCCTTTTATACATCCCTCCATCACGGGCTCTATTCCGTGGGCCGGGCCTTTGGCCTGAGCATGGGCGGACGGGCCTTAAGCCCATCATCAATTAAAACCATCATCTCCCACTTGCACATGGTGGGTTAAACAGGATTCTCTTTACCCTCTTCAACATTCATACTGGTGAATAATCCGTGCGACCAGCATACTTTGAGAGCTCGTTGCTATACATCTGTTAGGAATATATAGCAGCTCATAATGGACGTCACACTCCGAGTAGATTTAGTATGCAGTACCCTAGATCGATCGATCACATTTATATCTCTCTTGATCTCTTTTAAACAATGATATATATATATATATATATATATATATATATATTGTATTCACAATTATGATTATCCCAAAGACAGTCATAATTGGTTAACCGGTGAATACAAAACTACAATGTGATTCTCAAAATCGATCTTCCTCTTTCCTTCAAACTCTCAATTTCAGTCCAGCTCGCTTTTCTAGAAATGCCCCATTAGATCGAATCAAACTCATGACCATTGGCAACATCCTAAGATAGCAAACACTAAATAGAAATCTTGAGAATAAGTAAGAGTCATGAGAGGACTAAAAATTGAGGAACTCTTTTCCTCAAGAGTCTCACACGACATAAAAGTTGAGATCAAACTTTTGTCACTCTTATTGGTCGTCTCATGCATACGTAGTATGAAATACGTATTACGGTATTAACTCCTTTCCCATGGAGCGTATGTCTACACTTTTAATACCGTACAGATGATAGTTCAGACATACCCAATGTCTAACTTGAGTTCACGTATCTACTCATTCACAAAAATTCATCAGAACTCACATCTGGCATCATAAACAGATAAAGTAAAATATGTGGGTTATTTTACTTTCGGACATCTTTAGTATTATGTCCTCATCTTAACACTCAGTTAAGGCGACATACGTGTTTTAAGCTTGAGCTCTCGATTATCACCTAGATAATAAGCTTAAAAACAGTCTCATCTCTATTTATCACACAGTAAATAGAGGCGATTACCCATGTGAGTGGGCTAATCTCATATCTGTCCGACATACTTTCTCAAAATAATGCACTGAGCATTAAGATGCATAAAGATCAAACAAAGATTCATAGGCATTAATGATGAAAACACAAATTCATCAAATTGTGAACACTTAGGGAAATTACAATATTCAGTACATCAGTCATTACGCAATCCTAGAGATTTCATATGGCCACAAAACACATCTCTAGGTATTGGCTTTGTCATAGGATCTGCTACCATTCTATGCGTAGTATGTACTCTAAGTTCACGTCTCTTCGTGCAACCATATTCTTTGGCAAAATTATACTTGGTATCTATAGGTTTGGTCTTGCCATGATATTTTGGATCTTTGGTATACGCTTTTGCTACTTGGCTACCATTGTTTAACCAACAATAAATCTGCAGCACTTCCAACAATACCTAAATGATCCAAAAAAATTTTTAAGCCAAACACCTTCTTATACTGCTGCTGATAATGCCACGAACTCAACTTACATCGTGGACAAGGCTATACACTTTTGTTTCTTACTGCTCCAACATATGGTGCCATTATTCGGTAAGAAAACAAATCTAGAGGTAGATTTCCTTTCATTTAAATCTCCTCCCCCAATTAGCATCGAGAATAGCCTTTGAGTTACGAGATCCTTTCCTTTATAACTCGGCGTATAATCAGCGAGTTCCCTTTAGATACCTTAGTATTCTTTTAACGGCTTTCCATTGTGCTGTACCTGGATTGGATTGGTATCTACTCATCATTCCAACTGTAAAACATACGCCAGGTCTTGTACACATCATAGCGTACATCAAGCTCCCAACAGCACTAGCATAAGGAACATGTTTGATTTGTTCCTTCTCTTGTGGAGTCCTTGACACGCCGATCTATGGCTCAATCCTTCACCTTTTGCAATAGGAGTGTCTATGAGTTTACAATCCCATATCCTTCAATTCAAAATTGGAAGACAACCAACTTTTGACAGTATTGACAAACTCCATATTGCTTCTGGCAATTAGTATATCATTAACATATAATGATATGATCATAAATTAATTCTTGGATCTTTTGATATATACACAATGATCCTCATCTATCATTGTAAAATCATATGGCATTTTGGCACTATGAAAACGTATATACCATTGTCTCGATGACTGCTTACGGCCATATATCGACCTCAAAAATCGATATACCTTTTCTTCTTGGCCTTTCATTATGAAACCAGCAGGTTGTTCCATATATTTCTTTCTCTAATTCTCCATTGAGGAAAGCAGTCTTTACATCCATTTGATGTAACTCAAGATCCATACTAGCCATTATTGCCAGAATAATGCGAATCAAGGTAAATTTCACTACAGGAGAAAATGTATCTTCATAATCAATTCCTTCCTGTTAATTATATCCTTTTGCCACAAGGCGAGCCTTATGCCTTTCTATCGAGCCATCAGCCTTTCGCTTTATTTTGAGAACCCACTTGTTCCCAATAGCTTTGTGTCCTTTTGGAAAATCAACCAGTTCCCAGGCTTGGTTTGATTTCATTGACTCCATTTCCTATTTCATTGCATGAATCCATTTTTCCTTATTAGGGCAATTCAGAGCATCATTAATATTTTGTGGCTCATCCTCATCTTGTGGAGCAACCATAAAAGTTTCCCTTTCAATGTCAAAACATCGACGGGGAATACTTTGACGACTTGTTCACCGTATGGGAGATTGTACACTTAGTACATCATTCCCCATTATGCTCCCACTTGGATTAGGTAATGATGATGTCGTCACATCGAGTGGTTGCAATTGAGAATGAGTTGAATTCAATTCATCACATCTCATATTACTCTCACTTGGACGAACTCCACGACATCATTATCTTGATCCAAGGTTTCAAACAGGAGTAATTTTCCCTTTTCGCCCCTCTTAGAAAATTCATCCACTAAGGATGTGACATCCCGTGATTCAAATTCAGTTATACTCACTTTCTGCTCACCTATGAACACATACCATTTTGAGTGTTTGTAGTATCTCATGAAAATACTCTTATTTTCTTTGGGACCCAATTTCCCAAACTTGTGAGAGGACTCATGAATATAGGCATCACAACCCCATGGCTTAAGAAAACTTAAGTCCGGTTTTCTAACTGTCCATTGATATAGCTAGTATGAGTACTTAGAGGGGGGGTGAATAGGTATATAAAAGATTTTTCTTGATAATTTCGCAATACTTAAACAGTTGAAGAATTTGATAAGTAATAATCAATATAAGACTAAGTAAAGGGAAGAGAGAATTAAACACGCGGTTTATAGTGGTTCGCTTGATTCAAGTCTCGTCCACTCTTACTTGCATTACCAATTGGCTGGATTCCACTATGAACAAAGAGATGTTACGGTGTTGATCTTCCTTGACTTCTAGGTGTAGATGATCTACCACACTCGCTCAAGGTATCACCAAGTATAGACACTCTCTGTGTATACAATTTCGCTCAGAGTAAATCAACTAATAATCACGGTACTTCAGACTCTGGAATTTCTCTATCGATCACACTCTCAAACAACTAGAACGTCTTCCTTTTTATACTCCTTTATGCCATCATACCCGTTGGCACTTTCCAAAGGAATTCCTCCAATCTACCCGTTGGACAGAATCAATCAAGAAGATCATTCGAGCTATTAAAGGAACTTGATGATAGCCCATCAATCCTGTTCGCCCATACAATCAGGATCTTGGTTTCCAAGAATAGAACATTCCAAGAATACTTCGTCGACTATCGGATCTTCAATTGATCTAGATACGAACAAAAGAATCCGTTATATTTATCCAACCAAAAGATCTTCTCCAGAGGATAGGATTAAATCCTCAACCATATACTTCGGCTCTGGATTTCCTTCGTCACTGGATCAGAAAGACTATCAATGAGAATAGTCTTGAGTCTTGAGTCTTGAATCTTGAGTCTGGTGATCAGAAAGTCTTCAGACTTTAAACTAGACGATTTGCGAGATATCAGACTAGACGATAGAAACGTTTTGTCAGCTTCAAAATATTCTGGAAAGATTTCTCCAACAATCTCCCCCTTTTTGATGGTGACAAAACTTTCTTGTAGATTTGAACCACTTTGACCTGCAAAAACATTTCTCAAGCAATATGGCTATCTCATAAAGGTTAACAAAACAACCAGACCCTGCATCCACAGAAAATTGGTTAGTCTTTCATGAGTAATACCATATTAAAAACACTTGATATAAATGCAAACAGTCAAGCATTAAAATCCACAGCCAATTCAGTCAAGTTCAAGTTCACACCCAAGTTCGCTCAAGTCATAAACAAACATATTCAACCACAAAAATAAATTTAAAGTCAAAGAAAGTTGGTTGGTTGGTTCAAATTGCTTCTCCCCCTTTTTGTCATCATTTAAAAGGTGAGAAAGAAGTTAGGTCTGCTTGGGAATGCGCACGATCTGGAAATCTCCCATGGACTGGACTACGCCTTCTAGCCTTTTCAAGTCTTCCCTTAGTTGAGCTACCTCCTCTCCTTTGGCATTGGCTTGAAGTTGTAGAGCGATGTCTTTCATTTTGTCCTCCAGGGTAACTGAAGATGCTTGTCCAGTATTTTTCATGGCTTGAATTTCACAGTCCAGAGCATAGATTTGGCCACGCATTTCCAGAAGAAGATTCATGATGCGACGAAAATCTGCAGAATTGTCCGTCTGTGTGCTTGCATTTGCTTTCTCAGATGGAGACGATGGCGCTTCTGCATAATCTTGCAAACTAGGTGCTGACATATCATGGCCTTCTTCAAGCAATTGAGAAGCCTGAAATTCTTCTGTGTCTGCTGGAGACTATCTTAGACCTTCACTATTGGTAGCATGAGGTGTGGTCCTTGCTTGCTCGCCAACTCCCCCTGTCTCTAGGACATCAAAAGGGGAAGAGTGATGATCATGCTCTTCTGTATCTTGATTCCCCTTCTCTCCAAATTCAGCTGCAGACTTTTCTAGCTCTTCTTCTCCTTCTTCTTCAGCTTCTTTCTCCTTCTCTCGCTGCTTTTCTTCTTTTCTGTTCTTAGCTTGCTCCTCTTCTTCTCTCTGTTTCTTCTGATGTTCTGTCGATTGAGGAACAGAACGTCTAGTCCTTATCAAGGCAGTGATTGTGAGATCTTCCTCCTCATCTTCATCCTCCAAGATGAGAGTTCTCTTCTTTTTGGATGAGGCACCAATGGCCTCCTTTCCCTTTCTCTTTGAAACAGACGGAACTGGAGTCTTCACTTTGAATTTCTCCATTGCCTTAGAAAGTTCTTCCAGACGCATCTTTGTCAACATCTTTAAACCTACCACCATCTTATCACATGGTCGAACACAAAGTGTGTGTGGCGGTTCAATATTCATGTATCTGAAGATCTTGGTCACCAGACCTGGGTAAGGCAATTGTCTCTTGTCCTTCGACATTGCTCTGTACATGTGAAAGAGAATAGTGTGAGGGAGAGAGAACTTCTTCCCTGAGTTGATTGCGTACATCAATTTTGCTTCGGAGTTAGACACATCAGTCTTTGATGTAGACTTGGGCCTAATGCAATTGATCACAATTTTGTGCAGCACAATATTGATGGCACGCATCCTTGAATAGATGATTTTTCCCTCGATATCTCTATCTTCGACAAGGTCCATTGAGGCACGAGCAACTGAGACTTTGACTGGTTGATAACGTCCTCGTTCAACTCCAATTATGTCCGCCAACATGTCTACGTCTAACACATAATCCTAGTCTCGAACATCTGAATGATATTCTATTCGCATCTATAAAGCGAGATTCGAATAGAAATACGTAGTCGAGTTGTGCATAACCATCGTGGTATCGGTGCAAAAACGTTCCGATTTGAAACGAGACTGAATTTCTCCCTTAATTTCACATTGAGCATCCAATAAATCGAAATCGACACTCCTAGGGTTTATCACCCCTTGTTTCAAATGATCGAAGAACAAATTCTCCTGTTCCTTCGATTTGAATAACTCCATCCTCTTTCCCTTCACCTTCGTAGCAACACCCATTCTAGGTTGAAAATCACTTGAACATTTTATCATCGTCGTTCCCATTAGTTAGATTTGGTCCCGACATACGAGGGTCACTGGGAATATTCGCAAGTGCTTCCTCTGCTTTACCTTTGGGAGCAATTCCTAAATCCTCCATCTTTTTCAGAAAGATATACTCATTCCCATAATTCTTATCTTTGAGAAAATCATCCACATATTTCAGCGGAGTCCCAGTACTTTTCAACGCACGGTAGAGTTTGTAAATATAAGAGGGTTTTTGGACTCTTACGAGTCTGCATCCTCAACTATCTCTTCCTCCGGATGTTGACCCGCACCTTGTGGGGTAGATGGCGTTGAGTGACATGGTGGAGAGTGAATCGGGCTTTGTTGCTGATTCGATAATTCTTCCTCTTCGGTGAGATCGAAATGGGTAGGTCCCTCCTTCATTCTCTGTGGTCCCCTGTTCGCGATTCTTGAAGACTTCCTCGAAGACGACATCCTTACTTGTCACTGAAAGATTCCTTTGCTTGCTTTCCCAAGAAAAGATGACGACTTTCTCGAAGATGAACACGAGGTAGAAATCGTATTGGGAGGAGAATGCTTTTTAGGGTTTTGAAGATTGAAAATGAAAACTGTATATATATAACTCAGTTTTGATAAGGGAAGTTCTATCAGCACAAGGAAAGTGTACGAATACCTCTTTTCGAAATCAATAACTGCCAAAATTAATCCTTTTGAAAAGACAGGTTTTCGTTTTTCACGGATACTACAAAATAACTGAACGAAAGATTATACCTTTTCGAGTTGAGATAAAATAACAACTTACGGTCTATAATCACCAATGTCTGAGTCTGAGAGATTTAGAGTCTGAGAGATTAGAGTTTGATGATCATCAACTTTCTGAGTCTGAAGGTTGAAGAGTCTCTAGACTTTAACTTCTTCGAGCTTCAAAATGTTGAGTCTGGAACGGATAAAATCGAATTGATTTTTCTCCAAAGGCTTTGTGAATATATCCGCTAATTGAATTTTTGAATCAACAAATTGAATCGAGATTTCTCCATTTTGAATATGATCTCGATGAAGTGATGTCGAATCTCTATATGCTTTGCTCTTGAATGAAGAATTGGATTTTTAGTGAGATTGATTGCGGCTGGTGTTGTCACATTTGATTTCGTGCATGAGTCTTCAATCCCAAAGTCTTGTAGCTGTTGTTTTATCCATAGAATTTGCGAACAGCAGCTTCCAAGGGCTACATACTCGCTTCGTTGTTGAGAGAGCTACGGTGCTTTGTTTCCTTGAGAACCAAGACACGTCATCCTGCTTCCAAGCGGTGGCAAGTTCCCCGAAGTACTCTTTCTATCGACTCGCAGCCGGCCAGATTTGCGTCTGAATATCCCAGAAGATTAAAGTCTCCCTTCTTAGGATACCAAAGACCGATGCTTGAGGATGAAGCAACGTATTTAATGATACGTTTTGCAGCACAGAGATGGGATTCTCTAGGATCTGATTGAAGCCTAGCACAGATGCAAACACTCAACAAAATGTCAGGTTTAGAAGCGATTAAGATAAAGAAGTGAACCGATGATGCTCCTGTACAGCTTTTGATCAACTTTCTTCCCTTCTTCATCTTTGTCTATCTTCAAAGAACTTGACATTGGTATATCAGTCTTCTTGCAATTTTCCAATCCAAATCTTTGACAAGATCATTAGCATATTTTTCTTGATAAATAAAAGTTCCTTCCTTCAATTGCTTTATTTGAAGACCAAGAAAGAATGTTAATTCTCCCATCATACTCATTTCAAACTCATCCGCATAGACTTAGAAAATTTCTTGCATAGACTTTCATTAGAGGATCCAAAAATAATATCATCCACATATATTTGAACGAGTAAAAAGCTTTTGTTTTCCTTTTTGATAAATAAAGTAGTATCTACTTTACCTTTGACAAAACCATTCTGTAATAAGAACTTACTTAGTCTGTCGTACCAAGCTTGATGTGCTTGCTTTAAACCATACAGGGCCTTTTTCAGTCTGAAGACTGAGTCTGGCTTCTTTGGGTCTTCAAACCCAGGTGGTTGTTCCACATAAACTTCCTCTTGGATAAATCCATTTAGGAAAGCACTTTTGACGTCCATTTAGAATAACCTGAAATTTTTGTAACAAGCAAACGCAAGTAATAGACGAATAGCTTCTAACCTTGCTACAGGAGCGTAAGTCTCATCATAGTCTATTCCTTCTTCTTGCGTGTATCCTTTGGCCACGAGTCTTACTTTATTTCGTATGACTTTTCCTTTTTCATTCATCTTGTTTCTGAACACCCATTTGGCTCCAATAACAGATTTACCTTTTGGTTTAGATGTCAATTCTCAAACATCATTAATGTTGAACTGTCTGAGCTCCTCTTGCATAGCTTTGATCCAGCTTTCATCAGATAAAGCTTCTTATATGCTTTTTGGTTCAATTTCAAAAATGAGAGCCACAGCACTAGACTCTTCACGTCTTTTGGATCTGGTGCGAATTCCTTCATTAATTTCGCCGATAATGAGATCTTTGGGATGATTGGACTTATGCTTCCGATTCATCAAGTTGATTTGTCCGGATGGTGATCTCTTTCTTTATTTGAATCTTCATGAACGTCTTGATGCTTTGGTCTTCGTAATCCGAGACATTTCTTGAGTTGTGAGCTTTGGAAGGTCTAGAGCGATTCAGACTCTTCATACTGAGTCTGACTGGATTCATTTTGCGTAGAGTCTTGAAATTTGACGTTCATTGATTCCTCCACCGACTGGCTCTTCTTGTTATAGACTCTGTAGGCTTTGCTTGAAGTAGAATATCCAAGGAAGATGCCTTCATCTGATCTTTCTTCAAACTTACCAACTTGATCTTTTGCATTTTCAATATAAAGCATTTGCAACCAAACACATGAAAGTATGAAACAATAGGCTTCTTACCTTTGAATAATTCATAAGGGGTTTTCTCAAGAATAGGTATTAGGAAGACTCTATTGATAATATAGCATGCTGTTGAAACAGCTTCAGCCCAAAAACGTGAAGAAATTTTACTTTTGATTAAAAGGGTTCTAGCCATTTCTTGAAGAGATCTATTCTTTCTTTCTACAACTCCATTTTGTTGAGGAGTGTATGGAGAGGAGAACACATGCTTAAATCCAGATTCATCACACAATTTCGTGAAATCTTGATTTTCAAATTCACCTCCATGATCGTTCTTATACTTGAGATAATACATCCTTTTTCATTTTGAACCTTTTTAGTAAAATTTTTAAAATACGAAAAGGTTTCTGACTTACTTGCAAGGAAATATACCCAAGTAAAGCGAGAGTAATCATCCACAATTACTAGACAATATTTCTTACCTCCAATACTCTGGGTTCTGGTTGGTCCGAAGAGATCCATATGCAGCAACTGTAGTACATGATTAGTAGAGACAATGATTTATTGGTTTAAATAAATTTCTTACATGTTTTCCCAGAATACAAGGTGTGCATGGATCGGACTTTTGATATGGCAATTTGGGTAGACCTCGAACAAGCTGCTTTGATGAGATTTTGGCTAGTTGCTTCATATTGACATGGCCAAGCTTTCTGTGCCATAAGCTCGCTTCATCTTGAATTGAGATTAGACATCGTGATTCATTTAATTTCATGTCTAAGAGGTAGATATTTCCATGTCTTCGACCCATGAAAGACTGAGTAAAGTCTTTACTAATTCCATAGCAAATTCCTTCTTGAAAGGAGATCTTGAAACCAGTATCATACAATTGGCTAATGCTGAGAAGATTATAGTTGAGTCCTTCCACTAGAGAAACATTACTTATTGTGAGATTTCCAATTTTCACAGTTCCAAATCCCACAATACTTCCTTTGCCATTTCCTGCAAATGAAACATTTTCACCGTTTACTTGAACAAGCTTTATGAAGCATTTTGAGTCTCCTGTCATGTGTCTTGAACATCCGCTGTCAAGATACCACTTTACCTTTTTCTTGACGGAGACCTGCATTCAAAAGAGAGTTTCAAGTTTTCTTTGGTACCCAAATTTTCTTGGGTCCTTTGGTGTTAGTAGGATAAACATTATTAGGCCATACTTTATTAATAGGCTTCCAAACCATGGGACACTTTTTTTCAAAGTGATCCTGACTGTTACACTTTGAACACCTTAGAGCATTTCGACCTACAGACTTTACAAAAATTTTCTTGAAATGATTTTTGTAAGCCTCTCTCGATGGTCTTTTCTTAATTCTTTCTTTACTTTAGGAAAATCAATCAAGGGAATTGTTTCTGTTGTCATGCCTAGACCAGACTTATTGAAGTAAGGTCTTTGAACTGAAAGAACTTTTTCAAGCTTTTCGGATCCTATCGAAAATTTCTTTGAAATATTTGATAAGTCCGTTTTTAAGAAAACATTTTCTTTCAAAAGATTATCTTCTTTTTCTTTAAAAGCAGAAATATTCAAGTCTAAACTTTTAACTCTTTCTTCTAGAATGGTTTCCTTTTGTTTTAAAGCTGAGTTTTCCTTTTTAAGTTCGGAAATCCTTTTGAGAGAAGTCTTAAGACTGAAACACAGTTCATCAATGTATTTAGAGACTTTGACAGGAATTTTAAAATCACTTACCTCAAATTCACCGTCGAGTCGATCCGACCCGAGTGCGAGTCCGAGTGTGCCATCGAGACATATGTTGGCATATTCATTATCACTTTCTTCACATTCTGTATCACTCTAGGTCTCGGCTTTGAGAGCTTTTCGAACCTTCTCAGCTTTTCCTCTTTTCTTCTTCAGAAGAGGACAGTTGGGTCTGATGTGTCCCTTTTTCTTACATTCGAAGCAGACTACATCTTTGTTTGGTTCCTCATTATCAACAGACTTGGTTTGCTGTCTCTGGAAACTTTGTTTCTTTGAGTTGAACCTTCTACCTTTTCTATTCAGTTTTCTGAATCTTCTTATCATGAGAGCAAGTTCCTCATCATCCATATCATCTCCTAAATCTATATTATCAGAATCATCATTTGATTTTAATGCAATGAATTTCTTACCTCTTGGATCTTCGTCTTCATTAATTCGTTCCACTTCATAAGACTGAAGAGTTCCAATCAGCTCATCCTTGAGATAGAGGCATAATTCTTTGCGTCTCTCTTATTGAAGTCTTTATATGATTCCAATCTTTGGAGAGTCCACGCAGTAGCTTGTTCACTTTCATGGGATCAAAATTTTTTTGTCCTTGGTTTTCAAGACCATTGACAATATCTGTAAAACGACTAAACATGTCAGTTATAGATTCTTTTGGTTTCATTTTGAAGGTTTCATATTGACCGAGGAGAATGTTGATTCTGGTCTCCTTCACTCGATCTGTTCCTTCATAGGTGATATGTAATCTGTCCCATACTTCTTTTGCTGTAACACAATAAGATATTCTATTATATTCAGTTGGAGACAAGGCACAATATAAGGAGTAAATTGCTTTTGCATCGAGTGCTTGTCTCTTGTTTATCTCTTCCTGAGTCATTCCGCTGGTCTCAATAGTTTCTTTCCCTCATTCAGAGACTGATGCAGCAATAGGAGTGATTTCTCTTTCCACAACGTCCCATTCCAGAGGATCCTTTGATCATAGGAAGAAAGCTTTCATCTTGTTCTTCCAGATGTTGTAATCCTTTCCATCAAAGTAGGGTGGTCTGGTATTGCTTTGCCCTTCCATCAGCCCTGGTGCTAGCATACTAGCCATGGATCTTTTACTTTGAAGTAAAACACTTCAAATAAAGTAAGAACACGGGCTCTGATACCAATTGATATAGCTAGTATGAGTACCTAGAGGGGGGTGAATAGGTATATAAAAGATTTTTCTTGATAATTTCGCAATACTTAAACAGTTGAAGAATTTGATAAGTAATAATCAATATAAGACTAAGTAAAGGGAAGAGAGAATTAAACACGCGGTTTATAGTGGTTCGGCTTGATTCAAGCCTACGTCCACTCTTCTGCACTGACAGCCAATTGGCTGGATTCCACTATGAACAAAGAGATGTTACAGTGTTGATCTTCCTTGACTTCTAGGTGTAGATGATCTACCACACTCGCTCAAGGTATTACCAAGTATAGACACTCTCTGTGTATACAATTTCGCTCAGAGTAAATCGACTAATAATCACGGTACTTCAGACTCTAGAATTTCTCTATCGATCACACTCTCAAACAACTAGAATATCTTCCTTTTTATACTCCTTTATGCCATCATACCCGTTGGCACTTTCCAAAGGAATTCCTCCAATCTACCCGTTGGACGGAATCAATCAAGAAGATCATTCGAGCTATTAAAGGAACTGACGATAGCCTATCAATCTGTTCGCCCATACAATCAGGATCTTGGTTTCCAAGAATAGAACATTCCAAGAATACTTCGTCGACCATCGGATCTTCAATTGATCTAGATTTGAACAAAAGAATCCGTTATATTTATCCAACCAAAAGATTTTCTCCAGAGGATAGGATTAAATCATCAACCATATACTTCGGCTCTGGATTTCCTTCATCACTGGATCAGAAAGACTGTCAATGAGAATAGTCTTGAGTCTTGAGTCTTGAGTCTTGAATCTTGAGTCTGGTGATTAGAAAGTCTTCAGACTTTAAACTAGACGATCTGCAGATATCCAGACTAGACTGATAGAAACGTTTTGTCAGCTTCAAAATATTCTGGAAAGATTTCTCCAACATCCATAACTCACATGAAGTGGAAATAACTGATTTGGAAGGTATCCGGTTAAGTATATTGGCAGCAGTTAACAACTCATCACTCAAAAAAGTGATAGGTAAGTTAGCATGCGTCATCTTAGACCTAACCATTCTAGTAGGGTTCTGTTTATTTTCTTTGCAACACCATTTTGTTGAGGAGTATATGGAATAGACAACTATCTTTCTATTCATTTTTCATCACATAATTTTCTGAACTTATCAGATAAATATTCTCATCCTCGATCGGATCTAAATACCTTTATTTTTCTGTCTAATTGATTTTTACAGGGTTCATAAACCTTCGAAATAACTTATGCTTTAGATTTATGAGAAATCAAATAGACATATCCGACTCGAGTATAATCATCTATAAAAAAGTGATGAAATAAACAGCCCATTGCCTTCCTCTCACATTCATTAAACCACAGACGCCCAAATGGATTAAATGCAAAGAAAATTCAGCTCTTTTACCTTTTTCAAATGGTTTCCTTGTCATTTTCCCTACTAAGCAATGCTCACTTATGGACAAATCGACTTTTTCAATATTGCCTAACAAGCCTTCTTTGGCTAGTTTATTCATATGTTGTTGGCCCATATGACCAAGTCTAGCATGCCACCATATTCACATCATTATCATATAAGGTAGAAGACGTGAAACAAGGGAATAACATATTGATATCATCACAGTCAACATTTAGTATAATAAAACTATTCAGTAAGTGACCACAACCATAGTAGTTTGTATCTAAAACACAAATCTACACCTTTATTATGGAAGTTCATACCAAAACCAAGCTTAACCAACATGGAAACAGATACAAAATTTCGACGAATCTCCGAAGCATATAGAACATCAAGGTGCGTCCACCACTCATGTTCAATTGGCCAGTGCCAATTCCTTTACATCTGCTCTGGAGTTATTTCCAATATAGATCTACTTAGTTCCAGTTGGTACTCGTCGGAATTCCACGAAGGATCTTCTATCCTTCGCTACATGGTCTGTCGCTCCTGAATCTACAGTCCACAAAGGATTAGACTCAGTCAAGAATACAGAACTTGACACAAAAGTAAAGTTCTGAAAAGTACAAGGGGTGTTTACTTTCTTTGGCTCACGACAGTTGCGAGCATAGTGACCATTCTTATCACAATTGTAACACCTCACTCTTGACATTTTCTTCACTTGAGGACGTTTTCCTCTCTTATGTTGGTTAACTCTTGATTTCTTGCAATAAGGACTTGATCATTTGCATTCCCACATATTGAACGAATCAATACGCTTGCATTTAGAGCACAAAGCCCTTTCTGAGCTAGAACCAGCATAGCAAATGTCTATTTTCGGCTCAAATACCGTTAGGCAGTCCTCTACTAGCTCAAGGTGGCGCATGACATCCTTAAGATCTTCCATAACATGGTCAAGAGCTTCTAGTGCTTCTTGCTTTTCCAGCACATATTGAATCTTCTTATTCAATATTTCACAATTGTTACCGTTTATATCAGCAATTACATTCTTAGTTGCTGAACCATCATTCTGAACACATCAAACATACATACACGAATAATTAATGCCTATTATTTATGCATCCCTATTTGCATAGACCCATCATATTAATAAATAATTTCAAGTAAGGCTTCAGAATAAAAAATGTCACTATGTTTCCAATCATCCTCCAAAAATCCTAACTCAAAATTATTATTAATATAATTGTCTTATGCAAATAAATTCTATGAAGTTACAAAAACTTCTATTACTACCCACAGCTAATTACCCACAGCAACCAGCAATAGTAGAAAGCAAATAAAATCTTAACATCCAATAAAATAACAATGTTTTCACATGATACAACTAACATATCGGTTGCTACATTAACAACAATCAGGTAGTAAACATTACATAATTAATCAAAGAAATAAATAGGGAATGTCTCTTCTAATCTATTAATCAAAACATCTGAGAAAACTGAAGGCACATTTGCCAACCATGGAAAAACTTTTGGAGAGCATTCATGTCGCCACCAAGGCGCATTTACTCTACGCCATGTGGCACTCAATCTAAGGGTTGAAGTTTTGGCCAACTCAATCCTATAGTGCTCTCTTACAAAAGCTTCTACCAGCCTCCTATAACCCGGGACCACGTTGATCTCCCATAACCGATCCAACACTGCTTGCCATTCAGATGGAAGAGTGTTCATCAAAGCCGGCACCTTCTCAAAATCCGGCATAAGATAACCATTCCAGATGATTTCCTGTATCATCTGATTGACCCTGACCACATATGATACTAAATAATCATCATGCCACCGATAATTAGCTAATTCTGACATCAGGCTTTTAAGTCTTGCATTTCCCTCGTCCGTTCTCGAGATTGCAGGTATCCTTGCATAACGCATTATAGTTCTTGTAACAAATGCAGAACTAAAAATGGATCACTTATAATCTATAATAAATATAAGGGAAAATACATAATTTTCGAAAATTCATGCAACAAATGTAGCATTAAAAATGGATTACTTATAACCCAAATAGGCATGACTGAAAAAGAAACAATTTTTTTTTTCTTTTTTTTTTCGGGTCAATCAATGATCGGTCAATGGTCAACGGTCGGTCAACGGTCAAAGGGCGCGCAGGTCGGTGGACCGGTCGGACCGGTCGTGCCGGTCGGACGAACAGACCGCACGTGTCGCGCACGTGCGCCGGGCCGACGTCATGCGACGCGTCGGCCGCACGTGCCTCGCACGTGAGCGTGCTGATGTCACGCAGACATCAGCCGACACGTGCGCGGCATGTGCTAGGCTGATCGAGTCGAGTCGGTCGCCGGCGGGGACCGGTCGGCCAATCGTTGTCGGCGCTGATGTCATCAATGACGTCATCTTGACGGTTACATGCACCGTTGGGTGACGTCACGATGACGTCGCCGAGTGACGCGCACGCGTCGGTTCGTCGACCGGCGCGTGCCGTTCGTCGGCCGCCGGCACGCACGTGCTGGTTCGTCACCGGTGCGTGGGCGTACGCGCTGGCCATTGCCAGCGCTTCGGGTGCGTCGCGCCCACGCGCAGCGCCTTCTGGCCACGCGTGTGGGCGCGTGCGGCGTCGTACGGCGGCGCACGACATGTCGCCGGACTCGTCTCGACGTCGCCTTTCTCCCCATGTGTTCAGAAAACAATTTTGACTTACGAAAACTCAGAAAAATAGCCAAACAACGCTCGGGTGTCGGGATTTCTCACCCCGATCCGTACGGCCGAAAATTTTTTGCCAAAAATCAATCAAAAAACATCAAATTGATCGGGAAAACGTGAACTAGGGCTCTGATACCAATGTTGGGAATAACGGATCCCCAAAAACCGGATTCGACACTGAATCGAACCCCTAAATCAATGCGGAAGACGAAGCCCGGGAAAACACATATCACCGATCGTAAAGCACACCACGGATTCGAGCGTACCTTGTTAGCCACAGATTAAACACCGACGCCGATAAGAGGAAGAGAATTTGGCCCTTTTCGATCCTGTTCGATCCGACGACGCCTTGAAGGGAAGAAGAACGATGCAGTTTGCCTTACTGTTCTTTTTGTCTTTTTTGAGAGAGAGAGCGCGCGGGAGAGGAGAAGACGTACGTTATGTTCCAACAGGTATCTTCTCTCTCTCTCTTTCTCCTCCTTTTTATACGTCCCTCCATCCACGGGCTCTATTCCTATGGGCCGGGCCTTTTGGCCCAGCATGGGCGGACGGGCCTTAAGCCCATCACCAATTAAAACCATCATGAATAATTTATATGCTTTTGATGCTTCACTTACACCAAGAAAGACACATTTTTCAGCTTTGTCATCAAGTTTCTTCCTTTTCACATCCGAGACATGGGCATATGCGATGCATCCAAAAATTCTGAAGTGATCTACAGCCGGTCTTCTCCCACTCCAAGCCTCCTCAGGTGTCATATTCTGAACAGCAAAAGTTGGACTTCTGTTCAAAACATGAATACTCCAATTTACTACTTCTGGCCAGAATGCCTTTGGAACTCTTCCTCTTGCCAATAAACTTCTCACCATGTTGAGAATTGTTCTATTTTTCCTCTCAGATACACCATTCTGCTGTGGTGTATATTCAGCAGTAAGCTTTTTTTTAATGCCATACTCTGCACAAAAAACTTCAAATTCTTTTGAGCAATATTCACCGCCACGATCTGTTCGAAGGGTCTTAATGGTCTTTCCTGCTTCATTTTCAACACGAGTTTTGAAGCTTTTAAATGTGGAGAAAGCTTCTGATTTTTCCTGTAAAAAATAAACTCAAGTTTTTCTGGAAAAATCATCAATGAAGGTAATTAAGTATCTTTTACCTCCATTAGAAGATGGATTTATGGGACCACAAATGTCCGAATGCACCAGCTGCAAAACATCCTTTGCTCTCCATGACTTTTCTTTTGAAAATTGAGAACGATGCTGTTTGCTAACAACACATTCTTCACAGACTTGAGAAGGATCAGTAATTTGAGGAAGAACCGTCACCATGTTTTTCTGTTGGAGGGTCTTCAATGCACCAAAACTCAAGTGACCATAGTGAAAGTGCCAAAGCCATGAGGGATCTTTCTTTTCAGCCATCAAGCAAGACTGAATATTTTCAATCTTTAATGGAAACAATCTATTTGAATTCATAGGAACAACTGCAATAGCACCTCTAACGGAATCATAAATTTCACAGACACCCCTCTGAATGGTGATTACATAACCATTTTCTTGTAATTTGCCAGCACTCAATAGGTTACTTTTCAAGTCAGGAACATACAACACATTAGAGATCGTTTCCACAAAACCATTCTTGGTTCTTATCTTAATATCACATTTTCCCATCACTTTCACAGTATAATGATCTCCAAAACTCACAATGGAATAAAAATCTTCATTTAGATGAGAAAAAGAAGACTTACTTCCACTCATGTGGTTACTGCAGCTTGTATCCACATACCAAATATCTGACTCGCGCTCCTTTTTATCTTGAACAACCATCAACAACGTTTCTGCTTCATTTTCTTCAACAAAATTTGAACTCTCTGCCTTTTCTTTATTATTAGGCAGCCTAGTACACATTCAGATGCATAATGACCAAATTTATGACATCTAAAACACTCTACCTTGAATTTGTTAGGATCCCGTCCTCTGCCTTTGCCTTGAAACTGGTTTTTATTGGCTTTAAAATTCCTGCCAACATCTCTATTTCCTCGATCTCCCATTCCTCTACCTCTACCTCTAGCCCTTCCTCTGAAATTGTTGGAATGAGTATTGGTAGAAGCCTTCAACGCTTGCTCCTCTACTGTTGAACTTCTGTTCATCTTCTGTTCATAGACCAATAAGGAGCTTTGCAATTCATCAAGAGAGAGTGCATCTATGTCTTTCGACTCTTCAATTGAGCAGACAACATAATTAAACTTTGGTGTCAAGGAACGCAAAATCTTCTCCACAATGGTAACGTCGTCCATCTTCTCGCCATGGAATCGCATCTTGTTGCTGATCTCCATTGTTCTGACACAATAACTAGTGACAGATTCTCCATCCTTCATCGCTAGTGTCTCAAAATCTCTTCTCAAGGCTTGAAGCTGTGCACGCTTCACCCTAACGAGCCTTGATATTTCTTCTTCATAGAATCCCAAATATCCTTGGAGGTTTCTTTGCAAATAATAGTCTCCAAGATGGAACGATCGATAGCCTGAAAAAAATAATTGTTTGCCTTCAGGTCCTTCAACTTTCGAGCTTCTAATTCTGCTTTCTGGGGATCTGTCAAAGCCATGCCTACTGGTGGCTCTTGAATTCCAGATTCGACAACCGACCAATACTCCTTTGATCGTAAAAAAATCTCCATCAACATATTCCAATGGTCATAGTGACCATCAAAGCGTGGAATTGCTGGTTGAACAAAATTATCGGTGGCCATTGGAAATATTGCTGCTGCAATTTTCTCATGAAAGTCTTTTTTTTTTTTTTTTAAACTCTCTCACGTTTCTCTCAGGTTTTGATACCACTGTTAAATTGCTAAAGGAAGAAGAGATGAGGCTGAAAACTTCATCTTACGTACAAAGCAACCAAGTCTTTTACAAAAGACAAAACACATAACGTAAAACACACAATAATTGCCCATGTTCTCCATAAAGCACTTGCCCCACTAACACCTAAAAACTAGGATAACCAACACACATGACTCCACTAAATCTAATAACTGAAAAACCAAATCAGCAACATGTGAAAAATAAAATAACTATTTTATCAACAGTTGGTCTATCACGCTCGCTGTCTTGAATGCACCAGCAAGCGACTTTGCATGCTCTGCACAATTCTTCCATCTCCACCTGTCCGTTCAATCTGCGGCCCACGAGTGGCAAGACTTCTTCTCCTCTGGCTAGCGATTTGGCTACCTGGAGCGGTAGATAATCGCGCATATCACTGTTCAGCTCCTCGATGTTTCTCTTTCCCGATATGATCTCAAAGAGCAGCTTTCCATAGCTGAGAACGTCGACTTTCGATGTGATGGCTCCTCCCAAAATCCATTCTGGAGCGAGGCACCCTCTGGCTCCCCTCACGGTGGTAATGACGCTGCTGGCTTCCCGTCCCATGAGTTTCGCGAGGCAGAAATCAGCAGTCTGTGGTTCGAGTTCCGAATCTAACAGTATATTCTCTGGTTTGATGTCAGTGTATGATGCAATCCCGACACCTTTCATGGAGGTACTCCAATCCTTTGGCAATCCGGATGGCAGTGCCGTATCTGGTTTTCCAATCGAGGGATTTGGAGCCCTTCTGAAACAAATGAGCCGCTAGTGAACCATTTGCCAAGTACTCATTTACTTGGAACCTTTTCACTCTTCTGCACAAAAACAATTAGACGAACGACATTGACATGCTGTATTGTTCCAATGGTTCTAACTTCTGCAAGGAACTGTTCGTTACTTTGGCTTTGGTTCATGAGTTTCTTCACTGCTATGGTAGTTGAATTTGGCAGTGCTCCCCTGAAAACAGAACTAAACCCACCTTCCCCGATTTTCTCAGAGAAGTTATTTGTTGCCTTCTTCAGAACTCGATATTCAAAATGCATCAAATGATCGTCTGCTGCATAAGCAGGCCGTCTCATCTTAATAGCCACCAGCGAAATGCTAAGGACCACGAGAAAAGCTGCGGCACAACTCCAACCGCTGTTATGAAATTTGAAGTGGGTCTCCCCCGTTTCTTACTCTCCTCTGAGTCCAACGCTGCGATCCGGACATGGAAATCTCTTGAAATTGCATCATCGGCTGAATGTTCAACTACAAATTTGGCATCCGTCCCTAGCAGATAGTTGGTAGTGTAAGCATAAGCACTGCAAGAACAGTTGCTCAAGCACAAGAACCTGCATGTTTCGAGGTTTTCCACCACGAAACAGAGTTTTTGCAAGCGTGTATTAGGCATGACGAAAAATTTGTCTTTCCTGTCACCACTACATTTTGACGCATGTCTCCTCTTGCAAAGGCCCAGACGATCTTCCAGCTTCAGATCATCTAAGTATCCAAGCGGGCAATCGCAAGGCAGTGTGTCGCTCTGATTGCAGTTAGAAGAAGCACCACAAAAGGGATATATCTCACACTCAAGGGTTGGCTGTGTCCAAAGCACCCTCCATTTCTGGATATGCTTTTCCCATATTAATTGATTGAGCAGCCCCGTTGGTTCCAGGACGACCCTAGAAAGATTAGAAGGAGCAACTGAGGAACATATGAAGTAGGCGTCATTTTCATTCGAAAAAAAGGAGAAAAATACCACGTTTCTACCATTACTGAGCGCTGATGCCTGAATTCATCACCAGTCCAGTCGCCACTATTCCGGTAGGCTTCTGACCTTTTATATAGCGAATACTGAGCTCTTCCTTCCACTCTCACGAATGCAGAGAACATCCCGGGAGCTGGATCATGTAAATTTCTCCATGCCACCAAAACTGTCTTGTTGGACGTAAGTATATTGAATCCAACCTTGGCACCGGGCAACCACGTATCAGTCGGATGATCGAAAGTCTGTCAAGCAATAGGCACATCGGAAGTCTTCCTTAAAATGAAGACTGTCAAGGAGCACTCCTGAAGTCGAATTAGGCATGAGCGATGTCAAACCAGTCGACCAGATTTGATGCTTGGATGAAGCAAGTATGACTAAATTACCCTCCCAAAGGAGCGTCAGCCCTGAAGAGAATGGGTCGGACACTGGCGGTTCCTATTCGCAACCAAAACCAGAGTCTTTTGAGGTAATCCTTTGTACCAAATGCCAATGTAGTGGTTACCAGTGTTAACCGGTGAAAAGAAGCCCATCTCAGGTGTTCCTCCTTGAGAGATTAATGTCTGGTTTCCAGAGAGAGAGACTCACCCGTATCTGTGCTTATGGACAAAGAGGGGCCGAATGAAACGGAGTAAAGAAGCAGAAGATAGGAAACATTTCGGTGTTTCTGCTTATGTAACTCATCTCTTGTTACTCTTTATCTTGCAACTACGGTTTTGTTATGGAGAGTTAGCAGCTCTAAGGCCTTTGGAGAACTGGTAAAATCTTGATTAGGAGTTGCTGGTCCAACAATGTTGATACATGATATTATCACGGTTGGTCCATAAAATTAAACCCAAGGTTATCATACGATTTCATGGTAGTCTCATTCAACCATTCAACTCCCCTGTCATTATCTCTCATTTTGGGCTAATTCCAACTTGCCCTATATGATTTCATGGTCCTCTCAGTCAATCCCCTGTTATTTCTTTTTTCACTCGACATAGTAGACTTTGGTTTTCTGTCTCAGACCGACCGGAAGTCCATTTATCGGTTTCTTTCTGAACCTGCAAAATCCGATCCACTTGACACACATGCTCAATTTCTGCTCATTTGGCGAAGTAGAAGGCTTATTCTGTGTTTCCACCGTGGCATGCGCACGTCACAAGCCCAATTTAAGCAACCTCCCAATTAATTTAAACGTTAGGATTAAGGATGAGAGCTGAATTTTAAGGTGTAGGTTTTGGTGGGAAGGACGGAGGTTGTAATGGATCGGTGGAGATAGAGAGAGACTCGTTGCTCAATGCAAACGGTATCGCGAGGGATTTGCTTAACTCACACGAAATCAGAATTTTACGTTTGAATGCTCGCGGTCATACAAGGAGAGCACCATTTGACGAAAAATCTATTTATGCCGAGACCATCTGAACCTAAGAAGACAGAGAGAGATCAAGATCGCTTCACGTTTTCACACCGTGCTCAAAAAGTGCATGAAGTGGGGATTCCCGGTGAATCGAAGTGCAAAAAGTTAAGATTTTGCGAGGAAATTGGAATTAGCCGAGAAGGAAACAAAAGGTTAAACATGTTAGTCATGTGTTCGGGCAAATATGGTTGTCCAACCCCGCGCGCCCACGAGCCGGGATTCTCGGGAAGCCGACCACAAATCGGAAAAACCAAGACCGCCCGAACGGGGACCTACCGTGGCTTCAAAGTGGACAAGAAGCTGTGGCAGATTGTCGTTTTGGTTCGGAAGTGGCGGCCGACGGTGGCTCTCTCAGTTGCACTCTCTCTCTCTCTTTCACGGCCGGATCCCTCTCAGACCTCACAGATCTCACACACAGATTTCGGTTCTCGTTTGCTTTCTCTCCGATCTCTCTGGCTTGCTTACTCTCGGGGCTAGGGTCAGGCCCAGCCCCCAAAGGCTTTTTTTAATATAATTATCCGAAAATGGGGTAAAATAAGGGAAAATATACTAGAAAATAAAACTTAGTAAATGCAAATAATATTAATACTTAGGTGATGCGAAAAATCATTTTTTCTAAGGCTAGTTGATCCCTAATTTTCTATGTAATATTTAGTCAAAATTTAGGTGTCAATAGTGTCACTCTCTATGTTTAGATAATGTGAACCAACCTCCGACATGCTATGTGTAGTGTTCTATTTATAATGCAAACTTTGGTCAAACCTCAATTATATGGTTTTGCTCCTGTCAAAAGCATGATTTCTGGGTGTTTTTGATTTGCTTAAATATAGAATTAAGTTTCAAAATTATGCAATCAAATCCTGAAAATTGTCATATTAGTGTGATCGACAATTTTCATTAATTTTATCAAATTTGGGTAATGAAAATCTTGACTAAACACTTTTTCTATAAACTGAATGCTAAAATATAAAAAAGCCAAAAATATTGGCAGCTTCAAACAAGCCACTCAGAACTTCAATTCTTTGAGAGGAAAAGTCCGTTCTTCGAACTGAAGATTTAATGAATTCACACATATTCTTCTTCAATCCTTCACTGCATGCTGCTTGCCAAATTGTTGCATGTGGAATGAGTCATTTTAAATTTCATGTATTTCGACTTGACATCTTTAGATCGTTCTCAATAGCGTATCGGGATTGATGACTTGCGCAAGTTTCTCTTGTTCGAGTTGTGAAGCCGTACCCAGTTGAATCTCATCCTAAGTTTCTTCAACAAAAAGATTTTTCAAGTCGGAAATTCAAACATCACTTCTTAAAAAACACACAACTAGTACATATGGATATATACCTGCAGCATGTGCATAGGTATAAAACAAGGCCTTAGAACTGAAAAGCTTCACCATTTTACAGTACACACTGATATGTGGCTTCATTAAAATCTACGCGGTAGGATAAGAGGCCTTCATCGCGATGCCGCAGAGGCCTTCCTTCGCACTGACGTCTCTCTGCATCCTTATGTATCCTTTCTCGCCCCATTCCTCGCCCCACGAGTTCTTCACCAGCCAAAATTTGGTGCCATCATCACTTGTCCCGTATCCGACGGCGGTAACACCGTGGTCCAATTCGGTCCCACAAGCCCCGGTGAACACGCCACTTGAGTAGAATTGGAAATCGAATCCTCCGGCATCGATGGCCACAGAAACTGGCTGGTTAGCAACTGCCTTTAGCAATGCCCCCTCGCTGTTGGCAGGAACGTCTTCATAGCCCTTTATGATCACGGCACGGTTGGATTCCGATTTGACATTGCATTTGCCGTCCGTGCCCTTGTAGGGATAGTTCGTCTCGGTTGTGAGGCCGTGCTTCTCAACAAATTGGAATGCGCTATCCATCCAACCGCCTTCGCATCCCTGGTCCTGGCCACCGACGTCACAGTCGACCAACTCTTGCTCGGAAAGAGAAATCAGCTTACTCGTGGTTATTTCATTGACTCCTTCCACAGCTGCCACGGCTGAAAAAGCCCAGCAACATCCTACATTTTTGCAACGGAAACAGGACACTCAAATCAGAACAACAGACATTCTTGGAGAAGATACTATGACAACATTAGAGATTTTAACATCTTGTCTCTAAGAATCTCGAATAGATTGATGAAGGCAATTCATGAACTAGTCTCTATCAACTTACCACATTGGCCTTGGTTCTTAACCGGTGTCACAGCTCCTTTCTTTCTCCAGTCCATGCTGGAAGGCACCGTGGTGATGTTTTCGTACCTGAAAGAAGCGGCCTCGGCAGAGCACATGTGTGACTTGAATCGGTTCCTTGCCTTGAATTCTTCATTTGTGAGGTCAGCGAACTGATTGACGCCGAGCCTGTAAGGCTTGTCGTTTGCCTGATTGAACGACTCGATGCCTTGCACATTTGCCTTAAATATCTCGAAACGGCTTTGCCTTTCTTCCACATCCTTGTACACGCGCCCGTAACGGGCCATCCATTGCCCATGCATCTCGTACATGGGATCGTCTCGCTGGAGGGTGCGACCGGCGGCTTGATGAGCCCAAGCTCCCAAAAGGAAGACCAAAGGCACCAGAATGAAATATTGGTTTCTAAACGATCCCATGACTTGGCTAGCAATGTTAGGAGTGAAGGAGAAGAGCTAAGTGAATCAGTTTGGGAGCACACAGAATCCTAAGATTGCACCTCAAATTTATAGTCCCAATGTTTTGGATCGTACGACGAATCCGGACGTGGACTCATCAACTTGCCTGATAATCTATCCTGATGGGTGCATCGAATTAATCGGATGAATTAGCTTTAATTCGTCAACGTGCCAGAGAGGATGTTCCGAGATAAACTTAGCTTGTGAGATTCATGTCTGGAGGCTTACTTTGTTTCTGTGCGAGGGCTGGTAATTTGGACTATGCGCTTTTATTTCAGCGTGCTTTTATTGTCTTTCTAGGCCAATCGTATCATGTTCAGTCACTGCAATAATTTCTCACATCAAACGAAGCAAAAGATGACTTTTGAGGACGATAGACATTCATCAGCATAAACTCGGATGACTTTCCAATTATCGAATATGTGATACTGAGGTGCAATGCTTTGCGCGGCTACAATGTATTTACAAAGGTATTCACAATATAAGTTGTCCCACCCTAAAGGGGAAAATATTCTTAGTCTTTTTAAGAGCCTCTTGACAATCTCATCGAACGAAGGTGTTGAACTTCTTTTATGTGCTTAGTGATCCCACCCTAAAAGAGAAAATTTTCTTAGACTTTTTGGGAAAAGCTATTTCTCACACCATCACGCAGTTACCACACCACGGTGTTATCCTCTCTTGTCACTATTGTGGCCCGCCTCACTCTCTCTCGAATAGACAAACACACGGCGGTTTTTTTGGTTAGAAAACACATGGCTGTTTCACCATAGGTAGATTCATTTAAATTCAAAATGTTAGTAAGTTATGCAAATAAATTTGATAAATTAACCTTACCAAAAAAATTTGATAAATTAAATCAAAATTGGTATTTATAAATTATAAAAATATTAGTAATCCCATAAAATTGTTGCTAAGTTACCAATAAGTTATTTGAGAAAAAATTTGGGATTGTTTTTTTCTTACCAATAGCTTTTAAAATTAACCAAGATATATATATATATATATATATATATATATAATTTATTGATATATACTAGCACGAAAAAGATCGGTATTTGTAGGTAGGAGACAAAAGAGTTCTACGCAAACCCAATAGATAATTCGGTTGTCATGCCTCGCTAGAGGCTGCGACCTTGCACGGCCTCTAGCTTGGGTGAGCCTTGCTAGCCATGGGCAGATTGCAGCCTTGCCTAGAGGGCAGCCTCATCATCATTAGGTGAGGCTCACCCTTGCCAGTAGCCAGTGGAGGTGAGCCTCACCATTGGTTGGCAAGACACAGGGGTGAGCCTCATCATTGGCCGGCAAGACGCCAAAGGAAGGAGGAAAGAGAGAGAGAGAGAGCACCATTGGTCGGCAAGACACGGGGGGGTGAGCCTCACCATTGGCTGGCAAGATGCCAAAGGAAGGAGGAGAGAGAGAGAGAGAGAGAGAGAGAGAGAGAGAGAGAGAGAGAGAGAGAGAGAGCGAAAATGTAAAAAAGAAAGAAAATTAATAAAAAAATTTGAAAAATTAAAATATTATTAAAATATTGTTCACGTTAGCATTGACCAGACAGTTATTACCGATCGGCTAAAATTGGTCAGATGGACTGAATTGATATAATTGTATGTTTAAAACTAAATTGGCCTTCCAAAAAAGGTTTAAGACTAAATTAGAAAGATTATAATAAGTTTAGGACTGTTTTGATAATTTTCCCAATTTTGCACGAACAACAACATACACCCTAGTACAATTTGGTATGAATACTAAGCTCAGGTGCTTAGTTGAATTTGGTTTCAGAATTCTCAAATAATTAGAGATTTTCAAATAGGAAATTTTATAGTATTATTACCTTCTAATCACACATACAAGTGAAATTTAGAAGCAACCAGACGCTGTATGCAATAAACATAGAAAGCGGGAAATCTTGAGTCTTTACATCACACGAGCTCATCTCCGGTGTAGTGAATTCAGACTCATGCAGTAGGATAAGATGCCTTCATTGCTATGCCGCAGAGGCCTTCCTTAGTGGTAACATCTCTCTGCATCCTTATGTACCCTTCCTCCCCCCATTGCGCGCCCCACGAGTTCTTCACCAACCAATACTTGGTACCGTCGTCGCTGGTCTCGTACCCAACGGCGGCGACACCATGGTCCAAATTAGTCCCACAGGCTTCGGTGAACATGCCGCTGGAGTAGAATTGGAACTCAAATCCTCTGGCGTCAATGGCCACAGAAACCGGCTGGTTAGCGACAGCTTTCAACAACGCCTCCTCGCTATTGGCAGGAACGTCTTCGTATCCCTTTATGGTCACGGCACGGCGTTTTGCGTTGCACTTACCATCCGTGCCTGTGTAGGGGTAATTCATCTCAGTAGTGAGGCCGTGCTTCTCGACGAATTGGAACGCGCTATCCATCCAACCGCCTTCGCATCCTTGGTCCTGGCTGCGGACGTCGCAGTCAACCAACTCTTGCTCGGAAAGGGAAATCAACTAACCTGTGGTTATTTCATGGACTCCTTCCACCGCTGCCACGGCTGAAAAGCCCAACAACATCCTACATATGAATGGAAAATCGAGTTAAAACATGAATATTGTTGGAGCTGCCATAAGAATCATAGGCAGTTTGACTACATATTGACTCAACAAATGGTCAAATAGCATCAAAAGATTCGATTAGTTTACCACATTGGCCTTGGTTCTTAACAGGGGTCACGGCTCCTTTCTTTCTCCAATCCATGTTGGAAGGCACTGCGGTGCCATTTCCATACTTGAAAGATGCGGCCTGGGCGGAGCACATGTGTGACTTGAATCGGTTCCTCGCCTTGAATTCTTCATTCGTGAGGTCGGCAAACTGATTGACGCTTAGCTCGTTGTTGGTGTTTTTGCGGAAGCGTGAGTGTTTGTGCAAGTGTGTAGTGTGAATAAAAGTGGACTACAATGGCAAGGGAGTATAGGTAAAAAAGAAACTTTTATTATGGAAGTTGATATTGTAAGGGAAGGATTGTGTCTGGTTTTTTTGCTACAAGGAACAACAGACATCCAACTCCTATTTATAGGCATGAGCACTGCCTTCCTCCACCGACATTAGTATAAAAATCAATATAAAATTACAAGTTTGCTTTTTATCTCCTGCTTGTGCGGCTTCTTCCACATCTTCTGGTCTCTTATCAATTTTTCTACATTTTTCTATTCCCAGTAGTTTTTGTTGACTTTCCTTTGCTTTTCTTTTGTCTATTTGCTGCCCACGTGGTCTGCTACCCACGTACCAGAAAGTTCTTCATTATTTGAGAGTTTTCTTGCCTTTTTCTTGCATGCACATGTACTAGAAATTTCTCCAACGTACTAGAATCTTCAACTTTGTCTTGAACACATTGTTGCCGCCATTTTTCTTTCTTGTGTAGTCTAGCGTAGTCTAGAATTTTCTAAAAATGGATCACTTTTTTAACACTCCTCCTTGATCCATTTTTGTGATACTCCAAGCATGCTTCTCAATGTTTCGAACTTTGTTGCTAGTAGTGCTTTAGTGTAGTGCTTTAGTGAATATGTCCGCAATTTGATCTTCAGTCTTACAATACTTTAGCTCGATCTCTCCTTTGCTTTGCACTTCACGAATGAAGTGATATTTTATATCAATATGTTTCGTTCTTCCATGAAAGATTAGATTTTTTCATATTGCAATCGCGGACTTGTTGTCGCAAAATATTAGCGTTGATTCCATTTGTGGTTCTCCAATGTCTTCTAAAATTCTTCGAAACCATATTGCATGACTAGCGTTGTAGCAGCCGCAACATATTCTGCTTCTGCAGTGGATTGTGCCACTGATTTTTGTTTTTTAGATATCCATGAAAATATTCCAGAACTGAATGCATAATCAGTTGTGCTCCTCCTGTCATCAGATGATCCTGCCCAATCGCTATCAGTATAACTGATCCACTTAGTTGTTGCACTAGGTCGGTACCAAATACCATAATCAACGGTTCCTCGTAAGTATCTTAGAATTCTCTTGGTTGCTCCAAAATGAATTTGGCTTGGACTCTACATAAACCGTGATAGTAAACTTGTCACGTACATAATATCTAGCCATGTAGCAGTAAGATATAGTAAACTCCCAATTAGGCTTCTATAGAGTGAAGCGTCTGCTTTTTCAGCTCCATCATTTTTTAATAGTTTCTCATTCATCACAAGTGGTGTTGCCACTATTTTGCAATTATTCATTTTAAATTTTTCAAGGAGCTTTTCTGCATATTTCTTTTGTGAGATGAAAATTCCTTCATTTTGATTGACTTCGATACCAAGGCGATAGTTCATCAAGCCCAAGTCCGTTATTTCAAATGTCGACATCATTTCTTCTTTAAATTCTTGGATCATTGTCTCATTGTTCATGTATATATGAGATCATCTACATATAGAGAGACAATGAGAGTATCGGACTTACCTTGAGTCTTGATGTAGAGTGTCGGCTCACTCATACTCCTCCCGAATCCTTGCTTGATGAAATATTAATCGATTCTACTATACCATGCATGTGGTGCTTGTTTTAACCCATATAAGGCTTTTTTGAGTTTGAGAACTTTTTCTTCTTAGCCTTTGAGGATAAAGCCTTCTGGTTGAGCTACATAAATTTCTTCTTGAAGATATCCATTTAGGAACGCCGACTTCACATCTAGTTGATAAATCTTCCATTCTTTTTGTGCCGCTAAGGCTATAAGTGCTCGAATAGTATCAAGGCGAGCGACGGGAGCAAAAGTTTCAGTATAGTCGATACCTGGTTGTTGCAAGTATCCTTTTGCCACAAGCCTTGCTTTATGCTTCTGGATTGATCCATCCGCGTTGAGCTTCGTCTTGTAGACCCACTTGACACCAATGATCTCTGTCTTTGAGTCGATCGACAAGCTCCTAAGTTTCATCTTTCTCGATCATCTTGATCTCTTCCTCCATGGCTTTTCTCCAGACTTCATCTTTGGATGCTTGTTTGTAGTTTTCTGGTTCAAAAATAGCAAAGTTGCATGTGTCGTAAATTCTTCTAAGGGCTTTTACCCTTAGTACTGGAGACTCTGGAGTAGATTCTTCTTGTGTTACTCTTGGAGAGCTTGGTGGAGTTATGTCGTGAGTAGTGGAATCCGGTACTTCTCTTTCTTCTTGTGACGTTGACTCCTCTTAAGCAAGTGGTATGTATGGCAAGGTGATATACTTCTTCTCGATATTCTCGTCCTCCCAATTCCAAGCAGCATTCTCGTCGAACTCGATGTCTCAACTAATCATAAGCTTTTTAGTTCTTAGGTTGTAATCCGATAGCCTTTTGATTGGTCACTATAGCCAATAAATATTCCTTTTTCTGTCTTTTCATCTAGCTTACTCCTTTTTTGAGTAGGGATGTGGACATAACAAATGCATCCAAACACTTTGAGATGCTTTGCTGAAGGCTTCCGTCCACTCCATGCTTCGGTTGGAGTTTTATTTTGAACTGTTTTAGTTGGACACCTGTTTAGTAAGTATACAGCAGTATAAACTGCTTCAGCCCAGAAAGTGTTGGAAAGGCCTTTCTCCTTTAGCATGGACTTTGCCATCTCCATGACAGTTCTATTTTTTTCTTTCAGCTACTCCATTTTGTTCTAGGGCGTAGCCAACAGTTAGTTGATGATGGACTCTTTCATCTTCACAAAATTTATTGAACTCCTTTGAATTGTATTCTGTGCCTCTGTCACTTCTTAGGACTTTGATTTTTTGGCCACTTTGATTCTCGACGTGGTTTGAATTTTTTGAAGATAGAGAAAATCTCAGATCTTTCTTGAAGAAAGTATACCCATGTCATTCTTATGTAATCATCAATGAATATGATGAAATATTTATTTTGACTAGGTGTAGGTGTCCTCATCGGACCGCACACGTCCGTGTGGACAAGTTCTAATGGCTTCTTAGCTTTTTATGCACCTCCAGATGGGAATGACTGTCTCTGTTGTTTTCCAAGAAGACAGCCTTTACAAACATCTAAAATTTCTGTGATGGTTGGAAAATCTCTTACAATATTTTTCTGATGGAGAATTTTTAGTCCAGCAAAATTGAAGTGGCCAAATCTTCGATGCCATAGCCATGAATCATCAAGTTGAGCTTTCATGGCTATATCTTTGACATATTTCCATTGAATAGGAAAATTTTTATTTTTCATCTTAACATAGGCAATGATATTTTTATATTTATCATAGATAATGCAGGTATCTCTATTAAAATATAGAGAATACCCACTTTGTATCATTTGGCCCACAGTTAAGAGATTTTGTGCAAGACGAGGGACTAGATATACATTATGTATATATTTTGAGCCTTAATTCGTTTCCACGGCGATGGTGCCTCTTCCTTTGACATCTACTAATGCACCATTGCCCAACTTTACATGGGATTTCACTGACTTATCAATATCAGTGAATATAGATTCATCCCCCGTCATGTGATTGCTACACCCACTATCGATGTACCATGTTTCACTTTTATTGTCATTTGCCGCTTGGCTTGCGTAAAATGTATTCTCTTCACTTTCTTTTTTCTTTCTACATAGTTTGCTCGATTATTTGTTTTCGAGCGACAATCTTTTTCTGCGTGGCCATATCTTTTACAAAAGCGGCATTGTTTTTTATTTTTAAACCAACAATCCTTCTCCAAATGATTTGTTTTCTTGCAAATACCACAAGGTGGATAATTTTCCTTTTTTTTTTTTTAATAATTTCTCCTCCTCTTTTGTTTTTCCATGAGCTCCTTCCATCATTTTTAGTTTGATGAGACCGTATATATTTACTTTAGACTGAAAGGCACTTTCAACTGAATCTTCATCTTGTGCCATTAGTCTTTTCTCATATGCTTCTAGAGAGCCAATTAATTCACTTATTGATAGGGTCATCAAGTCTTTAATTCCTTCTATAGTTGTAACTATGGAGTTGTATTTTTTGGTAAGTGACACCAATATTTTCTCAACAACCCTTTGATCAGTTACCCCATCTCCATAGACTCTCATTTGATTAACGAGTTCCTTTAACTTTCCACAATATTATTGTACGGTCTCATAATTTTTCATTTTAGAATTCTCAAAATCTCTTCTTAGAGTTTGAAGGCGAATAGTGCGTACCTTTTTCGATCCTTGAAATTCTTCTCATAGTATATCCCAAGCCTCTTTTGCAGTCCTCGCTCCAATAATTCTTGGAAATACGGTTTCCGAGAGCACTCGTTGGATAAAATATAGCGCCCTTGCATCCTTTTGTAGTTGATCCTTCGAAACACTTGCACCTTCTGGTGGAGTCTCGCAACCTTTTTCCACGATGTGCCATAAGTCTTGGGCCATCAAGAATGTAGTCATTTTTATGCTCCAAAAGTCATAGTTGTTCCCATCAAAAATGGGGATGGGAAATGAGGATGAGGTAGAGTTGGCCATGGTTTAGTTAGTGGGTATTTGGAAAGGGTAGTTTTAGGAATGGGTAGGTAGGATAAATGCCCAATACCAACCAAAAGACGTGGCTCTGATACCACTGTTGGTGTTTTTGTAGAAGGTGAGTGTTTGTGCAAGTGTGTAGTGTGAATAAAAGTGGACTACAATGGCAAGGGAGTATAGGTAAAAAAAAAACTTTTATTATGGAAGTTGATATTACAAGGGAAGGAGTGTGTCTGGTTTTTTTGCTACAAGGAACAACAGACATCCAACTCCTATTTATAGGCATGAGCACTGCCTTCCTCCACCGACATTAGTACAAAAATCAATATAAAATTACAAGTTTGCTTTTTATCTCCTGCTTGTGCGGCTTCTTCCACATCTTCTAGTCTCTTATCAATTTTTATACATTTTTCTATTCCAAGCAGCTTTTGTTAACTTTCCTTTGCTTTTCTTTTGTCTATTTGCTGCCCACATGGTCTGCTACCCACGTACTAGAAAGTTCTTCATTATTTAAGAGTTTTCTTGCCTTTTTCTTGCATGCACATGTACTAGAAATTTCTCCAACGTACTAGAATCTTCAACTTTGTCTTGAACACATTGTTGCCGCCATTTTTCTTTCTTGTGTAGTCTAGTTGTTGCGACCTACCCTCGGGGGGAGGGAATAGGTTTAGGTGTATTGCCTAAAGGACGGACTTAAGGCCCATGATTAGGCGCGAGCTCTCCTAAGCCCATACCTCGTGTGACGTTGGGATATTCTTAAAAATTTTGCACAAAATAAGTCGCCACTAGCCTATTGGGATCGGCTAGAAACCAAGTGAGGCACGGGAGCGTGCCTCACTTCCTACACAACCAGAGAGTCTAGGATTGGGGACTTGATTACACTAATTAACTAATTAGTGCCATTTCGGTACCTAATCTTATTCATTTTAACAAAATGATTTTCCTCAGGTAGTTTGGATTGATTTCATACCTATCTACTAACATAAGAGGTGAGCATGCATGTGTGCAATCAATAAAGTAATAATTATACCTACCAAGATCATATTTGCCCTAAAATTAAACACATGCAAATTAAACACAAAACACGCAAATTAAACATACGATAAAAAAACAACATGCAAGAAAATAAAGGCTTAATTACACTAAAGCGGCAATACATAGCAATTCCTAACCAAATTCTATCATTTTTGGATTTTCGAAATTTTCAATTTAATTTAATTTAATTTTTTTAAACTTTTAATTAAATTTAAAAAAAAGTCGAAATTTTTAATGTTTTCTGAGTTTTTTGAAATTCCAGAAAATTTTTTGAATTTTTATCATTTTCGAAATTTTTTATTTTGATTTTTTTATTTTTAATATATATTTAATATTTAATATTATTATACTTCAATAAAATGGGTTCGGACCGGGTAAACCCAATCCGGCCCACAGGCCCAACCCAAACCCGGATCCAACACCTTTGGGTAAAAAAAAAAAAACATTTTTTTTCATTTTTCTTTTACAGCCCTTTTTTTAAAGATTTTTTTTGTTATTATTTTTTTTTATTTTTTCCTCACTACATCCTTTCCCCTGCACGTTCTGCCCGGCTGTCCTTCCCGAGGCCAGCTTTTGCCGTTTTAGTTTTTTCTTTTTTATTTATTTTGCTTCTCTTTTTTTTTCTGATTTTTCTTGGTTTTTCTTTTCCCTTTTTGTTAATTTCTTTTAATTCTTTTCTCTTTTTTGTTCTTTTCTATTTTATCTTTTTCTGCTGCACTCCTTTCTCTGCATTCCTCCTTCCCGAAGCAAATTTTTGCTTTCTTTTTCCATATTTTGTTTTACTTTTTTACTTTTTCTATATTTTACCTTTTCTTTTGTTTTTTTTTTCTTTCATTTTTTTCTCCCCTTTGGTCTTCTTCTCCTTCGTGCTTGCCCACTGCACGTCCGAAGCTTCCCTTCCCAAAACATGGCCTCATCGAGACTCAGCCAAACAACAACGCAGCCCGGAACAACTGGTGACACTTCCACCACCGAACTTCCGCCGGCCACTAGTTGGCCGGAGATCATCACCATCATCGGCCGTGCATACCCTCCTCGGCCAAACATCGAACAAGCAACAACGACGTAGCGAACAACCACATGACCGACGCCCAAGGTCACCCATCACCACCGGAACATCACAATAGAGCGTGACACGCTCGGATAACTCGATTTCAGTCAAAGACAAAGCCATGGAGACTGGATCTCGTTGTGGCATTCTATCAAATAGGTGGAGGGCGCTCCTGAATCATGCGTTTCTATCTCAACTGGGACCCGAACTCAAACCGAGACTCTCACCAACAAATAATAAGACATACAGCAACCAAAGAGGGAGTGGACAGGGCCGGAGTTCACGCAAACCATTTGAACGCAAACTCCGGCCCGGGATGCACAGAACCGGGTGAAAACAGGGCGCAAAGAGGACGTACCGGATCCAATTTGCCGAGGGATACTCAAGCGGGGCTCGTGTGCAGCTGAGGCAACGGCTGAGGCGACAGCTGAAGCTCCCTTCCTCTCCCTTAGTCACTTCCTCGCTCGGACTCCTCCCTCCTCTCTCTCTCTCTCTCTCTCTCTCTGTGCTTTGTCTCGGCTTCGTCTTCGGCCTCTCGCCCGTCCCAGTTCAGACGGCGGGCAACAGGCTTGATGGCTCGGGCCTCCGGCAACGGCTAGCTGCTCCCTCGAGCTTCCCTCCTCCCTCCGGTTCCTCTCCTCTGTTTCTCTCTATGTTTCGTCTCCTTTTTCCCCTCTTTTCTGCTGTGTTTTTTCGACTTTTATGCTTATCTGCTCCTTTCTTTGCAGGTACCCCGAGCCCTTCAAGGTCAACGATCGGTGTGCCCGGCTCTTGCCTCGCCAGCCTGTCGATCGGTCTGCTTCCCCGACCCGCACAGATCACGCCGAAAGCCTGCCACCCTGATCCTCTGCTGCCTGCACTCGCTGCTGCAGCTTCTATGCCTCTGCAAGTCTGCGCAAAGACCACCAGGGGAGGAAGACATTCGGGCGCGGGCCGGGCCAAGGGAGAAAGGAAGATGGGCCAACTCACGCCTGGGCCCTCGCAAGGGGGAAAAAGGAAAAAGAGGCGGGCGGCGGGCCGGGCCTCTAGGTTTTTTTTTTTGGTTCTTTTCTTTTCTTTTCTCTTATTTTTTTGTTGTTTTGTTGTTTTTTTTTTGTTTCTTTTTCTTTTTTTAGTGACTAATTCATAATCTCGTATGCGATTGAGTCATAAATACAATAGTAAAATTTAGGTGTCAACACTAGTGTAGTCTAGAATTTTCTAAAAATTGATCACTTTTTTAACATTCGTAAGGCTTGCTACTTCTCCGATTAAACGACTCAATCGATTGCATGTTTGCCTTGAATATCTGGAAATGGCTTTGCCTCTCGTCCATGTCCTTGTATACACGCTCGTAACGGGCCATCCATTGCTCGTGCATCTGGTATATGGGATCGTCTTGCTGGAGGGCACGACCTGCAGCTTGGCAAGCCCAAGCTTCCAAAAGGAAGATCAGAGTCACTAGGATGCAGCATCGGTTTCTCAACGATGCCATGGCTTCCCAAGGAATGTCGGGAGTAAGAGATGGAGAAGAGCTAAGGGAGAAAAGTTTGTGAGCACACAGAGTCCTAGATTCGCACCTCAGATTTATAGTCCTCATGTCTTGGACACGTACGAAGAATTCAAGCGGTGGAATCATCAACTTGACTGATAATCTGTCCTGATGGGCACGTCAGATTAGATTTGAATTCGTTTCCATTTGCGTGTCGGAGGGAATGTTCTGCGATGGACTCGGCTCGTGAGATTCATGTCACGGAAAGCTCCAAGTTTCTGTTCGTGGGCTGACATATAGGACTATCTGCTTCGGTCGTAACGTGTTCTTATCGCTCGTTCTTGGCCAAACTCGCAGCATGACGTCAAATCTGATCTGTACAAAGCTACAGACAATGACCTTTCGCGCTGGAGTTGCATGGGGGTGCATGTGAGTATTTAAAACGGCGGAATGGAGGATTAGGCTGCTTGAGTGTCTTGCTTCTCCACCTCTACTTAGTCCCAAAAAAATATAATGAAATTATTTCTAATTTACTGTCGAGGTAAAAAAATTGTGGAATTTCCACATGTGCCCATATATAGCCCTTTGTGCGTCTATAGTCTATTTGTAGGTTGAAAGGATTTTTGCGGCATACAAAGTTAAAGGGATAATTACCGGAAGAGTCGTAGATTTATTGTATGGATGTCATTTCAATCTTAAACTTTTTAATTTGACTAATTTAGCTTAAAACTTTTCGATGATTGGCCAATATAATTATTTTAAACAATTTTAGTTGAAAATTGCTGACAAGAACGTCGATTGTCTTACATTAGTGGCACAGTTGGCATTTATGTTAACGATTTCTGATCAAAATTAACCGGATAGACTCAATTGATAAAATATGAAAATGTTCAAGACTGAATTAGCAAAATTAAAAGTTTTAGAATTGAATTAGTAAAAGTGAATTCAAGAGTTTGATTTCCCACATTCTTAGGTATTGGCAATGATGACGTTTAGTTTCAGGTGTGGGGTTCGACTCTCATGCTATGCAAATAGGAAGGATAAAGTCTGAGAGTAAGTTCAGAGTTAGAGTAGTATAGACAAAAGAAAATCATAACATCCCAAACTTATACTCAAAAGAGGGATGGCCAAACTGATCTCTAAATCTGGAAAAACTGTCGATAAGTACCATCCGCGACAAGTGATTTCACGGAGGTCGCTCTTCGCTCGCTGCCGCGAGCAGACAACCCAGCCACGACCTGAAATGGATGGCTTGCCGATTGTCCTCGAAATAAAACATCCGCGATGGCTTAATCTGTAGCTAGAAAAGATGATTCAGGACGGGAAGCTAATAGTCCCTAATGCTGCTCTTTTCCGATTTCAACGACTCCTTTTAGCCGTTCTATAGAGCGTGAGGTGCTGCTAATTATGTCAATTATTCATCTTGAATTCAAACTGAATGAAAAGAAGTTACATATGTATAGATAAAAAGAAAACTTTGATCACAATTGAAAGAGAACCGAATTCTACATAGTTTGAAGATAGAGAGAGAGAGAGAGAGAGAGAGAGAGAGAGAGAGAGGTTAAATTGTGGGAAGAAGATCTCGGATTTAATGACGGTGAACTTGTTCTGTGTTTGAGTATTGCGTGAAGGGGATCTCATGAAATTGATAAGTGGAAGTTTAATCACAAGTGAGAGTCTCTAAATCGAGAGCTTGCTTAAATAAATTATAGATGGGTGAAATGCTTAGACACCTCGTGCTATCAAAATGAAAAGGGCGTTAAGCATATACTTAGTGATGCCGAGTTCAATTTAGTTCCACATTTCTTGAACAAGTAGAGATAAAAAATAAGAAATTTCGATATCACATTCTAATCACACAATATTTACATGAACTCAAGTTACTTCCCGAGATGAAACCAATGCAGTAAACACACAAGGTAGAAAATCCGTACGTCATGTAGAGACTTCATTCATACTTATGCAGTAAGGTAAGAGGCCTTCCTTAGCGCTGACGTCTCTCCATCCTTATGTATCCTTCCTCGCCCCGCGAGTTCTTCACCAGCCAAAATTTGGTGCCGTCATCGCTAGTCCCGTATCCGTCCACGGTAACTCCATGGTCCAAGTCAGTCCCGCAAGCTCCGGTGAACATGCTGCTGGAGTAGAATTGGAACTCGAATCCTCCAGCATCGATGGCCATGGAAACCGGCTGATTGGCGACTGCCTTTAGCAATGCGTCCTCGCTGTTGGCGGGAACGTCTTCACAGCCCTTTATGATCACAACGCGGTTCGATTCGGATTTGACATTGCATTTGACGTCCGTGCCCACGTAGGGATAGTTTGTCTTGGTTGTGAGGCCGTGTTTCTCGACGAACTGGAGCGCGCTATCCATCCAGCCACCTTCACATCCTTGGTCCTGGCCACCGTCGTCGCAGTCAACCAACTTTTGCTCGGAGAGAGAAATCAACATACCTGTGGTTATTTCATTGATTCCTTCCACAGTCGCCACGGCTGAAAAAGCCCAACAGCATCCTACAATTTTTGCAATGGAAACAGGACAATCAAATCAGAACGACAACATTCTTGGAGAAGAAACTATAAGAACATTAGGAGTTTTAACAACATATTGCGTCAAAGAATGTCGAATGAATGAATTTGCGAAGGCAAATAATGCTCATTCATGTACTAAATTCCATCAACTTACCACATTGGCCTTGCTTTCTCCAATCCATGCTAGAAGGCGCTGCGTGACGTTTCCGTACTTGAAAGATGCGACCTTGGTGGAGCACACGTGCTACTTGAATCAGTTCCTCGCTTTGAATTCATTTGTGAGGTCGGCAAACCGATTGACGCTGAGCTTGTAAGGTTTGCCACTTCCTCGATTGAACGGCTCAATGTGTCGGACGTTCACCTTGAATATCTCGAAGCGGCTTTGCCTCTCGTCCATGTCCTTGTACACTCGCCCATAACGCGTCATCCACTGCTCCTGCACCTCGTACATGGGATCGTCTCGCTGGAGGGTGTGAATTTATGAAATCAAGAATACAAAGGATGAAGATGAAGAATGATGACAGAGGATCTGTGAAGAAGTATTCGATTCTTATTTCATTGTATCTTCATTCATTGAACAAAAAATGATCAAAGAAAATACCGCAGAAACTTTCTGAATCATCTTATTTATTCTCAGCACTCAACCGATCACATTCCCTCTCTATATACGGATAGAAAACCAGAAGACTAACTACTAAAAACAAACTAACTCCTACTAACAAACTTTACAGCTGAATATAACAGAATAGCAATCCTGAGACTTGGCAATCCGTGTCTTTGACATTTGCATGATCTCCACCGTTGATAAAACTCGTTATCCATGAGTTATCCATGTCCTCAGCTCATTTACTTCTCGATTGCCTTCTGGTGATCCATATTGCCTTCTGGTGATCGATATCTATCATAGTCGAGGACCTCTTGTGGCTGACTTCTTGATATAGCAGAATATGGTCTTGATCTTGATTCTCTAACATTCCCCCTCAAATTGGGAAGAGTAAAAGATTCCATTCCCAATTTGGTTCGGAGAGTAAGATGAGACAAGCGGGATAGTGACTTAGTAAATATATCAGCTAATTGAAGATGAGTAGAAATAAACTGAACACGAATAGATCCAGAAGAGACTTTCTCACGGACGAAGTGAAAGTCAACTTCAATGTGCTTGGTTCGAGCATGTAATATTGGATTAGCTGTGAGAGAAATTGCTGATCTGTTGTCACAATATATAGTGGTAGGTGACTGAAGGGAAATCCCTATATCTTGTAGCACAAACGTGATCTAGGTGAGTTCAGTAGTGGTCGAAGCAAGTGCACGATACTCTGCTTCAGTTGAGGATCTGGAAACAGTAGGTTGTTTCTTGGCAGACCAAGATAGTAGATTGGATCCAAGAAACGTGCAAAACCCTGTTGTTGAACGTCGTGTTGTTGGACAACCAGCCCAATCCGCATCAGAGAAACCATAGAGATGTACTGAACTTTGAGAATGGAGATAGATTCCAAGATGTATAGTACCTTTGACATATCGAAGTACTCTTTTTAATTGATGAAAATCTCCTACAGTAAGCTGTTGCATTTTTTGACAAAGAATATTAGTAGCAAATGCCAGGTCTGGTCGAGTAATGGTTAAGTATTGAAGAGCACCAACCAAGCTTCTGTACTCCATAGGATCTGTAAGTAGATTTGCAGTGTCAGCCATGGAAATTGATCGAAGAGGCGGGGGCGTTGAGATTGGTTTACAATCGGCCATATAAGCTCGTTTCAGCAAGTCAGTAGCATATTTTGTTTGACACAGAAAGAGATTATGTGAAGTTCGTTTGGCCTCAATGCCCAAAAAATAGTGAATATACCCAAGGTCCTTCATATGAAATTAAAGACTAAGTTTCTGAATAAGGGTAGTTAAGAGATGTGGTGAACTGCCAGTCAAGATGATATCATCAACATATAGGAGCAATAGGACTGTATGTGAGTTTGTATGAAGAACAAATAATGATGGATCGGCTGTGCTGCAGAAGAAACCATTTTCGAGTAAAAATTTGCTGAATTTATCAAACCAAGCTCTTGGTGCTTGTCGAAGACCATATAGAGACTTGTGAAGTAAACAGACATGGCTTGGCTATTGAGAATTGATAAAGCTAGGTGGCTGTTCCATGTATACAGTCTCATTCAAATCTCCATGAAGAAAAGCATTCTTAACATCAAGCTGGTGTATTGGCCAGTGCCTTATCATAGCTAGAGATAGCACTATTCGAATTGTTGTGTGTTTCATAACTGGACTGAAAGTCTTAGTGAAGTCAAGTCCTTCTTCTTAGTGAAAGCCTTTGGCGACTAGACGAGCTTTGAGTCTGTCAAGGCCTCCATCTGGTGTGAGTTTGGTCTTATATACCCACCTGCAGCCTATTACATTCATCTGGTCAGTTCTAGGGATCAATGTCCATGTTTGATTTTCAGCAAGAGCATCCATTTCTTCTTTCATAGCCCTATACCAGGCTTCATTGGCTAAGGCTGACTTGATAGACCGTGGTTCCATAGGAACTGGATAGTCAGCTGAATAAGCATACTTTGGATTTGGTTTTCGAATCCTAGACTTTAGTCGAGTCTGCATATGATGATTATTACCAGTACCTTGAGAGGAAGACAGAATCGAATTGGAATTGGAGTGCCCTTCATTAGAACTACTTTCAGCTAGTAGATCATTGTGTGAAGATAAAGAGCTGGTAGTATATTGTCCCTGAGAGGTAGATTGATCTTGAGGCATAGCATCTATTGATGCCATGACAGATTGTTCTTCTGTCATTGTCTCATTCTGCATATTCCTCGAGGAAATGGTCTGAGATTGTTGTCTGTGACATGGATGATAATTATAGCAATCATGGAGATCAAGATGGATCTGGTTTGTGGCTGACTGATGAAAGGATCTAGTAGCTAGTGACTTGGTTCTTGATGGTTCGAGGAAATGTATTCCTTCAATCCATTGTTTGTATACGTTCGTATAATGTCCATATTCATTGACCAGCTTATTTGTAAAAGGATAAGAATGCTCATCAAAGACAACATGCCTACTGATGTATACACGATTATTAGTTGGGACCAAACATCGATACCCTTTGTGCTGATTGCTATAACCCAAGAAGATACAGGGGAGAGATCGAGGATCAAGTTTATGACTTGTATATGGTCTCAGGCAAGGATAGCATGCACAACCAAATACTCTTAAATGATCATACCTTGGCTGTCTATTATGAAGTTTGTTATAAGGTGTGTCCATCTGCAGCTTTGGTGTGGGAAGAATGCTTATGATGTAATTAGCTGTCACAAATGCATCCACCCAAAATTTTAGTGGAACTTTTGAGTGATAGAGCATAGCTAATCCCAGTTCAGCGATGTGTCGATGCTTCCTTTTGGAGACCCCATTCTGTTCTGGTGTGTGAGGACATGATATGAGCTGTCTTATTCCATGGTGTCTCAGAAATTTTTGGAATCTATTGCTTACGAACTCTCCTCCTCCGTCACTTTGGAAGATTTTAATCCGATGATTATACTGTCGTTCAACTAACTTCTGGAATTGAACAAATATGTCATAAAACTCAGATTTCAACTTGATGGGATATAGCCAGCAATATCGAGAGAAATTGTCAACAAAAATCACATAATATCTAAACTTTTGAAAGGAACAGACTGGTGATGGTCCCCATATGTCACAATGAATTCTTTCTAATGGAAAAATTGATGTAGAATCCGAAAAAGGGAACGATAGAGCTGTACTTTTAGCTATTTGACAGCTGCTGCAAACAACCTGAGATGATGAAACAAATTGTATAAGCTTCTGTTTTTGCAGATGCTTAACTACTTGAGCATTTGTATGAGCCAAACGCTGGTGCCATATGTCTTCATCGACTGTCTTTTGCCGCTGAGTAAAGAAGGCTTCTGTGGTCTGTGGATTAGCTTGATAAAGCCCTCTAATTTTCCTTCCGAGCTTCACCATTGTGTTGGTATTATTGCCCTTTACATAAACACCAGTTTTGTCAAAGATAAAGGAACAAGGGAAGTCATCTGTGAGTTTAGATATTGAAAGGAGATTCTTCTTTATCTTTGGGACGATTAGAACATCGTTAAGAGGTAATGTATTGTTCTTTGTTTTGAGCCAGGTGTTGCCAATGTGAGTTACAGGTAAACATGATCCATTGCCTATCATAACAGTATCATGTCCTTGATATTTAGAAAGGGTATGGAGCATACCAGGATTGGCACTGATGTGAGCTGTAGCTCCAGAGTCAGGATACCACTCACTTCCTATTGAGTCTTCAATATGCATTGCTGTCAATGCTGCTGGAATATCTTCTGCTTGATAGGAATTGTCAAACCGATACCAACAGCGAAGAGCATCATGTCCAGACTTTTTACATATTTGACATTCTAGTCGAATGCTACTTGTTTCTTTTTCATCCTGCAAGTTCTTACTTGAGTTTGCAGATGGATAAGTCTTGACATTTTGATACCTTTGTGAGTAAGTGGTAGAGGGTCTAAACCCTTGGTTTGTTGTAGAGATAACATTTCTCTGTCTAGGGTGTTGATTTCCTTGCCCTGGACTGGAGATATCTGTTATGTAATTCTGATATCTTTCAAAACCACGACCCCTATTGTTACCAGTTCTGCCAAGACCATAGCTTCGACCACCTCTGTAACCTCCTCTTTGAGATATAAATCCAGAGGCTTGAGAAAAGTAGTCTTCATTTGTGATATCTTTACACTGTACCTGAAACTGTCTTTGTCCAAAATATGCCAAATTCGGGTTGAACTGACTCCTGGAAAGGTTCTTGAGTCTTGATTCAAACCTTTCTAATTGAGCAATAACCTCATCATACTCTGGCTGAGGCTTCAAATAATATATGGTAGTCTGAAAGTTTTCATACTCAGGACCTAAACCTTCCAACACACCAAACATTTTGGTTATATCATCCACAGGTTTGCCTATTGCATTCAACTGATCACATATGGATTTATATTCCCTGAGATAATTAGCAAGGGTTTGTTCATGCTTTTGACATGTTTGCAGTTTCCCCCTTAATTCAAACTCTCTAGGAATTGACTTCTGTGTAAACCTTTTCAGAAGGGTTTGCCATACTTCGGATGATGTTTCTAATCCAATTATCAAGCTCAAAATATTTTAGTAACGGCTCCAGAGATCCATGATGAAATCAACTGATCTGTTCTAGTCCAGTCAGTGTAATCTGGATTAATAAGATCAGTTTCACAACCTTCATCCTCTGTTTGCAGCATTTGAGAGGGTGAAGGAATATCTCCATTAACAAAACCAAACAGATCTTGGCTTTTCAAAAACCTTTGGATTTGAGCTTGCCACAATAGGAAGTTGTCCTCAGCAAGTTTGATTGTGACGAAGTTTGTGATATTCACATGTATCGGAAAAGGATATTTTGGAGTTCTAATTGCCATTATTATGATCCTTTGACTTGAAGAAGATGATAACAGTAATGCTATGAGCCCTGAGCCCTTACGAGTTTACCTTGATCCAGAGAGCTTCATTGTTCGTTCACCTCTTCTGACTTGATGTACGAATTGATTACTGGACGGATTTCATTCTGATGCACGTCGATCTTCCTGCTCTGATACCATGTGAATTTATGAAATCGAGAATACAGAGGATGAAGATGAAGAATGATGACAGAGGATCTGTGAAGAAGTATTCGATTCTTATTTCATTGTATCTTCATTCATTGAACAAAAAGAGATCAAAGAAAATACAGCAGAAACCTTCTGAATCATCTTGTTTTTTCTTAGCACTCAATTGATCACATTCACTCTCTATATACGGATAGAAAACCAGAAGACTAACTACTAAAAACCAACTAACTAACTCCAACTAACAAACTTTACAGCTGAATATAACAGAATAGCAATCCTGAGACTTGGCAATCCGTGTCTTTCACATTTGCATGATCTCCACCGTTGATAAAACTCGTTATTAATGAGTTATCCATGTCCTCAGCTCATTTACTTCTCGATTGCCTTCTGGTGATCCATATCTATCATAGTCGAGGACCTCCTGTGGCTGACTTCTTGATATAGCAGAATATGGTCTTGATCTTGATTCTCTAACAGAGGGTCCAACCCACGGCTTGGCAAGCCCAAGCTCCCAAAAGGAAGATCAATGTCAGTAGAAGGCAATATTGGTTTCTGAAGGATCCCATGACTTCACCAGCAGATGCAAATGTTTATAGAGCAATGAAAAGTTAAAAGTGATCAATGGACGAGTGCGCACACAGACTTCTGAGATTAGCCCTCAAATTATAGTCCTGAAGTTTCGGAGCGCGCGATGAACTTGGTTGTGGATTCTTCGACTTGCTGGATAATCCAAGCTGCTCATAAAAAATTCGATGAATCCTTTCCAGATTAATAGAAGCAGTAATCATCCACGTGCTGGAGAGAGTGATTTGAGATGGACCGGCTCATGAGATTCATTGAAGTTCCTCTCTTTCTGTTTCGCTGGACTTATAAATTGGACTTTGTGCTTTGGTTGCAGCATGATAGAGCAAAATATTCGGTTAGATGTGCCCAGCTTGCTTGTTCTAAATGCTTGAAAAAGATGTTAGACTTTGATTTAATTTTGATAAACTATAGATTATCCTCCTTGTCCTTCATTGAGATTTGAAGACTTTTATTTCGTCAACTGAAATTTAGGAATTTTATCCAAAAAGTCCTAATCTTATTGTATAGATGCTGATTCATTCCTAAATCTTTAATTTGACTAATTTAATTTTAAATTTTTGTGATTTGCCAAAGTAATCATTCCAGCCAATTTTGACTACAATCATTAATGGGAAGACGGGCAACAATGACGTGGACACTTTTTTCAAATTATCTGACCATAGGTAGGGGCCAAGTCTTATTGCAATTAATGAGGGTTGACCTCGTAGGCCCTCGCCCGAGGCTGATCGTTAATGACTAGCGAAGGAATAAGAAAAGTAAAGGAAAACAAGAAAGATAAGTAAAAGAAAAATTTAAAAAAATATAAAAAAAATTTAGAAATATAAAAAAAAAGTTGTAATAATTGTCTATGTTAGCATTGGCCATTTCACGTACGACAACCGGTATCCAGTTCAACAGTTGTTAGCCAAAATTGGCTCCAAGGCCTACATTAACAAATCATTGTAAGGTTTATGATTAAGTTGATCAAATTAAAATGGTTAGAATTGAATTATCATCTATACAATATGTTTATGACTTTTTGGGTAATCATTTCGTGAAATTCAGATGCAAGTAAATCTTAAATGAATTTGTTGATTTTTTTTTTTTTACACAGTCTGTCGAAAATTATGATTTTCACAATTTGTGGAGAAGAAAAGAATATCTACATTACTGGCAAAGTACTGAGCTTGTTTATTTCCTCTAAAAGCTCCGAGTTCGATGTCAGACTAATCTCGCAATAGAATAAGACCCGTGAGTAACATACTGATGGATTTATGAGATGGGCTTAAGGTCCATCCGCTCAAGTTGGGCCCAAAAAGGCCCGGCCCACGGGAATAGGGCCCGTGGATGGGGAAAGGTATAAAAGGGAGGAGAAAGAGAGAGAACACACCTCTTGGAAAATCAGAACGTACGTACGTTCCTCTCCCTCTCTCCCTCCAAGAAAAAGAAAAGAAAAACGCTCTCTTTTCTTCCAAACGCTCAAGGCGACGCCGTTTCCCTTTCAAGGCAAATTGACATCATCAGATCAGAATTTCTTCCTCTTCTTCAGTGTTTGGTGTTTAATCTGTGGCTAATAAGGTACGCTCGAATCCATGGTGTGCTTTACGATCGGTGATGCGTGTTTTCCCAGGCTTCGTCTTCCGCATTGATTTAGGGGTTCGATTCGATGTCGAATCCGATTTTCGGGGATCCGTTATTCCCAACATTGGTATCAGAGCCAGGTTCACGTTTTTCCCGATCAATTCGATGTTTTTGATTGATTTTTCGCGAAATTACTTCGGCCGTACGGAACCGGGCGAAAATCCCGACACCGAGCGCTTTTCGGCCTTTTTCTGAGTTTTCGTAAGTCGAAATCAAATTCTGAAGGCATTGGGAGAAGCGCGACGTCGAGACGAGTCCGGCGATGTGTCTACCGCCACCGGGCGTCGCCGCACGTGCCAACACGCGCGGCCGGAAGGCGCTGCGCATGGGCGCGACGCACCGGAAACGCGGGCTTCGCTAGCGTGTGCGCCACACGCGCCGGTGGCGAACCGACACGTGCGCGCCGGCGGCGGCGGACCGGCACACGCCGGTCCACGGACCGACGCGTGCGACGTCATGTGATGACGTCACCGTGACGTCATCCAACGGTCGGCAGAACCGTACGGATGATGTCACCGATGACGTCATCACCAACGACGTGGGCCGATGGATGGTCGGCGACCCGACCCGACCGGGCGACCCGACCCGACCCGACGTTAGGCACGCGCTCAAGACGCGTCCGGATGACGTCTGCGTGACGTCATCCCCGCATGCGCAAGGCACGTGCGGTCGGTCCGCACGGACGGTCCGACCGGCACGGCCGGTCCGACCAGCCCGACCCTTGTGCCCATTGACCCGACCCGTTGACCGTTGACCCGTTGACCGATGACCGTTGACTGACGACCGTTGACCGACCGTTGACCGTTGACTTTGACCGTTGACCATTGACCCAAAAAAAAAAAAAAAAAAAAAAAAAAAAAAAGGAATTTGTTTTCTTTTTCAGTCATGCCTATGTGGGTTATAAGTAATCCATTTTTAATTCTGCATTTGTTGCATGAATTTTGTAAAATTATGTATTTTCTCTTATATTAATTATGGATTATAAGTGATCCATTTTTAATTTCGCATTTGTTGCGGGAACTATGATGCATTATGTAAGGATACCGAAATGCCGAGAACGGACGAGGGAAATGCAAGACTTAAGAGGCTGATGACGAGTTAACTTATTATCGGTGGCATGACGGTGATTTAGTATCACATGTGGTCGGGGTCAATCAGATGATATAGGAAATCATCGGAATGGTTATCTTATCGGACTTTGAGAAGGTAGAGGCTTTGATGAACACTCTTCCACCCGAATGGCAAGCAGTGTTGGATCGGCTATGGGAGGTCAACGTGGTCTCAGGTTATAGGAGGCTGGTGGAAGCTTTTGTAAGAGAGCACTATAGGATTGAGTTGGCCAAAACTTCAACCCTTAAATTGAGCGCCACATAGCGCCGAGTGAATGCGCCTTGGAGGCGACATGAAAGCTCTCCAAAAGTTTTTCCATGATTGGCAAATGTGCCTTCAGGTTTCTCAGATATTTTGACTGATAGATTAGAAGGGACATTCCCTATTTATTTCTTTGATTAATTATGTAATGACTACTACCTACTTGTGTTAATTGAAAGCATTATTGTTTTTAATTGTATGCCAATTATCTGTTGCTTTTGTTATTGCTGGTTGTCTTGTGGGTAATTAGTGTGGGTAGTAATAGAAGTTTTTGTAACTTCATAGAATTTATTTGCATAAGATAATTATATTAATAATAATTTTAAGTTAGGATTTTTGGAGGATGATTGGAAACATAGTGACCTTTTGATTCGAAGCCTTACTTGAAATTATTTATTAATATGATGGGTCTATGCAAATAGGGATGCATAAATGATAGGCATTAATTATTCGTGTATGTATGTCTGATGTGTTCAGAACGATGGTTTAGCAACTAAGAATGTAATTGCTGATATGAACGGCAATAATTGTGAAATATTGAATATGAAGATTCAATATGTGCTGGAAAAGCAAGAAGCACTAAAAGCTTTTGACCACATTATGGAAGATATTAAGGGTGTCGTGCACCACCTTGAGCTAGTAGAGGACCGCTTAACGGTATTTGAGCCAAAAATAGACATTTGCTATGCTGGTTCTAGCTCAGAAAAGGCTTTGTGCTCTAAGCGCAAGCGTATTGATTCATTCAATATGTGGGAATGCAAAGGATCAAGTCCTTATTGCAAGAAATCAAGAGTTAACCAACACAAGAGAGGAAAACGTCCTCAAGTGTAGAAAATGTCAAGAGTGATGTGTTACAATTGTGACAAGAGAAGTCACTATGCTCGCGATTGTCGTGAGCTAAAGAAGGACTGCACCTCTTGTACATTTGAGAACTTTGCTTATGTGTCAAGTTCTGCATTATAGGCTGAATCCAATCCTTTGTGGAATGTAGATTCATGAGCGACATACCATGTAGCAAAGGATAGAGGATCCTTTGTGGAATTCCGACGAGTCCCAACTGGAACTGAGTGGATCCATATCGGAAACAACTCTAGAGCTGATGTAAAGGAATTGGCACCGACTAATAGAACATGAGTGGTTACGCACCTTGATGTTTTATATGCTCAAGAGATTCGTCGAAATTTTAAGTGTCTGTCTTAGTGTTGGTTAAGCTTGGTTTAGTGTAAACTTCCATAATAGAGATGTAGATTTGTATTTGGATACAAACTACTATGGTTGTGGTCATACATAATGCCGACGTCTGCTGTCCCCTTTAGGTATCTGAGAATCCATTTCACGGCTTCCCAATGAGTCTTACCTGGGTGCTTCATGTAACGGCTGACAACACTTACAGCCTGTGAAATGTCAGGTCTAGTAGATACCATGGCATACATAATACTACCCACTGCACTAGAATAAGGAACACGGGACATATGTTCCTCCTTTTATCGGTGCCTGGAAGAAAACAATTCAAAATTGTACTCCAGAGTTGTCAGAACGGTGCCGATCTTCAAAGCATGTGCCTTCATGCAATTAATGAGGGCATGTGAGCGGATGACCAGCATGCACAGACACACGTAGAACTTCTGATCAACACTTGTGGCTTCAGAAGACTATCTTGTAGGTGCTGAACTCTCTCCCTCTCTTTGTTCAACTTTTGTGGGCTTCTTTTGTTTCTTTATTGATAAAGAAAGAGGGATGACAGAATAAAGAAAGAGAGAGAGTGCAAGGCTTGAGCTCAGAGAACGAAAAAGAATAGAGCTCGGTAGAGAGAGCGAAAGGAAAAGAGCTCGAGAGACCAAGAGCGAGAGACGTGAGCTTCGAGAGGTTTGTGCGGAAGTCAAGTCCAGTGAGTGAGTTGAGTTGTTAAACACCGTGGGTATCGGGTATAAAGTAGGGTTGGGAAACACTTGAGTACATGTGTAATTGTAATCTTATAATTCTCCGATTTATAGTGGATTGATTTGCTGGCTCTCCCCGTAGACGTAGATTCCGACATTCGGACCGAACCACGTAAATTTCTGGTATCCTTTAATTTTATTGTTCCTCGTTTTATTTCGATCAATTTCTATACCTCCCGACATAATTGCAAAATACATGATCTGCTTCCGCTGCGACGCCAATTAACAACACTTTTGGTATAAAAGACTTTGCAATTATGTCTAGAGCAAAAGTAGAGATTGAGAAATTTAACAGGAGGAACAACTTCGGGTTGTGGAGCGTCAAGATGAAGGCGCTATTAACAACTCAAGGATTAGCCAAGGCATTGGAGGGCAATGATCAGTTGCCCGAAACAATGCGAGATGCCGAAAAGGATGAGCTAATGGAGAAGGCCAAGAGCATCATCCTGTTGAACTTATTGGATGAAGTACTAATATAAGTGGCCGAGGAGGAGGATGCCGCAGCGTTATGGGCTAAACTTCAGGCCCTCTATATAAAGAAGGGTTTGAACAATCACTTATATATGCTGAAGAGAATATTCCAATTTCGATACACTGAAGGTACGTCCATTCGATCCCACCTAGATGAGTTTAATAAACTCATGATAGACTTGAAGAATGTTGGCAAGATTTTAGATGATGAAGAACAAGGCATGATGTTGTTGGCATCTTTACCGGAGTCATGGGAGCACTTTACCGACTCCTTGTTATAGGGGTGTACTACGATTACCTCAGAGGAGGTAAAACCTGCCCTGTTTTCAAAGGAGTGGCAGAGAAGGTTGCGTGATGACAGTCTAGCGCAAGATGTAGCGCGTGGACTGGTGATTCGAGGTAGAGACCAACATCGAAGGCCCAAGCAATAGAAGCCAAAGCAAAAGCAGGTCGAAGTCGTGACATAGAAAATCAAAAGGTCACGTGAGGTGCTTCGAATGTCATGAGGAGGGGCACATAAGGAGAAATTGTCCAAAGCTAAGAAATAAAGGCGATTGGCAAAATGCCACAAGCAGTGTGGCGAATGTTGCCTAGGAGAGTACCAGTGATGCCGAGGCTGTCTTATGTGTATCTATGAGTTCGTTAGGAGACGAATGGATGCTAGATTCTAGATGTTTCTATCACATGACTCCTCACAAGAACTGGTTCACTACCTACCAAACTGCAGATGGTGGTAGAGTTCTTTTGGGGAATAATGTAGCCTGCAAGGTTGTAGGGATAGGAACAGTTCGGATCCGAATGCACGATGGCGTAGAACGGACGTTGACAGACGTAAGGCACGTACTGAAGCTCAAGAAGGGCCTTATTTCTTTGGGAACACTCGATGACCTCGGGTGCAAATACACAGCTGAAGGTGGAGTGCTGAAGATCTCTCGAGGTGCCTTAACAGTGATGAAAGGGAAGAAGGCGAATTCTCTCTATCATTTACTGGGAGAAACCGTGACCGGAGTTGCTATAGTTTCATCAGGTGAGTCAGACTCAAATTTGACTCAGTTATGGCATATGCGATTGGGACACATGAGTGAGGCAGGGATGACGATGCTGAGTGAGAAGGGGTTGCTGAAAGGTCAGAAAACAGGAAAGTTGGGCCTGTGTGAACACTGTATCTTCAGGAAGCAGCGTCGAGTTAAATTTGGTACAGCTCTACATTCGACCAAGCAACCAGTTGAATACATTCATTCAGATGTTTGGGGACCGTCTCCAGTTCCATCGAAAGGAGGTGCTAGATATATGCTGACATTCATCGACGACTACTCAAGGAAGGTATGGGTGTACTTCTTGAAGCACAAATTTGAGGTATTTAATCAGCTCAAGAATTTTAAGGTATTGATTGAGAAGCAGTCAAGTAAACAAATCAAGTGCCTAAAAACTGATAATGGCATGGAGTTCTGTGGTAAGGACTTTACCGAGTTCTGCCAAAAGGAAGGGATTGTGAGACACCGCACAGTTCCCGGGACACTACAGCAGAATGGCGTAGCGGAACGGAAGAACAGAACTCTACTCGAGCGAACTCGGTGCATGCTTTCGCATGCGGGATTGGGCAAGGAATTTTGGGCCGAAGCAATAAATATGGCGTGTTACACGGTTAATCGATCTCCATCTTCTCGCTATCGAGTGGAAGACTCCCGAAGAAGTATGGTCGGGAAACCCGTTGATTACTCCAGATTACGAATATTCGGATGTCTTGCGTATGCTCATGCGAGAGATGGTAAACTTGAGCCGAGGGCGAAGAAGTGCATATTTCTGGGTTATGCACAAGGGGTGAAAGGCTACCGGCTGTGGTGCAGGATACAAGCCAAAGGAATCCCGCCCTCGATATGCTATGCACGCTAGAAATGGAGGCCACAAATGCGTGTGTTGATTTTTGTGGCCCTACTCAGATGTCAGCATGATTTTTGAAGATTTGTTCGTCCAATTTCTTCTACGCCATTAAATGCATGCACATGGCCATGCACGTGAAAACTTGGTCAACACTTGTGGCTTCAGAAGACTATCTCGTAGGCGCCGAACTCTCTCCCTCTCTTTGTTCAACTTTTGTGGGCTTCTTTTGTTTCTTTATTGATAAAGAAAGAGGGATGGCAGAATAAAGAAAGAGAGAGAGTGCAAGGCTTGAGCTTAGAGAGCGAAAAAGAATAGAGCTCGGCAGAGAGAGCGAAAGGAAAAGAGCTCGAGAGACCGAGAGCGAGAGACGTGAGCTCCAAGAGGTTTGTGCGGAAGTCAAGTCCAGTGAGTGAGTTGAGTTGTTAAACACCGTGGGTATCAGGTATAAAGTAGGGTTGGGAAACATTTGAATACATGTGTGATTGTAATCTTGTAATTCTCCGATTTATAGTTGATTGATTTGCTGGCTCTCCCCGTGGACGTAGATTCCGACATTCGGACCGAACCACGTAAATTTCTCGTATCCTTTTATTTTACTGTTCCTCGTTTTATTTCGATCGATTTCTATACCTCCCGACATAATTGCAAAATACACAATCCGCTTCCGCTGCGACGCCAATTAACAACATAGGCAAACCGATTGACACTAAGCTTGTAAGGCTTGTTGCTCGCTAGATTAAACGACTCAATACGTCGAATATTTCCCTTGAACATCTCATACCGTCTCGGCCTCTTGGCTGCGTCCTTGTACATACGCCTGTACCATGCAACCCGCTGCTCGCGCCTCTCATACGTGGGTTCATCTCTCTCAATGGTGCATTCGAACTTCAAATAATAGTGACTAGTCTTATCAATATACAACTATACAACTCCCCAGGAGTTTTATTGGTTGCATAAACTCCGTATCACTGGAACTCCCTCGAGGACTAGCTATTTTTATCAATTTTGAACGAAACAAAAGGAATGACTTTTTCATCAGGAAAAGACCCAGAGTGAAATGGTTATTTCTAGTGAACAAATTTGCCAATAAAAAGCTAGCCTAAGTAGAAACTTGGGCTCGGGCTTTCTTGCGCACAAGTGTTGTTCCGCCTTTTGTTGTCTTCCCCTTAAAAGAAGGGGCAAGAAAAAAACATTTAAATCCTCTTATAATGACAAGATAGGGATAGAATGTTCGTGACTTAGACTCAACATTTTCCGGCAGGTAAAATGAGTACCAGATAGGCCAAGCCGGGTTGGACCGGAGTTGCCCAAGCCCGCTCATAGCAAAAGGTTTACATTTGGCAGACTAATTAAAGTTGGATGAGTTAGACTTTCTCATGAAGGGTGTGTGCCGTCCGAGCTTACTCCTTTACATTTCGGGCTTGGCGGGCATGGGAGGATTGAGCAAGCCTTTTGCTTACTCATCGTCTTGACCCGTGAGTGATTTATCATCTGCCTACGCTTTTAACTCTTTTTGCGTTGAAACAGTTGGGGACAACTATGATATCGAGAATTTAAAATCCTTTTTAACCACACTAGTTGGCCTAGTTTGTAAAAGTAAATGTGAAAAAGTACCCATCAATTTAAAGGAATGAACATAACGATAAAATGAGCTTGAAGAACCTCAATTAAAGATGTCTCCTATTTAATGTAGTCCTTTTCAAACATCGACTCTAGTGGCTTGAAGTTTGTGCCACTTGGATTCGAACCCCGTCTTTACTTTCTCTGAAGCTGTTCATGATGTTTAACGCTGTTTAGCTAGATATTCTTCCTCCTTGCTCTTACTGTTGGAGAAATCTTCATGAAGTGTTTTGAAGCTGATAAAATGTTTCCATCAGTCTAGTCTGAAGATTTGCAGACTCTGCTATTTAAAGTCTGAAGACCTCCAGACAGCCAGACTCAAGACTCAAAGTCTATATTCATTGACAGTTTCTAATCCGTTGAAGAAAGGCTATCAAGAACTGGATGTTTCATAAAGGATGTGACTTTATCAACTGGAGAAGATCTCTCGGCTAGATATAACATAACGGAATCCTTTATTTTGATCATGATTGATTCGAAGATTAAGGATCCGATGATTGGCAAAGTATACTTAGAAGGTTCTACTTATGGAAACCGAGATCCTGATTGTATGGGCAAACAGGATTGATAGGCTATCGACATGTTCCTTTAATAGCTCGAATAATCTTCTTAATTGATTCTGTCCAACGGGTAAATTGGAGGAATTCCTTTGGTAAGTGCCAACGGGTATGATGGCATAAAGGAGTATATAAGGAAGACGTTCCAGTTGTTCGAGTGTGTGCACGATAGAAGAATTCCAAAATCTAAAGCTCCTTGTTCTTAGTCAATTCATCTGTTGAGCGAAATCTTGTACACAAAAGAGAGAGTCTATATTTGTGAGAATCCTTGAGGAAGTGTGGTAGAGTATCTACACTGTGGAATCAAGGGAGAACTTTATTGTAACATGTCTTTTGTTCATAGTGAAATCCAGCGGGTGGGCTATCAGTGCGGAAGAGTGGACGTAGGCTTGAAATAAGCCGAACCACTATAAACCTTCTGTTCAATTTTCTCTTCCCTACTCTTTGCTTTACTTTAATTGTATTTCATTTTGTTAATCAAAAGAGAACTTTATTTCTATCGTCTGCCTAGTATCGCTTCCGTATCTCGAGAAATTGTTTTTACACTTATTCACCCCCCTCTAGGTGCTTATACTAACTATCTCACTTACTTGGTTTGGAGTTTCTACTGGGGAATCTCTTCCTGCAAAGGTTTGGCTCGGGCACATTAATTTTCACCATACTTGCATCATCGCAATGGATTTGTTCTTTTTCCCATAAGTTATTCAACAAATGCTGCATCAAATCTGATAAAAGCATGTAATTGGATACTAATCTATGTATCAATCAGTACATCTCCTAGAACGCACACAGGTTGCCATTTACAGAATCAAGACATGCCTGAGTTAGCTTTCGGCAGCAATTTCATTCCATTTTAAGTTCTCCAAATCGAGACTCGTTTAGAGTCATCGAAAGCCTTCAGTTTTCGACCTGGTACAAGGAATGACCTTTCTGTTTTGTCCCTTTTTACTTGCTTTAAAGAGCATGTAAAGGAATTGAAACGACCATGCAAAAATATGATATTGCGTTCCTTATCAACATCAGTGTTTGGTGAAATGTTTGCTTCATACGGAAACTCATGCGGAGGGGAAAATAATGAGGATTTAGCTTTTGCTATTGTAAAATCCATATTTTATGCTATGATATTACGCGCAAATTGAGGAAGTGGATAGGATGATTGAATTACTCAAGATCACTTTTTTATGTTGTCCTTAAGATCAAAGTGAAAGATGTGCCGATTTGAGTTTGTCTATGCGGGTCTTGTGCTGGTTAAACCTTTTTATGAGTGAGGAGATAGACTCATTGCTCGATGCAAACGGTATTGTGAAGAACTTGCCTTAACCAAGAACTTTACATATGAATGATCGAGATCTTACAAACATGATACCATTTGACGAAAAATCAATATATGCCGAGACAATCCAAACTACAGATGATAGAGAGTGATCCGCAGCTGCACACCTCGCCCGCACAATGCATGATGAAGAGGGGATTTGACGGAGTGGAAATCCATGTAAAATCCAAGTCCATAAAGTTAATATATTGCGAGGAAATTAAAGTACACTGAAATTGAAATTACACGAGAAGAAAAGACATAAGTTTGAATAAAGAAGAAATGTGAAGGAAATAAAAAGATGAAACTTAGGAATAGTTGTGTGAGATTTGATGAGACCACAACCAACTGTTCTAAAAGTTTAAGCTATTAGATGAATGCATGATTTATTATTTAATTATTCCAACACTTCCCCTTACGCTAAGTCTTTTTTTTTTTTTTTGTCTAGTATTGAGCATAGACATATTTAATTGATGATGAAAATAGGTCCTGAAAAGATTTGAATTGAGGACAGCTCTGATTTTATGTGAGATTTGGTGGGATGACAGCTAATTGTTTCAAAAGTTTAAGCTGTTAGAGTAATGTATTGTTTATTATTTAATTATTCCAACGAGTTCAATGGGGATCATGCGTTTGTTTCGTTCTTCCCCCCGTATCAATATGCGCATCTTCCGAGCATTAGCCACGGGTCAGTAGTCTTCATTCTTCACTTCCACGCTTCGAGTTTATATTTTCTGCAGGCGCAGACCTTCATCTTGATTTTTGAGCATTTGTAACTCCATTTTGGAACGTATTCACCATGTATTTTCAATTCTTTGAATTGCAGCCTTTTAAGAAGAAGGTGGAGGAAAATTGACATTGATACAAATAGTCATATGAGACAAAATGAGATATAGGGTGTCGAGTACAAGTTCTACTATCCTTTTGAAATGCAATAGGAAGATCAAAAGAAGTAACCTCACAAGGAGTAGCAGAATGATGATTGAGTAGACAATGTATCGGTGGTCTTAACCTGAGTGATGATAGTGGGATCTCTACGACGATATGTCTTTAACATCTCCTTCCTGCAGTGGTGGTTTTGGTATCAACACTCAGGTTAAGACCACCGATACATTGCCTACTCAATCATCATTCTGCTACTCCTTGTGAGGTTACTTCTTTTGATCTTCCTATTGCACTTCAAAAGGATAGTAGAACTTGTACTCAACACCCTATATCTCATTTTGTCTCATATGACTATTTGTCTAGCTCCTATCGTAGTTTTATCATGTATTTTACTACTATTCACCATGTATTTTCAATTCTTTGTCTAGCTCCTATCAAGTAAAAGTGATTTTACTCCTTTTATTTTGCATTCAATTTTTACAAGAAGGAAAAACGTTACACTAAACAAGATCCCGCAATTTAATTATTGTGCTAGGACAGGGAATTACTAAAAATTGTTGGAACACTTCAAAGATATGTTTTGATCTTTGTATCCACATCGTTAACTAACATCTCTATCTATCGAATACATAATTGGTTTTGAGGAAGTTGACCCTCTGAATTGAGTGCCGTAGTTGATGAGCTAGTGTGTCGCGACTTCTTTAAGTGGCTGAGACATTCATTGAATTATGTTTGCCAATAATTTCAAAAGTGTTTCGGAGTTGCAAGATATTTTCTCTGCAATTTATTTTAACGGAAACACTTGAGTATGCGAACGATTATAATTCTATAAATTTCTTAGTGATAGGTGGATTCTCCGCTGTTAATTCTTTATGTGGAGTAAGTATTATCACTTACATCAAATCATGTAAATTCAGTGTGTGCTTTAACATTCATTATTGACTTCTCTAGTAGTTTTTTTTATTTTTTTGAATTACAAAATTTGTCAGCTTCCATATATTTCACAACAAAATCATATTTGCAACTCACTCCTTGTTACTTTTTCCTTCACAACTACGGTTTTGACACGGCGGAGTTAGCAACTCTAAGGTTTCATATGAATCGACAAATCTTGACTTCTTGTGGAATTGCCCGTCGAACAAGGTTGAGTTGAAAGTGACAAGACAATGTTTTTCATTGAAATGACCAAGTCAACCTATTAACACAAAGTCATGTTAAGAAAAGTTACTTGTGCGGACCATCCCAATGGTTCCATCAGTGGAAATTATGCAGGGTCTGTAGTACACGCATTAAAGTTAAGATAACAAGTGGTGGATTACTGGACACTAGTTAGGAACGAAAGTCATCTGCGACTTCTAAATTTGACTTTTTTTGCAAATTGATTACCTTTAGGAATAAGCTCTAGTACCAAAAAAATGAACTACCTTTCCCTAATTTGGATCCAAACAGTGACATTGATGATAATCCAATATTGCGTCATTAAGTGAACTGACAATTCAATATTGAAAGTTAAACCCGTCATTTTCTCTAGAACTAGTTTCCAACCTAAGTATTTCTATTTGTTCTCAATATCGCGTCCCTGATTTATTTTTGGAGTCTAAAAGTTATTTATCTCTTGTATCAACTATTCACTCTTAATCTTGTCTAACCTCGTGTTTTACTCATCATTTATTTTCTCTCAATAAGCATCTTAATAACTTAAACACTAATATTGTCAACTAGTTTTAGTATGAGTAGTATAACTTATGGCTACATATTTTCCCATTCAAATCCCTTATCATGATCCTTACTTTTGGACTAATTCCAACTTGTGGCCTCTATGATTCCATGGTTGTCTTCACTTCCATGTTTAAGTCGATTTTTTTCTCCCGGGGCATTCCTCCATCTTTAGCACTTGTAACTCTACATTGAGACATGTTTGCCATGTATTCTCAATTATTTTAAGTGCGGGCTTTTAGGACCACGGTGGACGGATCGACACTGAGGCTTAAAAGGACAAGTTTCTTAAAAATTAACTCATCCAAATAAATAATAGATAAACACATTTGAAAAAGGTGGGTACCCATAACTAGCTTCGATGATTATACCATTAGAATCTAGTACAAGTGACAGCACTACTTTTATTTTGAATTCAATTTCTACAAGAGGGTATGTCACGCCCCGATCCTCGGGCACGCACACATCCCTTACCTTTGGTCGATTTACAAATTGCGATATTCCAAGACTATGTATCGTCGACCCCTTTCATTTATATATGCACATACGGAAGCAGTTATAAATCCCCAGACAATAAAACAATGAGATAGATAAGTAGGACTAGAAGATTGAACCTGAAAGTCGAAACCCTTATGTACATCTATAATGACTCAGCCATACATGTACATATATAAACCATGCTAAAAAGGTTGGTTTATACTCAATTAGCTTCTATAGCAACAGTCATCAGGATCCTACTCTGGATCATTCTCGGGGTTCTCTTTCATATACTCCTCTTCGAGTTCTTTCTCCTCAGGGTTTTCCTCGTCAGGTTCTTCCTCCTTAAGCTCCTCATCCGGGTCCTGAAATGGTTATTCAATAACCACTTAGACAACGTCTCAGCAAGTTCTACCCCTTAAGACCCGATTAGTAAACTAATACACCTTAGGGCTGCCTATGCACAACATGAGTCAGAGGACTTACCTTGGCCTCAGATTACACCTGCATATTAGCACAAATCAATAGGCACCCAAGCAATCACATCACAGATCAAAGCATTGATCAAATCGACCTAGTCGGTTACATGTCAACAAGACCACTCACGGTCATTTTCATTCAATCAACCAATTCACAACATCATATCAAAATAATGATCAATCGACCTAGTCGATTACATGTCATTCGGACTACCTCTCGGTCACATCAACACCATACTTTATAATCTCCATTCGGGTACTCAGTCACAGAGCCAGATGAATGCTCTCGGGCATCTTTTTTGCCAAGGTGACGTACCAATTACCGATCATGATAATCTCCAGCAGTACACTTAGTCATAGAGCCTCATTAATGCTCTCGGGCGTCTTTTTCACCAAGGTGACGTGTATAATGGACAGCACTCGTATGTTCTTTAAGGCGTCGTTTTCACCAGTGATATCCTCCATCACTGAACCACGTATGTCCATACTATTGCATGTAATAGACAGCACTCGTGCGTTCTTTAAGCGTCGTTTTCACTAGTAATATCCTTTAATCACCGAACCACGTATGTCTCATTACATCATTCCTGATTGGTTTCAGCCAAGAATTTCCCCAATTCACTTTCATAGTTCCCTCTACTTTACAGTTCATTACAACATTATTGATGCTAAATAATAACACTCGGCCATCAACCAATCAATCATTCAATTTCATTCAATTTGGGATAAATCACTAAAATTGCACAATCAAATCAATTCCACGCAATGTAGATCTCAAATAAATAAACGGACTACACCACGACGATCAGCACAAAATTCTGGTCACTGACCATCTCGGTTGAATTTCCGGAAAATAAATAATTAAATAATTAATTTCGAAAATTAAATAAATAAATACAATAAATTCAATTTAGCACAATATAAAGCTCAATTAAATAAACAGTCTGCACCACGATCATCAGCATAAAATCTCGATCACTAGCCATCCTAATTGAATTTCCGGAAATAAATAATTAAATAATTGATTTCGAAAATTAAATAAATAAATTCAATTTAGCACAATATAAAGCTCAATTAAATAAACGGACTGCGCCACGATCATCAGCATAAAATCCCCATCACTAGCCATCCCAGTTGAATTTCCGGGAAATAAATAATTAAATAATTAATTTTGAAAATTAATATTTAATTCCTAAAAGTTCCACCTAGGCCCGATTTGCTTAATTAACACCCGATAAGAGACGGAAAAATCCCAAGAAGCTTCCAATAAATACTATAGGCCATTCTCTATCTAATTACACTAATCACACAACTAATATGCATAGCAATTAACTAAAAATCACTAATCAATTCTAATCTAACAACCTAATTACACTTAATTAACACTAATCAACCTTTAAGTATAATTAGTACACTAAGAAGGCATTAGTGAGTAAAACTCACTCAAAACGATGGGCTCGGCGCGAGGATCGACTTTCCTCAAAGCGGGCCGAGCATCCGGGCTCGGGAAAACGGCCAAAACGGGCCAAAACCCTCTGCCATACCCATTTTCTGCCCTCTCTATTCACTGCTGGAAGGGGCGGATCCGGCGTCAATTGAGGTGGCCAAGGGCGACGGAGGGCAAGGCGGAGCTCCGGCGAGGCTGACGGTGGTCGGAGGTGGCCGAACCATGGCCTATGATGGCTAAAACGAAGCTGAACAGAGGCGAAACAAGGGCTGGGTCGCACAGTGGGGACGGCAGGCACGAGCGTGAGGCGGCGGAGCGCGTGCCGTTGCGCGAGCGGCTGTGCGGCAGCTCCGATGTGGCGGCGTTCAAGCAGCTGGTCGCGGCTCCTTCCGACGACGCCGGACGCCGCTTCGTTTCGCTATTCGGTTACGTCGAACCGGAGGAGGGAGAGGGGGCGGAGATGCGCAGATGGCAGCACGGCGGCGGGCTTGGGTGCGCGAGCAGCTCCGGTTGCTTGCTGCGGTGGCGAGGGGACTTGCTACTTCGGCTTGCTCTAATCTTCTCACAGCAAGGGCACCGAACAATAGAAAGAGGACAGGGGAGAGAAGCGGGGGTGCGCGCGGGTGGGGCGAAGCAGCGACGGCGGCGTTATGGGCTGTGACGGCGGTTGCGGCATGACGGCGATGGTAGCTCCAGTCCGAGCAACAAAGGCTACGGCTTCTTCTTCTGCTGGTCTTCGGCTTCCATGGAGTCAAGCGGTCGAAGAGGGGGATGGGGGAGGATCCATCGATGGAGGAGAAGAGAGGGGAGGAAGAAAAACCCAATTTTCCTTTCTTTTCTCTCACTCTCTCTCTCTCTCTTAGGTCAGCCACACATGGCCACCACCAGCTGTCTCCCACTCTTCAATTTTTGACAAATATGCCCCCTTTCTAGAAGCATTTAGGTAGTTCAAAAAGTTGGGTTTATGGGCATACGAATTTTGCTAGGTTTTCTTCCCAATTTAAACCTTAATCCCACTTGAATCAAATCAATTTGACCCCCATAATTTCATTCAATATTTCATCGATAAATTGGTACTTTTTTCTTATCAGTATAGCCCACTTGTATCCCGAAATCACAATCCCTAACTTCAACTGAACAAAAACGGCCCTATTTATCCAGTCGAAATTAGAACCCGAAAATCTGGATGTCAGAGGATAAACATCACCCAAAGCAAGACTCCGCACTCTTGTTATTGTGCTCATACCAATAACTACTAGAAATTGTGGCAAAATTTGAAGAAGATTCAGGTTCAATCTCAGTCTCCGCATCATCAACTAGTGTTTCTATTGGATACAAAAGTGATTTCGGGGGAAGTTATAGTTCATCGATCTCTCCTTCTAGCATATCAAGGATTCGGCTCATCAACGGTCGATCATTAGGGCTCAATTGTATACACCAAAGAGCAACAATTATCATCTTCCTCGTTGTTTGTCTTTCCTCTTTTGTCTCATCTATGATTTCATCATCTTTTTCTTTGCCAAGCTGATCATAAACCCACAAAAGAAAATAAATTTGACTTGAATTCTCTGCATTTGCATTTACATTTCTCCTTCTACCAGCCATTTCCATCAACATCATTCCAAAACTATAAACATCAGCTTTATGAGAAACACCACCAATGTCCCTATAAAATAACTCAGGCGCCATATATCCCAAGGTTCCTCTTGATGCAGTCAATGATACTATGTTATGATCGGTGGGATAAGGTCTCGCAAGTCCAAAGTCAGAAACTTTCAGGGTGAAACTCTGGTTTAAGAGAATATTGTGAGGTTTGATATCAAAATGTGGAATTTGCATATCACATCCATGATGTAGGTACTCTATCCCTCTAGCTATGCCAAGAGAGATCTCATACATTTTCTCATACTCAAGAGAATTATCACCGGCCTTAAAAAAATGTGCTTATCCAAAGATCCATTTGGCATGAAATCATAGACGAGAGCTGGTTTGGAGTAATGAAAGCAAAAACCAACAAGTCGCACCACACTAACGTGGGGGATCCTTCCAATTGTGGCCACTTCATTGATAAAATCTTGACCGTTAAATTTTGGTTTATTCAAAATCTTTACTGCAACTTCATTGCCATTCCTAAGCATTCCTCTATATACTGAACCATATCCCCCTTCACCTAACTTTTGCTTGAAATTTTTTTTGGTCTTCTTGATACCTTATAAGAGTACTTTAAAGGAAAAAAGTTATTATGAGCTCGTAGAAATTCTTCGATGTTTGTGTTCATGCTTGGTGCCGTCTCATCCACTTATTGACTAGAAGTATCAACACACATGGAGCTCCGAATATGAATTTCGCTGGCAGGAAGTGAGCTACGTAGAAAATTGCCTTATAATTCTTATCAAAGTGAGTTGATACCAAATGCCTTAATTGCTCTTCACTTGGAGGATGATCAAGGAGGAGATTGGTTCTCAGATTTTGAGGCAACAGCCCATATCACATCATCAACTGGTAATCTCAATTCTTTCTCTCCTTACTATGGTTTAGACAAGGTAATGGTAGGGAATGGAGTTTGTTTGCCCATTACCCATATTGGCTCAACATCTTTATCTACTAAACTACATTCATTTGCTTTAAATGAGTTTTTAGTGGTCCCGGAATTAAGAACAACTTGATTTCGGTGTCTAAGTTAACTGACAATTATCCCTACTCACTAATCTTTGATGAACTTGGTGTATCTATTAAGGACCATATGACAGATTCAGTAATCAATCTGCGAAAGAAATGCGGGGGCCTTTACAAGGTAAATCAGGCACAAACACAGGTGTGGTACTCTCAAAGACAGCAGATTGCCAGTAGTGAAGTTTGGCACCTTTGGCTTGGGCACTCAAACTTTAAGATAATAAAGTTTCTGGAGAACAACAATTAGATCAAATCTACAAAGGTGATAGAGAATATGTGAAAGTTGGCAGGTTGGAAAAAGTAGCAAGTTGCCTTTCAATATCTCGGAGTCTCTAGCTAGTAAACCGCTTGATAAAATCTATTGTGACGTGTGGGGGCTTGCCCCAGTAGAATCTTTTCAGCAGTTTAAATTCTATGTAGTCTTTATAGACAGTTTTTCACGATTCTCATTGGTGTATCCAATGAAGAGAAAGTCTGAGTTCTTTTCCATCTTTATCATGTTCCAAAATCTTGTTGAGAACCAATTTGAAAGTCTAATTAAATCTTTCCAATGCGATAGTGGAGGTGAATTTAATAGCAGCCAATTTATTAATCATTTGAATGAGAAATGAATTAAAATGCTGGTCTCCTGCCCATATATGCTAGAACATAATGGAAATGCCGAAAGGAAACATGGGCACATCGTTGAGTTGGGTCTTTCTATACTCTATCATGCACGAGTACCGTTGATTTATTGGGTCGATGTGTTTTTGACTACCACATTTCTCATCAATGTGCTGCCATCACCAGTGCTGGGAATGCGTAGTCCGTTTAGTAAGCTCTTTGGTAAAAAGCCTGACTATGGGTTTCTTCGAGTCTTTGGGTGCGAGTGTTATCCACACCTTAGACCGTATGGTACAACAAAGTTTGATCCATGCTCATTACCTTGTGTTTTTCTTGGGTATAGTAAAAAACATAAAGGTTATCGATATTTTTATCCACCAATAGGAAGGGTATATGTAAGTCATCACGTGATATTAATGAGACGAGATTCCCATTTTCTAATAAATTGGGGACCGTTTTTCCTAGGCATTTACAGTTGCATCAAACTTGGTTATAATGGATTAAATTATTTACTAGACAATCTAAAACAATAGTGAGTGAAGGGAAAACATCACAACACCCAAGCATGGGATTTCTATTTGATGATAACAGCTTTGGACAACAAAATTATGAGCCACCTAATGAGACAAACGTGTAGCAACCATAGTTGGGTTCACAAGAACCATGCATAGACTGTGAAACACATGAAGAAGCAATAGTCTCTATCTTGAGGGATTTACCAGTTCCATCCACTCAACAACAATCTACTCACCCAATGCAAACAAGGTTGAAATCGGGAATAAGGAAGTCCAATCTGAAGTACGTTCTCTCCATAGCCCGTGAGATTCTAAAGGAGCCAAAAACAGTTAAAGGAGCACTAAGTCATTCGAGTTGGAGGAAAGCTATGATAGATGAGTTGGAGCCTCTCGAATTAAATCAAACATGGGAGCTAGTATTAATATCTTCATATATGAATATCGTCGGATGTAAGTGGGTGTTCAAAGCCAAATTGGATGTGGAAGAAAACCTTGATAAACTGAAAGCACGATCAGTGGCGAAGGGGTACCATCAAGAGGAAGGTGAAGGTGTTCTACGATGCCTAACTCGGTTTGTTTACTTAAGAAGGCATTATATGGCTTAAAACAAGCTCCACGAGCTTGATTTGAAAAATTCAGCAACTTTTTGTTGGAACGGGGATTTCATTGCAGCTCTACCGATCCGTCGTTATTTGTTCTTCACATGGGTCAGCACACCTTGGTATTATTATTATACGTTGATGATATTATTTTGACCAGCAGTTCATCATCTCTACTTCAGGAATTAATGAAGCTTTAAGCAGAAATTTGTCTATGAAAGATCTCGGACGACTTCACCATTTTCTTGGTATTGAAGCCAAGTTTACTGGTCCGGATCTATTTTTAACACAATCTAAATATGCTGGTGAATTGTTGTAGAAAGCAGAATTACAAGATAGTAAGCCGATTGAGACCCCATTGCCTATCAAAACTCATCAAATGGTACAAGACATGGAACATTTTCATGATCCTCACTTTTTTCAAAGTCTTGCAGGTGGATTTCAATATCTCACAATTACAAGACCGAACATCTCTTATTCAGTAAATCAAATCTGTCAAAAAATGCATTCTCTTACAAATGGTGATTTCAAACTGTTAAAACAGGTGTTGCGGTATGTAAAAGGAACTCAACAACTGGGGCTTTATCTTCACTCTAAAAGTGCACTAAATTTATACGGGTATGTGGACTCTGATTGGGCTAGCTGTTCTAAGACTCGGAGGTCAGCAATTGGATTTTGCACTTTCTTGGGATCAAATATCATTTCATGGTCTGCAAAAAGGCAAGCAACAATGTCAAGATCATCAACGGAGGCTGAATATAGGGCCTTGGCTTCTACCACAGCGGAACTTACATGGGTCTCTTTTGTATTGAGAGATTTGGGTATTCCACTCAAGGGGCCGACTTTGCTTTATGATGATAATCGCTCAACCATTTCATTGACAGCAAATCCAGTCCTTCATGCAAGGACAAAGCACATGGAGATTGGTTTTCATTTCATTCGAGAGAGAGTCGCTCTCAAGTTATTTGAAGTTCGCTATGTTCCTGCTACTTATTAACTTGTTGACATATTTACAAAAGCTTCACCGCACTTTGATCATTGCAAGCTACGATACAAACTAGGACTAGGTTTTCCACCTAATCCCAATTTGAGGGAGGCTGATAAGATTTATAATATTATTGGAAAACCATCGGAAAATTAGATTAGAGTATGATTTGATTATGCTATCGGAATATTAAATTAGAGTGGTAGACATGATTTGATTCTGATTATTCCAATTGCAGATAAATTGATTCTGTCAATCTATCAAATTAGATATTCGGAATATAGAATAGGAAATCTAGTTGTCTTCTTAATATAAATAACATTATGTACTGTAGAATAACAGTGTGTATTATGGCTTTCAGTGAGGAACATTCTTCTACTGGGAAATTTATCTTTGAATCGTTGTTTTCTTGAATCCTCTTATTTTCTTCAAGGCATTCATGTGATCTACGTCTTGGAACAATTTCAAAAGTGTTTCCGAGTCACGGGGTAATTTCTCTGTGGATTATTTTATTGGAGTGTAATATAGGACCGTGAAACATTTGAGTGTCTGAGCCATCATCACTCTATAATCTCTTAATGATTAGTGGATTATCTGTTTGTGACTCTCCAAATGGAGTAAGTATTGACACTTTGACTGAATCATAAACCTTATGTGTGCTTTTAGAGTTCCCTATTGACTTCTCTAGTAATTTCATTCTCTCGCACTTTTTTTGTTTTTTCAAATTGTAACTTCGGTTAACTTCCATATATTTCACAACAAAAACATTTCTGGATTCCCATTTATGCAATTCATCTTTGGTTGCTCTTTCTTTCGAAACTACGGTTTTGACATGGTGGAGTTAGCAACTCTAATAATCTCTGTGAACTGATAAATCTCGACTTCTCATTAGCCAGCGGACTTTCAGGGAACTGCTGGTCCAACAAGATTGAGTCGAAAGTGATAAGACACTGGCCGGAGTTTAAGGGAGGCGACTAAAATTCTAGCAATTGCTTTGGAATTATTTGATCGAGAAGATCAATTGGGGGTGATCTGTCATTGAAATGTCCAGGTCAACCAATTGCCACAAAGTGAAGTCAAGAAAAGTAAATTGTGTGGGCTACCCAAAGGTTGCATCAATGGAAATTATGCAGAGATTGTTGTACATGGCTTTCCAATTACTGAGGAAGTTAGGTTTCCATATTTGACATTTTTTGGCAAGTTGACTCTCTAGGAATCAGCTTTAGTATCGTAAAAATGAACTACCGAGCCTGATGTTGAATCAAAATTATTTTAACCGAAAATATATTGCTACAACATCTCGCTTTACTCATTATTCATAACAGAATGCTACAATATTTCACTTAAATCTGTTTCTCATCGCACGATGGTGACAAATGAAACAAAATCAACTAATATGAGTCCATGTTTAAAAAAATTAATTAGATAATTGCCACTGTTTGAATTAATTTGTACTAGGAAAAGTGCACATGTTTTGCATTTTTGGGAAAAATTGACATTTAGAAGATTCTACAAAGTCGCCTTATAAGGAAATATTTGAATTACTAATTAATAAATAGAAGTTATTGACACAATATGAAGAAATTGTAAACATATATATATTAGATAGATATACATACACAAAGAGAGCAATATCTTAGGATCTTAACATTTTTTGGTTTTGTTAAGGTTGTTCATAAGAGAGAAAATATCCAAATTTTAAAATTACGATACGTGAGAGATAAAGTCTAGTCGAGAAAAGTAAATTGTGTGGACCAATCAAAGGTTGCATAAGTGGAAATTATGCAGAGATTACACAACTTTCATATATTTAAAACTGAATTATTGTGCCCTAAATTGAATCAAAATTCTTATAAGTGAGGCATCTGTGTCCAAATTTATTTAAACACCAATATATCATGAGTGTTATACCAGTAGATAGCCCTGAGGATTATACCAGTAAATCAAGCACAAGTGATAGCACTTGTATTCAATTTCTACATGAGAAACTATATCACACCAAACAAGATTCCGCAATCTTGTTATTGTGCTCATACCAGTGACCACTAGAAATTGTTGGAACACTTGAAGAAGATGAGAGAGTTTCAAGTTCAATCTCAGTCTCAACATAATCAACTGGTGTCTCTGTTGGATATAGAAGTGGTTTTGGGGGAACTTGTAGTTCATTGATCTCTCCTTCTAGCATCTTAACGACCCGGCTCATCGATGGTCGATCATTAGGGTTCAATTGTATGCACCAAAGAGCAATGATTATCATCTTCCTCGTGGCTTCTCTTTCCTCTTCTGTGGCATCTACCATTTGAAGCTCCTCTTCTTTGCCGAGTTGATCATAAACCCACAAAGGAAAATAAATTTGACTTGAATCCTCTGCATTTGCATTTACATTTCTCCTTCTACCAGCCATTTCCATCAACATCATCCCGAAACTATAAACATCAGCTTTGTAAGAAATGCCACCAATGTCCTTATAGAAAAGCTCGGGTGCCATATATCCCAAGGTTCCTCTTGCTGCGGTCAATGTTATTGTGTCACGATCAGAGGGGTAAAGTCTTGCAAGTCCAAAGTCAGAAACTTTTGGGGTGAAACTTCGGTCTAGGAGAATATTATGAGGCTTGATGTCAAAATGTAGAATTTGCATTTCACATCCCCGATGTAGATACTCTATACCTCTAGCTATGCCAAGAGATATCTCATACATTTTCTTATAATCAAGAGAATCTTCTCCATCTTATAGACAATGTGCTTATCTAAGGATCCATTCGGCATGAAATCATAGACAAGAGCTTGTTTGGAATAATCAAAACAAAAACCAACAAGTTGCACCACATTAACGTGATGGATCCTTCCAATTGTGGCCACTTCACTTATAAAATCTTGGCCATTAGATTTTGATTTATTCAAAATCTTAACCGCAATTTCATTGCCACTCCTAAGCATTCCTTTGTACACGGAACCATATCCCCCTTCACCTAACTTGTATTTGAAATTTTTTGTGATCTTCTTGATATCTGAGTAAGAGTACCTTATGGGCAAAAAGTTATTGTGAGCTTGTAGAAATTCTTCGATGTTTGCGTCCATTGCTTGGTGTCTTCTCATCCACTTATAGATTAGAAGTATCAACACACATGGAGCTCCAAATATGAATTTTGCTGCCAGGAAGTGAGCTGTGTACAAAATTGCCTCAAGATTAGCGTAAAGCATAGTGTTTTTTATTTGTCAGAAAGCACGTACGAAAAGTGTTTTCTTCACAAATAGCGCGCGAGTATTTCGCAGATGTGAGGAAAAGAGAATCGTCCATACCAAAGATAAAAATGGCATCAGAAACGGTATCCAGTGCAACATTGAGCGCCGTACCCCAATGAGATGTGTCTACTGAAAGCAAGAGATTCATGAAGACATATAATCAGAATCAACTAAGCGACGAATGAAAAATATGTACAGGGAAAATTGTTATCCGAGTTAACTAAAAAATTACGTATGAATTAACAACATTTGAAGCAAAGATGTATTAAGGATAATAACTAATGTTACATTTGCATACTATATCTGACAATCAATAGTAGTAAATATTCAAAAAATCCTGTCTCATATTTAATATGTTCTTTGAACTTAAAGATTTCATCTAGGGAATTTTCTGGCCCCATCGAGACCTAAAAATATGAGAATTTAGAACTTTTTGTGACTATACTTGATTAACTTACGAGGTAGGATTAACGTATCCTGGCCTTCGCAAGGAAGCACACCACTAACTTTTCGGTGGGCTTTTGCTCACCGTTTTGGGAACTTTTGATATAAGAGAAAAGATAAGGTAGTTTGAGCTAATATAGAAACTTTTGGAAGGAACTAAACACAATTTTCTTATATTATCTGAAAATCCAGATGTACAATGTTGACTTAGCACGAACTTAGTTTCTTATTTGTCGAAAAGCACAAACTTAACATGACGTTTTTGAAATCATTTTCCACGAAAATGACAACATATTTCTGATGTTTGGTTGAAATCTAAAAATAAAATGGAAAATTCCATTAGTTGGTACGAAAAATATGACGTTTCTCCTTGCACTACTTTTTATAATTTTTTTTTATTATTTTTGCTCTTTTTTTGTTCTTTTTTCTTTAAAAAATTCAAAATTTTAATTATTTTATATTTTTCCTTTAATTTATTTTTTCTTTTTCTTTTTCTTTTTTCTTTTTTACTTCTTTTTCTCTTCCTAAGCTGGCAATTCTCATCGGCTTTGGCAATGCTTGAGCATCACCAATCTGTGAGGCCTGAGCCTTGCCGCCTTCTAGCAAAGCTCAAGTGTCACTAATCTAGCGATGCTTGAGCTGGCCTATGGCCGGCCTTCACTTGGTGGGCGACCAGTTAAAGAAGAAGCAAAAGGAAAAATTAAAACATTTGAATTTAAAAAAAAAGAAATAAAAAAGTAAAAAAGTAAAAAAGTAAAATGAGTGGTGAAAGAAAGAGGAGGGAAAATGATTTCTTCTCTTCAAAAAATAAAAATCATTTTCCTCACTTTGAAGGTGTTTTTTTCATTGACAGAAAAATGTTTTCCTTAACTTATTATTTTTCATTAACCAAATGCCAGAAAATCCCCCAAAAAAAAATTCTTGAAATCTATTTTCCACGATACAAACATAACTTTTTAGTGGTTTCTATACTGCAACTTTCAACTATCTTTCTATTAGCAGGAATAAAACACCACATGACGTGGTTGTTACTGCCATTTTCTCTCGGAGAATGACGATTGTATTTCACAGTGAAACAATTATTTGCATGTCATGTTAATCCCCTCTAGGGCTAATTCGTTTTATTCGGTTTTGCTTATTCAATCATGATGGTCGGGAGTTCTACAAATTTCACTTGCATATGTTACTTTGATTTTCATGCCAATCAATCCCAGTCCGTCGCTTTAAGGCGCAAGAGCTATAGCTAGAGCCATATATTAGCATATTGCTAGGGTAAAGAACCTCAATTGGAAAGGCACACTTACAGGGTAAGTTGTAGGAATGGTGGCGTGAGCATGTCATCATATTTTTCTGCAGGTATCCCCAGCTGAAGAGGCAGAACTGATATGTTTTACCTTTCACCCAAAGATACGAGTCCGCCGAGTAGCTGATATTAAACCCGTCGGCCATCGCATTGTGAATGTCGTTGTAGGAGATTGTGCGATTCTCCGGATACCATGAATAAGCTGGTGCTGGTGCTGGTGCTGGTGCTGGTACTGATTCTGGTGCTAATATTGACCTGGTTATGGTGCAAAAATCCTCAATATCCAGGGGATGTGCATCGACGATGGCGTATGAATGATTCCCTTCTGTAACTATACATGGCTCGGTGCTGATATATAAATGAGATCTCACTTGCTTTGAGCAAGACACGATGGTCACTTTGCGTGCATAGGCCAAGTACAATGTCGTGTCCCATGCACCGTGTTCAACACTGGAATAATACCGCGTTCCCTGGGAGAGAGGAAGGGAGGAACAGTCGCCCTTTCGCAGCCCGACATCCACCACGGTGATTTCCCCATATTCAGAAACAATGAAACCCTCATAACTATCAGGGTCTATCAATTTCTTATGACACTGGTATATTGATTTCACATGATACCGACCACCGAACAAAGATAGCATCGTGCGGTTATCTTCACATGCTAACTCGAACTCTGAAAAACCGCAACCTTTCGGGTCGTCTTTCAATCGAAAGGGATAGCTTATGTTATTGACCTTGCCGCATGATGAAGAGGCACACAGGTGGTTGTTCCTGGCAAAACAACTAATCCCAGCTTGTATTATGAGAAGGAGGAGTAGTGGGAAGGGCTTCATTTGGTACCTGAGTTGAAAGAACTTGTGCAATGCAGAAAGCTTTTTGTTTGGCTTTGGTTGTTTGGTGCGGAGGAACGAAAGAAAAGGGGATGCAATTAGAGAGACGTACCGTGATTGAATTGGAAGACTGGGAGTCAGGTCTTTTTAAAAGCCCAAGTCAAGCAAATGACCCGGTCAGAGCCGCCCAAAGTAAAGAAATCAAAGCTTCGTACATGATGGAACGATTGTGGCTTGGATTGATAATACGGATAAATGTCATATCGACGGAATTATGTAAATTTCGCTGGAGGGCCCACGTATTTGTTGGTTGAGATAATTTTGGTCTATATACTCTATAAATCATAAATTATTATTCATTTATTTTTTAAAATTATTTATTTATTTGATCATACAATCCTTTTCTCTTACCACTATTATGATTGGTGGATTTTAAATATGGACATAAGTTAATTTAACATATAAAATGATGTTCACAACTTGTAATCCACTATTCACAAGAGTGGTTGGATAAAAAAATTTCAACCGAGGATGAATGAAAAAATAGACCTAATTACAGTTATACATTTTCAAAGATATACGTGAAGTATTGAAATATACGTAAAAATCACAATAGGCCACTGAAAATTATGTGTGCTGAAAATTTCATTTTCAAAGTGGGTTATTTTTCTTGGAAAACTTAAGTAATGTCACCACCGAAGAAGATAGATATTTGTTCTTGGCACTACACATGCATTTCATGATGTTTCGAGGAAATTCTCACTAGAAGAGACCTCTCTTTTCTTCTACATAACATTTGGTCAACATAGTATACCAGGAAAGTCTCATTATTGCTACTTGATGGAAATGCTTTGTCAATCCTACAAATTTAATTTGCAAATAAAAAAGACCAATGGCTTTGCTCCTGCCAAAAGCATGATTTCTAGGTGTTCTTGATTTGCTTAAATATAGAATTAAGTTTCAAAATTATATAATTAAATCCTAAAAATTATTATATTGGTGTGATTGACAATTTTCGTTAATTCCATCAAGTTTGGGTGATGAAGATCTTGACAAGACACTTTTCTATATACTGAATGTTAAAAAATAAAAAAATAAAAAGCCAAAAAATTAAGAGGGGGGAAGGGGGACTCTCGCATGACAATGGGCGACAACTGCTCAATCATATCCATTACTGCGAGCAGGCAAAGAAGCCTCGCCCAAATCAGGGCATGAATTGATCGACCCTAGCAAGGTTGTCGAGAGGGCTAAGCAACCCTTACGTGGCGGTGACAGGTGGCGAGGTCTTGTGTTCTTCGTCCCATGCATTGTTTTTTTTTTTTTTTTTTTTTTGGACCAGTCGTCCCATGCATTGTTGCTTCTCCAATTCACCAAACCATTTCAAACTTATTTAATTGGTTGTACGAGCAGGTTGATGTTCGGCATGTTTCTTACTTGAACGTGTAACGATTATAACTAAATAAATTCATTCATGATTTGTGGATTCCTATGCAGGCTCTTCACATGTAGTAGGTGTTCACACTCAGATTGAATCACGTAAATTCATACGTGCTTTAGCATTTCTTGTTGACTACTTTAGTAGTTTCATCCTGTCGTGCTTTTTTTATTTTCAAATTACAAGATTTGTGAGTTTCCATATATTTGGCGACAAAAATATTTCTGGATGTCCCCTTACACAACTCATCTCTCGTTACTCGTTCTTTCGCAATTGCGGTTTTGACATGGTGGAGTTAACATCTCTCAAGTCTTTCTTTGAACAGACAAATCTTGACTTCACAATAGCTAGCTGTCTTCGAAGAGTTGCCCATCCAACAAGGTTGAGTCGAAAGTCTTGCGGGTGACCATAATTCTAGCAGTTGCTTTTGAATCTTTCAATTAGATTATTTGACTAGAAAACGCGTAGCATTTCGGAGAAGGTTACTTTGTCTGATGACGATCGAAAAGATCAGTTGGGTCATCTGTCTTCGCAATGACCAAGTCAACCAACCAATCAGCACAGAGTCGAGTCAAGAAAAGTAAATTGTGTAGAACCACTAAAGGTTCCATAAGTAGAATTACGCAGCTTGTGGTACACGCATTGAAACTAACATAACAAGTGGTGGATTGCTTTATGGATAGCTTTCAAACTAATTGGGAAGAAAACTTGTCTCGAATTTCTAAATTTGACTATTTTGGCAATTACCAAAAACGTCTTAAATTTATTATAATTATGTCAATTCAATCTTAAATTTTTTTTGAGTCAATTCGGTCTTAAAATTTTTTTGTAATTAAATTAATTTAGTTCATCTACATAGTCAAATTTAGTTTTGGAATTGTTTTATTTTTTAAAAGTCTTTTACTACGAATAATAAAAAACTATTTTTTAATAAAAAAAATTTCGAATTTTTTATTAATTTTTTCCTTTTTTTATTTTTATTTTTATTTCTTCCTCTCTAGCTTCCTTACCCGGCAGTGGCCAGCAAGGGCTTCCCAGCCCTCACTCACCCTCACTGGCAGCCTCACCCTGGCATTGCCGCGGACAAAGGCGAAATCATCCGCGGTTGGGGAGGCCATGGCAACTGTCCTTTCGTCCATCTAATCGAAAATCAATTCTTTGCTTAAGAGCCATTGCCGAATCTAAAGAAGAATCAGAGCATTCTGCCATCTTGTACGGGAACAATTACCAGATAGGAGAGCTCGTCGTCGAGCCATTTGACTAAAGGCAGGATCTACTTGATGTTTGTGAACTTGGCTCTCTCGACCTCTTTGATCAGGAAGCTGATGAAGTCTCCCTGCATCTCCACATCCCTCTTTATCTGTAACAAGACAATGAAGTTTCGTCAAGAATGGCGGAAAGGGATAGCGACATGCAAATTGAAATTTTGCCCGCGGCCCCCAACCCTCACCTAAATCTTGGTGAGGCTGCTGGTGAAGACCAAAAATTAAATTCAGAGAGTGGCATTCTTTAATGTACTATGAGAATAACGATTTATTCTAAATCATAGAAAATCAAACTATAAATAATTACAAATTATTGTAGAACCTGCTTTTTCAAAAATTTGTAACTCACGTTAAATTATTATTCTCATAGTACTTAAAAACTGTTATGTTAGCAAAGTCTTTTGACAATGGGGAGAGATTTGTGTTTGACTTTTGGTTATACAATAAAAAAATAGGGGATGCACATGGAGAGACGGGTCGGGATTGGAGTTGAAGAGTTGGAGTCGTCTTTGAAAAATACCAGATCGAGCAAATGACTCAGAGTCGTCCAAAGTCCAGAAAATGGAGCTTGACCGGAGACGATAAGTCAATTTTGCTCGTCGCCTCGCACATGATGCGTTTGTCGTTTCAAGGAAATTCTACCTAGCATAAGGTGCGGTCCACACATATATCGAGAAAAAGTCTCATCGTTACTATGTAGTGGGATTTTTTTTTTTTTTTTTGATCTTTTGTTTTGTCAATCCTTCAAATTTATTTTACAGGAGGGATGGCTTTGTTCCCACAAAAAGCATGACTATCCACCATTCTTGATTTACTTGAAATGTAATCCAGCCCTAATATTTTCAAAAGACACAATTAAATCTTGAAAATTTTCAAATTGGTGTGATTGACGATTTCCCTTAGCTCCATTAAATTTGAATAATGAAAATTGCTAATGTGACCTTTTTATGTATTTTAAAGACATGTGCACGCCACATCAGAAAGTAAATCCAAAAGTTAAGAGGACAAGAAGAAAAAAGGAAACTGAGAGAGAGATGGCCAAGAAAGCATTGCTAGGGCACCGCTGAAGCCGGATGAAAACGCTTGCTCGACCACAAGACAAGATTGCTAGTCATCACCATGAGCAGGGGAGGGCCGGCTGACCCTAGTAGAGATCGCAAGGGCCGATCAACCCTTGCGCGGTGGCGATAGAGTTGAGGCCTTACGTTCTCTTAGTCTCAAAGGTGTTGCTTCTCCAATTCACCAGGGCATTTTCAAGCCTATCCAGTTAGTTGTATGCCATTGGCAAGTTTCCCAAGTCGACTGGGCTTGGTCGAATTAGCGGTGGTCACAGGCTCGCTTTCCAATTCCACGGACTCACCTTCGATGCAATCCAAGCATAACGAGATACCTTTCCACTTCCACAAGCTCCAAGCATCATAATAAAGACACTCGCTTATCAAATTGAAGGCCTTTCGAATCGAAAGACTAATTACTGGTGGCCGTGAAGAGATTCTTCCTCTCAATGCAACTCTCACCTTTTCTTCGGTTGGACATGCCAGTGAGATTTCCGTTGGGGATTGAGTGTATGATGCATCATGTTGAGCGTTTGGGGAGAAAGAGTTTCTGTAGAAACGCTGCTGAAGGACCCATGTTGCTACGAAGGCCGGTGTTCCTCACTTATACCTCAACGAGGGTTGTCGGCATAGTTGGGGGTGGCACCGGCCCCCTAACCCAGCCTTGGCGCCAGTCTCGTTGCACACAGACAGAGATATTCAATATTGCAAAGTGGACATAACATCATCTCTTACTAAAAAAGTCATATTAGTATTTTCCGTCATTGAAACGAGAAAAACTCTTAGAAGTACTCAATTGAACTAATCAAACAAATTTTAAAACTTAAATGCATTTTTAGCTTAACATTGTTTCATGATATGTTTTAAGACTTCAAATACACTTGTCCAAAAGAATAAAGTATGCCCTGTGACTACTTTATATTTTGTTTCCCTTTAAATTCACCCTTTAACCTCGAGTGAGTGATGTTGCATGTAATGAATATTGACAAAACATCATTCACCAATTTTTTTTTTTCTTTTTTGGTCGCTATTTTGATCACCCACTATAACGCCCAAAATCTTAATCAGCCTCTCTGCACACTTCCATCCGAGGATCTCAATCTCATATTCTTCCCAACCTCAGCCACATTACACACCGTTGGAGAGTCTGCCACAACACTAAGCAAGAACATCACCGACTGAGCAAGTAATTCACCACTTCTCTAAGGGATCAGAAATGTCGATAAGAATAGATCAATTGCATATTTTATTAGATGATGATTTATCATATAAGGAAACTACTGGGCTGTCACCTTATTTTGCCACATCTTCCAACCTTTTCGCTATTATAGTTGATTGCACATGCTCCTGTACTAAGAACGGCGGCTTGTCGGTTTATCCATCACCCAATCCACCGAATAAAACCCAGCTAAAAAGAAAGAACAGAACACTTTCCTTCTTTAATGGAATCGTGAGACTGGATCGTAGACTTGTCCACAAGGCAAGCCTTGTCAATATTTTTAGTTCCAAATGGTCGTCCCAGTAGGGTCCAAGCAGAGCCTGTAAAGGTCATGCCCAAACTTGTTCATGACTCGGAACTCCTAAAATTTTCATTTGTATAGACACAATGAGCTCGTATGAACTCTATGAGGAAACCACTTGTCTAGCTCGGCCAACGATTATATCCGAACTACTCCAAATCAAGTCTCTGTTCCGACGGTTTAAATCTGCTTCGATCAGGAAACATAGATCTCACGTAAGCTGTAAAAGAAAAATCCAAATTTGAGGCCGAGGACACTGTCCACCCGAACGCGACGTCTAGGTCTGGTACGGTCGATTAGCAGGTTTAGGTACATAAAGCCCAAAGCAAAATCATGAATGTTTTGTGGTTTTTTGAGTTGGCCATACTTAGGAAACTGCCTAGCCAGCGAAACCTTTTGTTTCTTGGCCTACTTCCATAGAGAGTGTTTACTCGTCTTTGGCTCAAGCAAGCCCTTCCACATCATTTCCTTGAACTTATGCCACAAGTTTAAAACCCTTTGATTCTTGATTTTAAGAGAATCCCATGATTTTTATGAAAAAAATGGAAAAGGAAAATGAAAGCATAAGGGACGTTGCCAGTTGGGTTTTGATTTTTAAATGATTTCAGTTGTTTTTGTCTCGTTGGTGCACTGCGAAATTGGAGACTATTGTGAGCAAAGCCTGATGTTTGCTTCATGTCCATTTTTTTGGGAAAAAGCAACGAAAAATCCCGAACTTTGTCCAAAGTGACACATTTACCCTAATTTTTTTTTTGTGACGTGAAATACCCCAAACTTTGCCAACTGTGACACATTTACCCCATCAAGGGTATTTTTGTCTTTTTATTCTGTTTTTTCCTTTTTCTTTTTTTTTTCTTTTTTTTTTCTTCTTCCCTCCGCCGGCTATGGCGGAGCCAGCGGAGGGAAGCCGACGTCCGACGACCTCGCCGGCGTTGGGCAAGGGCGAGGACACCCTCACCGGACGCAGCGAGGGCGGCCCTCGCCGGCGACGGTGAGGTGAGGCGGGGACACCCTCGCCCGACGCAGCGCAGGGCGGCCCTCGCCGACGCGGCGAGGCCGCCCTAGCTCGAGGCCGGCAAGGGTGACCCTCACTCGATGCCGGCGAGGGTAGCCCTCACCGGACGTCGCTTCCTTCGCCAGCCAACCGGCGGAGGGAAGAGAGAAGAAAAAAAAATTTAAAAAAATAAAAAAATTAAAAAGTTTTTAAAAAATAAAAATATCAAAATGCCCTCTAATTTAGGGGTAAATGTGTCACATGAAAGTTCAGGATTTTTTGTGTCACAAAAAAAAGTTTGGGATAAATGTGTCACGGTTAGCAAAGTTTGAGGTTTTCACGTCACAAAAAAAAGTTTGGGGTAAATGTGTCACTTTGGACAAAGTTCGGGATTTTTCATGGCTTTTTCCCTTTTTTTATTTTTATTTTTTTATTTTCAAAAGTTGCCTATGAAAATGTTTGGTATATTTGCTCAAAACATTTCCATTTCAGATCAAGGTTCGTCTAGCGATTTACGTTGAAGCTTGTCTTGCCCATATTGCTTGCACTATGGCATCGGAGCTTGCTTCTCTGTCTGTTTAAAATCGCTTCAAGTATGTAGTGCTGACGAAAGTCGCAATTTATAAAGTCACAGGTCGCAACCAAATCTGAAAATTATAGCATAAAAGCAATTAAATCCTACTGGACAGGTTCTTCATTGTATACCTGGAAAACCTCCGCTTCCTCTTTTAGAGACAAGCCAGAAGGTTTGCCTTTCCCATTTGGCCAATCGGAGTTAGTGATGACAAGTCTGGTAAGAATGATGCGGATTCAAGACCAGCCAGTCCATGGCCCTGGAGGATGAATTGGGGCTCCATCATGCCCATAAATTACAAAGGGACATAGTGCTTTGTTTTATGCTGCACTCTCATTAATTCCTACAAGTCGCAAGAAAGTTCTTGGGATTGGAGGTTTTTCTACTACCATAACCCCCTCCAAAATCTGAAATACCTAAGACATGGTTGGTCTGTCTCGCTCACTGTCTTGAATGCACCAGCAAGCGACTTTGCATGCTCTGCACAATTCTTCCATCTCCACCTGTCCGTTCAATCTGCGGTCCACGAGTGGCAAGACTTCTTCTCCTTTGGCTAGTGGATTGGCTACCTGGAGCGGTAGATAATCGCGCATATCACTGTTCAGCTCCTCAATGTTTCTCTTTCCCGATATGATCTCAAAGAGCAGCATTCCATAGCTGAAAACATCGACTTTCGACGTGATGGCTCCTCCTGAAATCCATTCTGGAGCGAGGTACCCTCTGGCTCCCCTCACGGTGGTAATGACGCTGCTGACTTCCCGTGCCATGAGTTTCGCAAGGCAGAAATCAGCAATCTGTGGTTCAAGTTCTGAATCCAACAGCATATTCTCTGGTTTGATGTCATAGTGTAAGATTCAATCCCGACACCTTTCATGGAGGTACTCCAATCATTTAGCAATCCGGATGGCGATGCCGTATCTGGTTTTCCAATCGAGGGTTTTGGAACCCTTCTAAAAACAAATGAGCCGCTAGTGAACCATTTGCCAAGTACTCTTATACTAGGAACCTTTTCACTCTTCTGCACAAAAACAATTAGACGAACGACATTGACATGCTGTATTATTCCAATGGTTCTAACTTCTGCAAGGAACTGTTCGTTACTTTGGCTTTGGTTCATGAGTTTCTTCACTGCTATGGGAGTTGAATCTGGCAGTGCTCCCCTGAAAACAGAACTAAACCCACCTTCCCCGATTTTCTCAGATAAGTTCTTTGCTGCTTTCTTCAGAACTTGATATTCAAAATGCATCAAATAATCGTCTGCTGCATAAGCAGGCCGTCTCATCTTAATAGCCACCAGCGAAATGCTAAGGACCACGAGAAAAGCTACAGGCACAACTCCAACTGCTGTTATGAAATTTGAAGTGGGTTTCCCCCGTTTCTTACTCTCCTCCAAGTCCAACGCTGTGATCCGGATATGGAAATCTCTCAAAATTGCATCATCAGCTAAATGTTCAACTACAAATTTGGCATCCGTCCATATCAGAAAGTTGGCAGTGTATGCATAAGCACTGCAAGAACAGTTGCTCAAGCACAATAACCTGCATGTTTCGAGGTGTTCCACCATGAAACAGAGTTTTTCGCAAGCGTGTATTAGGCATGATGAAAGATTTATCTCTCCTGTCACCACTACATTTTGACGCATTTCTCCTCTTGCAACGGCCCAGACGGTCTTCCAGCTTCGGATCATCTAAGTATCCAAGCGGGCAATCACAAAGCAGTGCATCGCTCTGATTGCAGTTAGAAGGAGCACCATAAAAGGGATATGTCCCACACTCAAGGGTTGGCTGTGTCCAAAGCACCCTCCATTTCTGGATATGCTTTGCCCATATTAATTGATTCAGCGGCCCCGTTGGTTCCAGCATGACCCTAGAAAGATCATAAGGAGCAACTGAGGATTAAATGAGGTAGGCCTCATTCTCATTTGAAACAAAGGAGAAAAAAACCACGTTTCTACCATTACTGAGTGCTGATGCCTGAATTCATCACCAGTCCAGTCGCCACTATTCCCGTAGGCTTCCAACCTTTTATATAGCAAACACTGAGCTCTTCCTTCCGCTCCCGCAAATGCAGAAGACATCCCTGGAGCTGGATCATGTAAATTTCTCCACGCCACCGAAACTGTCCTTTTGGACGTAACTTTATTGAATCCAACCTTGGCACCAGGCAACCACATATCAGTCGGATGATCGAAACTCTGTCAAGCAATAGACACATCGGAAGTCTTCCTCAAAATGAAGTTTCCACTGTCAAAAAGCACTCCTGAAGTCGAATTAGGCATGAGCGATATCAAACCAGTCGACCAGATTTGATGCTTGGATGAAGGGAGTATGACTAAATTACCCTCCCAAAGGAGTGTCAACCCTGAAGAGAATGGGTCGGACACTGGCGGTTCCTATTCGCAACCCAAACCAGAGTCTTTTGAGGTAATCCTTTATACCAAATGCCAATGTAGTGGTTACTAGTGTTAACCGGTGAAAAGAAGCCCATGTCAATTGTTCCTCCTTGAGAGATTAATGTCTGGTTTCCGCAGAGAGAGAGACTCACCGGTATCTGTGCTTATGGACAAAGAGGGGCCGAATGAAACGGAGTAAAGAAGCAGAAGATAAGGAACCATTTCTGTGTTTCTGCTTATGTAACTCATCTCTTGTTGCTCTTTATCTTGCAACTACGGTTTTGACATGGAGAGTCAGCAGCTCTAAGGCTTTTCGAGAACTGATAAAATCTTGATTTCTCATTAGCCAGAAGTCTTCGCGGAGTTGCTGGTCCAACAATGTTGATACATGATATTATCACAGTTGGTCCATAAAATTAAACCCAAAGTTATCATACGATTTCATGGTAGTCTCATTCGACCATTCAACTCCCCTGTCATTATCTCTCATTTTGGGCTAATTCCAACTTGCCCTATATGATTTCATGGTCATCTCAGTCAATCCCCTGTTATTTCTTTTTTCACTCGACATAGTAGACTTTGGTTTTCTGTCTCAGACCGACCGAAAGTCCATTTGTCGGTTTCTTTCTGATCCTGCAAAATCCGATCCACTTGACACACATGCTCAATTTCTGCTCATTTGGCGAAGTAGAAGGCTTATTCTGTGTTTCCACCGTGGCATGCGCACGTCACAAGCCCAATTTAAGCAACCTCCCAATTAAATTAAACGTTAGGATTAAGGACGAGAGCTGAATTTTAAGGTGTAGGTTTTGGTAGGAAGGACGGAGGTTGTAATGGATCGGTGGAGATAGAGAGAGACTCATTGCTAAATGCAAACGGTATCGTGAGGAATTTGCTTAACTCACACGAAATCAGAATTTTACGTGTGAATGCTCGCGGTCATACAAGGAGAGCACCATTTGACGAAAAATCTATTTATGCCGAGACCATCTGAACTTAAGAAGACAGAGAGAGATCAAGATCGCTTCACGTTTTCACACCGCGCTCGGAAAGTGCATGAAGTGGGGATTCCAGGTGAATCGAACAGCAAAAAGTAGAGATTTTGCGAGGAAATTGAAATTAGCCGAGAAGGAAACAAAAAATAAAACATGTAGCCATGTGTTCGGGCAAATATGGTTGTCCAACCCGCGCGCCCACGAGCCGGGATTCTCGGGAAGCCGACCTCAAATCGGAAAAACCAAGACCGCCCGAACGGGGACCTACCGTGGCTTCAAAGTGGACAAGAAGCAGTGGCAGATTGTCGGTTTTGGTTCGGAAGTGGCGGCCAACGGCGGCTCTCTCAGTTGCACTCTCTCTCTCTCTTTCACGGCCGGATCCCTCTCAGACCTCACAGATCTCACACTCACAGATTTCGTTTCTCGTTTACTTTCTCTCCCATCTCTGCGGCTTGCTTACTCTCGGGCGTCCCCTGATGTCTCTCTGGGGAAGTCCTCTGAGCTTGCCTGCCTCCTCCAATGAGATCACAACGTGCCTATTTATAGGCGAGGAGGGTCTGTCGACGGAGGAGCTTTGCCGCCGGTCCTTGGCTCGCCGACCGGCCTCTCTCTTGGCCGAACCGGTGTCCCATCCCTTCATCTTCGCCTGTCTATTCTCCTTTCTCCGCCGTAGGTAGCCTGCTGCGGCTGTCTTTTCTTCTGCGCGCGTTGTGTCCAGAGCGAGGAAGGAAAGAGGAAGAAGAGGAGAGGGCTGGGCCGCGAAGTTAGCAAACTGGGGGAGATGGGCCCTGGACCCATGAGGAAAAGAGAAAAGGGGCTAGGGTCAGGCCCAGCCCCCAAAGGCTTCTTTTAATATAATTATCCGAAAATGGGGTAAAATAAGGGAAAATAAACTAGAAAATAAAACTTAGTAAATGTAAATAATACTAATACTTAGGTGATACGAAAAATCATTTTTCCTAGGGTTAGTTGATCCATAATTTTATATGTAATACTTAGTCAAAATTTAGGTGTTAACAATGTTACTTTCTATGTTTAGAGAATGTGAACCAACCTCCGGCACATGGGGTGTAGTGTTCTATTTATAATGCAAACTTTGGTCAAACCTCAATTATACGGGCTTAGCTTAGGCCTTTCAATGTAATTGGCCGAATTAAGCTCAAGACTAGATTTAATTAACTCTTACCAGTTGAAATTAGATTGAATTAAATTTACTTTGGCCCATTTCCCTATGTAATTTTTGGCCACCATACTCCCTTATTGCTAGCCAAATTTTGGCTTCTCAGGCTCAATTTGTCAAATTTCAAATTCAAAATTGTCCACCCCTAATCCAATGCTAATGTATTTTACTGAAAAAATATAAAATAAATAATAAATATTTCTAAAACTAAATGCTATGCAATTTAATTCTAATGTTTTTGTTTAGGGATTAAAAATTAATCCATAATTTTTTATATAATAAAAAAATGATCAGATCACCAAAATTTAGGTATTTACTCTAGGAAAACATACTCAAAACAAGAATTTTACCTCTGGATGATCAAGATTGTACAAAGATAGTACCATTTGACGAAAAGTCAATATGTGCAGAGATCATCAGAACTTCAAATGATGGAGAGCAATCCATATTACTCTACAGTGAATGACGTGGGGATTTGATAGGAATGCAATTTATGTGAATTGAAAGCTCCATTTATTCCACATAAAATGAATGATTTAGATAATATTATTTAAAAAAAGAATTGCTTATATTATGTAAAATAATTAGTTAAGAAAAAATATTTTCGTTATTAACAATAATTAATGACTAAATATTTTCATCAACAAGAAAATATTTTTCATTAAATCATTTTTCTGAGCGATATAAATTATATATTCCAAATTATTCATTTTTCCCAAAATAAAAATAAAAAAAACCTAAATGCAAAAAGTAAATTAATTATGAGGAAATTAAAATGCACTGGAAATTTAATAACCCGAAGAGTTACCAGATGAGTTGAAGGTGATCGCGGGTTTATCCAGTTGTTCCCATTACATCAACGTGCACATCGTTTGACCATTAGCCGCGTGTTACTTCAATCCCATGCTTAAGGTTCTATTTATATTGCAAAAAATAAATTATTTATAAAATATTTTCATAAAATAATTACTTCTATCTCAAAATAATTAGTTAATAAAAAATAGTCTCATCATCAAACAATAATATATGTCTCAATATTTTTGTGGATGGTAAAAATAGTTTATTCATTCTTGTAAACAATTAAAGTGATTATTTTTAGGAAAGTTATTTCAAATAATTTTTTTAAAAAATAGATATAGACTAAGTTAATATTTCTGCACGTGCATTCCTCCATTTTGGGCACTTGTAACTCAATTTTGCAAGATGGTTGCCATGTATTATCTGTTTTTTAAGCTAAGAAGACCGACACCGATAGACAACACGTGACACCACACGTTGAACACATCGACACGATATTTTTCAAAAAATAGAGAATTTTGTACGTTATATATTAAATGTATATTTTTATATATACATGATAAATTGTCATTTTATGATTATTTCAATCAAATTAATTTGATTCAAATTTATAAATAATAATAATAATAATAATAATAATAATAATAATAATAATAATAATAATAATAATAATAATAATAATAAAAGGCTAAAAGCCTATAATGAATTTATATTAAAAACATTAATTCACTATTTGTTAATATCATTCATTATTTCAATTTAATAAATTCAACTCCATTTCAATAATCCATAAAATTTGAAGAAAAAAACACGCAATCCAGGACTTGGGTGTGAGAAGAGAAGAAAAACAAACTAGAAATGTGAATTGTACATCACGGGAAATGAGAGTCGAAAGAGAATGGAAAGAAAATTAGGTTTTTCTTCTTTATTTATTTATTATTTTTATTATTTTTTATTTTTTTACATATATATACATTTTGACTCATCATTTATTAAAAAAATTTAAAATTGACTTATGCTTGTGAAAATCATATGTCCGAATTCCAATTCAGGTGGCGAAATTCCAAACTTGAGTATCGAAAAGTGTCAAGAGACTTAATTACGTGTCGAATTTTCCGACACATGTTGATCGATTATTTTGAGAGTGTCGAAGAGGGTCCGACACGATACAAAAGCTTTCAAAAAGTAGCGGTGCTTCCTAACTTTTAGATACGAGCTTTTAGGAGGACAACCGATATTGACACACAGAGTTAGAGGGACCAAAAGTTTCATAGAAGAAAGACACATTTGGAGAAAGTGGTTGCTAATAGATAGCCACAGGGATTGTGCCACGAAAATCTCGTACAAGTGATAGTACTACTTTTATTTTTCGTTCAATTTCTACAAGAGTGGAGAAATCACTGAACACAGATTCCACAATCTTCATTATTGTGCTCATACCAATATCTACTAGCGATTATTGGGACATGTAAAAAAGATAAAAATGTTTCAAATTCTATCTCAATCTTGACCTCATCAACATAGATCTTTATAAGATATAGAAGTGACTTTTGGGGAAGCTTAACCTATGCATTGACTTTGGTAGTTGATGAGTTAGGGGGTGCACAATCACCAATTTCTGTTCCAGAAATATTTTTTTTATTTCAGACTTGTTTTTTGAATAGAAATCCGTTTGATAAAATTATTCAGTTTTTCTATTTCTGAAATAGATTTTTATTTCAGAAATAGGTTTGGAATAGAAATCAGAAGTAAAATTTTTTAACTTTTCTATTTTTTTTGTGACCCGGGAAACGCTGTATAGCCAACAGTCAGCGGTATAAATCGAGGCGACCCGCAGGGACCCACCTCCCATTGACCACCGGTAAGTCGTGCAAATGACAAGGTGGGGAGTTGAACTCTAGCCTTGCGGGGGGCTAGCGTGCAACTCCACCATCTTTGCCACCAACGGGGTGGGTTTCTACTTTTCTATTTCTAGAACAAAAATGAGAAATGAGAAATAAAAATTCTTCTCATCGTTCGTCAATCGGTCCTCCATTTGTCATTGCGACTACGTTCGCCGCGCCGGCTGCCACCCCTAGTCGCCCACCGACGGTTGCCACCGCCAGTTGCCCGCCACCGGTTGCCGCTGTCGCCGATCGCCGTCTATTACAACCAATCGACAATCCGCCACCATTCGAAAGGAAATAAATTTGTGTCGTTATCAAACAAGTTTCTATTTTTAGAGTAGAAATTTTGTGTCATTATCAAATATGTATTTTTGCTTAGAAACTCATCTCGAACTAGAAATAGAAAAATATATTTCTCTTCCAAAAATTAATTTTTGGCAAGAATGGTTATCATTCACGCCCATAGTGTGTCGCGACTCCCTGAAGTGGCTAAGGCATGCATGTGGTCTACGTCCTAAAATAATTTCAAAAGTGTTTCACAATATTGAGGTAATTTCTCCTTGAATTATTTATTGGGGCGTAATCTAGAATTGTGAAATATTTGAATGTGTGAGTGATTATAATTCTATAAATCTTGTATTGATTAGTGGATTCTTGTTGTTGACTCTCCACATGGAGTAAGTATGAACACTTTGCGTGAATCATGTAAACTATATGTGTGCTTTAGCATTCCTTATTGACTTGTCTGGTAATTTTGTCCTCTCATACTTAAAAAATGAAAAAAAATTGTAAAATCTGTTAACTTTCATATATTTCACAACAAAAACATTTCTAGATTTCCATTTATGCAACTCATTTGCAATTGCTCTTTCTTTCGCAACTACGGTTTTGACATGAGAAAATTGTCCAAAAAATTCTAAACTTATTGCATTTTTGCCAATTTAGTCATAAATCTTTCACTTTTGCCAATTGAGTCGTAAACCCTTACACATTTTGCTAATTGAGTATATCTTGCCAATTTTGCCCGAAAATTATTGACATGAACAGTGGAGTTGACATTGCAATTTTTAATGATATTTTATTAATTTTTTGCCGACTCTCATCGGCCATAGGCAAGGGCCAATGACCCTCATTGATGAAAGCAAGGGCATGCGAGCCCTCGCTAGATTTGGCTAGGTAGGGCTTGGCGACCCTCGCTAGCTACAAGTGAGTGGTCAACCAAATCTGGTTAGGCGATGGCTTGGCAACCCTTGCCAGCCCTAGGTGAGTGGCTAGATCTTGCCAAGGCTTGGACACCCTCACTTAGGGCCGGTGAGGGTCGGTCGGCCACCCTCGCCGGCTTTCTCTCCAAAACATTAAAAAAAAAAACAGAAAAAAAATTCAAAAAATTATTAAAATATCATTAAATATTATTAAAAATTGCCATGTCAAGAACAACTATCTACAGTTAGTAATTTCTGACTAAAATTGATCGGATAGACTCAATTGGTAAAAAGTGAAAATGTTTAGGATTCAATTAGAAAAATTGAAAGGTTTAGGACTGAATTGATAAAAGTATAATATATTTATTGGACAATTTTTCCTTTTGACATGGTGGAGTTAGCAACTAATAAATCTCAACTTCTCATTAGCCTGCGGTCATTTGGGAAATTGCGAGTCCGAAGAGGTTAAGTCAAAAGTGATAAGACATTGGACGGAGTTTAAGGGAGGCGACTAAAATTCTAACGATTGCTTTGGAATTATCTGATCGAGAAGATCAGTTGGGAGTTTCATCTGTCATTGAAATGTCCAAGTCAACTAATTGCCACAAAGTCAACCAAAGAAAAGTAAATTGTGGAACAACCAAGTTGCATCAATGGAAATTATTCAGAGATTGTTGTACATAGCTTTCCAATTAATGAGGAAGTTTGGTTTCTATATTTGACATTTTTAGCAAATTGACTTCCTCTAGGAATTAGCTTTAGTATCTTAGAAATGAACTACGGTGCCTGATGTTGAATCAAAGTACTTGTAAGCGAAATATGTTGTCATAGCATCTCGCTTTACTCACTATTTATAATAGAATGCTACAATATATCATTTAAATATGTTTATCATTGCACGATGATGACAAACAAAACGAAATCAACTAATCTAAGTTCATGGTTACAAAAATTAATTAGACAATTCCCATTGTTTGAATTAATTCGTACTCGGAAAAGTGCACACGTTTTGCATGTTTGGGAAAATTTGACGTTAAGAGGATTCTACAAAATCACCTTATGAGGAAATTTTTTAAGTTATTTATTTATCCAATGAAGTTATTGCAGTGCCGAACATCTGGAGTGCCAAAACTTGGCATGGAGGAATACTTAAGTGCCAAAAGTTAGGAAAGTAACACTTAAGTGCTAAAACTGGAGCAAATTAAGTGCCACTTTGGCAAAATCCGGCCAAAATATTGACATGGCGATTTTCCAGTGAAATAAGTGCAAAATGGCATCGTTTTGATCCGACGTGGTAAAAAATTAATATAAAAATTAATTAAATTAAATTTAAAACTAAATTTATTTAAAACATTTAAAAATAAAAATACAAATATTAAAAATTTAAATATATATTTTATAAAAAAGGGAAGGGGTGGCTGAGGGTTGAGCCCTTGTTGTTGAGCCTTGGCTAGGGGCCGGCGACCCCATCCGATAGGTGGTGAGGGCCCACAAGCCCTCGACCCCGATCTAGGTGAGGGTTGTGACCCTTGGCTCGCCGAGCGAGGGCTGCCGACCCCCGTTGGATCCGAGCGAAGGCGGTGACCCTCGCCCAAATCGAGGGTGAGGGCTCATGGCCCTTACCCCATTTAGCGAGGTTCGATGACCCTTGCACGGCGGGGCCAAGGGCCGCCGCCGCGAGGTAACCCCCAACAAGCGGCGGCCCTTGGCTCGGCCGAGCGAGGGCCACGACCCTTGCCCAGTTTGGGGCCGAGGGCTTGTGGGCCCTCACCGCCGATCAGCCGGGGTCGGCAACCCCGGCCCACCCTCCCCTCTTTGTTGTCTGGCCCTTCCCGACGGCGGCGGCAGCAAGGGCTCAGCCCTTTGCCGCCCCCTTCCTTTTTTTTTTTTTTTTTAATATTTGTATTTGTATTTGTAAATGTTTTAAATAAATTTAGTTTTAAATTTAATTTAATTAATTTTTATATTATTTTTTTACCACGTCAACACAAAAACAATGTCGTTTTGTATTGTCTAGGCGTGCAAAACGGCAATCCGGCCAAAACGCTTATGTGGCGATTTTTCAACGAAATAAGTGATCAATTTTGCTTCAATTTTGGCACTAGTGTCACTTTCCTAACTTTGGGCACTTAAGTATTCCTCCGTATCAAGTTTTGGCACTTGAGCTATACTTCTCTCAAAGTTATTGGCACAAGATGAAGAAATTGGGATTTCTATGTTGCAAGTATGCGACAACTTTGGAGCAGGAGTACAAAAGTGATATCTTTGGGGAGCGTGGTGAGTTTAGCTCCATGCTTCCTTAATTGGGATGAATCCTAAATAAAATATCTATTGACAATTACAGATAACAGTTCTATGGATTTCTATGTTGCAAGTATGCGAATGATGCTTGGTTTGTGCTTGCCTTGCTCTTAGGCATTTTACTTGGTGCGGTTCATGGAGTTGTGGAATCCCTGTTCAGAAGGTACACTGAAAATGGAATGAGTGAAGATCTGGCATACAACAATACTGTTGAGTGCATAACAGGCATCATATCGAAGACCATTTCCACAAAGGTTGTTTTTCGGTGATAAATTTGATAGCTGCTCCTTTCTATTTTCCCTTACTCTTGGATGCCACTGATACCATTGTTATAGAGATGTGTATGTTACTGGGTCAATGCGTTTAATTTTGTTTTCTGGTCATTTTCTCAACAGGGCATGTTGGCTGTTTACAATTCACTGTCCGACGAAGGAAAAAAAGAATTTGAGAAGGCATACAGTGCATCCTACTATCCTTGCATGGACATCTTGTATGAGTGCTATGAAGATGTTGCCAGTGGTAGTGAGATTTGCACCGTTGTTCCTGCTGGACGGATGTACGTTTTACTTTGATAAATTTTGACTTTCAATTTGATAGAGCAAAAGTATAAAGTGGATGCTCATCCATTTTACAGATTAAGATTTTCTTGTCCTTTCTCTTCAGGAAAAGGATGGTCTACTTGCTTTCCCGATGGGCAAGATAGATCAGACTCGCATGTGGAAAGTGGGTGAGCGTGCGCGAGCAGCAAGACCAGCTGGTGACCTTGGCCCATTATATCCTTTCACAGCTGGTGTCTTTGTTGCCTTGATGATGGCCCAGGTGAGGATCTCTTTTTATATCTTGGTGCCAATATGGTTGTTTTGGTAATCTTAATCTCATGGAAGATGAATACTTCCCACGCTAGTTTCTTCAGTTTCTGAGTTTCAAGGCTCCTCTAGTTGTATCGAATTTTTTTTTGGTGGGCTAGAAGCCATCTTAAGCTTTTTTATTTTCTCATCTGGACAGAATGGCTTGCTTTAATCTACTGCATGCACATGAAGATTCTTTTATGTGCCTTACTAGTACAGTTTTACAACCATAAGCAAAGTAATTAAAGAGGAGATCCTTTATTCATTTTAGTGTCTTACTCTTTGTTAAGAACAGCAAGAACAAAAGCTCTACTAAGACTACTACAGACAGGGGAAGTAAGATATACAAGAGCAACGAAGAGAAAATGTATGAAGAAGATGAAGTAGAGAATATAAATGCTGCTAAGAAGAATGAGGAGTAAAAGGGGCTAGAGTTAGCATCAAAGAAAGAGAAAGAAGACTAAATGAAGCTAAAATGATGATCTGTAAAAGTGAGCTAAAAAGCTCTGTTTCGAATGCTCTGTATAAGCTGCAAGTCTCGGTAGTTAGTTTGGTGTACTTCGGTACTAGAAGTTAGTTAGTTTCGTTTGCTTCAGTTAATCAGTTTTTCCTTTTCTTCAACTGATTCAATACCTGTAAAGTAGTTTCTAGAGATAGCCATTGAGTATAAAAGGCTAACTCTCGTGTTTGTAAAGCATAAAAGAAAATACAGAAAGAAGTGTTCATCTCAAAAGCTCTCTACTGCTCAGTTATCCAAGACCTCTATCTTCTTCTTTGTGCATAAACTTCTTCATGGTATCAGAGTCGTTTGCATCCTGAAGAAATCATCTTGCTACTGTGCATTCAACCTTTGGATTCCTCAGAAGGTATTCCGTAAGTCTTTTGGATCTACATCAGATTGAAGTTAGATTTGAAACTTCATTGATCTTTGAAGATATTTGAATCTTCCATCAAGATTTGTGAATCGGTATTTCTCATCTGCATCTAAATCTTCATCAGCAGTATACTTGTGGCATTGTACTGCAAACCAATAGAAGTCATATCTACAACTAGAATTGATCAAAGATCTGGAAAGAATAGAATGGCAGCAAGAAGTTTGTGATATCCATTTCCTATTCATGTTAATATCTCGAATTTTGTTACCATCAAACTAGCTGAGGATAATTTCCTTCTATGGCAAGCTCAATTTCATAGATTTTTAAGGAGCCAAAATCTGTTTGGCTTTGTGAATGGGGAAATTTCATCACCTGCGAAGACAGTGCAGGTCGAAGAAGGAGGTCAAAGTTCTGAGGTTCCTAATCCCGAGTATAACTTATTTGGATAAAAAGCAGATCAGCTTGTATCCTCTTGGATTAGTGGTGCTGTATTAGAAAACATACTCAGCTTGATAATTGGGTTAGATACTGCTTATGAAGTTTGGCAAACTCTGCTAAATCGGTTTACACAAAAGTAAGTAGCTAAGGAATTCGAGTTAAGAGGAAAACTGCAGGCTTGCCAAAAATGTGAACGAACTTTATCAGCATACCTCAGGGATTACAAGTCAATATGTGACCAATTGAATGCCATAGGAAAACCAGTTGATGAAATCACAAAACTATTTGGAGTTCTGGAAGGCCTGGGATCTGAGTATGAAAGTTTTAAAACAACAATCTATTGCCTAAAACCCCAACCAGAATATGATGAAGTAATATCACACTTAGAAAGATTCGAAGCCAGGATATAGAATTACTCTTTAAATCAGTTCAGCCCTAACCTAGCTTACTATGGCCAGAGGAAAACTGAAGCTATACATAAAGAAGAGGCCGACAGAGAATATATACAACAAAATACTATCCTTAGGGGGTCAAGGATAAATAATCAAGGAGGAAGAAATTATGAAAGAGGAAGATCATATAATGCCAGATACAGGAACTTTGGTTATCCTGGAAGAAACATGAGTTATAGAAATAATAACTCAAACTATGAACAAGAAAATCAACAGTTCAAACAACTCAATACCTCCTCTGGCTTGGGTCCTGCTCAAGGATTTAGACCATACAATGCATCAACACAAATGTATTTTGATACCAGGTCATATCCTGCATCAAATTCAACTCTTCACAGAAAGGTGCAAATAGAAAAAAGTAGCAGAACATACTCGACTTGAATGTCAGATTTGTAAGAGGCCTGGTCATGATGCCTTACATTGCTGGTATCGGTTTGATAACTCCTATCAAGCTGAGGAGATACCAACAGCACTAGCAGCACTACACATTGAGGAGACAAATGATCAAGGGTGGTATCCAGACACTGGAGCAACAGCTCATATTACTCCTAATGCTGGTATACTTCATAGTCTTTCTAAAAATAACAATGCTGATACAGTCATGATAGGCAATGGTCTGTGTTTACCTGTTAAATACATTGGTAATGCAATACTGAATATTGCAATTGATGCCTTGCCTCTAAATGATGTGCTGATTGTTCCTGAGATTAAGAAAAATCTTCTATCGGTATCAAAGTTAACTGATAATTACCCCCGTTCCTTTATCTTTAACAAAATTGGTGTATATATCAAGGACAGCACCACCAACACAACCGTGAGGATAGGAAACAAGGTTAGAGGGCTGTACAAAGTAGATCCTCATGCTGCAGAAGTCTACTTCACCCAGAGACAAAGAATTGTTGTAGAAAGTATCTGGCATCAACGACTGGCTCATACAAATCAGAATATCTTGAAGCATTTGAAGAACAAAAATCTAATCCAGTACAACAAAGAACCACAGTCTGTATGTAGAAGTTGCCAAATAGCCAAGAGTACTGCTTTACCTTTTCCATTATCGAATTCTACAGCTACTAAACCTTTAGAATAGATTCACTGTGATATCTGGGGGCCCTCTCCAGTTACATCTTTTCAAAGTTTCAAGTACTATGTCATTTTTGTTGACAATTTCTTTCGGTTCAATTGGATATATCCATTAAAGCTGAAGTCAGATTTCTATAGTATTTTTCTCATGTTTCAAAAGTTAGTAGAGAATCAGCATAGCTGTAAAATCAAGACTTTTCAGTGTGATGGCGGAGGAGAGTTTATCAGCCAAAAATTCAGAACACACTTACAGAATTGTGGCATTCAACAGCATATATCTTGTCCATATACACCTGAACAGAATGGAATACCTGAAAGGAAACATCGACATATAGTTGAACTTGGTTTGGCTATGCTATACCATGTGAAAATTCCATTAAAGTTTTGGGTAGATGCATTTGTAACAGCCAACTACATTGTTAACATTCTACCTACTCAAAAATTACAGATGCAGTCTCCCTTCAGCAAATTATATTAGCATAAGCCAAGATATGACCATCTCAGAACCTTTGGCTGTGCGTGCTATCCCTGTCTTCAACCATATGCTCAACACAAGCTTGATCCACAATCTTTAACCTGTGTCTTTCTAGGATACAATGATCAATATAAGGGATATCGATGTCTTGTTCCTACTACTGGTCGTGTTTACATTAGCCGACATGTAGTGTTTGATGAAAATTTCTTCCCATTCTCTCAGAAATTAGCAACAGTTTATCCCTCCTACACACACCTGTATAAGCTGTGGATAGAAGAAGAACAGTTCCTAGCTCCCTCCACTGCAGATCACATAAAACAATCAACCTCTCAGTATACAGGTTGGGAACAAGAATCCATAGCTGAGCAAACAAATGGATTGGTCTCACCTGAATGCACAGAACAAGCAGCTTCTCCTTCTCCACAACAAGTTGAAATACCTGTTCAAACAACTGAGACAACAGAGGAACCAGATATGGAGCAACTTACTTCAAATAATCAGACAAATTCACAAGGTACATTACCTACTCACCCTATGCATACTAGGTCTAAGTCTGGCATTATCAAGACCAATCCTCGTTATGCATGTCTTGCTATATATGAAGTACCTACTGAGCCAAAAACAATCAAAACAGCATTAGCACATAAGGGCTGGTACAAAGCAATGACAGAAGAGATGGATGCACTTTATCAGAATAAAACTTGGGAATTAATCCCTCGAACTGATCAAATGAATATAATCGGCTGTAAGTGGGTATTTAAAACAAAGCTTGTAGTTGATGGTAGTTTTGATAGACTTAAAGCTCGACTGGTTGCTAAGGGATTTCATCAGGAAGAAGGCATTGACTTTACAGAAACCTTTAGTCCAGTCATTAAGCATGCCACAATTCGCATAGTTCTAACTGTAGCCATGATGAATGACTGGCCAATCCATCAACTAGATGTCAAAAATGCATTCTTACATGGTACATTGAATGAGGTAGTCTACATGGAGCAGCCTCCTGGTTTTCAAGATCCCAAGAAACCTCATCATGTATGTCTTCTCAGGAAGTCTCTCTATGGACATCGACAAGCCCCTCGAGCCTGGTTTGACAAGTTCAGCAACTTTCTGCTTGAATATGGGTTCTTTTGCAGCTCAACTAACCCATCCTTATTCATCTATCATACTGATATAGACACCATTCTTTTACTACTATATGTTGATGACATTATACTGACTGGAAGCTCCTCTCAGTCTCTTTCCAACCTTATCCATTCTCTAAGTCTTCAGTTCTATATGAAAGACCTTGGACCATTACATTACTTTCTTGGCATTGAAGTTAAAAATACCTTTGATCATCTGTTTTTGTGCCAGACTAAATATGCCAAGGATCTTCTTACTCGAGCTCATATGCTTGAGTGCAAACCAATCACCACCCCTGTATCATTGAAACCAACTGTTCTGATAAATGATTCTGCTCTGCTCTCCAATCCTGTCGAGTATCGAAGCTTAGTAGGTGGCCTTCAGTATCTAACCTTAACAAGACCAGACATTGCATATGCTACAAATCAACTATGTCAGAAATTATAGAAACCAACTGTAGCAGACTTACATAAACTCAAGAGAGTTTTGAGGTATGTCAAAGGGACTATAAGTCTTGGAGTCTTCATTCACTCTCGAAGCTCTCTTCACCTATATGGGTTCTTAGATTCAGATTGGGCAGGATGTGTTGAGACAAGAAGATCAACAACAGGTTTTTGTACATACCTTGGCTCCAATCTCATATCTTGGGCAGCAAAGAAACAATCCACAGTCAGCCGATCCTCTACAGAAGCCGAGTATCGTGCACTTGCTTTTGCACCTGCTGCACTTGCTTCTGCATCTGCTGAACTTACCTGGATTAGCTTTGTCCTTCGTGATATAGGATGCTCATTGACTCGTCCAACACAGCTCTTTTGTGACAATAAATCCGCCATCTCTCTTACTATCAATCCTGTCTTACATGCTCGCACCAAACACATTGAGGTCGACTTTCATTTTGTTAGAGAGAAAGTCTCCTCAAGGTCACTACAAGTGAAATATGTTCCAAGTACTTCCCAACTTGCTGATATATTTACAAAATCTCTCTCTCGTTTTGCACATTATCAGCTACGAATCAAATTAGGAATTGGTTTCTCACCCATTCCCAATTTGAGGGGGGATGTTAAGAACAGCAAGAACAAAAGCTCTACTAAGACTACTACAGACAGGGGAAGTAAGATATACAAGAGCAACGAAGAGAAAATGTATGAAGAAGATGAAGTAGAGAATATAAATGCTGCTAAGAAGAATGAGGAGTAAAGGGGCTACAGTTAGCATCAAAGAAAGAGAAAGAAGACTAAAGAAAGCTAAAGTGATGATCTGTAAAAGTGAGCTAAAAAGCTCTGTTTCGAATACTCTGTATAAGCTGCAAGTCTCGGTAGTTAGTTTGGTGTACTTCGGTACTAGATGTTAGTTAGTTTCGTTTGCTTCAGTTAATCAGTTTTTCCTTTTCTTCAACTGATTCAATACCTGTAAAGTAGTTTCTAGAGATAGCCATTGAGTATAAAAGGCTAACTCTCGTGTTTGTAAAGCATAGAAGAAAATACAGAAAGAAGTGTTCATCTCAAAAGCTCTCTGCTGCTCAGTCATCCAAGACTTCTATCTTCTTCTTTGCGCATAAACTTCTTCACTCTTGTGAGGTGTGATATTTGTTCAGATTGAAATCTTGAGGAAGAAAGGACACTCCTACTCTGAGATCATCAATGAGAGTGTTATAGAATCAGTTGATTCTTTGAACCCCTTCATGCATGCCCGTGGAGTCTCTCTTATGGTCGACAATTGTTCGACCACAGCTCGTCTTGGGTCAAGGAAGTGGGCTCCCCGATTTGATTACATCCTGACTCAACAAGCTTTAGTTGCTGTGGACAATGGTGCCCCAGTTAACCGTGACCTCATCAGCAACTTCTTCTCAGATCCGGTGCATGGAGCAATTGAAGTTTGCGCACAGTTGAGACCTACAGTTGATATCTCTGTGCCTGCAAATGCAGACTTTGTCCGACCTGAGTTGAGGCAGTCTGCTAATTGAAGCTTTGAGAATAAGCTAAAGCGCAACTTTGCATGTGGTACTGTATTTGAGGGAGTTGTATCGTGCATCTAAGTAGGTTATGTGATGTGGGTTATTCCATTGTATTTCCCTGTCTGAATTGCGACAAGTTTGTGCCTGTTGAGCTAATGACAGATCATGAACCATTTCGCCCTATTGATTTTGAGTAATAACTTCTTCACGTGTTAGATGTGTCAATCGTCATAATCTTTTTGCTCAAAGATGACCGACATTTGTTTCCATACTGCTTATTTACATTGATGTGATCTCAACAAGCAGAAGTCTCTTTATACAAGAGGATGGAAACCTGAGCTGTATTAGCCTGATTTAAGATGAAATGTCATGCTATAATGACATCGATCTAGTCATATCGAGGGTGGGCTAGGTAGATTCTATCTAGCATTGGGCTACGTGGTTGTTGTGCCTTAAAGTTGTTGAATAGGTGTTACCTTAAAAAGGAGAGAAGTCGTTCAACGGGCGTCATTATAAACAAGTGAACTGATCCCTTGCCTTGATGTCCTGCGAGTAGTGCGTAGAGTGAAGCTATCTGTTTCGAATATGCAGCTTGATTTTTTAGATATCTTTGCGCTGAGCTTGCATATGTAGCTTGATTTGGAGCTTAAGCATGCTTTCATTGCTAAACTACAAAGGCCTTCCTTAGCATCGAGATTCCTCTGCATCCTTATTAATCTTTCCTCTCCCCACTTTGCTCCCCACGAGTTCTTCAACGGCCAAAACTTGGCCCCGTCCCGGTTGTCCCGTATCCAGTGGCAGCGATGCCACGGTCAGAATGCGTCCCACGAGCTCCTGTGAGCATGTCACTCTAAGAAAATTGGAACTCGAAGTAAATCTTGTACGAATTTGTTGCTTTTTTAATACATGCTGTAAAGATTTTCCACTTGGTGTTTATTACGTACTTTCATCTTGTAAAGTAAATTAAGTGCATCTATATGCTGTACGATTGGAAAGTAATGTTGAACTTTCCCATATCTCCTTGTTCAAAAAGTACGAAACCAAATTGAGCTTGGCACCACTAACCAAATGTTTAAGGCCCTTTTTATTTTTACACGAGGTATCCTAACCTTTCGGCTGACACTAAAGGCTCTCTCTTGTGAAGTCTTGCACTTTCCATGCAACTTCAAATAAATGATAGGTCGATAATTTATCTACAAGATCCATCATCCCTAAACCTGCAAATCAAGATTGCGAGAAAAATATCAAAATTTTTTAAAATCTTTTATTGATGTCGATTTAATTCTAATTATTTTGGCCTAGTGTCACTTAGTCATTCTGACTAATTTTGACTAGATATTGCTAATATGAATGTCGATCGGCTTACGTGGTATGGTCAGCACTAAGGTGGATAATTTTTAATAATTTTTAATATTTTTTTAATTTTAATTTTTTTCTCTTTTCTGTTTTTTTCCCCCTTCCTCGAGGCAGCCAAGTTTCAATGATTGGCCGGAGGAAGAGGAAGGAAAAAAAGGAAAGAGAAAGAAAAGAAAGAAAAAGAAAAGAAAATGAATAAAACAATTCAAAAAATATTAAAATTATATTAAATGTCATTTACGCCAACATAGGTTGTGTCACGTAGTTTTTTTTTTTGGTCAGTCCTACTCTATTCCTACTCTACACTCACTCTCAGACTTTTGCCTTACCTCTTGCAGGGCGTGAGAGTCGAAACCCACTCCTCAAACTTACGCGTCCCCACCCCATCCTCCTGAGAAGGTGGGGATTTGAACCTGTCACCTCCCCCTTCCATATTAGAAGAGTGGCCACTGGGGCAATTTTTTTTTTTTTTAAAACATTTTTATAAAGCTAAAGAAGGAAAGATTGTGTGGGGCTTGAGTTGAAAATTTAGAAATGTGTTATAAGGTTCCAATCCACTTGATATTTTAAATGGGTCGAAAATGTCACAATTTTGGACCCATTTAAATCAGACTCACTTCTTTGATCCATTTTTAGTTGGGTTTTTAAAAGCCTCTGACCTATATACAACCCATATAACTAAAATATGAGTCCAAAAATGGGTCAATGACCCATTTTGATACCTCTACTTGTAACTCTATTTGGAAACATGGTTATTCTCATGTCTATTAAGTGCAAGCTTTTAGGACGACAGAGGAGGAAGGATTGACACTCAGACTTAAAAGGACCATAAGTTTCTTAGAGAAAAGGCGCATTTGGAAAAAGTGGGTGCCGAGACACAGCCACAGGGATTATACCACGAAAATCAGGCACAAGTGACTACTATTATTTTTCTTTCAATTTCTACAAGAGTGGAAAAATCACATAGCGCAAGATTTTGCATTCTTTGTCATTGTGCTCATACCAATATCTACTAAAGATTATTGGGACATGCAAAAAACATGAAAATGTTTCAAATTCTATCTTTGTCTAGACATTATCAACAGATATTTTGACGTAGAAGCAATTTTGGGGGAGCTGAGCCTATGGATTGAGTATGGTAGTTAAGAAGTTAGTGTGTTGTGACTTCTTGAAGTGGCTGAGGCATTCATGTGATCTACGTCCTCGAATAATTTCAAAAGTGTTTTGTGAGATCTACGTCCTTGAATAATTTCAAAAGTGTTTTGGAGTCACAGGGTAATTTCTCCGTGAATTATTTTATTGGAGTGTAATATAGGACCGTGAATCATTTGAGTGTGTGAGTCATCATAACTCTATAAATCTCTTAATGATTAGTGGATTCTCCATTTGTGACTCTCCAAATGGAGTAAGTATTGACACTTTAACTGAATCACATAAACCATTTGCGTGCTTTTAGAGTTCCCTATCGACTTCTCTAGTAATTTCATTCTCTCGTACTTTTTTTGTTTTTTAAATTGTAACTTCTGTTAACTTCCATATATTTCACAACAAAAACATTTCTGGATTCCCATTTATGCAATTCATCTTTGGTTGCTCTTTCTTTCGAAACTATGATTTTGACATGGTGGAGTTCGCAACTCTAATACTCTTGTGAACTGGTAAATCTCAACTTCTCATTAGCTAGTGGTATTTCAGGGAGCTGCCAGTCCAACAAGGTTGAGTCGAAAGTGATAAGACACTAGCCGGAGTTCAAGGGAGGCGACTAAAATTCTAGCAATTGCTTTGGAATTATCTGATCGAGAAGATCAATTGGGGGTGATCTGTCATTGAAATGTCCAGGTCAACCAATAGCCACAAAGTGAAGTCAAGAAAAGTAAATTGTGTGGGCTAACCAAAGGTTGCATCAATGGAAATTATGCAGAGATTGTTGTACATGGCTTTCCAATTAATGAGGAAGTTAGGTTTCCATATTTGACATCTTTTGGCAAATTGACCCTCTCTAGTCTCTAGGAATCAGCTTTAGTATCGTAAAAATGAACTACCGAGCCTAATGTTGAATCAAAATTATTTTTGATGGTTTTATTTGTATGCTGATGGGCCTAAGTGGGCCTGTCCCCCATTTTGAGCCTAAAAGCCCGGCCTGCTAGATAAGGGCCCATGTATGAAGAAGTGTTATGTTGAGGGGTTATGACTTTTGGGGGAACGTATTACATTGAAGAGTTACGTCTCTTAGAGGAGACGTATTTAAGAGAGAAAATGAAAGAGAGGAACATACATTTTCAAGTGAACCTACGTCAGTCTCTCTCTCTCTCTCCCTCAAAAAGAAGAAAACAGGAAAGAACGCTATGTTTTTCTCCCCTTAATAGCAACAACATGCTCCTTGGTAGAACGGGATCGGATTCTTCCTCGAACTTCAAAATAAGGTACGCTTGATTCCGTGGTGTGTCTTTGATCGGTGATACATGTTCTTCCTGGGCTCGTTTTCCGCATTCGTTTTAGGAGTTCGATTTAGTATCGAATCCGTTTTAGGGAATTAGAATTTCCAACAATTTTAACTGAAAATATATTGCTATAAAATCTTGCTTTACTCATTATTCATAACAGAATGCTACAATATTTCATTTAAATCTGTTTCTCATTGCACGATGGTGACAAATGAAACAAAATCAACTAATATGAGTCCATGTTTAAAAAAATTTAATTAGATAATTGCCACTGTTTGAATTAATTTGTACTAGGAAAAGTGCACATGTTTTGCACGTTTGGGAAAAAATTGACATTTAGACGATTCTAGAATTACTAATTAATAAATAGAAGTTATTGACACAATATGAAGAAATTGTAAACATATATATATAGATGGATAGATAGACATACATACACACAGAGAGCAATATCTTAGGATCTTAACATTTTTGGTTTTGTCAAGGTTGTTCATAAGAGAGAAAATATCCAAATTTTAAAATTACGATACGTGAGAGATAAAGTCTAGTCGAGAAAAGTAAATTGTGTGGACCAATCAAAGGTTGCATCAGTGGAAATTATGCAGAGATTACACAGCTTTCATATATTTAAAACTGAATTATTGTGCCCTAAATTGAATCAAAATTCTTGTAAGTGAGGCATCTGTGTCCAAATTTATTTAAACACCAATATATCATGAGTGCTATACCAATAGATAGCCCTGAGGATTATACCAGGAAATCAAGCACAAGTGATAGCACTTGTATTCAATTTCTACATGAGAAACTATATCACACCAAACAAGATTCTGCAATCTTGTTATCGTGCTCATACCAGTGACCGCTAGAAATTGTTGGAACACTTGAAGAAGATGAGAGAGTTTCAAGTTCAATCTCAGTCTCAACATAATCAACTGGCGTCTCCGTCGGATACAAAAGTGGTTTTGGGGGAACTTGTAGTTCATTGATTTCTCCTTCTAGCATATTAACAACCTGGCTCATCGATGGTCGATCATTAGGGTTCAATTGTATGCACCAAAGAGCAACAATTATCATCTTCCTTGTGGCCTCTCTTTCCTCTTCTGTGGCATCTACCATTTGAAGCTCCTCTTCTTTGCCGAGTTGATCATAAACCCACAAAGGAAAATAAATTTGACTCGAATTTTCTGCATTTGCATTTACATTTCTCCTTCTACCAGCCATTTCCATCAACATCATCCCGAAACTATAAACATCAGCTTTGTAAGAAATGCCACCAATGTCCTTATAGAATAGCTCGGGTGCCATATATCCCAAGGTTCCTCTTGCTGCGGTCAATGTTACTGTGTCCCGATCAGAGGGGTAAAGTCTTGCGAGGCCAAAGTCAGAAACTTTTGGGGTGAAACTTTGGTCTAGGAGAATATTATGAGGCTTGATGTCGAAGTGTAGAATTTGCATGTCACATCCCCGATGTAGATACTCTATGCCTCTAGCTATGCCAAGAGATATCTCATACATTTTCTTATAATCAAGAGAATCTTCTCCATCCTTATAGACAATGTGCTTATCCAAGGATCCATTCGGCATGAAATCATAGACAAGAGCTTGTTTGGAATAATCAAAACAAAAACCAACAAGTTGCACCACATTAAAGTGATGGATCCTTCCAATTGTGGCCACTTCACTTATAAAATCTTGGCCATTAGATTTTGGTTTATTCAGAATTTTAACCGCAATTTCATTGCCACTCCTAAGAATTCCTTTGTACACAGAACCATATCCTCCTTCACCTAACTTGTATTTGAAATTTTTTGTGATCTTCTTGATATCTGAGTACGAGTACCTTATGGGCAAAAAGTTGTTGTGAGCTTGTAGAAATTCTGCGATGTTTGCGTCCATTGCTTGGTGTCTTCTCATCCACTTATAGATTAGAAGTATCAACACACATGGAGCTCCGAATATGAATTTTGCTGCCAGGAAGTGAGCTGCGTACAAAATTGCCTCAAGATTAGCGTAAAGCATATTGTTTTTTATTTGTCAGAAAGCACGTACAAAAAGTGTTTTCTTCACATTTAGCGCGAGTGTTTCACAGATGTGAGGAAAAGAGAATCGTCCATACCAATGATAAAAACGGGATCAGAAACGGTATTCAATGCAACATTTAGCGCCGTACCCCAATAAGATCCGTGGACTGAAAGCAAGAGATTAATGAAGACATATAATCAGAATCAGCTAAGCGATGAATGAAAAATATGTTCAGGGAAACAAGAATTGTTATCCGAGTTAACTAAAAAAATTACGTATGAATTAACAACATTCGAAGCAAAGATGTATTAACCGACCAAAAAAAAAAAAAAAAAAGAAGCAAAGATGTATTAAGGATAATAACTAATGTTACATTTGCATACTATATCCGACAATCAATAGTAGTAAATATTCAAAACATCCTGTCTCATATTTAATATTTTCTTTGAACCTAAAGATTTCATCTAGTGAATTTTCTGGCCCCATCGAGACCTAAAATATGATAACTCAACAGGTTTTACTTTCAAGAGATTCTTACTTTTTTTTTACAAAATTTTGGTTATGAGAATTTAGAACTTTTTGTGACTATACTTGATTACCTTACGAGGTAGGATTAACGTATCCTGGCCTTCGCAAGGAAGCACACCACTAACTTTTTGGTGGGCTTTTACTCACCATTTTGGGAACTTTTGATATAAGAAAAAAGATAAGGTACTTTGAGCTAATATAGAAACTTTTGGAAGGAACTAAATATAATTTTCTTATATTCTGTAAAAATCCAGATGTTCAATGTTGACTTAGCACGAACTTAGTTTTTTATTTGTTGAAAAGCACAAACTTAATGTGACGCTTTTGGAAATCATTTTCCACAAAAATGACAATATATTTCTGATGTTTGGTTGAAATCTAAAAATGAAATGGAAAATATTTTCCATTAGTTGGTACGAAAAAATATGATATTTCTCCTTGCACTGCTTTTGATAATTTTTGTTTTAAAATTTTTTGTTATTTTTTCTCTTTAAAAAAATTCAAAATTTTAATTATTTTATATTTTTCCTTTAATTTTTTTAAATTTTTTTCTCTTCCTCGTTTGGCAGTTGGCCACGAGTGAAGAATGAGCTCATCGGCTTTGGCAATGCTCAAGCATCACCAATCTACAAGGCCTGAGCCTTGTCGCCCTCTAGCAAAGCTCAAGTGTCACTGATCTAGCAACACTCGAGCTCGCCTATGGCCAGTTATTGGCCTTCACTTGGTGGGCGACCAACTAAAGAAGAAGCAAAGGGAAAAATTAAAACATTTGAATTTAAAAAAAAATAAAATAAAAAATAAAATAAGTAAAATGAGTGGTGAAAGAAAGAGGATGGAAAATGATTTCTTCTCTTCAAAAAATAAAAATCATTTTCCCCACTTTTGAAGGTGTTTTTTTCTTTGCGGAAATTTTTTTCCTTAACTTATTATTTTTCATTAACCGAATGCCAGAAAATCCGAAAAAAAAAAAAAAAAAAAAAATTTCTTGAAACCTATTTCCACAATACAAATAGAACTTTTTAGTGGTTTCTATACTGTAAATTTCAACTATCTTTTTATTAGCAGGAATAAAACACCACATGACGTGGTTGTTACTGCCAATTTATTTTGGAGAATGACGATTGTATTTCATGGTGAAACAATTATTTGCATGTCATGTTAATCCCCTCTAGGGCTAATTCTTTTTATTCGGTTTTGCTTATTCAATCATGATGGTCGGGAGTTCTACAAATTTCACTTGCATATGTTACTTTGATTTTCATGCCAATCAATCCCAGTCCGTCGCTTTAAGGCGCAAGAGCTATAGCTAGAGCCATATATTAGCATATTGCTGGGGTAAAGAACCTCAATTGGAAAGGCATACTTACAGGGTAAGTCGGAGGAATCGTAGATTGTGCATTTCATCATTTTTGTCCCTAGGTATCGGAAGCCTAAGAAGCAAAACTTATATTGTTTATCCCGGGAAGCCGAGTAGCTGATATTAAACCCGTCGGCCATCGCATTGTGGATGTCGCTATAGGAGATCGTGCGATTCTCCTCGGACAATGCTTCCGCTTTATACCATAAGTAATCTGCTGCATATATTTGCGTGGTTATGGTGCAAAAATCCTCAATATCCAGTGGAACTGCGTTGATGATGGCGTATGAATGATACCCTTCTGTAACTATACATGGTTCCGTGCTGATATATAAATGAGATCTCACTTGCTTCGAGCAAGACACAATGGTCACGGGGGGTCCATAGGGGTTCCACCATACACTGTCTTCATCACTGAAATTAGAGCGTGTTAACTGGTGGAGAGGAAGGGAGGAACAGTCGCTCTTTCGCAGCCTGACATCCACCACTTCCATTTTCCCAGAATCATAATCAATGGGACCCTCATAACTATTGGGGGATATCGATTTCACATGATACCGACCACCGAACAAAGATAGCACCGTGTGGTTATCTTTACATGCTAACTTGAACCTCGAATCACCACAACTTTTTAGGTCGTCTTTCAATCGAAAGGGATAGCGTATATTATCGACCTCGCCGCACGAAGAGGCACACCGGTGGTTGTTCTTGGCATAACAACTAATGCCAGCTTGTATTATGAGAAGGAGGAGTAGTGGGAAGGGCTTCATTTGGTACCTGGGCTGATAGAACTTGTGCAATGCGGAAAGCTTTTTGTTTGGCTTTGGTTATTTGGTGCGGAGGAACGAAAGAAAAGGGGATACAATTAGAGAGACGTACCGTGATTGAATTGGAAGACTGGGAGTCAGGTCTTTTTAAAAGCCCAAGTCAAGCAAATGACCCGGTCAGAGCCGCCCAAAGTCAAGAAATCAAAGCTTCGTACATGATGGAACGTTTGTGGCTTGGATTGATAATGCGGATAAATGTCATATCGACGGAATTATGTAAATTTCGCTGGAGGGCCCACGTATTTGTTGGTTCAGATAATTTTGGTCTATATACTCTATAAATCATAAATTATTTATTTATTTATTTTTTAAAATTATTTATTTATTTGATCATACAATCCTTTTCTCTTACCACTATTATGATTGGTGGATTTTAAATATGGACATAAGTTAATTTAACATATAAAATGATGTTCACAACTTGTAATCCACTATTCACAAGAGTGGTTGGATAAAAAAAAAATTTCAACCGAGGATGAATGAAAAAATAGACCTAATTACAATTATACATTTTCAAAGATATACATGAAGTATTGAAATATATGTAAAAATCACAATAGGCCACTGAAAATTATGCGTGCTGAAAATTTCATTTTCAAAGTGGGTTATTTTTCTTGGAAAGCTTAAGTAACGTCACCACCGAAGAAGATAGATATTTGTTCTTGGCACTACACATGCATTTCATGATGTTTCGAGGAAATTCTCACTAGAAGAGACCTCTCTTTTCTTCTACATAACATTCGGTCAATGTCGTATACCAAGAAAGTCTCATTATTGCTACTTGATGGAAATGCTTTGTCAATCCTACAAATTTAATTTGCGAATAAAAAAGATCAATGGCTTTGCTCCTGCCAAAAGCATGATTTCTAGGTGTTCTTGATTTGCTTAAATATAGAATTAAGTTTCAAAATTATATAATTAAATCCTAAAAATTATTATATTGGTGTGATTGACAATTTTCGTTAATTCCATCAAATTTGGGTGATGAAGATCTTGACAAGACACTTTTCTATATACTGAATGTTAAAAAATTAAAAAAAAAAAACCAAAAAATTAAGAGGGGGAAGGGGGACTCTCGCATGACAATGGGCGACAACTGCTCAATCATATCCATTACTGCGAGCAGGCAAAGGAGTTTCGCCCAGATCAGGGCATGAATTGATCGACCCTAGCAAGGTTGTCGAGAGGGCTAAGCAACCCTCACGTGGCGGTGACAGGTGGCGAGGCCTTGTGTTCTTCGTCCCATGCATTGTTGCTTCTCCAATTCACCAAACCATTTCAAACTTATTTAATTGGTTGTACGAGCAGGTTGATGTTCGGCATGTTTCATACTTGAACGTGTAACGATTATAACTAAATAAATTCATTCATGATTTGTAGATTCCTATGCAATAGGCTCTTCACATGTAGTAGGTGTCGACACTCAGATTGAATCACGTAAATCCATAAGTGCTTTAGCATTTCTTGTTGACTACTTTGGTAGTTTCATCCCGTCGTGCTTTTTTTATTTTCAAATTACAAGATTTGTCAATTTCCATATATTTGGCGACAAAAATATTTCTGGATTTCCCCTTACGCAACTCATCTCTTGTTACTCGTTCTTTTGCAATTGCGATTTCGACATGGTGGAGTTAACAACTCTCAAGTCTTTCTTTGAACAGACAAATCTTGACTTCACAATAGCTAGCTGTCTTCGAAGAGTTGCCCATCTAACAAGGTTGAGTTGAAAGTGACAAGACACTGGCTCTTTCTCTTGCGGGTGACCGTAATTCTAGCAGTTGCTTTCGAATCTTTCAATTAAATTATTTGACTAGAAAACGCGTAGCAATTCGGAGAAGGTTCCTCTGTCTGATGACGATCGAAAAGATCAGTTGGGTCATCTGTCTTGGCAATGACCCAAGTCAACCAACCAATCAGCACAGAGTCAAGTCAAGAAAAGTAAATTGTGTAGAACCACTAAAAAGTACAATTACGCAGCTTGTGGTACACGCATTGAAACTAACATAACAAGTGGTGGATTGCTTTATGGACAGCTTTCAAACTAATTGGGAAGAAAACTTGTCTCGAATTTCTAAATTTGACTATTTTGGCAAGAAAATTATCAAAAACGTCTTAAATTTATTATAATTATATCAATTCAATCTTAAATTTTTTTGAAATTCGTCTTAAAACTTTTTGTAATTAAATCAATTTTATTTTTTATTTGGCCAAATTTAGTTGGTCGACACTAATGTAACGATTTTTTAATAAAAAAATAATTTCGAATTTTTTATTAATTTTTTCCTTTTCTTTTTTCTTTTCCTTTTTTTATTTCTTCCTCTCTAGCTTCCTTACCCAGTAGTGGCCAGTAAGGGCTTCGCAGCCCTCACTCACCCTCACTGGCAGCCTCACCCTGGCATTGTCGCGGACAAAGGCGACATCATCCGCGGTTGGCAAGGCCATGGCAACTGTCCTTTCGTCCATCTAATCGAAAATCAATTCTTTGCTTAAGAGCCATTGCCGAATCTAAAGAAGAAGCAGAGCATTCTGCCATCTTGTATGGGAACAATTACCAGATAGGAGAGCTCGTCGTCGAGCCATTTGACTAAAGGCAGGATCTACTTGATGTTTGTGAACTTGGCTCTCTCGACCTCTTTGATCAGGGAGCTGATGAAGTCTCCCTGCATCTCCACATCCCTCTTTATCTATAACAAGACGATGAAGTTTCGTCAAGAATGGCGGAAAGGGATAGCGACACGCAAATTGAAATTTTGCCCGTGGCCCCCAACCCTCACCTAAATCTTGGTGAGGTTGCCGGTGAAGACCAAAAATTAAATTTAGAGAGCGGGCATTTTTTAATGTACTATGAGAATAACGGTTTATTCTAAATCATAGAAAATCAAATTACAAATAATTACAAATTATTGTAGAACCTACTTTTTTAAAAATTTGTAACTCACATTAAATTATTATTCTCATAGTACTGAAAAACTGTTATGTTAGCAAAGTCTTTTGGACAATTGGGAGAGATTTGTGTTTGACTTTTGGTTATACAATAAAAAAAAAATAGGGGATGCACATGGAGAGACGGGTCGGGATTGGAGTCGAAGAGTTGGAGTCGTCTCTGAAAAATACCAGATCGAGCAAATGACTCAGAGTCGTCCAAAGTCCAGAAAATGGAGCTTGACCGGAGAAGATAAGACAATTTTGCTCGTCGCCTCGCACATGATGCGTTTGTCGTTTCAAGGAAATTCTAGCTAGCATAAGGTGCGGTCCACACATATATCGAGAAAAAGTCTCATCGTTACTATGTAGTGAGATTTTTTTTTTTTTTTGATCTTTTGTTTTGTCAATCCTTCAAATTTAATTTACAGGAGGGATGGCTTTGTTCCCACCAAAAGCATGACTATCCACTATTCTCGATTTACTTGAAATGTAATCCACCCTAACTTTGTCAAAAAATAAATTAAATCCTGAAATTTTTCAAATTGGTGGTTCTAAACGATTTCCCTTAGCTCCATTAAATTTGAATAATGAAAATTGCTAATGTGACCTTTTAATGTATTTTAAAGACATGTGTGCGCCACATCAGAAGGTAAATCAGAAGTTAAGAGGGCAACGAGAAAAAAGGAGACTGAGAGAAAGAGATGGCCGGAAAAGCATTGCAAGGGCACCGCTGGGGCCCAATGAAAACACTTGCTCGACCACAAGACAAGATTGCTAGTCATCACCATGAGCAGGGGAGGGCCGGCTGACCCTAGTAGAGATCGCAGGGGCCGGTCAACCCTTGCGCGGTGGTGATAGAGTTGAGGCCTTACGCTCTTTTGGTCTCAAAGGTGTTGCTTCTCCAATTCACCAGGGCATTTTCAAGCCTATCCAGTTAGTTGTATGCCATTGGCAAGTTTCCCAAGTCGACTGGGCTTGGCCGAATTAGCGGTGGTCACAGGCTCGCTTTCCAATTCTACGGACTCACCTTCGATGCAATCCAAGCATAACGAGATACCTTTCCACTTCCACAAGCTCCAAGCATCATAAGAAAGCCACTCGCTTATCAAATTGAAGGCCTTTCCAATCTAAAGACTAATTACTCGTGCCCGTGAAGAGATTCTTCCTCTCAATGGAACTCTCACCTTTTCTCCGGTTGGACATGCCACTGAGATTTACGTTGGGGATTGAGTGTATGATGCATCATGTTGAGCGTTTGGGGAGAAAGAGTTTCTGTAGAAACGCTGCTGAAGGACCCATGTTGCTACGAAGGCCGGTGTTCCTCACCTATACCTCAACGAGAATTGTCGGCATAACCCAGCCTTGGCACCAGTCTCGTTACACACAGACAAAGAGAGATGTTCAATATTGCAAAGTGGACATAACATCTTCTTGTTAAAAATAAGTCATATAAGTAACAAGAGAAATTCTTAGAAGTACTCGATTGAACTAATTAAATAAATTTTAAAACTTGATTGTACTTTTAACTTAGCATTGTTTCATGATATATTTTAAAACTTTAAATACACTTGTCCAAAAGAATAAAGTATGGCTTGTGACTACTTTATATTTCTTTTCCCTTTATCCTCAAGTGAGTGATGTTGCATGTAATGAATATTGAAAAAACATCATTCACCATTTTTTTTTTTTGTCGCTATTTTGATCACCTACTGTAACACCCCAAATCTTAATCAGCTTTCTCTGCACACTTCCATCCGAGGATCTCAATCTCATATTCTTCCCAACCTCAGCCACATTACACACCGTTGGCGAGTCTACCACAACACTAAGCAAGAACATCACCGACCGAGCAAGTAATTCACCACTTGTCTAAGGGATCAGAAATGTCGATAAGAGCAGATCAATTACATATTTTATTAGATGATGATTTATCATATAAGGAAACTACTGGGCTGTCACCTTATTTTGCCACATCTTCCAACCTTTTCGCTATTATAGTTGATTGCACATGCTCCTGTACTAAGAACGATGGCTTGTTGGTTTATCCATCATCCAGTCCACCGAATAAAACCCCAGCTAAAAAGAAAGAACAGAACACTTTCCTTCTTCAATGGAATCGTGAGACTGGATTGTAGACTTGTCCACAGGGCAAGCTTTGTCAATATTTTTAGTTCCACATGGTCGTCCCAGTAGGGTCCAAGCACAGCCTGTAAAGGTCATGCCCAAAGTTGTTCATGACTCGGAACTCCTAAAATTTTCATTTGTATAGATACAATGAGCTCGTATGAACTCTATGAGGAAACCATTTGTCTAGATCGGCCGGCGATTATATCCGAACTACTGCAAATCAAGTCTCTGTTCTGACGGTTTAAATCTGCTTCGATCAAGAAACATCGATCTCACCTAAGCTGTAAAAGAAAAATCCACATTTGAGGCCGATGCCACTATCCACCCGAACGAGACCTCTAGGTTTGGCACGGTCGCTTAGCAGGTTCGGGTACATAAAGCCCAAAGAAAAATCATGAATAGTTTGTGGCTTTCTGAGTTGGCCATACTTAGGAAACTGCCTCGCCTGCGAAACCTTTTGTTTCTTGGCCTACTTCCATAGATAGTGTATACTCGCCTTTGGCTCAAGTAAGCCCTTCCACATCGTTATCTTGAACTTATGCCACAAGTTTAAAACCCTTTGCCTCTCGATTTTAAGAAAATCCCATGATTTTTATGAAAAAAAAAAAGGGAAAAGAAAATTAAAAGCATGAGGGACGTTGCCAGTTGGGTTTTGATTTTTAAATGATTTCAGTTGTTTTTGTCTCGTTGGTGCAATGGGAAATTGGAGACTATTGTGAGCGAAAACCTGATGTTTGCTTCATGTCCAATTTTCTTTTTCTTTTTCCAAAAGTTGCCTATGAAAATGTTCGTTATATTTGCACAAAACATTTCTCGTCTAGCGATTTATGTTGAAGCGTGTCTTGCCCATATTGCTTGCATTATGGCATCGGAGCTTACTTCTCCGTTTGTTTAAAATTACTTCAAGTATGTAGTGTTGACGAAAGTCACAATTTATAAAGTCACAGGTCGCAACTAGATTTGAAAATTATAGCGTAAAAGCAATTAAATCCTACTGGACAGGTTCTTCATTGTATACCTGGATAATCTCCGCTTCCTCTTTTAGAGACGAGCCAGAAGGTTTGCCTTTCCCATTTGGCCAATCGGAGTTAGTGATGACAAGTCTGGTAAGCATGATGCGGATTCAAGACCAGCCAGTCCATGGCCCTGGAGGATGAATTGGGGCTCCATCATGCCCATAAATTACAAAGGGACATAGTGCTTTGTTTTATGCCGCACTCTCATTAATTCCTACAAGTCGCAAGAAAGTTCTTGGGATAGGAGGTCTTTCTACTACCATAACCCCCTCCAAAATCTGAAATACCTGAGACATGGTTGGTCTATCACGCTCGCTGTCTTGAATGCACCAGCAAGCCACTTTGCATGCTCTGCACAATTCTTCCATCTCCACCTGTCCGTTCAATCTGCGGTCCACGAGCGGCAAGACTTCTTCTCCTTTGGCTAGTGAATTGGCTACCTGGAGCGGTAGATAATCGCGCATATCACTGTTCAGCTCCGCAATGTTTCTCTTTCCCGATATGATCTCAAAGAGCAGCTTTCCGTAGCTGAAAACGTCGACTTTCGACGTGATGACTCCTCCTGAAATCCATTCTGGTGCAAGGTATCCTCTGGTTCCCCTTACGGTGGTAATGACACGGCTGGCTTCTCGTCCCACGAGCTTTGCAAGGCCAAAATCAGCAATCTGTGGTTCTAGTTCCGAATCCAACAGTATATTCTCTGGTTTGATGTCACAGTGTATGATGCAATCCCGACACCTCTCATGGAGGTACTCCAATCCTTTAGCAATCCGGATCGCGATGCCGTATCTGGTTTTCCAATTGAGGGTGTTGGAATCTTTCTGAAATAAATGATCTGCGAGCGAACCATTTGCCAGGTACTCATATACTAGGAACCTTTTCGACTCTTCTGCACAAAAACCACGTAGACGAACGACATTGACATGCTGTATTGTTCCAATGGTTCTAACCTCCGCAAGGAACTGTTTGTTACTTTGGCTTTGGTTCATGAGTTTCTTCACTGCTATGGGACTTGAATCTGGCAATGCTCCCCTGAAAACAGAACTGAAACCGCCTTCCCCAATTTTCTCGGAGAAGTTCTTTGTTGCCTTCTTCAGAACTCGATATTCAAAATGTATCAAATGATCGTCCGCTGCATAAGCAGGCCTTTGTTGGATTTTTTTGATGTCTCAGTGCTGCTGTTTTTAGACTAAAGTTTCTCTGTTCTATTTTTATATTGTTCTAGTTTATTTTCTCACTTAGTCAATTATGTTATGCAATTGTTGTTGTGTTTTTTAGGAAGTTAAGTACTGGTTCAGGTGCAGTTACAAGCTGAACGTGTGTGTGTGTGTGTGTGCAGTTATTTTTTTTTTGGTTTAAGTCGTGTTCTGTACTTGCCTTTTTTATTAGAACTGCAGAAGACAGTTTTCATGCTCTGTTCTCTCTGTTTCCTCTGTTTTTCATCTTTCTTCCTCGATATCTATAGTTCTGGTTTTTTCTGCTTCTTTGCTGCTTTAATCAGAATCAACAGTGGTATCAGAGCATCAAATGATCTTGAGGGACTGTGAAGTGAAGCAAGTATTGTAGTGCAAAGAGGTTAGAGGGTGATGGAGACAGGTTCAAGTGGTTTTTCATCAATGGCTTCTCCAGTATTTACTGGAGAGAATTATCAAGCATGGGCTGTTAAAATGAAAGCATTTCTGGAGGGTCATGATCTGTGGGAAGCTGTGGAGGATGATTATGAAGTTGCTCCACTTCCAAATAATCCGACCATGAATCAAATCAAGCTTCATAAAGAGAGAACCACAAGGAAAGCCAAGGCAAAATCTTGCTTGTATGCTGCTGTCTCGCCTACCATTTTCACCAGAATTATGAAGTGTGACTCGCGAAGGTCATATGGGATTTCTTGAAGGAAGAATATGAAGGAGATGAGAAGATAAGAGGTATGAAGGTGCTGAATCTCTTGAGAGAATTTGAGAGACAGCAGATGAAGGAATCTGAGTCAGTGAAGGAATACTCAGATAGGCTAGTGGGAATAGCTGATAAAATCAGAGTTTTGGGAACTGATTTGAGGGATGATAGGCTTGTTCAAAAGATCCTAGTGTCTCTTCCAGAAAAATTTGAAGCTACTATAGCTTCTCTGGAAAACACAAGGGATTTGGCTGATATAAAACTTGTAGAGTTGCTGAATGCTTTGCAGGCACAGGAGCATAGAAGACTAATGAGGAGAGAAGATCATGTTGAGGGGGCATTGCAAGCCAAAGTAAAGCAAAATGATGGAGGCAAAGGGAAGAAATGGATTCAGTTTAAGGGAAATGTTGCTGATTCAAAATTTTTGCCTAAAGAAGGAAATGCTGGTGGATCTAGCAAATGGAAAAATAATAAAAGGCCATGTCAGTACTGTGGTGGAACCAACCATCAGTCCTTTAGATGCTGGAAAAGGCCAGACGCGAGGTGCAGAAGATGCCACAAGTTGGGTCATATGGAAGCTATTTGCAAAGGGAAAGCCTATCAAAGCAAACGGGAGAAGCACAAGTGGCGGTGAGTGAAGTTGATGAAGAGCACCTATTTGTTGCTTCAGCTGGTGAATATTCAGTCGAAAATAGTACATGGCTGATAGATAGTGGTTGTACTAATCACATGACTAGCAACTTAGAGCTATTCAAGAGCATAAACAAAACAAGTAAAGTCCAAAGTCGAATTGGCAATGGACAGCATATTGAAGTTCAGGGTAAAGGTGTAGTTGCTGTTAAAGGAAACCAGGGGGTGAAGTTAATCAAGGATGTTCTCTTTGTGCCAAATATTGACCAGAATCTGTTAAGTGTTGGTCAGTTAGTGGAGAAGGGCTATATAGTGAAGTTCGAAGGAAGGGAATGTCTCATTAAAGATACTGACAGCAATGAAGTCTTGAGAGCTCAAATGAGGGATAAAAGTTTTGTGTTCAAGCCAAATGAGATGCAGCAGATGGCTTTGAAGTGTACAGAAGAGAATATAGAGCTGTGGCACAAAAGATTGGGGCATGTTCATAGGAGGAGTATGCTGGTTATGTAGAAAAATGGCCTGGTAGATGATTTACCAAGCTTGAAGGAAGAGCTTCCACAATGCAGAACCTGCATTCTTGGCAAACAAGCCAGATTTCCCTTCAAAGGAGGAGTCTCGAAGACATATCAAAAGCTGGAATTAGTTCACACTGATGTGTGTGGACCTATGTCTGAACCTTCTTTAAGTGGAAGCAGGTATTTTATTACTTTTACCGATGATCGACTAGAATGAGTGGATCTATTTTCTACAAGCTAAGACCGAAGTAGCTGATGTATTTATGAAGTTTAAAGCATTAGTTGAAAATCAAAGTGGGAAGAGAATCAAAGCTCTCGGTCGACAATGGATCTCGAGTATACAGCTAACAAATTAAAACTGATTTGTGAGCAAGCTGGAATTGTACAGCAATTTACAGCCCCTTACTCACCTCAACAAAATGGGGTTAGCGAAAGGAAAAATAGAAGCATTATGGAGATGGCCAGATGTTTGATGCAGGAAAAGAATTTGCCTAAAAGTTTTTGGGCTGAGGCAGCTAACACAGCTGTATTTCTTTTAAATAGATTACCTACAAAAGCTTTAGAGAAACTAACACCTCTCGAGGGCTGGCAAGACACTAAACCTTCTGTGAAAAATTTGAAGGTTTTTGGAAGTTTGTGTTATACTCATATTCCCGATGTCAAAAGGGATAAGCTTGATAAAAAGGCTGAGATTGGAATTTTTGTTGGATATAGCTCTCAATCAAAGGCTTACAGAATTTTCTATCCAAAGACAAGGAAGATTACTGTGAGCAGAGATGTTATGTTCTTAGAGGAAGATGAATGGAATTGGTTAAATGGAAGGAACATTGAATTGAAGCACTTTGAAAGACAACCTGAAACTGATGTGGAGACAAATGAAATTACAGGGGAAATGGAAGAAAATATAGATGATGAACCTATAAGAGGCACAAGAACTCTTGCTGAAATTTATGAAAGGAGTAATGTGGCTGTGCTCGAACCATCAAATTTTGCTGAAGCCAAGGAAGATCGGAAGTGGTTTGCAGCAATGCAGGAGGAGATGATAATGATTCAAAAAAATCAGACTTGGGAATTGGTAGACAAGCCATTAAATAAGAATGTAATTGGAGTTAAGTGGGTCTTTAGGACAAAACTCAATCCTGATGGCTCTGTTAACAAGTATAAAGCAAGGCTGGTTGTTAAAGGCTATGCTCAGGTATGGGGAGTAGATTATTCTGAAACTTTTGCTCCAGTTGCAAGGATGGACACAAGAAGACTCTTGTTAGTGTTGCAGCCGAGAAGGGTTGGACTATTTTTCAGCTTGATGTCAAGTCTGCATTTCTAAATGGTGAGCTTGAAGATGAAATTTTGTTGAACAACCTGAAGGGTTCTGTGTTAAAGGGCAAGAAGAGAGTGTATACAAATTGCACAAAGCTTTATATGGACTGAAGCAAGCTCCAAGAGCCTGGTATGGAAAAATTGATCGATATCTACTGGATTTAGGTTTCAAAAGGAGCTTGAGTGAGTTCACTCTTTATATTAAGAAAGTGAATCATAGTGTGGTAGTTCTGTCTCCGTATGTGGATGATCTTTTGGTAACAGGAAATGATGTTCAGCTGATAGAAAATGTTAAGCAAGGCTTATTTGCTGGTTTTGAGATGAGACTTAGGAAAAATGGCTTACTTCTTAGGTATGGAAATCAAGCAAAGTCCTTATGAAATCTTCATTTGTCGAGGAAGTACTTAAAGGAAATTTTGAAGAAATTTCAGATGGAAGAATGTCGAAGTGTCGTACACCTATGGCAGCAAAGGAGAGTTTACGTAAGAGTGATGGAACCGAAGCTGTGGATGTCTCGATGTACGTAAGTCTAATAGGTTGTCTCATGTACCTCACAGCAACCAGACCAGACATTTTATTTGCTGTAAGTGTTCTGTCCAGATTTATGAGTGATCCAAGTCAGCTTCATTTGATTGCAGCTAAGAGAATTTTAAGGTATTTGAAAGGAACCATGCTTTTTGGAGTGAAGTTTCAAAGGAGTCAAGAATTCAATCTACAAGGTTATTCTGATAGTGATTGGGCTGGCTCGATGGATGATATGAAGAGTACATCGGGTACTGTTTCGTTTAGGATCAGCTTGTTTCACTTGGTGTTCTAAAAAACAAGAAATTGTAGCTCAATCTACTGCTGAAGCAGAGTTTATAGCTGCTACGCAGCAGCAAATCAAGCCTTATGGCTGAAGAAGATAATGAAAGACCTTTGGCTGAACTTCAATGAATGTATCAAGATCAATGTGGATAACCAAGCTGCAATTGCAATATCTCAGAACCCAGTTTTTCATGGCAAAACTAAGCATTTCAAGGTCAAGTTCTTCTTTCTACGTGAGGTGCAACAAAATGGTGAGGTCATGCTGATTTATTGCAGATCTGAAGATCAACTTGCTGATATATTCACTAAACCACTTCAAGCTGGAAGATTTGAGGCATTGAGAAAGCAAATTGGAGTATGCAGCAGCTACTGATCCAAGGAGGAGTTTGTTGGATTTTTTTGATGTCTCAGTGCTGCTGTTTTTAGACTAAAGTTTCTCTGTTCTGTTTTTATATTGTTCTAGTTTATTTTCTCACTTAGTCAATTATGTTATGCAGTTGTTGTTGTGTTTTTTAGGAAGTTAAGTACTGGTTCAGGTGCAGTTACAAGCTGAACGTGTGTGTGTGTGTGTGTGTGTGTGTGTGTGTGCAGTTATTTTTTTTTGGTTTAAGTCGTGTTCTGTACTTGCCTTTTTTATTAGAACTGTAGAAGACAGTTTTCATGCTCTGTTCTCTCTGTTTCCTCTGTTTTTCATCTTTCTTCCTCGATATCTATAGTTCTGGTTTTTTCTGCTTCTTTGCTGCTTTAATCAGAATCAACAGCCTTCTCATCTTAATAGCCACTAGCGACATGCTAAGGACCACCAGAAAAGTTACGGACACAACTACAACTGCTGTAATGAAATTTGAAGTGGGTTTCCCCCTTTTCTTACTCTCCTCTTTCAAGTCCAACGCTGCGATCCGGACATAGAAATCCCGTGAAATTGCATCATCGGCTGAATGTTCAACTACAAACTTGGCATCCGTCCATATCAGACAGTTAGCAGTGTAAGCATAAGCACTGCAGGAACAATTGCTCAAGCACAATAACCTGCATGCTTCGAGGTTTTCCGCCATGAACCAATCAGAGTTTTTGGGCAAGCGTGTATTAGGCATGCGGAAAAATTTGTCTTTCCTGTCACCACTACATTTTGATGCATTTCTCCTCTTGCAACGGCCCAGACGATCTTCCAGCTTCTGATCATCCAAGTATCCAAGGGGGCAATCACAAAGCGGTGCGTCGCTCTGATTGCAGTCAAAAGAAGCACCACAAAAGGGAAATATCTCACACTCTAGGGTTGGCTGTGTCCAAAGCACCCTCCATTTCTAGATGTGCTTTGCCCATACTAATTGATTGAGCAGCCCTGTTGGCTCCAACACGACCCTAGAAAGATTATAAGGAGCAACTGAGGAATATATGAAGTAGGTCTCATTCTCATTCGAAACAAAGGAGAAGTTCACCACGTTTTCTACCGTTACCGAGCGCTGATGCCTGAATTCATCCCCAGTCCAGTCGCCACTATTCCAGTAGGCTTCTGTCCTTTTATATAGTGAATACTGAGCTTTTCCTTCTGCTCCCGCAAATGCAGAGAATATCCCGGGAGCCGGATCATCTAAATTTCTCCATGCCACCAAAACTGTCCTTTCGAACGTAAGTTTATTGAATCCAAACTTGGCACCGGGCAACCAAGTATCAGTTGGATGATCGAAACTCTGCCAAGCAATAGACACATCAGATGTCTTCCTTAAAATGAAGTTTCCACTGTCAAGAAGCACTCCTGAAGTCGAATTAGGCATGAGCGATGTCAAACTGCTCGACCAGATTTGATGCTTGGATGAAGCGAGTATGACTAAATTACCATCCTGAAGGAGCTTCAACTCCGAAGAGAATGGGTCGGACATGGGGCGGTTCCTATTTGCAACCCAAACCAGAGTCTGTTGAGGTAATCCTTTGTACCAAATGCCAATGTAGTGGTTACCAGAGTTACCTGGTGAAAAGAAGCCCATCTCAAATGTCCCTCCTTGAGAGATTAATGTCTGGTTTCCGGAGAGAGACTCACCGGCTAATATGGTATCTGTGCTTATGGACAAAGAGGGGCCGAATGAAAAAGAGAAAAAAAGCAAAATATAAGGAAACATTTCTGTGTTTCTGCTTACGTAACTCATCTCTTGCTACTCTTTCTCTCGTAATACGGTTTTGATATGGAGAGTTAGCAGCTCTAAGGCTTTCTGAGAACTGATAAAATCTTGATTTCTCGTTAGCCAGAAGTCTTCGAGGAATTGCCAGTCCAACAATGTTGATACACGATATTATCATGGTTGGTCCACAAAATTCAACCCATAGTTATCATACAATTTCATGGTTGTCTCATCCAACCATTCAACTCCCGTCATTATCTCAAATTTTGGGCTAATTCCAACTTGCTCTATATGATTTCATGGTTGTCTCCGTCAATCTCCTGTTATTTTTTCAGTCGGCAAAGTAGACTTTGATTTTCTGTCTCAGTCTGACCCAAAGTTCATCTGACCATTCAAAGTCCAATCCGCGTGACATCACCTGCTCAATTTCTGCTCACTTGGCAAAGTGGGCGGCTTACTCTGTGTTTCCTCCGTGGCATGCGCAAGTCACAAGCCCATTTTAAGCAATCTCCCAATTAATTTAAACGTTAGGATTAAGGAACGGAGTAGCTCTTCTTCTTCATATGGGACATGCGGTCCAGGTTGGAGATGTCTTAGGAAAGGGGGCTGCCGTAAATGTGGGTCATCGGGCGACTGTCGAGAGGGTAAGATATAGGTTTTGGTGGGAAGGACGGAGCTTGTAATTGATCGGTGGAAATAGGAGAGAGACTCATTGCTCAATGCAAACGATATCACGCAAGAAATTTGCTTAACTGACACGAAACCAGAATTTTAGGTATGAATGATCGCCATCGTACAAAGATAGTATCAGTTGCCGAGATCATCCGAACTTAAGAAGACAGAGAGCAATCGAGATTGCTCCATAGTTTCACACCGCGCTCAGAAAGTGCATGAAGTGGGGATTCGAGTGCAAATCCAGGTGAATCGAAGCACAAAAAGTGAAGATTTTACGAGGAAATTAATATACATTGAAATTGAAATTAGCCGAGAAGGAAACAAAAAGATTAAACATGTGAGCCACGTGTTCGGGCAAATATGTTTGTCCTTTTCTTCTTTTTCTTCTGTCTTTTTCGAAGTCCTGTTCTTCTTCAATGGGCGAAGGCATGACTGGATTATTGTTCCCCCAAAATTTTGAAACATGTTTGCCATGGGTTCTCATATCTTTTAAGTGAGAGCATTTAGAACGATATAGGAAGGACTAACTTTGCGAACCAGAAGGACCTAAATTTTCCGAAACGAAACCTCGTGCAATTTTTTTTTATATCTTCATGAAATATTTACTTCTGGATTTTGTCTATAACATATAAAAATTTCAGAATTTTGGAGTTGATTTAGGATTTTTACTGAATTTGTGAATGAAACTGTGTATGGCAATATTTCAAAATTATAAGGACTGTGATGTGTGGATTGTACTGATTCGTATGATGTTCTTTTGATATGGTGTTCTTCACGGAGTATTTTCCTCTAGATCTTGTACATAACATGTCAAATTTTCAGAATTTATTAAGGCTATTTACTAATTTTTCAAGAATTATAACCAAAGGAGTGCAATCTATTTTTATCTGGAAATTTGCTGCATTTTCAAAAATAAATGAAATTGCTCCATGTGATATAATGTCTTGAGTGGTTGATTATGCTGCATATGTAGTGACATATGGCATATTATATGACATCAAAAGTTGGTTGAGACCCTTGATATTGTTGCATCAAATGTTATGTTGAAATTGAGATAAATGTGTGAGTATAAATTGAGATAATAACGAGACCGTCGGAGGTGTGAGCCGACGATGCCCGAGAGTGTTGGGATGCCCGGAGTGTGGGTGCCAGATGCTCAGAGTGTGTGTGCCGGATGTCCTCGGGAGTTTTGAGATGCCCAGAGGTGTGTGCCGGAAGCCCTGGAGGTGTGTGTCGGGGGGATACCTCGTGATGCTAGTTGGGGTACGAGATGCCTGGAGTGTGTATGCCGGATGCCCGAAGGTGTGTGCCGGAGGCTTCTCACGATGCCAGGTTGGATGCGAGCGATAAATTGAGGGATGCAAACATTGGTCCTTGAAAAGAAAAATGATGTGATCTGATTGAAAGATAAATATCGAGAATTGAATTATGCGCATGGATGTGTGCTTATGGCATGGGATGAACCTCATGGGAATGCAAGCCTGGAGTGCATGGTGGTATATGCATGTTGCATGATGATATATGCATGGCTGCTTAATGATATAAGTACAAGTGCATGGTGATATATGTACGTCGTATGGTGATATATGCATAGCTGCAAAGTGAGGTATGCTTGAATGCATGAATGATATGTGTTTTATTCATGATACCTTGATTGTTTTGTTTGACGCATTGTGTAGTTTGGTGGATTTTTACTACTGAGTGATTGTACTCACCTCTTTTGGGGATTAACATTTTAGATTAGAAAGATGCATCTTTTACTAGTTGTGCGTGGTACCTTCTATGGCATACCTACTGATGTTGAGGTGGAGTGCACAGAGCATTCCTGTATTAGTGTACCTGGTCTGGTGTATGTCCGAGTCCGTGTCTTGGTGATGTATGACGTGGGTTCTACTGATGGTCCTGTTATCCAAGAGTTTTTATCCATTCACGTTTGACGCAATAGGGTGATGCTAGGGATGCTACCGCCGCCGCCGCCTGATGCATCGGGTTGGGTGTGATGGCATGTATGACTGGTGAGAGTTGACACTTTTTGGGGATAGCCGACGCTTGTTGATGGAGGGGTGTACATATTTGATGTAGGGTCGAGTTTTCTTTTGAGTTATAGCCAAGTATAGTTAAAATCTTGGCCTTTTGCTGTACCAACCCAAGGTGTCCATCATGAATATATAAATAAAAGTGACTTGGCTTCGTCTTTTCATTTGGAGCATAGGTGGTGTGCATGCATTATTGTTATTGGAGTAAGAGATGGTGAGACTCGTTTATGCTTCCACTGATGAGCTGCGCTGGGACCTTTAAAAAAAAAAGAGAGAGAAGAAAAAGGGGAGAAGAATTTTATTGATCAACCCCTATGAACTATGGTTTTACTTTAATTAAAAAGTTATTAGATTGATATGTAATAGGATAAGTGACAAGTACCTATGGTGACCCTAACGGATTAGGGACCGTCGAGGGGTGCCACACATGGTTCGGGTTGGGCCGATCCACCCCTAACTCTAGGACCAACTCCCACAGTGCTGGTCCTCAATTTTTAGGACTAAGGACCGACCATATTGAGCTTGGGACCAAGGACCGAATCGACCCAATGGGTTCGGTCTGGTTCCAAGGTCAACCCAAGACTAACTGATAATTTTTTATTTTATTTTTTGTATTCATTAAACAAGTGATTGAGGACTGGACTAACCCAATGGGCTCGGTCCAATTTCAAGGTCAACCTATGTCACGCCCCGATCCTCGGACGCGCGCACATCCTTCTACTTGGTCGATTTTAGAATGCGATATCCCAGGACTATGTATCGCCGACCCTTTCAATTTATTAAGCACATGCGTAAGCAGTTATAAATCCCCAGACAATAAAACAATGGGATAGGAAAGCGGGCCATATTTTTCATATTGAAATTCACAACCACACTTTCATTAACAGCGCAACTCATAGTATATTTACAATACTATTCAAACATACTTGTCTCACACCTATCTACGCTAAGACAGGGTTTACAAAAGGGATGGGATCTCGTCTACATCCGGGTTATATTCAAGATCCTCTCTGGATTATCTTCTTCTTCAAAAAGTCTTTCTCCCCTTCAGGTTCCTCTTCCTCAGCTTCTCCTCGGGTCCCGAAATGGTTATTCAATAACCAATGAGACCACGTCTCGGCGAGTCCTACCCCTAAGACTCGATTAGTAAACCAATACACCTTAGGCTGCCTAAGCACATCACGAGTCAGAAGACTTACCTTGGCCTCAGCTCCTCCCTGCAAGTTAGTATATATATCAAATATACATCATCACATCACATCACCCAATCGATCGAATCATCGATCAATCGACCTATCGATTACATGTCATCCAAATTATCTCTTGATCGGCCCCTTCCATACTTTCTATAAGTCCGATCAACATCCAAGACTACTCACCCTAGGTGATATATAGATAGTATGTTATCTTATCTCGCACGACATATGGAGTCATCGAGCTATCAAATCATACCGTCTTGTCTCAAGATGATCTCAGAGTTATCGAGCCGGTAGATCATATCGTCCCTGTCTCAAGATGACATATAAAGTCACCGAGAGGTATACACACAATTTATCATACCGCATCGTCTCCGGATGCTCCGTAGAGTCATCGAGCCGTAGATCATACCGTCTGTCTCAAGATGCTCCGTGGAGTCATCGAGCCAGTATACACACAATTTATCATACCGTCTTGTCTCCGGATGCTTCCGTAGAGTCATCGAGCAGGTATACACACAATTTATCATACCGTCCTATCTCCGGATGTCGTAGAGTCATCGAGTCAGTATACATACAATTTATCATACCGTCCCTGTTCTCCGGATGCTCCGTAGAGTCATCGAGCCGGTAGATCATATCATTCCAAGCAAATAATCAAATAACCAGTTTTATCATTCCCGATAAAATGCCATGAGTGGATACTCGATTGGCCTTAGCCAAAACATAATAATTTCCTTTTTATAAATTCCACAATTTTCTGTAGTCCACTCAGATCCTTTTGGCATTATCAACCGAAGCCCAGTTCTTTTTCAATTAATGACCAAAGATTATTCAATTAAAGAATAATTCATTCTTTCACAATTAATTCAATTCAGCATGAAATAGGGCTCAATTAAATAAACGGACTGCACCACGACAATCAGCATAAAATTCTGGTCACCGCCATCCCGGTTGAATTTCCGGAAAAATAAATAAATAAATAATTTCAAAAATAAATAAATAAATACTAAAAATCCAATTTAGGCCAGTAATGCCGAATTGGACGTCGAGTTGAGCCGAAAAATTACCGAGACTCATTCCATAAATAACATGGCATGTCTACTTGCTAATGTCTATTTCTAACCATCTAACATGATCATTAAGTCTCTAATTTAATTGATCTAAACTAATCTAACCACATAATTGCATTTAATTAAATCTAACCAACCTTAAGTATAATTAGCAAACTAAGAAAGCTTTAGTGAGTAAAACTCACTTGACAAAAGCGGAGACTGAATCACCGCGACGGCTACGCGACGGCGGCCGAGATCGGACTTTTGACAACACCGGCAAACTTGGACCGGGCCTTGACTTTGGCTCAACAAATCTCAACCCATGAGATTTGTTCTTGCACTGAAATGGGCTTGCTCTAGGACTTGGGCCTAGCTGCGATTGGGCTTCAAAAACTAGGCTTGAAGACTACAATTGCTAAAAATGGGCTTCAATTTGATTTACTGGAATTGGGCCCACTGTTGAGCTTTAATTGGTGCGGTCTAGGAATTGGGCTGCAGCTAGTGAATTTCGACTGGGCTTGAAGATAACTGGGTTGCACGTTGAACAGGAGTGGCTGAATTTGGACTGGACTGGGCTACAACAAAAAGGCCCGAATTGTTGATGAAGATGGGCCCACAACGCTGGACTTCGGTGGGCTTCGCACGGTCAGATGAAGGCCGTTCAATTTCACGCTCGCAGCTTCGTGGAGTTGATGGCGAAGACACGTGAACGCTGGTCAACGAAGGCTTCACCCGGTGGAAATTCGACTGAGATGGGGGCGTGCCGGTGTGGACGGAGGAAAAACAGCGTCGAAGAAGCTGTGCCGTTGATCTTCAAGCGTTGCTGCTCTTCAAGCTTCGCTGGCGGACGTGTGGCTTCTTCGGTGGTGTTGCTCGGTCAACAAGTGCTTCGCTCGGTGGAGAACTTGACTGAGATGACGTGTGGACGGCAGAGGCGTGGGGACTTCGGTGGATTGTGGCTTCGCTGGACGCACGAAGCAGTGAGGAGCTTCAATCAACAAACGGCAAGCTGGGTCTTGCGGCCTTGACTGAACACGTGGGGCTTCTTCTTCCGTGGGCGTGTGGTCAACAAATGGCAAGAAGCAGCTTCGGTTGACCTGGACGCGTGGAGAGAAGAAGGTGCAGGCACGGAGCTACTTCGTTCGGTGCTGCTCGCTGCTCTCTCTCTCTTCGTGGACTCCACGATATGCTCGGGCGGGAGACGTTGGACTCGGGCTTCGTGGAAGTTGGTCAACCAGGGCTTCGGCGGTTCGTTTGTTGACCGAAGCAGAAGGAGGAGCGGGCAGGTGGCAGCGTGAAGGAACTCGGTGGAGGTGTGCGGCGTCCTGGCGTTGCTGGTTTTTCCTGCTTCCGCTGGCTTCTCCATAGTCGCGGGCGTGTGAAATGGAGCAAGATGAGAAGTCCTCGACGGCAGCAAGTAAGAGGAGATAAGAGAGAGGTGAGTGATGGGGCCCTTAGGCTTGATATTTTCCACAAGTCTATCCTTTTAGACTCACTCTTGGCCAAGATTATCCTGGCTCACAATCACACACACATACAACACTTTCAAATTCTCAATAGGTTCATTTTTCTAGGCTTAAGGGGGATTACGAAATTGGTATAATCTCCTCTCAATCGACACTTGAATAATCTCAATTCATCCTCATTTGGCTTCTATAATTTCAATTGGTCATCCATTGATTACCCCGGCATTTTTCCTCATCTTTGAACCCATATTCCATCTCAATTTTGCATCAAAAACCCATCTCCGGTATTTTCTGCACTAAAACAATCCGGCGACGACTTTTTTCCAAAAAGTGTCGGATGTCAGAAAAAATCTTCTGAGACTGAGTTAATGCTCCTAAAATTTATTGTGATATGGCCAAAACTTCAATTTCGAAATCGGACTCGAATTGGCGGTTAATTTTCATTTGGCGCGTTTTTAGCGTGACCTAGACTATCGGGTAGTTTTCAGAACTTTTTAAGCGCAAATGACCTGTGGCCGATTTTCTTCGAACCACTATGAACCCACTCGACTCATTGGCGACTTCTGATTGTTGTGAAAATCTCGAGGATCCAACTACGGACACAGGGTACCAAAACGATAAGAAAATTAGTCTAGTGTTGGTTGATAAGAATTTTCCAATTTAGTGGTGTCACCCACGATTAGCAACACATCTCAGTCAAACCAACTTATCTCTGATCTCGAATCGACTTATATCTCGTGACATAATGACCTCTAAAGATGAGCACGGTTGAGTAGCCGATTCCTGGTCGAATTCTCAAGTCTATTTGCCTTAAAACTCTTAACGGTTTCCCCAGATAGTCTAGTTATCTCTAGAATGATCAGTTCTGAGAACAACCCTATAGACGCGTCAATGAAGTGCTCGATTTATTCAGTAGAAGACAGGGTTGAAAATTTGGGATGTCACAACCTAGGACCAACCAATAATTTTTTATTTCATTTTTTGTACTCCTTGAAAGGGTAACTAAGGATCGTACCGACTTAATGGGTTCAATGATGAGTGAGATTAGCTAAGAAAGACAAGCGATGAGGGTCAAGTGGGGTGAGTGTCGAACAGAATGAGCATCGAATGTCGAGCGAGAAGCAACAAGCCAAGCGAGTATCGAGCAACGAGCAGCACAAGTGACCCAAAGTGAGCAAGGCGAGTGTTGAGTGGCGAGCGGAGAAATTGTTACTTTCGATTTTGGAAAATTGAAAACTAAGAGAACAAATAAGACAGAAGAGAACGAATACTAAAGGAGGATGCCATAAGGTGCATTTTTGGACGCCATGAGGACTCCTCACAAAAATATTTTCATCATTCATAAATTATGACTATTGATGCCGTAAAAGACATTAAAAACCTAAGTTATTAAAGAACAATATAAAATTATTTGAACTCCTTGCTAAAAATCTGTTTAATTTTGTTGATGCTGTTTATTTTAAGGTTTTCTCTATATAAAAAAATTATATATATATTGGTCTAAGTTGGACCGACTCGGAACTCTAAGAATCGAGGACTAACCCGCACAGTGTTGGTCAAGGAATTCCAAGATCAAGAACCGACCCAGTCTCCTTAGGAACTGGACTAGGATCAGCAGGGTTGGGTTGGACCAAGACCGGTAGGGTTGGGCTGGTCCAGGATCGATTTAGGATTGACCTTAGACCGATGCTCACCCCTATTGGGAACTGTATTCATTGCAACATTTAGCGCCATAACCCAGGAAGAATTGTCTACAAGATGTATAATCAGAAACGAATGAAAAATAAGTATAGGGAAAGAAGTATTGTTATCTTGGTTAACTGAAAAAACTAGGTATGAGTTAATAATTTTTGAAGCAAATATGTATTAACGATAGTAACTATGGTTACATTTGCATACTATATTCGACAATCAATAGTAGTAAATAGTCAACACATCATGTCTCAAATTTAATATGTTTTTTGAACCTAAAGATTTCTTCTAGTGAATTTTCTGGCCCCATCACGACCTAAAATATTGTAAACGAACAAGTTTTACTTTCCGAAATTCTGAATGTTTTACATAATTTTGGTTTTGAGAATTAAAAACTTTTTGTGACTACACTTGATTAATATATGAGGTAGGATTAACGTATCCTGGCCTCCGCATGGAAGCACACCATTAACATTTTGGTGGGCTTTTACTCCCCATTTTGGGAACTCTTGATATAAGTGAAAATATGAGGTACTTTAAGCTAATATAAAAACTTTTGGAAGGAACTAAACACAATTTTCTTATAGTCCGTGAAAACCCAGATGTTCAATGTTGACTTAGCACAAACTAATTTTTTTTTTTTCCTAGAAAGCACAAACTTAAGCTCAATTCGTTTCGCAAAAAATATAACGTTTTCGAAAAGTATTTTTTAGAAACCATATATTTCTGGCATTTAGCTAAAATCTGAAAATGAAATGAAAAATACTTTCCATCATTTGGTATGAAAAATATGAGATCCTCCGTTCACTTCTTTTGATAATTTTTTTATTTTTTGTTCTTTTTTTCTCTATAAAAATATAATTTTTAATTATTTTTTTTTCTTTTTTTCATTCTTTTTCTTTTCCTCAGCCGCCAATCAACAGCCTCCGTCATGGTGGTGATTAGCTGAAGAAGAAGAAACAATAAAAAATAAAACTAAAAAATAAAAAAATCGAATTTAAAAAAGAATAAAATAAAATAAAATACTTATAATTAAAATGAATTGCGAAAGAAAGGAGAGATGATAATGATTTCCTCTCTTCAAAAAATGAAAATCATTTTCTCCGCTTGTGAGGGTGTTTTTGCTATTGACAAAAAATGTTTTCTTTGATTTGTTTATTTTTAGTGAATTGAACATCGAAAAATTCGAAAAATATTTTTTTTTTGAAGTAATTTTCCTCAAAATCAATGAAGCATTTTATGGATTCTATCAACTGTCATTCTGTGAATAGGAATAAAAACAACATGATGTGGTCGCTACAGTCATTTTCTCCCGGAGAATGATGATTGTTTTCACGTTGAACCAATCATTTGCATGTCATCTTAATCCCCCCGAGGGTTAATTCGTTTTATTCGGTTTTGATTACTCAATCATGATGGTCTCGACTTCTACAAACATCACTTGCATCTGTTACTTTGATTTTCTTGCCAGTCAATAACAGTCCGTTTCGACCAAAGAAAAAACAAATCGCAGTCCGTCGCTTTTGAGGCTCAAGAGCTGTAGCTAGAAACAAATATTAGCATATTGATCGGGTAAAATACCTCAATGGAAAGGCATACTTACAGTAGTCATAGGATGTGTATCGACTTCCAAGGTATCGTAAGCCTAAGAAGCAAAGGTCATATGTTTTCATCTGCGGCACCGAGTAGGTGAAATTAAACCCATCGGCCATCGCATTGTGAATGTCGTTGTAGGAGATCGTGGGATTCTCCCAGGAAAATGCTTTATACAATAAATATTCTGCTGCGTATATTGACCTGGTTATGGTGCAAGAATCCTCAATATTCGATGCCCATGCGAAGATGACGGCGTATGAATAATACCCTTCCGTCACTATACACGGTTCAGTGTTGATATATAAACGAGATCTCACTTACTTTGAGCAAGATACAATAGTCACTTTGGTCCCTAGGAGCAGAAGAACCGTTCATGATCTTCATCGCTGAAATTAGGGGGCATTAACTGGTGGAGAGGAAGGGAGGAATAGTTGCCCTCTTGCAGCCCGACATCCACCACTTCCATATGCCCAGAATCCCAATCAATGGAACCCCTGCAACTATAAGGGCGTATCGATTTCACGAGATATCGACCATTAGACAAAGATAACATTGTGCGGTTATCTTCACACGCTAATTCGAACCTCCAATCACTGCATCCTTTCAGGTCGTCCTTCAATCGAAAGTGATAGCGTATGTTACCGACCTCGCCACATGTTGAAGGGGTGCATGGGCGATCCAGCAATTGTTCCTGCAATAGCAACTAATCACAGCTTGTATTATGAGAAGGAGTAATGGGAAAGGCTCCATTTTTGGGACCTGATGTTGAGAGACTTTGTGCAATGCAGAGAGCTTTTTGTTTGGCTTTGGTTATTTGGTGCGGAGGCGCGACAGATAAGGGGATGCAATTAGAGAGACGTACCGTGAATGAATTGGAAGAGTAGGAGTCAGGTCTTTTGGAAAGCCCAAGTCAGGCAAATGACCGGACAGAGCCGCCCAAAGTCAAGAAATTGGAGCTTCCTATGTGATGGAACCTATGTGGTTTGGATTGATAATGCGTTTAAAGTCATATCAACGGTATTATGTAAATTTCGCTGGAAGGCCCCCGTCTTTGTTGGTTGATAATCCTGGTTTGTATACTCTATAAATCATAAATTATTATTTTTTATTTGATCATACAATCTTTTTCTCTTACCACTCTTGATTGGTGGATTTTAATCATGGACATAACACAAGTTAATTTAACATTATAATTGATGTCCACAAGTTTTTTTTTTTTTTGATGACCCAGGGAACCCGCGCACCGTACCAACACGGACAGCCCGACAGGCCCGGGGTAACGGGGGTAAATCCTAGGGCGACACTAGTGGAGGACCCATCACTCCGACGTCGCCCTTAAAATCTCGTGTGGCCTAATGTCCACAAGTTGTGACCCACTATTCACAAGGATGGTTGGATAAAGTTTTCTTTTGATTGAGGATGATCGAAAATATAGACCTAATTACAATCATACATTTTCAAAAATATATGAATATAGGTACAATAGGCCACTGAAAATAATGTGCTGAAAATTTATTTTTCAAATGTTTATTTTCAAAGTGGGTTATATTTCTCAAAAAGCTTAAGTAATGTCACCACCAAAAAAGTTAGATATTTGTTCTTCGCACTACACATGTAGTTCATGATGTTTCAAGGAAATTCTCACTAGAAGTGACTTCTCCTTTTTTCCCACGTAACATTCGGTCAACGTCATATACCAAGAAAGTCTCATTATTGCCACTAGATGGAAATGCTTTGTCGATCCTACAAATGTAATTTACGAGCAAAAAAGAGCAATGGCTTTGCTCCTGTCAAAAGCATGATTTCTGGGTGTTCTTGATTTGCTAATATAGAATTAAGTTTCAAAATTATGCAATCAAATCCTGAAAATTTTCATATTGGTGTGATTGACAATTTTCATTAATTCCATAAAATTTGGGTGATGAAAATCTTGACTAAACACTTTTTCTATGAACTGAATGCTAAAATATAAAAAAGCCAAAAATATTGGCAGCTTTCAAACAAGCCACTTAGAACTTCGATTCTTTGAGAGGAAAAGTCCGTTCTTCGGACTGAAGATTTAATGAATTCACACATATTCTTCTTCAATCCTTCACTGCATGCTGCTTGCCAAATTGTTGCATGTGGAATGAATCATTTTAAATTTCATGTATTTCGACTCGACATCTTTAGATCGTTCTCAATAGCGTATCGGGATTGATGACTTGTGCAAGTTTTTCTTGCTCGAGTTGCGAAGCCGTACGCAGTTGAATCTCATCCTAAGTTTCTTCAACAAAAAGATTCTTCAAGTCGGAAATTCAAACATCACTTCTTAAGAACACACAACTAGTACATATGGATATATGCCTGCAGCATGTCAAGCATAGGTATAAAACGAGGCCTTAGAAAGCTTCACCATTTTTACAGTACACACAGATATGTGGCTTCATTAAGATCTACGCGGTAGGATAACAGGCCTTCATCGCGATGCCGCAGAGGCCTTCCTTTGCACTAACGTCTCTCTGCATCCTTATGTATCCTTTCTCGCCCCATTCCTCGCCCCACGAGTTCTTCACCAGCCAAAATTTGGTGCCATCATCACTTGTCCCGTATCCGACGGCGGTGACACCGTGGTCCAATGTGTTCCCACAAGCCCCGGTGAACACGCCGCTAGAGTAGAATTGGAAATCGAATCCTCCGGCATCAATGGCCACGGAAACTGGCTGGTTAGCAACTGCCTTTAGCAATGCCCCCTCGCTGTTGGCGGGAACGTCTTCATAGCCCTTTATGATCACGGCACGGTTGGATTCCGATTTGACATTGCATTTGCCGTCCGTGCCATTGTAGGGATAGTTCGTCTCGGTTGTGAGGCCGTGCTTCTCAACAAATTGGAATGCGCTATCCATCCAACCGCCTTCGCATCCCTGGTCCTGGCCACCGACGTCGCAGTCGACCAACTCTTGCTCGGAAAGAGAAATCAGCTTACCCGTGGTTATTTCATTGACTCCTTCCACAGCTGCCACGGCTGAAAAAGCCCAGCAACATCCTACATTTTTGCAACGGAAACAGGACACTCAAATCAGAACAACAGACATTCTTGGAGAGGATACTATGACAACATTAAGGGTTTTAACATCCTGTCTCTAAGAATCTCGAATAGATTGATGAAGGCAATTCATGAACTAGTCTCTATCAACTTACCACATTGGCCTTGGTTCTTAACCGGTGTCACAGCTCCTTTCTTTCTCCAGTCCATGCTAGAAGGCACCGCGGTGATGTTTTTGTACCTGAAAGAAGCGGCCTCGGTGGTGCAAATGTGCGACTTGAATCGGTTCCTTGCCTTGAATTCTTCATTCGTGAGGTCGGCGAACTGATTGACGCTGAGCCTGTAAGGCTTGTCGTTTGCCTGATTGAACGACTCGATGCCTTGCACATTTGCCTTAAATATCTCGAAACGGCTTTGCCTTTCTTCCACATCCTTGTACACACGCCCGTAACGGGCCATCCATTGCCCATGCATCTCGTACATGGGATCGTCTCGCTGGAGGGCGCGACCGGCGGCTTGATGAGCCCAAGCTCCCAGAAGGAAGACCAAAGGCACCAGAATGAAATATTGGTTTCTAAACGATCCCATGACTTGGCTAGCGATGTTGGGAGTGAAGGAGAAGAGCTAAGTGAATCAGTTTGGGAGCACACAGAATCCTAAGATTGCACCTCAAATTTATAGTCCCAATGTTTTGGATCGTACGACGAATTCGGACGTGGATTCATCGACTTGCCTGATAATCTATCCTGATGGGTGCATCGAATTAATCGGATGATTTAGCTTTAATTAAGAGAAGCAGTAATCAACCATCAACGTGCCAGAGAGGATGTTCCGAGATAGACTTAGCTTGTGAGATTCATGTATGGAGGCTTACTTTGTTTCTGTGCGAGGGCTGGTAATTTGGACTGTGCGCTTTTATTTCAGCGTGCTTTTATTGTCTTTTTGGGCCATTTCGTAGCATGTTCAGTCACTACAATAATTTCTCACATCAAACGAAGCAAACGATGACTTTTGAGAGGACGATAGAAATTCATCAGTATAAACTCGGATGACTTTCCAATTATCGAATATGTGATACTGAGGTGCAACGCTTTGCGCGGCTACAATGTATTTACAAAGGAATAAGATTTTTCACAACATAAGTTGTCCCATCCTAAAGGGAAATTATTCCTAGTCTTTTTAAGAGCCTCTTGACATTCTCTCCGAACGAAGGTATTAAACTTCTTTTATGTGATTAGTAATCCCACCCTAAAAGGGAAAATTTTCTTAAGACTTTTTGGGAAAAGCTATTTCTCACACCATTATGCAATTACCACACCACGGTGTTATCTCTCTTGTCACGACCATGCCCCCGCCCCCTCCCCCTGGAACAGACAAACAGATGGCAGTTTTTTTGGTTAGAAAACACATGGCGGTTTCACCATATGTAAATTCATTTAAATTCAAAATGTTAGTAAGTTATGCAAATAAATTTGATAAATTAATGCAAAATCGGCATTTATAAATTATAAAAATATTAGTAATCCCATAAAAATGTTGCTAAGTTACCAATAAGTTATTTGAAAAAAAATTTGGGATTGTTTTTTCTTACCAATAGCTTTTAAAATTAACCAAGATATACATACATACATACATACATACATACATACATACATACATACATATGTAGATACAGTTTGATCGGTAATTAATTGAGATATACTAGCACGAAAAAGATCGGTATTTGTAGGCAGGAGACAAAAGAGTTCTATGCAAACCCAAATAATATTTCAGGTTGAGAATTCCATTTAAGAGTTAGATAATTCGTCTATTAATAAAATTTAATTAGTTAGTACAAAATTGGTAATTTACAAACTATAAAAATGAGTTAGTTTCATTAAAGTATTAGTAATTTGTCTAGTTTCCTAGGGAAAAAAATTCACTGACAATTTTTAAAAATTGTGGCATCCCGGAAATTCAAAGCCAAGCCTTAAGGTGTGTTAAATGTCTTTAATTAGGTGATAGAATTTTATGGCTTACGCTTTAGCCAATTTGTCTTTTAATTTGATGAATTTTGCTTGTGTTGTGGAAATTTAAATTTAAATGCTTGGCCATATGATTTAAATTGCAATAATTAAAATATCCCAAGACTTTGGCCAAGATGAAATTTGAATTTAGAAATATTTATAGAAAGGAATTCAAAAAAAAAAAAAGAAGAAAAAAAAAGGAAAAGGGGATTAATTTTCGAAATGGGCCTTGGACCCATTAGCCTAAAGCTTGATGGGCCAAGCTAGTCGGCCCATTGGGCCCAATAGGTGGCTGTCGACCAGCCCAAGGAGGAGTGGCCGGATGGCCCAACTCCAAAGCCCATCAACCCAAAATCAATTCAAAAATAGAGATGACAAGTGGCAAAGAAGGGCATGCATTGGCCTAGACTAGGATGCCATGCATTGGTCCATTTAAGTGGTATGTAATCATTGCAAATGATGGGATTAAGGGATATAAAAGGGGTTAGGAGAGAGAAATGGCCGGTTGCTTGCTTCATTTCCGTCCAAAGAGAGAGGTGTGCGAGAGAGAGAGAGCTTGAGCGGAAGAGAGGAACCGAGAGAGAGGAGGTGGTGCCGAGAGTTGCCGCCGCCCGTTCGCCGTACGTCCGCCTAGTCCGACCACCGTACGCCGTCGTTCATCGCTGTTTGTTCATCTTGGAGGCAAGTGGGGTCCTTAACTTCTCTTGCATGTCTGTTTTGTTGGTTGCATGTTCGGTTTTAGGTGTGATTTGGGCGAAAGACCGAGGTAAGGGTTGGATGTGTTCAAGCTATGTGACTGTTTTCGTTTGGTTTGTGGTAGTCAGTATCTTAGTCGAGCTTGTATGTGTACTTGGAGTGCGATTTTGGATTCGGTGTCTTCATGAAAGTTGAAGCTAACATCTTTAAGTATGACATACTCGAATTTCATGGAAAATGATGGTGATATGTGGGGTCAAAAGCTTTGTTATACGGAGATCTCAGATCTGTGAAATCTTCACTGACCTTTTGTTGATCTCTTCGTTGCATGTTGATTTCTGTTGGATATCTCACTTTGTTGTCTTCTTGAAAGTTGTAGGAAACATCTTAAGCTACAAAATAATCAAATTTGAAGCAAAAATAACAAGTATAACTTGGTGAATCTGTTAGATCTTGGAGATGGTTGATTCTGGTGAGGTGTACCGAGACACCCGAGACTTCATGGGTTAAAATGATGACCATAATCTGGTTATTTGACCTAGATCCCTTCATGAAAATTGTAAAGGACACATTGTTACATAACATACGTAAATTTCAGAAGGAACGAAAGAGATTTGATGGGTGAAATCTAAGAAATACGGAGGAGTGTGTTCTGGACGTCGCGATAGTGATTCCAGAAGCTTCGTAGGGCTATAGAAATTAATTTAAAAAGAATTTGACTTAAAGTTCTTAATGAAAAAGGTACGAAAATGTGTTGGCTATCACCCTGTAAAGTTTCGAAAATTTTGAACACCGAATGGGTATTTTAATTTAAATTATTCGGAAACTGTGCAGTGGGTTTAAATCCGAGAATTTTAGGATGTTTTTGGAGGAAATTGTGAAATTATGAAAAATACGACTTGGCCACGAATTTTATATAAAATTGTGATCCTATAAATGCTTATTGAATATTATGATTTTGGGAAAATCATAAATATTAAATATTTATTTATGAAAATAAATAAATATAATAAAATAATAATAAAATAATGAAATAATAAAATAAAATAGATTTTTATTTGGCCATGGATTCAATTCCATTTGTGTGGCACTTGTGTGATGAGGTCTTTGTACATGCATTAAGTTGAAATACTTATGTGATTAAGCTATGACATGTGCATGACATGTGAATTGAAATGCAAGTGTGATATGTTTGATGCCATGCCAAATTTCCATGTTAAATTGAGATAAAAGATAAATGTGGATAAGAATGAGGTTGTGGTGGAGGATGTTGTCGGTGGCCTGGTGGCGTAATTCCGAGATTCCCGGGAGTTTCGGGATGCCTGGCTAGAAGGGTAAAGGCCGGAAGCCTGTCGGAGGTTTCGCCGAAGGGAATGTCTCGTGATGCCGGATTGGGTACGAGAAGTCCGGAATGTGGGGGGCCGGATCCCTGTCGGAGGTTTCTGCCCGAAGGGGAGTGACTCGCGATGCCGGGATTGGGGTGCGAGATCCTGGCTAGAAGGGTAAAGGCCGGAAGCCCCGTCGGAGGTTTCGCCCAAAGGGAATGCCTCGTGATGCTAGTTGAGATGCGAGATGCCCGGAATGTGGGGGGCCGGAAGCCCAGTGGCCATGAGATGGCTGGAATGCTGGGATCCCTGTCGGAGGTTTCTGCCCGAAGGGATGGTGATGATGGTGGAATTGATGAATTGAGAAAAGATAATGTGGGATCAATTGATAAATAAAAGTGAAAATTGATCTATGATGTGATATGCATGGTGATGCATGGTTAATGATGATGTGATATGCATGGTGATGCATGGCCAATGATGATATGATGTGATATGCATAGTGATGCATGGTTAATGATGATGTGATATGCATGGTGATGCATGGCCAATGATGATATGATAGGATATGCATAGTGATGCATGGTTAATGATGATGTGATATGCATGGTGATGCATGGCCAATGATGATATGATGTGATATGCATGGTGATGCATGGCCAATGATGATATGATGTGATATGCATAGTGATGCATGGTTAATGATGATGTGATATGCATGGTGATGCATGGTTAATGATGATGTGATATGCATGGTGATGCATGGCCAATGATGATATGATGTGATATGCATGGTGATGCATGGTTAATGATGATGTGATATGCATGGTGATGCATGGCTAATGATGATATGATGTGATATGCATGGTGATGCATGGTTAATGATGATATGTATGCTATGATGATGCATGAATACGCTTGTCATCAAAAAGGTAAGTGATGCCTGAATCGTGTGATGATATGCTTGGTGCAATGGGATGTTATTGGATTTCCTCGCCTGGCGAGTAGTTGTACTCACCCCTTTTGGGGATAACATTTCAGATTAGCACTATGCCGGCTATTGTTTCGCGTGGCGTGTTTACGGTATTCCGTATCGACGTCGAGTGGAGATGGCGAGATGATTGTCCCTCGGTACCCGGATTGACTTTTATCCGAGTACGATGCTTAGTCATGTATGATATCGGCTGGTGAGGCCATTTTGTCATACAAGAGTTTTTGTCCGTGCACATACGACGGGATGGAGTGATGTGGGGATGCTGCCGCCACCACCACCCGACGCACCTTAGGATGGGTGTGAGATCGCACGCGAGGAGTAGGAGCTAGACTTGCTTTTTGGTATAGATAGTTGACTCGTGATGGGAGGGTTTTTGGTGCTCATATAATGTTAGAGGTCGGAGTTCCTTTTTGAGATTTTAGGAAGGACATGGCAGAATCCTTACCTTTTCTATTTCTTTTGTACCGACCCGAGGAAAAACCCCATCTCGCTATATGTATGTATGTAAGCAAAGCGTCAACACTGTTTATAAAATCGTGGTGTTTAGTCGGTGTGTATTTGTATCATGGGATAGAAGGGAGATAGATGGTGATATTTATTTGCTTCCGTTATGAGTCGCGCATGGGACCATTTAAAAAAAAAATGCCTGTAATCTGGCAAGGCTTATTTTAGCCAAGAGATAGAGATGGTAAAAGATAACGCCGGGCCGGGTGACAACTCGCGAAGGGTTCGGTGTCACACCGCCCTTTTTGGTATCGAGTGACACCCCGAACCCTTCGCAGTCGTCACCAGCCGCCGGCGTTACATCTTTTACCATCTCTATCTCTTGGCTAAATTAAGCCTTGCCGACATGGCATTTTTTTTTTTTTAAATGGTCCCATGCGCGACTCATAGCGGAAGCAAATAAATATCACCATCTATCTCCCTCTATCCCATGATACAAATACACACCGACTAAACACCACGATTTTATAAATGTTGTTGACGCTTTGCTTACATACATACATATAGCGAGATGGGGTTTTTCCTCGGGTCGGTACAAAAGAAACATAAAAGGTAAGGATTCTGCCATGTCCTTCCTAAAATCTCAAAAAGGAACTCCGACCTCTAACATCATATGAGCACAAAACCCTCCCATCACGAGCGTCAACTATCTATACCAAAAAGCAGCCTAGCTCCTACTCCTCGCGTGCGATCTCACACCCATCCCGCAAGACGCAGTGGTGGCGGCGGCAAGATCCCCGCATCACTCCATCCCGTCGTATGTGCACGGACAAAAACTCTTGTATGACAAAGGCCCCCCAGGCCGATATCATACATGACTAAGCATCGTACTCGGATAAAAGTCAATCCGGGTACCGAGGGACAGCCTATCTCGCCATCTCCACTCGACGTCAGACGGAATACCGTAAAACACGCCACGCGAAACAGCAGGCAGCGGCATAGTGCTAATCTGAAATGTTATCCCCAAAAGGGGTGAGTACAACTACTCAGCAGACAGGGAAATCCAATAACATCCCATTGCACCATGCATATCATCACACGATTCAGGCATCACTTACCTTTTTGATGACAAGCGTATTCATGCATCATCATAGCATACATATCATCATTAACCATGCATCACCATGCATATCACATCATATCATCATTGGCCATGCATCACCATGCATATCACATCATCATTAACCATGCATCACCATGCATATCACATCATATCATCATTGGCCATGCATCACCATGCATATCACATCATCATTAACCATGCATCACCATGCATATCACATCATCATTAACCATGCATCACCATGCATATCACATCATATCATCATTGGCCATGCATCACCATGCATATCACATCATCATTAACCATGCATCACTATGCATATCACATCATATCATCATTGGCCATGCATCACCATGCATTTCACATCATCATTAACCATGCATCACTATGCATATCACATCATATCATCATTGGCCATGCATCACCATGCATATCACATCATCATTAACCATGCATCACTATGCATATCACATCATATCATCATTGACCATGCATCACCATGCATATCACATCATAGATCAATTTTCACTTTTATTTATCAATTGATCCCACATTATCTTTTCTCAAATCATCAAATTCACCATCATCACCATCCCTTCGGGCGTAAAACCTCCGACAGGATCCCAAGATTCCAGCCATCTCATGGCCACCGGGCTTCCGGCCCCCACATTCCGGCATCTCGCATCTCAACTAGCATCACGAGGCATTCCCTTCGGGCGTAAACCTCCGATGGGCTTCCGGCCTTTACCCTTCTAGCCGGGATCTCGCACCCTAATCCTAGCATCGCGAGTCACTCCCTTCGGGCAGAAACCTCCGACAGGGATCCGGCCCCCCCACATTCCGGACTTCTTGTACCCAATCCGGCATCACGAGACATTCCCTTCGGGCAGAAACCTCCGACAGGGCTTCCGGCCTTTACCCTTCTAGCCAGGCATCCCGAAACTCCTGTGGAATCTCTCGGAATTACGCCACCAGGCCACCAGACAACATCCTCCACCACAACCTCATTCTTATCCACATTTATCTTTTATCTCAATTTAACATGGAAATTTGGCATGGCATCAAACATATCACACTTGCATTTCAATTCACATGTCATGCACATGTCATAGCTTAATCACATAAGTATTTCAACTTAATGCATGTACAAAGACCTCACACAAGTGCCACACAAATGGAATTGAATCCATGGCCAAATAAAAATCTATTATATTTTATTATTTCATTATTTTATTATTATTTTATTATATTTATTTATTTTCATAAATAAATATTTAATATTTATGATTTTCCCAAAATCATAATATTCAATAAGCATTTATAGGATCACAATAAAATTCGTGGCTAAGTCGTATTTTTCACAATTTCACAATTTCCTCCAAAAACATCCTAAAATTCTCGGATTTAAACCCACTGCACAGTTTCCGAATAAATTAAATTAAAATACCCATTCGGTCTTCAAAATTTACGAAACTTTACAGGGTTATAGCTAACACATTTTCGTACCTTTTTCATTATTAAGCCAAATTCTTTTTAGACTAATTTCTATAGCCCTACGAAGCTTCTGGAATCACTACCGCGACGTCCAGAACACACTCCTCCGTATTTCTTAGATTTCACCCATCAAATCTCTTTCGTTACTTCTGGAATTTAAGTATGTTATGTAACAATGTGTCCTTTACAATTTTCATGAAGGGATCTAGGTCAAATAACCAGATTATGGTCACCATTTTAACCCATGAAATCTCGGGTGTCTCGGTACACCTCACCAAAATCAACCATCTCCAAGATCTAACAGATTCACCAAGTTATACTTGTTTTTTTTGCTTCAAATTTGAGTATTTTGTAGCTTAAGGTGTTTCCTACAACTTTCAAGAAGACAACAAAGTGAGATATCCAACAGAAATCAACATGCAACCAAGAAATCAACAAAAGGTCAGTGAAGATTTCACAGATCTGAGGTCTCCGTATAACAAAGCTTTTGACCCCACATATCACCATCGTTTTCCATGAAATTCGAGTATGTCATACTTCAAGATGTTAGCTTCAACTTTCATGAAGACACCAAAGCCAAAATCACCCTCCAAGTACACATGCAAGCTCGACTAAGATACTGACTACTACAAACCAAACGAAAACAGTCACATAGCTTGAACACATCCAACCCTTACCTCGGTTTTTCGCCCAAATCACACCTAAAACCGAACATGCAACCAACAAAACAGACATGCAAGAGAAGTTAAGGACCCCACTTGCCTCCAAGATGAACAAACAGCGATGGACGACGGCGTATGGTGGTCGGACTAGGCGGACGTACGGCGGACGGGCGGTGGCAACTCTCGGCTCCACCTCCTCTCTCTCGTTCCTCTCTTCCGCTCAAGCTCTCTCTCTCGCACACCTCTCTCTTTGGACGGAAATGAAGCAAGCAACTGGCCATTTCTCTCTCCTAACCCCTTTTATATCCCTTAATCCAATCATTTGCAATGATTGATGCCACTTAAATGGACCAATGCATGGCATCCTAGTCTAGGCCAATGCATGCCCTTCTTTGCCACTTGTCATCTCTATTTTTGAATTGATTTTGGGTTGATGGGCTTTGGAGTTGGGCCATCCGGCCACTCCTCCTTGGGCTGGTCGAACTCCCTTCTTGGCTTCCATTTGGGCCGGCCATTCAGCCCACTAGGCTTAGGCCAATGGGTCCAAGGCCCATTTCGAAAATTAATCCCCTTTTCTTCTTTTTTTTTTGAATTCCTTTTTATAAATATTTCTAAATTCAAATTTCATCTTGGCCAAAGTCTTGGGATATTTTAATTATTGAAATTCAAATCATATGGCCAAGCATTTAGATTCAAATTTCCACAACACAAGCAAAATTCATCAAATTAAAAGACAAATTGGCTAAAGCATAAGCCATAAAATTCTATCACCTAATTAAAGACATTTAACACACCTTAAGGCTTGGCTTTGAATTTCCGGGATGCCACATTTTATCGGATAGTTTTTTTTAAAATATTTACCAACACTTATTGAAATGTAATTAGTACGGAAAAGAATTGGTATTTTGGGGTAGGGGATGACAGAATTCTACATAAAAAATTACAAAAAAGTCTCAAATCTATTATCATTTTTCCAAGTCAGTCATAAACTTTTTTTTTTACCAATTCAATCCTAAATCTTTTACAATTGTGTCAATTCATTCCATTAGCCAATTTTGACCAGCTAGCATTGACATGCATATTGGTCATTCGGTTGATGCTAATGTGGACAATATTTTAATAATATTTTAATTTTTTCAAATTTTTATTCATTTTTTCCTCTTTTTTTTCTCGTTATGGTTTTCTTCACTTCCTCCTCCTTCCTCTAGCCAGTCGCTGCTGATGACCAGCCAGAGGTAGGGTCAGCGAGGGACCTCACTATCCTCAGGGAAGCCTGGTTGTGGCTAGGTGACCTCGTCTGGGCTGCTCACTAAGCTAGTGAGGTTGTTGTGCCTCGCCAAAGGCCGCAACCTTGCATGGCCCCTAGCTTGGGTCAGCCTTGCTAGCCATGGGCAGATCATGGCCTTGCCTAGCCATGGTGAGGGCGGCCTTGTCATCATTAGGTGAGGCTCACCCTCGCCAGTAGCCGACGAGGGTGAGCCTCACCATTGGCCGGCAAGGCTGACTTTGCCAATGCTTGTCATTGTCGGCTAGAGGAAGGAGGAAGGAGGAAGAAGGAGGAAAACAAAAGAGAGAGAGAGAGAAAGAAAATGAAAATGTAAAAAGAAAAAAATTAATAAAAAGTTTGAAACAATAAAATATTATTAAAATATTGTTCACGTTAGCATCGATTAGACAGCTAGTGCCTATTGGCCAAAATTGGTTAGATAGATTGAATTGGCGCAATTGTACGTTTAGGACTAAATTGGCCCCTCCAAAAAAAGGTTTAAGACTGAATTGGAAAGATTATAATAAGTTAGCACTGTTTTGATAATTTTCTCAATTTTGCACAAACATCGACACACACCCAAGTACGATTTGGTATGAATCCTAAGCTCAGGTGCTTAGTTGAATTTGGTTTTAGAATTCTCAAATAATTAGAGATTTTCAAATAGGAAATTTCATAGTATTATTATCTTCTAATCACTCATATAGGTGAAATTTACAAGCAGCCAGACGCTGTACGCAATAAACATAGAAAGCGGGAAATTTTTTGAGTCTTTACATCACATGAGCTCATCTCCAGTGTAGTGAATTCAGACTCATGCAGTAGGATAAGATGCCTTCATCGCTATGCCGTAGAGGCCTTCCTTCGCACTGATGTCTCTCTGCATCCTTATGTATCCTTCCTCGCCCCATTCCTCGCTCCACGAGTTCTTCACCAGCCAAAATTTGGTGCCATCATCGCTTGTCCCGTATCCGACGGCGGTAACACCATCGTCCAAGTCGGTCCCACAAGCCCCGATGAACACGTCGCTAGAGTAGAATTGGAAATCGAATCCTCCGGCATCTATGGCCACGGAAACTGGCTGGTTTGCAACTGCCTTTAGCAATGCCCCCTCGTTGCTGGCAGGAACGTCTTCATAGCCCTTTATGATCACGGCACGGTTGGATTCCGATTTGACATTGCATTTGCTATCCGTGCCCTTGTAAGGATAGTTCATCTCGGTTGTGAGGCCGTGCTTCTCAACAAATTGGAATGCGCTATCCATCCAACCGCCTTCGCATCCCTGGTCCTGGCCACCGACGTCGCAGTAGATCAACTCTTGCTCGGAAAGAGAAATCAGCTTACCTGTGGTTATTTCATTGATTCCTTCCACAGCTGCCACGGCTGAAAAGGTCCAACAACATCCTACATATGAATGGACAATCAAGTTAAAACATGAATATTGTTGGAGCTGCCATAAGAATGATAGGCAGTTTGACTACATATTGACTCATCAAATGTCAAATAGCATCAATAGATTCGATCAGTTTACCACATTGGCCTTGGTTCTTAACAAGGGTCACGGCTCCTTTCTTTCTCCAATCCATGCTGGAAGGCACCGCGGTGCCATTTCCCTACTTGAAGGACGCGGCCTCGGCGGAGCACATGTGTGACTTGAATCGGTTCCTCGCCTTGAATTCTTCATTCGTGAGGTCGGCAAACTGATTGACGCTTAGCTTGTAAGGCTTGCCACTTCCCCGATTAAACGACTCAATTAGTCGCGTGTTTGCCTTGAATATTTGGAAACGGCTTTGCCTCTCGTCCATGTCCATGTACACACACCCGTAACGGGCCATCCATTGCTCGTGCATCTCGTACATGGGATCGTCTTGCTGGAGGGCGCGACCCGCGGCTTGGCAAGCCCAAGCTCCCAAAAGGAAGATAAGAGTCACTAGGAAGCAGCATCGGTTTCTCAACGATGCCATGGCTTCCCAGGGAATGTTGGTGAAGGCTTTATTAGTATTGGGCTTAAGGCCCGTCCGCCCAAGTTGGGCCCAGGAAGCCCGACCCACGGGAATAAGGCCCATGGAAGGAGAGAGGTATAAAAGGGAGGAGAGAGAGAGAAAAACACATCGTTTTGTTTTAGAAAAAGACGTACGTGTTTTTCCTCTCAACGTACTCTCTCTCTCTCTCTCTCTCTCTCTCTCTCTCTCTCTCTCGTTTTCTTAAAAGCAAAAAGGAAAACAATGAAGTGCTCGAAGGATTTTGCTTCATCGGATTGAACAGGGCCTAGTTTCTCTTTCTCTATCGGCATTGGTGCTTAATCTGTGGCTAACAAGGTACGCTCGAATCCGTTGTGTGCTTTACGATCGGTGATACGTGTTTTCCCAGGCTTCGTCTTCTGCATTAATTTAGGAGTTCGATTCGGTGTCGAATCCGGTTTTTGGGAATCCGCTATTCCCTACATTGGTATCAGAGCCCTAGTTCATGTTTTCCCGACTTGTTTGACGATTTTTGATTGATTTTTCGCAAAAGTAATTCAGCCGTACGGATCGGGGCGAGAAATCCCGACACCCGAGCATTGTTCGGCCATTTTTACGAGTTTTCGTAAGTTGAACTCAAATTGTGATGGCATAGGAAGAAAGGTGACGTCGAGATGAGTCTAGCGATACGTCGAGTGCCGCGGGCGACGCCGCACACGCCCACACGCTCGGCCGGAAGGCGCTGCGCGTGGACGCGACGCGCCCGGAAGCGCTGGATCGCCAAGCGCGTGCAGCACACGCGCCGGTCGGCGAACCGGCGCGTGCACGCTGCCGGCGGGCGAACCGACACGTGCCGGTCCGCGGACCGACGAGTGTTAACGTCACGCGATGACGTCATCGTGACGTCATCCAACGGTCGGTAACCGCTCGGATGACGTCACCGATGACGTTTCGCCGGGCGGTCACCGACCGGCGACCCGATCTGGCGATACGACTCGACCCGAACCGCGACGCCAAGCACGCGCGCGGCACGTGCTTCGGTTCGCCCGACCGGCCCGACCGCCCAACCGGTCCGGCCGGGTCTGTCGGTCCGACCGGTCCGACGATCGTTGACCACCGTTGACCGTTGACCGACGACCGTTGACCCAAAAAAAAAAAAAAAAAGAGGGAAAAAATGTGTTTCTTTTTTCAATTAAGTCTATGTGGATTATAATGTGATCCCTTATTTGTTCTGCATTTGTTGCAGGAACAATGCCTCCCCTGAAGTTGCGTACACCTATTCGTGTAGTTACTGATGAACAAAAGGATAGGCTGTCTAAGTTGATAGCTGAACTGACTGATCATCGATGGGAGAGAGGTGACTTAATTGATCATGTCCTTGAAGTCAACGGGAAAATTCAACAGGTCATATGGAATGGTCGTCCTATGTCACAGTTAGAGATGGTGCAATTTTTCATAAACACTCTTCCACCTGAATGACAAGATGTGTTGAATCGCATATGGAATGTCAATGGAGCTGCTTCCTATAAGAAAATTGTGATGGACTTTGTAAATGAATATTACTGTATTGTTACAAGGGAAAAGATCAAGAAATTGAACAAAATAAGATCTTTCCCAGTTCGTGTGCTGACTTGGTGTTAGTTGTATTGACTGATATATGTTAAGTGTGATTTGTAGACATATTATGTAATGATTACTACCTAATTGTGTTAATTGAAAGTATTATTGTTTTATTGGATGTCTATTCTATGTTACTCGTTATTGCTGGTTGTTCTTTGTGAGTAATTAGTCTGTGGGTAGTTTTAGAAGTTTTTGTAGCTTCATAGAATTGATTTTGCATATGACAATCATATTAATGATAGTTTTAAGTTAAGATTTTTGGAGGATGATTGGAAACGTAGTGACCTTTTTGATTCTGAAGCCTTATTTGAAATTATTCATTAATATGATGGGTCTATGTAAATAGGGGTGCATAAATGATAGGCATTAATAATTCGTGCATATTTGTTTGATTTGTTCAGATCAATGGCTTCAGCCACAAAGAGCATCATTGTTGAGCTGAACAAATGTAAAAAGCTCAATGGAGACAACTATGAAATTTGGCAAATGAAAATCCAAAGTATGTGCTTTGGAAGAGCAAGAAGCACTTGAGGCTCTTATCATGACCATGGTAGAACCCGAAGAGGGAACCACCGCACAGCACAAAAGAGACAAAGAAGCTTTTCTGCGTGGAAAAGAATGAACTCTCTAGCTCGCATCACGTTGCCGAGCAGCATGGAAAATGACGTAATGCGAGAGTTTCGGCGTTTTGACAATGCCAAGGAAATGTGGGAGGCATTGGCAGCTAGATTTGGTCATACTTCGGTGACTAGACTGAGGCAGCTCACTATCAGGTTTGACTCTTATAAGAAGCCTCATGGTTAGACCATGAAGCAACATCTTAGAGATGTCAAACATGATAACTGAGCTGAGATATGCTGGCCATGTCCTCACAGATGAGCAGCAAGTGCAAGCAGTGATTCGTTCCTTGCCTCAGAGTTGGGAGCATATGAAGGTGCACCTGACTCATAATGAAAATATCAAAACCTTTGAGGATGCAATGCGTCATCTTGAGCTGGAAGAGGAGGGCTTCGTTGGCGGCTGCCGGATGCTGAACTTTATTATGCTGGTTCTAGCTCAAATGGAGCTTCGAGCTCCAAGCGCAAGCGCCCTAACTGGTTTGATAAGGGGAAATGCAAGGAAGAAGCAGGTCCTTTAGGGAAGAAACCCAAATTTAACCAACATGGAAGAGGGAAGCGTCCTCACATAAAAAAGTTTACAAGGGTGAAATGCTACAACCGTGACAAGAAGGGTCACTATGCTCGCGATATCGTGAGCCAAAGAAGGTATGCACCCCTTGTACTTTTCAGAACTTTGCTTTTGTGTCGAGTTCTGTGTTCTTAATCGAGTCTAATCCTTTGTGAACTGTGGATTCGGGAGCGACAGACCATGTAGCGAAGGATAGAGGATCCTTCGTGGAATTCGACGAGTACCAACTCGGAACTAAGTGGATCTATGTGGGAAACAACTCCAGAGCTGAAGTGAAAGGAATTGGCACATGCCAACTGAATATGCGTGGTGGACGCACTTTGTTCCTTCATGATGTGTTGTATGCTCCCGAGAATCGTCGGAATTTAGTGTCTGTTTTAGTGTTGGTTAAATTAGGTTTTAATATGAACTTCTATAATAGATGTGTGGATTTGTTTTTAGAGACAAATTATTATGGTTGTGGTTATTTTCTAGATGGTTTCATTGTATTAGATATTGAGTATGTTAATGCAAATGTTTGTTATTCCCTTATCACATCTCCTAATACCTATGATAATGATGTGAATGTCTGGCATGCTAGACTTGGTCACATTGGCCAACAACGTATGAATAGACTAGCCAAAGAGGGCTTGTTGGGCAACATTGAAAAAGTCGATTTGCCCATATGTAAGCATTGCTTAGAAGGGAAAACAACACGGAAACCATTTGGAAAAGGTAAAAGAGCTGAATTTCCTCTGCATTTAATCCATTATGATGTCTGTGGTCCAATGAATGTGAGAGGAAGGCATGGGGCTATTTATTTCATCACTTTTATTGATGATTATACTCGATTCGGATATGTCTATTTGATTTCTCACAAGTCTGAAGTAATAAGTTGTTTCGAAAGGTTTATGAACCTAGTAGAGAATCAATTAAACAAGAAAATAAAAGCATTGAGATCCGATCGAGGTCGAGAATATTTATCTGATGAGTTCAGAAAATTATGTGATGAAAAAGGAATAGAAAGACAGTTGTCTATTCCGTATACTCCTCAACAAAATGGTGTTGCGGAAAGAAGAAACAGAACCCTACGGAAATGGTTAGGTCCATGATGGCGCATGCTAACTTACCAATTACTTTTTGGAGTGATGCATTGTTAACTCGCGCCTATATACTTAACCGGGTGCCTTCCAAATCAGTTACTTCCACTCCATATGAGTTATGGACAGGTAGAAAATCGGACTTGAGTTTTCTTAAGCCATGGGGTTGTGCTGCCTATACACATGAGTCCTCTCACAAATTTGGAAAATTGGGTCCTAGAGGAAAGAAGAGTATTTTCATAAGATACTCGGAACACTCGAAAGGGTATGTGTTCATTGGTGAGCGGGGAAAGTGGGAGTATAACTGAATTTGAATCACGAGATGTCACATTCTTAGAGGATGAGTTTCCTAAGAAGGGCGAAACAGGGGAAGATCACTCCTTATTTGAGACCTTGGATCAAGATAATGATATTAGTGGAGTTCATCCAAGTGGGAGCATAATAGGGAATGATGTGCAAAGTGTACAATCTCCCATACGGCGAACATGTTGCCAAAATATTCCCCGTCGACGTTTTGACATTGAAGGGGAAACTTTTATGGTTGTTCCACAAGATGAGGATGAGCCAAGAAATATCAATGAGGCTCTGAATTGCCCTAGTAAAGAAAAATGGATTCATGCAATGGAAGAGAAAATGGAGTCAATGAAATCAAACCAAGTCTAGGAGCTGGTTGATCTTCCAAAAGGACGCAGAGCTATTGGGAACAAATGGGTTCTCAAAATAAAGCGAAAGGCTGATGGCTCGATTGAAAGGCTTAAGGCTCGCCTTGTGGCGAATGGGTATAATCAGCAGGAAGGAATTGATTATGAAGATACATTTTCTCCTGTAGTGAGATTTATCTCGATTCGCATTATTCTGGCAATAGTGGCAAGTCTGGATCTTGAGTTACATCAAATGTATGTAAAGACTGCTTTCCTCAATGGAGAATTAGAGGAAGAAATATACATGGAACAACCTGCTGGTTTCATAGTGAAAGGCCAAGAAGAAAAAGTATGTCAACTTTTGAGGTCGATATATGGTCTTAAGCAGTCATCAAGACAATGGTATATACGTTTTCATAATGCCATAGTGGCATATGATTTTTAAATGATTGATGAGAATCATTTTATATATATCAAAAGATCCAATGATCAATTTGTGATCATATCATTGTATGTTGCTGATATACTGATTGCCGGAAGCAATATGGAGTTGGTTAATACTGTCAAGAGATGGTTGTCGTCTAACTTTGAGATGAAGGATATGGGTGAGGCTGCATACATTCTTGGAGTTAAGATTTTGAGAGATCATTCGAAGAGATCGTTGTCTCTTTCGCAAGAAACCTATATAAATAAGGCTCTTGAACGATTTCGTATGCAAGACTGTAAACCCATAGACACTCCTATTGCGAAAGGTGAAGGATTGAGCCATAGATTGTGTCCAGGGACTCCATAAGAGAAGGAACAAATGAAACATGTTCCTTATGTCAGTGTTGTTGGGAGCTTGATGTACACTATGATGTGTACGAAACCCGACATATGTTTTGCAGTTGGAATGGTGAGTAGATACCAATCCAACCCAGGTCCAGCACATTGGAAAGCCGTGAAGAGAATACTGAGGTATCTGAAGGGAACTGCTGATTTCAAGTTGAATTACCAAAGAAAGGATCTGCGACTTGAAGGCTATTCAGATGCTGATTGGGGAGGAGATTTAGATGAAAGAAAATCTACCTCTGGATTTGCTTTCTTACTGAACAATGGCACCATATCATGGAGTAGTAAGAAGCAAACGTGTATAGCCTTGTTCACGATGGAAGCTGAGTTCGTGGCATTATCAGTAACGGTACAAAAATGAGTTTGGCTTAAGAGATTTTTGGATCATTTAGGTGTTATTGAGAAAGCTGCAAATCCAATATTGGTTAACTGTGATAGCCAAGCAGCTGTAGCGTACACTAGAGATCCAAAATATCATGGCAAGACCAAACATATGGATACCAAGTATAACTTTGTAAAAGATATGGTTGCACGAAAGGATGTGAACTTACAGTACATATCTACGCATAGAATGGTAGCAGATCCTATGACAAAGTCAATACCTAGAGATGTGTTTTGTGGTCATGTAAAATTTCTAGGATTGCGTAGAGTCTGATGTACTGAATTGTAATTTTCCCTGAGTTGTTCACATTAATGAACTTGTGTTTTTTCATTGATTAATGCCTATGAATCTATGTATCATCTTTATGCATCTTAATGCTCAGTGCATTATTTTAAGTTGAGAAGTATGTCGGACATATAAGATTAGCCCACTCACACGGGTAATCGCCTCTGTTTACTGTGTGATAAATAGAGATGAGACTGTTTTTAAGCTTATTATCTATGTGATAATCGAGAGCTCAAGCTTAAAGTATGTATGTCGCCTTAACTAAGTGTTAAGATGATGACATAAAATACTAAAGATGTTCGAAAGTAAAATAACCCACATATTTTACTTTATCTGTCTAAGATGCCAGATGTGAGTTCTGATGAATTTTGTGAATGAGTAGATACATGAACTCAAGTTAGACATTGGGTATGTCTGAACTATCATTTGTACGGTATTGAAAGGTGTAGACATACACTCCATGGGAAAGGAGTTAATACCGTAATACGTATTTCATACTACGTATGCATGAGACAATCAATAAGAGTGACAAAAAATTTGATCTCAACTTTTGTGACGTGTAAGACTCTTGAGGAAAAGAGTTCCTCAATTTTTAGTCTCCTTAGGACTCTTACTTATTCTCAAGATTTCTTTTTAGTGTTTGCTATCTTAGGGTGTTGCCAATGGTCATGAGATGATTCGATCTAATGGGGCATTTCTAGAAAAGCAAGCTGGACTGAAATTGAGAGTTTGAAGGAAAGAGGAAGATCGATTTTGGAGAATCACATTGTGGTTTTGTATTCACTGGTCGACCAATTATAACTGTCTTTGTAATAATTATATATATATATATATATATGTATCATTGTTTAAAAGAGATCAAGGGTGATATAAATGTGATCGATCGATCTAGGGTACTGCATACTAAATCTACTCGGAGTGTGACGCCCATTATAAGCTGCTATATATTCCTAACAGATGTATCGCAACGAGCTCTCAAAGTATGCTGGTCACACTGATTATTCACCGGTATGAATGTTGAAGAGAGGTAAAAAGAATCCTGTTCGACCCACCACGTGCGAGTGGGAGATGAAGGCTTTATTAATATTGGGCTTAAGGCTCGTCCGCCCAAGTTGGGCCCAGGAAGCCCGACCCATGGGAATAAGGCTCGTGGAAGGAGAGAGGTATAAAAGGGAGGAGAGAGAGAGAAAAACACACCGTTTTTTTTTATAGAAAAAGATGTACGTGTTTTTCCTCTCAACGTACTCTCCCTCTCTCTCTCTCGTTTTCTTAAAAGCAAAAAGGAAAACAGTGAAGCGCTCGAAGGATTTTGCTTCATCGGATTGAACATGGCCTAGTTTCTCTTCCTCTATCAGCGTTGGTGCTTAATCTGTGGCTAACAAGGTACGCTTGAATCCGTGGTGTGCTTTACGATCGGTGATACGTGTTTTCCCGGGCTTCGTCTTCTGCATTGATTTAGGGGTTCGATTTGGTGTCGAATCCGGTTTTCGGGGATCCGCTATTCCCTACAGTTGGGAGTAAGAGATGGAGAAGAGCTAAGGGAGAAAAGTTTGTGAGCACACAGTCCTAGATTCGCACCTCAGATTTATAGTCCTCATGTCTTGGACCCGTACGAAGAATTTGAGCGGTGGATTCATCAACTTGACTGATAATCCGTCCTGATGGGCACATCAGATTATATTTGAATTCGTTTCCATTTGCGTGCCGGAGGGAATGTTTTGCGATGGACTCGGCTCGTGAGATTCATGTCACGGAAAGCTCCAAGTTTCTGTTCATGGGCTGACATATAGGACTATCTGCTTCGGTCGTAACGTGTTCTTATCGCTCGTTCTTGGCCAAACTCGTAGCATGACGTCAAATCTGATCAGTACAAAACTACAGACGATGACCTTTCGCGCTGGAGTTGCAGGGGCGTGCATTTGAGTATTTAAAACGGCGGAATGGAGGATTAGGCTGCTTGAGTGTCTTGCTTCTCCACCTCTACTTAGTCCCAAAAAATATAATGAAATTATTTCTAATTTACTGTCGAGGTAAAAAATTGTGGAATTTCCACATGTGCCCATATATAGCCCTTTGTGCGTCTATAGTTGATTTGTAGGTTGAAAGGATTTTTGCGGCATACAAAGTTAATGGGATAATTACCGGAAGAGTCGTAAGTTCATTATATGTATGTCATTTCAATCTTAAACTTTTTAATTTGACTAATTTAGCTTAAAACTTTTTGATGATTGGCCAATATAATTCTTTTAAACAATTTTAGTTGAAAATTGCTGACAAGAACATCGGTTGTCCTACGTTAGTGGCACAGTTGGCATTTATGTTAGCGATTTCTGGTCAAAATTAGCTGAATAGATTCAATTGATAAAATATGAAAATGTTCAAGACTGAATTAGCAAAATTAAAACTTTTAGGATTGAATTAGTAAAAGTGAATTCAAGAGTTTGATTTCCCACATTCTTAGGTATTGGCGATGATGACGTTTAGTTTCAGGTGTGAGATTCAACTCTCATGCTATGCAAATAGGGAGGACAAAGTCTGAGAGTAAGTTAAGAGTTAGAGTAGTATAGACAAAAGAAAATGATAACATCCTAAACTTATACTCAAAAGAGGGATGGCCAAACTGGTCTCTAAATCTAGAAAAACTGTCGATAAGTACCATCCGCGATGAGCGATTTCACGGAGGTCGCTCTTCGCTCGCTGCCGAAAGTAGACAACCCAGCCACGACCTGAAATGGATGGCTTGCCGATTGTCCTCGAAATCTAACATCCGCGATGGCTTAATCTGTAGCTAGAAAAGATGATTCAGGACGGGAAGCTAATAGTTCCTAATGCTGCTCTTTTCCGATTTCAATGACTCCTTTTAGCCGTTCAATAGAGCGTGAGGTGCTGCTAATTATGTCAATTATTCATCTTGAATTCAAACTGAATGAAAAGAAGTTACATATGTGTAGATAAAAAGAAAACCTTGATCACAATTGAAAGAAGAACTGAATTCTACATAGTTTGAAAAATAGAGAGAGAGAGAGAGAGAGAGAGAGAGAGAGAGAGAGACGTTGAATTGTGGGAAGGAGATCTCGGATGTAATGACGGTGAACTTGTTCTGTGTTTGAGTATTGCGTGAGAGGATCTCATGAAATTGATAAGCGGAAGTTTAATCACAAGAGAGAATCTCTAAATCGAGAGCTTGCTTAAATAAATTATCGATGGGCAAAATGCTTAGACATCTCGTGATATCAAAATGAAAAGGGCATTAAGCATATACTTAGTGGTGCCGAGTTCAATTTAGTTCCACACTTCTTGAATGAGTAGAGATATGAAATAAGAAATTTCGATATCACATTCTAATCACAATATTTACATGAACTCAAGTTACTTCCCGAGATGACACCAATGCAGTAAACACACAAGGTAGAAAATCTGTACGTCATGTAGAGACTTCATTCATACTTAGGCAGTAGGGTAAGAGGCCTTCCTGGCTATGCTGAAGAGGCCTTCCTTAGCGCTGACATCTCTACATCTTTATGTATCCTTCCTCGCCCCACGAGTTCTTCACCAGCCAAAATTTGGTGCCGTCGTCACTAGTCCTGTATCCGACCGCAGTAACTCCATGGTCCAAGTCGGTCCCGCAAGCTCCAGTGAACACACCGCTGGAGAAGAATCGGAACTCGAATCCTCCGACATCGATGGCCACGGAAACTGGCTGACTGGCGACTGCCTTTAGCAATGCGTCCTCACTGTTGGCAGGAACGTCTTCATAGGCCTTTATGATCACAGCGCGGTTCGATTCGGATTTGACATTGCACTTGCCGTCTGTGCCCACGTAGGGATAGTTTGTCTCGATTGTGAGGCCGTGTTTCTCGACAAACTGGAACGCGCTGTCCATCCAGCCACCTTCACATCCTTGGTCCTAGCTACCGACGTCACAGTCGACCAACTTTTGCTCGGAGAGAGAAATCAACTTACCCGTGGTTATTTCATTGATTCTGTTGCGATAGGACGAGCGATCGAACAAAATATAGATGGAAGAAGAAAATAAATCGGACACTAGATTTACGTGGTTCAATTATAAAGACCTACGTCTACGGGGAGAGCAGCAGCGGATTTCACTATAGATCAAGCAATACAAGGAGATTACACACTCAAGTCACTCAAATACTCTCTCAGTGTTTCTCAAGCCCCAATTACACCCAATACACCAATCTTTTTTGGATGTTGATGGTTTTATTAGTGATGGGCTTAAGGCCCGTCCGCCCATGTTGGGCTTAAAAGCTCGGCCCACGTGGAATAGGTCCCGTGGATGGAGGGACGTATAAAAGGGATGAGAGAGAGGGAGAACGTACCTTTTGGCGCATAACGTACGTACGTCTTTTTCCCTCTCCCTCTCTTTTCCAAAAAGAAAACAGTAAGACTCCGGCAACGTTTTTTCTTCCCTTCAACCACAATTTGGCGTCATCGAATCGAACTGGACCGAATTCTCTTCCTTTTATCGGCGTTGGTGTTTAATCTGTGGCTAACAAGGTACGCTCGAATCGTGGTGTGCTTTATGATCGGTGATACGTGATTATCCCGGCTTGTCTTCTGCATTGCTTTTAGGGGTTCGATTTAGTGTTGAATCCGTTTTCGGGGATTTGTTTATTCCCAACATTGGTATCAGAGCCCTAGTTCATGTTTTCCCGACCCTTTTCATGTTTTTTGATTGATTTTTTGCGAAAGTAATCGGTCGGTACAGATCGGGGCAAGAAATCCCGACACCCGAGTGTTGTTTGTCCATTTTTTCGAGTTTCTGTAAGTCGAAATCGATTTCTGAAAGCGTGGGGTGAAAGGGCTCGTCGAGACAAGTCCGTCAACATGTTGTGTGCCGCCGGGAGACGCCGCACGCGCCCACACTCGCGGCCAGAAGCCGCTGCGCGTGGGTGCGACGCGCCCAAAGCGCTAGCATTGGCCAGCGCGTGCGCCACACGCGCCGATCGGCGAACCGGCACGTGCGCGCTCGCCACGGCGAACCGGGCACGCGCCGGTCGGCCGATCAACGCATGTCGACGTCACGCGATGACGCCACCCAACGGTCGGAACCGGCCGGGATGACGCCACCGATGACGTCATCGCCGATGACGGTTGGCCGGCGGTCACCAGCCGGCGACCCGACCGGGCGACCGACCCGACCCGACTCGGCGACGCCGGCACGCGTGCAAGCACGTGTCGGATGACATCTCGCGTGACGTCCCCCGCGCATGGGTGCAGCACGTGCGGTCATTTCGTCCGACTCGGTCCGACCAGCCCGATCTGGTCCTATTGGTTCAATTGGTCCGACCGGTCCGACGACCTGACCTTGACCGTTGACCCGACGACTGTTGACCGTTGACCGTTGACCATTGACCGTTGACAAAAAAAAATAGGAAAAGAATGTGTTTCTTTTTTAATTAAGTCTATGTGGATTATATGTGATCCCTTATTTGTTCTGCATTTGTTGTAGGAACAATACCTCTCCTAAGGTTGTGCACACCTATTTGTGCAATTACCAATGAACAAAAAGAAAGGCTCTCTAAGTTGATAGCTGAGCTGACTGATCATCGATGGGAGAGTGGTGACTTAATTGATCACATCCTTGAAGTCAACGGGAAAATTCAAAAGGTTATATGGAATGGTCATCCTATGCCACAGTCAGAGATGGTGCGATTTTTCATGAACACTCTTCCACCTGAATGGCAAGATGTGTTGAATCGCATATGGAATGTCAACGGATCTGCTTCATATAAGCAAATTGTGATGGATTTTGTAAATGAATATTACTGGATTGTTATAAGGGAAAAGATCAAGAAATTGAACAAAAGAGGATTTTTCTCAGTTCGTGTGCTGACTTGGTGTTAGATGTATTGGCTGATCTTTATTAAGTGTGCTTTGTGGACATATTATGTAATGTTTACTACCTGATTGTTGTTGATGTAGCAACCGATTGTATTAGTTGAAAGCATTATTGTTTTATTGGATTTCAATATTATTTGCTTTATGTTATTGCTGGTTGCTGTGGGTAGTTTAGGAGTTTTTGTAACTTCATAGAATTGATTTTGCATATGACAATCATATTAATGATAGTTTTAAGTTAGGATTTTTGGAGGATGATTGGAAACATAGTGACATTTTGATTCCAAAACCTTACTTGAAATTGTTCATTAATATGATGGGTCTGTGCAAAAAGGGATGCATAAATGATAGACATTAATAATTCGTGCATATATATCTGATGTGTTAAGATCAATGGCTTCAGCCACAAAGAGCATAGTTGCCGAGCTGAACAAAGGTTAAAAGCTCAATGGTGACAACTATGAAATTTGGCAAATGAAAATCCAGCATGTGCTGGAAAAGCAAGAAGCACTTGAGGCTCTTAACCTGACCATGGTAGAACCTGAAGAATGAAGCACTGCACAGCACAAGAGAGACAAGGAAGCTTTTGCTGCGTGGAAAAGAAAGAACTCTCTTACTCGCATCACGTTGCTGTGCAGCATGGAAAATGACGTCATGCGAGAGTTTAGGCATTTTGATAATGCCAAAGAAATGTGGGAAGCATTGGCGGCAAGATTTGGTTATAGTTCGGTGACTAGATTGAGGCAGCTCACTATCAGGTTTGACTCTTATAAGAAGCCTCATGGTCAGACCATGAAGCAACATCTTAGAAAGATGTCAAACATGATAAATGAGCTGAAAGATGCTGGCCATGTCCTAACAGATGAGCAGCAAGTGCAAGCAGTGATTCGTTCCTTGCCTCAGAGTTGGGAGCATATGAAGGTGCACCTAACCCATAATGATAATATCAAAACTTTCAGGGATGCAATGCGTCATCTTGAGCTGGGAGAGGACCGCCTCTTGGCAGCTAAGCCGGATGCTGAACTCTATCATGTTAGTTCTAGCTCACATGGAGCTTCGAGCTCCAAGCGCAAGCGCCCTAACTGGTTTGATAAAGGGAAAGGCAAGGAAACAGGTCATTCAGGGAAGAAACCAAAGTTTAACCAACATGAAAGAGGAAAGCGTCCTCGCGTGAAGAAGCTTGCAAGGGTGAAGTGTTACAACTTTGACAAGAAGGGTCACTATGCTTGCGACTGTCGTGAGCCAAAGAAGGTAAACACCCCATTGTACTTTTCAGAACTTTACTTTTTGTTGAGTTCTGTATTCTTGACTGAGTCTAATCCTTTGTAGACTGTAGATTCAGGAGTGACAGACCATGTAGCGAAGGATAGAGGATCCTTCGTGGAATTCCGACGAGTACCAACTGGAACTAAGTTGGTCTATGTGGGAAACAACTCCAGAGCTGAAGTGAAAGGAATTGGCACATGCCAACTGAACATTCGTTGGAATTTAGTGTCTGTTTTGGTGTTGGTTAAACTAGGTTTTAATATGAACTTCTATAATAGAGGTGTGGATTTGTTTTTGGATACAAATTACTATGGTTGTGGTTATTTTCTGGATGATTTCATTCTATTTGATATTGACTATGTTAATGCAAATGTTTGTTATTCCCTTATCACGTCTCCTAATACCTATGATAATGATGTGAATGTGTGGCATGCTAGAATTGGTCACATTGGCCAACAACGTATGAATAGACTAGCCAAAGAGGGCTTGTTGGGCAACATTGAAAAAGTCGATTTGCTCATATGTAAGCATTGCCTAGAAAGGAAAACGACAAGGAAACCATTTGGGAAAGGTAAAAGGGCTGAATTTTCTCTGCATTTAATCCATTCTGATGTCTGTGATCCAATGAATGTGAGAGGAAGGCATGGGGCTGTTTATTTCATCACCTTTATTGATGATTATACTCGATTCGGATATATCTATTTGATTTCTCATAAATCTGAAGCAATAAGTTGTTTCAAAAGGTTTATGAACCTAGTAGAAAATCAATTATACAAGAAAATAAAAGCATTGAGATCCAATTGAGGTCGAGAATATTTATCTGATGAGTTCAGAAAATTGTGTGATGAAAAAAGGAATAGAAAGACAGTTGTCTATTCCATATACTCCTCAACAAAATGGTGTTGCGGAGAGAAGAAACAGAATCCTACTGGAAATGGTTAGGTCCATGATGGCGCATGCTAACTTACCTATCACTTTTTGGAGTGATGCGTTGTTAACTGCTGCCTATATACTTAATCGGGTGCCTTCCAAATCAGTTACTTCCACTCCATATAAGTTATGGACAGGTAGAAAATCGGACTTAAGTTTTCTTAAACCATGGGGTTGTGCTGCTTATACACATGAGTCCTCTCACAAGTTTTGGAAATTGGGTCCTAGAGGAAAGAAGAGTATTTTCATAAGATACTCGGAACACTCGAAAGGGTATGTGTTCATAGGTGAGCAAGAAAGTGGGAGAATAACTGAATTTGAATCACGAGATGTCATATTCTTAGAGGATGAATTTCCTAAGAAGGGCAAAATAGGGGAAGATCACTCCCTATTTGAAACCTTGGATCAAGATAATGATATTAGTGAAATTCGTCCAAGTGGGAGTAATATGAGAAGTGATGAATTGAATTCAACTCATTCTCAGTTGCGACCACATGATGAGACGACATCATCATTATCTCATCCAAGTGGAAGCATAATGGGGAATGATGTGCAAAGTGTACAGTCTCCCATACGGCGAACAAGTCGCCAAAGTATTCCCCGTCGACGTTTTGACATTGAAGGGGAAACTTTTATGGTTGCTCCACAAGATGAGGATGAGCCAAGAAATATTAATGAGGCTCGAATTCCCCTAGTAAGGAAAAATGGATTCATGCAATGGAAGAGGAAATGGAGTCAATGAAATCAAACCAAGTCTGGGAACTAGTTGATCTTCCAAAAGGACGCAGAGCTATTGGGAACATGTGGGTTCTCAAAATAAAGCGAAAGGCTGATGACTCGATAGAAAGGCATAAGGCTCGCCTTGTGGCGAAGGGGTATAATCAACAGGAAGGAATTGATTGTGAATATACGTTTTCTCCTATAGTAAGATTTACCTCGATTCGCATTATTCTGGCAATAGTAGCTAGTATGGATCTTGAGTTACATCATATGGATGTAAAGACTGCTTTTCTCAATGGACAATTAGAGGAAGAAATATATATGGAACAACCTGCTGGTTTCATAGTAAAATGCCAAGAAGAAAATGTATGTCGACTTTTGAGGTCGATATATGACCTTAAGCAGTCATCGAGACAATGGTATATACGTTTTCATAATGTCATAATGGCATATGATTTTACAATGATAGATGATGATCATTATGTATATATCAAAAGATCCAATGATCAATTTGTGATTATATCATTATATGTTGATGATATACTGATTGCTGGAAGCAATAGAGAGTTTATTAATACTGTCAAGAGTTGGTTGTCTTCCAACTTTGAGATGAAAGATATGGGTGATGTTGCATACATTCTTGGAGTTAAGATTTCAAGAGATCGTTCGAAGAGATCGTTGTCTCTTTCGCAAGAAACCTATATAAATAAGGTTCTTGAACGATTTCGTATGCAAGACTGTAAACCCATAGACACTCCTATTGCAAAAGGTAAATGATTGAGCCATAGACTGTGTCCAAGGACTCCACAAGAGAAGGAACAAATGAAACATGTTCCTTATGTTAGTGCTGTTGGGAGCTTGATGTACGCTATGATGTGTACAAGACCCGACATATGTTTTGTAGTTGGAATGGTGAGTAGATACCAATCCAATCCAGGTCCAAGACATTGGAAAGCCGTTAAGAGAATACCGAGGTATCTGAAGGGAACTGCTAATTATAAGTTGAATTACCAAGGAAATGATCTGCGACTCGAAGGCTATTCAGATGCCAATTGGGGAGGAGATTTAGATGAAATGAAATCTACCTTTGGATTTGCTTTCTTACTGAACAATGGTGCCATATCATGGAGCAAAGAAGAAGCAACGTGTATAGCCTTGTCCACAATGGAAGCTGAGTTCGTGGCACTATCAGCAGCAGTACAAGAAGGAGTTTGGTTTAAGAGATTTTTGGATCATTTAGGTGTTATTGAGAAAGCTGCAAATCCATTATTAGTTAACTGTGATAGCCAAGCAGCTATAACATACACCAAAGATCCAAAGTATCGTGGCAAGACCAAACATATAGATATCGAGTATAACTTTGTAAAAGATATGGTTGCACGAAAGGATGTGAACTTACAGTACATATCTATGCATAGAATGGTAGCAGATCCTATGACAAAGCCAATACCTAGAGATGTGTTTTTTGGTCATGTAAAATCTCTAGGATTGCGTAGAGTCTAATGTACTGAATTGTAATTTCCCTGAGTTGTTCACATTTATGAAATTTTGTTTTTCATTGATTAATGACTATGAATCTATGTATGATCTTTATGCATCTTAATGCTCAGTGCATTACTTTATGTTGAGAAAATATGTCGGACAGATATAAGATTTGCCCACTCACACGGGTGATCGCCTCTATTTACGGTGTGATAAATAGAGATGACACTAATTTTAAGCTTATTATCTAGGTGATAATCGATAGCTCAAACTTAAAATACGTGTGTCGCCTTAACTGAATGTTAAGATGATGACATAATACTTACGATGTCCGAAAGTAAAATACCCACATATTTTATTTTATCTGTCTATGATGCCATATGTGAGTTCTGATGAATTTTATGAATAAGTAGATACGTGAACTCAAGTTAGACATTGGGTATGTCTGAACTATCATCTGTACGGTATTGAAAGTGTAGACATACACTCCATGGGAAATGAGTTAATATCGTAATACGTATTTCATACTACGTATGCATGAGACGACCAATAAGAGTGGCAAAACGTTTGATCTCAACTTTTATGACATGTGAGACTCTTGAGGAAAAGAGTTCCTCAATTTTAGTGCTCTCAGAACTCTTACTTATTCTCAAGATGTTTATTTAGTGTTTGCTATCTTAGGATGTTGCCAATGGTCATAAGTTGATTCGATCTAATGGGGCATTTCTAGAAAAGCAAGCCGAACTGAAATTGAGAGTTTGAAGGGAAGAGGAAGATCGATTTTGGAGAATCACATTGTAGTTTTGTATTCACTGGTCAACCAATTATGACTGTCTTTGTGATAATTATAATTGTGAATACAATATATATATATATATATATATATATATATATATATCATTGTTCAAAAGAGATCAAGAGAGATATAAATGTGATCGATAGATCTAGGGTACTGCATACTAAATCTACTCAGAGTGAGATGCCCATTATGAACTGCTATATACTTCTAACAAATGTATAGCAATGAGCTCTCAAAGTATGCTGGTCGCACGGATTATTCACCGATATGAATGTTGAAAAGAGGTAAAGAAAATCCTGTTCGGTCCACCATATGCGAGTGGGAGATGATGGTTTTATTAGTGATGGGCTTAAGGCCCGTCTGCCCATGTTGGGCCTAAAAGCCCGGCCCACAGGAATAGGGCCCGTGGATGGAGGGACGTATAAAAGGGATGAGAGAGAGGGAGAACGTACCTTTTGGCGCATAACGTACGTACGTCTTTTTCCCTCTCCCTCTCTTTTCCAAAAAGAAAACAGTAAGGCTCCGGCAACGTTTTTCTTCCCTTCAACCACAATTTGGCGTCATCGGATCGAACAGGACCGAATTCTCTTCCTCTTATCAGCGTTGATGTTTAATCTGTGGCTAACAAGGTACGCTCGAATCTGTGGTGTGCTTTACGATTAGTGATACGTGATTATCTCGGGCTTGTCTTCCGCATTGCTTTTAGGGGTTCGATTTAATGTCGAATCCATTTTCGGGGATCCGTTTATTCCCAACAGATGTAAATCACGAATAATCTTTGCCACACGAGAAACATGAAGATCCAAAGCCAAGCACCTAGCACATATGAATGTCTCTCACGAACAGAACACCCACAGCACTCAAGAGTAAAAACGGGCGTGGCTTTTTTTCTCCCTCTCGGCGGCGTGCTTCTTTACGTAGGTTTTCGTAAAGCTGCTGCGACGACCAAGCTCTCGGAACACCTCCTGGAGATTGCGATTTATATATATGTGTGTGCCCAAGGTCAAACTTTTGACCTTGGGCCCCACCACATAACAAACCACTGCCTAAATTTTGCTTTTGCCGAAGTGAATTTCCTTTTTTTTTTTTTTAATTTATTTCCTTCTTGGCTTCACATGCAAGGGACGCTGCAGAGGCTTCTTTCTTCGGCGTGGATTGGATGAGGAAACTTGCTCCTTTTAATTTTATTTCCTCCTTTTGTAATTCCTTCGCGAGTCCACCGAATTTCACATTTTAGGAAACGCTTAAACTCGAGTCATATTTAACAGATTCCTTCCACAATCGCCACGGCTGAAAAATCCCAACAGCATCCTACAATTTTTGCAATGGAAACAGGACAATCAAATCAGAACAACAACATTCTTGGAGAAGAAACTATAAGAACATTAGGGGTTTTAACAACATATTGCGTCAAAGAATGTCGAATGAATGCATTTGCGAAGGCAAATAATGCTCATTCATGTACTAAATTGCATCAACTTACCACATTGGCCTTGGTTCTTAACAGGCGTCACAGCTCCTTTCTTTCTCCAATCCATACTAAATGGCACTGCGTGACGTTTCCGTACTTGAAAGATGCGGCCTTGGTGGAGCACATGTGCGGCTTGAATCGGTTCCTCGCTCTGAATTCTTCATTTGTGAGGTCGGCATACCGATTGACGCTGAGCTTGTAAGGTTTGCCACTTCCTCGATTGAACGACTCAATGTGTCGGACGTTCACCTTGAATATCTCGAAGCGGCTTTGCCTCTCGTCCATGTCCTTGTACACTCGCCCATAACGCGTCATCCACTGCTCCTGCACCTCATACATGGGATCGTCTCGCTGGAGGGTCCGACCCACGGCTTGGCAAGCCCAAGCTCCCAAAAGGAAGATCAATGTCAGTAGAAAGCAATATTGGTTTCTGAAGGATCCCATGACTTCACGAGCAGATGCAAATGTTTAAAGAGCAATGAAAAGTTAAAAGTGATCAATGGATGAGTGGGCTCACAGACTTCCGAGTTTAGCCCTCAAATTATAGTCCTGAAGTTTCGGAGCGCGCGATGAACTTGGTTGTGGATCCTTCGCCTTGCTGGATAATCCAAGCTGTTCATAAAAAAATCAATGAATCCTTTCCAGATTAAGAGAAGCAGTAATTTATTGCAATTGTGCCAATTCAGTCAATCCGGTCAAATTTGACTAGTTTGTGCTAACATGGACAATTTTTTAATAATATATTTTTTTTCGAATTATTTTTATTATTTTGAATTTTTTTCTTCCTTCCTTTGTCTGATTGTTGGACTGAGGTGACCAGTCAGAGGCAAGGGCTAGTCGCTGGCTAGTGGTGAGGCTCACCTCACCGTCGCCTAGCCATTGATGAGGCAAGCCCCCATTAAATTTGGCGAGGGTGAGATTGACCTCGCCTAATGACGGCAAGGCAAGCCCTTCCTCACCAAATTTGGGCAAGGGTGAGCTCGCCTTTGCCACTAACCAGCAAGGTTGCCTTAGTCTGATGACCAACCAGATTGGACAGAGAGGAGGAAGGATAAAAAAAAAAAGAAAAAGAAAAGAAAATAATAAAAAATTCGAATAAAATAAAATATTGTTAAAAAATTTATTCTCGTAAGCGTCAATTGGCTAACTTTAGCCGGATGAATTGAATTGACACAATTGTAAAATGTTTAAGACTCAATTAAAAAAAAGAATAAGTTTAGAACTAAATTGACATAGTCGCAATATGTTTAGGTCTTTTTTATAATTTTTTCGATGGATAAGAGGCCCTTATTGCTATGCTGCCAAGGCCTTCCTTGACGTGGACGCCCCTCTGCATCCTAATGTAGCCTTCCTCGCCCCACATTGTGCCCCGCGAGTTCTTGACAAGCCAATATTTGGTGCCGTCCTTTCTCGTCTCATATCCGACCACGGCAACCCACAGTTCAGATCGGTCCCACAAGCTCCCGTGAAGACTCCACTAGAATAGATTTGAAACTCGAAACCTCCGGCATCGATGGCCATGAAGACCAACTGATTAGCCACGGCCTTCAACAATGCCTCCTCGCTATTGGCGGGGACGTTTTCATAGCCCTTGATTGTCGCGGACCGTTTGGCTTCCTCTTTCGTGTTGCATTTGCCGTCAGTGCCCGTGTAGGGATACTGAGCCTCGCTGGCGAAGCCATGCTTCTTGATGAATAGGTAGGCGCTATCCATCCAACCGCCTTGCCAACCTTTGTCCTCGCCGTGGATGTCGCAATCCACAAAGTTCTTACTCCGAGAGAGCAATTAGCTTGCCCGTCGTAATTTCCATGATTCCTTCCACAGCCACCACAGCCGAGAACGCCCAGCAACATCCTGCATGGTAGGGGATCAATTTCAATATGCATTCATACCATAATTTTCATGTTAGTTTTGGAAGAATCAATAGCTATGTTAGATTCAACCGAAATTAGTAGTTCTTTAGCTCGTCAGCGTTATCAACCAACAAAAATCAATTCAGTAGGTAATTAATTGCTTGCTTACCACATTCCTCTTGGTTCTTAATGGGCGCGACTACCCTTTTCATCCAACCGATGGAAGAGAGCACAGCGGAGACGTTCTCGTCCCTGGAGGACTTTGCCTCCGTGGTATGCATATGCTCCTTGAACCCGTTCCTCGAGGCCCTGAGCTTGTGTTGGTGAGATAGGCAAACCGATTGACACCGAGCTTGTAAGGCTTGTTGCTCGCTAGATTAAACGACTCAATACGTCGAATATTTCCCTTGAACATCTCGTACCGTCTCGGCCTCTTGGCTCCGTCCTTGTACATACGCCTGTACCGTGCCATCCGCTGCTTGCGCCTCTCATACGTGGGTTCATCTCTCTCGATGGTGCATTCGAACTTCAAAAATTAGTGACTAGTCTTATCAATATACAAATATATAACTCCCCAGGAGTTTTATTGGTTGCATAAACTCCGTATCACCGGAACTCCCTCGAGGACTAGCTATTTTTATCAATTTTGAACGAAACAAAAGGAATGACATTTTCATCAGGAAAAGACCCAGAGTGAAATGGTTATTTCTAGTGAACAAATTTGCCAATAAATAGCTAGCCTAAGTAGAAACTTGGGCTCGCCCTTTCTTGCGCACGATTGTTGTTTCGCCTTTTGCTGTCTTCCCCTTAGAAGAAGGGGCAAAAAAAATAAATTAAATCCTCTTATAATAACAAGAAAGGGATAGAATGTTCATGACTTAGACTCAACAAAAGGCTTACTTATGGCAGACTAATTAAAGTTGGACGAGTTAGACTTTCTCATGAAGGTTGTGTGCCGTCCAAGCTTACTCCTTTACTTTTCGGGCTTGGCGGGCATGGGTGGATTGAGCAAGCCTTTTGCTTACTCATCGTCTTGACCCGTGAGTGATTTATCATCTGAATTTTGCGTTGAAACAGATGGGGACAACTATGATATCAAGAATTTAAAAATCCTTTTTAACTGCACTAGGTGCCATAGTTTGTAAAAGTAAATGTGAAAAAGTACCCATCAATTTAAAGGAATGAACATAACGATAATATGAACTTGAAGAACCTCAATTAAAGATTTCATTCCTCTTCAATGTAGTCCTTTTCAAACATCGACTCTAGTGGCTCGAAGTTTGTGCCACATGGATTCGAACCCCGTCTTTACTTTCTCTGAAGCTGTACATGATGTTTAACGCTGTTTAGCTAGATATTCTTCCTCCTTGCTCTTACTTGGTTTGGAGTTTCTACTGGGGAATCTCTTCCTGCAAAGGTTTGGCTTGGGCACATTAATTTTCGCCATACTTGCATCATCGTAATGGACTTTTTCTTTTGCCCATCAGGTATTCAACAAATGCTGCATCAAATCTGATAAAAGCAAGTAATTGGAAGTTAATCTATGTATCAATCAGTACATCTCCTAGTACGCACACAGGTTGCCATTTACAGAATCAAGACATGGCATTTTAAGTTCTCCAAATCGAAACTCGTTTAGAGTCATCGAAAGCCTTCAGTTTTCAACCTGGTACAAGGAATGACCTTTCTGTTTTGTCCGTTTTTACGTGCTTTAAAGAGCATGTAAAGGAATTGAAACGACCGTGCAAAAATATGATATTGCGTTCCTTATCAACATCATTGTTTGGTGAAATGTTTGATCCATACGGAAACTCATGCGGAGGCGAAAATAATGAGGATTGAGCTTTTGCAATTGCAAAATCCATATTTTATGCTCTGATATTACGCGCAAATTGAGGAAGTGGATAGGATGATTGAATTACTCAAGATCACCTTTTTATCTTGTCTTTAAGATCAAAGTGAAAGACTTGCCCACTTGAGTTTGTCTATGCGGGTCTTGTGCTGTTAAACCTTTTTATGAGTGAGGAGATAGACTCATTGCTCGATGCAAACGGTATTGTGAAGAACTTGCCTTAACCAAGAACTTTACATATGAATGATCGAGATCTTACAAACATGATACCATTTGACGAAAAATCAATATATGCCGAGACATTCCAAACTACAGATTATGAAGAGTGATCCGCAGCTGCACACCTCGCCCGCACAATGCATGATGAAGAGGGGATTTGACGGAGTGGAAATCCATGTAAAATCCAAGTCCATAAAGTTAATATATTGTGAGGAAATTAAAGTACATTGAAATTGAAATTACACGAGAAGAAAATACATAAGTTTGAATAAAGAAGAAATGTGAAGGAAATAAAAAGATGAAACTTAGGAACAGTTGTGTGAGATTTGGTGAAACCATAACTAACTATTTTAAAAATTTAAGTTATTAGATGAATGCATGATTTATTATTTAATTATTCCAACACTTCCCCTTACGCTAAGTCTATATCTTTTTTTTTTTTTTGCCTATACTAAGCGTAGACATATTTAATTGAGAATGCAAATAGGTTCTAAAAAGATTTGAACTGAGGACAGCTATGATATTATGTGAAATTTGGTGAAATAATAGCTAACTGTTCTAAAAATTTAAGCTGTTAGAGAAATGTACTATTTTTTATTTAATTATTCCAACAAGTTGAATGGGGTCATGCGTTTGTTTCGTTCTTCCCCCGTATCAATATGCGCATCTTCCGAGCATTAGCCACGGGTCAGTAGTCTTCAGTCTTCACTTCCACGCTTCAATTTTATTTTCTGCGGGCGCATTCCTTCATCTTGATTTTTTTAGCATTTGTCAATTCTTTGAATTGCAGCCTTTTAAGAAGAAGGTGGAGGAAAATTGACATTGATACCAGGAGGAGCAAAACTTTCTTAAAGAAAATCTCATCGGAAAAAAAAAACACACACACACACACACACACATTTGGAAAAAGTGGGTACCAATGGATAGTCAAGATGGTTATACCACTAAATTCAAATCAAGTGAAAGTGATTTTAGTACTTTTATTTTGCATTCAATTTCTACAAGAAGGAAAAACGTCACGCTAAACAAGATCCCGCAATTTAATTATTGTGCTAGGATAGGGAATTACCAAAAATTGTTGGAACACTTCAAAGATATGAAAATGTTTTGAATTCTATCTATGTCCCCACATCATTAACTGACATCTCTATCGATCGAATACATAATTGGTTTTGGGGAAGTTCACCCTCTGAATTGAGTGCCGTAGTTGATCAGCTAGTGTGTCGCGACTTCTTCAAGTGGCCGAGACATTCATTGAATTACGTCCGCCAATAATTTCAAAAGTGTTTCGGAGTCCCAAGATATTGATTTATTTTAACGAAAACACTTGAACATGTGAACAATTATAATTCTATAAATTTCTTAGTGATTGGTGGATTCTCCACTATTGATTCTTTATGTGGAGTAAGTATTATCACTTACATCAAATCATGTAAATTTAGTGTGTGCTTTAACATTCCTTATTGATTTCTGTAGTAGTTTTTTTTTTTTTTTTTTTGAATTACAAAATTTGTCGGTTTCCATTTATTTCACAACAAAAACATATATGCAACCCACTCCTTGCTACTTTTTCCTTCGCAACTACGGTTTTGACACGGCGGAGTTACCAACTCTAAGGCTTTGTATGAATCGATAAATCTTGACTTCTCGTTAGCCAGCAGTGTTCGAGGAATTGCCCGTCCGACAAGGTTGAGTTGAAAGTGACAAGACAAAGTCTTTCATTGAAATGACCAAGTAAACCAATTAACACAAAGTCATGTTAAGAAAAGTCACTTGTGCGGACCATCCCAATGGTTCCATCAGTGGAAATTATGCAGGGTCCATAGTACACGCATTAAAGCTAAGATAACAAGTGGTGGATTACTGGACACTAGTTAGGAACGAAAGTCATCTGCGACTTCTAAATTTGACTTTTTTGGCAAATTGATTATCTTTAGGAATAAGCTCTAGTACCAGAAAAATGAACTACCTTGCCCTAATTTGGATCAAACAGTGACATTGATGATAATCCAATATTGCGTCATTAAGTGAACTGACAATTCAACATTGAAAGTTAAACCCGTCATTTTCTCTAGAACTAGTTTCCAACCTAAGTATTTCTATTTGTTCTCAATATCGCATCCCTTATTTATTTTTGGAGTCTAAAAGTTATTTATCTCTTATATCAACTATTAACTCTTAATCTTGTCTAACCTCGTGTTTCACTCATCATTTGTTTTCTCTCAATAAGCATCTTAATAACTTAAACACTAATATTGTCAACTAGTTTTAGTATAAGTAGTATAACGTATGGCTACATATTTTTCCCATTCAAATCCCTTATCACGATCCTTACTTTTGGGCTAATTCCAACTTGGCCTCTATGATTCCATGGTTGTCTTCACTTCCATGTTTAAGTTGATTTTTCTCCCGGGGCATTCCTCCATCTCTAGCACTTGTAACTCTATATTGAGACATGTTTGCCATGTATTCTCAATTATTTTAAGTGCGAGCTTTTAGGACCACGGTGGACGGATCGACATTGAGGCTTAAAAGGACAAGTTTCTTAAAAATTAACTCATCCAAATAAATAATAGATAAACACATTTGAAAAAGGTGGGAACCCATAAATAGCTTCGAGGATTATACCATTAGAATCTAGTACAAGTGATAGTACTACTTTTATTTTGAATTCAATTTCTACAAGAGGGTAAACATCACACAAAGCAAGACTCGGCACTCTTGTTATTGTGCTCATGCCAATAACTACTAGAAATTGTGGCAAAATTTGAAGAAGATTCAGGTTCAATCTCAGTCTCCACATCATCAACTGGCGTTTCTATCGGATACAAAAGTGGTTTCGGGGGAAGTTGTAGTTCATCTGTCTCTCCTTCTAGCATATCAAGGATTCGGCTCATCGACGGTCGATCATTAGGGCTCAATTGTATACACCAAAGAGCAACAATTATCATCTTCCTCGTTGTTTCTCTTTCCTCTTCTGTCTCATCTATGATTTCATCATCTTTTTCTTTGCCAAGCTGATCATAAACCCACAAAGGAAAATAAATTTGACTTGAATTCTCTGCATTTGCATTTACATTTCTCCTTCTACCAGCAATTTCCATGAACATCATTCCAAAACTATAAACATCAGCTTTATGAGAAACACCACCAATGTCCCTATAAAATAACTCAGGTGCCATATATCCCAATGTTCCTCTTGCTGCAGTCAATGATACTATGCTATGATCGGTGGGATAAAGTCTTGCAAGTCCAAAGTCAGAAATTTTCGGGGTGAAACTCTGGTTTAAGAGAATATTGTGAGGTTTGATATCAAAATGTAGAATTTGCATATCACATCCACGATGTAGGTACTCTATCCCTCTAGCTATGCCAAGAGAGATCTCATACATTTTCTCATAATCAAGAGAATTATCACCAGCCTTAAAAAAAATGTGCTTATCCAAAGATCCATTTGGCATGAAATCATAGACGAGAGCTGGTTTGGAGTAATGAAAGCAAAAACCAACAAGTCGCACCACATTAACGTGGTGGATCCTTCCAATTGTAGCCACTTCATTGATAAAATCTTGACTGTTAGATTTTGGTTTATTCAAAATCTTAACTGCAACTTCATTGCCACTCCTAAGCATTCCTCTATATACTGAACCATATCCCCCTTCACCTAACTTGTGCTTGAAATTTTTTGTGATCTTCTTAATATCTGAATAAGAGTACTTTATAGGCAAAAAGTTATTGTGAGCTCGTAGAAATTCTTCGATATTTGCGTCCACTGCTTGGTGCCGTCTCATCCACTTATTGACTAGAAGTATCAACACACATGGAGCTCCGAATATGAATTTCGCTGTCAGGAAGTGAGCTGTGTAGAAACTTGCCTTTAAAATCAAGGTAAATCATAACCTGGTATATTTGTTATAAAGCACATGCAAAGAGTGTTCTCTTCACCTATAATGCGTGAGTGTTTTGTAGATGTGAGGAAAAAAAATTCATCCATACCGAGGGCAAAGCCGGCATAAGGAACTATATTCATTGCATCATTTAGCGCCCTACCCCAAGAAGAATTGTCTACAACAAGCAAGATATCAATTAAGATATATAATCAGTATGAGCATGTTGATTAACTAAAAAATTAGGTACAAATTAATAATATGTGAAACAAAGATTAATTGAGGGTAATAAGTGATAAGTAACTGACGTGACATTTACAAAAATTAATAGTTGAATATATTCAATAAGTCTGCTGTCTCAATGTGAATAACTACGTATATGTTGTGTCTATATTTGATTAATTTCTAAGGTAGGATTAACATACCCTAGCCCCACGCAAGGAAGGACAGCACTCACTTTTTGGTGGGTGTTTTATGCGAAAATAATGGGTGGAGCCGGGATTCCACCGTGTCAAACTACAAGTCCACTCACTGGCGACATGTGTCGCCCGGGCCTTGTTGGGTCAGAACCTCTAACACCCACACATCTCCGCTCTGTTGCCTCTCTCTTCCCTCTCTTCTTTTTCCTTTATTTCTTCTTCTTCTTCCCTCTAGTCTTCCCTTTCACTTTGTTGACACCTAAATTTTTGCCCAAAAATATTTCATTCTGGCATGTAGATTATCTAGGTGTTTAATATAGTGTTTTAAATGAAAGATGTTTTTCCTATAAAAAATAATAATAATAATTAAAAAAAAAAGAGAAATCGAAAAAAAAAAAAAAGGAGCAAGTTGAGGCCAATGATCTAAATGTGACTAGCCAAGCCTAGGAGGCCAAGTTGGAATTCAAATGACAAGTTGGGGCCAAAATGCAATTTCCAAAAGTTGAGGGACCAATTCGCAAATTTTGCAAAATTTGCGCCCGAGCCCTTAAATCATCATCTTGGTCATCAATTAAGTTGAAATTGAATTTGGGCCAAGTCGAATCAATCAAATTGAGCCAAAAAGACCACATTTGTATTAAATCGGGTATTTTCGGATAAGAAAATGGCCAACTTCGAGGGACTTTTTTGCAAAATTGGGTGGGCACAATTGTGAAATTTGGTCGAGATCTTAAGCTACTATACATGAGCTTTCTAATTGATCAAAAAATGCAGCCAAATTAGTGGATTAAAGCACTCAAATCAGTAGCCAAAACTCAGTCCATGAGTTGGTCTTAATTCAGAGTTGCTGAGTAAGCAATTTGGTGGCCCCACCATATCCTCCTCAGCCGCCCATTTAGCTCGATATTTGCAAATGATGGAAGACCATATATAGCAGTGCAATTGGACGGAAATTGGCCAAGGATAAGCTCCTAACAACACCGGAAAATCGCATCAAAACCTGCACACTCAACAGCTGCAGAATTAAAAAAAAATTGGCTATGTCAGGAGAGTGGGTGGACTAGCTCAGTTGGCAGGCTTGGTAGGGGGTAAAAAGCTGACCAAAAATCCCTCAATTCATGGGATAAGATCACTGAAGCAAGGTCTTTCAGGGGATGAGAAAAAGGAGACGAGACAGAGAGGAGACAGCTGGGAATCGATCTCCAAAGAAGCCCTCAGAAGCAACTCCAGAAAAGCAAACCCAAAAATTCCAGATCAACCTCCAAAGAGAAACGGGAGCTTTTCACACACCTGCGACCAAAATTAGCCAAAACCTTCAACTAGAGAATGAAACTTCATTCAAAGATCTTTCCAACCATAGGTCGCATGTCCCAAATGGAGATCGGGAAGGCCTCCTAAAGCCCCCCGAAACAGTGCCCTCCTGGCAGGCCCGAAAAGTCCGAAAATTTTTCTAAGTGTTGAGCCTGATTGGTCACGAGTGAGGAAAAGCGAGTGCTTTTGAGAAACTTGAGAGACAATGAGGAAAGCCATGACTTACAAGCGAAACTATAATACATATAGCTTGGGTTGATTTGAACTTGGCCAACAAGGAAGGTCTGGAAGTCTAATTTTGGAAGTCAACAAAAAGCTTCGTTGTCACTTTTTCTTCTACAGATCTCACTTTCAGCTTGAAGGAACCAACTTCCACGTGCTTCCAGATGACAATTTCGTGATTTGCTTGGCCAAGAGTCACTTGAAAAAGAAACTAGGAAGCAAGGTAAGCATCCTAGATGTATTTTTGTTCGAGTTTGAACATGTTTTGATCATGAAAATCGAGAAGAAAACTAGTCCGAAGAACTGATTTCTGAAGCTAAAATATTTGTAAGTGTTTAAAACCTCTTCAATGCCCTTACATGCTTGACTTGTTACTCCCCTTTGCATGCTTTTTTTCATCGTTGTGACTTTGATGAATGTTACATGGGAGTACAAATGATGCATAGGACAACCCGGTTTAGTCTTTAAATCTCCTTGTGAACCATGAAACCATCTATAACATGAGCCAAAAACCACATTGAGACATGGTTGGCCAGCATAGATCATGTATGAATGCTTCTTGGAGAGTTCATTTTGATGCGTTCGATTGATCATTTTCGGTGATATTTGTTGCATTTGAAAGTAAGTGTTACCTATTTTCATTTAGATTGAGTAATATTTCATATAGATGTTGCATGTGATGGTTGTCGGAGCTTCAATCTGAGCATTTGACATGGCCGTTTGACTTGGGTTCATCACCAGATTTGCAAAACGGCTCAAACCCGCATATTGGAGGCCGTTTTCAGTTCGGTTTTTGCATGTTCTAGGCTGTGATTTCTAGTTAAACTTGTTCCTTGCATGTGGTAGTATAATCATGATACTTTATCTCCGCATGAGATTGTTTATGGGTCGAGATTGAAAGCCTCGAACATGGCCCGAGGAAGCCGTTTTGAGGTGATTTGATGCAAGCCAAGTGTTCGGTAAAATGCCCAAACTAAGCTTCGATCTTGAAACGGTCGATTTGAGCTTGATTATTATGATATTCATGTGTTGTGTTACTCCATGTTAGCACAGATCGGCTTAAGGAATTTATTAATTTTTTTTTAAAAATAATTTTTTTAAAAAAAAAAAGAGGAAAATATGAAAATTTCAAAAATATCAAAAAATGTTAGATAGCATCAAATTAGGATAGAAATGACATATTTGAAATTTTCCTAATTTTAAAAGGTCATTTTCCTAATTTAATGCTATTTTGATATTTTGTAATTATTTTCGTAAATAATCTATTTTCCATAGATTAAAATTAATTGGAGTAATTTCATGCATATTTAACTTCTTATTTTGCTCACGGGGGTCCTGTCCCGGGGCGTGGTAACAAGGCCATATAATATTATTTGCCCGACTTGTATCGGGTCTTTCTTTTCCACATTACTTTCAAGTCATTTCAATTTCTTGGATGTTTATTTACCGCACCTTTTTTTCAATAATTGGGAGTGTAAATTTCTTTTCTAAATTATGTTAGGATTAGTCTAGACATTAAAAAAAAAAAACTACAAAAACATTTGCATGGGCACTTAGTGGTTTCATAAAGGTTATAATTGGTAATCAAGAATGTGTGGCCATTTAGATAAATAACTTTCCAAGTTAGTGGTACCGCAAGGGCGCTAATAGAAACATTGGCGTAAATAAGTCCCCGTTCCTAGAAATCTTTGGTTAAGTAGGAATTGAGACACCACTCCCATGTCTCGATTGGTTTCTAGCCGACCCCAATAGGCTAGTGGCGACTCCTAGAAATATTTAGGTTGTTAATAATTGAAATATGAAATCCAACGTCGCGCGAGGTATGGGCTTGGGAGAGCCCGCGCCTAATTTAAGGCCATTGGTCCGCTTCTTTAGGCAAATACCCCTAAACCTTTTTCTCTTTTCCCGGATGGAAAAAAAAGAGGTCGTGACAGCTTGGCGACTCCGCTGGGGACTTGGTTACAAACCTTAGAGGACTTAGGCCGTAATAATTTGGTTGGTTGTTCACTAACATGGTCTTCGTTTGATAGCGCATGTCAAAGCCACGTGGAACATAAGGTTAGTCCACTAACAACGTGTTAATTGTTTTTGTAGGTTTGGAGTAATTAGGGGTGGAGTGTATGTTAACCCATTTCTTTTGTAGGGAGGTGTAGGAATGTATGTCTATATGGATGAAATTGAAGTGTTGTTTGGATATCAATTGTTGTGTGTGCCTTTATACTTACCTTAGCACTACACATTTACACACACAACCCGCGATCTAAAACCCTGATCGCACTAGGAAGCCCATAGGAGGTGCCAAAAGATGGAACCCGTGCGGGGAATGACCCATGGTTATCCACTTTTGGTCCCGCTCATTTTGATTAATGATAAAGAGAACTGTCCGACGTAAGTGCGGAGTGGGGAAAACTCTTTTGATCTAATTGAAACGGGAACCTCTAGCCTTTAGAATCATACCTTTTAGTGAGCCTCACGAGTCGACATGCAATGTGTCTTTGTGGTTGCCGCATTTTTTTTTCTCTCTCTCTCTATCAAAGGTACTAGTATTTTATTCCCTAATGTAAATAATGCTTTTTGTGCATATAATGTTTTATCATTAAGTTTAGTTTATTTTGTGACATATGGTGATTGATCAAAATGCCTATTTAGGTTTAGATACCATGGGTTTCCCTGAGCTTCGTATCATCCCTATCCCAAAGAAGGCGTTGTTAGACATGTGGGATGCACTTGATGCGGACAAGAAGACTTTTGTAGAGAAGAAACTTGGCTATCTTATTTTCTCTTATATCGAGAGTCCCACGTGCCATTAGTGAAGGCCATGGCTCATTTTTGGAACCCCAAGACTTCAACGTTCGTGTTTGGTCATCATGAATTAACCCCAACTTTAGAGGAATTAGAAATCATTGTTGGCAATGTCCCTGCATTCGGTCTTGTCGACCCTCCTTTAGGAGTAGATCCTATCCCACTATTGAGTCAATTCCTAGGAGTTCCTCCTCTTGAAATTAAAGAACTTCTTAATAGGAATTCAAAAGGCCTCCCTTTGTCCTTCATCGAACAAAGATTCCGTAGTCTTCTCCCAAGCCCCAATCCTCAAAATGCTAAAATTTTCCTTTTAGCATTCTTCGGATTCGTTCTTTTCCCATTCACCCAAAAGACAATGGATCCTAGCCTTGCTCATGTTGTCTATAGAGTCCTTCACCTTAGGGGATTTACACACATGCTTCTTGCCGAAATGTTCCTCTCTCTCAATCGTTTCAAAGAGGACAAGGGTTCAATCCTTAGAGCACCTATAGGCATCCTTCAAGTTTGGATTCTCTCTCACTTAAAAGTATTTGGAGGGAATTTGGCTATTATCAACATCGATAAAGATACAAACCCTCTCACCAAACTTAAGGATATAGAAAAATTCCTCCATGCTTGGACATTCCGTAAATGGGTAGAACTTTTGAAAATATCACCCCAAACCAAATCTTGTGGCAAGCCCTTGGATTCGCTTTCCTAAAGCACGACTTATGAGTAGTCACGATGACCCGATTCCACTCTTAGGTTTGACAGGATCTACATCTTATTACCCTTTAAGAGTAGTTCGTCAATATCGAGTACTTCAAGAAATCCCTCCTCCTTTAAAGTCGGGGCTGTTTCGTTTTGACTTTTGCGATAAGGTTGTCAAGGGGAACCAAATCGAAGACATGAAAAGAGAAGTGGAAAACATCATTAACATCCTTCATCATTGCCCACCAAGGGATATTGAGTGGGTCACCGAGTTGGAAGGAGAAATGAGGGAGCACCATGCATCAAGAGGATATATTGATCGCCGTATTGAACCCGAAGTTGCGTCAGTTATTCCAAAGTTTCCTACGAAGCCAACTCCGAAGGAAATCCAAATGGGGCTGATTATAAGGGAAAGGGATGAAGCCTTAGCTAAGGTGGAGCGTTTGACCGAAACAAACAAACGCATCCGCAAGTTGCTTTGAGGGGAAAACTAAAGGATTAGTCATATTCCATTAGAGTTCTGTTTTTAGAAAAGTTGTATAAGGTTTTCCTTATATGAAATATTAATAGCAATGTTTAGGAGTTCCTCTACTTTAGTGGATGTATAGGGATCTTCCTTCACAATTTTTGGTGTAATTAGTGATGTTTTTCCCTCCCTTATAATTACTTTGATTCTAATGGAATATGAGATGGGCATTTTGATCAATCATCATGTGTTACTCCTTTAATTGTATAACTTCCTATGACAAAATATTGATAAGAAGCCACTTAGGTAAGATTCGGCTTATGCAAGGGGTTTCTTATTTCTATTTTGTTATAAGAAAGTATAAAATTGAAGGGTTTTAATTTTTTTATTGTATTTTTATTTTCTTTCTCATCTTCTGTATGCTGATTTGTTTGTTCTGTTGTTTTATTTAACAAGGTACCGACAACACGGCTTTAAGACGATCGCCCATCAGACCCGTTCGTAGCTGCAAGGATGAATACGTAAGAACAAAACGCCCGCTTTAACGCCCCGGATAATAGAATCACCGACTTGGCAACCCAATTTGCCCAATTTGCGAACGAGATTCGAGCTAGTCTAGTGGCTGTAGCTCCCAATAGAGACACGCTTGTGCCTACTCCCCGAGGCTAGCAATGCCAACGTTAGGGAGAACGTTGCTGAAGAGATTCCCCATCAAACACCCGTAGTGGTGGAACAGGATCCTATCTCGGAAGCCATCTCAGCTCGAATGGAGGAGTAGAACAACAAAAGATTTGCTAAGCTTGAGGAGAAGTTTAAAGCCATACAGGGATATGAAACTAACATGATCGAGGATCTGTCTCGATACACCAAAACGGACTTTCCCGAGAAATTTAAAGTTCCTGATTTCGCTAAGTATGATGGTACTGGCGATCCAAAAGTCCATCTGAAGTACTATTTGAATAGGATGGGGCGCTATGCACAGAACACCCCATTATTGATTCAAACTTTTCAGGAGAGTCTATCTGGCCCGACCTTGCAATGGTACATCCTGTTGGAACCAGAAAAGATGGAAAAATGGGAAGAATTGGCAGAGGCATTTGTGTTACAATATAAATACAATACCAAGATTGCCCCGACGCGCAAAGTGTTAATGCGCACGGAGAAAAGGAGAAATGAGTCCTTCAGGTCATTCGCGCAAAGGTGGCGCGCCTTGGTTGCTCAGGTTCGACCACCACTGGACGAAGCTGAAATGGTGGAGCTTTTCCTTAATACCCTTCCTCCGACTTTTACAACAAAATGATTAGCTCGATGTGGGAAACTTTACCCGTTTGGTTGCCATTGGAGAGAGAATTGAAGAAGCCATGCATGAAGGTCGGATAACCGAAGGCACAAGCAGGAAATTTACCAATAAGAAGGAGAAAGAAGTAGAAGTAGCTTACGTGCAAGGCCCAACCGAATCAAAACAATTTTCGAATTCTCAAAATCCTTCGCATCACGAGGAGGTACTGAATTACGAGCCCAGAAGTGGACGCCGAGGCAATTCACACATTTGCCTAGGCCCTTGTCCAAATTGTTACCCATGTTGCTGCAGAAAGGGTTGGTAGCTAAAGAGATTCCTCGTGACAACCCTCCTAAATTCCTAGGGTTTGACCTTACAAAGTCTTGCGAGTACCATATGGGTGAGAAAGGCCATGATGTGGATAATTGCAGAATACTCCTAACAAGGTCCGAGCCTATTGGACAAAGATATCTTATCATTTAAGGAGACGCAGCCCAACGTCAAGCAGAACCCTTTACCCGTTCATGTTGGGGATGTCAATATGATTGCTGAAGGAGAGGAAAGGAACGTGCAAATGGTTAGGGTTGACGTCCACAAATTGTATGAAGATTTGATTTTAACTGGCTATTATAAAAGGAGTGATGAAGTTGTCCCAACTGAGAAGAAACTAGAGCGTGTCACTAGGATGATCAACATGGGCATAATCCGCAATGGAGGAGGAGGCCAAGCAAATGAGACGATGACAGCAGTAATTGATTTCTCTCCCAAGAATTCTTGTTGTGAATTTGGGATGGTTGTGGAGATGCCAGTCGAGGAGGTAAGCACTGTCAAAATACCGAATGATGTCGACGTAGCCAAGGAAACCAAACCGTTAATCATAAATGAAGGAGAGGCCTTAGATGCTGAATCCGAGCTCAAAGCTAAAAGAGTTCGCGGAGATCGTGCATTTTTGAAGATGGCATTAGAAAAGGGCGAAGTGGTAGATATACTAGGCCAACCAAGTGGAAAGTATGACTATCTCATCAAATACTCACCTCCTCCAAGCTTTTTCATGGATCCTAAAGAAACCGTCCCTGATGGGTGGGGAGGCATAGACGACTCAACCGAGCTCAACGAAGAAACCGTCGCCATGATGACACCAGTAATCATCGATTTATCTATTGAAGAAGAACAATGGGACTCTAATGAGGGCGAGTTTAAACACGTGGTTATTGATTTGGCGGCCGAGGAGTTCACGAACTTAGAGCTAGGAGAGGCTGAATCCAAACGGATGGTAATTGAGTTGCCACCATGCGATCCGCATGAGATCCCAAAAGCCCTATCACTAGTTTCGATCCTAAGGCAGTCCCATGGGATTATGGGACAAATGAAGTCGATGTGTTACCCGATCAGGTCGTTATGCACCGCAGAAGCTATGGAAAAGAAAGCTATCATTGATGAGGAAGCGAAGCAATTTTTGGCGATGATCAAATCTAGTGAGTTTGATGTAGTAGAGCAGCTAAGGAAGATGCCCGCCCCAGATTTCACTCTTGGAGTTGTTCAAGACCTCCGAGAAACACAAAAATGCACTATTGAAGGTTCTAAATGAGATACATGTACCGGAGACCATTGGGGACAAGCAATCGGAGGAGTTCATTGGGTCCATTCTCTTGAAGGACCAAATCTCGTTCTCAGACGAAGATCTTCTGGAGGAGGGACACGATCATAACAAGGCCTTACTCATATTGGCCAAGTGTTGCGATATGATAGTAGCCCGAGTCTTAATTGATAATGGGTCCGCTCTGAATATTTGTCCATTAGCCACCCTTCGTCATCTCGGGGTTGGTAAAGAGCAAATTAAACCATCCAAGTATACCGTCCGAGCTTTTGACGGTGTAAAGAAAGAGACAATCGGGGAAGTTGAGCTCAACCTTTTGATCGGCCCTACCTCATTCCTAATAAAATTCCAAGTGTTGGATATCCCAGCCGCTTTTAATTTCTTATTGGGTCGACCCGGATCCATGCTGCTGAAGCTATACCTTCCTCTCTACATCGATGGTTAAGTTCATTTTGGAGGGGAAAATTGTAACGTCGTGCAGAAACTGATTTTAAGATCTTTCAAGACACAGCCATCCCGTATGTGGAGCCTGAGGAGAAGGAGGAATCTAGCTACCATACCTTCGAGCTAGTCTCAATGGTCCATGTACCCATTGGGACCGCTCTTAAGAGTCCTGAAATGTCTGGCCCGCAGTGCTATTGAAGTACGGTCATACTCCCGAATTGGGATTGGGAGTGCATGCCCAAGGTATTACCAAGCCCATTGAAGCCCCCAGGAATCATAAAAGAGTGGGTTTAGGCTACCAAAAATATCTGGAGAGTCAGGTGAAATATGAAGAGCTTGCTAGTCAAGGCGTATACGGCAGAGGTAAAGGCCGAGGTTACCGTGGAGGCCGTATGGGCCGAGGCAATCGTGGAGGCCGAAGTATGCATGGGGAACACATGGGCCGTAGTAACCGTTGGGGTCTAGATGTGTGTGGAGGTTATATGGGACGAATTGAATATGGAAGTTGCACTAATGCAATACAAAATCAACAAGGCTTACTCCTTCCGTCACTAAAGGATCTTTATCCACCATTGGAGAAGACCTTTATTAAGTCACCCGAGCTGCTACAAGAAGGGGAGGGAGCAATCTTAGACATAGCAGACCTATTTGGTGCCAACTATGTGTGTGTCACCTTTGATGATGACAAGGCGGAGCCTTCTGCGGGCTTCTTCCAGCTTTCAGAGTAGGGATGCTACTTACCTATCCTATTTAGTTTTATGTCATTTCCTTTATGTATGTTTTATGTCATTTCCTTTATGTATTCCCTTACATGGGAAGAGTTGTTTAGCTACTTTTGTTAGTTTCGTTTGTAATCCAGGTATTGGACTGTGAGCTGTGGTCCAAGATCTGAACCTTGTAAAACGGCCTTATCATGTTAATACAAATGCATCCATGTTTTATTAAGGGCGTGAGGAAGTATTCCACGGGTCCTATGATGATGCCTTGAGGCTTGGACTTCCTCATGACTCCTAGTTTTCAAAGTTTTGGGAAAAGATGTCTGAGGATATGAGGACAATCTCCTAATTCATATTTTTTCAAATTGTTATTCAAAAAGAATTTTTGAATGTGCATCATGCATGGCATTCGTTAAGTGATTTTACTGACCCCCTCATTTGCATCTCAGGCATGTCATTCGGCATAATCATGATGCATATATATGTGACTCGGGATTGCCTGATGAAAGTCTCTTCGAATCTGACGAGGATAATGATATCCAGAAAGACATTGAAAGAGATTGGATTCGTCATGAAGAATCTAAACCCTTGACAGCCAAACAAACAGTTATTGTAAATCTTGGTGATGCAGAAAATGTTAAGGAAACCAAGATTGGGGCGGGCCTTTCAGAGATCGAGGCAAAAAGAATGGTTGAGTTCTTAAAGGAATATCAAGTATATTCGCATGGTCCTACGCGGATATGCCGGGACTAGACCCAGAAATCGTGGAGCACACTCTGCCAACTGACCCAAATATGCCAACAAAAAAGCAAAAACTTCGAAGAACGAAACCTGAGCTTTCTAAGAAGATTGAGGAAGAAGTTATGAAGCTATTAAAAGTGGAATTCATCGAAGTATCCCATTATGCTGATTGGATTGCTAATATCGTTCCGGTCATGAAGAAGGATGGACGGGTGAGAGTTTGCATAGACTATCGGGATTTAAACCGAGCAAGCCCAAAGGATGATTTCCCACTACCGCACATTGATGTTTTGGTTGATAGCACCGCGGGATTTGAACTATTTTCCTTCATGGATGGGTTCTCTCGGATACAACCAGATTAAGATGAAAGAGGAGGATAAGAGTAAAACATCCTTCATTACACCATGGGGGACCTTTGTTCTGTGGTGATGCCGTTTGGCCTAAAGAATGCGGGAGCCACATATCAAAGAGCAATGGTCACCTTATTCCATGACATGATGCACGAGGAAATAGAGGTATATGTCGATGATATGATTGCCAAATCAAAGCATGGAGAAGACCATATTAGGGTTCTAAAGAAGTTATTTGACCGCTCAGAAATTTAAGCTGAAACTTAATCCCGCCAAATGCATATTTGGAGCAAAGTCTCGGGAAGCTATTAGGTTTTATGGTCGTGAGCCGAGGCATTGAAATCGATCCATCGAAAGTTAAAGCCATTTGCGACCTCAAAGCTCCCTCCATCGTCAAGGAAGTTCGAAGTCTCCCGGGTAGATTGAACTATATCGCAAGATTCATTTCTCAATTGTCGGAGACAGCCAAACCATTCTTCAAACTCTTGAGGAAGAATACTAAGATTGAATGGGACGTCGAATGCCAGAAAGCCTTTGAAGAGATAAAGCAATACCTTCTTCAGCCACCGTGTTGGTACCACCAGCCCAAGAATACCACCGGTCCTCTACTTAACCATCCATAAGGAGTCACTAGGGGCCATGCTTGCCCGTAAGAGGCCAAGTGATCAAAAAGAATGCGCGATATATTATCTCAAAGAAGAAATTCACCTGTTTCGAGATAAATTACTCGAAGTGGAAAAAACATGTGCAGCATTGATTTGGGTATTGCACCGGCTACGCCAATACACTCTTCACCATCAGATTTTGCTCGTGACAGAGAATGACCCAATCAAGTATTTGCTAGAGAAGCCAGCTTTAGTTGGGAAGATGGCTAAATGGCAAGTCCTAATTTTCGAATTTGATATACAAAGCGTAGCACAGAAATCAGTCAAAGGGAGAGCCATAGCCGATATGTCGGCTGAAAATCCTAGAGAAGCAGAATTTTTCGACACAGCGGACTTCCTGGACGAACGTATTTTGGCGGTAGCAAATGATAAATGGACCATGTACTTCGACGGGGCTGTAAATTTATCTGGCTCTGGGACTGGGGCAATTTTGATCTCTCCAACTAGCCAACATTATCCCGTAGCTGCAAAATTGACATTCCCTTACACTAATAATATCTCAGAATACGAAGCGTGTATCATTGGCTTGCAATTAGCCATTGACATGAATGTCAAGAATTTACAGGTATATGGCGATTCTGCACTTATTATTCGCAAAAAATGAGGGTCGCTGTCGGACACGCGATCATAAGCTGATCCCATATCATGAATTCCTTGAAGAATTAACGAATGAATTCGAGGAAATATCCTTTGAATATTTGCCAAGGTCCCGAAATCAATTTGCTCGACGCATTGGCCACATTGTCATCAATGTTGCATGTGATGGAGGGATTGGATATTGAGCCATTAAAGATCGAGATTCTCAAGCACCCACCATCGTATGTCGTTGAAGGCGAGCTAGACGGAGAGCCATGGTACCACGACATCTTGAATTACCTCCAACCGGGAGAATTTCCTCAAGGATGCGAGGTAGCCGACAAGAAATATATCAAGAAGCTAGCGTCAAAATTCTTTGTTTTTCGTGTGCTGCTCTACAAAAGATCATTTGATTCGGTCTTGTTGAAATGTGTCGATGCTAGAGAAGCCAACCAGCTAATGAAAGAAATACACGAGGGAGAGTGCGGACCACACATGAATGGCCACCTTTTAGCAAAGAAGATCATGAGGCTCGGATATTTTTGGTTAAGCATGGAAACCGGTTGTATCAAACATGTTCGTTATTGTCATCGGTGTCAGATTTACGGAGACAACGTCAATGCCCCACCTAACGAATTGCACTTGATGTCTCAGCCGTGGCCATTTTCCATGTGGGGAATAGATATAATCGGGCCAATTAACCCCAAAGCTTCTAATGGGCATCGCTTCATTTTGGTATCTATTGATTATTTCACAAAATGGATTGAAGCGAGTTCATATATCAATGTCACTGCGAAAAACGTAGCCAAATTCATTCGTCGTGACATCATTGCTCGTTATGGTGTACCAGAAGCCATTGTTACTGATAACGGCTCGAATCTGAATAACAAGATTGTGGACGAGTTGCTTCATGAATTCCAAATTCGCCATTTGAACTCGTCACCTTATCGCCCGCAAATGAATGGAGCAGTGGAGGCAGCTAACAAAAACATAAAGAAGATCCTATCTAAGACGGCAGACAATTATCGTGATTGGCATGAACGATTGCCATATGCGTTGTTGGCATATCGAACCTCAATACATACTTCGACGGGGGCAACGCCTTACTCACTTGTATATGGTATGGAGGCAGTCTTACCGGTAGAGGTGGAAATTCCTCGTTGAGGATTCTCTCGCATTAAACTCTCGGAGGCTGAGTGGATGCAGCAGAGATACGAACAGCTGAATATGATTGATGAGAAGAGACTTAATGCACTATGCCATGGTCAATGCTACCAGAAGCGAGTTGCAAAGTCCTTTAATCACAAAGTTCGACCGAGACATTTTCAAGTGGATGAGCTTGTGTTGAGGAAAGTATTGCCTATCATACCGGACCCACGCGGAAAATTCACTCCAAATTATGAAGGCCCTTATGTCATTAAGAAAATGCTACCCGGTGGGGCTTTAATTGGTGGAAATGGACGGCCGCGAGCTGCCAAAGCCTGTAAACGCTGATGCGGTCAAGAAATACTTTCCATGAATGAAATCAAGGCTGTATAGCCATTTCTTGTACAACCCGAGTCACTTAGCACTTGCATCATGCATTTCATGCATACATTCTATACATGCATATGTATTCGTGTTATGTGTAACTAGTGGCTTTGGTGGAAAGATTGTAAAATGAAGAAAATTAAAATGACAAAACAAAAGGCAATGGTCCACATTCGAGACATTCCCAGAAGTTGTCGAATACAAACTCGGGAGAAGGGAACGCGCATCCGAAGAATAAAGCCAAGAAATTGATTTAAGCGGAATACATATCGACCAAGCAAATATGTGGAGGTAACACATGTCCAATTCACCTAACTTGGTTTAAAAGATGTGTTATTCTAGAGACAGTTCAATTAAATAAAAAGGAAGTGCCTCATGGACACTACCGCTTCGGCCCGCTGGTATGGGGAATGAAGTGGTCCGGGAACGGCCAGGGTTCGATCTCGAAGCGGCAATGAGTTTGCCATAAAATGTAAAAAATAATAAATAAAAAAATTTTGCATCTCTTATTTTTGCAAAAAGAGGAAAATGCTTGAACTAATGAGACCAAAGACCTGAGATTCTCTTCAAGCCTTAAAACAGTACATTCATTCCGTTGTTTGCCGCCAAATGGTGAAACCGACTAAGGGTAATGTTGTATCGTTTCCATTTTTACGATCCCCGAGGATTCATGTACTAACACATTCCCTTTGTTCTTCGTAGGGTCGCCTGACTACTAAGGCACAGGTAAGTACCCTTCTTCTCGAAATCAAATGGAAAACAAATGGAGAATTTCCATCACAAAAAAGAACATCTAGTGTTTTTCTAGAAACAAGCACAAGAAATGAAAAAAAAAAAAAAGTTTTCCACAAAGTTTGCAAAAATCTTCTTTATCTTTAAATTGTCCATCCACTCAATGGATCACTCATTTCGAATCAAAATTCTCTATGGAGGTTAATCCACCCACATGATCTCAACAAAAATTGAAAGGCGATGTTGCTTATGCCAAGCGAGAAACACTTAGGATGAGGAAAGGCAACCCATGTCCAAATATGTCCTTTAAGCACTCTGGGATTTGAGTAAAAAAAGAAAACCCGTGTCGTTTAAGGTCAATGAACTCATTCGCAAGCGGTACGTAGATCAAGATGATAAGAGGCATTTCTCTCTTCTATCATACACACTACAGGTGACAATAGTTAGCCCATTTGAGCCTTTTAATGTGAAGAATTTTCTACAAAATACCCCTGTCAAGAACCACCCCACGATGGGGCAATTATGGAGGTCTGGGTTGACATTATTTGGAGAGGAAAGATGAGAAAGGCTTCCTTACGCTCACTTGCATAAATCATTTTGTGGTAACTTTAGGTGAGTTCTTATCGAAACTCAAAGTATCCCAAAGTGATGAAGAGCATTCCGTTCACTACCACAAACACAATTATCCATTGCTTAGCCAATTTGAGCCTTATGCAATTTTTTTCATAACCCCAAGTGATGATTATCTCCCCACATTGGGGAAAGGCATATGATTTACCAACAAAATTGAGAATATTGGTAATGTTTGTAAATGCCACTCGAGAGTCCTAGATGCTCGAAAGAGAATGAAAACTAGGGGGCATGAAAAAGCAGTGTGCCTGGTAAAAGCAAGGCTAATGCCCAAGGAAAAGAAATGCTTGCATTGAAAAGAAAATCATTGCAAATGCAAAAGTCATTATGTTAAGATGATTAGTCAAAGGACTTTTGAGACAATTTGAATTTTAAAAGCCTAGCGCTTAAAAAAAAAAAAATGGATGGATGATATGGTAATGATGCCATGATAATCACCAACTCTCAAATTCCTCTTCGAAAAAGTGTTGAGCCTTTTGAGCCTTTCACCGAACCAACATTACAACCTATTCCCGAAGTCTCTTCAGATTGGGATAATTCAAGTGGAAATTGGGATTTTCTTAAGAAGATGCCGCTCGAAGAAGTGAGAGCAAGGTTGTCTTTTCTCATCTTAAGGTTTCTTGACTTGTAAACCCGGCGAAGATGTGATCGGTGGTTAATTCATTTCATAGCCAATGATGTCTATCCATTGCTAAAACCATGACCAAACCTGCACTACGGTCCTCCTAAAAGACCTTTTAGATTGGTCAATGTGTACTTATTGCGAATGATTCAAAGCCTTGCACACTAGAAGAGTGAGATTGAGTGATCAGTTTATTGCCCATATAAGTAGATGGGATCAAATAGCCATTTTCTTGAGAATATGCGAGAAGCCCTTTCTGACTAGGGGTCCTTGCTTGGCATACTTAACAAACCTTTCTCATAAGTCAAGGTCATTTCGACAAGGACTTTTCTCCCAAGAGAATTTGACGATTAATGATATCATCCGAGCATGATGACAATTTTGCGAGTTTGTCAAGTAGTTGGAATTAGCTTGATTTGTTTATGCAATCATTGCTTTCGCATTACCGACACACTTTTGATATTGTTTTTGATGACATGTGCTGAAATTGATCTTATCTAGTATGCTTTCGCTACTAGAATACTTGTTATAATGAATTTTATTTGATGTGCAGTGTCCATTTCAAAATATTCTCGAATGACAGGTTTCTCCAGTGAAACCACGCAATTTCAAAGGTTCTTGGTTATCCTTAAATCTTGCAATTTCACACGGTTCATGGGTTATCCTTAAACCATGCAATTTTCAAAAGGTTCTTGGTTATCCTTAAACCTTGCAATTTCACACGGTTCATGGGTTATCCTTAAACCATGCAATTTTCAAAAGGTTCTTGGTTATCCTTAAACCTTGCAATTTCACACGGTTAGTGGGTCTACCTTAAACCACATGGTCAGTGGACTGCCTTAAACCACAAGGAAAGTGGGACTACCTTAAACAACACGGTTAGTGGGTCTGCCTTAAACCACACGGTTAGTGGGACGCTTTAAACCACAAGGTTCGTGGGATCGCTTAAACCACAAGGTTTGTGGGTATATCCTTAAACCACACTTTTCAAAGTATTCATAGATACATCCCTAAACCACGCTCTTTACATTAAGCTCACTTGCATTTTCATTTTACTATTGTCAAAAAAAAAAAAAGCAAAAACAAAACAAAAAACAAAAAATTAGGCGTCACCTTATCTTTGAAAGAAACCTCTTTGAGCTTCCTTCCAAAGAGGGGTAGCTGTTGACACCTAAATTTTTGCCCAAAAATATTTCATTCTGGCATGTAGATTATCTAGGTGTTTAATATAGTGTTTTAAATGAAAGATGTTTTTCCTATAAAAAATAATAATAATAATTAAAAAAAGAGAAATCGAAAAAAAAAAAAAAAAAGGAGCAAGTTGAGGCCAATGATCTAAATGTGACTAGCCAAGCCTAGGAGGTCAAGTTGGAATTCAAATGACAAGTTGGGGCCAAAATGCAATTTCCAAAAGTTGAGGGACCAATTCGCAAATTTTGCAAAATTTGCGCCGAGCCCTTAAATCATCATCTTAGTCATCAATTAAGTTGAAATTGAATTTGGGCCAAGTCGAATCAATCAAATTGAGCCAAAAAGACCACATTTGTATTAAATCGGGTATTTTCGGATAAGAAAATGGCCAACTTCGAGGGACTTTTTTGCAAAATTGGGTGGGCACAATTGTGAAATTTGGTCGAGATCTTAAGCTACTATACATGAGCTTTCTAATTGATCAAAAAACGCAGCCAAATTAGTGGATTAAAGCACTCAAATCAGCAGCCAAAACTCAGTCCATGAGTTGGTCTTAATTCGGAATTGCTGAGTAAGCAATTTGGTGGCCCCACCATATCCTCCTCAGCCGCCCATTTAGCTCGATATTTGCACGTGATGGAAGACCATATATAGTAGTGTAAGTGGACGGAAATTGGCCAAGGATAAGCTCCTGACAACACCGGAAAATCGCATCAAAACCTACACACTCAATAGCTGCAGAATTAAAAAAAATTGGCTAAGTCAAGAGAGTGGGTGGACTAGCTCAGTTGGCAGGCTTGGTAGGGGGGTAAAAAGCTGACCAAAAATCCCTCAATTCATGGGATAAGAACACTGAAGCAAGATCTTTCAAGGGATGAGAAAAAGGAGACGAGAGAGAGAAGAGAGAGCTCGGAATAGATCTCCAAAGAAGCCCTCAGAAGCAGCTCCAGAAAAGCAAACCCAAAAATTCCAGATCAACCTCCAAAGAGAAAAGGGAGATTTTCACACACCTGCGACCAAAATTAGCCAAAATCTTCAACTAGAGAATGAAACGTCATTCAAAGATATTTCCAACCATAGGTCGCATGTCCCAAATGGAGATCGGGAAGGCCTCCTAAAGCCCCCCGAAACAGTGCCCTCCTGGCAGGCCCGAAAAGTCCAAAAATTTTTCTAAGTGTTGAGCCTGATTGGTCACGAGTGAGGAAAAGCGAGTGCTTTTGAGAAACTTGAGAGACAATGAGGAAAGCCATGACTTACAAGCCAAACTATAATACATATAGCTTGGGTTGATTTGAACTTGGCCAACAAGGAAGATCTGGAAGTCTAATTTTGGAAGTCAACAAAAAGCTTCGTTGTCACTTTTTCTTCTGCAGATCTCACTTTCAGCTTAAAGGAACCAACTTCCACATGCTTCCAGATAACAATTTCGTGGTTTGCTTGGCCAAGAGTCACTTGAAAAAGAAACTAGGAAGTAAGGTAAGCATCCTAGATGTATTTTTGTTCGAGTTTGAACATGTTTTGATCATGAAAATCGAGAAGAAAACTAGTCCGAAGAACTAATTTCTGAAGCTAAAATTTTTCTAAGTGTTTAAAACATCTTCAATGCCCTTACATGCTTGACTTGTTACTCCCCTTTGCATGCTTTTTTTCATCGTTGTGACTTTGATGAATGTTACATGGGAGTACAAATGATGCATAAGACAACCCGGTTTAGTCTTTAAATCTCCTTGTGAACCATGAAACCATCTATAACATGAGCCAAAAACCACATTGAGACATGGTTGGCCAGCATAGATCATGTATGAATGCTTCTTGGAGAGTTCATTTTGATGCATTCGGTTGATTGTTTTCGGTGATGTTTGTTGCATTTGAAAGTAAGTGTTACCTATTTTCAATTAGATGGAGTAATATTTCATATAGATGTTGCATGTGATAGTTGTCGGAGCTTCAATCTGAGCATTTGACATGGCCGTTTGACTTGGGTTCATCACCAGATTTGCAAAACGGCTCAAACCCGCATATTGGAGGCCGTTTTCAGTTCGGTTTTTGCATGTTCTAGGCTGTGATTTCTAGTTAAACTTGTTCCTTGCATGTGGTAGTATAATCAGGATACTTTATCTCCGCATGAGATTGTTTATGGGTCGAGATTGAAGGCCTCGAACATGGCCCGAGGAAGCCGTTTTGAGGTGATTTGATGCAAGCCAAGTGTTCGATAAAATGCCCAAACTAAGCTTCGATCTTGAAACGGTCGATTTGAGCTTGATTATTGTGATATTCATGTGTTGTGTTACTCCATGTTAGCACAGATCGGCTTAAGGAATTTATTAATTTTTTTTAAAAAATAATTTAAAAAAAAGAGGAAAATATGAAAATTTCAAAAATATCAAAAAATGTTAGATAGCATCAAATTAGGATAGAAATGACATATATGAAATTTTCCTAATTTTAAAAGGTCATTTTCCTAATTTAATGCTATTTAGATATTTTGTAATTATTTTCGTAAATAATCTATTTTCCATAGATTAAAATTAATTGGAGTAATTTCATGCATATTTAACTTCTCATTTTGCTCACGGGGTCCTGTCCCGGCGTGGTAACAAGGCCATGTAATATTATTTGCCCGACTTGTATCGGGTCTTTCTTTTCCGCATTACTTTCTAGTCATTTCAATTTCTTGGATGTTTATTTACCGCACCTTTTTTCAATAATTGGGAGTGTAAATTTCTTTTCTAAATAATGTTAGGATTAGTCTAGACATTAAAAAAAAAAAAACTACAAAAACATTTGCATGGACACTTAGTGGTTTCATAAAGGTTATAATTGGTAATCAAGAATGTGTGGCCATTTAGATAAATAACTTTCCAAGTTAGTGGTACCGCAAGGGCGCTAATAGAAACATTGGCGTAAACAAGTCCCCATTTCTAGAAATCTTTGGTTGCGTAGGAATTGAGACACCACTCCCATGTCTCGATTGGTTTCTAGCCGACCCCAATAGGCTAGTGGCAACTCCTAGAAATATTTAGGTTGTTAATAATTGAAATATGAAATCCAACGTCGCGCGAGGTATGGGCTTGGGAGAGCCCGCGCCTAATTTAAGGCCATTGGTCCACTTCTTTAGGCAAATACCCCTAAACCTTTTTCTCTTTTCCCGGATGGAAAAAAAGAGGTCGTGACACACTTTGCTATGGAACACGTAGGCCTTGGACTCGGCCCTGACGAGGTCCGGGGGCACCTAGACGTTCCCGAGCAACCTCCCAAAGTTCACCCTAGAGGTTGCCCCACACCGGCCCGTGTAGACGGAGACCTTTAGGCGGACCTTACCGAAGAAGATGGATTTCCCAGTGAGCCTATTGAGATCGTACTTGCTAAGGTGTAACATGGTGCTGCCGCCCCCCTTCCCTTAGGAAGGGAGGTGACGCTGTCGGGGTGGGGGGAGGGTGGTTGGGCGGCATCAGGCGGGAGGTAGGAGGGTGGTTCAGAGGGGGAAGCTCTTGAGCTTGATCTTGCAGAAGCAGGGGGAGAAGGAAGGGTGGATGGCAAAGCAGGTGGGCTTGGCGGCGACGGGGATCTTGAGGGTGAGGCTTCCCACCATGAGCAGAGGAAAGAAGAAAAAGAAATAAAGGAAAAAAAAAAGAAGAAGAGAGGGAAGAGAGAGAGGCGATAGAGGGGGAAGGTGTGGGTGTGAGAGGGTTCTGACGCGGTGGAGCTTAGGCGAAAAGCAGACTCGCATTTTGACACGGTAGAATCCCAGCTCCAGATAATAATTTCTTAGTGTTTTATTTCCCAATTTGTGAAACTCTCTATATAAAAGAAAAGTCAGCAGTTGAAAAGATGAGGTAAAAAACTCCTAAAAGGAACTAAGTACAATTTTTTTTTTTTAATGTTTTTTAAGATTTGAGATGTTCAATGTGAACTCAACACAAACTTAATTTCAGTACTTGCTATATTCACTCATCATTGTTTGAATAGGAATAAAACACAACACGACATGACTGCTATCGTCATTTTCTCTTGGAGAATGATGATTGTATTTCATGATGAACCAGTTATTTGCATGTCATTTTTATCCCCTCGAGGGCTAATTTGATTCATTCAGTTTTTCTAACACAATCTCGACGGTGAGGAGTTTTACAAACGTCACTTGCAGCTATTACTTTGATTTTCTTACCATTCAATCACAGTCCCATCGATTGATGCACAAGAGCTATAGCAAGAGCCAAATGTTAGCGTATTGATTCGGGCAAAGTACTTTGATGGAAAGACATACTTACAGTAGTCGAATGATATGTGGTTTTGCCCTCCGAAGCCCCAGAAGCAAAAGTGAGCTGCTTTGCCCAGCGGCCATACCCAGTAGGAGAGATTAAACCCGTCGGCCATCGCATTGTGGATGTAGTTGTAGGAGATGGTACGATTCTCCCGGGACAATTCTGTTCTTTTTTCCCATAAATATTCTGCTGCAGGTATTGATGTGGTTATGGTGCAAAAATGCTCAATATCCGAGGCCATTGCACTGATGACAGCGTATGAACCGTTTATAGGTATACACGGTTTTGTGTCAATATATAAAGGATGTCTCACTGGCTTTGAGCAAGACAAAATGGTCACCCTGGTTCCATAGTGGATGGAGTACCGTTCATGTTCTTCAACACTGAAATTTGATGGCATTAGCTGGTGGAGAGGAAGGGAGGAACAGTTGCTCTTTTGCAGCCCGATGTCGACCACTTCCATATAACCAGTAATGACCTCCCCGTAATTGCTGGGCGGGTTTATCCTTTTCACGTGATATCGGCCAGCGAACAAAGATAGTACCGGGCCGGGGCCGTAATCTTCACACGCTAGCTCGAATCTCGAGTCGCCGCAATCTTTTGGATCTTCCTTCAATCGAAAGGGATAGCTTAAGTTACGGATCTTACCGCATGTCGAAGGGGCACACAGGTGATTGATATGGGCATGGCAATTAATCCCAGCTCGTATTAGGAGAAGAACGAACAATAGGAAAGACTCCATTTGGTACCTGATGTCGAGACAAGTTGTGCAATGGAGAGAGAAGATTTTTGTGCGGCTTTGGTTATGGGGTGGAGAGGCTCCATACTAAAAGGGATGCATATATAGAGAGAGAAGGATCCCGATTGAAGTTGAAGAGTTGCAGTCGTCTTTAGAAAAGCCCAAGTCAAGCAATGGCCCAGAGCCGTCCAAAGTCAAGAAAGTGGAGCTTCTCAGCACATTCCGACACTGTGGACAGGGATGGTCGATTATACAATAAAGTCCAAGTCAATATCATATCTATATTGTTATTGGTCGATTATACAATAAGTCCCTCCAAGTATCAACCAAGGGCAATTACGAGAGCAATATCTTCTCTCACCACCCTTCTAATTGGTGAGTTTCAGCCGGTTAAAAATTAAAATATGCTATTGAATATATGAGTACTAAAAATTAGATTTTTAAATAATAATTTCTTCTTTTTGCAAAGCCTAAGCAATGTCGCGACTTGAGAAGAGAGATATTTGTTCCTTGATTGACACATGCTTCCATTTTCAAGGAAATTCTCACTAGAAATCATTTATCTTTTTCCACTTAGTAATATGTGATCAACATCTTTGACCAAAAATATATTAAAAAACAAGACTCATTATTTTCATCCCTTAAATGGTTACTAACATCCCTTTTTATATTGAATTGACTATGTTATCTCTTACATCTCTCATTCTTGATTTAAGATTATTTCTTTCCTTTTCTTCTTCTTTTTCATCTACTTCAATTTCTAAATATGAAAGTACTCATGCTTCTCCTAAACAATATTTATTAAGGTTAAATATGGGCCCCCTCCTGATTTAAGACTAATGCTTGCCTTCTTTTCCTTTTTTTTCTTTTGGTATTTTCCCTTTTCTTTCTCCATTTAGAACAAAATTGGTGTACCTCTTTTTTTTTTCTTTCTAAAAATTCTAATTGTTAGATAGTTAATTAATTATTGTGTTTTTGACAAAAAAAAACTAATTATTTTGTTAATGAGTTGTATAGTTCTATATTTAATGGGAAACTATTATTTAAAAAAAAAAACTTAAGCACAAGATGATAATCTTTGAGTAAATTGTGTATAATGCATACATCAACCGCAATATTCAATTTTTATGTAAATTCTCATAAATTTGTACCAAAAATCAAAATCAAAAAATTCACAATCATGAGGATAATCTAAGGAAATAAAGTAAATAATTTGCAGATAAAACTAATATTATTTACTCCAATATATGATTAGTGCTTACATTATAATAATGAAAAATAAGTTCAAAAGAAGACACACATGAAGGAAACGTTAAAATGTAATGGGCATGGAAGAAGTGGCTATGGTGAAAAAAAAAATTGCAAGGGATGTGGGTAAGTTTTCTTTAGTAAAATTGCAAAAAAGAAGAAGAAGAAGAAGAAGAAGAAGAAGAAGAAGAAGTTAATAAATAATCTTAAATCAAAGGGGGACCTAGAAGGGACAATGTAGTCATTTAATGTGATAGGGGGTGGCAGGAGCCAATAAAGGAGTGGAAATAACATGAGAAAAAGAAAGTCAACATTGTATACCAAGTCTCAGTGTGCTATGTTTTGGGGAGATTTTATTAATCTTTTGTTTTGTCAATCCTACAAATTTAAATTATTGATGAACAAGAGAATTGGCTATGTTTCCATCAAAAGCATGAGTATCAGTTTTTTCTTTTTTCTTTTTAAATGCAATAGGATCCTAAAGTTTTAAAAGTTTGCAAGGTTTAAAAATGATTAAATTTGTGTGATTTGACAACTTTCGTTTGTTCCACCAAATTTGGGTGATGAAAAATGTTAACATGATATATTTTTTTATACATTAAGGATATATGGGCACCACATAAATAAACCAAAAATAAAAAATAAAAAATAAAAAATAATATCTAAAATGAGGAAACAAAAAAGGCCCAAATGAAAGAAAATAAGGAAACAAAGAACCTGAGAGAGATATGGTTAGGAGCCCTAAGGAAGATCTCCCTCAAACATAGGCCAGGGCTGCTTCTCATCATTGAGAGCAGGCGAAGGCCTACAAGTCCTTGACTAGATTAGGACAAGGGTTGCCGACTCTGTTAGGGTGGTCATGAGGGCCAATCAACACTTGCGCATTGGCAACGGGGGGTGAGGCCTTACGTTCTCTTAATCTTGAGCACGTTGCTTCTCCAATCCACCAAACTAGATTCAAGCTTATCCAATTGGTTATATGCCATTGGCTGGTTAGGCTGATTGGTTTCGGGTCTCATTAGCAGTGATCATGGGATTGTGTTCCAATTCCATGGATTCCACTCGTGTAATCCAAGCAAATCAAGATACATTTCCCCTTTCCTAGCCAAGCAATACACACATCAAATGTCTTCCTTAAAATGAAGTTTCCACTATCAAGGAGCACTCCCAAATGTCGCGACCTACCCCTCGGGGGGAGGGAATGGGTTTAGGGGTATTGCCTAAAGATTGGGCCCACAACCCATAATTAGGCACGGGCTTTCCCAAACCCATACCTCGTGCGACATTGGAGGTTTCATAGGAATTTTGTAATAAGGAGTTGTCATTAACCTATTGGGGTTGGCTAGAAATTAAGGGAGATATGAGAGTGTACCTTACTTCCTACGCAACCAGAGAATCTAAGGTCGATGGCTTAATTACACTAATTAACTAATTAGTGCCCTTTCGGAACCTAACATGCAAGGTGATCATGTGGGTACGCAATCATTAAAATAATAGTTAGCAACCAAGGAAAGCATTTAAATAAATTGCATGGGAGAGAAAATATTTAAAATTAAGGAAAAGATAAATGACAATCTTAATTGGACTAAAGGGATCAAAACACCAAGAGCATACAAATAGGAGTAATTGTCTTTGAAGACAATTGAATCCCTAAGGTAGAGTCCTAAGGGCTTACTCAATTTTTTAGCACGCTTTAGAGTTAAGAAACTCTCATTTTTTAAGAAAATAGTTTGAAAATTTTGTTTTTAAAACTTTCCAAATAAAATTCTGAATTTTCTGACATTTTTTTGTGAATTTTATAATTTTTCAATTTTTTTTAATTATTTAAAAAAAACTCGAATTTTCAATATTTTCTAAAGGTTTTAATGTTCTCTAAAAACTCTTGAATTTTCGGAAAATTTTTGAATATTTATTATTCTTCGGATTTTTTTTTTATTTTTCTTTAAAATTTTTGAATTTTTTTGAAATTTTTAACATTTAATATTATTATATTCTAGAAAACTGGTTTGGACAGGGGTAAACCCAATCCGACCCATTGACCCGACCTAAACTCGGATTCAACACCGTAAGATTAAAAAGGAAGAAATTTTTAATTTTTAAAATTTTTTAAATATTTTTAATGATTTTTTTTTCTTTCTTTTGTCCTTTCATCACTTCTTTGTCCTTTTCCCTGCACCTTCTGCTCAACGGTCCTTCCCGAAGCCAACTTTTGCCATTTTATAGTTTTCTATTTTTTTGTTTTGCTTTTTTGCTTTTTTTTTTCTTTTTTTTTCTTTACTTCGTCCCTTTTGGTCTTCTTCCCCACAAATTTTCCTCTCCGAGCGTCTTCTTTTCCCTTTTGTCTTTTTCCACTTTTACATTTTTTTTCTTTTTTATTTCTTCTTTCTGCCCATCTTCTTCTTCTTCGATGGTTTCTTCCCACGCCCGAAATTGGCCCCTACCTATTCTCTCACGCCGAGCACTATAAACAAAGCAGCGGCTGAACTCGTCGCTTGCCGACACCATCACTTCGTGACATCATTGCTGGCCCTTTTGAGCTGCGCACCACTTACAACCAACCACCACACCCAGGAAACCAACGGGAGACAAATAAACCAACGAAATTGGCCGTCCCACGATGTTCCTGAAGTGAGATCTGAAGGAATCGTAATTTTTGTATATTGTATTATGATCTCTCTTGTACAAAGCTATATATAAAGATATGGCAAGAGCCCTAAATTAGGGATGATTGAGGATGCTTAAGGCAAGTAGAGAAAATACGAGAACAATATCAACAATATCTTAAATTAGATACAAAAGATAATATTGCTAACTAGAAACATTATCACCAACCCGCAAGCGAAGCATTGTCAACAATGTGAAGCTTGGACCGTAAAAGATGAACCCGTGCTGATGACAGTCCTTTGGTGAAGATGTCCGCGATTTGATCACTGGTGTTGATGTAACGAATGTCAAATAACTGGCGACCCACCAATTCACGAATATAATGATAATCTATTTCAATGTGTTTAGTGCGACTATGAAAAACTGGATTCCGAGTTAAAGCAATGGCAGAGATATTATCACACCACAATATGGGAGTGCGTGGGAGTGAGATTCGTAATTTTCGGAGAAGAGATAGGAGCCATTGAATTTCAGCAGTTGTTTGAGCAAGACAATGATATTCGGCCTCTGTAGAAGAACGTGCAACAATAGGTTGCTTCTTTGCACTTCAAGAAACAAGGTTGGCCTCGAGAAATAAACAATACCCATTGGTAGAGCGACGATCATCAGGACTACCAGCCCAGTCAGCGTCACAATAGGCATGTAAAGAAATAGGACTAGGCTGAATCTGCATGCCATAAGAGATTGTGCCTTTTAAATAGCGAAGGATATGCTTTACAGCACGCCAATGGTGTTCTTCGGGTGCTTTGAGAAATTGACAAGCCTGATTAACAGCATAGCTAACGTCAGGACGACTAAGAGTAACATATTGAAGTGCTCCAACGACACTCCTATATAATGTAGGATCTGAGATAGTGTCACTACTTGAATGACCGAGTTTATTCGAGGTAGCAGGGCTGGAAACAGGCTTGCAGTCTAGCATATTGGTGCGAGATAAGAGGTCACAAATATACTTTGCCTGATGAAGGAAGATATGATGGGGGTTTCGTCGAACAAGATGAATGCCCAAGAAGTAAGTCAAGGGGCCTAAGTCCTTCATCTTGAATGAGTGACGAAGTTCCTCAACGATAGCAAAAATAGCCTTGGAATCATTTCCTGTTAAAATAATGTCATCAACGTAAGATAAGAGATATATAATAGTAGAGCCATGACTGTAAATGAAGAGGGACGGATCCGAGATAGTGGTTGAAAAACCAATGTCTTCTAGTCGAGCTGTAAATTTTTCAAACCAAGCGCGAGGTGCTTGCCGTAGACCAGAGATAGATTTATGCATTAAGCAAACATAATGAGAAGCAACAGGATCAACATAGCCTGGTGGTTGAGCCATATATACAGTTTCCTGGAGATCGCCATGTAAAAATGCACATTCAACATCAAGTTGTCGAATCGTCCATCCATAAGTGATCGCCAATGTGAGAATGACTCGAATAGTAGTATGCTTTACAACAGGACTAAAAGTGTCCACAAAATCAATGCCAGGTTCTTGGTGAAATCCTTTCGCTACGAGGCAAGCTTTGTAGCAACTAATGGTGCCGTCTGGGTTTTGTTTTATCTGATAAACCCATTTGCAGCCGACGACATTCATGGTTGGATTAAATGGCACAAGGGACCAAGTGTGTTGTTCTTGTAAGGAATTAAATTCCTCATCCATAGCTTTTCGCCATTCAGGTGATTTGGAAGCTTGAGTGTAGCACGCTGGTTCCAAGGGAAGAGAAGAAGATAAAGCAATAGGATAACGAGAAGTAAAGGTTTTTGGTTTGAAAATACCATGTTGAGAACGTGTGATCATGGGATGAGTGCGGGTGGGAGGTGGTGGGGAGGGGGTGGTATAGGGGAAGATAAAGGAGGAGATTGTGGTTCATCTATAGTTAACGAAGCAGAGGCAGCACTGTTGGCGGGGCTAATGGTGGGCTCAACCCATGTGGTATCCGTGGGGGCGAAGGTTGATGGTAGCCAGATGGAGATAGGACCAAGTGAGGGTAAAGTGGTAGGAGATTTTGGAGAGTTAGAGTTTGTGATAAACGGTGTAAACAGATTCATCAAATTTAACATGACGAGATATGTAAACTCGGTGACTTTGCATGTCATAGCAGCGATACCCTTTATGAGAGGTACTATAGCCTAGAAAACAACACGAAGAAGAGCGGAACTCCAATTTGTTAGAACAATAGGGACGGAGCCAGGGATAACAAAGGCATCAGAAGGCTCGTAAATGAGAATAATAAGGAATTTGTTGAAACAATCATTGATATGGGGAAATTTGAGAAATAATAAGCATGCAGTTGATGAGATATACAGCTGTATTGAAGGCTTCAAACCAAAAGTGAGAAGGCATACCAGCTTGAGCTGGAAGGGTGAGACCAGTTTCAACCACGTGACAATGTTTTTGCTCGACGACACCATTTTGTTCAAGTGTATGTGAGCAGGAAAATTGATGACGAATACTATGTGTATGAAAATAAGATTCAAGTGCATCACTAGTGAATTCGCCACCAGCATCGGAGCGGAAGAATTTAATTCGATGGTTAAATTGATTTTCAACTTGCGGTTTGAAAGCCATAAAAATTTCGTAAAAATCAAATTTATGGCGCATAGGAAATATCCAGCTATAACGAGAGAAGTCATCAACAAACAGTACATAATAAGAGAATTTTGATATATAAGACACTGGGGCAGGTCCCCATACATCACAATGAATCAGTTCAAGTGGAAATTGAGTGCGTGTGTGAGACAACGAAAAGGGTAACTTGCAACTTTTGCCTAACTGACATGCAGAAAACAGAGAGTTGTCACGCTTATTTGATATTTGAAGCTGTTTAAAAATAAGATGTTGAATAGCTGCAGAAGGGTGGCCAAGACGATGATGCCAGGTGGAGGAGTTGATGCGAGAAGAAAATGAAACTTGAGGTTTGAAGCAAGGTTTGGGGAACCGCATAGGATAAAGCCCATTCTCAGTCCAACCGTGGTGCAGAATTTGCTTCATTAACTTGTCCTTCACAAAGAATTGAAAATCATCAAATAGAAAATAACAATTATTGTCTCTAGCAAAACGACTAACTGAAATTAAATTGGCAAATGCTAGAGGACAATGAAGTATATTAGTTAAATTCATGGAGAAAGCGGGATGTGAGAGAGAAGTGGAACCAACATGAGTAATAGACAAACCTTGGCCATTTCCAACCTGAACTTCATCAGAACCACTATAGGGAGCGGAGATGGAGAGATTACCCAGATTTGCTGTAATATGATGGCCGGCGCCAGTATCGGTATACCAAGTGCCATCGTTAGTAGGTGGTGCAATAGCCATGGCAGCAAGTTTTTCAGGAGGATTGCAACCATGATATGCATAGTTCATGCAATGATAGCAGTCAATGGCACTATGGCCATGTTTGTTGCATATCTGACAGATCAGCCGACCAGTGTTCAATTGATGACCTTGAGGTCGAAATGATGGAGTAGGGAGAAGTCCGACTTGATTGGAATGACCCCTGCTGCGTCCTCTATAACTAGTGCCACCCCTATTGAGACGAGGTGTGAATGAGTGCTATCCAGGAGAAAGAGTTCGAGGTTGCTGGTTTGCAGCGAAGGCAGTAGTAGTTTTGGATAATGAATCATCGGTGATGCTCAATTCTTCAGAGAGTAGGAGATTGTGTAAATCTTCAATAGTGATGGAAGTTTGATGAGCACGGACACGAATAAAGGATGCAAAGGAGTAGTAAGCAGCAAGTAATCCATCGAGAATGCAAATTAGGAGATCATCATCATTTACTAGAGATCCGCAAATTGCGAGTTTATCAGCTAAAGTTTTGAATTGTTGGAGATATTCCTGCATGGTGAGGTTGCCCTTCTTGAGGTGATGTAATTGTCTTTTTAGAGACATTACATTAGTAGGAGTGAGAGAGGCATAGCGACAAGCGAGGACATCCCACGCAGCTTTTGCAGATGTAGCGCCAACTACATATGGAAGTGCAAATTCAGACAGAGTAGTGTTGATCCAGGAGAGTAGCATCTAATCTTTTTCGATCCATGTCTTGTAATTTTCATCAGTTGAAATAGGCGCTTGTGAGGTTCCATCAATGTAAGACATGAGGTTGTGACCTTTGAGAATTGGTTCGAAAAGAGAACACCGGAGAAGATAGTTCGAGCTGTTCAATTTGATGGGTATCAAGTTGGATATGTTTGAGATGACGAGTGAGGGAGATGCCATAGATGAAGACGACTGAGATGATAGGTTAGAGCTTGTCGACATTTTCTTTGGGAAGAAGAAAGTCGATGAAGAATGAGAGGAGAAGGAGATTTGAGGATCGTAAGGCGAATTACGCCAGATGCAGCTCTGATACCATGAAGGAATTGTAATTTTTGTATATTGTATTATGATCTCTCTTGTACAAAGCGATATATAAAGATATTACAAGAGCCCTAAATTAGGGATGATTGAGGATGCTTAAGGCAAGTAGAGAAAATACGGGAACAATATCAACAATATCTTAAATTAGATACAAAAGATAATATTGCGACTAGAAACGTTATCAAGATCCTCGGGAAGGCGATGCAACTCGACACAAATCAAAAAGCTATGCACAAGACTTGCCTAGTTCGGGGGAAGCATTGCAAGGACGTCGCTTGATGAACGGACTCTAGTGACGGTCGACCACCCTCTCGAGCTCCCTCACTATTTGATTCCCTCCCCCTCACTCACTTAAAACTCTCTCGATCTCTTCCAATCTCTCTCCCTCTGTAGCTTGAACCAAAAAGTGCCCTCGAACAAATGAGCGAGCCCCTCTCTTTTAAGGGTGACCGGCAGGTGTGCATGGCCCCTGCCACCGCCAGCCCGCCAGCCGGACTGATCCGACTCGCGGATCACGCCGCCATCTGCTCCTTGGCGATGCCCTATTTTCTCTGCTCGTACTCTCCTCTTTTTCCTTCTTTTTGCAGAAGTGCGGTTGGCATGAGCGGAGGAAGATGACCTGCACGTGGGCTGAGTTGAAATAAAAGGAGATGGGCCGGCCCAAGTGCAAAAGGAAGAAAAGGAAAAGAGATAGGTGGGTGAGCCCACGCATGAAGAAAACCCTCTACTCAGCCCCACTAGATTTTTCTTATTCCTTTTAATGAAAGAATTTACTTTACCAAAAAAAAAAAAAAATTTACTTCATCACTTGCCTTTACCAAAAGATAAAATAAAATTTACTTTAATTTTCTTTTCTTTTTTACTTTTTTTTAATTTTCGAATTTCTTTAAATTTTTTAATTTTTAATTTTAATAATTAGTGATAATTATGTAAATGCTCCTAATGTCTACACGTAATGGATTTTAGTGAAAATATATACAATGCATTTTAATGAAATTTGTTTATTTTACCATTTACTTTTTTAGCAACTAATTCATAAATTTATACATGATTAAATTCTAAATAAAATTATAAAATTTAAGTGTCAACACCAAAGTTGAATTAGGCATGGATGAAGCGAGTATGACTAAATTACCCTCCCGAAGGAGCTTCAACTCTGAAGAGAATGGGTTAGACGTGGAGGTGGTTCCTATTCGCAACCCAAACCAGAGTCTCTTGAAGTAATTCTCTGTACCAAATGCCAATTTAGCGGTTACCAGTGTTACCTAGGGAAAAGAAGCCCATCTCAAATGTTCCTTCTTGAGAGATTAAAATATCTAGTTTCCGAAGAGAGACTTACCGGGCAATATGGTGTGTGCTTATGGACAAAGAGGGGCTGAATGAAACAGAGAAAAGAAGCCAAAGACAAGGAAACAATTCTGTGTATCTGCTTAGGTAACTCATCTCTAGTTGCTCTTTCTTTCGCAGCTGCGGTTTTGACATGGGGAGTTAGCAACTCTTAGGTTTTATGAGAACTGATTATATCTTCATTTCTTGTTAGCTAGCGGTCTTTGGGGAATTGCCGGTCCAAGAAGGTTGATACATGATATTATCATGGTTGGTCCACAAAGTCCGACCCAAAGTTATCATACGATTCCATGGTTGTCTCATTCAACCATTCAATTCCCGTCATTATCTCTATCTAATTCCAACTTGCCCTATATGCTTTCATGGTTGTCTCAGTCAATCCCCCGTTATTTCTTCGCTCAGTCAATATAGCAGACTTTGATTTTTTGTCTCAATCCGACCCAAAGTTCATTCATCGGTGTCTTTTTGACTCTGCAAAATCCAATCCGCGTACATCACATGCTTGGCAAAGTAGGCGGCTTACTCTGTGTTCCCTTGTGGCATAGCAACCTCCTAATTAATTTGAACGTAAGAGAGTTGCTCTTTTTCTTCCTATGGGACATGCAATCCAGGAGGGAGATTTAATGGGAAATGATGGCCACCATAAATGTGGGTGATGGGGTGGCTGTTGAGGGTGTAAAGGTATATTGAGGTGTACAATTTCACTCCGCACTTAGAAAGTGGATGAAGTGGGATCCAACTCAAGTCCAGGTGCATCATACTGCCAAAAGTGAAGATTTTGCGTGGAAATTATTTTACATTGGGATTGAAATTAATAGAGAATGAAACAAAAAATAAAATAAAAATTTAACATGTTTGCCATGTGCATGGGCAAACAAGTTTGTCCTGTTCTTCTTTACCGAATGTCGGTATGATTATATTATTGTTCACACTAAATTGTGACGGGTCACATTTTTCCGCTCCTCTAATAATTTAGACACTTCATTTTTTGTCGTTTTAACCATCTTATCTCTTGTGGGGCCATCACTTTTTGGTACAATTTTTATGGTCCCTTTTTCAATTATTTGGGCAACTGTTTTCATTTTGTTTTTGCCTTTTCTTTTCCTTATGGAGCACTTTCCTTCTTCTTTCTTTCCCGGCCTCTCACTCCTCTTTATTTTCTCTCTCGTAGGCCATTCTCCTTTTTTCTTTTTCTTTTTCTGCAAATCTCCCATATATTTGCAATCCCAAAAGAACGGCTTACTTCAACAATTCGTGTCATCATCATTCACCATTGGATGTATGTTTCTGGCGAAAGCTTGTTTTTTTCCTATTAATTTCCATGTTGGAGTTTTCCTTTTGTTGTCTATGAGTAGGTTGCTTTACTTCTATGCAATTTCACCTAAAATTCAACACTTAAGCTTGTCGCTTGCCGATGATGATTTTATTCCAGGAAAAACATTGAGTATGTCTAGAACCACGATGGAAGAGAAAGAAAGATTTAATGATCTATAACTTCTCTACACTCTCACATGTGCTAGAAAAGGAGAGAAAAGTATAAAAATAAAAAATAAAGGAAAAGAGAGAAGCCATGCTTCTCAATATTACTTTCCATGGTGCAAAAAGAGCCTAGGTGTGAAGAAAAGGGGCTCATTATGGAGGTCAGTAGTAAGCCCAGTGCCAGTGCCAATGAAAGTGTGGAGAATGACAAGATTAGCATCATAGATTTTAAGCAGAGGACAATGGGGTTTGTGGAAGAAGAAGAAGCAACAGTGGGAGGCATATAAAGAAGAGAATCACTTGCAAGAGAGAAAATAGAAAGGGGAGTGGGAGGTGTGGAAAGAAAGAAGAAGAAGGAAAGTGGGATCCAGAAAAAGGAAATAAAATAAAAAAGAGTTGATCAACTAATAGAAAAGGGATCATATGAAATTGTACTAGCAACAAGGGATAGAATGACCAAAACACTCAAATAGGGAGTGTCTAAGATATAGAGGAGTGGAAAAAGTGCAGCCCATAAAACAAATGTATAAAATATTCTAAAAACATTACGAGTAAATTCAAAAGGTAAAAATTGTATGCACAAGATATTTAATGAGGCTTATCTAATGGCATGAGAGTGTTAACATTCAGTTGTTGGAGTAATGTGCGGTGCGGATTGAAAACTGATGTTATGTAAGACGATTAAAAGAAAATCTAATAACTCCTCACTATATACATATGTTAAACTTTCATTGCTCTACTCCTATAAAATGGTTGTTACGAGTAGAACAATAAAAAATCACTTTTCCGTCAGGATTGTATCCGTGGGTGAGCTCCAATAAGAATGAATCAATGACTATTCTTCCTTCTTATCCTCAGGGCCCTTAATTCTTGTTGAGAATGCAGCGCTGCAAATGCTTAGAAGGAAGCAGCAGGAAGAAACTCAGCAACTAAAGTCAACTGGAACAGAGGAAACAAAGGATTGGCGTGAAAAAGGAGCAGTCAGTCAAATTAGAAGAGTGTAAAACTATGTCGTTTGCTTAAGCAGAGTTATTTCTTGTACACATATGCATAAGCTCTATTTTTCTGTTATGTGTGTGTGCTAAGCTGTCATTCAAGGAGTGGTTGGTTTAGATCTAGAAGTTATTCCTTTGTTGTTATATAAAAGCATGTAAAAATAGAACTGAAAAAATATTGAGCTCTAAGATGAAAAAGACCATGAAGCTGTTTTATCATTCAGCTTCGACTACTTCCTTTTGTATTCATTTTTCTTCAATTCTTTTCTCATAGTAGCAATTTTTCTCGAATTAAATCAACCAAAAACTATGATTTCAAAGATCTTAGCTTGTTGATTGCAGGTACCCAAAAAAAGAAAAAGAAAAAAAGAAAATGTCCACGAAGCACGCGATTCCGGGATTTCTTGTGGCCATCATGCTGTTGGAGATCGCATCGGCGGAAACCCCGAATTCAAATCGTGATAAGCGCAGACTCAAGGTATTTTATGAGAAACGGATACGTGTCTGCCGAGATATATGTTATTACAGAAATACGCGTGGGAACAACAATAAGCAAAGCAGAAAGTATGATAAAATATGTTATGACTATTGTAATGCCTTTTGCGCCAATATTGGGATGATCCACAGTCGTGGTTCCTCGTGTAGATAATCCTAACTAAAGAAACCTGAGGCTAATAACTTTGGAGATTATTGTAGCTCGGTTGCATATATTACACTTGCGATGGCGTCGTCCATTTATATATTTTGTCCATGTGAACACTTTCCTTTGGTTGCTCTTTTGCTGTTAATTAGACGTGATAATATTGTTTTTGTATTAGGTGCATGCCCAATTTGACTTCCCTTATTGGTAAGTGCAAACAAACTCCATGTTTGAGTTATCCACCCGGGTTTGGCTCGCATGTTACATTATCCATGAGGTTAGGGCTCTATTTGGTAGATACAAGTTCGCCTATACATGTGAATTCTCTCGTCATTTAAAAAAAAAAAAATAGTGATTCAAAAGCAAAATATTCAATAGAAGAACCATCACAATAAAAAGTAAAAGGTCGAATGAGCAATATGATAATTTGCGTATACATAAGCAAAAATATTCAAAAGGACCATCACAATAAAAAAAAGAAGGCTGAACGAGCAATATGATAGTTTACCTATATTTTTCCGTTTGACAAATTTTATAATTCAATTGTACTTTTTGAAGATTTTGGAACTCAATTGAATTTTTGTGACAAATTTTAGTACTTATGGTGCACTTATATTAAATATAATTTATTCACATTTAGACTGAAATGAATAAAAATCAGTGCACTGTCATATAAGGTGCAAAGGCACCATGTCTCTTGAATTCACCCATACAACTCATGAGCTTTTTTCTTTCTTTGAAAAATGCTACTGGAGTGTGATTTCTTCAATATGTCTATGACTTCAAAAATTTTACAGGCGATTATTATCAAGATCTATCGTGAAAACCAATAGATCCAAAAAATTGGAAAATGCATCCGTTAAATTCAATGTATTTGCATAAATGTGTTGTTATGCAAGATATAGACACTTTTGATCTTTTGAGCTCATCCACATATCACATTAGTCCACTATAAATTTAGATAAATCACACTGAGGTCTTTCTGTGTTTGAATGTGGTCACTACTAATAAGATCAACTGAATTCAATTTACTCGGGGTAATTTGTAAATGAAAGCAAATAGATCCATTGTCATGCAAATGCATGATATATGGAAACTCCCAATTAAAAAAAATAGCCATGATTATCCGAATGAAATAATAAAGGTGAATAAGATTTTTATAAAACCCGTAAAAGCCCCATAATGTATAGCTCATAAATTAATACTGTATGTATACTGATAGATTATGATATATGGGAACAACGCTAATTAAAAAAATATAATCATGATTAGGTGAATAAGATTTGGATCTCAGCAGACCCCGCAATGCCGATTCAACTCAATATATGTGTTATTATTGTCCCTTTTTTTGTCTATAGTAGCAAGAAATACCTTTTTGTAACGAGTGAGATTCTCTTATAGTTCAATATAACTTATCCATTTGAACAAAAATTTGCAGGATCTATTTTTCTTTAATACGTAGAGCAATTAAAAAACAAGTCAAATTAAGTTCCCCTTTTTTCAACGTTTTCTCCTTTCCGATATTTCTCAATAGTTTCATGATTGTAATCAACTAAATCCGAAACTCAAGTATATTAATTTAGTAGCTATCATCCCAATAATCATTTGCAGCTTGAATTGCATTGAGTGTATTTTAATAACAGAACATAATTGTCGAGTGGGATCAAGATGGGAAGACTGCCGCATCTAATAAAGATTAGTTAGATTGTAGTCCATCACCCAGATCCGACAACGCAATCATATTAGAAAAATGGGGACATAAATCACATTTCCTTACGTCTCTCTTTTTATTTAGTTCTCCCAAATACTCCGTTGCTGCCTTTAGTTGTAGCGTATCAAACAAAAAAGTAAAAACATAGGTTCATAGTCACTATTTTAAAGTTTAATCGGTGCGTGACATAAATGAACATAACTCATATCAGTGTTTGGTTAAGTATAATGGGAGGCATTGTCCATCTAGTTAATCCCCATCAATCATAAGGCTAGTTAGAAAGAATTTTTCTTAAAGCCAGCTAGAGGAAAATACTTCCTTTATTGAATTTGATGTTTGTAAAGGTACCATTCAAGATATGACACTCATAAACGATGAAAACATTAATCATGCTTTGATAATGAATAGGACTCCATAATTAAGTCACTAGAAAATATGCGAGATACTATATTATAGTATATTATGTTCCATAGTAGCAATTATATAGGACATTTTAATACAATCCCATGTGACCACAAATTTTTCATTACTGTGTATTTAGGCAACGCCTTGTTAACTAGAAAGTGCTCAAACACCTTGAGCGCTTGAGTAGGTGCGTACGTGGGGACCTCATAACCGCAGCCTCTGATCGTCGCAAAGGTCATCCCATCGTATATCTCAGACCATCCACTAATCTGACATCGTATCAATATAGACATTGATCTTAAGCAAATGGAAAGAACATTTATGAACCCCGATTTCATTTTAAGATGTGTGAACATTAGGGCAATGAATAAATTACCTTGTTATCATGGGCCCACGGATACCATTTTGCGTTCCTCTTTAAATGCAGCTTAGAAATAGCAGTCCGGGTGGCTGTGAAAGGGACTGCTGAATCTGCATCTCCACAAGTACAAACGAAAAACATATTCAAGGTAAATAAAAGACTGCTTTAACTGCAAAAACATTATTTGGCAAAACACTGTTTTCAATTTTTTTTTTTTTTTTATAAACTTTATGCTACGTCTCCATCTTAAAATGGAAAAAACCCAGAAAGCATAACTTCCCTAGAAGCAAGCTTGGCCTGCTTCATTAGCGACGCAGAACGGAAGGAAACGACTCGGTCAAAAAACTGAAAAGGAGTAAAGTTCTTGGCCAGGATCGCATTGAAGCTTGAAGCTTCATGTTATTTTCCCAGCCTCAATTGTTTCTATCCAACCAAACACATTTCCTCTTTTGGATAAGAATGGAAATGATGATTCAAAAGAGTTTTTATTCAAGAAACACATGAGATTAATGAAGTTTTCACAACTCGATTTTTGTCATGCAAGTTGGTGCAACTTCGAATCCATTTCCATTTAATTAATAATTTAATTATGAGTTACCTGTGGGTATTAATAGTTTGGTTTGGCTCAAATTTCAATAAACCTGAACTGAACCAAGCTATTTGGGTATGTATTATCTTTGAACTAAACCACAACCCAAATCCAAAACTCAGTTTGGTTTGGTTTGGTTTAGTTCGATTTTTTAGTTTTCTATTTTGTAATATTTAAGAAGTTTTAGTGAAAAAAGTAAAGATAAGTAAATTGTAATATTAAGAAGATGAGCAATTTCTAGTTCGATACTAAACCAAATCGAAAATATCCAAACCGAAATGAAAAAAACGGTTAGTTTTTCATTATCCAAACTAAAAATACATTAAATTTTGATTCGGTTCAGTTTTGGTTCCGGTTCGATTCTAACACCTTTACCTATACATCCAAATTTGCAACCCCGACCAAATGAGTAGCTCCAGAGTGGGCAACATTGACTTTTTTATGACCAGAAGGCTGTAGCTAGGGGTGTCAAAAAGGCCTAGTGCAACCCGACCTGACCCAAACCTAAATTTAGGGTTTTTTGGGGTTGGGCTAAACTTTTTATCGGGTTTGGGGCCAATATCAATCGGTGTGATTAGGGTCGGGTCAAAGCGAGTCGGCGTGGGCTTTTTTGGTACAGCCGTACCGGTACTGCACTGGCATCCGGGCCATCTCCCTCTCCCTCTCTTCCCTTTTCTCTTTGTCACGTGAGCTTTTCAACGCTAATTTCCAACACAGCCACCGTCGTGGAGCTGAAGAGGGTCCACGCCCGCATCGTCCGGCGCTCGCTGTTGCAGAGCAATTTCCTGGCGACGATGATGATTGACGCGTCCGACCGATGTGGAGATCTCGGTTATGCCATTTCACTCTTCGGGAGCGTGGCGGGGCCGAATGTGTTCCTGTACAATACCATCATCAGAGCTTACACGCGCACGGTCTTATGTTCGCGGTGTATAGGAAGATGCTGGAGGACGAAAAGATTTCGCCTGACAAGTTCACGTTCCCGTTCTTGATCAAGTCGTGTGCAGGGTTGGCGAGCGAGGATCTGGGTGTGCAAGTGCATGCCCGTGTGTGTAAATTCGGGCGTGCAGGGCGCCTGGTGACGGAGAATTCGTTGATAGACGTAGGCAAAGTTCGGGAATTCGGAAGATGTGTATAAGGTGTTCGACGATATGCCTCAAAGGGATGCCATCTCATGGAACAGTCTCATTTCCGGGCATGTTAGGTTGGGAGAAATGATGAGGACAAGAGAATTGTTTGGTGAGATGCCGTGCAAGATTGTCGTCTCTTGGACGACGCTGATTCCTGGTACTCTTAAGTCGGCAGTTATGTCAATGCCCTGGAAATTTTCGGGCAAATGCAAACGGTTGGTGTTGAACCGGATGAGATAAGTATTGTATCCGTCTTGCCAGCTTGTGCACATCTAGGAGCTCTCGAAGTTGGGAAGTGTATTCCCGTGTATGCAGCCAAGCACCGGCTTCTCCACAGGACTTGTATTTGTAATGCTCTGATGGAGATGTTTGCAAAATGCGGTTGCATCGAGCAAGTGAGCCGTTTGTTCAGTGAGATGAATGAGAGGGCTGTTATCTCTTGGAGCACAATGATTTGCAGTTTAGCCAATCATGAAAAGTTGAGAGGGAGCCCCCAAAAAAAAGAAAAAAAAAACAAAAACCCAAAATACCCGACCCGTTTTTGTTTCAGGTCTCATGTGTTTCGGTTTGGAGCCATGTCAGGTAACATCAAAACCCGTCCCGACCCAACCTGACCCATTTACACCCTAGATGTAGCTCCATTGTATAGCTTCACTGCAAGGCAAAAGATACAGTTTAATAAGACTCAAAGTAGTTAATCAAAGCTTAAACTAATCGAAAAATTAAAAGAAATTAATGGAAGACAGGAATAAACCTGCAGTGTGTCCATGCGGTGGCCATTGCATGGAAGGCTTGCTGCCCATCCTTCCTGTTCATATACTCGTAGGTAATCCAATCGAGACGAAACTCAGATACCTGTTCAGGAAAAATCCTAGCGTTAGAAAACAAGATATGATACAGTGAATATGTATCATTCGTGAGGTTTCGACACACGAGAGAATAGTGAAAATTTTACCTCCTTTTCCTTGCAGTCTGTCCTGAGTACGTTAAATGCATTAACATTTCTGGCTTCCTCGAGCATGTGATGAAGTGGGGCTTACATGCCTTCATCCTGTATGTCTTCAGAGAGCTGCACAAAGTACTTGATTGCCATTGGTAAGTGTCGTCCGAGATGAGACCATGGCTCCAATAGTATAGAGCTCTGCCTTTCAATTCGATCTCCAAGCCCAAGATAGGATTGCCCATCTAAGGACATTTTTAAGAAGCACCGTAATTGGGTTTAGTGGTCACTAATATACCCATGAACAGAATACATACCAAAATGCCTTGGAGATTCTTCAGCATGCATTAACAGATGAAACTGTTCTACCCCTCTCACCAAAATGCCTTGGAGATTCATCACGGGATTTGTTTTCCTGGAGTTCTTCTTTAGAATGATCTCTGCCAACGACGGAATATAATGACCTGACATCAAAGATCAAAAATGAGTTTAAAGACTCAATCTGGGCTTTGGAAAAATGACAATTGAATGACACTCACCGGGACAGCTTTCTCCGGCAATGTAGAAGGCTCGGCCTTTATAACCTGGCAATCCCTTTAACCCTTTTTTCAGAAATGTATGAGACTCATGGGCTAGATTTCATTCACAGTAGACAAGGTAAAACGTCAGTTTCTTATAATTCGGTGAAAAGAAGACTCGCGGAACTTTGGAGAGGGAAAAGAAGAAAAACTAGGTACATACCTGTGGAGTTGTCTCCGTACTGAGTAAAATTGTCAGTTGAAAAAAAAAAAAAAAAAAAAAAAAAAACTCCGGCGGCTAGTCCAAGAACAAGAAGTTCGCTTCTGCCAAAAAAAAAAAAAACCAGAAAAATTTGTATTAAAAAAAAAAAAGAAAAATGTTACATACATTTTGAATATGGAATTGCTGTTACATGTTCGTGAACGCAGCTTAATTAAATACCTCGGTTCCACGAATACCGTTTAGTGACCAGAGTTGCGCAGTTGGGTGAGACTCGGAATGGGCCAAGCTCCTGCATCGGGCCGTAGCCGACGGAGGAACACCCAGGTCCTCCGTTCAGCCACGGAACAAGCGGCTTCTTCTTGTGGTCGCTGGCAGCTTCCACTATCCAGTAGAAGAGGGACGCCTTCCGGTTGATGGAGACATAGCCAGAGAAATGGGCCACGTGCAACTCCGGCTAGCCTAGTAATTTGGTGATTCGGGCATTTGAGACCTCCTCATCAACAGCAATTGCCATCGCCGATAGCGTGAGGATGAAGACTGAGAGGAAGAAAAGACCATGCATGGTGGAGTTCATGGTTAGAGAGGAAGTCAGGGACAAGGATTGAGGGTGACCAGAGTTTAAGAGACCCAAAGAGACCGAGAGACGAGAGCGGTGGAAGAGACGAAAGAAAAGAATGACTCGACTTGGGCCTAGGTAGGTTTTGGGCTGAAATAAAAAAAAGATGAAACATGTTTAGTAGATTTTTGTTCTTTTTTTGTTTCATTTTAATTTTTTAATATTTTTATTTTTATTTATTAGTTTTTCCTTTGTTTTTTATATGTTTTACATTTCAACGACCTTTTCCACGAGCGAGGCTCGCCGCCCCGGCGAGGCCGACCCTCGCCGTCGTTGGGCAAGGCTCGACCTCGCCGGATCCGGGCGAGCCCGAGCTCGCCCGGCCCATGGCGAGGCGCGGCGTCGCCGGCGGGGCGAGGCCGAGCCTCGCCAAGTTCGGGCTCGCCCGGATCCGGCGAGGCCGAGCCTTGCCGGGGCCGGCGACGCTCGGCCTCGCCGGATCCGGGCGAGCCCGAGCTCGCCCGGCCAAGGCGAGGCTCGGCCTCGCCGCGCCGGCAACGCCGAGCCTCGCCTTGGCCGGGCGAGCTCGGGCTCGCCCGGATCCGACGAGGCTCGAGCTCACCCGCGCCGGCGAGGCTCGAGCTCGCTGCGTCGGCGACGCCTCACCTCGCCAGGGGCCGGCGACGCTCCGGCGAGGTCGCCGACCCTCGACGGCGTCGCCGGCCCTCGACGACCGGCCATGGCCGAGGCCGGCGACCGGCCAAAGAGAAAGAAGAAGAAAAGAGGAAGAGAAGAGAAGAGAAGAGAGAGAAGAAGAAACATTAAACAAAAAATTGTTTCGAAAATAGATAATATATTGGTTTGATTTTGGTGGATTAGCGTTGTAAAACTAGAAAGATGCAGAACATCGAGCTAACCAACCATAAGGACACACCTTTTTTAGGGCATTAACACTCTTACTTTATTGATTAGGGATCCATTTTTTTTACTAGGCTACAAATCATTAAACAGTGTTGAGATTGATATGATAATTGCACGTAAAATTGGAATACGCTAGATTTATAGATCTTGCTAAAGTTGTGAGTGATATGGAACGTGGTTAATAAATGCTGGTTGTGTATAAGCAGAGATAGGAAGGACAAATTCATCTTTAATAGGAATGCTGGATGGCGAGTTGGTTCAAGTTCTCGTCCTCTTATCAATTGCTTCTTGCTATATTTGCACATTAACGCATCGAATCAAACTCACATAAAGCGGAAGCTGCAGTGAGAGAGTTCCCTGGAAGAAACTCAATGCTTGAAGGCAACCATAGACAACCATAAGTTGAAAGAAACTAGAATGAATCATAAATTGGTTAACAACCATATGTTAACGCGAGCAGTCGGTCCTTGAGAGCCTCCTTAACGATGGCAGGCATTGATCACCAACGACAAGATGAAGAAGAGGATGGCCGTCATATACCGCTCAAACGGATACAGCTGTATCAAAATGACGTTTAATTACGCATACAATGAGCAGCCTAGCCAAGTAGTGATTGCATATCACGAAGGCGTGAAAATTGAACATCAGAATGAATTACCTAGCCTATCCAATACTAAAATATAATAAGTTCCATACTTCGTAGCTTATAAATTCATACTAAAGAAATGCCATTGAGAATACAACAACAGAAAAAGTCAACCTAATCTAATTTTCTGCATCACAAGCAATACTTATCTTACTGTGCCAGTCCACTCTCTTATGAATCGAATTTAGTAGGATCACACACCACTAGTTAATGTCCAATTACTTTGAACTCACATGGAACATTTCGTATCCCAATATTACGTTGCATCCGATCAACAAAGACAAAACATAGCGACCGAAAATTGAAGACTGTGAACCCTTTTTCAACCCCTTTTCCCCCTTGGTATTGGCACATTCCAATATCTCGTTGGACTGCTCCGGCAGGCAAACCAAAGAGAGTGCTAGAGTGCAAAGAGCTCCTTTTGTGGTCTCCCAAAGAGCTAGCTTTCGATACCCTGTATATGAAACTGACGTTGCCATTTTCTAGTTTCTCTTAAATCTTGACGATAGTTCATAGCTTGTGGGTAGACGTAGGGTTCTCTGACTGGCCCTGCTGGCACGGCAATCGGACATAAGATGAACGTGAAAAAGCGATAAAAGGTTTCTACTCCCGACTAGACAATGTAAAACTAACATGGAGGGCCTCTTTTCCACCTACGAGAAAAGAATAAAAAAATAAGAGTTAATACCCTGAAAAATCCCAAACCGGTACACCCGTGATAAATTTATCCAAAACTATTTTTTTGAGTATCAAAAACCCCAAACTGGTATATCTTTGACAAATTTATCCCAAACTGATACACATGTGACAAATTTACCCTATGTTAGTTTTCGTTAAATTTTACTGTCAAATTAGTAAGTTAAATGACACGTGACAGTTGACTAGTATACCAATTTGGGATTTTACGCTCTGTTTGTTACAATTTACAATTTTTGCGATTTTTTTGTGGTCTTAATTCAATTTAGCGGAGGGTGTATTTATCACAAATTTACCAGTTTTGGGTTTTTTATGGTCAAATAAATTAGCTTTTGGTAAATTTGTCATAAATTTACCAGTTTATGGTTTTTTATGGTTAGTCGGGGTAAATTTGTCATATGTTTACTAGTTTGAGGTTTTTCATGGTCAAAAAAATAGTTTAGGATAAATTTATTATAGGTGTACCAGTTTGGAGTTTTTCAGGTAATCCAAAAAATAATATATTATAAATTTGTTAAGTCAAACCTGCTAGAAAAGAAATGCCAATGTCTCACTTTCCTATTTGTATTAGAATTCATTTTCTTAGAGACCGCACAAATTCACTTGATATGGGTTTATTTGTGTATACTTGGCCAACTTTCTGAACAACCGAAAAAGCCCATCGCACTCAGTTCTTGCGCTTTTTTTCCATAAAAACGAAAGCCAGTGGACGCACTCATGAATGACTAGAATACTTGGGTCTGGTCGACTGCTCTTCTAAGCGAGGCCATCTGTTTATGATCGTTTGCTCTGGAAGTCGGTTTATCCAGACCTTGGAGTTCAGCCTATGAATTTCGCTGTCCATCAGACGGGTCTAGTTGTCGTGCTTTGAACGCTTCGTTATCTGAGGTTTCAATTGTTCTCGCCCTCCTTTCATGGTGCTGAGGAGCAACAAATCTCAATGGAACCAGAAGAGACAGATTCACGACCACTTTCTTAACAGGATGATTCTCCAGTGAGCGGGAAGAATGATAAGAATGAGTAAGAAACTCAACTATTATGGGGTGATTCTGTATCTTGTTTTTTGCCGAGACTATTTTTTGTAAATCTTTTACAGTTTCCTTCGTTGCGTAGAACATAGTACCTACTCTGGTTATTAGCTTAACCATTCATCTTAACTGAAATTGGTGAGACGACCGAAGCTTCGAGAGCAGCATGCCACTTTCGCCATTTTTCTATGTGTTCTTAGTCTGATGAACGACTTCTCTGTCCGAGGATCTCTGAGTGAAGTGGATATTGCGCGCTCCTTATGAACATCATGCGGTGGGGACAATAGTGAGGAACAGGATGCTTTTGGAAGAATGTAATATTATGCCCCGAACCTCGAGTGCACGAATATCCCATGGCAATCAATTAGCTGTGACGTCTCAGGATGCGTCACCAACCCATTCTTTTTATCTTTCAATTAAACGCAAGGAAAGATTTAATGTAACTATCACCCAATCAATCATAACAAATGGGGATAGTATAAAGCAAACGTTCCTAGAAGTAATACTTTCATTTATAAAGTATTAACCTTAGGAAGTTTAATAATTAAAAACTTCTCTATGGCCACTTCCTACCGACCATCTCAAAAACTTGGGTCAGGGTTAGCCTAACTTCTTTAATGCAAAGACCAGCCAAAAGTGACGCTGGGCACACCCATGTCTTGATCCAACAAGGTCCCAAACCACACACGACGGTTCTCCATACTATGGGCCTAAAAATATTTAAACAATGAGGTGAGATAAAAATTCCAGCAAGTTAATAGCCTAAGCCTCGATTAGGATGCAAAATTCTTCTCGGAGGCAACCAAAACATGCAACAGCATACAATCTTACCTCGCCTTGGCACACCCTTGCATATTAGTACATCACATATACTAACACAAATGTAACAAGTATAATCAATAATGAGAACACATAACTCTCATGCACCAAGTATCCACACAAGTCCTGATTATAAAGTAAAATATGTTTTGGCCCATTTCATACCGTGCCTCATGATTTTACCCCATAATTAGGCACAATGCATCGCAATCATTCACATGTGTTCCGATTCTTACAACCCTTCAAGTTACGGCTAACACAAGAGTTAGTGGTCTTCCGGCATAACCAGGCATCATCCCACCCCATCGGGCATGGCATCATCTAGAATCTCCGCCCAGACGGCATTCCATAAAGAAGCATCAGTCCAACCTCAACCATGATTTAGCATTCGACCCTTGCCAGGCATCCAATAAATATCGGGCATCATCCCCAAACTCCTATTGGGTGATAGGTTCAATTAAGTGACCACACAAGCATGCCAACACTCACGCCAATTCTTATTTGTCATCAATTAACCCAATGTAAAAGAGTTCGTGCTTGAAATAACAAACCTTGGAAAAATCTTTACATATAAAATTCCGGTAAAATAATTGCACGTAGTCACGTATTTAAAACCAACCCACCAAATTTTGCATACTTTCATTTTAAAACTCCATCGCCCCATTTAACACATAAAACACGCGTCCAAACTATGACATCTCAAAATTTGCCATTTTCTTTTCAAATAAACAATCTTTGAAAATAGCTTTTAAACTCATGATTTGAGCAATCAACATGACATTACATGCTCAGATAGTCATAATTATGCATAATTTCAACAAATCAAACATAAAATTCTACTTAATGGTTAATCTGTCATTAATTGCACTAAACACAATTAATTAAGCTAATAGCGATTAATTACACTAACAGTTATTAATTAAAAATAATAATTATTAATTAATTTTACTACGATTAATTAAGATTATCTACAATTAATTAAACTAAATGCGGTTAATTAAGCTAACCATGCTTAATTAATCTAAATACAATTAATTAAAGTAACTGCGGTTAATTAACCTAACTAAGGTTACTTTAAATTACTATGGTTACTTTAAACTAACCACAGTTAGTAAACCTTACCATGGTTACTTAAACTAATCGTCCTTAATTAATACTAATCTTCCTTAGCCTTAATCTAATAAATACTTTACCATAATTAACTAACACTAACCACCATTAATCATAATCTAATCCTATCCCTAAACACAATTAACTTCCTAATTAAGGATTAGGAATTAACTCACGGCTTTTTCAGCGGCGCAATGGCGTCGAGGATACACCGTTTTCGACTTGAACGGGGACGTGAATGGTGGCGATTTAGCTCTTGAAGCCCACGGCCACCAAGGGTGGTTCGGTGGTGGCTTGTGGTGGAGGTGGGATGGCAATTGCTTGGACGAACAATGGCAAAGGTGGCTTAGGCGGTAGCAAGGTGTGGTGGTGATGAGGGCGGTGGTGGTGGTTGGCCCAAGGAAGAAGAAAGAAGAAGATGATAATGAATAAGAAGAAGAAGAAAATGGAGGGGAGGTAACATGAGAGAGGGGGGAGAGAGAGAGAGAGATTTCTTGAGATTTTTCTAAGATTGTCATCATTACCAAATCCCTTAAAATCCTCTTATCCTTTCATTTATTCATTTTGTCTTGTAATTCATAAATGCAAGGGCATTTTGGACATTTACACACTTTTCGTCCAAACTTTCAAATTTTGCCCTTGGGTCCATTTGCTTGAATTGGACTTGGTGGGCTTCGTTTGGCTCACTTGGGCCTTCTTGGTTGATCCACATAGGCATGAGGCTCAATGGTTCTCACTTGGTCCGACTTCTCTTCCGACTTCCAATTCTCAATCCATTAACCATTTTCCAAAAATCTTACGCTTGTCGATAATTCGACTGACAAAAGAGGTGACGTCCAAAGGATTACTCTTGAAACCCTTGAAAGCTCAATACCCTAAATCGAATTAAATTTTATAATTAAAATAGAATGCGACTTTGGTATGACCTAAACCATGGGTAGCTTTTAGGGGTTCCCCGCGATTGACTCGTGATTGATAATTTTCAATCCACATTTGTTCCTCTTTGAATCATGGACGACCCTCGGTTGTCATGTAATCACGAGAGTTTAATCACATACTATAAGTACAAGATCAATAGGAAATCAATTTATCATCGTTCGACGCGAGTGTTGTAATCGTGTAGAATCACCTACGAACTGACTATGTACTTCCGTTGAATTGATTTATATCCGTTTGTTAATTGACTTATAACAGTGTAGTATTAACTTATGTCAATCTTTATGATCGAACAGTCGATTCCTGATGGAATTTTCTGATCTTTTGCGTTTTAACCATTTATGGCCTCACCCAATAGATTAGTTAACTCGCGAGTGATTAGTTCAGAGTAAAATAATCATAAGTGCATTGATGAATAATCATTTCATATATTTCTAAATATGAGCCAAATTTCAGGATATCACATGTAAGACACCATCTCACCTCTAATCATTGAGTGAACACACAAGTTCTTATAACGTTTAGAATTGAGCTTTTGTAGTTGTAAATCATTTTTTGTGCTCTTATATGATGTGTAAATTAGGGATCCCCGTTAAGTGGACAAGATGATTGAATTACTGAAGATGATCCCCTCCTATCTTGTTCTTAAGATCAAAGTGAAAGATGTGCAAATCTGAGTTTGTCTATGTCGGTCGTGCTGGTGGTTAAACTAATCTTGGAGAGAGGAGATAAGACTCGTTGCTCGATGCAAAGAGTATTGTCAAGAACTTGCTTGTTTATATTTGAAAAACTCACTCGAAACAAGAATTTACCTATGAACGATCGGGATTGTGAATAGATAGTACCGTTTGACAAAAAGTCAATATGTGCCGAGATTATCCGAACTTTAGATGATGGAGAGCAATCAAGATTAGTCCACAATGTATGAGGTGGGGATTTGATGGGAGTGCAAATTTATTTGAATTCAAGGCTCCGTTTATTTAGCGAAAAATGAATTAGTTCAATAACATTTTTCAAAAAGATAACCACTTATATTGTCTAAACTAATTAGTTAAGAAAAATATTTTTATTATCAACAATAATTTATGGCTAAATATTTTCATGAACAATAAAAATATTTTTTGTTCATTCATTATTGTAAGCAATACAAACGACATATTTCAAATCATTCATTTTTTAGAAAACAAAATGAAGCCTAAGTCCAACAAGATAAATAAACTATGAGGAAATTAAAATGCATTGGAATTTAAATTACGCTAGGAGTTACTGGACGAGTTGAAGGTGATCGTGGGTTTATCCAGTCGTTCCCATTACATCAATGTGCGCATTGTTTGACCATTAGTCGGATGTTGCTTTAATTCTGTGTTTAACATTTTTGTTTTGTAAAAAATAAATTATTTAGAAAATATTTTTCTAAAATAATTGATGATATTTCTTAAAATAATTCATTAACAAAAAATAGTCTCATTGTCGACAACATATGTCTTAATATTTTAATGGATAATGAAAATATTTTTCGTTTATTCATTCTTGTAAGAGATAACAAGTGATTATTTTTAAGAAAATATTTTCTAAAAAATTTATTTTTTACAAAATAGACGAAGACTCAGTTTATATTCTGCACATGCATTCCTTCATCTTGGGCACTTGTAACTCTATTTCGAAACATGGTTATTCTCATGTCTATTAAGTGCAAGCTTTTAGGACGACAGAGGAGGAAAGATTGACACAAAGACTTAAAAGAACCAAAAGTTTCTTAGAGAAAAGGCGCATTTGGAAAAAGTGGGTGCCGATACATAGTGACAGTACTATTATTTTTCTTTCAATTTCTACAAGAGTGGAAAAATCACACAGCGCAAGATTTTGCATTCTTTTTATTGTGCTCATACCAATATCTATTAGAGATTATTGGGACATGTAATAAAGATGAAAATGTTTCAAATTCTATCTTTGTCTAGACATCATCAACAGATATTTTGACGTAGAAGCAATTTTGGGGAAGCTTAGCCTATGAATTGAGTATGGAAGTTGAGAAGTTAGTGTGTCGCAACTTCTTAAGGTGGCTGAGGCATGATAAGATTGATAATATTATTGGTAAATCATCCAAAGATTAGATTAGAATATGATTCGATTATGATTTGATTCTACCATCAGAAGATTAGATTAGAGTATGATTTGATTCTGCTAGTGGAATATTAGATTAGAGTGGTAGATATGATTTGATTCCGATTATTCCAATTGCAGATAAATGGATTTGGCAAGCTATCAAATTAGATATTCGGAATATAGAATAGGAAATCTAGCTGTCTTCTTAATATAAATAGCATTATGTATTGTAGAATAATTGATAACTCTATAAAAATAGAGTTATTTTACCTATTTTAGGTAACAATTAATGCATTATCTATGAGAAAATATTTGGATTTCCTTCTGATTATTTGAATTTTCATTGTTTATGCAAAACAATGAGATATGGAGAAAATAAGGAAAAGAATGTCAACTATCAGGAATTCAAATAAAAGCAGCAGTGGAAGATGGATATCAAATCAGGAAATTCTTGATTTTATTCCCTAATGTTATCTGCAAGCATTGGGAGATAGATATTTTAGATCTCCTATAAATAGGAAAGAGAGAGAGCAGCTAGGTTTTGGGGGTTAGATCGTTTTTCATTCTTCTGAAAGTTTTTCAAGTATTTTGAAAAGAAGACAAAAGTAGTGACAAAATTCTTGTCATTTGATTCAAGATGCTGGGTTTGATCTATATTTTTATTTTTTCTTCTACTATGTTATAATTTTCTTTTGTTAGGGCTACGATGTAGTCTAACCATGATGATATGAATTTCATGATTTTTATGTTTTACAATTGATTTCATTCATGTGAGTTATATATTATTGTGTTTAATGCTTTTAAGTGACTAGCCACCACTTGAATGATCTGATGTGCATGTTTGAGACTGATAAGTGATAATATGCAATTGCTCATTATAATGTATAACCATGAATTAAACGTGGATAGAGATATATCGTATTATTTATGTAGCTTTCGGTGATATGGTGATCCAAAAGACTCATTGTAAACCGGGAATATTCATAGTTTTTAATGCACTCATGTTTATTTTAATTCACATAGAGATATAATGAATTAATAAGCTGAGTATGTTTGCTATACCTGGAGATAAGATAGTAAATAGATTAGCAAATTCCGCTATCACATGTTTGATATTGTTATTGTATTCACAACAATCTGAAATTCATATCTAATAGTTATGGTGAAATTGGATGTTCTAACATATTTATCTAATTGATTTACTACATTTAGTCTACAATTTTTGTTTTAACTTTATTCTTAATTATATTTTGATCTGTTAGATAAATTTTAGAATTAGTCTATTTTAGTATTTAATTGGTTTATTAATCATCGATCTCCGTAGGATGATAATTTTTCTTATCATTATATTACTCGTTTGACACGTGCACTTGCGTTTAAAATTTCATGAACAAGTTTTTGGTGCCGTTGCCAGGGATCGTTTGTTTAATACTAATTAATATTGATACTAGATAATTCTAAGTTTAATCTAGCTTTCGTTTTGTTTTATTTTTCAGGGTGTACATCGGTTTATGACACGTAGCCAACAAGGGAAACTTGTTGAACTTGATCTAGAAATCGAGCGTACATTCAAAAGGCGACTGAGAAAACAGAGAAATCACATTAAGAAGATGGCAAACGGTGATAGTGAAAATCCACGTATGCTCTTATAGGGGTGTGCAAAATACCCGAGAACCGCTCGGACCGCCCGGAACCGGATCGGAATCGCCCGGAACCGGCTGTTCTTGAGGGAACCGGTCCAGTTCCCGGTTCCAATTTTTCGGAACCGGTGGGTACCGCTCCGGTTCCCAGTTCCATGGGCGGATCCACCCACCCGGATCGGACCGGAACCTTTTTAATATTTAAAAAAAAAAAAATTACTAAAAGAAACCCTAGATTAGATGTTATTTCCTCACCCCCTTCGTCTTCGGTTCTCTCTCTCTTTGTCTCTTCCTCGGTTCCTCCTAATCCTATTGCCATTTTGATTTCTCCCCGAGCATTAACGCCACCGTCGCTACTCCTCTGCCACTATTGTTCGCCCCCTCGCGTTGGCCGCCACCCGCCACAACCGCGGAAAATTGTTCTGCGACCGTTCTATGTTGAAAACCCAACCATAGACCTCCTCCCCTCTTTCTCAAATCATAGGCCCGACCGTTCTATGTTGAAAACCAAAATTATTTCACGTCAAGATCAGTTCTATGGATCCACCCGGGAACCGGACCAGACCGGTGATCCGGTTCTTGGGTGGATCCATGCAACAAATGGGTGGATCCCGATTTCCATTTTTCGGAACTGGTTCTTAGCGGGCGGTTCTCGGTTTTCAGGTCGAGAACCACCCGCCCGGACCATGCACACCCCTAGGCTCTTAAGAGATTATGCTACGCCAACAGTTCAAGGCGCCACATCAAGTATCAGAAGATCTGCAATTCAAGCAAACGACTTTGAGATCAAGCGTCACTCATTCAGATGCTTCAACAGTCAGTGCAATTCAGTGGGCTACCAAGCGATGATCCAAATGCTCACATCGATGCTTTTCTTGAAATCTATGACACCATTAAATATAATGGAGTTACAGATGATGCTATTAGATTGAGATTATTTTCATTCTCTCTTAGAGACAAAGCTAATAGTTGGCTTTCTTCTCTTCCTGCAAGATCAATTACTACATGAAATGATATGACTTAGAAATTTCTTGGTAAGTTCTTTCCATCTGCAAAGTCTGCGAAGATGCGTAACGATATTACTAATTTTATGTAGATGGATAATGAATCATTATATGAAGCATGGGAAAGATTCAAAGAATTTCTTAGGAGATGCGCACATCACAGACTACCTGTATTGATGCAAGTAGAAACTTTTTATAATGACTCCAGTACAAATCTTCATTCTATGATTGATGCAGCTGCAGGGGTACTTTAAATAATAAAACACCAGAAGAAGCCTACAATTTATTAGAGGAGATGGCGTCCAATAGTTATCAGTGGCCTACTGAGAGGCTACCGATGCGAAAAGTTAGCGGAGTTCACGAAGTAGATGCTTTTGCTGCAATTGCTGCACAATTTGAAACACTCAACAAAAAGCTTGATAATATGAGTGTTTCAGTCATGAAAATTCAGAATTTAACATGTGATTTCTGTGGTGGAGGACATGTTAGCACAGAGTGTCAGGTAGGTAATATTTTCAAACAATCTGGTGAAAATTCTAACTTTGTTGGGAATTTTAACAGGTCACCGAATAATCCCTACTCCAACACGTACAATCTGGGTGGCGTAATCATCCAAATTTTTCATGGAATAATCAGAATGTGACGAGACCACTGGGATTCAAACAATCAGAAGAGACAAAGTCAAATTTGGAAGACATAGTCACCAAACTTGCTAACACAATTCATGACTTCATTAAAAGCACGGATGTGAGATTTCAAAACCAAGAGGCTTCAATCAGAAATCTAGAGATGCAAGTGGGTCAGTTAGCAAGCATGATGTTAGGGAGACAACAAGATTCTTTGCCGAGCAATACAGATAAAAATCCAATTGAAAACATAAAGGCTATTACCCTGAGAAGTGGTAAATAAGTGGAAGAAGAAGAGATTATCAGAGACAAGGAAGAGGTGGACAATAAACAATCAAATGAGACAAGCAAGAGTAAACTTTTTCTAGATAATCCCAAGCCATATGTGCCGCCAATTCCATTCCCTCAGCAACTCCAGCAGCACAAAATAGATAAGCAATTCTCTAAATTTCTTGATGTATTTAAAAAATTGCAAATTAACATTCCTTTTGCAAATGCTTTAACGCAAATGCCTAGTTATGCAAAAAATTTTAAGGAGATTTTGGCAAACAAAAGGAAGCTGGAGGATTATGAAACTGTGAAGTTAAATGAGGAATGTTTCAGCCATCCTCCAAAACAAATTACCTCCGAAATTAAAAGATCCAGGGAGTTTTACTATTACTTGCACTATTGGGGATTCTTACTTTGAAAAAGCATTATGTGATTTAGGTGCAGGTATCAATTTGATGCCTTATTCAGTTTTCAAGAAATTAGGATTGGGTGAGGTAAAAGCAACCACAGTATCACTTCAACTGGCTAATCGATCAATTAAATATCTTAGAGGTATTGTGGAAGATGTTTTGGTAAAAGTTGATAAATTTATCTTTCCTGCAGATTTCATAGTTCTTGACATGTAGGAAGATTTTGAGGTACCACTTATCTTAGGTCGACATTTTCTAGCAGCAGGAAAAGCTCTTATTGATGTACAACAAGGGAAGTTGATTCTTAGAGTTCAAGATGATCTTGTTTCATTTAATGTTTTTAAAGCAATGAAATATTCATCTGATGATAATTCTTGTTTTAGAGTTGAGACAGTTGACAAGTTGGTGAATAAGGTTTTTCAGGAAAATATCTTTGAAGATCCACTTAAAGCATGTCTGATTCAATTAATGGACAAAGATATTCAAAATGAGGAGATAAATGAGTACGCAAATTTCATGGAGGCAATTCCACCATATTCAAGGCAAAAGGCAATTAAATTTGAGGAGTTGGGACAACACAGTACAAAGCCTAAACCATCAATTGAAGAGCCTCCAATTCTTGAACTCAAACCCTTACCTTTTCATTTGAAATATGTTTATTTAGATGGAGTTTCTTCTTTACCGGTAATTATATCTTCTTCTTTGATAGATTTGATGGAGGAGAAATTACTTAGAGTATTAAGAGAGCATAAAGGTGCAATTGGATGGAAAATAGTTGATATCAAAGGAATTAGTCATTCAATTTGCATGCACAAAATTTTGATGAAAGGGCAATATAAATCCACTATCCAACCTCAGAGGCATTTGAACCCGAAAATGCAAGAAGTAGTGAAAGCTGAGGTAATTAAGCTACTTGATGCATATATCATCTATCCTATCTTTGATAATTCTTGGGTAAGTTCTGTACAAGTTGTGCCAAAGAAAGGTGGTATGACTGTTCAGAAAAATGACAACAATAAATTGATTCCAACTAGAACAATTACTGGGTGGCGTGTGTGTATGGATTACAGAAAATTGAATGATGCCACTAGAAAAGATCACTTTCCTTTACCATTTATTGATCAGATGTTAGAAAGACTTGCAGGACATGAGTTTTATTGCTTTCTTGATGGATATTTGGGGTATAATCAGATTCCTATTGCACTAGAAGATCAAGAGAAAACTACTTCCACTCGTCCCTATGGTACTTTTGCTTTTAGAAGAATGTCCTTTGGTCTTTGTAATACACCAGCTACTTTTTAGAGATGTATGATGGCTATTTTTTCTGATATGGTTGAAAAATATATTGAGATTTTCATAAATGATTTTTCCATTTTTGGCTTATCATTTGATTCTTGTTTAAATAATTTGGCCTTGGTCTTACAAAGATGTGAGGAGACTAACCTTGTTTTGAATTGAGAGAAGTGTCACTTTATAGTGTAGGAAGGAATAGTACTCGGGCATAAAGTTTCTCGAAACGGAATAGAAGTCGATCGAGCCAAAGTGGAAGTCATTGCAAAATTACCTCCGCCAACATCTGTGAAACTTGTCAGAGGATTTTTGGGGCTTGCAGGATTTTACAAGCGATTTATAAAAGATTTTTCAAAAATTGCTAAAGATCTTTCTAATCTTTTGGAAAAAGATACTCCTTTTAATTTTTCCGTTGAATGCATGCAGGCTTTTAATACTTTAAAGGAGAAGTTAATATCATCACCAATTACGATAGTACCAAGTTGGGATTTACCTTTTGAGCTAATGTGTGATTCTAGCAATTCTGCAGTAGGAGCTGTTTTGGGACAAAGGAAGAATAAATTTCTTCAAACCTTATACTATGCCAGTCGAACCTTGTCAGATGCATAATTGAATTATTCAACAATAGAAAAGGAACTTTTGGCAGTAGTATTTGCTTTTGATAAATTTCGTTCTTATTTAATTGGCTCAAAAGTTATAGTTTATTCTTACCACTCTGCTCTTAAGTATCTGCTTGAAAAGAAAGAATCAAAACCCGGGTTGATCAGGTGGATTCTATCGCTACAAGAATTTGATTTGAAAATCAAAGATAAGAAGGGGACTAAAAATCTTATTGCAGACCACTTATCAAGAATTCCAAATTCAAAGGAAGAGGTAAGACCAATTTTGGAAGAGTTCCCTAATGAGAATTTTTTCCATCATGTCCACAAAAATTCCCTGGTACGCCGACTTTGTAAATTATTTGGTCAATAATGTTCTTCCTCCTGAATTATCATATCAATAGAAAAAAAAATTATTTTATGATGTTAAAAATTATTTTTGCGAAGAACATTTCTTGTTTAAAGTATGTACGAACCAAGTCGTAAGGAGATGTGTTTCAGATGAAGAGAAGGCAAACATTCTACATCATTGTCATGATGAAGAGGCAGGTAGCCATTTTGGTGCCACCAAAACTGCTACTAAGATTTTACAATCTGGATTTTATTGGCCCACACTTTTTAAAGATGCATACTCCTATGTAGCTTCATGTGATAGGTGTCAAAGAATTGGAAATAATTCAAGAAAAAATGAAATGCCTTTAAATAACATTATTGTGCGTGAATTATTTGATGTTTGGTGTATTGATTTCATGGGACCCTTTGCACCTTCTTATGGAAATTTATATATTTTAGTGGCTGTGGAGTATGTGTCTAAATAGGTAGAAGCTATAGTATTGCCAACAAATAATGCTAAAGTTGTGGTCAAATTCTTGAAAAAAATATATTTTTACCCGATTCGGCACTCCTAAGGCAATTATAAGTGATAGGGGGACACATTTTTACAACAAACAGTTTGAAGCAATTTTGAGTAAGTACGAAGTCACACATAAAGTTGCAACCCCTTATCATCCTCAGACTAGTGGTCAAGTAGAGATTTCAAATAGGGAAATCAAGAGAATTTTAGAAAAAATAGTGAATGCCTTTAGGAAAGATTGGTCAATAAAACTTGATGATGCACTTTGGGCCTATAGAACAGCGTTCAAAACTCCAATTGGGATGTCTCCTTTTAGGCTAGTGTTTGGAAATGCTTGTCACTTACCAATGGAATTAGAGCATAAAGCATATTGAACATTGAAATTTCTAAATTGTGATATGCAGTCTGCAGGTGAAGAAAGATTATTGCAACTAAATGAATTTGAGGAATTTCACAATGAGGCCTATGAAAATTCTAAGTTGTAAAAAGAGCGTACAAAAAGATGGCATGACAATCACATATTCAGAAGAGAGTTTAAAATTGATCAAAAAGTCTTACTTTATAACTCTCATCTTAAACTTTTTCTAGGAAAGTTGCGATCTAGATGGTTTGGTCCTTTTACCGTTACACAGGTATTCCCATATGGAACAGTTGAAGTTGCGCATGACACTAAGAACACATTCAAAGTGAATGGTCAACGTTTGAAGCCCTACTTTGAAGGTGGTTACAACAAGCAAAAGACCACCATTGAACTTCATCCTTCAGAATAACAACATCTGAGATAGTTTGGTTGAAAACTATAAAGCAAGCGCTTCTTGGGAGGCAACCCAAGCATTTTAATTATGTTTTTACTTTACTTTTAAGTTTATGTTTTGCAAAAAACAAAAAAAACAAAAAGATTAACTTTTCTCTGTTTTATCCAAGTTAATTTTTAGGGAGCACATTTCAAGAGTTTAATCATCAAGATCATCTATGGACTTATCTTACAACCAGGGAAGTTTTCTTCTTCCTATTCTATTTTTTGCATTGAGGACACCGCTTCATTCAAGTTTGGGGAGAAGACAAGTTTTTTTGGATATTTTTTTTTATTTATCATGATTGCTTTCCTAGTTGTGAATTTTTACGATTCTTAGGAAAATTTAAATTTTATTTAAACTTGCAATTGATGTGTGAGTTAATCTTAATTCTGATTATGTTGATTCACTTACTGAGCACTACAAGTCCTTAATTTTTTTTTAATTATGTGTAAATCTAGAGAACATTTATGTGAAGTATGTGATTTTCTTAGATTTCACCCAAATCTTAGAATTTGTTTGATTTTTTTTTGAGGCGAAATCCTAAACTAAATCTAACTAAGAAAATGATATAAGCAGTTTTTGGATCAATTGAAACTTTCAAGCCAACCCTGTTTATTTATCCCTAGTCACCCCTTTGAGCCTTAATTATTACCTAATTTTACATTGGCACCCATATATATTTAGCCTAGCCATTATCAAATTATATCATTGTCCCATGCCCTATGAACACGTTGATTTTCTTTTGGGATAAAAAATTATTTGAGCTTGATAGAAATTTGGGAGGAATGATGGAGTATGAAAAAAAAAAAAGGAAGTGATTGCTATGGTCATTTGGGGTGTATTGTTAAAAAAATTGCTTTTATGGTTCCCTATCTAACTTTCAATTGAGTGAGCAATTTGGATACTCAATGGGTTAGAAATTTACATGTTATATTAGGAGGGACTTTGGGAGAAACTCCACCATAAAGCAATTTAAAAAAAGAAGAAGAAAGAATGGTGATATGTGGCGGCAGAAAAATTATCTGGAATGAGAGAAATTGGATAGTGACATTGGCTCTAATTAGATCTTAGAAATCAACGTGTTGATGGGTGATTTGAGCTTAAAATTTCCGTTATCTCACCTTTAGCCAAGCCTTACATTACAACTTGAGAAAAGTCCTATTGATTTTTAGTTGGATGATTAGCTTACATTAGTGGAGAGAGGAATGAAAAATAAACTTATGAGATTTGGTTATAATTATTGAGAATTTTTGAGAGGTTACATGTTAATGTGAATTTATCTGGATTGCATATAATTCGAAAAAAGATAGGGACTTTCACACACACAATTGGATCATATAGTTAGAATAGGTTTTAACTTATAAATCAATTTCAATGTTTGGATGAAATTTGAATTTGAGCAATTAGGGAAAAATGTCATGGAGAAGTTTGTTAGGTTGAGTATGTATTAGGTCTTACTTTTGCTCGAGGATTAGTAAAATGTTAAGTTTGGAGGTTTGATAACTTTATAAAAATAAAGTTATTTTACCTATTTTAGGCAATATTTAATGTATTATCTATGAGAAAATATTTGGATTTCTTTCTGATTATTTGAATTTTCCTTGTTTATGCAGAATAATGAGATATGGAGAAGATACGGAAAAGAATGGCAACTATCAGGAATTCAAATAAAAGCAGTAGTAGAAGATGAATATCAAATCAGGAAATTCTTGATTTTGTTCCCTAGTGTTATTTGTAAGCGTTGGGAGATAGATATTTTAGATCTCCTATAAATAGGAAAGAGAGAGAGCAACTAGGTTTTGGGGGTTAGATCATTTTTCATTCTTTTGAGAGTTTTTCAAGTATTTTAAAAAGAAGACAAAAGTGGTAATAGAATTATTGTCATTTGATTCAAGATGCTGGGTTTGATCTATATTTTTATTTTTTCTTCTACTATGTTCTAATGTTCTTTTGTTAGGGCTACGATGTAGTCTAACCATGATAATATGAATTTCATGATTTTTATATTTTACAATTGATTGCATTCATGTGAGTTATATATTATTGTGTTTAATGCTTTTTAGTGACTAACCACCACTTGAATGATCTGATGTGCATGTTTGAGACTGAGAAGTGATAATATGCAATTGCTCATTATAATGTATAACCATGAATTAAACGTGGATAGAGATATACCGCGTTATTTGTGTAACTTTCGGTGATATGGTGATCCAAAAGACTCATTGTAAACTGGAAATATTCATTATTTTTAATGCACTCATGTTTATTTAAATTCACATAGAGATATAGTGGATTAATAAGTTGAGTAGGTTTGCTATATCTAGAGATAGGATAATGAATAGATTAGGAGATTTCGCTATCACATATTTGATATCGTTATTGTATTCACATCAATCTGAAATTCATATCTAGTGGTTATAGTGAAATCGGATACTCTAACATATTTATCTGATTGATTTACTACATTTAGTCTACAATTTTCATTTTTAATATATTCTTAATTATATTTTGATCTGTTAGATAAATTTTAGAATTAGTCTATTTTAGTATTTAATTGGTTTATTAATCATCGATCTCCGTGGGATGATACTTTTTCTCATCATTATATTACTTGTTCGACACGTGCACTTGCATTTAGAATTTCACGAACAATAACGGTGTGTATTATGGCTTTTAGTGAAGAACATTCTTCTCCTGGGAAATTTATCTTTGAATTATTGTTTTCTTGAATCCTCTTATTTTCTTCATAGTATCAAAGCTTTATACTGAGTGCCAATTTTATCATATTTGTCTTCATCCTTTTCCTTGAGTTAATCTATTCTTCATCTACACAATCATGGTGGAAAACCTAAAATTGAGATACCCATACTCGATACACGTAAATCTCTCAAACTTTGTGACTATCAAACTTTATGAAGGAAATTTCCTTCCATGGCAGATGCAATTTCCTCGCTTCTTAGAAGTCAGGATCTATTAGGTTTCATCAATGATCAAATTCAACCTCCACCATTGAGAATCTTACACGTGGAAAGGGGAAATTCTAAAGATGCCTTTAATCCAGAGTATCAGCAATGGTATTGTACAGACCAACTTGTGTCATCATGGATCACTGGATTCATGTCTGAGGATGTGCTGGGACTAATAATCGGTCTTGAATCAGCTTTTGAGGTATGGAATACATTATGTAATCGTTTTACTCAAAGATTTGTGGCCAAAGAATTCGAATTAAGGGGTAAGCTTTAATCTTGTCAAAAGTGTAATAGGCCCTAAACCGAGTATTTACGTGATCAAATTGATTTGTGACCAGTTAAACGCGATCGGCAAACCGATCGATGAAATCACAAAGGTCTTCGGTGTTTTAGAGAGTCTTAGAAGTGACCATGAGACTTTTAAGACAACTATGTATTGTCTCAAATCTGAGCTGAGCTACAAAGACATTATTGCTCAGCTCGAGGGATATGAAGCGCGACATCAAAATTATTTGTCAAATCAAATAAACCCTAATTTGGCATTTACTGGTGAAAAGATTGATCAGTTGAAACTGAGTAGTGAGGCTGATTCGGGTTCGTTTAATTCAACATTTGCTTTTGCTGGCCAAATAAATTTTAACAGAGGTTTTGAAGAAAGGAATGGCAGGTTTAACAATAGAGGAAGAGGCTATGGTTTTCGTGGAAGGAGGTTTGGAAATTATCCCAAATCTCATAACTATGGACCCTCAGTAACTTTTGGTGATTCATTTGCTGGTTCTCAATCTGGTATAAATTACAGATCAAATTCACCTTCTCAAAATCAAGGCTTTCGACTCTATACAAACACTTTGACCAAGGTTGCTGATTCAAAGAAGTATCTGCCTGTTGGTGGTAATTCTGCTTCGGACAAATAGTTTTATGTGAATAATACGAAGCTTCAATGTCAGATATGCAAGAGTTAGATATGCAAGAGGCCGAGACATGACGCTCTATGTCGTTGGTATCGCTTTGATAATTCTTATCAAATTTAGTTGATACCAAATGCCTTAACTGCTCTTTGCTTGGCGGATGATCAAGGAGGAGATTGGTTCTCGGATTTTGGGGCAACAGCCCATATCACATCATCGACTGGTAATCTCAATTCTTTCTCTCCTTACTATGGTTTAGACAAGGTAATGGTAGGGAATGGAGTTTGTTGCCCATTACCCATATTGGCTCAACATCTTTGTCTACTAAACTACATTCATTTCCTTTAAATGAGGTTTTAGTGGTCTCGGAGATTAAGAAAAACTTGATTTTGATATCTAAGTTAATTGACGATTATCCCTGCTCACTAATCTTTGATGAACTCGGTGTATCTATTAAGGACCATATGATGGATTCAATAATCAATTTGGGAAAGAAATGCAGGGGCCTTTACAAGGTAAATCAGGCACAAACACAGGTGTGGTACTCTCAAAGATAGTAGATCGCTAGAAGTGAAGTCTGGCACTTTCGGCTTGGGTACTCAAACTTTCAGATAATAAAGTTCTGGAGAACAACAATCAAATCAAATCTACAAAGGTGACAAAGAGAATATGTGAAAGTTGCCAAGTTGGAAAAAGTAGTAAGTTGCTGTTGACACCTAAATTTTTGCATAATTTTTGGGTTAATTTTTACCCAAAAAATTTAAAATAATAAAAAAAAATAGGGAATCGAGTCGGCGCAAGCTTCGGGTTGCGGCTCCGGCAACAGATCGGCGAAGCGGCGGTGCTGCTCGTGGAGGCAGGCGAAAGTTGGCGGCTCGTCCGCCGGTAGGGAGCCCTCCCCCACAAGAAAGATGAACAGTGGCGGGGACCCTTTTACCCTTTTTTTTTTTTTTTTTTACTTTTCCTCTCTTTTCACTTACTTTTTCACTTTTTGCTCTTTTGGGTACCTTTTTTTTTTACGGAAAAGAACTCCCCAACTCCCACCATACGCGGTCCTTTTTATAAGCCAAACAATTGAATCTCTGTGGTATATTTTACTTTCTAATTTTGCTTATGCAAAATACCATTGCTTATGCAACTCCCACCTAAATTTTGGTCATGCATATGCAATGAATAATTTTTTGTTGGAAAATGAATTCCATTTTTTAATGCAAATTATATGATGCATGGAAATACTAATGCAAATGATGGATGAACCTACCTGGAATAACTTACCTTTGAGGAGGATAGAGTAATTCGAGGTAGTGGGTGTTACCTATCCAGGACCCGTACCATTCTACGGTCCCCTAGAATAGTAACATGACTTTGTGAAGATGCTGCTTTCCCAGGACCCCTATCATTCTACGGTCGTCTAGTATGGCAGCAAGGTTTCCTAGGACCCGTACCTTTCTACGGTTGCACTGGTATGGCGGTGTTTGGTTGTGTCTAGGACCTGTACCTTTCTACGGTCGCCTTGACAAAAGAAGATTGATTTTCCAGGACCCATACCTTTCTACGATCGCCTGAATGGGGAAATTGCTTTTCCAGGACCTGTACCTTTTTACGGTCGCCTGTTAGAGCAATAAATGTTGTTTAGGATCCGTACCTTTCTACGATCGCCTAAACGAGGATTCGCTTTCCAAGACCCATACCTTTCTACGGTCGCCTGAATAAGGAATCATTTTCTAGGACCCGTACCTTTCTACGGTCGCCTGAACTGAGGTAATTGCTTTTCCAGGACCCGTACCTTTCTACGGTCGCCTGTTAAAGCAATAAGGGTTGTTTAGGACCCGTACCTTTCTACGGTCGCCTAAACTGAGGTTTTGCTTGGCTAGGACCCGAACCTTTCTTCGGTCGCCTAACATTGCAGCATAGATTATCTGACCAGGACCCGAACCTTTCTTCGGTCGCCTTAATCAGATTGAATTTGGAGAAAAATCTTGGGGGGACAGCTCAATCGAGTGTCGGTATTTTCAAAAGGGAATACCTGCACAATGACAAGTATTTAAGGTATGGATAGAGATATACTTACCTGGTATCATCTCTGTTCCTAGGGAAATGTCCTCTGCAAAACATGATCATAGGAGAAACAATATGCATTTGTGATCACAAACATGCATTAATTTAAGGGAGGTTCATGCGCTGTGATTTATATCAAGCCTGCATCACCTAATTTCCATTGGAAATGATTTCACAAAAAAATGTTCCAATCTGAACACATGAGTGTTATGGATGTGCCAAATGGGGGACCTCTTGGTCTGAAAGGACTTTTCACTCATCCTCATTAAAATGGGTTGCTTTATCCTGACCTTTGATGTATGATTTTCGACAATCACTCTATCTTTCCATCATCATGCCAAACAAGGGTTCGAGCAATCTCGCAAGTGATACGACCTTACCAATTTGAGAGGTCTTTAAGAGGGACCGTAATGTGGGTTTGGTCAACGGCTTAACAAAGGAGACTCTTTAAGCCGAGGCTATTGAAAAATGACATTTCGCAATTGTCTTGGGGTTTTACAAGTCAAAAAACATACGAAATGAGGTAGAAATTATCTTATTCGCACTTCTTCAAGCAATGCTTTCAAACATTTGAACTTTTACGTTAATTCAAGTGCCTTAATCTGAAGAGACTTTGCAAGGGACGTAACGTAGGCTAAGTTCATGAAAAACGAAAGGATGATTAGGCCCAAAAATGTTTAAGGGGTCAAAGTTGGTGATCATCTTGACATTTTCATCACTTTTTCTTCCCATCATCGAAGATTTTCTTCACATCACAACTCCACCGATTGCAACATCTCAATATTTGAGTTTTTTTTTTTTGGGTATCACCTTGTTGGAGATACGACTCACTTTATCAAGTGTTTGATTTTTTTCTTTAGGCATTGGCCTTGCTTTTATCAGGCACACTGATTTTTCATGCCCCGTTTTTTGCACTCTCTTTTTTGGACAAAATCTCCATTTTTGTCAGCATTCTAGTTCATGCTTACTTGAGTGTTTTTGTCTTGCCCCAGTGTGGGGGATGATCACCAACTGGGTTTAATATGAAATGAATTCATAAGCTCAAGTGGGCTATGCAATGGATAAAAGTGTGTAAGATAGAGAAATGACTGCTCTTCATCATCTTAAGGCACTTTAAACTATCATACAAGTTACAACGCAAAAGCAATACTCGAAGATTGATACAAGTGTGAGTAAGAAAATTCCTATCATTCATTTCAAACTTTGTCCCACTGTGGGATGATCCTTGACAGGGATGATTTTTAAAAAAAATCTTCATGTGTGTGGGCTCGAAGGGCTAAACAATGGGTATACCTGTAGTGTTTTGGGTAGAAGAAGAATTTGCCTCTCGTCACCTTGGTTAGTGTACCATTTGCGAGATCACCCTCTTCCTTGTGGGCATGGAACTCTTCCACACAACTCACCAAGGATTAGTATATGGGATAGTGTATGGAATAAGGCTTGCCTTTCATCATTCCAAAGTATCTCATTTGACACATTCAATTTATCTCACACAATTCATCAAGGAAGAAAAATGCAAGATTTATGACAAATTTGAACAATTCAACTGATTGAAGCATATTATTCATCATAAACTACTTGCAATTCAAGACAAGATATGGCAAATTCTATTACGGATAATACTTCTTGACAGCATCAGCATTGACTGGGGTAGAAAACTCACGACCGTCCATTTCTGCCAAAATCAGGGCACCTCCAGGAAGTACCTTCTTCACCACATACGGGCCGCCATAATTTGGAGCGAACTTGCCCCCAGGATCTGGAAAAATTGGCAACAGCTTTCTCAGAACCAGATCATTTATCTTGAAATGTCTCGGTCGTATCCTTCGATTGAAGGATCTGGCCACTCTCTGCTGGTAAGTCTGGCCATGGCAAAGAGCTTTTAGTCTTTTCTTATCTATCAAGTTTAACTGCTCAAGTCTTTGCTGCGACCATTCTACCTCAGATAATTCCACTTGGGATAATACTCTTAGGGAAGGAATCTCCACTTCCACAGGCAAAATTGCCTCCATGCCATATACCAAAGCAAAAGGAGTTGCCCCGATAGAAGTACGAATCAATGTTCGGTATGCCATCAATGCGAAGGGTAATCTGTCATGCCCAATCTTGATAGTTCTCAACTGTCATTAATATTCTTATTGGCTGCTTCAACAGCCCCGTTTATTTGAGGGCGATAAGGGGACGAATTCAAATGCTTGATCTTGAACTCGCTAAACAACTCATCAACAAGCTTGTTGTTCAAATTTGTCCCGTTGTCAGTGATAATTGTTTCAGGGACACCATAGCAAGCAATTATGTCACGTTTGATGAACTTCGCAACATTACGGGCAGTGACACTTGCAAATGACGTAGCTTCGATCCATTTGGAGAAATAGTCTATGGCCACTAAAATGAATCGATGCCCATTGGAAGCCTTCGGGTTTATTGGGCCGATCACATCAATGCCCCACATTAAGAAGGGCTATGGTTCGGAAAACTTGTGCAGCTCAGTTGGAGGAACATTTATCTTATCACCATGGACTTGGCAACGATAACATCTTCGAACATGCTGAATACAGTCTCCTTCTAGCGTGAGCCAATAATAGCCTAATATCATGATCTTCTTAGCCAACATGTGCCCATTTATATGAGGGCCACACACCCCCTTGTGAACTTCTTGTATGATTTGAGTAGCTTCAGCTGCACCCACACACCGTAACATGACTGAATCATAAGATCTTCTGTACAAATTCTCACCACTGACGAAAAATTTTGAGGCCATCTTCATGATGTACTTCCTATCAACTGGAGTGCTTCCTTCGGGAAATTCCTGCCTTTTAATGTAGCTCGTGATATCGTAATACCATGGTTTTCCATCAGGTTCTTCAGTTATGATCATACAGTAAGCCGGCTTTGGCAAAACTTCTATTTTCAATGGCTTGACTTCTAACCCGTCAGTGACTTGTAACATGGATGACAAAGTCGCGAGTACATCAGCGAATTGGTTGTGAGACCTTGGCAAGTATTCAAATGAAATTTCATCAAACTCATTTACCAGATCTTCTAAGTACTTGTGGTACAGGAGCAGTTTGGCGTCTTTAGTCTTCCATTCACCTACGGTCTGAAGTATGATTAGTGCCGAATCTCCAAATACCATTAACTTGGTCACACCCATCTCGATTGCGGCTTGAAGTCCGAGAATGCAAGCCTCATACTCGGCCACATTGTTAGTGCATGGGAATATCAATTTTGCAGCTACCGGATAGTGCTGTCCATCTGGGAATATTAGAACTGCCCCAGTACCAGAACCAGATAAGTTTACAGCTCCATCAAAGAACATCTTCCATGAGTCTTCATTTACACTCAAAACACGGTCATCAAAGATACTGTCATCGTCATTAGAGACTCCTGAATTCTCGGCCAATAGATCAGCAATCGCTCGACCCTTAATTGACTTTTGTGGCATGAATTGCACATCAAATTCGGAGATTAAAATTTGCCATTTGGCCAACTTACCCACCAAAGTTGGCCAATCAAGTAAATACTTGATGGGGTCGTTCTCAGTTATGAGGAAGGTCCGATAATGTAGTGTGTATTGTCGTAATCTATGCAATACCCACACCAATGCCGCACAAGTCTTTTCAACATCATAATATTTCAGTTTCGATACAGTGAACTTCTTACTCAGATAATAAATGGCTCGTTCTTTTTTATCCACAGGATTCTCCTAAGCCAACATTGCACCCAATGACTCACTATGAATAGTGAGGTAGAGAATCAAGGGATGCCCCGGCGATGGTGGGACAAGAACTTGTGGATTCATCAAGTACCGCTTCAGCTTGTTGAACGCTTCTCGACACTCATCATCCTAGTTGATTCGTGCATTCTTCTTTAGGAGCTTGAAGAATGGCTTGGCAGTTTCAGAGAGTTGGGAAATGAATCGGGCTATGTAATTCAGTCTTCCCAAGAGGCTCCGAACTTCTTTTACCGTTGATGGAGGTTGCAATTCACATATGGCCTTAGCCTTGGATGGGTCAATCTCAATCCCCTTACTGCTTACAATGAATCCGAGTAATTTACCGGATGTTGCTCTGAACACGCATTTAGTGGGATTTAGCCGAAACTTGAATTCACGGAGTCGATCAAATAACTTCTTCAAGGTTTCCACATGGCTTCTTCCAGGTCGAGTCTTTGTGATCATATCATCAACATAGACTTCAATCTCCTGATGCATCATATCATGGAATAGTGTTACCATGGCTCGCTGGTAAGTTGCCCCTGCGTTCTTGAGTCCAAAGGGCATGACCTTGTAATAGAAGGTTCCCCACGGGGTGATAAATGCAGTCTTCTCCTTATCTTCCTCTTTCATCCTTATCTGATTGTACCCTGAAAACCCATCCATAAACGAGAATAGTTCAAACCGGCGGTACTATCCACGAGGACATCTATGTGAGGCAGCAGGAAATCATCTTTTGGGCTAGCCTTGTTCAGATCTCGATAGTCGACGCAAACTCGAACTCGACCATCCTTCTTCATCACCGGCACGATATTAGCCACCCATTCAGGGTATTGTGAGACTTCAATGAATCCCACCTTCAGAAGCTTCATTACCTCTTCCTCTATCTTCTTCGAGAGCTCGGGTTTAGTTCTCCGGAGTCTTTGCTTCTTAGGTGGTACGTCCGGATTAGTGGGCAAGCAATGCTCGACGATCGATGGGTCTAAACCAGGCATGTTAGCATAGGTCCATGCAAAGACATCCTGATATTCCTTTAGTAGCTGAGTTAGGCGTTCGGCCTCGTCTTTAGAGAGATTTACCCCAATTTTAACTTCCTTGATTTCTTCGGTGTCACCTAAATTAATAGTGACAGTCTGCTCGGATGTGAGAGCCTTGGCTTTTCCATGTTGTTCCCAGCTTCGCTGCACCTCAATGGAATCTTCATTCAAGTCCTCAAGGTCATCAATGTCAGCATTTGTTGTATTGGATTGGACCGTTTCTGCACATTTGTATGCCGTAAGGTTGCTCCTGAAACATGAAGTAACTAAATTAGAAAGAAAAACAGAGTAATCTATATATTTTTTTATATACATTTCTTTTAGAAAGCGAAAACATTTTTTTGAAATATCTTGACACGAGAAAGCATGATGAAGCCTAGGCCTCAGAATTCTCCATGGATTTTCTTTTATCGGCTGGATATCATCACCGGGCTGGTTTGGTATACCCCATCATGCCCTCAAAATAAAACTTGTAATTTTATTGATATTAATCAATCAATTACATTTATTGAATGGAAATGCGATTGTCAAGCCCTAAAAAGAAAACGAAAAAGAAGAAATCAAAAACAAGCCCTAGAAAGCGATAAAAATTCCCGCGCAGGGGAATGTGAGAAAACAGTAAATGAGTTACTCTTGTGAGCTAGAGCCCATCTTCTCCGGAGGTCCTTCGTTAATGGTCCCTATGAAGACATCATCGAAGAGACTAGAGATTCCTTCCAATGCATCTTCGGGGTTTTCTGTCTTCGAGGCTGTCGAATCATCCATGCCGCCCCATCCATCCGAGACAATGTTGTGAGGATCAATGTAGAAACTGGGAGGAGCCGAATACTTCACCAAATAGTCGAATTTTCCGCTTGGTTGTCCCAGGGTGTCTATTATTTCTGCTTCGTCCTGCATCATTATGAGAGGACCAGGGAATGTCTCGCGAATGTTTGGGGGTAATGGGTTTTGCCTTCCTCGCCCGTGGTCAGGTGGCGGGTTTCGCCTTTCCTGTCTTCGTCCTCCAGAACTTTCCCCACCTCTTCCATGGTACCCTAATCCAAAGAAAGCACGGGACCTCGAGGGGCTTCAATGGGGTTTCGAATCCCCGACCATTTCTTCCAAGGCCACTACCGGGGAATAAAACCACTCCCGGCCATCATCCTTCCCACCATGAGAGTAGCATTTGAAACTTCAGGGGTTGGTGGTGGTGAGTCTTGAGAAGCATGAATAGTGGATACCAACTCAAATGAGTGGTAGCTCGATTCGAACTCAAAGTCTGGTTCTACATAGGGGATAGCTGTCTCATGGTAAATTCGGTGATCTTCTTCGCTATAGATAGTGACCATCTTCTCTTTGATTACGAATTTCACAGCTTGATGTAGACTTGATGGTACCGCCCCAGCAGTATGAATCCAGGGACGACCCATCAAGAAATTAAAGGCAGTAGGGATATCCATTACCTGAAAGGGAACATTGAAAACCATCGGCCCTATTTGCACATCAAGATGAATCTCCCTAAGCACCTCCTTCTTCGTACCATCAAAAGCTTGAACAAAAGTCTTTGCAGCATGTATCTTGGACGGGTCCACCTTGAGGCGATGAAGAGTGGCCAGTGGACATATGTTTAGGGCGGACCCATTATCAATGAGTACTCGGGACACATGAGAAGCCTTATGCTTGACAGATACATATAATGCCTTGTTATGCCCCCTACCCTCGAGAGGGAATTCCTCATCAGAGAAGGCAATCATGTCCTTAAGAAGGATCGATCCCACAAAATCTTCCAGCTTGTCCACCTCAACCGTTTCAGGTACACGAATTTCACTTAATCATGTCCTTCAGGCAATCATTAGCGACTTTCGATGCACAGGGGATGTAAGCAGGAGTTCAAGCAAAGAAATCTGAGCGGGCATCTTTTGTAACTGTTCGACCACTTTATATTCTCTTGCTTTAATCACGACCAGAAACTCCTTAGCCTCTTCATCGGTGACAGGTTTTGCGGGTTGAGCATTGGTTTGAGAATAAGTCCGACCAGACCTTGTAACGAGGTCAACATCTAGATCATAGGACCAAGGGACCGCCTTATTGTTGACATATTCATACGGTTGAGGCATTTCAATCACTATCTCATTGTCGGATGCATCTTCAAGTGGGGGATGTCAACAAGTGAAGGATCAACTTCCTCCTTATCATCATTGAGCGCCGATTGCTCCTCCTCCTAATTAATAATGATGGGGGAAATAGTGGAAACTATGCAGTTATGGTTACCATAAACGATGATTCCGCCATCCACCATCCTGGTGACTCTTTCCTTCATCAGTGATAGAGGAACATCCTCCTGATCTGGATAATATCCAGCTCTCACCAGTCCATTGTAGGCATCTTTCACGTGCACCCTTGAGTTTCTGATTCGACTGGCCTCAGATTCCAAGATAACATTCACCCTTCCCTCATGCTCCGGTAGCGGATTTTTCTGGACATTTGGCTAAGCAGTTTGAAATGAAAAGGCCTTTGTGTCCAAGAGGCTCTGGATTCGGTGCTTGAGGGTAAAACATTCATCAGTTGAATGTCCCAGTTCACCGTTATGGTAGTCACACTTCTTTGCCGGGTCGTAACCACGAAGGTTTTCGCAGTTGGGACATTTTGGTTCACTAGTAAGCAAACCTTTCTTTCGGAGGATTGTTAGCACTTGGGATGGAGACCCAGGGAGAGGAGTGAATTGCCTTCTATTATTCACTTGGGCAAATGATTGACGGCCAGCGGTTTGTGGTCGTCTTCGATTCGTCTGGATATCCGAGGCGCGATTGGTACTTTCTTGGCCATAAGCCACATTCACATCTACAGCAGCCTCCTTCTCTTTTTTGGTAGAGAATCTTCTACTCGACGGTTCAGTAAACCACCCTTTTCTTATCCCCATCTCGATTTGTTCCCCCACAGGAATAAGTTGATTGAAGTTTTCAACGTACGTGCTAGCCATCCGGACACGGAACTCAGACGGGAGAGTTTTGATAAACAACTTCATCAGCTCATTGTCAGTAGGCTCAGGGGTGATTTGAGCTGCCAGATTTCGCTATCTCACGGCATACTCTTTGAACAACTCGCTCTTCTTTTTCTCCATCCTCTCAAGATCCTCTCGGGAAGGTGCAATATCCATATTGAACTTGTATTGTTTGAGAAATGCGTCAGCCACTTCATTCTAGGTGTCGAGAAGATTCACATTCTTCATGACATACCAATTTAGTGCTGGCCCAGTCAAACTCGCATGGAATGATTGGATCATGAGGGGCTCGTTCTTGACATACTAGGCCATATGCACGTGGTACATCTGCAGATGAGCTTTCGGGCAAGAAGTACCATTGTATTTCTCAAAATTTGGCATTTTGAACTTCTTTGGCATCTTGACTTTCTCGTACACGGACAAGTCGAACGGGAGCGAACTCTGTGACTCCTGCAATTGTTTCAACTTTTCTTCCAATTTCGCAAAGCGTTCATCCTGCTCCGTCTTAGGAAAGTTGACAAGCTTAGCCTTTTCTAGATTGATCGGGAATGGATCATCTTCTAGCTCAGGCATGTCATCCTCACCCATTTGGGCCTTGTTTGCCTGCTTCGGGACAACTACTTCAGGGAGAGCGGGTGGAGGACTCGTTATCACCTAAATTTAAGAAATGAACGCAAATAAGTATCTCATATGAAAATACGCCGACCCATGGCAATACTCTAGAAATTTTATTCATCAATAGAGCTTTTGACAAGCCTAGAAATTCGAAATGTCCCTAACAAATGAACTAAAAAAGTAAATGACCCAACTTCCTAAACATTAATCTAAAAATGAAAATAGCAAGACTGATTCAAGCATTTCATTTGGCTTGATCAATATACACTTGGGACACCATTCGGCGCAGTTGAAGATCACCAGTTGAAGATCAACTGCGCCTTCGGTATCTTCGGAAGCAGCTCCTTGGGAATTTTGTGTTGTTGGATATAGTACTTCCTTTCCTTGCCTTTCAACTCCTCCTCGGGCCATTTGAGTTTTTGTGGACGGCACATGTCCCACATCGATTTGATAGTAAGAATGGAATCTTCATGGTCTTGGCTTCCATCAACAAAACCGACTTGGAGTGGGCTCGCTTGTAACGCCGGGGAAGCTCTTGTACGACTTGATGCGACGAGTCACTCTAGTTGGATAGTACTCCAATGCTCCAGTGAATCCCAATAGAGGGATTGGGCCAACTCCTCCACACGAGAGTCTCGCTACCCGAACTTGGAACCATTTAGCATGCCATAGGAAACCTTTGGAAGTTGGTTTTTTCATGAAAGCTAGTTATCTAGAATAATGATAATCCGGTGCATGTTTTTGGTTGTTCTCAAATCTCATAATAGGGTGATTGGAATTACTAACATCATGTATAGTCATTAGACCACCAAACCCTTTTATATGTGAAAGAAACCAAATTTGCAAAAGTTCAGGAGAGGAATGGAAGGTCTTATCACCACCCCCTTTAAACCGAGTGAGGGAAAGGAAAGTTTCAATTAGAATAATGTTTACAAAATTCTTTCCTTCCAACACTTGTTTAACTAATTGAGCAATCAAAGGGTTAATAGCATTCTTGTAGTAAGGAAAAACTATAAACCCAAAGAAAGCTAAAAGGAAAACCCTTCGCATTTGAGATGAAATGCCTTTCTCAAAACATTCTTTCAAGAAGGATAAAGGACATGTATTGCGATGAGCCTTTAAAACCTTTCTTATATCATCTTCCTTAATTCTCAGAAAATCAGATAAAGTCATAACAGGATCTATTCCGATAGGCAGACTAATCAATTCAGCTTTCAAGGACTTTCCTATGACAATGCTATACTCTTCCAAAGTGGGAGTGAGCTCATGCTTACCGCCGAAGATAAAGGTAGAAGTCTTGGAGCACCAAGAGTGGGCGAGTGCTTGGACAAGGCCGCCATGGATGTTGATACGCAGCAATGGAAGTAGTTGACCAATATGTGACTCTACGAATTGACGGTCATTTTGGTCTAATTTGTCCCACCAAGCGCCAAGCTCTTCCTTTGGAGGGAGGATAATTCGAATGTCCGATGTCCCCATTGTATATTGATCAAGACTTAGGACAGTCCTAATGTCATGGACCGACAAAATAATGCGATAAAGTAAGTAAATTGCAAAGGCCAAAAATTTAGAGAACTTACTTTACCAATGATGGGCAATCACATAGACATGCGCATGATAAGTGGCTCGATTTCTAGTCTATAAGGCTTGACAAGGTGGAGTCACAAGGATGATCAGACTAGCCATGGGCTTGTGGACTACATCAGGTCCTCATGACTCCAGCTTAGTCAAAGAGCCGACCCAGGTTGAGGGCGTGCGAACCGAGGTGGGTACTCTTGACACCATGAATGAAATTTCGGGATTGAGATGGGCGACTCGTACCGCGGGCTTGCGGTCGGAGTGGTATCCATTTCAATACCATCCTAGATGATCCTATGCGGCTTAGGTCCGGCGGCAGGTTGTGTGTGCAATAGTGTAGTGCCAAATGCAAAGCATGCACAACAGTTTAAATCACACAACACTTCAATAACTTGAATTTAAAACATTCATTCCCAACTCCAACCTACAAGACAAGGGTTAGCAAAGACTATTCCCCTTATATCTCCCAATCTGCAAAAACATTTAACACCTTAAATGTTAGGGGCATACCTGGGATCCTCGCTGCCAAACAAAAACATTTTTCGAGATAAAATTGGCTTAAGTCTACTAAGAGTTTTAACTCAAATCCCCAGCGGAGTCGCCAAGCTGTCGCGACCAATTTTTTGGGTGTGAACCACCTAGGGTTTGGCTAATGGATTGTTAAGCCTAGACTTAACTCGAGCTCTCCCAAGCCCATACCAATTTGCGACTTAGGTTCAAGTTCTTAACATGCAATTGATTTTCAATTAGGAGTCGCCACTAATCTATTTTTGGTGGGTCGATTAGAAATCCAAGTAAAATAACGGGAGAATTATTTTACTCCTACGAACCAGAGACTATAGGTACGGGGACTTGGTTACGCTAGAATTCTCTAATGCCCTTTCGGCATCTTTCTTTTTATTTTGAAAAATGTTTGGCAAGCAGTTTGGATTGATTTTAAATTTATTTCACTAACATGTAAGGTGGTCATACGGGTGCACAATCCACCAATTTAACACCAAAATAAACAATAAATAAATTGCAAAAAAAAAAAAAACTTACCTCAAAGCAACGAAAGCATCTGTAATGTTAAATTAAAATCCACATCAATAATCCTAGATATGGTTTCTAATTAACACGCAATTTCTTTTTTTGTTTTCACTTTTTTAATGAAAATCATGCAATATGCAATGCAATATTAACTAAATGACCTAATTCTAGTGACATGTAATTTCTAATTAAATGGGCCTGGCAAAAATACTAAATGACACGCATCTCAATGAATCTAACCCTAATGACGTGCATATGAAATTTTTTTCCTAAAAGAATGCATTTCATCCTAAATAATAAAACTAGTTTAACTTATGACATTTTTTTTGTATTTTTCATGAAATTCGAAATTAAATAAAATGTGAAAATTACCTAATTAGATTAAGATCCTATTTAATTTATATTAGGAATTAGGTTGAGCCAAATCCTAATTTAAACTAAAATATTATCTAAACCTAAATCATCCTAAAATGCAATCCTTTTAATAAAATACCTAAACCTACAGTAGGTTAAGAAAAAAAACATCATCTAAAATGCAGTTCTACCCTAATATGTTGTGACGTGCAAAAGATGCCCTAATTTTACATGCATAATGACTTTTTTTGTGTTTTTCCTTTTTTCCTTTTTTTAAATTTCGAAATTAATTATTGCCTAATGATTAAACATGTAATCCAAGTTTTTTAAAAAAACTAGCAACCTAAATTAATTTGATTTTTTTATTTTTTGAAAATTCGAAATAAAATTCTTATTATGAGCATGCAAACCCTAAAACTACATTTTTTATTTTTTATTTAAAAAAACTAATTTAAGTAACACCACAGCAAATCAAGCCATATTGATATCCAAATTGACGAACCATATCTCGCGCATGAGATCGGGTTGGCCAATTTCACATAAATCACGAATCGGATCTTGGGAGGGAGATTGGATTGGCAATTTTTTTAAGTAATTGCGAGTCGGATTTCGGGCGAGAAAATTAGACTGACAATCACTAATTTCAAGGCAATTTTATATTATGGAATTATCAATTTCACATAAGAGGATAATTACACTAAAAAGATAAAATAAAAATAAAAATAATGGAACAAAAATAAGATAAAGAAAATACCTAAATTTCTTTTGCTTTTCTCTTTTTTCTTTTCTTTTTTTCTGAAAAAGAAAAAGGAAAATAAAGCTGGTGGCCGGTCCAGCGAGGGAAGATCGCCGGCTAGGGTTTCGGCGAGGCTCCGGAGGATGGCGTGACGGCGGCGCAGCACCGGGGGCTTTGGAATTAGCTCGGGCGACGCGGGCGGCGGGGCGAAACCGGAGGGCAGCATCGTGGGCGGAGCGGGGGCTTCGATTCCCCACCACCGCGCTGTCTTGTCGCCGATTTGCAGCATTGGAGATCGGACACCCCGCCCCCAACGCCACTCGCTTCCGCCATTCGTCCATTGGAAGCCGCGTCGCCGAGCCGTCCGCCGCATGCCCGAAGCTCGCGACGCCGCCCCTTGTCTGAGCCACTCCTCTCCGCGCCGTCATAGCCGCGTCTTCGTCCGCACGACCCGCCCCGCCGCGACGCCTTGCTCCCGATTCGTCACCCGTCCGCTCGTGGAGCCCCGTCGTTGCGATCCGTGGTCCGAGATGTTGGGATCTCTCGCCCGCGGGTTCGAAGCCTCGGCGCTCCCGTCCCGACGCCGCCATGCCGCCCCGATTGCCGATCAACAGAGCCTGCTCCACGATCCGATCTTTGCAGCCTGCATGACCGGCGCCAGGAGACTCAAAGCCACTGCTCCACCCACGACGCTGCCCTCCGGTTTTGCCCTGCTGCCCGAGTCTTCCCGAGTTGATTCCGAAGCCCCCTGGTGCCGCACCGCCATCACGCCATCCTCCGGAGCCTCGCCGGAACCCTAGCCGGCGATCTTCCCTCGCCGGACCGGCCACCAGCTTTATTTTCCTTTTTCTTTTTTAGAAAAAAAGAAAATAAAAAAAGAGAAAAGCAAAAGAAATTTAGGTATTTTCTTTATCTTATTTTTTTTATTTTTTTATTTTATCTTTTTAGTGTAATTATCCTCTTATGTGAAATTGATAATTCCATGATACAAAATTGCCTTGAAATTAGTGATTGTCAGTCTGATTTTCACGCCCGAAATCCGACTTGCAATTACTTTTAAAAATTGCCAATTCAATCTCCCGCCCGAGATCCGATTCGTGATTTATGTGAAACTGGCCAACCCGATCTCATGCGTGAGATATGGTTTGTCAAATTGGATATCAATATGGCTTGATTTGCTGTGGTGTTACTTAAATTAGTTTTTTTAAATAAAAAATAAAAAATGTAGTTTTAGGGTTTGCATGCCGATAATAAGAATTTTATTTCGAATTTTCAAAAAAATAAAAAAAATCAAATTAATTTAGGTTGCTAGTTTTTTTAAAAAAAACTTGGATTACATGTTTAATCATTAGGCAATAATTAATTTCGAAATTTAAAAAAAAAAAAGAAAAAAAGGAAAAACACAAAAAAAGTCATTATGCATGTAAAATTAGGGCATCTTTTGCACGTCACAACATATTAGGGTAGAACTGCATTTTAGATGATGTTTTTTTTTTTCTTAACCTACTGTAGGTTTAGGTATTTTATTAAAAGGATTGCATTTTAGGATGATTTAGGTTTAGATAATATTTTAGTTTAAATTAGGGTTTGGCTCAACCTAATTCCTAATATAAATTAAATAGGATCTTAATCTAATTAGGTAATTTTCACATTTTATTTAATTTCGAATTTCATGAAAAATACAAAAAAAAAACGTCATAGGTTAAACTAGTTTTATTATTTAGGATGAAATGCATTCTTTTAGGAAAAAAATTTCATATGCACGTCATTAGGGTTAGATTCATTGAGATGCGTGTCATTTAGTATTTTTGCTAGACCCATTTAATTAGAAATTACATGTCACTAGAATTAGGTCATTTAGTTAATATTGCATTGCATATTGCATGATTTTCATTAAAAAAGTGAAAACAAAAAAAAAAAAGAAATTGCGTGTTAATTAGAAACCATATATAGGATTATTGATGTGGATTTTAATTTAACATTGCAAATGCTTTCGTTGCTTTGAGGTAAGTTTTTTTTTTTTTGCAATTTATTTATTGTTTATTTGCGTGTTAAATTGGTGGATTGTGCACCCGTATGACCACCTTACATGTTAGTGAAATAGATTTAAAATCAATCCAAACTGCTTGCCAAACATTTTTCAAAATAAAAAGAAAGGTACCGAAAGGGCGTTAGAGAATTCTAGCGTAACCAAGTCCCCGTACCCATAGTATCTGGTTCGTAGGAGTAAAATAATTCTCCCGTTATTTTACTTGGGTTTCTAATCGACCCACCAAAAATAGATTAGTGGAGACTCCTAAGTGAAAATCAATTGCATGTTAAGAACTTGAACCTAAGTCGCGAATTAGTATGGGCTTGGGAGAGCTCGAGTTAAGTCTAGGCTTAACAATCCATTAGCCAAACCCTAGGTGGTTCACACCCGAAAAATTAGTCGCGACAGTTGCCTTTCAATATCTCAGAGTCTCTAGCTAGTAAACAACTTGAAAAAATCTATTGTGATGTGTGGGGGCCTGCCCCAGTAGAATCTTTTCAGCAGTTTAAATTTTATGTAGTCTTCATAGATAGTTTTTAACAATTCTCATGGGTGTATCCAATGAAGAGAAAATCTGAGTTCTTTTCCATCTTTATCATGTTCCAAAATCTTGTTGAGAACCAATTTGAAAGTCGAATTAAATCTTTCCAATGCGATGTTGGAGGTGAATTTAATAGCAGCCAGTTTATTAATCATTTGAATGAGAAATGAATTAAAATGCTAGTCTCCTGCCCATATACGCCGGAACAAAATGGAAATGCCAAAAGGAAACATCGGCACATCATTGAGTTGGGTCTTTCTATGCTCTTTCATGCACAAGTACCGTTGATTTATTGGGTCAATGCGTTTCTGATTGCCACATTTCTCATCAATATGCTGCCGGGAATGAGTAGTCCATTTGGTAAGCTCTTTGGTAAAAAGCCTGACTATGGGTTTCTTCGAGTCTTTTGGTGCGAGTGCTATTCACACCTTAGACCATATGGTGCAACAAAGTTTGATCCATGCTCATTACCCTATGTTTTTCTTGGGTATAGTCAGAGACATCAATGTTATCAATGTCTTTATCCACCAATAGGAAGGGTATATTGTGGCACCCCTTGACATGGCCCTCGATCCGCTAGGGTCGCCACAGCTTGCTTACGTATCGCTTGTCATAATAACATGTCACTCTGATACCATTTGAATTGTGGTGGGTCCACAAATCTTGGGAGTTCGTATCATCTCAATTGGTCCCAATGCAATTTATATGGTGGAAGTACATCCATCAACTCCCTTTCCTATATTCAGAAAACGATGCACACTAACTAAACATTTATAGGTAAAAGCCGAACACTTTTATTTACTTAAACCAGATGGACATCATTCATCGGTACATCAAAATGCCGTAGTCTTCTGTACTCGGTTATACTTCAAAAGATGACCGACATCTTTTCCAACAGTCGTATACTTAAGGTCCATCGACTAGTGTCGGCGTTCAAAAGATCCTTCCTTTGCTATCCTCCTCCTCGCGATCATATCCAACCACCCGATCCATCTACTAGTGGTAGTGGTAGCAGAGGTATCTTATTTAGTCTGAAATGTTAATCCCCAAACAGGGTGAGTACAACCACTTAGCAGTAAAGATCCATCAAACTAAATAATGCAACAGGCAAGACAACCACAATTTCATGCGAAATGCACATATTATCCATGCCATCATGCATATATGTCCATGAGATTCATTCACGACCTTACTAATCATATTTCCATGCCAAGCAATACCAACTCAATTTCACAAGCAATTATACCACATGCCATATGCATACACACACGTGCATGATTCAATTCCCATTTTGATATTCAAAAGGATCTCATCATTCTCCTAGGGACCAGTGTTTGCATTCCCCATATATCGCTCACACCCAACCTAGCGTCGTGAGGAACCTCCGGTACACACCTCCGAGCATCTCGCGTCCCACCTGACATCACAAGGAATCGCCAGGGCTCGCCATGAAAATGGTTACCCTTGCCTTCCGGAATTACGTACAGACATACCACCAAGCATCCCCTGGAATTACGTACTGATATACCACCGGGCATCTCAAAACTCCTGAGGACCCTCCAGCTAGCACCTCCGAGCATCCAGTACACACACTCCAGGCATCTCGATACTCTCGGGGCATCGTCGGCTCACACCTCCGATGGTATTATCATCATCACAATGCATATCCCATATATATCTTATTTTCAATTTAACATTTGATGCAATAATGTCAGAGGTTTAAACCAGTCTTTTTGATGTCATATGATATGTCAAATGTCACCATATATGCAATACAAATAACACCCAAGATATCACATTTTATAAAGCAATTCATTTGTTCTTGAAAATGGAACAATTTTCGGATAAAGCATAATGCACTTCTTTAATAAAAATTCTGGAAAAATTAGTAAACAATCTCAAAAAATTCTAAAAATTTAACATGATATAAACAAGACCTAGAGAAAGAGCTTTTATGAAGAACACCATGTTAAGAAAGTTTCACATTAATCACATAGGTCCATACATCATAGCAAAAGAATTTCCAATGCCACTTTTGCACAGTTTCAGAAATAATTTCGATTAAGTCATTAAATGAACTCCGAAAATTCTGAGATTTTAATATGTTATATTTGAGACCTAGAGGTAAAAGTCCCATAAGAAATCAAAGTCTAATTCATTCTGGATTAAAAGATATGATTATTCCAACTCACCCTAACCCTCGGCTAAATCTCCAGACTTAATCTCTTTCAAAAAAAATCATTTCCCCGATCAATACTGGTCCGTTTATTCTCAAATTTCAGTATATTTCTCCTCAAAATGTCGTCTACAATTCTTATCCAGGACACGAGATTAAATTTCAACCAGATAATTTTATAAAAATTCACAGAATCACACTAGGTCAACATAACTGTTTCCATATCTAATTTCTTCAAAGAAAAATGGTTTCACTGACCTGTACTTGTTCATTTCCTCTCAAATTTTGATATGTTACTCTTCAAGAAGTCCTCTACAACTTTCATCAAGAATTCAAAGTGAGATTCCAACTAGAACATTGCACGCAACTCACAAAATCACCAAAGGTCGGACTGTTCCTACATGCAACAACTCATTTAAAAAAACTACCACCATTCACTCGAGTTTCCAGCATTCAACATCACAACCACAGCAAGTAAAGTGTAGGCTAACGGAATCTACTTGCCTCTAGTTCAAAGAAAATCGCAACAAGCACGACGGCGGGACAAGGCGGGCTCGACGGCGGCAGCGAGGCGGACGCACAGTGGCAACCGGTCTCCTTCTTCTCTTCTTCTCTTGCACGATCGCTCAGTTTCCCTCTCTCTCTCTCTCTCTCTCTCTCTCTCTCTCTCTCTCTCTCTCTCAGCTTTCTCTCCCCTGTGCGACAACCCCTCGCTCACTCCGTCCCTCCTCTTTTCTTTCCCCTTCATCATTAGCAATCATTTGATTTGCATGGTATTAGACACTTGGCTAATCTCTCTTGCCACTTGTCATTTTTCTCATGCAAGTTGATGGGCTCAATGGGCCGGGCCTCTCCCTCCTTCGGTCGACTACTTCATGGGCTCCTTGGGCTGGGCTTGGTCGGCCGAATGGTAGGTAATTGTGGGTTGTCTTGGGCTGATTTGGTCCTCAAATACCCAGCCCACAATTATTCCTAATAATCCACCTTAATTCACACTTATATAAATACCTAATTACACTTATTCACTTAGCCATAAAACTTTGTAATATAAATTAATGAAAATTCAGCTTATAAAGTGCACAGCCAAGAATAAAATTTTCCTATCAAATAATGGTCCATTGAAATGCTCGGCCTTAATCTATTTTATTAAATTAATGACCATAACATAGTCCGATGGTGCTTCTACCACCTATCCATGGTTCATAGCATATCTAGAAATTGTCATGAGATTTTAGGATGCCACATATATGTAAGTCGTCACGAGATATTTGATGAGACAAGATTCTCATTTTTTGATAAATTGGGGACCCTTTTTTCCTGGGCATTCACAGTTGTATTAAACTTGGTTACAGGGGATTAAATTCTTTACTAGTGAGTGAAGGGCAAACATCACAACACCCGAGCATGGGATTTCTCTTTAATGATAATAGCTCTAGACAACAAAATTATGAGCCACCTAATGAGACAAACGTGCAGCAACCACAGTTGGGTTCACAAGAACCATGCATAGATTGTGAAACACATGAAGAAGCAACAATCTCTGTCTCAAGTGATTTACCAGTTCCATCCACTCAACAACAGTCTACTCACCCAATGCAAACAAGGTTGAAATCGGGAATAAGGAAGCCCAATCTGAAGTATGTTCTCTCCATAACCTGTGAGATTCCAAAGGAGCCTAAAATAGTTAAAGGAGCACTAAGTCATTCGGGTTGGAGAAAAGCTATGATAGATGAATTGGAGGTTCTCGAATTAAATCAAACATCGAAGCTAGTACCAAGATCTTCAGATATGAATATCATCGGATGTAAGTGGGTGTTCAAAGCCAAATTGGATGTGGAAGGAAACCTTGATAAACTGAAAGCACGATTAGTGGTGAAGGGGTACCGTCAAGAGGTGTTGATTCATCGAAACTTTCAGTCCTATGGTTAAACAGGCAACCTTGAGAATTGTTCTCTCCGTGGCAATTGTTAAAAGATGGTTTATCCATCAACTAGATGTGAAGAACACATTTCTTCATGGGTCATTAAATGAGACAGTGTTTATGGAACAACCACCGAGCTTTGTGAGTTCTACAATGCCTAACTCGGTTTGTTTACTTAAGAAGGCATTATATGGCTTAAAACAAGCTCCGCGAGCTTGGTTTGAAAAATTCAGCAACTTTTTGTTGGAATGGGGATTTCATTGTAGCTCTACCGATCCGTCGTTATTTGTTCTTCACATGGGTCAGCACAACTTGGTATTATTTTATTGGAGTGTAATATAGGACCGTGAAACATTTGAGTGTGTGAGCCATCATAACTTTATAATCTCTTAATGATCCTCACTTTTTTCAAAGTCTTGCAGGTGGATTACAATATCTCACAATTACAAGACCAAACATCTCTTATTCAGTAAATCAAATTTGTCAAAAAAATGCATTCTCCTATGAATGGTGATTTCAAACTGTTAAAATGGGTGTTGCAGTATGTAAAAGGAACTCAACAACTGGGGCTTTATCTTCACTCTAAAAGTGCACTAAATTTATACGGGTATGCGGACTCTGATTGGGCTAGCTGTTCTAAGACTCAAAGGTCAACAACTGGGTTTTGCACTTTCTTGGGATCAAATATCATTTCATGGTCCACAAAAAGGCAAGCGATAGTGTCAAGATAATCATCGCAGGCTGAATATAGGGCCTTGGCTTCTGCCACAGCAGATCTTACATAGGTCTCTTTTGTATTGAGAGATTTGGATATTCCGCTCAAGGGGCCGACTTTGCTTTATAGTGATAATCGCTCAACCATTTCATTGACAGCGAATCCAGTCCTTCATGCAAGGACAAAGCACGTGGAGATTGATTTTCATTTTGCTCGAGAGAGAGTCACTCTCAAGTTACTTGAAGTTCGCTATGTTCCTACTACTCATAAACTTGCTAACATATTTACAAAAGCTTTACCGTGCTTTGATCATTGCAGGCTACGATACAAACTGGGATTAGATTTTCCACCTAATCCCAATTTGAGGGAGGTTGATAAGATTGATAATATTATTGGTAAATCATTGGAAGATTAGATTAGAGTATGATTTGATTCTGCTATTGGAAGATTAGATTAGAGTGGTAGATATGATTTGATTCCGATTATTCCAATTGCAGATAAATTGATCTGGTCAATCTGTCAAATTAGATATTCAGAATATAGAATAGGAAATCTAGTTGTCTTCTTAACATAAATAGCATTACGTACTGTAGAATAACAGTGTGTATTATGGCTTTCCGTGAAGAACATTCTTCTCCTGGGAAATTTATCTTTGAATCATTGTTTTCTTGAATCCTCTTATTTTCTTCAAGGCATTCATGTGATCTACGTCTTGGAATAATTTCAAAAGTGTTTCGGAGTCATGGGGTAATCTCTCCGTGAATTATTTTATTAGAGTGTAATATAGGACCGTGAAACATTTGAGTGTGTGAGCCATCATAACTCTATAAATCTCTTAATGATTACTGGATTCTCTGTTTGTGACGCTCCAAATGGAGTAAGTATTGACATTTTGACTGAATCATATAAACCGTATGTGTGCTTTTAGAGTTCCCTATTGACTTCTCTAGTAATTTCATTCTCTCGTACTTTTTTTGTTTTTTCAAATTGTAACTTCTATTAACTTCCATATATTTCACAACAAAAATATTTCTGGATTCCCATTTATGCAATTCATCTTTGGTTGCTCTTTCTTTCGAAACTACGGATGGTGGAGTTAGCGACTCTTATACTCTCTGTGAACTAATAAATCTCGACTTCTCATTAGCCAACGGTCTTTCAGGGAACTGTTGGTCCAACAAGATTGAGTCGAAATTGATAAGACACTGGCCGGAGTTTAAGGGAGGCGACTAAAATTCTAGCAATTGCTTTGGAATTATTTGATCGAGAAGATCAATTGGGGGTGATCTGTCATTGAAATGTCCAGGTCAACCAATCGCCACAAAGTGAAGTCAAGAAAAGTAAATTGTGTGGGCTAACCAAAGGTTGCATCAATGGAAATTATGCAGAGATTGTTGTACATGGCTTTCCAATTAATGAGGAAGTTAGGTTTCCATATTTGACATTTTTTGGCAAATTGACTCTCTCTAGGAATCAGCTTTAGTATCGTAAAAATGAACTCCCGAGCCTGTTGTTGAATCAAAATTATTTTCACTGAAAATATATTGCTATAACATCTCGCTTTACTCATTATTCATAACAGAATGCTACAATATTTCATTTAAATATGTTTCTCATCGCACGATGGTGACAAATGAAACAAAATCAACTAATATGAGTCCATGTTTAAAAAAATTAATTAGATAACTGCCACTGTTTGAATTAATTTGTACTAGGAAAAGTGCACATGTTTTGCATGCTTGGGAAAAATTTGACATTTAGACGATTCTACAAAGTCGCCTTATAAGGAAATATTTGAATTACTAATTAATAAATAGAAGTTATTGACGCAATATGAAGAAATTGTATATATATATACACACACACACAAAGAGAGCAATATCTTAGGATCTTAACATTTTTTGGTTTTGTTGAGGTTGTTCATAAGAGAGAAAATATCCAAATTTTAAAATTACTATAAGTGAGAGATAAAGTCAAGTCAAGAAAAGTAAACTATGTGGACCAATCAAAGGTTGCATCAGTGGAAACTATGCAGAGATTACACAGCTTTCATATAATTTAAACTGAATTATTGTGCCCTAAATTGAATCAAAATTCTTGTAAGTGAGGCTTCTGCGTCCAAATTTATTTAAACACCAATATATCATGAGTGCTATACCAATAGATAGCCCTAAGGATTACACCAGTAAATCAAGCACTAGTGATAGCACTTGTATTCAATTTCTACATGAGAAACTATATCACACCAAACAAGATTCTGCAATCTTGTTATCGTGCTCATATCAGTGACTGCTAGAAATTGTTGGAACACTTGAAGAAGATGAGAGAGCTTTAAGTTCAATCTTAGTCTCGACATAATCAACTGGCGTCTCCGTCGGATACAAAAGTGGTTTTGGGGGAAATTGTAGTCCATTGATCTCTCCTTCTAGCATATTAACAACCCGCCTCATCGATGGTCGATCATTAGGGTTCAGTTGTATGCACCAAAGAGCAACGATTATCATTTTCCTCGTGGCCTCTCTTTCCTCTTCTGTGGCATCTACCATTTGAAGCTCCTCTTTTTTGCCGAGTTGATCATAAACCCACAAAGGAAAATAAATTTGACTAGAATCCTCTGCATTTGCATTTACATTTCTCCTTCTACCAGCCATTTCCATCAACATCATCCCGAAACTATAAATATCAGCTTTGTAAGAAATGCCACCAATGTCCTTATAGAATAGCTCGGGCGCCATATATCCCAAGGTTCCTCTTGCTGCGGTCAATGTTACTGTGTCGCGATTAGAGGGGTAAAGTCTTGCAAGTCCAAAGTCAGAAACTTTTGGGGTGAAACTTTGGTCTAGGAGAATATTATGAGGCTTGATGTCGAAGTGTAGAATTTGCATGTCACATCCCCGATGTAGATACTCTATACCTCTAGCTATGCCAAGAGATATCTCATACATTTTCTTATAATCAAGAGAATCTTCTCCATCCTTATAGACAATGTGCTTATCTAAGGATCCATTCGGCATGAAATCATAGACAAGAGCTTGTTTGGAATAATCGAAACAAAAACCAACAAGTTGCACCACATTAACGTGATGGATCCTTCCAATTGTGGCCACTTCACTTATAAAATCTTGGCCATTAGATTTTGGTTTATTCAAAATCTTAACCGCAATTTCATTGCCACTCCTAAGCATTCCTCTGTACACAGAACCATATCCCCCTTCACCTAACTTGTATTTGAAATTTTTTGTGATCTTCTTGATATCTGAGTAAGAGTACCTTATGGGCAAAAAGTTGTTGTGAGCTTGTAGAAATTCTTCGATGTTTGCGTCCATTGCTTGGTGTCTTCTCATCCACTTATAGATTAGAAGTATCAACACACATGGAGCTCCGAATATGAATTTTGCTGCCAGGAAGTGAGCTGCGTACAAAATTGCCTCAAGATCAGCGTAAAGCATAGTGTTTTTTATTTGTCAGAAAGCACGTACAAAAAGTGCGCGTGAGTGTTTCGCAGATGTGAGGAAAAGAGAATCGTCCATACCAAAGATGGAAACGGCATCAGAAACGGTATTGAATGCAACGTTTAGCGCCGTATCCCAATGAGATGGGTGGACTGAAAGCAAGAGATTCATGAAGACATATAATCAGAATCAGCTAAGCGACGAATGAAAAATATGTACAGGGAAACAAGTATTGTTATCCGACGTATGAATTACCAACATCCGAAGCAAAGATATATTAACCGACCAAAAAAAAAGAAAAAGCAAAGATGTATTAAGGATAATAACTAATGCTGCATTTGCATACTATATCCGACAATCAATAGGAGTAAATATTCAAAACATCCTGTCTCATATTTAATATGTTCTTTGAACCTAAAGATTTCATCTAGTGAATTTTCTGGCCCCATCGAGACCTAAAATATGGTAACTCAACAGGTTTTACTTTCAAGAGATTCTTATTTTTTTTACACAATTTTGGTTATGAGAATTTAGAACTTTTTGTGACTATACTTGATTACCTTACGAGGTAGATTAACGTATCCTGGCCTTCGCAAGGAAGCACACCACTAACTTTTTGGTGGGCTTTTACTCACCATTTTGGGAACTTTTGATATAAGAAAAAAGATAAGGTACTTTGAGCTAATATAGAAACTTTTGGAAGGGAAGTAAACACAATTTTCTTATATTCTATAAAAATTCAGATGTTCAATGTTGACTTAGCACGAACTTAGTTTTTTTATTTGTCGAAAAGCACAAACTTAATGTGACGTTTTTGGAAATCATTTCCACGAAAATGACAACATATTTTGATGTTTGGTTGAAATCTAAAAATGAGATGGAAAATATTTTCCATTAGTTGGTACAAAAAATATGATGTTTCTCCTTGCACTGCTTTTGATAAATTTTTATTTTTTATTTTTGATCTTTTTTCTCTTTAAAAAATTGAAATTTTTAATTATTTTATATTGTTCCTTTAATTTATTTTTTTTTTAACTTTTATCTTTTTCGGATAGCTTCCACAAGTTGGCAGCTCATCGGCTTTGGCAATGCTCGAGCATCACAATCTGTGAGGCTTGAGCCTTGCGCCCTCTAGCAAAGCTCAAGTGTCATTGATCTAGTGACACTTGAGCTCACCTATGGCCAGTTATCGGCCTTCACTTGGTGGGTGACCAGCTAAATAAGAAGCAAAAGGAAAAATTAAAACATTTGAATTTAAAAAAGAAATAAAATAAAATAAATAAGTAAAATGAGTGGTGAAAGAAAGAGGAGGGAAAATGATTTCTTCTCTTCAAAAAATAAGAATAATTTTCCCCACTTTTGAAGGTGATTTTTTCATTGACGGAAATATGTTTTCCTTAACTTATTATTTTTCATTAACCGAATGCCGGAAAATCCAACAAAAAAAATTTCTTAAAATCTATTTTCTGCAATACAAACATAGCTTTTTAGTGGTTTCTATACTACAACTTTCAACCATCTTTTTATTAGCAGGAATAAAACACCACATGATGTGGTTGTTACTGCCATTTTCTCTCGGAGAATGACAATTGTATTTCATAGTGAAACAATTATTTGCATGTCATGTTAATCCCCTCTAGGGCTAATTCGTTTTATTCGGTTTTGCTTATTCAATCATGATGGTCGGGAGTTCTACAAATTTCACTTGCATATGTTACTTTGATTTTCATGCCAATCAATCCCAGTCCGTCGCTTTAAGGCACAAGAGCTATAGCTAGAGCCATATATTAGCATATTGCTAGGGTAAAGAACCTCAATTGGAAAGGCATACTTACAGGGTAAGTCGTAGGGATGGAAGATTGTGCATTTCATCATTTTTGTCCCTAGGTATGGGAAGCCTAAGAAGCAAAACTTATATGCTTTCCTCGGGGGAGTCGAGTAGCCGAGATTAAACCCGTCCGCCATCGCATTGTGAATGTCGTTGTAGGAGATTGTGCGATTCTCCGGATACCATGAATAAGCTGATCTTGAATCCCATGAAGAAGCTGGTGTTGGATACAATGAATAAGCTGATCTTGAATCCCATGAAGAAGCTGGTGCTGGATACAATGAATAAGCTGGTGCTGGTGCTGGTGCTGGTGCTGGATACCATGAATAAGCTGATTCTGGTTTTGGTGCTGGTGCTAATATTGACGTGGTTATGGTGCAAAAATCCTCAATATCCAGTATATGTGCGTTGATGATGGCGTATGAATGATACCCTTCTGTAACTATACATGGTTCGGTGCTGATATATGAATGAGATCTCACTTGCTTTGAGCAAGACACAATGGTCACCGTGAATGCTCTGACCATGTACCATCCATAGTCTTCACTGAAATTATAGTTCGTTAACTGGTAGAGAGGAAGGGAGGAACAGTCGCCCTTTTGCAGCCCCACATCCACCACTTTGATATACCCATAATCCATATCAACAACATAACCATCAGTATATATCAATTTCACGTGATATTGAACACCAAACAAAGATAGCACCGTGTGGTTATATTCACATGCTAATTCTAACTCTGAAGCACTGCAACCTTTCGGGTCATCTTTCAATCGAAAGGGATAGCTTATGTTATTGATCTCGCCACATGATGAAGAGGCACACGGGTAGTTGTTCCTGGCATAACAACTAATCCCAGCTTGTATTATGAGAAGGAGGAGTAATGGGAAGGGCTTCATTTGGTACCTGAGTTGAAAGAACTTGTGCAATGCAGAAAGCTTTTTGTTTGGCTTTGGTTGTTTGGTGCGGAGGCACGACAGAAAAGGGGATGCAATTAGAGAGACGTACCGTGATTGAATTGGAAGACTGGGAGTCAGGTCTTTTTAAAAGCCCAAGTCAAGCAAATGACCCGGTCAGAGCCGCCCAAAGTCAAGAAATTAAAGCTTCGTACGTGATGGAACGTATGTGGCTTGGATTGATAATGCGGATAAATGTCATATCGACGGAATTATGTAAATTTCGCTGGAGGGCCCACGTAGTTGTTGGTTGAGATGATTTTGGTCTATATACTCTATAAATCATAAATCATTTTTTATTTATTTATTAAAATTATTATTTTTATTTGATCATACAATTATTTTCTCTTACCACTATTATGATTGATGGATTTTAAATATGGACATAAGTTAATTTAACATATAAATGATGTTCACAACTTGTAATCCACTATTCACAGGAGCAATTGGATAAAAAAAAATTTCAACCGAGGATGAATGAAAAAATAGACCTACTTACAATCATACATTTTCAAAAATATGCTTAAAGTATTGAAATATACATAAAAATCACAATAGGGCACTGAAAATTATGCGTGCTGAAAATTTCATTTTCAAAGTGGATTATTTTTCTTGGAACGCTTAAGTAACGTCACCACCGAAGAAGATAGATATTTGTTCTTGGCACTACACATGCATTTCATGATGTTTCAAGGAAATTCTCACTAGAAGAGACCTCTCTTTTTCCTCTACGTAACATTCAGTCAACAAAGTCTCATTTTTGCTACTTGATGGAAATGCTTTGTCAATCCTACAAATTCAATTTGCGAATAAAAAAGACCAATGGCTTTGCTCCTGCCAAAAGCATGATTTCCGGGTGTTCTTGATTTACTTAAATATAAAATTAAGTTTCAAAATTATATAATTAAATCCTAAATTTTATTGTATTGGTGTGATTGGCAATTTTCGTTAATTTCATCAAATTTGGGTGATGAAGATCTTGACAAGACACTTTTCTATATACTGAATGTTAAAAAAAAAAAAGAAGCTAATTTACAAAAAAAAAAAAAAACCCAAAAAATAAAGAGGGGGAAGGGGGACTCTCGCTTGACAATGGGCGACAACTGCTCAATCATATCCATTACTGCGAGCAGGCAAAGGAGTTTCGCCCAGATCAGGGCATGAATTGATCGACCCTAGCAAGGTTGTCGAGAGGGCTAAGCAACCCTCACGTGGGGGTGACAAGTGGCGAGGCCTTGTGTTCTTCGTCCCACGCATTGTTGCTTCTCCAATTCACCAAACCATTTCAAACTTATCCAATTGGTTGAACGAGCAGGTTGATGTTGGGCATGTTTCATACTTGAACGTGTAACGATTATAACTAAAAAAATCCATTCATGGTTTGTGGATTCTCTAATGCAGGCTCTTCACATGTAATAGGTGTCAACATTCAGATTGAATTACATAAATCTTATACGTGCTTTAGTATTCCTTGTTGACTATTCTGGTAGTTTCATCCCGTCGTGCTTTTTTTTTTCTCAAATTACAAGATTTGTCAGTTTTCACATATTTTGCAACAAAAATATTTATGGATTTCCCCTTATGCAACTTATCACTTGTTACTCATTCTTTCGCAATTGCGGTTTTGACATGGTGGAGTCAACAACTCTCAAGTCTTTCTCTAAACGGACAAATCTTGACTTCACAATAGCTAGCGGTCTTCGGGGAGTTGCCCGTCCAACAAGGTTGAGTCGAAAGTGACAAGACACTGGCTCTTTCTCTTGTGGGCGACCATAATTCTAGCAGTTGCTTTCGAATCCTTCAATTAGATTATTTGACTAGAAAACTCGTAGCCTTTCGGAGAAGGTTCCTTTGTCTGATGATGATCGAAGAGATCAATTGGGTCATCTGTCTTGGCAATGACCAAGTCAACCAACCAATCAGCACAGAGTCAAGTCAAGAAAAGTAAATTGTGTAGAACCACTAAAGGTTTCCATAAGTAGAATTACGCAGCTTGTGGTACACGTATTGAAACTAACATAACAAGTGGTGGATTGCTTTATGGATAGCTTTCAAACTAATTGGGAAGAAAACTTATCTCGAATTTCTAAATTTGACTATTTTGGCAAGAGAATTACCAAAAACATCTTAAATTTATTATAATTATGTTAATTCAATCCTAAATTTTTTTGAGCTAATTTAATCTTAAACTTTTTGTAATTAAGTCAATTTAGTTCATCCGGCCAAATTTAGTTGGTCGATGTTGATGTGGATGCTAGCTAATGTGACGATTTTTTAATAAAAAATTTTCAAATTATTTATTTATTTTTATATTTATTTTTTTTTCTTTTTCCTTTTTTATTTCTTCCTCTCTAGCTTCCTTACCCAGTAGTGGCCAGAAAGGGCTTCGCGGCCCTCATCACCCTCACTAGTAGCCCCGCCTTGGCATTGCCACGGGCAAAGGCGGCATCGTTTGTGGTTGGCGAGGCCATGGCAACTGCCCTTTCGTTCATCTAATCGAAAATCAATTCTTTGCTTAAGAGCCATTGCCGAATCTAAAGAAGAAGCAGAGCATTGCTGCCATCTTGCACAGGAACAATTACCAGATAGGAGAGCTCGTCGTCGAGCCATTTGACTAAAGGCAGGATCTCCTTGATGTTTGTGAACGCGGCTCTCTCGACCTCTTTGATCAGGGAGCTGATGAAGTCTCCCTATGTCTCCACATCCCTCTTTATCTGTAACAAGACAATGAAGTTTTGTCAAGAATGGCGGAAAGGGATAGCTACACGCAAATTGAAATTTCGCCCACGGCCCCCAAGCCTTGCCTAGATCTTGGCAAGGCTACCGGTGAAGACCAAAAATTAAATTCAGAGATCGGGCATTCATCAATGTACTATGAGAATAACTGTATATTCTAAATCATAAAAAATCAAATTACAAATAATTATAAATCATTGTAGAACATACTTTTTTAAAAATTTATAACTCACAATAAATTATTATTCTCATAGTACTCAAAAACTGTTATGTTAGCAAAGTCTTTTGTACAATTGGGAGAGATTTGTTCCCACCAAAAGCATGACTATCCACTATTCTTGATTTACTTGAAATGTAATCCACCCTAACTTTGTCAAAAAAATACAATTAAATCCTGAAATTTTTCAAATTGGTGGTTCTAAACGATTTCCCTTAGCTCCATTAAATTTGAATAATGAAAATTGCTAATGTGAACTTTTAATGTATTTTAAAGATATGTGCGCACCACATCAGTGCCACATCAGAAAGTAAATCAAAAGTTAAGAGGGCAACACGAAAAAAGGAGACTGAGAGAAAGAGATGGCCGGGAAAGCATTGCAAGGGCACCGCTGAGGCCCGATGAAAATGCTTGCTCGACCACAAGACAAGATTGTTAGTCATCACCATGAGCAGGGGAGGGCCTGCTGACCCTAGTAGAGATCGCAAGGGCCGATCGATCAACCCTTGCGCGGTGGTGATAGAGTTGAGGCCTTACGTTCTCTTAGTCTCAAAGGTGTTGCTTCTCCAATTCACCAGGGCATTTTCAAGCCTATCCAGTTAGTTGTATGCCATTGGCAAGTTTCCCAAGTCGACTGGGCTTGGTTGAATCAGCGGTGGTCACAGGCTGGCTTTCCAATTCCACGGACTCACCTTCGATGCAATCCAAGCATAACGAGATACCTTTCCACTTCCACAAGCTCCGAGCATCATAATAAAGCCACTCGCTTATCAATTGAAGGCCTTTCGAATCTAAAGACTAATTACTGGTGGCCGTGAAGAGATTGTTCCTCTCAATGCAACTCTCACCTTTTCTCCGGTTGGACATGCCAGTGAGATTTACGTTGCGGATTGAGTGTATGATGCATCATGTTGAGCGTTTGGGGAGAAAGAGTTTCTGTAGAAACGCTGCTGAAGGACCCATGTTGCTACAAAGGCCGGTGTTCCTCACCTATGACTCAACGAGGGTTGTCGGCATAGTTGGGGGTGGCACCGTCCCCCTAACCCAGCCTTGGCGCCACTCTCATTACACACAGACAGAGATATTCAATATTGCAAAGTGGACATAACATCAACTCTTATTAAAAAAAGTCATATCAGTATTATGAGAAAAACTCTTAGAAGTACTCAATTGAACTGATCGGACAAATTTTAAAACTTAATTCCACTTTTAACTTAGCATCGTTTCATGATATGTTTTAAGACTTCAAATACACTTGTCCAAAAGAATAAAGTATGGCTTGTGATTACTTTATATTTCTTTTCCCTTTAACCTCACCCTTCAACCTCAAGTGAGTGATGTTGCATGTAATGAATATTGACAAAACATCATTCACCATTTTTTTTTTTTTGTCGCTATTTTGATCACCTACTATAACGCCCCAAATCTTAATCAGCTTTCTCTGCACACTTCCATCCGAGGATCTCAAATCTCATATTCTTCCCAACCTCAGCCACATTACACACCGTTGGTGAGTCTGCCACAATACTAAGCAAGAACATCACCGACTGAGCAAGTAATTCACCACTTCTCTAAGGGATCAGAAATGTCGATAAGAGTAGATCAATTGCATATTTTATTAGATGATGATTTATCATATAAGGAAACTACTGGGCTGTCACCTTATTTTGCCACATCTTCCAACCTTTTCGCTATTATAGTTGATTGCACATGCTCTTGTACTAAGAACGGTGGCTTGTTGGTTTATCCATCACCCAATTTACCGAATAAAACCAGCTACAAAGAAAGAACAGAACACTTTCCTTCTTCAATGGAATCGTGAGACTGGATTATAGACTTGTCCACAAGGCAAGCTTTGTCAATATTTTTAGTTCCAAATGGTCGTCCCAGTAGGGTCCAAGCAGAGCCTGTAAAGGTCATGCCCAAACTTGTTCATGACTCGGAACTCCTAAAATTTTCATTTGTATAGATACAATGAGCTCGTATGAACTCTATGAGGAAACCACTTGTCTAGATCGGCCGACGATTATATTCGAACTACTCCAAATCAAATCTCTGTTCCGACGGTTTAAATCTGCTTCGATCAAGAAACATAGATCTCACCTAAGCTGTAAAAGAAAAATCCACATTTGAGGCCGAGGCCACTATCCACCCGAACGCGCCGTCTAGGTCTGGCACGGTCGCTTAGCAGGTTCAGGTACATAAAGCCCAAAGAAAAATCATGAATAGTTTGTGGTTTTTTGAGTTGGCCATACTTAGGAAACTGCCTCGCCCGCGAAACCTTTTGTTTCTTGGCCTACTTCCATAGATAGTGTATGCTCGCCTTTGGTTCAAGTAAGCCCTTCCACATCGTTTCCTTGAACTTATGCCACAAGTTTAAAACCCTTTGATTCTTGATTTTAAGAAAATCACATGATTTTTATGAAAAAAAAATGGAAAAGAAAATAAAAGCATAAGGGACGTTGCCAGTTGGGTTTTGATTTTTAAATGATTTCAGTTGTTTTTGTCTCGTTGGTGCACTGGGAAATTGGAGACTATTGTGAGCAAAACCTGTTGTTTGCTTCATGTCCATTTTTTTTTTTTTTTTTATTTTTTTAACATGAAAATGTTCGTTATATTTGCACAAAACATTTCCATTTCAGATCAAGGTTCGTCTAGCGATTTACATTGAAGCTTGTCTTGCCCATATTGCTTGCACTATGGCATCAGAGCTTACTTCTCTGTTTGTTTAAAATCGCTTCAAGTATTTAGTGTTGACAGAAGTCGCAATTTATAAAGTCACAGGTTGCAACCAAATCCGAAAATTATGGCATAAAAGCAATTGAATCCTACTGGACAGGTTCTTGATTGTATACCCGGAAAATCGCCGCATCCTCTTTTAGAGACGAGCCAGAAGGTTTGCCTTTCCGATTTGGCCAATCGGAGTTAGTGATCACAAGTCTGGTAAGCATGATGCGGATTCAAGGCCAGCCAGTCCATGGCCCTGGAGGATGAATTGGGGCTCCATCATGCCCATAAATTACAAAGGGACATAGGGCTTTGTTTTATGCTGCACTCTCATTAATTCCTACAAGTCCCCAGAAAGTTCTTGGGATTGGAGGTTTTTCTACTACCGGTCCATAACCCCCTCCAAAATCTGAAATACCTGAGACATGGTTGGTCTATCACGCTCGCTGTCTTGAATGCACCAGCAAGCGACTTTGCATGCTCTGCACAATTCTTCCATCTCCACCTGTCCGTTCAATCTGCGGTCCACGAGTGGCAAGACTTCTTCTCCTCTGGCTACCTGGAGCGGTAGATAATCGCGCATATCACTGTTTAGCTCCTCGATGTTTCTCTTTCCCGATATGATCTCAAAGAGCAGCTTTCCGTAGCTGAGAACGTCGACTTTCGACGTGATGGCTCCTCCCGAAATCCATTCTGGAGCAAGGTACCCTCTGGCTCCCCTCACGGTGGTAATGACGCTGCTGACTTCCCGTCCCATGAGTTTCACGAGGCAGAAATCAGCAATCTGTGGTTCGAGTTCTGAATCCAACAGCATATTCTCTGGTTTGATGTCATAGTGTAAGATGCAATCCCGACACCTTTCATGGGGGTACTCCAATCCTTTAGCAATCCAGATGGCAATGCCGTATCTGGTTTTCCAATCGAGGGTGTTGGAACCTTTGTGAAACAAATGAGCCGCTAGCGAACCATTTGCCAAGTACTCATACACTAGGAACCTTTTCACTCTTCTGCACAAAAACAGTTAGACGAACGACATTGACATGCTGTATTATTCCAATGGTTCTAACTTCTGCAAGGAACTGTTCGTTACTTTGGCTTTGGTTCATGAGTTTCTTCACTGCTATGGGAGTTGAATCTGGCAGTGCTCCCCTGAAAACAGAACTAAACCCACCTTCCCCAATTTTCTCAGATAAGTTCTTTGTTGCTTTCTTCAGAACTCGATATTCAAAATGCATCAAATAATCGTCCGCTGCATAAGCAGGCCGTCTCATCTTAATAGCCTCCAGCGAAATGCTAAGGACCACGAGAAAAGCTGCGGACACAACTCCAACTGCTGTTATGAAATTTGAAGTGGGTTTCCCCGTTTCTTACTCTCCTCCAAGTCCAACGCTGCGATCCGGACACGGAAATCTCTTGAAATCACATCATCGGCTGAATGTTCAACTACAAATTTGGCATCCATCCATAGCAGACAGTTGGTAGTGTAAGCATAAGCACTGCAAGAACAGTTGCTCAAGCACAAGAACATGCATGTGTCGAGGTTTTCCACCATGAAACAGAGTTTTTTGCAAGCGTGTATTAGGCACGACGAAAAATTTATCTTTCCCATCACCACTACATTTTGACGCATTTCTCCTCTTGCAAAGGCCCAGACGATCTTCCAGCTTCAGATCATCTAAGTATCCAAGCGGGCAATCACAAAGCAGTGCATCGCTCTGATTGCAGTTAGAAGAAGCACCACAAAAGGGATATATCTCACACTCAAGGGTTGGCTGTGTCCAAAGCACCCTCCATTTCTGGGTATGCTTTGCCCATATTAATTGATTGAGCAGCCCCGTTTGTTCCACCACGACCCTAGAAAGATTATAAGGAGCAACTGAGGAATATATGAAGTAGGCCTCATTCTCATTCGAAAAAAAAGGAGAAAAATACGACGTTTCTACCATTACCGAGCGCTGATGCCTGAATTCATCACCAGTCCAGTCGCCACTATTCCCGTAGGCTTCCGACCTTTTATATAGCGAATACTGAGCTCTTCCTTCCACCCTGCGAATGCAGAGAACATCCTGGGAGCTGGATCATGTAAACTTCTCCATGCCACCAAAACTGTCCTTTTGGACGTAAGTATATTGAATCTAACCTTGGCACTGGGCAACCACGTATCAGTCGGATGATCGAAACTCTGTCAAGCAATAGGCACATCGGAAGTCTTCCTTAAAATGAAGTTTCCACTGTCAAGGAGCACTCCTGAAGTTGAATTAGGCATGAGCGATGTCAAACCAGTCGACCAGATTTGATGCTTGGATGAAGCGAGTATGACTAAATTACCCTCCCAAAGGAGCGTCAACCCTGAAGAGAATGGGTCGGACACCGGCGGTTCCTATTCACAACCAAAACCAGAGTCTTTTGAGGTAATCCTTTGTACCAAATGCCAATGTAGTGGTTACCAGTGTTAACCGGTGAACAGAAGCCCATCTCAAATGTTCCTCCTTGAGAGTTTGATGTCTGGTTTCCAGAGAGAGACCCACCGGTATCTGTGCTCATGGACAAAGAGGGGCCGAATGAAACAGAGTAAAGAAGCAGAAGATAAGGAAACATTTCGGTGTTTCTGCTTATGTAACTCATCTCTTGTTGCTCTTTATCTCGCAATTACGGTTTTGACATGGAGAGTCAGCAGCTCTAAGGCTTTTCGAGAACTGATAAAATCTTGATTTCTCATTAGCCAGATCTTCGAGGAGTTGCTGGTCCAACAATGTTGATACATGATATTTTCACGGTTGGTCCATAAAATTAAACCCAAAGTTATCATACAATTTCATGGTAGTCTCATTCGACCATTCAACTCCCCTGTCATTATCTCTAATTTTGGGCTAATTCCAACTTGCGCTATATGATTTCATGGCCGTCTCAGTCAATCCCCTGTTATTTCTTTTTTCACTCGACATAGTAGTCTTTGGTTTTCTGTCTCAGACCGACCGGAAGTCCATTTATCGGTTTCTTTCTGACCCTGCAAAATCCGATCCACTTGACACACATGCTCAATTTCTGCTCATTTGGCGAAGTAGAAGGCTTATTCTGTGTTTCCACCGGGGCATGCGCACGTCACAAGCCCAATTTAAGCAACCTCCCAATTAATTTAAACGTTAGGATTAAGGATGAGAGCTGAATTTTAAGGTGTAGGTTTTGGTGGGAAGGACGGAGGTTGTAATGGATCGGTGGAGATAGAGACAGACTCATTGCTCAATGCAAACGGCATCGCGAGGGATTTGCTTAACTCACACGAAATCAGAATTTTACGTGTGAATGCTCGCGGTCATACAAGGAGAGCACCATTTGACGAAAAATCTATTTATGCCGAGACCATCTGAACTTAAGAAGACAGAGAGATCAAGATCGCTTAACGTTTTCACACCGCGCTCAGAAAGTGCATGAAGTGGGGATTCCAGGTGAATCGAGGTGCAAAAAGTTGAGATTTTGCGAGGAAATTGAAATTAGCCGAGAACGAAACAAAAAGTTAAACATGTTAGCCATGTGTTCGGGCAAATATGGTTGTCCCTTTTTTCCCCTCGAGTCCCGTCCTTCTTCAATGAGCGCAGGTACGACTGGATTATTGTTCCCACAAAATTTCAACACGTGTTCTCTTCTCTTTTAAGTGCAAGCATTTAGGATGATGGGGGAAGGATTAACACTGCCGCCAAAATGGACCTAAAGTTTCTCAAAGGAAACCTCGTGCCAAAAAAAAAAAAAAAAAAAAAAAAAAAAAAGTGATAGCAAGGATAAATTACTATAATCATGAATAAGTGATGGTACTACTTTTATTTTGCATTCAATTTCTACGAGAGGGAAAAAATCACACAAAATCGCAATCTTGTTATTGTGCTCATATTTGTAACTACTAGAAATTGTTTGTAGACTTGAAGAAGGTGAGAAAATTTCAGGTTCATTCTCCATCAGCATCATCAATTGGCGTCTCTATTGAATACAAAATTGGTTTTGAGGGAAGTTGTAGATTGATCTCTCCTTCTAGCATATTAAGGATCTAACCCTAGATGGGTGATCATTAGGGCTCAATTGTATACACCAAAATACAACAATTATCATCTTCCTCGTTATTTCTCTTTCCTCTTCTTTTGCATGTATGGCTTTCATTAATGTATATTTTATATGTCATGCCCCAATCCTTTAAGCACGTGCCCATCCCTCCTTGATCGATTAATAGCGATGTCCCAAGACGCATCGCCGATCCATTCATTTAATATACACATGCGGAAACATATGAAATCCTTAAACAATAAAATAATGAGATAGAAAAGTAGGACCAATTTTTTACAAAAGACATTTTTATAAATACCCAGGTTTATACACAAAAGCCTACAAAAATGAATTGGCTTTCAACAAAAGAGAAATGTCCTAGGACTAGCTAGTTAGACATGCTCGCTAATTCTCGGGCTTCACCTTCTAAACTTCGGGCCTTGAGTTCTCCAGCACTTTCAACTAAAGGCTTGAAAATTGTTATACAATAACCAATGAGACAACGTCTTAGCAAATTATATTCCTAAGACCGATTATGAAGCCAATATGCCCTAGAGGCTGCCTAAGTACAACACGAGTCATAGTACTTACCTTGGCCCAAGTTCCATCCTACAAATCAACATTATTTACAAATGTCTTATATCATACCACTCAATCAATTCATAACATCATATCAAATCATTGATCAATCGATCTAGTTAATTACATGTCATCTCGACTTTTTCTTGGTCAACTCATCTCATTTACTCAAATTTAATGCTGAATTACAGCTCAGTAAGCATGGCCTACATGGTTATCTCAAATACTCAACCCCAACGCTGAATTACGGCTCAGTGAGCACAACCTACTAAAACTTTGGTTGTAATGTTGAATTACGGCACAACGAGCACGGCTTACTAATTCTTCGACAGTTAATGCTGAATTACGACTCAACATGCACAACCTATTCCAAGTTCGGTGGTGGTGCTGAATTACGGCTAAGCGAGCATAACCTAGATTAGTTTGTAACCTACGGTCCAATGGACATAACCATACTTTGATGGTAATGCTGAATTAAGGCTCAACGAGCACAACTGATTCCAAATTTGGTGGTTTCCATGCCCTATTCCACACTGTCCCACACCCACCATACATCATTTCATCTTTCAATAATCTTCTCAATATGACTAATAACCCTCACACGATTAATTACTCCCGGCCAAGGATTGTGTGCTTCACACTTAGAATCCTCAATCGAAATAATAATTGGCCTATTTCCTTCATATTAACGATACCCAATAAAAATTTATCGTGTGTGGGTACACAGCCAGGCTTAACCAAAATACAATAATTTCCTTTTTATTCACCCATTCCATTCAGCAGTACAAAAATAGATTATTGACGTTGTAGACCGACGCCCGGTAATTTTTCACGTAATTACCAAATTTAATTAAATTTTGAAATAAATATCCATAACCACTAAATTCACTCAATTTGCACAATCAGGCACTCAATTAAATAAACAAAGAGTACCATTGAAATCAACACAAAATTCGATCGTTTATTTTATCCTAGCTTAATTTCTGAAAAATAAATAAATAATTAATTAATTATGAAAAATATTAAATAATTGCAATAAATCCAATTTAGGCCCGTAATACCTAATTGGAAACCGAGACGAGCCCAGAAAATTACTGAGACTCATTCAATAAATACTAGGACTTATTCCCTTGCTAACTACATTAATCATTTGCCTAACATGCATCCATAAGTCTCTAATTTAATTACTCTAATATAATCTATCCATCTAATTACACTTAATTAAATCTAATTAACCATAAGTATCATTAGCATACTAATAAGGGATTAGTGAGCAAAACTCACTTGATTAAAAGCGAAGGTTGGATCACTGCGACGACGGCGTGATGGCGGCCAAACTTGGGCTTGTGACAAGACTCACGAACTTGGACCAGGCCTTGAACTGGCCCAACAATTCTCAGCCCAAGCTAAGACTTGTTGCTGAATTGGGCTGGGCCTGAAGTGGGCTGACTTCGCGGGCTTGGGCTACTGAATTGGGCTTGTTGTGGCTAGGCCTCAAGGGCTGAATTTCACGTGGGTTGCTGGCGTTGATGGACTGCTCTGATTTGTGAAGCTCGCTGGGCTTAAAAGATGACATTCACATGGCTGGCTTGACTTCTTCGCTGGGCTGAAGACACGGCCCAAGACGCTGGAATTTGCTGGGCCGCTTGCGGATGGTGGGCTGCGCTTTGCTCGATTCCACGCAGCCAAATGGAGACAGAAGCAGCTTCGGGCGATGGCGCAAGAGGAGAAACGGGCGAAGCAGCTGTTGGCGTTGGCTGCTGGACTCGAGCTGGGGGAGACGCAGCCACGGATCTGCTTCGGTGGAAGACGTCGCTCGGCAAAATGGAGTGATGAAGCCACGTGGAGACGGAGCATCGAGACGGGTCAACTTCGGTGTCTTTAACGCTGCTTCGGTTGACTGGAACGTGGCAGAGATGGGCTTCGGTGGGGCAGAATCGCTGGCAGCTGGAGGATGGTGTGAGGGACGGTGAAGAAGCCAAGCTGTTCGGTGGGTTGAGCTGCAGAATTCGTGGCTGAGCTGGGGGAATGGCGTGGGAAGGCTTCGGTTGCAGAGGAAGATTAATGAAAGCAGAAGCAGATGCGCGAAGGGGGGAAAGGTTGGCTGCAAAGCTTGCTCATGAAGATTGAAATTGGATGAGAGAGAGAGGGACAAAAATTTCCACAAGCTTATTCCTTCCATTAACTTCATGTCCCCTAATACTTTTCACATATTTTTTCGTTAAAATAGTCTAAATTGAAGCCAAAAATTTAAGTCATTGCCTAATTTCGAATTTCACAATTTTCGGTCTTCAATTTCTTCCACAATTTTCCAACTTCGACGTCCAATTTTGATGTAGAAAAATCCCATACCATTTTTTGCAAGTCCCCAACACTCAAAGGCTCGATTTAGAAGTCCCAATTTCCATCGATTTAGCCTATTTGAATTTCCGCTAATTTTCCACAACGTCCGAAACGGTTTTCCATAAAATCTCGGAATCTCTGAAAATTCATCGGAGGATGAGTAGACATTCCTAAAATAGCTCGTGATACCACAGAACTTTCAATTTCTAAAATTGGGTTCAAATTCGTAGTTAATTTCAATCCGACACGTTTTTAGCGTGACCTAAGCTATTTGGTAGATTTCAGAAATTTTAAGTGCAAATGACCCGTGGTCGATTTTCTTCAAGCCACAATGAACTCACTCGACACATTGGCGACTCTCGGTGGTTGTGAAAATCTCAAGGTTTCAATTACGGGCATAGAGTACCCAAAATGATAGAAAATCAATTTAGTGCCGATCGACAAGAATTTTGCAATCAGGTGAAATCACCAACATTTTAATCTCACATTTAAGTCGAATCAACCTATCACTAATCTCTAATCAATTTTGACAATGTCGTAATGACCCTTGCAGACTAGCATGGTTGAGCAATCGATTTCTGGTCAAATTCTTAAGTCCTTTGTATTAAAATCTTTTAATGACTTCCCCAGATAGTCTAGTTATCTCACAAGTGATCGGCTTTGAGAATAGCACTATAGACGCGTCGATGAAAAACCCAATTTATTTAATTGAAAACAGTATTGGAAATTTAGGATGTTACATTATATGTATTATAGAATATCTGTAATTATGTTTTTATGATACACTTTCTGCATTTAAGCACTCCTATAAATATATATCATTCAACCTTAATTGGGGTCTAACTACCATAAACACTTTGTCATTATTTTCTCTCTAACTCTAACCATCACCATAGTAACATAGTAGGAAAACGCATCAAATTCTTCAACATCTCTACCCCAAATCAATACTTCCCTTTTACTCCAATTATTACCTCAATAATGTCCGATACATCTCTATATTTTTCTTCATCTCTACCATCTCTTTACTCATTATTTGCTCTTTCTGTTAATCCCAATTCCCCATTGCCTCCATGCAATATTGCACCTAATTTTCACCTCTTCTTCCCTTTTCTATGCTACCCTGATCTTTGTTGCTACTGCTGTTGCTGCTCCAATTATGGTTATGCAATCATCCTTGTCATCTCTTTTTCTTCCCAATATCACAAGTCTCATCTCTATCAAACTTGATGTAGACAATTATCTTTTGTGGAAATCTTAGTTTGAATCTATTTTAGTTTGCAACGATCTGCTAGACTATGTGGATGGTTCTTTTCCATGTCTGCCAAAACTTATCAATGATCAAAACGGCACTACAATTGTCAATACCTCCTATTCCACCTAGGTAAAGACAGATTAATGCATTCACAGTTTGATCAATTCAATCCTTATAGTTGAGATTTTCCGTGAAGTTCACGATCTTCAGACATCTCAAGAGATTTGGTTGGCTCTAAGACAATGTTTTATCGATTGCTGTGCAGCCAAGGAAATTGGTCTAAAACTTAATTTTCAGAATGCTATGAAAAAACTAGTTATGAGTTAACAATTTCTCGAGCAAATATGTATTAAGGATGGTAACTAATGTTACATTTGCATACTATATTCGACAATCAATAGTAGTAAATATTCAACACATCCCGTCTCATATTTAATATGTTTTTTTGAACCTAAAGATTTCTTCTAGTGAATTTTTGGCCCCATCACGACCTAAAATATTGTAAATCAACAAGTTTTACTTTCCAGAGATTCTGAATGTTTTACATAATTTTCGTTTTGAGAATTAAAAACTTTTTGTGACTACACTTGATTAATTTATGAGGTGGGATTAACGTATCCTGGCCTCCGCATTGGAAGCACACCATTAACATTTCGGTGGGCTTTTACTCCCCATTTTGGGAACTCTTGATATAAGAGAAAAGATGAGGTACTTTAAGCTAATATAAAAACTTTTGGAAGGAACTAAACACAATTTTCTTATAGTCCGTCCCAGATGTTCAATGTTGACTTAGCACAAACTAATATATATATATATTCCGGAAAGCACAAACTTAAGCTTCATTCATTTCGCAGAAAATGTAACATTCGTTTCACAAAAAGTGTAACGTTTTCGAAAAATATTTTCTAGAACCATATATTTCCGGCATTTAGATAAAATCTGAAAATGAAAAAAAATACTTTCCATCGTTTGGTATGAAAAATATGATTATCATCCGTTCACTTCTTTTGATAATTTTTTATTTTTTTCTTTTGTTCTCTTTAAAAATATAATTTTAAATTCTTTTTTTTTCTTTCTTTTTCTTTTCCTCAGCTGCCGATCAGTAGCCTTCATCGTGGTGGTGATCAACTGAAGAAGAAGAAAAAAGAAAGAAAAAAAAAAGCTAAAAAAAATCGAATTTAAAAAAGAATAAAAATACAAATAATTAAAATGAATTGTGAAAGAAAGGAGAGGGGAAAATGATTTCCTCTCTTCAAAAAATGAAAATCATTTTCTTCACTTTTGAGAATGTTTTTGCCATTAACAAAAGATGTTTTCTTGACTTATTTATTTTGTGTTAATCGAACATCGACAAATTTGAAAAATATTTTCTTTGAAGTAATTTTCCTCGAAAAGAACGAAGCATTTTATGGGTTCTATACTGCAAGTTTCAACTGTCATTCTGTGAATAGGAATAAAACACAACATGATGTGGTCGCTAGTCATTTTCTCCCGGAGAATGATGATTGTATTCACATTTAACCAATCATTTGCATGTCATCTTAATCCCCCCGAGGTTAATTCGTTTTATTCGGTTTTGATTACTCAATCATGATGGTCTCGACTTCTACAAACATCACTTGCATCTGTTACTTTGATTTTCTTACCAGTCAATAACAGTCCGTTTCGACCAAAGAAAAAATCACAGTCCGTCGCTTTTGAGGCTCGAGAACTACAGCTAGAAACAAATATTAGCATATTGATCGGGTAAAGTACCTCAATGGAAAGGCATACTTACAGTAGTCATAGGATGTGCATCGACTTCCAAGGTATCGTAAGCCTACGAAGCAAAGGTCATATGTTTTCATCTGCGGCACCGAGTAGGTGAAATTAAACCCATCGGCCATCGCATTGTGAATGCCATTTTAGGAGAATCGTGGGATTTTCCCAGGAAAATGCTTTATACAATAAATATTCTGCTGCGTATATTGACCTGGTTATGGTGCAAGAATCCTCGATATTCCATGCCCATGCGAAGATGACGGCGTATGAATAATACCCTTCTGTAACTATACACGGTTCGGTGTTGATATATAAACGAGATCTCACTTGCTTTGAGCAAGATACAATAGTCACTTTGGTCCCATAGGAGCTGAAGAACCGTTCATGATCTTCATCGCTGAAATTAGGGGGCATTAACTGGTGGAGAGGAAGGGAGGAATAGTTGCCCTCTTGCAGCCCGACATCCACCACTTCCATATGCCCAGAATCCCAATCAATGGAACCCCTATAACTATAAGGGCATATCGATTTCGCAAGATATCGACAACCAGACAAAGATAGCATTGTGCAGTTATCTTCACACGCTAATTCGAACCTCCAATCACTGCATCCTTTCAAGTTGTCCTTCAATCAAAAGGGATAGCGTATGTTACTGACCTTGCCACGTGTTGAAGGGGTGCATGGGTGATTGTTCCTGGCATAGCAACTAATCACAGCTTGCATTATGAGAAGGAGGAGTAATGGGAAAGGCTCCATTTTTGGGACCTGATGTTGAGAGACTTTGTGCAATGCAGAGAGCTTTTTGTTTGGCTTTGGTTATTTGGTACGGAGGCGCGACAGATAAGGGGATGCAATTAGAGAGACGTACCGTGAATGAATTGGAAGAGTAGGAGTCAGGTCTTTTGGAAAGCCCAAGTCAGGCAAATGACCGGCCAGAGCCGCCCAAAGTCAAGAAATTGGAGCTTCTTATGTGATGGAACCTATGTGGTTTGGATTGATAATGCGGATAAAAGTCATATCAACAGTATTATGTAAATTTCGCTGGAAGGCCCACGTCTTTGTTGGTTGAGATAATCCTGGTCTGTATACTCTATAAATCATAAATTATTATTTTTTATTTGATTATACAATATTTTTCTCTTACCACTCTTTTGATTGGTGGATTTTAATCATGGACATAACACAAGTTAATTTAACATATAATTGATGTCCACAAGTTGTGACCCACTATTCACAAGGATGGTTGGATAAAGTTTTCTTTTGATCGAGGATGATTGAAAATATAGACCTAATTACAATCATACATTTTCAAAAATATATGAATATAGGTACAATAGGCCACTGAAAAGAATGTGCTGAAAATTTCTTTTTCAAATGTTTATTTTCAAAGTGGGTTATTTTTCTTGAAAAGCTTAAGTAATGTCACCATCAAAAAAGTTAGATATTTGTTTGCACTACACATGCATTTCATGATGTTTCAAGGAAATTCTCACTAGAAGTGACTTCTCCTTTTTTCCCGCTTAACATTCGGTCAACGTCATATACCAAGAAAGTCTCATTATTGCCACCAGATGGAAATGCTTTGTCGATCCTACAAATTTAATTTACGAGCAAAAAAGAGCAATGGCTTTGCTCCTGTCAAAAGCATGATTTCTGGGTGTTCTTGATTTGCTTAAATATAGAATTAAGTTTCAAAATTATGCAATCAAATCCTGAAAATTGTCATATTGGTGTGATCGACAATTTTCGTTAATTCCATCAAATTTGGGTGATGAAAATCTTGACTAAACAATTTTTCTATGAACTGAATGCTAAAATATAAAAAAGCCAAAAATATTGGCAGCTTTCAAACAAGCCACTTAGAACTTCGATTCTTTGAGAGGAAAAGTCCGTTCTTCGGACTGAAGATTTAATGAATTCACACATATTCTTCTTCAATCCTTCACTGCATGCTGCTTGCCAAATTGTTGCATGTGGAATGAGTCATTTTAAATTTCATGTATTTCGACTCGACATCTTTAGATCGTTCTCAATAGCGTATCGGGATTGATGACTTGCGCGAGTTTTTCTTGTTCGAGTTGTGAAGCCGTACCCAGTTGAATCTCATCCTAAGTTTCTTCAACAAAAGATTTTTCAAGTCGGAAATTCAAACATCACTTCTTAAGAACACACAACTAGTACATATGGATATATGCCTGCAGCATGTCAAGCATAGGTATAAAACGAGGCCTTAGAACTGAAAAGCTTCACCATTTTTACAGTACACACTGATATGTGGCTTCATTAAAATCTACGCGGTAGGATAAGAGGCCTTCATCGCGATGCCGCAGAGGCCTTCCTTCGCACTGACGTCTCTCTGCATCCTTATGTATCCTTTCTCGCCCCATTCCTCGCCCCACGAGTTCTTCACCAGCCAAAATTTGGTGCCATCATCACTTGTCCCGTATCCGACGGCGGTAACACCGTGGTCCAATTCGGTCCCACAAGCCCCGGTGAACACGCCGCTAGAGTAGAATTGGAAATCGAATCCTCCGGCATCGATGGCCACAGAAACTGGCTGGTTAGCAACTGCCTTTAGCAATGCCCCCTCGCTGTTGGCGGGAACGTCTTCATAGCCCTTTATGATCACGGCACGGTTGGATTCCGATTTGACATTGCATTTGCCGTCCGTGCCCTTGTAGGGATAGTTCGTCTCGGTTGTGAGGCCGTGCTTCTCAACAAATTGGAATGCGCTATCCATCCAACCGCCTTCGCATCCCTGGTCCTGGCCACCGACGTCGCAGTCGACCAACTCTTGCTCGGAAAGAGAAATCAGCTTACCCGTGGTTATTTCATTGACTCCTTCCACAGCTGCCACGGCTGAAAAAGCCCAGCAACATCCTACATTTTTGCAACGGAAACAGGACACTCAAATCAGAACAACAGACATTCTTGGAGAAGATACTATGACAACATTAGGGGTTTTAACATCTTGTCTCTAAGAATCTCGAATAGATTGATGAAGGCAATTCATGAACTAGTCTCTATCAACTTACCACATTGGCCTTGGTTCTTAACCGGTGTCACAGCTCCTTTCTTTCTCCAGTCCATGCTAGAAGGCACCGCGGTGATGTTTTCGTACCTGAAAGAAGCGGCCTCGGTGGAGCACATGTGTGACTTGAATCGGTTCCTTGCCTTGAATTCTTCATTCGTGAGGTCGGCGAACTGATTGACGCTGAGCCTGTAAGGCTTGTCGTTTGCCTGATTGAATGACTCGATGCCTTGTACATTTGCCTTAAATATCTCGAAACGGCTTTGTTTTCTTCCACATCCTTGTACACACGCCCGTAACGGCCATCCATTGCCCATGCATCTCGTACATGGGATCGTCTCGCTGGAGGGTGCGACCGGCGGCTTGATGAGCCCAAGCTCCCAAAAGGAAGACCAAAGGCACCAGAATGAAATATTGGTTTCTAAACGATCCCATGACTTGGCTAGCAATGTTAGGAGTGAAGGAGAAGAGCTAAGTGAATCAGTTTGGGAGCACACAGAATCCTAAGATTGCACCTCAAATTTATAGTCCCAATGTTTTGGATCGTACGACGAATTCGGACGTGGATTCATCGACTTGCCTGATAATTTATCCTGATGGGTGCATCGAAGTAATCGGATGATTTAGCTTTAATTAAGAGAAGCAGTAATCAATCATCAACGTGCCAGAGAGGATGTTCCGAGATAGACTTAGCTTGTGAGATTCATGCATGGAGGCTTACTTTGTTTCTGTGCGAGGGCTGGTAATTTGGACTGCGTGCTTTTATTTCAGCGTGCTTTTATTGTCTTTTTGGGCCATTTCGTAGCATGTTCAGTCACTACAATAATTTCTCACATCAAACGAAGCAAACGATGACTTTTGAGAGGAAGATAGAAATTCATCAGTATAAACTCGGATGACTTTCCAATTATCGAATATGTGATACTGAGGTGCAACGCTTTGCGCGGCTACAATGTATTTACAAAGGAATAAGATTTTTCACAACATAAGTTGTCCCATCCTAAAGGGAAATTATTCCTAGTCTTTTTAAGATCCTCTTGACATTCTCTCCGAATGAAGGTATTGAACTTCTTTTATGTGCTTAGTAATCCCACCCTAAAAGGGAAAATTTTCTTAGACTTCTTGGGAAAAGCTATTTCTCACACCATCACGCAATTACCACACCACGGTGTTATCCTCTCTGAACCCCCCCTCCCCTCTCGAACAGACAAACACATGGCAGTTTTTTTGGTTAGAAAACACATGGCGGTTTCACCATATGTAAATTCATTTAAATTCAAAATGTTAGTAAGTTATGCAAATAAACTTGATAAATTAATGCAAAATTGGCATTTATAAATTATAAAAATATTAGTAATCCCATAAAAATGTTGCTAAGTTACCAATAAGTTATTTGAAAAAAAAAAAAATTGGGATTGTTTTTTCTTACCAATAGCTTTTAAAATTAACCAAGATATACATACATACATACATACATACATACATACATACATACATACATACATACATACATACATGTGTGTGTGTGTGTGTGTGTGTGTGTGTATAGATACAGTTTGATCGGTACTAATTGAGATATACTAACACGAAAAAGATCGGTATTTGTAGGCAGGAGACAAAAGAGTTCTATGCAAACCCAAATAATATTTCAGGTTGAGAATTCCATTTAAGAGTTAGATAATTCGGATATTAATAAAATTAGTACAAATTTGGTAATTTACAAACTATAAAAATGAGTTAGTTTCATTAAAGTATTAGTAATTTGTCTAGTTTCCCAGGGAAAAAAATTCACTGACAATTTTTTTATTGGATATTTTTTTAAAATATTTACCAACACTTATTGAAATGTAATTAGTACGGAAAAGAATTGGTATTTTGGGGTAGGGGACGATGGAATTCTGCATAAAAAAATTACCAAAAAAGTCTAAAATCTATTATCATTTTTTCAAGTTAGTCATAAACTTTTTTTTTTACCAATTCAATCCTAAATCTTTTGCAATTGTGTCAATTCATTCCATTGGCCAATTTTGGCTGGCTAGCGTTGACATGGATAGCGGTCATTCGGCTAATACTGATGTGAACAATATTTTAATAACATTTTAATTTTTTTAAATTTTTATTCATTTTTTCCTTCTTTTTTTTTTTTTTTCTCGTTATGGTTTTCTTAACTCTCCTCCTTCCTCTAGCTAGTCGCTGCTGATGACCAACCAGAGGTAGGGTCGGCGAGGGACCTCGCTATCCTCGGGGAAGCCTGGCTATGGCTAGGTGACCTCGCCTAGGCTGCTTGCTAAGCTAGTGAGGTTGTTGTGCCTCGCCAAAGGCCGCGACCTTGCATGGCCTCTAGCTTGGGTCAGCCTTGCTAGCCATGGGCAAATCATGGCCTTGCCTAGCCATGGTGAGGGCGGCCTCATCATCATTAGGTGAGGCTCACCCTCGCCAGTAGCCGACGGGGGTGAGCCTCACCATTGGCTGGCAAGGCTGACTTTGCCAATGCTTGTCATTGTCGGCCGAAGGAAGGAGGAAGGAGGAAGGAGGAGGAAAAAAAGAAGAGAGAGAAAGAAAATGAAACTGTAAAAAGAAAAAAATTAATAAAAAAGTTTGAAACAATAAAATATTATTAAAATATTGTCCACGTTACCATCGATTAGACAGCTAGTGCCTGTTGGCCAAAATTGGTTAGATAGATTGAATTGGTACAATTGTACATTTAGGACTAAATTGGCCTCTCCAAAAAAAGGTTTAAAACTGAATTGGAAATATTATAATAAGTTAGCATTGTTTTGATAATTTTCCCAATTTTGCACAGCACACCCAAGTATGATTTGGTATGAATCCTAAGCTCAGGTGCTTAGTTGAATTTGGTTTTAGAATTCTCAAATAATTAGAGATTTTCAAATAGGAAATTTCATAGTATTATTACCTTCTAATCACTCATACAGGTGAATTTACAAGCAGCCAGACGCCGTACGCAATAAACATAGAAAGCGGGAAATTTTGAGTCTTTACATCACACGAGCTCATCTCCGGTGTAGTGAATTCAGACTCATGCAGTAGGATAAGATGCCTTCATTGCTATGCCGCAGAGGCCTTCCTTCGCACTGACGTCTCTCTGCATCCTTATGTATCCTTTCTCGCCCCATTCCTCGCCCCACGAGTTCTTCACCAGCCAAAATTTGGTGCCATCATCACTTGTCCCGTATCCGACGGCGGTAACACCGTGGTCCAAGTCGGTCCCACAAGCCCCGGTGAACACGCCGCTAGAGTAGAATTGGAAATCGAATCCTCCGGCATCTATGGCCACGGAAACTGGCTGGTTTGCAACTGCCTTTAGCAATGCCCCCTCGCTGTTGGCGTGAACGTCTTCATAGCCCTTTATGATCACGGCACGGTTGGATTCCGATTTGACATTGCATTTGCTGTCCGTGCCCTTGTAGGGATAGTTCGTCTCGGTTGTGAGGCCGTGCTTCTCAACAAATTGGAATGCGCTATCCATCCAACCGCCTTCGCATCCCTGGTCCTGGCCACCGACGTCGCAGTCGACCAACTCTTGCTCGGAAAGAGAAATCAGCTTACCTGTGGTTATTTCATTGATTCCTTCCACAGCTGCCACGGCTGAAAAGGCCCAACAACATCCTACATATGAATGGACAATCAAGTTAAAACATGAATATCGTTGGAGCTGCCATAAGAATCATAGGCAGTTTGACTACATATTGACTCAACAAATGTCAAATAGCATCAATAGATTCGATCAGTTTACCACATTGGCCTTGGTTCTTAACAGGGGTCACGGCTCCTTTCTTTCTCCAATCCATGCTGGAAGGCACCGCGGTGCCATTTCCGTACTTGAAGGACGCGGCCTCGGCGGAGCACATTTGTGACTTGAATCGGTTCCTCGCCTTGAATTCTTCATTCGTGAGGTCGGCAAACTGGTTGACGCTTAGCTTGTAAGGCTTGCCGCTTCCCCGATTAAACGACTCAATCAGTCGTGTGTTTGCCTTGAATATCTGGAAACGGCTTTGCCTCTCGTCCATGTCCGTGTACACATGCCCGTAACGGGCCATCCATTCCTCGTGCATCTCGTACATGGGATCGTCTTGCTGGAGGGCGCGACCCGTGGCTTGGCAAGCCCAAGCTCCCAAAAGGAAGATCAGAGTCACTAGGATGCAGCATCGGTTTCTCAACGATGCCATGGCTTCCCAAGGAATGTTGGGAGTGAGAGATGGAGAAGAGCTAAGGGAGAAAAGTTTGTGAGCACACAGTTCTAGATTCGCACCTCAGATTTATAGTCCTCATGTCTTGGACCCGTACGAAGAATTTGAGCGGTGGATTCATCAACTTGACTGATAATCCGTCCTGATGGGCACATCAGATTAGATTTGAATTCGTTGCCATTTACGTGCCGGAGGGAATGTTCTGCGATGGACTCGGCTCGTGAGATTCATGTCACGGAAAGCTCCAAGTTTCTGTTCGTGGGCTGACATATAGGACTATCTGCTTCGGTCGTAACGTGTTCTTATCGCTCGTTCTTGGCCAAACTCGCAGCATGACGTCAAATCTGATCAGTACAAAACTACAGACGATGACCTTTCGCGCTGGAGTTGCATGGGCGTGCATGTGAGTATTTAAAATGGCGGAATGGAGGATTAGGCTGCTTGAGTGTCTTGCTTCTCCACCTCTACTTAGTCCCAAAAAAATAAAATGAAATTATTTCTAATTTACTGTCGAGGTAAAAAAATTGTGGAATTTCCACATGTGCCCATATATAGCCCTTTGTGCGTCTATAGTCGATCTGTAGGTTGAAAGGATTTTTGCGGCATACAAAGTTAATGGGATAATTACCGAAAGAGTCGTAAGTTGATTGTATGGATGCAATTTTAATCTTAAACTTTTTAATTTGACTAATTTAGCTTAAAACTTTTTGATGATTGACCAATATAATTCTTTTAAACAATTTTAGTTGAAAATTGCTGACAAGAACGTCGATTGTCCTACGTTAGGGGCACGGTTGGCATTTATGTTAGCGAATTCTAATCAAAATTAGCCGGATAGACTCAATTGATAAAATATGAAAATGTTCAAGACTGAATTAGCAAAATTAAAAGTTTTAGGATTGAATTAGTAAAAGTGAATTCAAGAGTTTGATTTCCCACATTCTTAGGTATTGGCAATGATGACGTTTAGTTTCAGTTGTGGAGTTCAACTCTTGTGCTCTGCAAAGAGAGAGGACAGAAGTCTGAGAGTAAGTTGAGAGTTAGATTGGTACAAACAAAAAGAAATGATAACATCTTAAACTTATACTCAAAAGACGGATGGCCAAACCGGTCTCTAAAGCTAGAAAAACCGTCATTAAGTACCATTGGCGATGAGTGATTTCACCGAGGTTGCTCTTTGCTAGTCGCCAAATGCAGACAACCCAGCCACGACTTGAAATGATGGCTTGCCGATTGTCCTCGAAATCTAACATCCGCGATGGCTTAATCTATAGCTAGAAAAGATGATTCAGGGCAAAAGACGCTTCAAGTACCAAAAGTTGGCACAAAGGGACACTTAAGTGCCAAAAGTTACGCAAGTGACGCTTAAGTGTTAAAATCGAAGAGAAATGGATCAAGTGCCAATTTGGCCAAAATCCAGCCAAAATGTTGACATGCACAATTTCTGGCAAAGTAAGTGCAAAATGGCGTCGTTTTGCACCTTCGGCATAGCTGCAGACAATACAAAAATGACATTGTTTTGGTGCCGATGCGTGGTAAAAAATTAATGCAAAAATTAATTAAATTAAATTTAAAACTAAATTTATTTAAAACATTTTAAAATACAAATACAAATATTAAAAAATTCAAAAAAAAGGTGAGGCTGAGCCCTCGGCCGCCTCCCTTATTTTAAATTATTTTAATTATTTTAATATTTTTTAAATATTTTTTAACATTTTAAATAAATTTAATTAATTTTTATATTAATTTTTTACCACATCAACACCAAAACGATGTCGTTTTGCACTCACTTCATCGGAAAATTGACACGTCAGCGTTTTGGCCGGATTAGCACTTGAGTGATCCATTTTGCTCCGATTTTGGCACTTAAGCGTCACTTTTGTAACTTTTGGCACTCAAGTGTCCATTTGTGCAAACTTTTGGCACTTCAAGGGTCCGGGTGTCGATGATTCAGGATGGGAAGCTAGTCCCTAATGCTGCTCTTTTCTGATTTTAACAACTCTTTTTAGCCGTTCAATAGAGCGTGAGGTGCTACTAATTATGTCAATTATTCATCTTGAATTCAAGCTGAATGAAAAGAAGTTACATTTGTGTAGATAAAAAGAAAACTATCGGCGTGATTGGTGCTGGCCCTTCGATTTGGGAAGAAATTATTTAGATTTGTTTTTTATTTTTGTGATTTTGGGAATTGCCTTATTTTTTCATTGTCTTCCTTTCCTATACTTCATTAATAAAATGACAGTCCCTCTCTCAAAAACGATATGACAAAAGGAAAACTTTAAGAGAGGATTACCCGAGGACGTAGGCACATTGCTGAACCTCGTTAAATCGTGTCTTCTTGTTTAATTTCTTCATGTATTAGAGTAGGTACGTATCTGTTTATGCATTTGATCCATCAGTGTCCTTCTTGGTGTATACACGGTTGTTCAAATCATGACTGATTCGAGTTTGGCCAATCCCGAATCCGACTCCACTGCCACCGGTCAGCGACTCACCAACATATTGCTGAATGAGAAGAACTTTCTTGCATGGTCTCATGCTATTACTGTGGCCCTTGGGGGCAGATCGAAGCTTGGTCATATCAATGGCCAAATAAAAGCACCTCTTGAGAGGGATGCAAAATTTAATGAATGGCAAGCCAACAACAGTTTAGTTATGTCTTGGATTTTTAACACTATGGAATCTCAAGTGTATGAGATTTTTGCATATTCCCTTATAGCTCTAATCTTGTGGGAATCATTGAATAAGATGTATGGACAAGCTCAAAATAATCTATAGTTTATCCAACCGTTCTTTGTTGTAGAAAAAATTGTACTAATAAGGATCAACTTAATGACTGTCATTTATTGTCGGTCACTCGAGCGTCCCAAACATGTAATCCAGATAAAATCGAAGCAATATTCTTCAAAAGAAAAAAACTAAAATGACCCCTCTTAACTTGGCCGCTTTTTAAGTTTGTGCCTCGATTCATATGAACTGAAGTGAACATATCAAGGAGAAATAAAAAATAAAAATAAAAAGTCATAAACTTATTGTATCGGTATCAATTTAGGTCTAAACATTTTAATATGACTAATTTAGTATTAAGCCTTTTCACATTGGAACTAATTGAGTCTATTCAGTCAATTTTGGCTAGAAATTGCTCCATGGATGTTGGCTGTGTTGTGTTCGCATGACTAACTCTAGTATAGATATATTTTTAATTTTTAATTTTAATTTTTCCAAAATTTTTAATTTACTTTAAATTTTCCTTTTTCTTCCTCACCCATTCCTTTCTTTTTCCTTCCTTGCCTTTTTTTTTTTTAACCTTTACAACTTTGGCCGGCGATTTCTTTTACAACCATTTGCAAATATAGTCCTTTAGCGATTTTTGATCAAAAGCAACCGGAATCTAGATTGACAAAATAAAGATTTATGACTAAATTGATAAATTATTCAAAGATTTAGGACTAATTGACGCAATAAAAAACTTTAGAACGGAGTTGACTTATTGTCAAAAGTTTTAGGATTAAAGCGGTACAATTAAAAGATTTGAGATTGAGTTGGCCATTACAATAGTAATCCTTTTTAGGAAAATTGTACCCAATCCAAATCATTCACTTTTTTCATAGCAAACAGAGCCTATGTCTGGCTTCTTCCTTTTTGGTAGAATGCGTAAAAGACGAAATTAAAGCAATACAATATTTGTCATTCTCTATAATCACCTCTATTTTTCATATCCTTTTCCTCATTATGGTACAGTCTTCGGGCGAGCAGAACACTCAAAGGATCTAACTAAAATGGTTTTCTATCATCCATGAAGGATCGTTGCTGCGGATAGCCGTGTTAACTCTATTGGTAAATGAATATAAAATCTGGCAATTCTTTTTTCTAATGAAAATTCAAAAGGCCCTTTGTCTGGATGCGCTATCAGCAAAAATAATTTAATCCTTAAAAGCAAACAGAGAAGAGAGAGCTCCCGTAGTGTAATGACGTGGCATACACAATCGTACGTATTTTTGAGAAAATTTTTATATAATCTTAGCATATGTTATGTAGAATGACTAACTTTAATGTCAGCAATTTTCAACTTAAATTGATTGGATGTATCTAATTGGTACTAATATGAAAATATTTAAGATTAAATTAATCTAATTTAATGGCTTATTATTTAATTGGTACCAATGCAATAACTTTGGTATTTTGTGATACTTTTCCAATGTAAAAATCAATGATTTTGCGGGTAATTGTCTGCTAAAAATTCGGCAGCTTTCAAACAAGCCACTTAGAACTTCGATTCTTTGAGAGGAAAAGTCCGTTCTTCGGACTGAAGATTTAATGAATTCACACATATTCTTCTTCAATCCTTCACTGCATGCTGCTTGCCAAATTGTTGCATGTGGAATGAATCATTTTAAATTTCATGTATTTCGACTCGACATCTTTAGATCGTTCTCAATAGCGTATCGGGATTGATGACTTGCGCAAGTTTTTCTTGTTCGAGTTGTGAAGCCATACCCAGTTGGATCTCATCTAAGTTTCTTCAACAAAAAGATTTTTCAAGTCGGAAATTCAAACATCACTTCTTAAGAACACACAACTATTACATATGGATATATGCCTGCAGCATGTCAAGCATAGGTATAAAACGAGGCCTTAGAACCGAAAAGCTTCACCATTTTTACAGTACACACAGATATGTGGCTTCATTAAGATCTACGCGGTAGGATAAGAGGCCTTCACCGCGATGCCGCAGAGGCCTTCCTTCGCACTGACGTCTCTCTGCATCCTTATGTATCCTTTCTCGCCCCATTCCTCGCCCCACGAGTTCTTCACCAGCCAAAATTTGGTGCCATCATCACTTGTCCCGTATCCGACGGCGGTAACACCGTGGTCCAATTCGGTCCCGCAAGCCCCGGTGAACACGCCGCTGGAGTAGAATTGGAAATCGAATCCTCCGGCATCGATGGCCACGGAAACTGGCTGGTTAGCAACTGCCTTTAGCAATGCCCCCTCGCTGTTGGCGGGAACGTCTTCATAGCCCTTTATGATCACGGCACGGTTGGATTCCGATTTGACATTGCATTTGCCATCCGTGCCATTGTAGGGATAGTTCGTCTCGGTTGTGAGGCCGTGCTTCTCAACAAATTGGAATGCGCTATCCATCCAACCGCCTTCGCATCCCTGGTCCTGGCCACCGACGTCGCAGTCGACCAACTCTTGCTCGGAAAGAGAAATCAGCTTACCCGTGGTTATTTCATTGACTCCTTCCACAGCTGCCACGGCTGAAAAAGCCCAGCAACATCCTACATTTTTGCAACGGAAACAGGACACACAAATCAGAACAACAGACATTCTTGGAGAAGATAATATGACAACATTAGGGGTTTTATCATCTTGTCTCTAAGAATCTCGAATAGATTGATGAAGGCAATTCATGAACTAGTCTCTATCAACTTACCACATTGGCCTTGGTTCTTAACCGGTGTCACAGCTCCTTTCTTTCTCCAGTCTATGCTAGAAGGCACTGCGGTGATGTTTTCGTACCTGAAAGAAGTGGCCTCGGTGGAGCACATGTGTGACTTGAATCGGTTCCTTGCCTTGAATTCTTCATTCGTGAGGTCGGCGAACTGATTGACGCCGAGCTTGTAAAGCTTGTCCTTTGCCTGATTGAACAACTCGATACCTCGTACATTCACCTTAAATATCTCGAAACGGCTTTGTTTCTCTTCCACATCCTTGTACACACGCCCGTAACGAGCCATCCATTGCCCATGCATCTCGTACATGGGATCGTCTCGCTGGAGGGTGCGACTGGCGGCTTGATGAGCCCAAGCTCCCAAAAGGAAGACCAAAGGCACCAGAATGAAATATTGGTTTCTAAACGATCCCATGACTTGGCTAGCAAGGTTGGGAGTGAAGGAGAAGAGCTAAGTGAATCAGTTTGGGAGCACACAGAATCCTAAGATTGCACCTTAAATTTATAGTCCCAATGTTTTGGATCGTACGACGAATTCGGACGTGGATTCATCGACTTGCCTGATAATCTATCCTGATGGGTGCATCGAATTAATCGGATGAATTAGCTTTAATTAAGAGAAGCAGTAATCAATCGTCAACGTGCCAGAGAGGATGTTCCGAGATAGACTTAGCTTGTGAGATTCATGTCTGGAGGCTTACTTTGTTTTTGTGCGAGGGCTGGTAATTTGGACTGTGTGCTTTTATTTCAGCGTGCTTTTATTGTCTTTTTGGGCCAATTCGTATTATGTTCAGTCACTACAATAATTTCTCACATCAAACGAAGCAAACGATGACTTTTGAGAGGACGATAGACATTCATCAGCATAAACTCGGATGACTTTCCAATTATCGAATATGTGATACTGAGGTGCAACGCTTTGCGCGGCTACAATGTATTTACAAAGGAATAAGATTTTTCACAACATAAGTTGTCCCACCCTAAAGGGAAATATTCTTAGTCTTTTTAAGAGCCTCTTGACCATCTCATCAAATGAAGGTATTGAACTTCTTTTATGTGCTTAGTGATCCCACCCTAAAAGGGAAAATTTTCTTAGATTTTTTGGGAAAAGTTATTTCTCACACCATCACGCAATTACCACACCATAATGTTATCCCCTCTTGTCACGACTGTGGCCTCGCTCCCTCTCTCTCGATTAGACAATTTGGTTAGAAAACACATGGTGGTTTCACCATAGGTAAATTCATTTAAATTCAAAATGTTAGTAAGTTATGCAAATAAACTTGATAAATTAATGTTTTTACCAAAAAAAAAAAACTTGATAAATTAATGCAAAATTGGTATTTATAAATTATAAAAATATGAGTAATCCCATAAAAATGTTGCTATACCAATAAGTTATTTGAAAAAAAATGGAATTGTTTTTTCAATAGCTTTTAAAATTAACTAATATATATATAAATACAGTTTGGTCGGTAATTTATTGAGATACACTAGCACGAAAAAGATTGGTATTTGTAGGCAGGAGACAAAAGAGTTCTATGCAAACCCAAATAATATTTCAGGCTGAGAATTTTATTTAAGAGTTAGATAATTCGGATATAATAAAAGTTAATCAGTTAGTACAAAATTGGTAATTTACAAACTACAACGGGGTTAGTACAAAATTTATAATTTACAAAGAGTGAGTGAGTGTAGAGTAGGAATAGAGTAGGATGACAAAAAAAAAAAAAACTACAAAAATTAGTTAGTTTCATTAAAAGTATTAGTAAGTTGTCCAGCTTCCCGGGAAAAAAGTTTACCGACAATTTTTTTTATCGGATAGTTTTTTTTATATTTACCAACACTTATTGAAATATAATTAGTACGGGAAAAAATCGGTATTTTGGGGTAGGGGACGATGGAATTCTGCATAAGAAATTACCAAAAAAGTCCCAAACTTATTATCATTTTTTTCAAGTCAGTTATAATTTTTTTTTTTGTCAATTCAATTCTAAATCTTTTGCAATTGTGTCGATTAATTCCATTTGGCCAATTTTAGCTAGCTAGCGTTGACATGGATACCGGTCATTCGGTTGATACGATGTAGACAATATTTTAATAATATTTTAATTTTTTTCAAATTTTTATTCATTGTTTCCTCTTTTTTTTTCTCATTATGGTTTTCTTAACTTTCTCCTCCTTCCTCTAGCCAGTCGTTATCAACGACCAACCAAAAGCAAGGTCAAGGAGTCCTCGAGGAAGCTTGGTTGTGGCTAAGTGACCTTGCCTGGGCTGCATGCTAGCAAGGCTCACCTCACCAAAGGCTATGACCTTGCATAGCCTCTAGCGAGGTGAGCCTTGCTAGCCATGGGCAGATTGCGCCCTTGCCCAGTCATGGCGAGGGTGGCCTCAACATCATTAGGCAAGGCTCACCCTCGCTAGTAGCTAGTGAGGGTGAGCCTCACCATTGGCCAACGCCTTGCCAACAGTTGTCATGTCGGCCAGAGGAAGGAGGAAGGATGAAGAAGGAGGACAAAAAAAAAAAAAAAAAGAGAGAGAGAGAGAGAAAGCAAATGAAAATGTAAAAAGAAAAAAATTAAAAAAATTGAAAAATAAAATATTATTAAAGTATTGTTCACGTTAGCATCGACTAAGATAGCTAGTCTTGATCAGTCAAAATTGGTCAGATGGACTAAATTGGCACAATTGTATGTTTAAGACTAAATTAATTCTCCAAAAAAAAAGGTTTAGGACTGAATTGAAAAATTATATTAAGTTTAGGACTATTTTGACAATTTTCCCAATTCTACACAGACATTGACACACACCCAAGTACGATTTGGTATGAATACTAAGCTCAGGTGCTTAGTTGGATTTGGTTTCAGAATTCTCAAATGATTAGAGATTTTCAAATAGGAAATTTTTATAGTATTATTACCTTCTAATCACACATACAGGTGAAATTTAGAAGCAACCAGACGCTATACGCAATAAACATAGAAAGCGGGAAATCTTGAGTCTTTACATCACACGAATTCATCTCCGGTGCAGTGAATTCAGACTCATGCAGTAGGATAAGATGCCTTCATTGCTATGCCGCAGAGGCCTTCCTTAGCGGTAACATCTCTCTGCATCCTTATGTACCCTTCCTTCCCCCCATTCCGCGCCCCACGAGTTCTTCACCAACCAACACTTGGTACCGTCGTTGCTGGTCCGGTACCCGACCCGACGGTGGCGACACCATGGTCCAAATCTGTCCCACAGGCTCTCGTGAACATGCCGCTGGAGTAGAATTGGAACTCAAATCCTCCAGTGTCGATGGCCACAGAAAACTGGGGTGAGATTGCGAGTGTGTCTCTTTGAATGAAAGAAGTGAATGAGTTTTTGGACTTTTGTGCATTTGGTTTGCTGAAAATGATCAATCAATGAAAAATCATTAAGATCAAAGATAATGTACATTGTTAAAATTAGGAAAACAAATCTCTAATTAAAAATAGGGAAATCAAAGAATTTTCGAGAAAATCATTTCTTGGAAGACGATTTTCGAAAAATATTATCCATTATTATGAAATTTTCCCAAAACAAACAAACATTTCAAACGAGGAAATCCCACCCAGTCAAAGTCCCAAAAATATTTAAAATCGGACCAGCCAGTGCTCTAGTTTTCAACTTTAAGATTAGCGGCCGACAATTCACCATAAATTTTGTAAAGTAACAGGATAGATTTCACATTTATTATGGAGGAAACTTCTCTAAGGCTTCTGAATTTGACATTTTTGGCAAATTGATTCTCTCTAAGAATCCATTTTAGTGTCGTAAAACTGAATTACCGTATCCTATATTGAATCAGAATCCTTGCAAGTCAGGCATCTGTGTTGAAATTCATTTCTGCTCTATTGTGAAGACAAGCATGAGAACATGGAGCAACGTTGATTGTAATAAACTTTGTTCACTTGAGCTTCAACTAAAAATTTTGTCCAAGTCATTACCCCTTTGCATTAAGTGAACTGACAACCCCGTCATCTTCATGAGAACTAGTCTCCATCCTAGAAATTTCTGTTTGTTCGCAGTATCGTGCTCCCTATTTATCTTTAAAGTTTTTAAGTTATTTATCGCACGTATCTACTATTCAATATTAGTCTTGTCCAACCTTGTCTTTTACTCACCATTTTTCTCTATTAATAAGCATCGAGAAAACCTATTACACTAATATTGTCAACTAGTTCTAGTATAAATAGTATTTCCCATCCAAATCCTCTATCATGCTCTGCATTTGGGGCACCTCCAACTTGCTCTTTTAAGGTTGTCTCAGTCAACGAAGTATCCTTTGAATTATTTGTCTCGGTCCGACCCAAAATTTATAAGTCGGGTTCTTTCTGACCGTGCAAATATCGATCTACGTGGCATCACAAGCCCAATTTCTGTTCATTTGGCAAAGTAGCCGGATTACTATGCGTTTCCTCCGTGGCATGTGCAAGCCGCGAGCCCATTTTAATAAACCTCTTAATTAAATTATACGTCAGGAATGAGGAAGGGAGTTGCTCTTCGTCTTCTTCATATGGGACAAGCGGTCGAGGTTGGAGATTGCTTGGGAAAATGTGGACGCCGTAAATGTGGGTGACCGGGCGGCTGTCGAGGGGGTAAGATAGAGGTTTTGGTTGGAAGGACAGAGTTTGCAATGAATCCGTAGAGAGAGGACAGAGACTCATGCTCAATGCAGACGGTATCGCAAGGAACATGTTTTTTTTATATCTGGAAAACTCACACAAAAACCAGAATTTTATGTATGAAGCATCGCGATCGCACAAAGATAGTACCATTTGATGAGAAATCAATATATGCTGAGACCGTCCGAACTTCAGATGACAGAGAGTGATCTCTCCACGATTTCACACTGCTCTCAGGATGGGCATGAAGTGGGGATTCGAGTGCAAATCCAGGTGAATCTAAGTGCAAAAAATAGATATTTTGCAAGGAAATGAAAATTCATTGAAATTGAAATTACCCGAGAAGGAAATGCATGGTCCAAATTGAAAGACAACGAGATGCGAAGGAAACAAAAAGATCAAACTCCGGACGAACTGAAGGTGGTCGGGCATTTGTCGTGTTCTTCACTTAGCACTGGTTTTATCTCTTTCACGACCCCTCGGGGTGCGACTGGACTATTGTTCACGCCAAATTTTGAAACATGTTCGCCATATGTTCGTCATATGTTCTCTATTCTTTGAAGCGCGAGCTTTTAGGACGAGGGAGGAAAAATTAACACTGCAACCCAATAGGACCAAAAGTTTCTTATAGAAAAACCTCGCACAAAGCAAGAAAACCAGGAAAACACGCTTGAATAAAGTGGCTACCAATAGATAACCACGAGGATTATACCAGTAATGTCACGCACAAGTACTACTATTAACTTACATTCATTTTCTACAAGAGGGAAAAAATCACACAGAACAAGATTGTAGAATCTTGTTATTGTGATCATATTGATAACTACCAGAAATTGTTGGAACACTTGAAGAAGATGAGAGAGTTTCAAGTTCAACCTCAATATCAACATCAGCAATTGGCGTCTCTGTTGGATATAGAAGTGGTTTCGGGGGAATTTGTAGTTCATCGATCTCCTTTTCTAGCATATTAAGGATGCGGCTCATCGATGGTCGATCATTAGGGTTCAGTTGTATACACCAAAGAGCAACGATGATCATCTTCCTCGTCGTCTCTCTTTCCTCTTCCGTGGCATCTACCATATCAACTTCCTTTTCTTTGCCGAGTTGGTCATAAATCCATAAAGGAAAATAAATTTGGCTTGAATCCTTTGCATTTGCATTTACATTTCTCCTTCTACCGGCCATTTCCATCAACATCATCCCAAAACTATAAACATCGGCTTTGTAAGAAATGCCGCCAATGTCCCTATAGAATAGCTCAGGCGCCATATATCCCAAGGTTCCCCTAGCTGCAGTCAATGTTACTATGTTGTGATCGGTAGGGTAAAGTCTTGCAAGTCCAAAGTCAGAAACTTTCGGAGTCAAACTCTGGTCTAGGAGAATATTGTGAGGCTTGATGTCAAAGTGTAGAATTTGCATGTCACATCCTCGATGTAAATACTCTATGCCTCTAGCTATGCCAAGAGAGATCTCATACATTTTCTTATAATCAAGAGAATTTTCTCCATCCTTATAGACAATGTGCTTATCCAAAGATCCATTCGGCATGAAATCATAGACAAGAGCTTGTTTGGAATGATTGAAACAAAAACCAACAAGTTGCACCACATTAACATGGTGGATCCTTCCAATTGTCCCCACTTCACTTATAAAATCTTGGCCGTCGGAATTTGGTTTATTCAAAATCTTAACAGCAACTGCATTGCCACTTCTAAGTATTCCTTTGTACACGGAACCATGGCCCCCTTCACCTAACTTGTATTTGAAATATTTTGTGATCTTCCGGATATCTGAGTAAGAGTACCTTATGGGCAAAAAGTTGTTGTGAGCTTGTAGAAATTCTTCAATGTTTGGGTCCATTGCTTGGTGCCTTCTTATCCACTTATAGATTAGAAATATCAACACACATGGAGCTCCAAATATGGATTTTACTGCTAAGAAGTGAGCTGTGTAGAAAATTGTCTTGAGATTAGTGTAAAGAACTGTCTTTTTTATTTGTTAGAAAGTACATATAGGGAGTGTTTTCCTCACATATAGCGCGTGAGTGTTACGCAGATGTGAGGGAAAAAAAAATTGTCCATACCGAAGACAGAACGAAGATTAGAAACGGTATCCAATGCAACATCTCGCGCCTCGCTCAGGGAAATACTCATTACTGAAAGCAAGAGATTCATGAAGACATATAATCAGAACTAGCTAAGGAACGAATGAAAAATAAGTATAGGAAAAGAAGTGATGTTATCTTTATTAACTAAAAAAATTAGGTATGAATTAACAACATCCAAAGCAAAGATGTATTAAGGATAATAACTAATGTTACATTTGCATACTATATCGGACAATTAACAATAGTAAATATTCAACACATCCCATCTCATATTTAATATGCTCTTTGAACCTAAAGATTTCATCTAGTAAATTTTCTGGCCTGATCACGACCTAAAATATAGTCAATCAACAAGTTTTGCTTTCAAGATATTCTGAATGTTTCACATAATTTCGGTTTTCAGAATTAAAAGCTTTTTGCGACTATACTTGATTAACTTATGAGGTAAGAGGTGGGCTTTTACTCCCTATTTTGGGAACTCTTGATATAAGAGAAAAGATCAGGTACTTTGAGCTAATATAAAAAATTTTGGAAGGAACTAAACACAATTTTCTTATATTCTGTAAAAATGCAGATGTTCAATGTTGACTTAGCACAAACTTAGTTTTTCCCCCCAAAAGCACAAACTTAGGTCCATTCATTTCATGGAAAATATTAAATTTTTGGAAAATATATTTAATGGAAAATATGATTTTCCTCATTGTACTCCTTTTGATCATTTTTTTTGTTCTTTTTTCTCTTTAAAAAATTGATTTTTAATTAATTTTTTATTTTTCTTTTTCTTTTCTTTCTTTTTTTTTTTTCCTTGGCCAACTATTGACCACAGGCAAGGAACAAGCTTACTAGCCTTTGGCGACGCTTGAGTGTTGTGGATCTATGAGGCCGAGCCTTGTCACCATCTAGCAACACTCAAGCTCACCTATGGACAATCATTGACCTCGTCGTGGTGAGCAACCAGCTAAAGAAGAAGAAAATGGAAAAATAAAAAAGGAAATTAAAAAATTCGAATTTAAAAAGAAAGAAAAAAATAAAATAATTAAAATGAGTGATGAAAGAAAGAGGAGGGAAAATGATTTCCTCTCTCCAAAAAATGAAAATCATGTTTTCCACTTTTGAATGTGTTTTTTTTCATCGATAGAAAATGTTTTCCTTGACTTTTTATTTTCCGTGAACCAAACACAGGAAAATCCGAAAAAAAAAATAAATAAATTATGAAAGTTATTTTCCACAAAATGAATGGCCCTTTTGTGGATTCTATACTACAAGTTTCAACTATCTTTCTATGAACAGGAATAAAACACAATACAACGTGGTTGCTAACTTGCTACTGTCATTTTCTCTCAGAGTATAAGATTGAATTTCACAATGAACTTATTATTTGCATGTCATCTTAGTCCCCTCGAGGGCTAATTCATTTTATTCGGTTTTGCTTACTCAATCATAATGGTCGGGAGTTCCACGAACTTTACTTGCGTCTGTTACTTTGATTATCGTACCAGTCAATCACAGTCCGTCGCTTTAAGGCTCAAGAGCTATAGCTAGAAACATATATTAGCATATTGATTGGGTAAAGTACTTTGATGGAAAGGCAAACTTACTGTAGTCGTATATTCTCGTCCACGGCAGCAGGTGGGTGGGTGGTCGCCAGTAGTAGAAGAGATTAAAGCCGTCGGCCATCGCATTGTGGATATCGTTGTAGGAGATTGTACGATTATTGAGGGACAATGCTTCCAGTTTTATTCAATAAATAATCTGCTGCGTATATTGATGTGGTTATGGTGCAAAATTCTCCATGTCTGATGCATTTGCCTCGATGATGGCATATGAATGATACCCTTCCATAAATATACATGGTTCGGTGTTGATATATAAATGAGATTTCACTTGCTTTGAACAAGACACAATGATCACTCTGGTTCCAGTGGGGCCGTACCAACCACCTTCTTCAACACTGAAATCAGAGAATATTAACTGGCGGAGAGGAAGGGAGGAACAGTTGCCCTTTTGCAGCCCAACATCCACCACTTCCATATACCCAGAATAACCCCCATAAAATTCAGGGTGGATTGATTGCACATGATATTGACCGCCGGACAAAGATAGCATCATACGGTTATCTTCACATGTTAACTCGAACTTTGAATCACCACAGCCTTTTGGATCATCCTTTAATCGAAAGAGATAGCTTATGTTATCAACCTTGCCACATGCTGAAGGAGTACATGGGTAATTGTTCCAGGCATAGCAACTAATCCCAGCTTGTATTATGAGAAGAAGGAATAATGGGAAAGGCTCCATTTGGGACCTGATGTTGAGAGAATTCATGCGATGCAGAGAGCTTTATGTATGGCTTTGGTTACTTGGCGTGGAGGCGAGACAGAAAAAGAGGACGCAATTGGAGAGACGTATCGTGATTGAATTGGAAGACTAGGAGTCGGTCTTTTGAAAAGCACAAGTCCAGGAAATGACCGGGCCAGAGCCGCCAAAGTCAAGAAATTGGAGCTTCCAACGTGATGGAACAGAAGTCACAGGATGGACTACAGATAAATCTGGGTTTTACCGTGGGTCCCGATATGATCATCCAATAAAGTTCATCCAAGTACGAAGTTTTTGCCTCATGTTTTCCTCTCACAACCTTTCTAATAGTTGACATTCAGATGTGGACATCACCCACATATTAAGTATAAATGTGGCTGACGTCCACAACTGAAGGGCAATTGGAAGAAATTTTCTTCAATCAGGGTTGAAGGAATATATAAAGCAAAAATCTTATAATTATAATTTACCAATAATCGACCGGATTTAACAATTGGATGAAACAAGTATGACTAAATCACCGTCCCAATGGAACTTCAACTCTGAAGAGAATGGGTCGGACACGGGGCAGTTCCTATTCGCAACCCAACCAGTCTTTTGAGGTAATCCTTCGTACCAAATGCCAATGTAGTAGTGGTTACTAGTGTTACCTGGTGAAAAGAAGCCCATCTCAAATGTTTCTTCTTGAGAGGTTAATGTCTAATTTCCGGAGAGAGACTCCCCGGGTAGTATGGTATTTGTGCTTATGGAAAAGGAAGGGCCGAATGAAGCAAGGAAAATGAGCAAAATATGAGGAAACATTTTTGTGTTTCTAATTATGTAACTCATCTCTTTTGCTCTCTGCGCAATTATAGTTTTGGCATGGGGAGTTAGCGGCTCTAAGGCTTTCTGAGAGCTGACAAAAACCTGATTTCTCGTTAGCCGGCAGTCTTCGGGGAAGTGATAAGACTCTGGCTGTGAGGTGACTTGAATTCTAGCAGCTGCTTTCGAATCTGTCCACTAGATGGGCCAGTAAACACGTTCCAGAGGAGGTTTTCTTTGTCTGATGGATTTGGGTGGAGCATCCTTCGTCATCGAGATCTCCAATTCGGCCAATTAACAGAAAGTCAAATCAAGAAAAGTAAACTGTTTGCGGACCAACAAAAGGTTCCATCAGTGGAAATTACGCAGAAATTGTTGTTCATGCAGTCAACCAAACACAACAATTGGTGGATTAATTTATGGATAGCTTTCACATTAATTAGGAAGAAAACTTCTCTACAATTTCTAAATTTGACATTGTTGGCAAATTGATTTTCTCTTGGAATCTGTTTTAGAATCATGAAACTAAATAGGAAAATTACCAAAAATGTCATAAATCCTATTACAATTGTACCAATTCAATCATAAACTTATTTTTTTGACTAATGAGTCCTAAACCTTTTATAATTATTCTTGATCAGTCCATCCGGCCAAAAATGGCGCCGGTCGGCGCTGACAACATTTTCTAATAATATTTTTAAAAATATTTTATTAATTTAATTATCTTTTTTTCCTTTTTTTTTTTCTTTTTTTTCCCCTCTCCCTCCTTCCTCCTCCTTTGCTCCTTCTTCCCTTGGCTCCGGCGATTGGCTAGAGGGGAGGGCTGATCGATCGCTGGACTAAGGCGGCCAGCAGGGCGAGCCCTTGCCAAATCCGGCAAGGGGGGCCTCGCCATCGCTGGGTTTGGCGAGGCGAGCCCCCATGATCGGCAAGGGCTCGCCCGCCAATCGGTGTGTGCCTAGCAACCGCGAGGCGAGCCCTCGCCGGATCTAGTGAGGGCTCGCCTCACGGTCGCCGGATGAGGCGAGCCTTCACCAAATCCGACGAGGGGGCTCACCCTTGCGTCCGGCAAGGCCCTCCTCGCTAGATCTAGCGAGGACTTGCTGGTGACCCGAGGCGAGCCCCCACTAGATCTAGCGAGGGCTTGCCTCGCCGTCGCGCGGGCGCGCGTCGGCTGGTGAGGCGAGCCCTTGCCAAATCAGGCAGGGCTCGCCTCGCCAAACCCAACAACAACAAGGTCCCCCTCACCGGATCTAGAGAGGGCTCACCCCGCTAGCCACCTCAGTTTGGCGACCCACCAGCCCTCCCCTCTGGCCGGTCGCCGGAGCCAAGGGAAGAAGGAGGGAGAGAGGAAAAAAAAAAGAAAAAAAAAAGAGGAAAAAAATTTAAAAAAATTATTAAAAAATTGTCGCCGGCGCCGACCGGCTATTTTTGGCCGGATGGACTGATCGAGAATAATTGTAAAAGGTTTAGGACTCAATTGGTCAAAAAAAACAAGTTTATGACTAAATTAACACAATTATAATAGGTATAAAACTTTTTTGGTAATTTTCCTGAAACTAAACTACCATGCGCTATCTTGAATCAAAATTCTTGTAAGTCAAGCATCTGTTTTGAAATTCATTTCATAACCGACATGTTGCAAGTGCTATACTATGAAGACGAGCACGAGAACATAAAGCAACATCGATGCTAATAAACTTTGTTCACTTGAGCTTCAAACAGCAATTTTGTCTAAGTCATTACCCCTTCGCATTAAGAAAACTGGCAAACCCGTCATCTTCTTGAGAATTAGTCTCCATCCTAAGAATTTATGTTTGTTCGTCATATTGTGCTTCCAACTTATTTTCAAAGTTTTTAAAGTTATTTATCTCACATATCTACTATTCAATACTAGTCTTGTCTCACCCTCCTCTTTCACTCGCCATTTTTCTCTATTAGCAAGCATCGAATCACTAATATACACTGATATTGTCAACTTCTAGTATAAATAGTACTTCCCATTCAAATCCTCTGTCTTACTCTCTATATTTGGGGTAATTCCGACTTGCCCTCTGATTTCTGGGTTGTCTCAGTCAATCCCTTTGCTCAGTCAACATAGTATGCTTTTTTGTTTTTTTTTTTTTTTTTTTTGTTAAAAAAAGAAAAAAAAATAGTATACTTTGAATTTTTCGTCTCAGTTCGACCCAAAATTCATTAATCGGTTTCTTTGTGACCTTGCAAAATCCGATCTGCGTGGCATCACATGCTCAATTTCTGTTCATTTGGCAAAGTAGTCGGCTTACCCTGTATATTCTCAGTGGCATGTGCAAGCCATAAGCTCATTTTAAAGAATTTCCCAATTAATTTTAGACATTAGGAATAATGAAGGGAGTTACTCTTCTTCACGTAGGACATGCTGTCGAGGTTGGAGATGGCTTGGGAAATGGTGGATGCCGTAAATGTGGGTGATCCAGCGGCTGTCAAGGGGGTAAGATAGAGGTTTTGGTGGGAAGGACACAGCTTGTAATGGTGGATGCCGCCAAATTTCGAAATATGTCCGCCATAAGTTATTCTTTGAAGCGCGAGCCTTTAGGACGAGGGAGGAAAAATTAACACTGCAGCCCAATAGGACCAAAAGTTTCTTATAGAAAAACCTCGCACAAAGCAAGAAAACCAGGAAAACACACTTGAATAAAGTGGCTACCAATAGATAACCTCGAGGATTATACCAGTAATGTCACGCACAAGTACTACTTTGAACTTACATTCATTTTCTACAAGAGGGAAAAAATCACACGGAACAAGATTGTAGAATCTTGTTATTGTACTCGTATTGATAACTACCAGAAATTGTTGGAACACTTGAAGAAGATGAGAGAGTTTCAAGTTCAACCTCAATATTGACATCAGCAATCGGTATCTCCGTTGGATATAGAAGTGGTTTTGGAGGAACCTGTAGTTCATCGATCTCTTCTTCTAGCATAATAAGGACTCGGCTCATCGACGGTCGATCATTAGGGTTCAGTTGTATACACCAAAGAGCAACGATTATCATCTTCCTCGTCTTCTCTCTTTCCTCTTCTGTGACATCTACCGTATCAACTTCCTTTTCTTTGCCAAGTTGGTCATAAACCCATAAAGGAAAATAAATTTGACTTGAATCCTTTGCATTTGCATTTACATTTCTCCTTCTACCGGCCATTTCCATCAACATCATCCCAAAACTATAAACATCGGCTTTGTAAGAAACACCGCCAATGTCCCTATAGAATAGCTCAGGCGCCATATATCCCAAGGTTCCCCTTGCTGCAGTCAACGTTACTATGTTGCGATCGGTAGGGTAAAGTCTTGCAAGTCCAAAGTCAGAAACTTTCGGAGTCAAACTCTGGTCTAGGAGAATATTATGAGGCTTGATGTCAAAGTGTAGAATTTGCATGTCACATCCTCGATGTAAATACTCTATCCCTCTAGCTATGCCAAGAGAGATCTCATACATTTTCTTATAATCAAGAGAATTTTCTCCATCCTTAAAGACAATGTGCTTATCCAAAGATCCATTTGGCATGAAATCATAGACAAGAGCTTGTTTGGAATGATTGAAACAAAAACCAACAAGTTGCACCACATTAACATGGTGGATCCTTCCAATTGTCCCCACTTCACTTATAAAATCTTGGCCGTCAGATTTTGGTTTATTCAAAATTTTAACCGCAACTTCATTGCCACTTCTAAGTATTCCTTTGTACACGGAACCATAGCCCCCTTCACCTAACTTGTATTTGAAATTTTTTGTGATCTTCCTAATGTCTGAGTAAGAGTACCTTATGGGCAAAAAGTTGTTGCGAGCTTGTAGAAATTCTTCAATGTTTGGGTCCATTGCTCGGTGCCTTCTCATCCACTTATAGATTAGAAGTATCAACACACATGGAGCTCCAAATATGTATTTTACTGCTAGAAAGTGAGCTGCGTAGAAAAGTGTCTTGAGATTAGTGTAAAGCATAGTCTTGTTTATTTGTTAGAAAGTACATATAAAGTGTTTTCTTCACATCTAGCGCAATTGTTTCGCAGACGTGAGGAAAAAGGAATTGTCCATACCGAAGACAAAGACAGGATTAGAAACGGTATTCAGTGCAAAATTTAGCGCCATGCCCCAGGAAGAATTGTCTACAGAAAGCAAGAGATTCATGAGGACATATAATCAGAACTAGCTAAGTAACGAATGAAAAGTAAGTATAGTAGTTAACTAAGAAAATAAGATATGAATTAACAACATCCTAAGCAAAGATGTATTAAGGATAAAAACTAATGTTACATTTGCATACTGTATTCGACAATCAATAGTAGTAAATATTCAACACATCCCGTGTCATATTTAATGTGTTCTTTGAACCTAAATATTTCATCTAGTGAATTTTCTAGCCCCATCGCAACTTAAAATATAGTAAATCAACAAGTTTTGCTTTATAGAGATTCTGAATGTTTCACATAATTTCGGTTTTGAGAATTAAAAGGTTTTTGTGACTATACTTGATTAACTTATGAGGTGGGAGGTGGGCTTTTACTCCCCATTTTGGGAATAAGAGAAAAAATCAGGTACTTTGAGCTAATATAAAACTAAACACAATTTTCTTATATTCAATAAAATGCAGATGCTCAACGTTGACTTACACAAACTTAGTTTTTTTTTTTCCCCAAAAAGCACAAACTTAGATTCCATTCATTTTGTGAAAAATGTGATCTTTTTAAAAATATATTTCAGGAAATTGACAATATTTTTCAATGTTTGGCTTAAACCTAAAAATAAAATGAAAAATATTTTTTTTTAAAATTTTTTTGACTTTCTCTTTTCTCTTAGATCATTTTTATTTTTATTTTTTTTTTTTTTCTCTTTTCTTTTCTTTTTTTCTTTAATTTTCTTTTCCTTTTTTGAGCTATCGACCACAGGTGAGGAACAAGCTTGCTAGCCTTTGGCGACGCTTGAGTGTTGTGGATCTAAGAGGCCAAGCCTCGTCACCATCTAGCAACACTCGAGCTCACCTATGGCCAATCACTACCTCGTTGTGGCAAGCAACGGGCAAGAAGAAGAAAAATAGAAAATTAAAAAAGAAATTAAAAAATTCTAATTTTAAAAAATAAAAATAAAAATAAAAATAATTAAAATGAGTAATGAAAGAAAAAGAAAATATGATGAAAAATGTTTTCTTTTCTGTTTTTTCCATTGATGAAAAATGTTTTCCGATGACTTGTTCATTTTCCATTAATTGAACGCAGGTAAATTCGAATAATATTTTTTTGGAAGTTATTTTCCACGAATTGAAAGAAGCCTTTTATGGGTCTACACTACAAGTTTCAACTATCATTCTATGAACAGGAATAAAACACAACACGACGTGATTGTTATTGTCATTTTCTCTCCGAGAATAATTATTGTATTTCACAGTGAACCAATTATTTGCATGTCATCTTAATCCCTCGAGGGCTAATTCGTTATATTTGGTTTTGCTTACTCAATCATCATGGTTGGGAGTTCTACGAACTTTACTTGCGTCTGTTACTTTGTTTTTTTATACCAATCAATCACAGTCTGTCGCCTTAAGGCTAAAGAGCTACAGCTAGAAACATATATTAGCATCTTGATTGGGTAAAGTACTTTGATGGAAAGGCATACTTACCGTAGAAGTAGGGTATGCATTTTTTCCCTCGGTATCGGAAGCCTAAGAAGCAAAAGTCATATCTTTTCACCTCCGGCGGCGCCCAGTAGCTGTAGGTGGGTAGTACCCAGTAGGTGAGATTAAACCCATCGGCCATCGCATTGTGGATGTCGTTATAGGAGATCGTGCGATTCTCCTTGGACAATGCTTCCGCTTTATCCCATAAATATTCTGCTGCATATATTGACGTGGTTATGGTGCAAGAGTCCTCAATATCCGATGCTTGTGCGTCGATGAGGGCATATGAATGATACCCTTTTGTAACTATACATGATTCGGTGTTGAAATACAAACTAGATCTCACTTGCTTCGAGCAAGATACAATTACCACCCCATTTCGATAGGTGCTGGGGTAATATTCTTCATCACCGATATTAGAAAGCACTAACTGGTGGAGAGGAAGGGAGGAACAGTTGCCCTTTCGTAGGCCGACGTCCACTACTTCCATATGCCCATAATTCCAAGATTGGGAGGAATCCCCAACAATTTCAGGGTGTATCGATTTCACATGATATTGTCCACCAGACAAAGAAAGGATCGTGCGGTTATCTTTACACGTTAACTCAAACCTCGAATCACCACAATCTCTCGGGTCATCTTTCAATCGAAAGGGATAGCGTATGTTGCCGACTTCGCCACATGACGAAGGGCTACACAGGTAGTTGTTCCTAGCATAGCAACTAATCCCAGCTTGTATTATGAGAAAGAGGAGTAATGGGAACGGCTCCATTTGGTACCTGAGTTGGGAGAACTTGTGCAATGCAGAGAGCTTTTTGTTTGGCTTTGGTTATTTGGTGCGGAGGTGCAGAGGTGCGACAGAAAAGGGATAGGAGAGACGTCCCGTGAATGAATTGGAAGACAAGGAGTCAGGTCTTTTGAAAAGCCCAAGTCAAGCAAATGACCCGGCCAGAGCAGCCCAAAGTCAAGAAATTGGAGCTTCCTACGTGATGGAATGTATGTGGCTTGGATTGATAAGCGGATAAAAAATCATATCAACGTTATTATGTAAATTTCGCTGGAAGGCCCACGTCTTTGTCGGTTGAGATAATCCTGGTCTGTATACTCTATAACATAAATTATTTTTTTATTTGATCATACAATCTTTTTCTCTTACCAGCCTTCTGATTGGTGGATTTTAAATGTGGACATAACACAAGTTAATTTAACATATAATTGATGTCCACAAGTTGTGACCCACTATTCACAAGGACAGTTGAATAAAATTTTCTTTCGATCAAGGATGAATGAAAATATAGACCTAATTACAATCATACATTTTCAAAAATATATGGTGAGTATTGAAATATACGTACAATAGGCCACTGAAAATAATGTGCTGAAAATTTCATTTTCAAATGTTTATTTTTAAAGTGGGTATTTTTCTTGGAAAGCTTAACTAACGTCACCACCAAAGAAGATAGATATTTGTTCTTCGCACTACACACGCATTTCATGATGTTTCGAGGAAATTCTCACTAGAAGTGACTTCTCTTTTTCCCCAACGAAACATTCGGTCAACATCGTATACCAAGAAAGTCTCATTATTGCCACATGATGGAAATGCTTTGTCAATCCTACAAATTTAATTTATGAACAAAAAAGAGCAATCACTTTGCTCCTATCAAAAGCATAATTTCTGGTGTTCTTGATTAGCTTCAATATATAATTAAGTTAAAAATTATGCAATCAAATCTTGAAAATTATCACATTGGTGTGATCGACAATTTTCATTAATTCCATCAAATTTGGGTGATGAAAATCTTAACTAAACACTCTTTCTATAAACTACATGCTAAAAAATAAAAAAAGCCAAAAAATTAAGCAGGGGGAGGGGGACTCTCACTTGACAACGGGCAACAACTGCTCAATCATATTCATTACTGCGAGCAGGCAAGAAAGCCTCGCCCAGATCAAGGCATGAGTCGATTGACCCTAGCAGGGTTGTCGAGAGGGCTAAGCAACCCCCACGTGGGGGTGACAAGTGGTGAGGCCTTGTGTTCTTCGTCTCGCGCATTGTTGCTTCTCCAATCCACCAAACCACATCAAGCCTATTTAATTGGTCGTATGAGCAGGTTGGTGTTTAGCATATTTCATACTTGAACCTGTAACGATTATAACTCAATAAATCCATTAATGATACATGAATTCTCTGATGCTGGCTCTTTACATGCAATAAGTATTGACAATCCGATCGAATCACGTAAATCCAATGTGTGCTTTAGCATTTCTTGTTGACTACTCTGGTAGTTTTGTTTTATCGTGCTTTTTTTCAAATTACAAGATTTATCAGCTCCCACATATGTTGCAACAAAAATATTTCTGGATTTCCGCTTATGCATCTCATCTCTTGTTACTCATTCTTTCACAACTGCGGTTTTGACACAGTGGAGTTAACAACTCTTAAGTCTTTCTCTGAGCGGACAAATCTTGACTTCATAATAGCGAACGGTCTACGGGGAGTTGCCCGTCTAACAAGGTTGAGTCGAAAGTGACAAGACACTGGCTGTTTCGAGGGTGACCATAATAAGTAGTTACTTTACAATCTGCCCATTAGATCATTTGACTAGAAAACGCGTAGCATTACTCTTAAGTCTTTCTCTGAACAGACAAATCTTGACTTCACAATGGCGAACGGTCTACGGGGAGTTGCCCGTCTAACAAGATTGAGTCGAAAGTGACAAGACACTGGCTGTTTCAAGGGTGAACATAATAAGCAGTTACTTTACAATCTGCCCATTAGATCATTCGACTAGAAAACGCGTAGCATTTCAGAGAACGTTCCCTTTGTCTGATGATGATCGAAAAGATCAGTTGGGTCATCTGTCTTTGCAATGACCAAGTCAACCAACCAATCAACACAAAGTCAAGTCAAGAAAAGTAAATTGTGTAGACCCACCAAAGGTTACATAAGTAGAAATTACGCAGAGCTTGCAGTACACGCATTGAAACTAACATAACAAGTGGTGGATACTTCATGGATAGCTTTCCCACTATTTAGGAACGAAACTTGTCTGGAATTTCTAAATTTGACTTTTTTGGCAAATTAATTATTTTTAGGAATCAACTTTAGCACCGTAAAAATGAACGACCGTGCCCTAAATTGGATCAAAATAGTAACATTGATGATAATAAACTCTATTCATATGAGCTTTACCAAAAAAAACACTCTATTTATCTGAGTTTCAAGTAACAATTTTGAGTCATTACTTCTTCACATTAAGTGAACTAGAAGTCCAATATTAAAAATCAAACCCGTCATCTTCACTAGAACTAGTTTCCACCCTAAGCATTTCTATTTGTTCTTGATATCACACTTCTTATTTATCTTTGAGTCTAAAAGTTATTTTTCTCTTGTATCAACGATTCATTTTCTGATCTTCTCCAACCTTGTGTTTTACTCATCATATTTCTTTTCAATAAGCACCTTAGTAGAGGTGTGCAATCAGACCGGATATACTTAGGAATCGGATCGGCCCATCCGAAAAATAAGGTCAGGAACCAATTCCCATTGAAATTGGTCCGGGAACCGGTTCCCAAAATTTGAAACTGGTTTAAATCGGTCCAGAAACCTTATTTTTTTTCTCCCTTATTTATATTCTTATTCCCGCAATCACACGGCGTTTATCATTTTAACTCTCTCAAACACGCATGGCACTTCTTCTTCATCATTCCTCTTCCTCACTTGCTTCCCTCCCTCATTAGCTCCCTCTTGCACCATTCAATTGGACGAACACCGCCAAATTCTTGTGTATGATGTGGATTGGCTCGCCTAATATCTCTTTTGTAGGAGGAGTTATATTTGCATAAATGAGTAGCTTCATGTAGTAGGTGTGGGAATAAGACTAATATTAAATCCATGTTTGTTGTTAATTCTTCACTTTATGATTTTATTTATTATAATTAGCCACGTGGATCCTTAATTTTTCTTTTAGTCAAAAAATTCACGTATTTATTTATTACAAGTGCTTAATGTTTCAATATAAATTAGGAAGATTACGTTATTTTCTCGCATATTAATATAAAATTCGAATCATATAGGATATCAAGAGATTGCAAAACAGGTTTTAATGGAAATAGGGTTGACCCTGGAATCAAACCAAAAAAATAGGATGGGTCAGATACAGGGTCCAATATAAATAGGGTTTGGTACATGGTCCAAAAAATGGGAACTGATTATAACAGGGTTGGGTATAGAGTCTAGGTCTAGACCCTACCCCTACACCTTAGTAACAGAAAAAGTACTAAAAAAAGTCTTAAACCTATGGCATTAGTGTCAATTCAATCTTAAAATTTTCAATTGGACCAACTTAGGTATAAACATTTTCATATTAGTACCAATTTAATTCATTCAACTAATTTTGGCCAACTGACACGATGTTAACACCGGTTAGTTGGCAAACGCTGATGTGGCAATTTTTAAATTTTTATTTTTTATTTTTTTTTTGAATTTTTGTATACATTTTTTTTTCCTCTTCTTCCTCCTTGTGCTTCTTCCTGCAATGGCTAGTGAGGCTCCAATGAGGCTTGCCGACCACTGGGCAAGGCCTAGGGACGGTGGGCTAAACGAGGTTGAGCGAGGGCCGCGACACTCGCCGGCGGCCAGCGAGGGCCTCGCGGCCCTTGCCCAGTGGCTAGTGAGCCTCACCGACCACTGCGGGAAGAAGCCAAAGGAGGAAGAAAAAGAAAAAAAAATATTAATATTAATAAAAAATTCAAAAAAATTAAAATAATTTAAAAATTACCATGTCAGCATTTGCGGCTGGCCAGCGTCCAAGTTAGCATTTGCTTGCCAACCGACATCCAAGTCAGCGTTGACAAAACAAAATTGGTTGGATGAACTGAATTGGTACAAATGTGAAAATGCTTAAAAATACATTAGTCCAATTTAAATTTTTAGGACTGGATTGCTACCAATGTCATAGGTTTATAACTTTTTTTCATATTTTTCCCTTTTATAACTTAAACACTAATATTGTAAACTAGTTTTAGTGTAAATAGTATAACCATTCAAGTCCCCTATCATGACCTCTACTTTTGGGCTAATTCCAACTTGCCCTCTATAATTCTATGGTTGTCTTCACTTCCATGCTCAAGTTGACTTTTCTCCACGCTTGTAACTCTATTTTGAAACATGTTTGTCATGTATTCTAGAGTGCAAGCTTTTAGGACAACTGAGGAGAGATCGACACTGAGACTCAAAAGGAACCATCGTTTTTTTTTTTTTAAAGAAAACCTCGTCCCAAAAAAATGAATAAATAAACACATTTGGAAAAAAAAAGTGGCTACCTATATATGCCACAAGGATTATACCACTAAAATCAAGTACAAGTGATGGTACTACTTTTATTTTGGATTCAATTTCTACAAGAAGGAAAAAATCACACAAAATAAGAATGCGGAATCATGTTGCCGTGCGGATACTAGTAACTACTAGGACTTATTGGAACACTTGAAGAAGATGAAAGAGTTTCAAGTTCAATCTTTGATATCGACATCGGCAACCTGCATCTCTGTAAGATACAAAAGTGATTTTGGGAGAACTTGTAGTTTATCGATTCTGGTTTTGGGGGAACTTGTAGTTTATTGATTCTCCTTCTAGCATATCAAGGACGCAGCCCGTCGAAGGTCGATCATTAGGGTTCAATTGTATACATCAAAGAGCAATACTTATCATCTTCCTTATCGTCTCTCTTTCCTCTTCTATGGCATCTATCATTTCAACTTTCTTTTCTTTGTCGAGTTGATCATAAAACCACAAAGGAAAATAAATTTGACTTGAATCCTCCGTATTTGCATTTACATTTCTCCTTCTATTGGCCATTTCCATCAACATCATCCTGAAACTATAAACATTGACTTTGTCAAAAATGCCGCCAACGTCCTTATAGAATAACTTTGACGCCATATATCCTAAGATTCCCCTTGTTGCAACCAATGTTACTATGTTGTGATCGATGCAGTAAATATTTTCATATAACGTAGAGATTATATTGAACATTTATCAATAGTTCATGAATCGTATTGAATAAATTAAAAATACAAAGACGGCATTATAAATTAAGTTAAAATTTAGAGATTATTTTTTACACTTCCTTTTTAGATAACCCAAAAAACAAATTTCACACTCATGAAACTCACAGCATTGGCATGTGCATCATATCCCTAGGGCCACGTCCCATCTCTTTCGGTCTGAAAAGGAGACGCCACATGGTTTAAAAAAAATAATAAAAAAAATAAAGTTTTTATAGCGCACAAAAGTGCAAAAAGAAATCGTGGATCGTTTGTGTATTTTGGGTTGGCCATACCTGGGAAACTTCCTTATCTACTTCCAATTATAAATGGTCAAGGCCTTTTGTTTCATGGCCTGCTTCCGCAACTAGTGTGCCCTCGCGCTTGGCTAAAGTACTCCAATCCAAATCGTTTCCTTGGCCTTAAGCCACAAGTCCAAAATCCCTTTGCTTGATTTAAAGAAAAACCTATATTTTTTCTTTGAGAAAAAACGGAAATAAAAAAAGGGTCGTCGCCAATTGGCTTTTGATTTATTTTATTTTTTTTATGATCTCGATTGTTTTTGTCCGGTTGCATTGGGGAATCCGAGACGATCGGGGAGCCAAACGGCAAAGTTCTCTTCATGTCAAAAAGCTTTTTCCAAAGTTGCCTATGAAAATGCTCGATGTATCTGCAAAACATTCCCGTGTTAGATCAATGTCGGCCTAGCGATTTACATTGAAGTTTGTTTTGCCCATATTGCTCGCGCTATGTCATCAGAGCTTAGTTCTTTAATTTTCATTATCTAAGGTCGAAGTAAGATAATAGCTTGAAAATCTCCAAACTTTTCAAGTCCATATTGTTTGCCAAAGTCGAAATTTAAAGTCAAAGGTCACAACCAAAGCCGGATAATTTATAACAAAAAAGCAATTAAATCATGCTAGACAGGTTCTTAATTTTATCTCTGGATAATCTCAGCTTCCTATTTGTGAGACTAAGGCCCTATTTGGTTCGACTTTCAGAAGGGGCTTTGGGACTATAAAGTCCCTTAGCCAAATGCAAACCCGTTTAGTTCGATTTTTTGGGTGACTTTGGTAAGATGCAATTGCATCTCCAAATGGCTCTAAGGGACTTTAGCTGAATGCAAGGCTTGAGGTGCTTTGGGAAGTTGTATTTTGGAAATGCAAATAGCTCGGTTACTATTTATTTTCTCCAACTTCTTCGACTGACTGCTGCTGATCGGAGGCCGACAGTCAGGTGGCATGCGCCGGTGACCGCCGCCTAAGGGTCGCCCAACCCCGGCGACCATCGCCGGACCTCGGGCGGCCGCACGAGGTCGCGCAACCCCGGCGACGGTCACGGGGGTCGGGCTACCCCGGGCTACGGTTGCTGGGTCGGGCAACCCGGCGTCGGCCGCTGAGGTCGCGACACTGGGGTCGCGCGCCCGAGGTGGGCAACCTCAGGTGACGGCAACTCGGGGCGATTGGGCCATCCGGCGGCCAGATTCGATGGTCGGCCACGGATCTAGCGGTCCGTGACCCGGACTTCAAAAAAAAAATTATAATTTTCTTTTTTTTTTTAGTTTAACAAAAGTCCATTCCAAATGTAATTTTTACCAAATAATATTTTGTCCAAAGTCGTTTTACAACGCAATTTAAAACTACAATTTACCAAACGCTATTTGCATTTTCACAAACTCCTTTAGCTCAAATGTATTTGCATTTTCCCAATGGCATTTGCCCAAAGCTGAAACAAACGGGCCTTGAGATAAAAGGTTTTTCTTTTGCATTTGGCCTATCGGACTTAGTAATGACATGCATGTTGGAATTTAAATTAATATAACTCAAATTGGCATAAATATGACCGTATCCATGATCACCCTCTTGATTTGATTATCTTTGCGGGGCCTATCTACGACATAGGGGAGGCATATTGCTTTCACTAAGGACCACTGAAAAATACAGCAAGATATTGCCGAATATAGAATGGCTGAGGTGCTTTTTGTGCTTTAGGAGCTGGTTAATAATTGAATTAGGAAATGTGTAAGCCCGACGTTCAAATGGGCCCTCCTAATCTCAAACATATTTGAGAAAGAGAACGTGCAAATCGGTTTAGTCTTTTAACTAATGGGTCATTAATGATGTGGCATGGTCTCTCTGACATAAAAGAATGTTGTTATGAGACTTGTTGACACCTAAATTTCACCATTTTATTTAGGATTTAATCGCATACAAAATTAAAATTAGTTACTAAAAAAAAGTAAAGAGTAAAGAGTAAAGTAAATAACTTTCATTAAAATGCATTGTGTATGTTGTCATTAAATCCATTGCACGTAGACATTAGGAGCATTTACATAACTATCACTAATTATTAAATCTATTTTTTTAAAATCGAAATTTAAAAAAAAAAAAAAAAAGAGCGAACCGGGCTAGGCCCGGTCCTTTTCTGTTCTACTCTCCTCTGGATCATTTTTTCACCTGGGCCAAGTCCAACCTCACTTTTCTCCCCAAGCCCGGCCCCTGTCTCTCTTCCTCACGCCCAGAGGGGCAGAGGATCGTGAGCAGGATGGCAGCATGATCTACGGGTCGAGGCTAGGCCAGCCGGCAAGCTGGCGATGGCAGAAGCCATGCGCGCTGACCGGTGGCCCTCAAAAGAGGGAGAAGATGAGTGAGAAAAGGGGGAGCTCTTCGGTGAGAATGGAAGAGAGAGAGCTTGAGGGAGTTCGAGCGAGAGCAACCGAGAGAGCGAGAGGGCTGAAATTTAGCCCCGGGTGGGCGTCGTCCAGCCGTCCTCGGCGCAAACTGGTGCAACGGAGCTTGCGATTCCCCCCTTCTTCCATGTCCGCCGACGTTGGTTTTGGCCGAGAGGGACGAACAAGAGCGTGAGTCCAAGGGGAAGCGAAGAACAGAGAGAGCAACGGAGAGCGAGCTTGAGAGAGAGAGGGCGAAGGACAGAGAGCTGGGGGAGAGATTCGGAGGAGGTGAAGAGACCATAAGAACAGCTTAAGGAGAGAGTTTTAGAGCGAGCAGCCCCCCGGCAGTCCGGCCACGCTTGACTCCCGGCCGCACTTTCGAGCCCGCGGCTCCCGTTCCCCGCGCCAACTCTCCGGTATGTCACGTTTCTTTCCTTTTTTCGATTTTTCGTGGGACGAGCCATTTTTTCCCGAGGAGACCGGACGTGGTCTGATCTATCGAGCTCGCCCTCCATTCGTCGTCCTCGAGCCGGGTAGGGACGCCCAGCTGAACCCCTTTTTATGCCTGGGTCTTGCCCTGTTCTCTCGTACTTTTGCACAAGCTACTGAGCCGGGGCTCGCATTTCGGGTTCGCTTATGCCACCCTTCGTTAGTGTTGAGCATTCCATGCTGTTTCATGTTGAGCTTTGATCCGGCTCGTTCTTGTCCGGGTCTCCGATCATTGACGCCCACCACTTGTTTGACAAAATGTTTGCGTCAAGACCGCATGTATTTTCTTCCGATTTTAAGTCGCTCGAACGTGTTAACTATGGGATACGCTCTCTAACCTCAAAATATGTTTTGTGTCACCGCGGTTCAACATGCAAGTCTCGTTTGGTGGTGCCTCGGTGTTGTTTTATGCTGTGCATTGTTCTCATGGAATGTAAATACTGGCGAGGAAATGAACCAGTGATCTTGGCGAACGCTGATTTCTTACGTTTGCTTGGATGAGCTTTTACTAATACCCTCCATTTATATGTTACTCGCTTCGTTGTTGAGTCATGATCGAGGATGGGCGGTGCTCAAATGACGTGCGGGTGTTAGACAGTGGTGAAAATTTTCACTTAATGCCCATCCATAACAGACATTTTGCGTTGTTAGACTTAAGTTTGATTTTGAAAATTGGAGGGCTCGTGTTCTGGGGAGGATAAGGCGAGTCGAGGGAGCAGTGGGGATGGGCCATGCTTGGAAGAAAATAGGAAATTGGCTTGGGTCTAAGCTTTGTAAATTAAATACGGGCTGAATATTGTCGGATTTAGAAACGCACTACTTGCGCTTTTGGCAAAAGGAGCTGGTCTAAGGGTGCGTTTGGGAACTACTTTTGGGGAATGTCTTTAGGAAAATGCAAATACCTTTAACTTAAAGGTGTTTTCCAAAATGCAACCGTGTTTGGTAAATTGCACTTTGAAAGCTCTTTGTAAAGTATTTTGAGCAAAATAGCGTTTGGGGAATTACACTTGCAAAAGATCTTTTTGGTAAAAAAAAATATCAAAAGAAAAATTAAAAAAAATTGACCAAAAAGGGGGAGTGACCGCCGGCAACCGCCGGCGACCTCCGGCGACCTCCGGCGACGCCGGATCCCGGGCCGAGCGAGGTCGCGGGAGGACCTCGCCGCCCGGATCGGGTCGCGGCGAGGTCGCGCGACCGCGCCGCCCTCGGAACTAGGGCGGCGAGGTCGCGGGAGGTCGCACGACGCCGCCGCGACCCGGATCCGAGGGCCGCGAGGTCGCGCGACCCAGATCGGAGGCGGCAAGGTCCTCCGCGACCACGCCGCCCCCGGATCGGGTCGCGGTGACCCGACCTTGCCGTGGGTCGCGGCGGTCGCGCCACCGCCCGGCGTCGCTCGTACGTGCGACGGTCGCCGCGACCGCTCGCGGAAGAAGAAGCTCGCGGAAGGAGAAGACCGTGCGCCGCCCCGGATCCGGGTTTGCCGTGACCCGGCCCTCGGTCGCGCCACCTCCGGCGTCGGTTGCGCCACCTCCGGCGTCGGCCGCGCCACCCCCCAACAATCGCCGGTGTCCCTCTAGCGATCGCCGGCCGCTCGCGATCGGCGGAACCGAACCCCGGAGAAGATGAACGGTTGCGACACAAGGGCAAGAACCGGAAAAACAAAACATTCGTGAGGACAATTTCGGGAAAAAAAGTTATGAACGGTGCCTGTGTGGGCATGCGAAAAAGCCGAAAGCCCAAGGCGGGTCCCCCGCCTTGGGCTTTCGGCTTCACATGCTGGCATTCCCTGAATGCGGGCTCAAAAATTTTTCCCAAACGGCCTAGCATTTGGCCAAGTACCTTTAGGCTTCAAAGGGGCTTTGGGAAGTGGTTCCCAAACGCACCCTAATTCCATTTGCTTCCCTGGGCCGGGCTGGGTTGGCCAAAATTTGGGTCTAGGCTTGGTGGTTTGGTTTTTTTTTTTTTTTTTTTTGGGGGGCCGGGCCTTCTTTTTGTTTTGTTGCTTTTAGGGCGTCGGTTGGGCGCATTTGATGAGCCCACTCTTGTTGCCGGATGAGCCCATTCTCGTAGCGGACCGATCGGTTACGACTCGGGTCAGACCGGACACGACCTGGCCCGACAAAAAAAAAATTCCGAAAATTTTTTTTAAAATTTTAAAATTTAAAAAAATTAAAAAAATCAAAAATTAAAAATTTAGAAAATTAAAATGTAGGATTTTGTTAAGAATTGCCATGTCTTGCATTCTTAATGTAATTAGGCCTTTATTTGCTCCTATATTGCTTATATCACATGTTTAATTTGCATAATTAATTATGTTTAATTGCATGTGCTTAGTTTACTGCAATTAACATTTTGGTTGCAAATTGTTACTTTAGTGATTGTGCATTCGCATGATCACCTCACATGTTAATAGATATGTTTAAAATCAATCAAAACTACCTGACAAAAATCTTTTCTCTTAAAATAAACAAGATTAGGTACCGAAATGGGATTAATTGGTTAATTAGTGTAATCAAGTTTCTGACCATAGATTATTTGGTTGCGTAGGAAGTGAGGTACACTCCCATATCTCACTTGGTTTCTAGCCAACCCCAATAGGCTATTGGGGACTCCTTTTTGCGAATTTTTTTATGAATATTCCAACGTCACACGGAGTATGAACTTAGAAGAGCCCACGTCTAATCAAGGGCCATAAGCCCATCTTTTAGGCAATATTCCTAAACCTACTTCCTTCCCCGAAGGTAGGTCGGGGCAAGATTCTTTTACAAGTGTGTAGCTACAACATTACATTATCATATTCCTAATTCACCTTTGATAAATACTTGACTAAGTGTAATTTCTTAACACCACAAGCGGTACTTATCTTACTACGTCAATCCACACTTCCATGGATCAAATTTAGTAGGCTTAAACACCACTAGCAAACGTTAGATTACTTTCAGTTCACATAAAACCTTTCGTATCTTAATATTATCATGTATTGGATTGACCCGAGACAAAATCTAGCGAAAAGATAAAATACTGAATTGATGACCCCATCGATCAATTGCTCCGGCAGACTAACCAAAAAAGAGTGATAGAGTTGAAAGAGCTCCTTTTTTTGTCTCCCAAATGGCTAGACATTGATGTTTAAAGCATATTCATTTAACAAAAGCATACACAAACCCGATAAAAAAATTTACTGGTCAAAGTTGAAACTTTTTCCGGAGTGCCAAGGAAAGTTTGCTTCTTTAGGGAGGGACAGACCGTGACCTAGAGACGTCAAGAGAGAAGAATTTTTAGCACCTCATGATGGCTCATCGCTCTCTTTTCTAGGACATTATAATTGTGATTTTGGATTCCTCTTCCTACGTCATACTTCGATATAAGTGAACTTTACCAATTATCCTCTATCAAATATCATTTCTTTATTAGGATTTTAAGAGTGTTCATTAGTACAATTAAATAAAATGGGCAATGGTACTTATGCTAAAAGAATAACAATATGCATTAGACAACAGACTTATTGTGGTCAGGCGGAGCTAACAAATTATTATGTACATGCATTAACACATATTCATGACATTTGTCCATCTTTCTAACTTAAAGGTCTCAATCGGAATAACTTACATGTGCATCTTGTGTCAGGATCTTGTATGTTCTATTATTTACTCGGTGGGCATCGAATCGGAAGATCAACACACTAGTAAGAATTAGCTCAAGCACTCAGAGAGCCCCGGCCGCCCTTTTAATGGGAAAAAAGAAAGTATTTTCAATGTTCTGTTTTCCAATCTGACGTCACCATTTTAAATCTTTCTCAAATCTGATTGATGTTACATGGCTTGGGGATCGCGTAGGGTTCCCTGACTGGCCCAGCTGGCACACCACTCGAACGTCGGAGCTTGCCTCCGATTCCATCTGTACATGTTGACAATGTCGGAAACCCTCCCCCACTTCGTCTCTCAGTTATGCCGCATATGATCTTGCCCTCTGTTTCTATTTTTTTCTTTTCATATGTTTCTTCCATGAAAAAATGCTTCAATTCTAGGTTAAGAATTATTTATTTTCAATGGAAAAAATTAAGAAAAGGTCTTGTTATTATAGTTGACGGCGGTCCGCTGTTATTAGTATCTTTTCTGGGATAATTATTGCTGTCAATGGTGGGAAATAACTGGACACAGCTATACACGAAGCTTTTCACAATGAGACTTTGCCCATCAAGGATGGAAACAGTTCGTGCCACGGAATTGCACCACACCGCATGACCCACTGAGTCATAATGTTGTCAAACACCCAAAAAAGAGAGAGAGAGATTATCCAGAGTGTCATGGATATGCTACGTGATGTTACCGATCAATTAGCATTTTTCAACTATCAAGTTAATCCCAGAGTCAAAAAGGAGATTCCCCGATTGGTTTCAATTATGCAGCCTTAACATGCTGCATCATATAGTTCCACGTTATGAACTTTGGTTGGACCGATTTTGCTCAAAGACCGATGGTGGAAATATTCGCGGAATTGACACATGCTTGAGCTTATGATTGCCTGTTCAGCGAGTCCAAGGATACTTGTTGTTCACAAACCATCACATGTGTTGTTTTATAGGGTTTAGGGTTTAGAATTTATGGTTTAGGTTAAATGTGTTGAGAAAGGACATATTTATAGAAACTTTCAAAGAGATAGTCAAGACTTCTTTTTGTTTTTTCTTAAGAGGTCAAAAGAGGTCTTTTGGTTCTACTAATTATACTGCTCGCTAATTTCTTGACAGAAAAGAGAAATACATGTTGGAAATTTCCTATAATATGGGCTTACATTAATTAATTGATTTTCTATTTTAAATAATCGGGTTAATGGATATTCCAATATTTGTTAAACCCTAAAGTAATCTGATTGAATTGGGTATTGGCATCTATTGATAACAGGCCTGGTTGAGCAGCAAAGTGTAGGCAATTGTGTTTAACTGAAGCCCGTAATGGGAAGGGCCCAGTTGGCACGCTGTCAATTAGGGTTTGCTAGGTCCCCTCTCTAGCCTATAAAAGGGTAGCTTATACCTATCAGTTGCTTTAATCCCATTAAAAACTGCTATATCGAAATAGGTCAGAGAGAGCAAGATCTAGTATTCTGATAGATCCCTAATTATCAGAGTGATCTAGTTTTCTTCAAGTGAAGCGATGGGCATTTGAAAGCAGTGCGCTTTAATTCCATTGTATTTATTGATCTCGGTGTTTTACAATCATATATGGATCCGTTTTTCTTGATTGATTAATTGTATATGTGAATAAATTTTCTACATGTGGTATCAGAGCTAGTCATATATAATTGTAGAACCCAAATTTTATCTTTTTATGGACAAATTCGAAATCTTCCTCTTTGAGCCAAATATGAGCATTACTTGATCTGAAACCATAGGGCTTTTGTTCTACATGTCGAGATCTTTCCAACCATATATAATTTGTATAATTTCGTTGAGAATTGAGAGAGAATTTTAAATTTGAAATTCTAGGGTTTATACATGAAAAGTTCTAGAATTTTCAAGTTACTTGCAATTGGTTGATGTTCATTGTAAATCGTTGCATGAGCATTGTTATATATATGTTTTAGCATCTTTCTATTGCAATAAAGAAAGTTCCTTGGCTCCATCTCCCATGGTAAAGATTGTTTCTTTTTTCCGGTGTTCAAAGGGGTCAATCCTAAGTAAGTGCCCGTGTTTGATCACCCTTTTCTTGTTTTTTTTTTTACTTTAGAGATTCGAAATCTTGTGGTAGAATTCTTCAGATGCAGCTTGTGTAGTGACCGTTTTGTTCAGAAGAAAGAAATTTTTATTTATTTTTAACTGGCTACTCGAGATTTTTGGGTTTTGGGTTGCTATGTATGGTGCAATTGGAGTGATTATCTCGTATATATATATAAAAGGTTCTAGAATTTTAAGTTAGATTCTAGTGTTACCTTCGATTTTTATTCGACGGTAGCAACGGTTGATTTAGAGATTATTGTAGCTGATTGTTTGTTCCCCTTTGGACGAGCGTTTGGGGTTTGCTTTTTGGGTATGAAGTTAAACAATCTGTTAGTGATGGTGGTTATGCTCTTAGTGCACTCAATTGATCTGTTGATTGGCCGTAATGCCGCATTGCCTTTGTCTCCTTGTTACGGATGATTGTTCCTGCAGAATGAGAGTTCTTTGAAGAGGGTGCTTGTACTTTGTGCAGAGACCAACATAGGTGATTTGTTGCTTGTAGTCAATTAGTCAATACCTGATAAAAACGGCTCTTTTAAAAGTTTTTTTTTTTTTCCAGCAAGTGAGTTTTTTGTTTGTGGAAAAGTTTCCGATTTTTTATAGTCGATGATTCATGAATACATGAGTTAGTGATATGGGTAATGTGATGGTAAATACGAGAACTGTCCCCGAGTCTGTCCCTTTGTATGTGCATCTTAAGATTACGATTTTGGTTACATTGATTACATGGTCAAGACAACTTATGAAGATGATGTATTTTGGATGGAGCTGCCTTTCTGACTTGACATGCGTTCGAATCTTGCCCTCACTGGAGTGCTTTGTACTTTCATAAGTTCGGATTAGGGTTTCGGCTGATTTTGCTGATTTGATCTCTGGGTTTTTCAATGAGATTCATGTTAGTAGATTAGTCCAAACGCATTGCATGTAGTTCTTTCCATGGTTGTTGCTCGATCGTCCGTCACGTTTCAATGCATACATGGAAGAGGGTCCGTAGGATGAATTGCGGACTCGTGAAGTTCATGTGAGGGAAAAAGAATCCTGTTTTTTTTTTCTTTTCTTTTCTTGTCTTTTCTTCTTTTGCTGTAATTCACATGGTTTGAGGTCGTTCCTGGTCGGGATCATGCAAATTCGAAATGCTTGATCCTCATCGTGTCATGACCTTGTGATCTTGATGTTGCTGATTGTATGTACGCTTTGGATTTTCGAGAATTTCCTTCCTAAAAGGTTTGATCTTCGGGATTTTTGAATGTGGAGTGCTTTGGGAATTGATAACATGGTATCGAAACGGTTTGATCTTTGGAAACTCTTTCGCATCTTTGAGAGATGAGCTTGTTTTTTGTCATGTCGCTGGATTTGTGACATACTGGTTTTGACTTCTTTTTCTGCTCGTCCGCCAGCCCATGATCCCACAGGACAAGCTGTGAATTGTTAGTTGAAGGCTATGAAATTTTTGGCTTTTCAGATAAATGCTATCGTTCTAATAATAATTTCAGGAATTTTGAAGTTTTGTCTCCCTTTTAACTTGATGGGTACAATTAAGCAGAGAAGTGATTTACACTAAAGAATTAAAAAAAAAAAAAAAAAAAAAAAAAAAAAAAAAAGGAGATGCGGTTTGATTAATAGGGTTGGTGAATCTCGTAACACTTTTAGAGAATTTTTATGAAGTAGAAGAGCAAAAGGACCATAGAAAATTTGAATGTTGGCTTTGTTTGAGGTTACAATCTTTTTCAGATTTGGACCGGTGACAGACGGAAGACTATAGCATCAAAATACGAACTAATCAATATTATTGAAAATTCTGGTGAACCAAACGGACCTTTCATGTCTTCTTGTGTGGTTTTACCACGAATCATCGGAGTGGACTGGCTTAACATGATTGAGGTTTAGAAGTTCTTTTTATAGAGATTTTGCTTGATCTCTTGTGGATTTCATGGTAACATGCATGAAGGATACTTCTAAATTCAGATTATATGATTGTGTCAAATAGGTAGAGATTGAGTTATTGCATGACTATGAAATTTCCCAAATTTAAAAGATGCCAAATTTAAATATGCCAACCAAGGGTTGACAGTGAGGAAGTGTGAGATAAAGATTATCTTCATGATTTTTGATGTAATGATTAATGATAGCTACGAAATTTTTGGCTCCCTTTAATTCTAGTAACCATTCGTATCCATTCTTGTTTTGCCATGAGTCCGAAATATTAAAATAATAATTTAAAAAAAAATTGTGGCAAAAATTGTTGCTTGATAAATGCAATATGATCTTGGAAAGCACATGTCGTAAAGTGCTTCATATTGTTAGATGAATTTTGGGCATATATTTTTTGAAGTTCCTTATTGATAAAAATTAGTATATACAATTACTTGCCAAAGGAGGTTATTGTGTATATTAATTTAAAAATTGCATGAAAATAAATTACAAAATTAAAAGATGGGGATGTATGACTCAAAAAGATTTATCTGTCCAAAGGGGATAAATTTTTTAAAGTTATATGTAATTCTCCTCTATTTTGATATATTAGAGATGAATGATGGGGATGTGTGACTTAAAAGGTTTATTTGCCCAAAGGGGATTGATCCTTGAAGATTATATGTAATTCTCATTTATCGTCTCTATATATTGATATTATGGAGATGTATAATTTAAATGATTTGTCTGCCCAAAGGGGATGGATCATTGACAATTATATGTAATTCTCCTTATTGTTATTTTATAAACTTCATGCTGTGAAAAATAATGGTGCATTATACACTCTGCCCAAATGGGAGTTTATAATGTACTAATCATTTTTGTTAAAATACTTATTGCCCATAATTGATCTTATTGCATTATGTGTGACAAACAGTTATTTTTGCTATAAATAACAACAATGCCACGATTGAAATGTTAATTGAATCAAATATTATACTATTAAGGACTTGATCAAAAAGGAAGACATTGTAATGGAGAATATTAGAACTAAGCCCATATTGGTTGATCCTCTAACAAAAGGCTTACGACCCATTTTATTTAAAGAACATGTAAAGAATATGGGTGTTTTAGATTCTTTTGATTTCTTTTGTTAGTGGGAGTTATACAAATTGTATTTATGGATATTATAGTTATATACAGATTGATAATGCTTTTATGATGTTTATTAAAGCATTTATTAATAACTATTGTTATTGATTATATTGTTATCCTTTCTCCTGTTGATTGAGAAATGGAAGTATAAAACAATATCTTTAAACAAATTTTGTTTAAAGATGACTGGATGTTACTGATTATGAGATCTCATGTTAGATTGTGACATAATTGTGCAATTTCATGTTGTTTAGAAATCGTACTGAGGCAATTTCATGTTGTTTAGAAATTGCGCTAATGCAGTTTCATGTCGTTGAGAAATTGCATTGAGGATCGATAAGAAATAGTGTATATCTTGATCACATATTGGCACTATTTCTTACTACACTACTAGGCCCATGATCCATGAAAACATAATGCTTATTATATGTGATTATGGAAGATCTTGTGTTGTGGCATTTTCTTAACACATTGATCTCCATAGTCCTATACTAAGATTATATAGGATTGAATTGGTTTTGAGATGCTGTTATTGGAATATTATTTTTTAAAAGTTGTGGCCACATAAAACAAAATTTTCAATTATTAACCCGATAATGTCGTTTTCAATATAAAATCTTTTTCAAAATAAAATAAGTTAATTAATGTAGCCCAAGTGGGAGAATGTTAGAAATTTCCTATAATATGGGCTTACATTAATTAATTGATTTTTTATTTTAAATAATCGGGTTAATAGATATTCCAATATTTGTTAAACCCTAAAGTGATCTGATTGAATTGGGTATTGGCATCTATTGATAACAGGCCTAATTGAGCAGCAAAGTGTAGGCAATTGTGTTTAACTGAAGCCCGTAATGGGAAGGGCCCAGTTGGCACGCTGTCGATTAGGGTTTGCTAGGTCCCCTCTCTAGCCTATAAAAGGGTAGCTTATATCTATTAGTTGCTTTAATCCCATTGAAAGCTGCTATATCGAAATAGATCATAGAGAGGAAGATCTGGTATTCCGATAGATCCTTGATTATCAGAGTGATCTAGTTTTCTTCAAGTGAAGCGATGGCTCAAATAGGTACGCTTTAATTCCGCTGTATTTATTGATTTCGGTGTTTTACAATCATATATGAATCCACTTTTCTTGATTAATTAATTGTATATGTGAATAAATTTTCTACAATCCACTCTACCAAAGGTTAGTGATATCTTAAAGACATTCATACATATAACGGATAAGGTTGTCATTAGTTAGAAAACAATGGAAAATGGACCTTCGATGTTGATGGAATTGAGTTAGCAATTATGTGATTTAAGTCATGACAGATTCATGTTGTGAAATGATCAAGTTCAATTTATCTTAGTAATGTCCTAACTCTTTTGATAATTATTACCAAGAGCACTCTTGCGTCATAGGGGCATGAATATTTTTCATTTTTGTAAATTAAAGTATGTATTTTAGTATAAATATTTTGTTGTATCCCATATCAAACAAATCCTTAAAAAAAAAAATAATAACGACGTTCTTAGTTCATGCCATATAATACTGTTAAAAGGGACTCAAATAACAGTTAAAAATTTATAGTTGTTGTTGTTATGTGACATAAGGTTTTATATTCAACTAATGACATTATTGGAACATCATCGCAAAATAACTAGCTCGTTAAAGGAAATACTGAATAGGAAGAGAAAAGGAAGAGTTACGTTTGCTAATTTGCCATATCAAAAGTCATTGAAATTAATCTCATTGAATGAGGCAAGCTCCGTAGAGGGGGAGGAATTTTAGTTGGAAGCAAGATGAGTAGAGTATGCAAGAAAAATTCTCCTTAAAAGAGAATGATCAGCATTTTGCGAACTACAAGTTCAAGTGATACTCATTGAGGACTTTAATAGAGACTACTCTATAATAGTATATCCGATCAGTGTTAGTTTTCGCCGCTACTATGTTCAGTGTTTAATAATTGGTTAAAACCATGCAAGGAAGCGGAAACCTCTTTTTATGCGTTTGTATGTGCACGTTAGCTTTCAAGTTAGTTGGTGACATTATCTCAGATAAAAAGCTACGGTATTGTCTTGAGCCATAACTAAAGTTTGATAACCTTTTATATCAACCTAATTTTTGCATACCTTTCACTAAATTAAATATATGAAACCAGAAAAAGTGATCAAGCCGTCACGAAAGAATCACCATTGAACTAGTTTTGAAACTAATACTTATTTTTGACAATTTCGATCTTGGTTGTCCTAAATGAAATAGTTTCACGTTATTTACTCATTTTTTGTTTCCCCTTTAATTACATTTTGCTCCCTCATTCTTGTCATATTTTCCACTCTTTACGAACGATAACCCACGTGTAAATCAATAAATTCGGCGGCATTATTCGATGACCAACTAATTTGAGGAAGGCATCAAACTTGCAACAATTGCTATTTGGATAAAGTCCCGTCATAATTTATTTAAAAATAAAAAAATGATAAAATAGAGAAAACAAATTAGGAGAAGAACGCTGTTACGAAAATGCTCTTCCAATTCTTTCTTTGCCGGCCGGCTTTTCTCCCGTATTTCACGAAGTGCAACCCCAGACACTTGTAACCTCTACTTACGCTTTATTTGTTTCGTGAAAAATATTTTCCTTATTTTTCGAATTTCGATTTATTTAGAAAAATAAGTTAACAAAAAATATTTTCCTAATCAATGAAAAAAGTTTCATTATCAAAGCTTAAATTCAGAAATCATTTTCCAAAATATGACTAGATATCGAAGATTAGATCAACAACTTTACACTTAAACACAAAAATCCTAACACTTATTCTCGGGCCCTTGATAGTTTCTTGGGACTCCAACGCCCTAGCTAGGGTCCATCTAAGTCATGCCCGAGACCTCAACTACTACGCCTACATCCTTCAAGGCCGGGCCCATGACACCAGTGCCCAAGCCCATGGCTGAGACTCCAGGCCTAGTAATATCGAGGCCAAGCCTCAGTCCTCAACACCCATGCTAGGTCCATGGAGGCCAAAAAAAAATTTAAAAAATTTCGAATTTTTTAAATATTTGTTTAAACATTTTATTTTATTTTATTTTTTCCTTTTCTTTCTTTTCTTTTTCCTTCTTCCTCCACCAATCATCGTGCCTCAATTTCAGACCAAATGAGATTTTCTCTACCAAAATGCTGGAAAATACTATCATTTTCTTAGAAAATGACTTCTCAAAAAACAAATTCGAGAATGTTACATTTAAAAATTGATTTTCAAAAAACATTTTTAAGAATGTCACATTTTCTGTGAAACAAACAAAGCCTTAGAAGATGAATTGCCACCCATTTTTTAGATCCATCGGAATTATGCGAAGTTTCAAGTAGTTAAGTTTGACTTTTTTAAATGAAAAAAATTATTTATTGGTAGTATGAAATTAAAGTACCATTTAATATTTGAAAAATTATTAAAATGACCAAGTATGTGGCAAGCCCATCATAAAATAGCTCAGGTGCCATATATCCCAAGGTTCCTCTTGCTACAGTCAACATTACTATACTGTGATTGGTGGGGTAAAGTCTTGCAAGTCCAAAATTAGAAACTTTCGAAGTTAAACTCTAGTCCAGGAGAATATTGTGAGGCTTGATGTCAAAGTGCAAAATTTGCATGTCACATTTTCGATGTAGATGCTCTATCCCTCTAGCTATGCCAAGAGAAATCTCATATATTTTCGTATGACCAAGAGAATTATACCATCCTTATGCAAAACGGGCTTATCAAAAGATCCATTTGGCATAAAATCATAGACAAGAGCTTGCTTGGAGTAATTGAGCCAAAAACCAACAAGTTGGACCACATTAACGTGATGGATCCTTCCAATTGTGGCCACTTCACTTATAAAATGTTGGCCATTGGATTTTGATTTGTTCAAAATCTTAATTGCAACTTCATTGCCACTTCTAAGTACTCCTCCGTACACGGAACCATATCCCCCTTCACCTAATTTGTGTTTGAAATTTTTTGTGATCTTCTTGATTTCCAAGTAAGAATACCTTATGGGCAAAAAGTTGTTGTGAGCTTGTAGAAATTCTTCAATGTTTGCATCAATTGCTCGGTGCCTACTCATCCACTTATAAATTATAAGTGTCAACACACATGGGGCTCTGAATATGAACTTTGCTGCCAAGAAGTGAGCTGTGTAGAAAATTGCCTTAAGATTAGTGTAAAGCACAATAAAGAATGATTTCTTCACATATAGTAAGCGAATGTTTCGTAGATGTGAAGAAAAGAATCATCCATGCCGAAGACAAGCCGACATTAGGAACTCTATTCAATGCAACATTTAGCTTCGTACCCCAGGAAGAATTGTCTTCAGAAAGAAAGAGATTAATTAAGACATAATATCAGAACTAGCTGAGCAATGAATGAGAAATACGTATAAGGAAAGAGGTATTATCATCCTGATTAACTGAAAAAAGCTAGGTAGAAATCAACAACATTCGAAGCAAAAATTCATAAAGCTAATAACTGATAAATATCCTTAGCCTCAGCAAGGAGCACAATTAACTTCTTTGCGTGCTTTTTATTCCCCAATATGCAGTTCAAAAGATCAGGTACCTTGAGCTCGTGTAGAAATTTTCAGGAATATAACACAATACGACGTGATTACTATCCTCATTTTCTCTCCTAGAACGACGACTGTAGTTCAGAGTGAACCAATTATTTGCATGTCCTCTTGATCCCTTCATTTTCGGTTTTGCTTACCCAATCACAATGGTCGCGAGATCTACAGACTTTTCTTGCATCTGTTACTTTGATTTTCATACCAGTCAATCAGAGTCCTTCGCTTCAACGCAAAATAGCTGTAGCTACAAAGAAATATTGGCACATTGATCAGGTAACCTACTTTGATGTAAAGGCACGCTTACAGTAGTAGTAGGATATGCGATTTTTCCCTCGGTACCGGAAGCCTAAGAAGCAAAAGGGATACGTTTTCTTCTGCAGCGACACCCAGTATGAGAGATTAAACCTGTCAGCCATCACATTGTCAATGTCGTAGGAGATTGTGCGATTTTCCCGGGAAAATGCTTCTGTTTTATACCATAAAGATTCTGCTGCAAGCACTAAAGTGGTTATGGTGCAAAAATCCTCAATATCTGATGCCTTTGAGTTGATGACAGCGTATGAATAATACCCGCTTACTGCTATACATGGTTCGGTTTCGATATATGAGGAAGATATCACTTGCTTTGAGCAAGACAAAATGGTCACCCTGGAAAGGATATAACCGATGTAGTACGATTCAATTGCTTCACTACTGAAATTAGAGAGCATTAACGGGCGGAGAGGAACGGAAGAACAATTGCTCTTCTGCAGCCCGACATCAACCACTTCCGTAACCCCAGTATTCTCGTTATTCCAAGGGTCCATCGACTTCACATGATACTGGCCTTTGAACAAGATAGTATTGTGCAGTTATCTTCACACGCTAACTCGAACCTCTCGTCACCGCAGCCTTTAGGGTCGTCCTTCGATCAAAAGGATAACTAATGTCGCCGACCTCGCCGCATGCTGAAGGGGCACACAGGCGATTGTTCCAGGCATGGCAACTAATCCCAGCTTGTATTATGAGAAGTAGTAGTAATAGGAAACGCCCCATCCGGTACACAAGTCGAGAGAACCTGTGCGGCGATGGATGGAGATTTTGGTTTGGCCGTGGCTATTTGGTGGTAAGGCTCCATGGAAAAGAGAAGGCACGTAGAGAGACACGTATCAGGATTGAACTTGATGAGCTGGAGCCGTTTTCCGAGAAGTCCAAGTCAAGCAAATGACACAGAGCCATCCGAAGTCAAGAAAGAGGAGCTACCTTTGTGATGTGGAACGTGGGTGGCTTGAAAGAGAAGTCATTGGATGGGTTATAGAAAAAAACCGTTCGTAGGCAGATTTCATAGTGAAGATCACATCGTCATCGGTTGAGATGGTCTTGGTCCGTGGACTATAGATCACAGAATATGTTTTTAGGTTTAACCATACAATAAAGTCTGTGCAAGCATGAACTAAGACTTTGGTATTTCAAGAGTAATTACAAGGGTCCCGTTTTCCTGTCACCACCTTTTTGATTGGTGGGTTTTATGCTAGACATCGCCCATATTTATATTAACTTAATTTAATTTTCTGGGTGATGTCCGATATAATTTATAACTCATCATTTGAAGGGATGGTTAGACGAAGTTCTCTTCACTCAGGGTTGAAGAAAAATATAAAACTAGTTACAATCATACATCTTTTGAAAAAAAATATGCCGCGCATACACATGAAAATCAAAATAGACCACTGAGATTATCGATTTGTTTTAAATTGCAGCCAATTTTTGAGAACATGGTCGAGGACGCATTGAATGGGTGCCGCTGAGGCAGAGTAAGAGCTCTAATCAGCAGTACGACTTGCCCCTGCATAAAATTTTTACAGTATTTCCATGCAAATGGCTTCTTTTCCTGAATTTTACTCTTAACAAGTCATGTATTTAATGAAAGATGCTGCCGAATTAGCCAACGAATTATAAATGTCAGGAAAAGCTCTATTGCTATTTCCGGAGGTAATCCACATCAATGTAATGGAAGTGAGGGGGGTTAGTAAGCAAAAACTTAAGGTCCTTGAACTTATTTTATATTTTACAGTTCATAGCGCAATAGCTTCATCAAAATTACCTACCAAATAAAAGGCTTGTTCAAGAATATCATTTAATTCTCTAGAAAGAATCAATTTAAATCATTTAATTATTTTTGTTATATCAATACATTTCTTGAGAACCGATAAATGCTTCTACTACGAAAGAGTTATAATAATAAACCCAGTTTTTGTGCTCTTGCTACGGTCCAAAAGGGTGCTTCTGTCATTAGTGTTCTTCTCAATTTCTACGTACTTCACCACTCCACTGGATAATTTTCTATTCCTTTATAGTACTCCAACTTGGCAATTTTCACTGCCTATCAAGGTTGGGCCCTCGAATTTGGCAGGGGACTTTAAAAAGCCACTTGCAAATGCTTTATGCCCAATCACTTTGAATAGTGCTTGCACCATCTCTATTACCGTAGGTGCTGGCATAGAGTTTGGCAATGCCTGTTCCCTAGATAATATCATTAATTCTCATCCTTAAAAAGTTCGCAACCAACGGGTCTTCTACCTCCATGCGACATTACTCCGTTAGGCCATAGCCTGATGCGGAAAATTCCCCATTGTTGCCTCTAGTAGGAGTCTGGGCCATGCTTTGGTCCTAATGTGGCTGACCATCCTATACTAGCTATCAATCATCACCTTGTTAAGCTATTGTTTCATCAATAGCCAATCAGACCCGAGCCCCTCCTTAGACAGATTCCTCCTTTTGCTCCTTACTCCACAGGTTACTAGCATCCATTTCTAGCTATTATTCCCCTCCCAATATTTCACCTTGCCATCATTATACTTGTATTCTATCAGTGATTGAGGACTACTTAGGCTCAAGTCCCTTTGGTCGAGGAAAAATGCTCAGAATTAAAATGGACCTCATTTTATTGGGAAAGATCGAACCATCGGAACAAATCTACACGGCTCTTCTTGCCACATCTTCCAAACTTTTCACAATTATAGTTCACTACTCCAGCTCCTTTACCCTTAGGAAAGAACTGTGGCTTACTTGCTTATCCATCATCCTATACACACATGAAACCTAGAGATAGAGAGACCCGAATGCTTTCTGTTTTTCAGTAAAACTGTGAGATTGGATCATAAACCTCTCTAGAGTCAATCCATGTCAATATATTTAGTTTCAAATGTTCATCCTAATTGGGCCCAAGACTAGACCGGAAACATTCATGCCCAAACTTGTCCAACATTCAAAACCCTTTTCCATTTATGAAAATGCAGCGAGCTCATACAAACTCTATGAGGAAACCATTTGTCTAAATCTACCCATTGATTGGGCCAATCCAAATACGCCCTAGCTCAATCGGCCAACGATTATGCTCAAACTTCTCCAAATCATAATTTGGCAAGTCAAGCCTTTGTGCCCACGATTTAGATCTGCTCGGATCAAGTGAGCTGTCAAAAAACTCCACATTTTGAGGCCGAACTGCTATCCACCACAACACGACCCCTAGGTTTAGCTCGCTCATTTAGCCGGTCTAGTTTCAATTTTCAGAGAGGCCAAAACGAATTTTCGTGCTCATTAAACTCACATGGAAGGTACGTACATCTTACATGCCTATTGCCATGTCCCATCTCTTTCGCTTGAAAAAGAGACGCCACATGGTTAAACAGAAGCTTTTATAGCACATAGTGTCCAAAAAAAAGAAAAAACATGTCTGATTTCTTTTTTGGTTGGTCATGCTTAGGAAACTTCGCTATCCACTTCCAAGTATAAATGCTCAAGGCCTTTCGTTTCTTGGCCCGCTTCCACAAGTAGTGTGCGCTCGCGTATGGCGAAAGTACTCCCAATCCACATCCTTTCTTTGACCTTATGCCACAAGTCCAAAAACCCTTTGCTCCTTCATTTTATTAATAATAATAAAATAAAAAACCCATAATCTTTTTCGAAAATAGGGTAAAAAAGGTCAAAAGTCATATGAGGTTTCCAAGTATTTATTGTTAACGAAAGTAACAACTCAAAGTCAAAGGTCAAAAACCAAAGGCAAAAGTTCCATAACGAAAGAGCAATTAAATCATGTAAGGCAGGCTCTAAATTTTTGTCTTTGGATAATCATCTCAGCTTCCTCTTTCTGGGACGAATTAGAAGGTTTGTCTTTCCCCTTTGGCTCATCAGACTTAGCGGATAGCATGCATGCTGGTATTTGATTTATATAACTCGATTTGGCATAAATATGACCGTATCCATGATCACCCTCTCGATTTAATTAAGCTCTGTGGAGCCTATCTACGACATAGGGAAAGGCATATTCCTTTTGGTAAGGACCACTGAGAAATACAGCAAGATATTGCCGGATATAGAATGGCCGAGGTGCTTTTTGTGCTTTAGGAGATGCTTAATTAATAATTATCTATCGGTGCATAGATTAACAAAGTAAATTGAGGGGGAGGGGGGTCGTGAAGGGATATTTTAGTGCGAGACCGAGAGGAGTCTTTCGGGCCGTGCTAATCTCAGACAGATTTGGGAAAATAAAATGTGCAAATGGGTCATTAACAATGTGGCGTGGTCTCTCTGGCATAAAAGAATGTTATTACGAGATTATTTCACTAGCGCATGGTGACGATCATTACATTGTCATATGCCTAATTCCCCTTTGACAAATACTTTGACTAAGTGTAAGTCATTATATCACAAGCAATACTCATCTTAATGCGTCAATCCACTCTTCCCCGAATTCAATTTGGCAGGACCAAACACCATTAGCACATATCAGATTACTTTGAACTCGCGCAAAACCTTTCGTAACCCAATATTGCCAAAGCCTTCGACTGACATGGACGAAATCCAGCTAAGAAAAATCAATGGCCATTAACCCTTTTTCGCCCCCTTATTTTCCTCGCAAATCGGCATGTTCCCAGGACCTTGATGGATTGCTCCGGACTGAAATGAGAGGGCCCAAGTGGCTCAGACATTGATGCCTAAGCATATTCTCTTAGCAAAGTATATGCAAACCCGGACAAAGATGTGGAACTTTTGCCGGGACGCCAGAGGCGAGTTCGCTTCTTTAGGGAGAGAATTACTTATGGTGAACCCTAGAGACGTCGCCAAGCGAGAAGAACGTTGCAGCTCCTCATGACCATCTTTAATATCTCCCCTTAAAATCTTATTGTAAGTTACATGGGTCTGGGGGACATAGGGTTCTCTGACCGGCCCCGCTGGCGCGGCAGTCGAACATCGGAGCTTGCCTCCAATTCCATCTGTACATGTCGAAAACTGTCAGAAACCCCCTCACCCCACTTCGTCTCTCCATTATGCCACCAATGTTCTGTTGCGCCCAACGCCCCCCCACGCCCCCACAACACACCGCCCCCCGCCAAATTTTCTATTCATTTTCCTGCCTCAAAAGTATGTCTCAGAAAAAGCCACGAAACAGAAAACTTGCTGCGAAAAATGAAGCGAATACGTGGCTCCGCTATTAGGGTTTGGCGGATCTTCTAGCGTTCTTGGTCTCTTGCTTCTTTTGTTCTCTCTCCGGGGTTAAAGATTTATTCGATTTCAAGCAGGAAAATGTCATGACAAAATCTTGTATTTAGTTGTCTTTCTTGGGGAAATTAATGTTGGCAATGGGGATGGGGCAGAACGAGAAGAGATGGGTCGAGAAGAAACTGGACACAGCTAATGCACACAGCCTTTCGCCATGAGAACGTGCCCACCAAGAATGGAAACTGTCTCGCATCATGGACTTGCACCACACGACATGACCCACCACGTCTCATGTTTTTTTGGGGCCCGAATGACCCACTCGCTCAGTCACGAAATGATGCTGTCAACACCCGGAGCGATGATCGATCCAATCCTTGTACGCAACATGTTCATACGACATGTGGCCGGGCAGGGCGAGATTAGTGACCGATCGGCGTTGTTTTTATCCTTCGAGTTCACCCCGGAGTCAAAAAAACGAGATTCCGGATTGATTTGGGTTGTGGGATCCTGTTTTGCTCGAAGAACGATGGTTGAAACAGGCGTGGAATTGACAGAATCGATTCCTTGAAGCTGTTACTTTACCCTTCGATTCCTTTATTTTCCTCGTCCGGTCCTACGCTTTGGCTTGTGATTGCTTGTTCAACGGGTCCAAGTTTATCTTGCTGCTGTTCAAGAACCATCAAATGTGTTTTGCGAAGACCACCTTTTTTTTTGGGTATTGGGAAATGTAAGGGGGAAAAAAAACACAACACTAATTACAGTGCTCATTGATTTCTTTGCACAAAAGGAATAAATCACTCTACCAAAAATTAGTACTTTCCTTAACATGTTTATACATCTTTGTCCGACAGTGGAGAAAAAATGTAAAAGAAAATAAAGAAAAGAAAAAAGAAGATAGTTATTAAAAAAAATTAAAAAAAAATTGAAAAAAAATGCCCTCATAAGCAATTTCCAATTAAAATTAATCGGGTTGACTATATTGACAAAACGTGAAAAGGTTTATCACTTATTTGCCAAAATTAAAAGGTATAAAATTAAATTGGTGAAAATTTAAAGGTTTTTTTTTAATAATTTTCCTACAAGCACTAAGGAATGAAGGAATCCTACATCTTTCAAGGAAAAAGAATGATGGACATTTTCCAAACAAGATGTCCAAGCAATACTCTTTAGGGGCACTGATAGAGATAACTCAGTAATGATATTTCGATAGAGTACCATCGTTGTTTTACTAGGAGTCCAAGAGACATATGGGGCCATAGTTAAAGTTCGTTACACCTAACTCTAGTAGACCTTTTTCTAAATTGAATACACTATGATCTCCATTGATTGTCATCTAATTCCCCAAGTGGTCACCTAAGAATCACCATCGAACCTACCCTTGAAACCAACTTTTCCTTCCACATGCATTGTCTCGGTTGTCCTGAACTTGACCATGAAATTCGTTCTAGAAGATGAATTTTTTGTTGAAATTACAATTTCTTGTTTTAAGATAATCGAGAATCAAAAGCCGGGCAACACCATAGGCACATTTAGAAAACTCAGGTCATTTTTTCTGTGCCTGTTCTACCTTGACACCGATTTATTTTTTCCGAGGCAACCATTATTTAATAGGAGGAATTTTTATCATTTCTTCTCGAAATGAAACAATATTTCACAGGCTAATACTAGTGATTTCCCACATTAATTCCCTCGTTTATTTTTATTTTTTTTGTTGTTAGTTTCGATATTTGATCTAGGGAGAAATGGCTAGGTTCCTAGTTCTACAAACCTAGAACCAGCTTTTGGCCTTAATACCGAGGATCGAACTAGTTTCTCAGGAGGAAATGATACAACTAATCTAGTTCTAGGTTGTATAAATCAATTCTAAACTGATTTTGAAGCTTTTCTCAATAGATAAAAATACTTTTGTGCCCATCAAGTAACGAACTATGTTTTTTCAACATGAATATATAATAATAAAAGCACTCGACCAATAAATTATTTTGCAAAGAAAAGTTTTCATAATTTATTATTAGAATCTAGCTTTTTACCCAAACTATGAAAATGGATCGATCCCTTGGTCGAACCGGAGACCGGACCAAGCCAGTTCCAAAACTCGACCAATTTGGATCTCGGTTTTGAAAAAAAGAAAAAAATCACACAATGAATTCTCAATTACAGACTGGAAATTAACTTACCTTGGAATAGATAATCCCGTACATACTTCCCCATAAAGGACAAATTTTTATCACCTCATTCCAGTCACGTTTTTCCCCCTTCTACGACGATCATCCACGTGTAAATTGGTGAATTTTTCGGGGGCAATATCCATTGCGGTCCAGCTAATTCAGGAAGGCGTGGAAGTCGGCGAAAGAGAGAGAGAATTGCATAGTCCTTCCGTAACTGTAGAGAAGCTTTGGGGGAGTACGGAATGCATGGAAGGATGCGCTATTTGGGTAAAGTCCACGTCATCACTTCGTTCACCCCCCTGCTCCCAAAAATTGAAAGGCCCCCCTACCCTTGCCAATTCCAAGTACAAGGCACATTTACATCCCCCAGGCAATCTCCACTCATTTTCCATTTTCTCTCTCTAAAAATAAATAAATTAATAAATGGAGAAATAAATCGACATGTATCCAAATTCGTGCACTTTTTGGTGTCCCTTTCCTTGTTCCTCCTTGCCATTGAATTAAATGCTCTCTATTTATATCTCGCCGGACTTGAAGAAACTTCTAAATCTAATTTCTTCCCATGTTGAAAAAAAAAATATGAAATTCTTAAAGAGAAATTTACAAAGTGCCATTTCGGTAATTTTTCGGATGGCTAACTTTCCAATCATACTTCATGAGATCCCAACACGAGAAATTGTAACAGCTCCCTACAAATAAACTCTTGTTTCAATTTTGTCTAAATAAAATGACGTTTTGAAGAGTTTGAATCTAATCTAGTTTAGCTTTTTTTTTAAGGTAAAAACAAATTATACAATTTCACATTCAAAAAGTTACTAGATAATCATACATAATTCCTTAATTAAGACTTTGATTATAAATTAAGCAATGAAGAATAAGGGATGGTTAGTTGTGGTGGTGCGGGGCACACCAACTAAAAATTATACGAGCCAATTTCGGCATCAAATTGCCTTGCCCCTTTAACAACGAAGACCGTACCGTAATAAATAATTAAAAAAAAGGAAATTACCCACAAAAAAAAAAAATTAAATGCGGCGGCCAAAATGGCTGGCAAAAATAATAAAATAATACGAAAAGAGAAAGAGGAAAAAAAAAAACTGAAAATTGAAATTTTCCCCCATACAGGATCATAATCGATCCTCATCGTCATCTTCTCCTTCTTCTTCCTCGCAGAGAGAGAGAGAGAGAGTCGTGAAGAAGCAGCAGGGACTCTTCGAAGACGAAGCGAGTTTCATGGAGTGGGGAAGAGAGAGAAAGGGAGCAGATCGTTCGTCAGCAGCATAAGCTAAGTAGCAGCTTCTCTCTCTCTCTCTCTACAGAGTTCTTCCTCCTTCTGCCGCCTGCATTCCTCTGCTTCTTGCCGCGAGATCCAATCTCCCGTTCTCTCTCTCTCTATCTCTAGCCGTCTGCTAGTTTGCAACCTCCCGCATTGCTCGGAAGCCATCGTGGGTCGACTGGATCTAGTGAGATAACCAGCGGTGCGGCGCGGCCCGACACGCGGTCCTTCGAGCTTGAGTCTGTGCTGCGGCGGCGGCGGCGGCGGCGGCGATGTCGAGCGCGGGTAAGGCGGCCGGGGATGAGGAAGCCGGCGGCGTTGGCTCGCTCGCGGCGCGGTTCGCGGACTCGGCGAGTTGCGAGATGAACAAGCCCGACTACCGGGAGCTCGATCTGGGCTCGCCCGTCTCGCCGCTGATGGTGCGGAGCTCGATCAGCGGCGGCGCGACCACCACCACCTCGAGTGGCTCCTCGAGCTCTTCCGGCTCGGTCTCGGGCAAAACGAGCGCGCGCGCCAGCGCTTCGAGCGACGCGGAGACTCTCCAATCGACGCCGCGGCGTGGTCATCGGCGATCCGCCTCCGCCGGGGCTCCGCTGATCTACTCGAGCAGGACGTGGACTCCGAATTCGACTGCCACTGGCGGCGGCATTGCGTCGCCGAATCACCACGTCAATGTGGCGGGTTTGAGCGGCAACATTTGTCCGTCCGGGAAGATTTCGAAGCCGAATCTAGCGAATGCGAATGGCAACAGAATGGCGACGTTGAGCTCCGGGAGCGGAAACTATGGCCACGGAAGCATAATGCGGGGCGGCATTGGTACTCCGAAGACGAGCAGTGGAAATGCAGGGGAGACGAGCAACGGGAAATCCGCCGGCGAATCCGTTGTCAAGAGAGGAATGGCCAGTTTAGATCCAGAGGATGTGAAGAACGCAGGGAATGAACTGTACAGAAAAGGGAAATTCGAAGACGCGCTGTCGTTGTATGACAGGGCCATTGCGATTTCGCCCGACAACGCGTCGTATAGGAGCAACCGCGCCGCGGCATTGACGGCTTTAGGGAGGCTGGGCGAGGCGGTGAGGGACTGCAAGGAAGCCGTGAGGCTGGACCCTGGTCATGCAAGGTCTCATCAGAGATTAGCTTCCCTTTATCTCAGGTATATATCATTTGATCTGGTCCACGATTTAGAATTCGAGTTTCTTGCGTTTGATATCTTGCTTGTTTTTCAAATTTCGCGAGTTTGATTATGATTATTACAGGACAACTCTGTTTCTTTCTGTTAAGTGTTTTTAGACTTTTCCGTGGAATTTATCTGCAGGCTTTTGTCGTGATCAGCTTGTTATGCTTTCGTAGTCTAACTTCTATCGACCCACTAGAAAGCCGGTCTCAAATTCTCGACGAATTAGTTTTGTGCTTTTCCCGATTGGTCTTTTCCTATAGGTCTGTTTAGATTGATTGCAACTTATGTGAGCGGGAACTGCAGTTGCCATTAGGTTGACTTCTTGTGTGGAGAAAGTTCAGTTATTGCTGTTGACCGTTTTGGATTTTCTCCAGTATGTTTCCCCAATCGGTTTCCCTGATTTTCGAATTGATGTGGAATCGTGTGATGGCAAAACGACGCGAGTTGCTCTGTTTTCTGTATTGGTTAAGGATGCTTTGTTTGAAAGTTGTCAAACAATCTTGATTCACAATCTTGCGCTTCTGTATTTCCAAGGCTAGGACAGGTTGAGAATGCGCGGCATCACCTCTGTTATCCTGGCCAGCAGCCCGATCCGTGTGAGCTGAGTAAGCTGCAATCACTGGAAAAGCATCTGAACCTTTGCATTGAGTCCAGAAAAATTGGAGACTGGAAGAATGCAGTCAAGGAATCCGATGCGGCAATGGAAGGAGGAGCTAAATCTTCTCCTCTGGTAAAAACCCCGGCTCTAATGATTAAATTTGCTTATTTCCCAGACCGAAAGCTGGACTTCTGTTGACTCCATCACGTGGAAACTTTGCAGCTTCTTGCTTGTAAAGCAGAAGCCCTGTTGAAGCTCCATAAACTACAAGATGCAGAGATGAGCCTGAAAGCTATCTCCAATTCGCCCTTCTACCCTCAAAGTAGATTCTGTGGCATGGTTGCTGAAGCATACATGCTCTATGTTCAGTCCCAGGTCGATATGGCAATGGGAAAGTATGTTCCTGATGCAGAATTTGGAGAATTAAGGGTGATATATTCTTGCCAATTGAGAAATCGTTGTCCTGTCTTGCAGGTTCGATAGTGCGGTCACAGCAGTGGAGAAAGCTGGACGCATTGATTATAGCAATGCGGAAATCGCACTGCTGCTGAGTAATGTCAAGATGGTGGCGAATGCTCGTGCTCGTGGTAATGATCTTTTCAGCTCTGGAAGATTCGCCGAGGCCTGTTCAGCTTATGGGGAAGGCCTCAAATATGATAATTGCAATTCGGTTCTTTATTGCAACAGAGCTGTTTGTTGGTCTAAGCTTGGACTGTGGGAGAAATCCATTGAAGACTGCAACCAAGCTCTCATGATTCAACCGAATTACATCAAGGCACTTCTTCGGAGAGCCGTCTCAAATGGAAAGGTAAATTAGGTGTCTTCTGGTTCGAAGATCTGCTTCTCTTTTCTGCATCAATATCTTCAGTTCACTGGCGTTGTTTGCTATATAATCACACCTCTCTGAATCCTTTTCTGATGCTGTAGCTCGGTCGGTGGGAAGAATCCGTAAGAGACTATGAAGTCCTGCGAAGAGAGCGTCCAGGAGACAGCGAGATTGCTGAATCTCTACGACGTGCGCAGGTCGCATTAATGGCATCTCAGCATGAGTGTCATAATCTGAAACCTGGTGTAAATTAGTCAGGTTGTCTAAATTAAGTCCAAAGCCGCAACGCCATCCCCTGGTGAGCCACAATCTCGTCACTACTTTGTTCTTTTTTCTTCCACATCATAATTTCATTGACGAGTTTGAACTGATTTCCCCATCCATATGCTTCGAAGTCATTCGCTCTAGGTCATCTGCTGTATCAATATATCCTGGTCGCAAGATTTTTCACCGACTTTTGAAGAAATCACTTGGAAAGTCTCTGTTTTTTTCCCTCATGTTGTGATGAACAGGGGCCGAATCTGTCTCACTTTATGAAGGAGCAGAACTGATGCTGCTCATGCTTGCGAGTTAATCTGACCATTGTCTGCATTAATTTTAGGAAATGCAGATGCAAACCATCATCAGTTCTTGTCCGATGGTTCATGAAAGGCTGCGGATTTAGTGTGTTGGAAGCGGCAAACGCCTGGATCATCCTTGATCGTCCTAAGCAGTCGGCTTCTGGAGGACTCTCGGGCACTGGAATTTTACTGTGACATAATCAAGCTCCTTTTATATTATATACTTAGGGAACCTTAGATAAATTTTCAGCTCCTAAATTCAGGAATTGTGAAATAACTCCCAATTCTTTTTGCGAAGAACTTTTATCTCTTGATTCATATTCATCCTCAAATTCTACGGTTTATCATCTTTAGCCCTTCAATCTCTGTGGCCAGATCATTGCTTACATATTCACTGCTCGATCCTCATTTTCTACCTGTAACTCGGGTCCGTTTCCCTCTCTCTGTCGTTCAGCTTCCCCTGATTACATTGATCTGTTGTCTGAATTCTAATGGTTTTGATCTCGAAGTGATCGAACATGATCCTCGCTCTTTAGGATGTAACCTTCTCGGAAATGAAATTCCACGCTCATGATTTCCGGAAGCCATCTTGAACCGATTACCAACCAATACTGCTCGCAAGACGGGTTTGTAAACTGGAGGGCAAATGCATGAATTGAGCTGCGGAATTCTGCAACGGAGTTACTTTGAGCCAATTCCATCCTCCATGCGAACCCTGCATGTCTTTGTACTGAAATTACATGGCTCCTGTGGTTCTTTATATGTCCTCATTTCAATAAAAGAGGCTTTCATGAATAGCTTGAGTTGGGTTAATACCTCGTATGGGCACGAACGGCGGTGGATTCGCGCCGCTAGGCGGAGCAGTGGAGTCGTACTGTCAGTCGTTCGGGCCTGGTCTCTGCGGCCTTCTTTGTGGGCAGGAGCACTTCACTTCCTCACGAGGTAAATCATCTCAACATTGGCGTCCAAATGGTTTCATTTACGTGTGTGCAGGCGCACGCCCCTACGGATAACTTGGAAAATTATCTAAAAGCTCCTAGATTTTTTACGTTTTTTATTAATTGAATCACAAACAGTTTGACATTTTATCAATTGTGTTCATCTAATTAATTTTGACCAAAAATTATTAACATGGATACCGATTATCCTGTGTGGTACTACCAACATCGACGTTAACATATTTTACTAATATTTTGAACTTTTCCTTCTTCTTTTTTTGGATTTCTTCTTTCCTTTCTTTTCTTTACTTTTTTTTTTTTTTTTGGATTAAGGGCCAACAAGGGTGGCCAATTGACCCTCTTCATCACCGGACGAGGGCATGCCACCCTTGCTAGCCACTAGTGGCCCTCACCCAATGCACTCGTCCTAGGCAAGGGTCATGTTGCCCATGCATGTCAAATCAAGGCCATGCGAGCTCTTACAAGATTTAGGCTAGGCAAGGGCACCATAGGCCTCGCCAGCCCTCAATCAAAGGGGAAAAAAAAAGTAAAGAAAAGGTGAAAGGCAAAAAAATTCAAATAATTATGAAAATATTATTTTTAATGTTTGTGTCAATACTGATCATACCATATAGGTTGTGTGATATTTATGTTAGCAATTTTTAGTCAAAATTGATTGAATAGACTCAATTAACAAATCGTCAAATATTTATAACTCAATTAACAAAATTAAAAAAGATTATGACTTAATTGGTAAAGGTACAATAGGTGTAGGACTAAGTCATGTCATGCAATTTTCCTAAAAAATCCTCAAGAAGATGGAGTTGTTATTAACAAAGGACACAACGAAAGGTATGCATATAAAATTACCTAAAAATATTAAAATTTACCACAACTCCTTTCAAATTACCAACCCAAAATACAAAATTCGGTGATCTGAATAAACGGATCTTTTTTAAAACTTTTACCGCCAAAAAAAGGCAAACTCGCGAGTATTTCCGATCTCTAAATTCCCTACGAATTGCCACGTGGAATTTGTTTCGCTTATTAATGGTTTAGTGCTTTTGACTTGAACTACCGATGCACGGATCAGTTACTACCGTTAGAAAGAGGCAATACTTATCGACAGGCTCTTCATTTCGCGTTCCGCCATAGAATATAACTCCCAACCTTCACGAGCCATTCCTCAATCTTTCTCAACCAAACTTTCACGATCCATTCCGCATTACGCTTCCGTGCTCGCGACGCTAAAAACAGAAGCAAGAAGATGTCGAGCGGCTCCGGGAGAAACAGCCGGCGAAGCTCTGATGCTGAACTCGAAGAAGGCGAGATACGGGACACTCCCTCTCCCGGTGATGATCACCAAGAGCCCGGTGAACTCGGAAAAGGAGAAATAGTACGCCGTGACGCTCCCTCTCCCGATGATCGCGAAGGTTACTCTGGACGAGTCGAGATCGGCAGCAAAGCGAACACGATGAGGTTGGATATACTGACGATTGCTGCGACCGCTTCGCGGGAAAGAGCGCGCCGGTGTCAAGAATCGTCTGCAGCGGCTTCATCCTCATCCGAGGATCCTAGCGCCCTTTGTGAGAGAGTCCGGAGATCTTTCTTCCCCGGTGTCGCCACCAGCGACATGATTGAGGGGTGCGAAATGGTTCTTCTCATGGAGAAGCCACTTGACATCGTGGACGTGAGCCCACCCGCGCGCCGGCTCACGCTGCCCAAGGCGCAACTCCAGGCCAAGTTTCTTAGGAAGGCCGAGAAGGAAGTGCTCAAGACGCGGGACGAGAATGGGGCGCAGACGGAGATGAAGGTCTTGCTGCTGGGGCCGTCGGGCGAGACTTGCCACTTGCGCCTGATAAGGTTAGACTTGAAGAACAAAAGCGAGACGGTGTATCACCTGGTAGGGCAAGGATGGGTCGACATTGTGGCGAGGAACGGATTGGAGAAGGATCAAGTCATCCGGCTTTACTCCTGTCGGATCGCATCGAATCTTTGTTTCGCACTTGTATGCCCTTGACGCTGGTCTGGAGGATGTGGCGACGTTCGGTCGAACTCATGGAAAAGATTTGCAGAAGTACTAGTGTTTCAGGGTTCACTCTATAAAAACCCTAATCTTGTTTCCTAGTCTTTTCTTCCCGTCGCTATATGCGACAGGCATAATTCGTTCATTGAATTCTAAACCCATTTGGTGGATTTCGGCATGTCATGTGTGTTGGTGTTGATGGCGCGCTTGATCGAGCCGTTCACTGGTTCCGACTTGTGCAGGCATTGCTTTCTGCATGAAGAGTTGAAGACTGAGATTCTTTCCTCTCACTAATGCTTTCCACATCCTCTTCTGTATGCTGTGATTGGTAATCACGGTGATGAGCAATGTTTTCGGTTGATTTCTCCAGTAACGTTCAATCTGCAGATGCTTATATGTTGCTCTTCTGCTCTTTAAGTTCTTCCATGAAATATTTTCGTCGATCAGCACAGCAAGCTAATTCCATTGCACCGATAATTTGATTTCTCGATGATGAGCATTGCGGAATTCAAATTCTTGACGGTGCCTTCTCTTTCAATTTGTCTAGTGAGAATAGCAGAAATATACAGTGTGAATTAAAGCTGTCTATTGCCAAAGATGTCGATAAGGAATTCGCAACTCAATAGGCAGGTATCGAATGAAAACGTATGGTTCCTAACACAAATTGTGCCACTAATGCTAAACCCTCAAAAAATGCTCTTTGGCGGCTAATGTAGCTTTCTCTCCATACATACCAAAGTCACAACATTTATGCAATTTCGACTAAAAAAAACAACATTTATGCAATTATCTTATATACTCAAAAATTGAGAACCTCCAACTAATTGTGTCTGTTGCAACGACAGCCCTTCTTGAGAGAGATGACTTTGCATTGGCACGGGCCAATATGGCAAGGTGCGTCATTTCTATCCTACGAAGAAAAATATGAAGGGGCTGATATCAAAATTAATGCCTCCGGTCGATTCAGCACGCCTCATGTTTGAGGACTAGGCAATCCAACTTGGCCACCATCCAACCACAGAGCGTGGACCGAGCGGCTTTTTGCGATTGCCCCCGCGTGAGGGGCAGGTTGAACCCCGCACGAAAAGCCGCCCCGAGGGCAAGGGAGGCTCTCTCGACACATAGCGAGGGCCACAGCCCCCTCCCACAAATCCTGGCGAGTCGCCGAAACTAAACTCGACCGTGATCTTATAAGGACCGGTTTCAGGATTGCCAAAAACGAGCCGCGGCAAAACTCAGCCGGGATAGCCATCGGACGGAAAAGGCCGGATCGGATCCGAATGGCTCGGTTCCTCTCGCGTTCGCAAGTTCGCATCACCTGCTCCGATGCCACGTGCGCTCAGCTCTTATTGGATCGGAAAGCGCTCGGCGGGACCCACCTAGCGCTGGCGCGCGCGCCCGCGCGCATCATCCCCACCGTATAAATACCCCTCGTGGTCGTACCGAAGCGAGCCCCATCGCAACGAAGGAGAGAGAAGGGGGAAAATCCGAGAGAATGCAAGCGAAGGCGAAGACGAAGAAGACGAACCAGCTCTCGCTGGAGGAGTACCTGGACTTCCTCCACTCCCACAAACGCGCCGACCTCACCGTCAGCTCCCTCAATCAGGTCCCTCTCCTCTCTCTCTCTCTCTCTCTCTCTGTGTTCGGAACGGCCGAAAGGCGGTGCGGCGGACGGAGAGCCCGATCGCCGCTCCCGTCCCGTCCTCCGATCGTTTTCCGGCGGCCGTAGAGCTCGATTCCGATGCCTGATGCCTGTCGGTATCGCTTTCGTCTCTTTTGCAGATCATCCAGATGCACGGGTTCAGGAAGATCCGCAGCCTCCCCAAGGTGAATTTCTAAACTCCCGTCTCCTCACAGGCTCCAATGCTCTGCGCGATTTGCTGTAGCCGGTCATTTGCTGATTTTAGCATCTGCTTAGCTCGCGAGGATTAGCGATTTGCATGTCGAGTAAGGTTCCTCTCTGCCTTTTTTTTCTTCTTTTGGCCTCGTGAGGATCGTTAAGTGAAGCTGGATTAGGATGATCGCGCTCCGTGTTGCGTTCGATTGACATGACAGCTCGATTAAGTACTTTGATCGGGCGAATCGTGATGAACGATGAGCTGTTTCTTCGTCTGCGCTTGAGGTCGAATCGCTTGTTTTGCCTCCGGCCTTTTGTGAGCGGGAAGTTGGAAAAATCTGCCTGGAGCTAAATTGTCAATCCGTCGCAGAGAGCGCTGTTGGATGCTGTGGAGGCGATCGAGCTCGTGGATCCCTCGCGGTCCACGCTGAACGAGAACGTCTCGTCGCGCGACGTGCGGCTTTCTCTTGTGGAAGCGATCGCCGACGTCGACGAGCTCGGATGGCATGAGTGTGTCATCACCTCCGTCGAGAACTTCGGCAAGGAGGACCGTCCGTCGGCGCCGGACGATGGCTCCAAACGCCAGGGGAGACTGGAGAAGAAAGGCGATGGTGCCTTCGGTTGTAAGAGAACCGCTTCTTCAGGCTCGGAGACGAGCGGTGGCGGCAGCGGCGCGGAGAAAATGCTCTGAAGAGGAAGCCATTGAAAGAGGCGAATGCCGGTCGTTCCACCAGCAGCGTCGATGGTGACTGCTTCTGGTCGAATCAGCTGGACATGGGAATCCGTTGTTGACAGGTGATTCTTATATCTTTGGCTACGTTTTGGCCGTGGTTCCCACGTTGCCGTGACGATCACAAGCGCATTCGGAGCAAATTTTTGTCATGTTTTTTGCAGTTCTGCAAAGGACGGGGGGTGTAGTTTCGCGCATCAATTGACGCAGTCGATTCTCTACTCGATTCTACGATTGCATACGTGCAAGACATTTTCTCATTAAAAGTTCACATGACTTTTTGCAGTTCATGATTTCCCCGAATTACAAATCATTTGCTGATCTGATGTCCAGGGTTCCGTGTTTTAACTTCTAACCGATGCTTCTTGCATCATTCGATTCGATCAACACGAGTTTGCATCACAATCAGCTCTGTAATTTGAAGAGTGGAATGCAACATCATTCAATCTTGCACCGTCCTCGACCATTGCCGTTAACTGCAAAAGTTGAGAATCCTCCATGCCTACATTGTGATTGCTGATTTTAGGCTTCCAAGAGAGAGAGAGAGAGAGAGAGAACTGCGATTCGCCATGATCTTTCCCTAGTAAAAGTCTTCAGTTCGTGTCGAGGTGCAATACGTAAAGTAGGTCGTCCTCAGATCCGGTGTTGCATCTGCAGCAGCAGTAAGAAAAACTAACAACCAGGGGCTGCTTGACCTCTTTGCCATCGTGAAGTTCTGGAGAAGATTTAAATGCTCATCGGTCTCGTCTCAACAAACAAGATGCACACAGATTCCACTTCATAACAAAGGAGATTAATCTCGCTGTGAAAATGTGGTAATAATAGACTGTAATTGTCGATACTACATCGCTGTTGAATCAAATACATTATTTGATAAAACAAATCACCCCGAAGAATCTGGTCCTTTTATCAGGATTGTCTCCAAACAATTGAGTCAACAAGACCGCAATTTTAGGCTGCTTCAGTCATCATCTCCGCTGGATTAGTTTGACCTAATAGTATTAAGGAGGCAAGAGAACTTTATATTTTCGAATCACTGAAAGATGGGTTGCTGCAGCGTGTGAACTCTGGCAGCTCTAAAGAAGAACTGGCGATGGACTTGTCTCGTTTGTCTATTATTTTTTGTCCATCAACACGACGTCCTGCATGCACAAGTGGTAGTCCCTCATGAGAAATGAAAGCTGCGAGAGTTTAAAAGAATTCCTTAATGCACTACAAAAATTGAGCACCATTGTCCTTTTCATTATGGCATGGATGATTTGTGATCAGTACAGACAGGAAAATGCATTAGCACACAGATGGATCAAGCAGACCTGCTCAACCTTGTCCACACAGAGAAACTCTTATCCACACTCATTTCTCAAACAAAAGCCATTAGAACCATTCTCCCATACTCGAAAGTCACAGATATTCTAGAAGAATTTAGCAAAGCATACTTGCACATATATGTATTTCAAGTAATCTCATACTATTCGACAGGAAACATGCCATCGTCCTGTCATGAAAAGTTACCTTTGGCCCAAAACCACGTATGAAGCCCACAAGGGAAAGCTGCACGCGCTGATCAGACACGCAATCAACGCTTCCATCGATCGAACACAAGTGCTGCAAAAAAAAAGGTGAAACAGTACTACAGTTATATTCAAGTTGCTGATAGATTCTGAGAAGTAACTTGAAAACGTGTCTATTAGAGTGCATTGATCACCCACAAGTTTCCTCACGGCACTAGGAGAATCAAATATGATGCCAGCCACAGCCTTAAAGATTGTACAGGGGCCGATTTGGGCCCAACCAAAGTAAACTCCTGCAGCTTGAGCTGGAAGAGCATACATCCCATCCTCTGGTTGATGGACATCAGAAAATATAAACCACATTATACTTTCTGAAATTGGTGATAGGTCTAGTCACACATCAGGTTCTCTAAGTTTCATTCAACATGAACTGGACAACAAAAGCAAAAGGTATTGGATTAGACTGCCTGCTAATACATGGTCGACTACTGGCCAGAATTGGACAGCATCTTGATTACACCAGGAACTTGAAACTATAAACCTCATGGGGCTAATTTAATTTTGTCAACACCAGAGATAGAACAGAACAAATTTAAGTTTTCACAAACCTTCAATTTCATATAATGAACCATTCACATGTTGACAGCTCAAGACCATTGTTTCAATTGGCAGTGCATTGTTAACCCCTGCAACAACGAGATTGAGTTGATTCGCTGATTCCATGAGTAATGATAATTATTGGGAAAAAAAAATGATGTGATTAAGTATCTACAGTCATCGAATGGTGGGAGACCCCATATTTCAGGCTGAAATTCTAGAAGTGAATGAAGCACGCTATCAGCCATGGAAGAACAGTCAGCTTCAGTATACGAAGGAACTGCCACTACCTTCATTTTGGCGGCTTTGGCTGCTTGGACACCAACCCTGTTATAGACAGTCAATTGCAAAATGTTGTCTCACAGCTTGGCAGTGCTATGAGAAAGTAGAAGCAAGAAAAGGGGGGAACAAAGTTGCAACAAAAGTGCTGTTTATGCAAGAATTCACATTTTCATAAGCATCAAGTTATCACGAATAGTTACTCATAATCCAGTCCATCCTTGAAAGTTCTGATTGACTGTTATAGCAGTGGGCTTCATCTATCAAAAGTAGGACAGTAATGAACATGTATCTATAACCTAATACTATTTATTTTGCTTCTAGGGCTCCAACAAGAAGGTTCTCCAAAAATTAATATCCAATATTAGAACTGTGGATTAAGTAACTATTTTGCATTATTAGATTATTTAACCCATATACCCCCTTCTACAAGAACAAGAACACTCCTCAGAAAGTAACTTACATGGAGTCCTCAATTACTAGGCAACGAGTTGCATCCATCCCAATTCTTCTTGCAGCTTCTATGAATCTGCAAGCAGCATGAAGTCTGTTAGTTTGATCTGTTCTTTCACAAAAGGCTGAGGAAAGAAGTGCACATGATGTCATACTGTGATGTTGAAATAATGTAGTTTACATCATCAAGTCTTTTTTGGGTCCGACCACAAAAAAAAGTCTTGTTTGGGAAAAAAAAAAAAAATCTTTAAGACAACCATCTTAGTCCCATGTGGCTCAGCTTTTTGCCATGCCACTTTTATGCAGTCGTAGGGTAATAAGGACAGGATGCCCAAGTTTTCAGTGAGATGTTCCAGGAAGCATGTCTTCTTCTTTATTTTTATTAAGTTCAGTGACTTTATTTGCACTGAAATTGGAAAAGTTAGTAATCTTACAAATCTGGAGATGGCTTCCCTGACTGAACCTCATCGCTCCCAACAATAACGGAGAAGCACTCTTTCCAACCTATAAAGTCAAAGACAAATAAATGGCTTAGGTAGAAGGATGAAATGGACCAGTGGGGTCAACATGGATTTTGTCTAAGGCAACACGACTGACAAAAGACAGGAAACCCAATGGGAAAACCTGATCTATGATAAGATTGACATTCACTGTCTATTAACATAGCATTTGCACAGAACTTTCCATACAGAAGAGACTTATGAGCCACCTGCTAGCTCTCATGTTTCCACTATATCATTCATGAATGCTTCAAGCAACCACCCATGTTTGACTCACAAAACCATTATGTCCACTGTAATGGCAGTGCCTCATTCCAACTCAAATGTCACGCCCTCTGGCATTCCAGTATGAGTCGCATCTTTCTTTCAGCTAAACTGTCAGAACCAACAACATCACCGATAGTCCACGTTGATTATGAATTAAAGAAAAACCCCAACTAAAATCTGTTTATCTTGGCAATAGAGTCAGTTGAATCAGTCAACATTCCACATACAACCCCTGGTTATTGCCCTGTTTTATTTTATTTTTTTACAGAAGATGTCATAAATTCTCAAAACAACCAAACTCAGCACAGCTTTTCGTGATTGGACACTCAGGATTCAGATATGCACTATTACAGCTAAAATTTAAAGATGAAAGAACTATATGCTTCCTTTGATATCAAAACACACCTAATTCAAAATAAAAATTAAAAAAATTGAGAAGACAGACCTTGTTGGCGACATATCTTTGCATTGATGTATTCTCTCAAGGAGTTCGAAGCAAGAGCAAACGGCACTCCGCATTTTTGGAGATGCTTGATAAGTCGATTAGCACCAGGAAGCGCTCTGGCCTTCGCCCACCTTAATTTGCCACAAAAAAGATCAATGTGGGATTCGACTCTAGCCCCTCAAGACACAAAAATCAAAGCCTGGATTATTATACCATACCAAACTAGTCATATAGGAAGAACTAGCACGAGACATACGCTAGGCTTCACAGGTTTGCACATATTTCCGGCAACTGTGATTTAATTTTGCCTCGCCATATCATCCTACTACGTACAAACATGAGAGAGAGAGAGAGAGAGAGAGAGAGAGAGAGAGAGAGAGAGAGAGAGAGATTACCCCTGACGATACATGGGCACGATTTCTTCACATACTGATCGGGAGTCAGTGGAAGATCATAGTCGGCGATCATGGCAACGGCCGTCTCCTTCAAGGTCTTCCCCAATCTCTTATCATTCCCCTCGTCCAGCACCTTGCCATACTTGCCCAAGAACTCCCTCAACGCCCCCTTCCCACCCACCTCTGCTCATAACCCAAAATCACACACATCCAAGATCATTGGAAAAAAGAGAGAAAAGAAAAAAAAAGAAGAAGAAAAACCCAGAACTCAAACGAGCCCATCACGCTCAAAAGAAGGAGAAAAGACGAGCCTTTCTCGACCAACCTGTGTCCAAGAGGGTGCCGTCCAAATCGAGGACGACGGCGAGGACGGGCGGGTCCGGCTTCGCGCTGCATGAATTGCACGAAGGGCAGCTCATGGCTGAGCGTGCGGCCTAGGAGATGATGGTGTCTTGCTCTCGAGACGGCCTGCAGCATTTATAATCTTTGATTGGAACCCCGACTAAACCGCGCCCGGCCATAGAGACGAGGGAAAAGGTGCTTTGCTGGGCCTGCCCCCGCTTTCCATTATCCCTTTTCTTTATACCTACCAGGGAATCAAGAATTATACCCAGACAGAAACGGACAGATAGAGAGAAACAGAAAGAGACGCAGAGAAAGCAGTTCTGCTTGTCCCCGCTTGTTTATAGCTTCGGACGTGGCCACTTCATCTTTGTCTGTTTCTGTTTTTGCTTATTTCCTGATCATATTATTTTTCTCCCCCCACGGGGAAGGCCTTGGGTCCATTACAGACGGCAATTGTCGCGTATCATGGATGGAGCGGCTTTTTTACTTAATTCGAGTCAAAACTTGACTATGATTAAAAATAAATAGGATGATTGAGCGGCTTGCTTGTTTGCTCCAAGTCAAAACTAGACTAAGATTAAAAAAATAGCATGTCGATATCAATGTTTTCCGAATTTTGATTTAATCTGCAATGCAATGTTGGAACTTTTAATTTGTTCCATATCATAAAATATGAATCGAGCGGCTTTTTTGTTTAATTCGAGTCAAAACTAGAATAAGATTAAAAAAAGGGATGATGACATAACTGGTCCTCGAATGTTGACTTAATTTGTAATACGATATTTGAAGTTTTAATTTATTCGATATGGTCCATAAACTATAACATAATATGTTATATGATTCTTGCATTTTTAATTTATTCAATGTGATTCATAAACTTTTAATAAGTATTTAATTTAGTCGTTGGATTTTATAAAAATATTCAATATTGTCTCTCACATTGAATTAATTGAAGGATGATATCGGATATTTTTATATAATTTAGAGAATAAATTAAATATATACTAAAATTTAAGGAACCACATTACATATTGGACTAATGTTTAGTATCATATTAAATAAATTAAAATTTAGGAATTATATTGTACATTAGATTAAAATTTACAAATCATCTGTGCCTTTATTCCTTTTAAAAAAAGATCATACTTTGTGTGTCCTAATGCGATTTGCTTTTCTGGCAAGGTTGATGCTTTTGACAACTTGCTTAATTTGATTCTCTCACTGTTTGCTCTTAAAAAATAATTTCGATGATATCACCTTAGACACTTTAAAAACATTCTAATTAATTTCACTGGTCCCTTACTTCCTCGATTTTGCATATGTGCCCACTTTCGATTTTCGAAAGTTTCCGCGTCCGTTTGGACGAACGTATGATGAGCCAAAGAAAAAATTTTATTGCATCTAAGGCCCTATTTGGTAATAATCCAAATAGAACAAAATTCTAATTCTTTGTTCCCAGAATCAATTTGGGCCTAGAATCGTGTTTGGTAAAAATTTTGTTCCCAAGAACAGATTAGGAGTAGAATCAAGAACAAAAAAATATATATATATGATTCTTCTTCCAGAATCAGAATTGAGAATCAAAACTTTTCTTCTTCTATTTTCTTCTTCTTCATCAACCACTATCTCGCGACCATCGGTCGTCGCCATTCGCCGCCATTGGCCACTACCGTTCGCCGCTGCCGGTTGCCGGCAACCGATCCGACAAGCTCGCGGAGGCTTGCCAAGCCCGGTGCGAGGTCCGACAAACTTGCTGGAGGCAAGCCTAGCCATCGGCAAGGCCGGCCTCACCGGGGCTAGGCGAGGCCCGCCTAGCCCCAATGAGGCTCGCCCAGCCCCGCCGATGGCTAGGCGGGCCTCGCCCAACCTCGCGAGGCTCGGCCTCGCCAAATTTGGTGAGGCCAAGCCTCGCCGGTGGTTGGGCGAGCCTCGCGACACCCAACCCCACCGGTGGCCGGGCGGGACTCGCCCAACCCCGGTGAGGCCCCTTGGCCACCGGTGAGGCTCGCCTAGCCTTAACGAGGCCAGCTGGACACCGGCGAGGCTTGGCCTCGTCGGATCTAGCGAGGCCGAGCCTCGGTGGGGCCGGGTGAGCCTCGCCCACCGTCGGCGAGGCTCGGCGTGGGCAAGGCTCGGCCGACGAGGGCCGTCGATGCTCGTGAGGTCACCGGCCCTCGTGCGGTTGGTTGCCGGTCCGACCTCCGCCCGAAGAAGAAGAACAATAGGAGAAAAAAGAAAAAAATAAAAGAAAATAAAAAAGGAAAAAATTATAAAATTTATTTAAAATTTAAAAGAAATTAATTTTGAATATAATCAATGAACACACGACCAAACACAATTCTATTCCAGAATCATAAATTTTGTATAGTTACCAAATACATTCTTTTACTCAAAATCAGTTTTCGGGAACATAATAAAAAATAATCATTTCTAATCATAATTTGTTCTCGGGAACAGAATCGTTACCAAACGCACCCCAAGAGTCTACTCATTTGAAATAAAACTGTTTTTCGACTTTTTGTTATTTAAATAATGAAAAATTCATCAATTTACAAAAATCATTTTTTATCACAAAAAAAAAAAGAAAAAAAAAAGAAGAAGCTTAAATTAGGGTAAAACAACTTCCCTTTTGGCAAAAAGCAAATCATTTTTTACAAGGGAAAGTTGTCTAAAAAGTGCTAGACATATTGTACTTACACTAATACAATCCTTATTTTTTCAATTTTTCTATTTAATTCCTAAATGTTTTCACATTTTATCAATTAAGTCTATATGGACAATTTTAACTGGAAATCGCTTACGTGATCACAATAGTATCATGTATGACAGTCCACCCCAACATTAACAAATTCTTATATATATATTTTTTAAAAAATTGTAATATGAATATGAATTTTTACTTTTATTTTTTTCTTTTTCCTTTTTTTTTTCTGCCAAGTCTAGTGAAGGTCGCCACCCTCATCGACCATAGGCAAGGCCCTCACTGAGTCTCATGACCCTCATCCATTGGCTTGCCCTCGCCTATGAACAAGGAGTGTTGGCTGGTGACTCTTGCTACGCTTAGAAAAAAAAACAGGAAAAGAAAAAAAGAAAAATTTAAATATTTAAAATTGTCCACGTCAGCATCTACCATCTTATGTGGCACTATTGTCATCCATGTAACTGATTTTTGGTTAAAATTACCTAAATTGATTCAATTGGTAAATATATAAATGTTTAAGATTTAATTAGCAAAATTAAAATAGGTTCTTTTTCAACCTTCGTGAAGGGGAGGATTTGAGCAAGATCTCCTCCTCCCCTTCCTTTGACTTTGACTAATTCAATCCTCTATTTTCTTTTCCTTGATTCCCTCATGTTTTGGGAGCTTCTCTCTTCTAATCTAATTTGGATCTAGAAGTTTTTCTCTCCAGCTTTGGGGAGGTTTCTATCTCAATCCAATCTAAATCCGGAGATTTTTGCATTTATGTTTTCAGGATTTCGCTCCCCTTGAGTTTAGTAAAAGTCGGGTTTCATGGAAGATTGGAAAAATTTCATGAAGATTTCGCTCTCATAGTCATATGTGTGCTCATATATCTTATGATACTTCATCTCCTTATCTTGAGGTTGTTTTGCTTTGAAACTATTTGAAATTTAGTTGGATTGTGTTGTTTCTCTCTTCTTCTTCTTCTTCTTCTTTTTTATGGCAATAAATGAAATGTTACTTTTGACCCAAAAAAAAAAAAATTAAAAAGTTTATGATTGAATTAGCGAAAGTGAAATATCGAAAAAAATTTCATTTTTCATAAATCATGAAACAAATAAAAAGTAGCAATTTTCTTTGAAATTGATTTTCATAGAAAATATCTTTCTTTATAGTGAATTTTTAAGTGAAACGCACTAAGGTTTGGTTTAGATGCGTGGAATAGCAGAAACTTCTAAAGCAGAATCTATTGAGGAAACGCTGGTGGCAGAAGATACTGATGGATTAAGAACAAACCGAAAGAGAACGATAGAGATCCTTGCTGAGGACAAATTCGCCTGCTTTGTCTCTAATCAATTTGGACGTTTGCTTCCATTCTCTCTCTCTCTCTCTCTCTCTCTCTCTCTCTCTCTCTCTGTGCATGAAGTGGTTAGATTCAGGTGTTTGCTTTCACCATGTAGCCCGGAATCTATCCGCATGGATTTATCCTTAGAACCGAACGTTGTCTGGTCACCATCATGCAACCTTGCTAGTAGAAAAAAAGAGAGCACAGATCCTCTTCCTACTTGAAGCAACCAAAGTGAAATGGAGAAAGGGATTATTTTACTGGAGCAGAACTTGTCCAACAAAACTCTCATGTGCGAATAAGCGATTCTCCATTGGACCCGTGGTCAGTGCAAGACTCTATAGATCGTGTTCGGTGTACAGAAAGCCATTGCTCCAACCTTGATTCCTTTTCTGCTACCAGTCAATTGCGGATTCGCAATCTCACTCGTTAATCAAACAGATATTCTTCCTCACTGGAGGATGTATGCGGATTCAAGGGGCAGATTTAGCAATTAGGTTCCCGCTTAGTTCTCTATACAATCAAACACAAGAATCGGAGCACCCATTAATGTCCATCCCATTGCCTGTTGCATGGGGTCAAACGTGTCGGACTGGCCCAAGCATGCCCAACACGGTCCGACCCTCTGCGGGCCGTACCAGACCGGCCCGACAAGTCATGTTGGCCCAGCTTGGCACGAGCCATGCACTAGGCCGGGCCCATGATTTTGCAAACATGCATAATAGCAGGAGCTAAAAAAAGTAATTAATGATTTCCCAAGATGGTACTTCATATTTTTTCCAAACGTATGCCAAATTGTAGCAGACAAATCCAGAGACCATTAAGTCCTATACTCCAATTTTGCTTCAAATCCCTCGCTTTATGAAAAATAGGACTGGGGTGTCACTACAAGTGATATCCATATTTGACTTCTATAGTCACATTACACTACAAGCATTAGGGTTATCATCGCTAAATGTCGCACCAGTCTGGTGACTGAAAACCGTGGTATGCCCTGGATGCTGATGGTAGTACCTAGGCTCACTACTATCGTATCCATGCTTATAGTAGTTATAAAGAGATGAAGGTTGCGGAGCATGGTATGTGAGAGGGCCATTGATTTGGTGTTGACTGACAAGCGCGCCGGAGGTATCATGCACCGGGTTATAGGGCAGTTCCCAAAGCTCGGCCCTCCTTCCGGTCCTCCTCACTGCCTTCAGAACCTTTTTCTGGTCGGCCCATCCGGTGACCGTCACCTTTTGCAGGGTCATGTCTATTTCGACCGTGTCCACACCTGGAGATTTCATGAGAGTAGGAATCAATTTAGTACTTCGTTAGAACGCAAAAGGCCAAGTTGATGTTGGTGCAAAAAAGTCTGCATACATACCTTTAAGTTTCTCCAGCTTACTCCTGACCTTGCTCTCGCAACCAGGGCAATCCATGTGCACTCGCATCTCTACAATCTAAGAACATTTCGCAAGCTGATAAGCTTACATCGACATAGAGCAAGACCTTTGCAAAAGAAGCTGTCGATGCCAGGACTCATTTTACAAAACCAAACGGTTTGCACAGGCTAATTAACTGGTGATTACTTACGCAGATATCTGAACAAAATACGTTTGGTTTACATGCATCTGGGGTCTAAATTTAATAAACATAACGCGCTCGGATGATGGCGGTGAAGATGATGGATATGTTTGCTGCAGATCTTAGGACATTCGACAAAAGTACTCACCGTTGACATTCTTCTTCCGAAACTGGAGAGAAATCTCAACGTGCTTCAGTAACCAGGGGAGTTGCTGCAGATATCGATGAGCAGATGTTGAAGAGATAGATGAGATGATAATATGGTGAGCTAGAGTACCCCCGACTGGCCATCATAAATAGGTTCTCCTTTGCCTCCCTGTCAAGCCATGTTGTATCGTACTATCATCAGCCACCGACCTTGTACAACTCAAATGAAGCTTTCGCAACAATCTGCCCTTTTGACAGGTAGCGATCACACCAGTTCGTACGCAAAGGGCGTTGACTTTGCCTCATCGAACTTATAAATCAAGTCATTTAAACAGGTCAAAAGTTCTGGTTATGTGCACAGCAATCAGGCTCGCTATCCTTTCGCATCTTCAAGACGTTCCTTGCTTTTCCAGTTCTTGCACGTGAATGGCATTGCTGTTTTCGTACTTTCGTGAAAAAGAAAGTATTATGGTCAACGACTGACAATGTGAGATGACATTATTTGGATTCAATACATGGAGGGTTACGAATTCTGAGCGCTGACCGACTTGTACAGTGCCCCCCCCCCCCCCCCCCCCCCACCATGGAAGTGTGCGCTGGGGTCTGTATGAGGGGCAATACAAGGCGTGCAAAACAATGTCCGGTCTGTTTCTTCAAAAGAAGAGTATCAGAAGTAGTTTAGCAGAGTTGATGAAAGTAAGTCGATGGTGTACAATTTCATGGACAACGACCCTCCATGTTAAAGTTCCCGATTGGCGTGCGAACCGCGAGGACAGGAATTAGTCGGTGCTTGAACGGAAGATAATGCTCTCGTGTTCGCGGTTCTTACACTTAACCCTGACTCTCTTCTTCTCGTTTTGTGAGTTGATCCCAACACTCACCCTCTCTCCCTCTCCCTCTCCCTCTCCCTCTCCCTTTCCCTCCTATTTTTCATAAATGTTGCAAGTCTCTCTCTTTTTTTATCTTTTTAAGATAAGTGCACTGAAAGTCACTAATATAATTGCCGGTACTTGAATTAGCATATAATGTGCTACTCTCATATTGGTGATTTTACATACATTTGCATACTCAATCACACAATACAATCTTACACTTAACCTTCACTCTCTCTACTCCTCATTTAGCAAGTCGATCCCACCATACTCTCTCTCTCTCTCCCTCCCTCCCTCCCTCCCTCCCTTCCTCCTCCGTCCTATTTTGCATAAAAGTTGCAAGTCTCTCTCCTTTTATCTTTTTGAGATAAATGTATTGAAAATCTTAAAAACTTATTATAAAAGTTTAATTGAATTCTAAAACTTTTAAAAAGTGCAATAAATCATAAAAATAATTATAAAAATATAATTGAGTCCAAAAATTTTAAATAAATATAATCAAGTCCATAAAATTATTACAAAAATGTAATCGAGCCCTAAATTTTTCAAAAAGTCATCAATAGAGGACTTGATTGGATTAATTTGATAATTTTTAAAACTTAATTGAAATTTAAAAAAAAATTGAGACTCAATTATACTTTTGTGACAAATTTAGGACTTAATTATAGTTTTTGAAAGTTTGGCTCTTTCAATTCACTTTTCTCTATCTTTTTTATGCCTAAAACTCTCTCTCTCTCTCTCTCTCTCTCTCTCTCTCTTCTGTGGCAGGCTTTGGCCTATTTTGTGTAAGGGCTACCTCGCACGGCTTGCAACAACTGTGAGCAAGCTCTCTACAAACATAAAAAGGGGCACGAGGAGAGGGGTGGCAAATGGCAGGGGACAAGGGTTGCGAACACCGAGAATAGGCTATCGTGTTGAGGTCGACATCAAGATGGCAAGGCCGACCTGCTTGCCAGCCTAATTAAGTAGCACGATTTTATCTTGATGATAGATAATGTTAAATATACTTACAATAATACTTTTCAAAATATAACTACATTTTCACTCTTTAGCATTTTGAGCTGAGCCATGTTGAGTTTATATTCTTAAAATCAAGTCAAATCAAGTCAAGTCAAAATTGTCGAGTTTCCTATTAAACCAAATTTAAGTAGGAAAAAAAAGCATGTGATCGAGCTCAAATCAAGCATTTCAACTTTGAATTTTACAAGTCGAGTTGAGCTCAAATTTGGAATAACCTCGAATGAAGTCTACTCTAATCCATTGCCCCCTTAAACTCCCCCGAGCCCCAATCATTTCATCTTGTGCTGGTTTCTCTTGTGACCTTTCGAGAAATTTCTTCCCCCACCCCCCCCTCCCTCTCCCTTTTTTTTTTTCTTTTTTTTTTTTTTGTTTAAATCGAGATCATTCTCGTTCCGCATTGGATTTTACTCAGAACTGCCCCTGGCAAGGGAGCCACTTCAGAAATTGAGCCACGTCAGCTATTTGGTGGGCCCACTATTATCACGTAGGAGGCCACGTAAGCAGCAAGCGAAGATATCTGTCCTAAGATTGACCTTCGGAAGATCGAACTGAACCCCACATGCACAGCTTTCTGCTGTTCATCATCATCCTGCTGATACCACCGCATCACCAACAGCCACGTCGATAGTCAATTACTTCTCCGTGACGTGCACGGCCGCTCCCATCCCCAGTGACCATTCAGCGCCGCCCAAAAAGGATCACCTCAAGTCGGTGGGATCGATCTCTTATGGCGGAGCATCCATGGGCGCGGGCTCGGGGCTCCGCAGGTACTGGGGCGGCGAAGAAGAAGACCCTTTGACCTCCGACGGCTTTATTTGGAACAGGGACTTCGTGGGTCGCTTCAAATGAATGATTCAGGACCCTCGTCCCGCTTCTCTTGAATCGTCCCCCGCTAAGGTTCGGAAATGTACATTTCTTTGGGTTTGGTTCCTCGCTTCAGTCGTAATGTATGCAAATTGGGTTGTGGACCTCGCGATTCTGTGACGCGATGATCGATGTTGTTCGTTTGCTCTTCTGGTAATTTCTTAGGAGGATCAAATGCATTGGTATGATTTGTCAATTCCATGTGTTCGATGTGAAAGCTGGATTCTGTTCGGGAACCTTTCGTCTGTTCGAAGACGTTTTTGTTTGTCATTCAGCATTCACTGCCGTGCAACTTCTCTTGATTGTATATTAGGTGGCATCATATGATTTTATTTGATTCCTTAAGAGGAAATGCTGCAGACCAGGTGGAGTCATATTTACTCTTTCCCGTATTGAGCCGGGATGTTTCAGCGGAAGCCAATGTCGATTCCTACAAGACCTTGTTGCTATGTCACTTTGTTTTGCATGTTAACCTTGTCACTTTCCTGTGGTCGGTTGATTGTAACGCTCATTTAGAGTAACGCCAGAAGTTGCTGCTGATTAAACTGGACAAGTATTCTCTAGAAGTTCTCAAGAATTGAACTTGTTGGGATGAGTGTAATTTTGCCCTGTTTTCTGATTCATGTGCTAGCAAAGATCTGTGTTTTATGTGTGCATTTTTATAGAGAACAAATTATCTGTGGATTGGATTGCCTTGAGTAAAGGAGTTGTCATCTGTGTGCATGATGAGTACATGACGCAATATACATGTTTCTGTTTATCTGTTTAGATACCTCTGTAGAATGCACGATCTTCTTGCATTTCTTCTTGTTCTCTGACGTTAGATCAAGTTTTTTTGCATGTGCAAGAACAGGAAGTGTCGGCTGGATTCTTAAGTTTAAACAGAGTCATGAATCTTGACAGGTTGGCTTTCACTCAGCCTTCTAGATTCAACTAAATTCCTCCATTATTGATCAATATTTTCCTATAATATATCTGGCTATGAATATTCTCTAGTCTAGAAGCTGACTTGAGCAAAGACCTCAGTCCTATATCAAAGATGGAGTTGGATCAGCTGGTTAGGCCACCTTCAAAAGTAAATCACCAATTACTACATTTCCTGATTTATTTATTTTCTTGGCTTTCACAGTAGTCTGAATCTTGTATTACTGTCACCTATTTGGCCAGGAAGTGGCAGTGATTTGCCAAAATGGAGATTACCACCAACACACCGCGAATAAGAGAAGTGGGATAGAGCAAGCAAGGCGCAACTGGCGGCACTGTAAGTCATTCTGCCCTGCTATGCTTAGGGAGCTTATAAAGTAAATTTTAGCTTTTCTTTATCGCTGTCTTGCGGTATTTAATTCTGCTTTTGCTTGTAGGAGGTGATGTTTCGGGAATTAAGGCGTCCTCAAGGTGACCCAAAGGTATTGGCTGCTCAATCCAAGGAGGAGTATTCGAAGGTATGTATGCTGCCATTTGATAGGTCTCACTGAATTGTAGCCTTTTTATATGCTCAAAGTGAAATCCATTGTCCGAAATAACTGCACGGTTGAAGAGGAAGTTACAAATCCTCACCCTAAGTATCGGTGGCATTGGTCTCGTCTCATCTTATGTCTCTTACACCCTGGAAACTGCAGCTAGGTGATAGATCTTACATGACTGCTAGTTTCTGAATAATGAATTATCCTTATCATGGTCAATTTTGTTGCGTTTGGTTGATATCGCTGTGTATGAGGAAGTGCAATTGTATTGAGATTTTTGGGCCTTATATATTGTAAACATGTTACATCCTCTCACTCTTCCACTGGTCAAACATGTGGTGATATCCAAACAGCAAACCATTCTTTAATGAACCTCAAGGGCTGAAAGACAATCACTAATGTTTTCAGGAATGATTTCTCTGGACCTTCTTATAATTATGGCAGTAGACTAATCCATGGGCCTTAAGATCTTCCTGTGGAATTACTGTTTGCAAGACAACTTAAATGATTTCTCTTCTTGGGTAAAAGAATATTTGAGTAGTTTTCAGGAAAGTAATCACAAAAGGATGAAAATTTTGTTTTGTTACTGCAACCTTGAAGATCTTTTCTTTGAGCTGTCAAGGGCTATTTTCTTTGGCACATGAATAATGTTATCAGTACTGCACTTATTTATAGACAGAAATGAACCCCATTTGCACTCCAATTTTCTTATTTTCCTCTGTTAGCACAGAGGGACTCACATATCTTTTCTATTCAATAAAATCAGTGCTAAGTTTTGTGTGAATTATAGCTGTTCAAGCTATTCTCAGGAGGTTGCTTGCCTCTTCTAACTGTAATGGAGCATCTGTAGACTGATTATTTGTTGTCCGTAAGTCCTAGAGTGATTATCACACATCATTGTTTCATGTATCAGTTTTGGCGTCGGGTTGCTTGGTTCCTTGATTTACATACGTATGCTTGGCAAGAGTGTTGATTCCATGGCAGATGGGGCTAAGGGGCTAATCAAGTATGCTTCTGTCATTCCTATGCTCAGAATATAATTTCTTTTATGAAGGAACCAGTTTGTTTCTCTTGGTGGATGTGAATATAGTAAACACAAGCTGGTTTACATTTACTTGCAGGGGATCAATTGGGCAGCCAAGGCTGTTGGTGCCTGTAGCTCTTGTCTTGATCTCTAATCGGTGGAATGAGTGAGTACAGTAGGCTTGCTAATTCTATGTCACCTCTTCTTTTTTCCTGAAGCTTAAGTTATGCAGTGTTCAATCTCCTGCTGAAATTGCAAAGAAAGCTGTTCTTTAAGTGTTGGTTGTGCTATTTGTTTGAGGGTGTCGGCAGCATATTATTATCATTGATGTAGGTGCTATCCTAAGATGGTGAGCTTTGTTCACAGGAGCATGTGGACTCTCTTATCTCTACTTTTGAAATTTACCAGAACCCTAAAACCATAAATGCACAAATAAATTTAAGTGATACCATATCCCCTAATTATTTATATTCAAAAGTGTTATTTGCATGTGCATATGTTACTTATGATTGTCCGATGCATTATTTACATTGGTAATCTATCACGGATGGTTTATTGGTGTTGAGTTCTATGAATATTTGGTGTGTAAGTTTTTCCAGATTAATTAATGAAAAATTTTGTTATATGATGTTTGCCTTCATTACTCATACTTCACCTTGAAGTCTTGAGATCTAAACTATTTTAAAGATTTTCTGGAAAAGGACTTATTTGGGAGCTGAAAATTTATCTCTAGTTGATTGAATTTTAACATTTTCAGTTGTCTTAAATTTTCTCGTGAGATGTGGGTTCTTTTCTTCTGACAAAGTTCTTGTAGTGATCAAAGACATTGTGATCTATTTTTTAATTGGATGGACAAAAATAGAAATAAAAGGAAGGAAATATGTGGAGGGACATTGGTTGGGGTGACATTTATTTCAGATAATAGAACCATCAGACTTTCAGATTTTGTGCTGGGCTGCATTTGACCCTCTCGAACATATGAAGAGACAATAAGACTTTCTGAGCTCTTTACGACCCCTTTCTTTTCCCCCTGAAATTTTTGTTTCTTTCTTGACTTTCCCTGAAGCAGTTATATGTTGTCCATTTTACTTCTCTGATGCATACATTGCAAATCTTCTGCTTGGTTGCAGGATCCTTGTTCCAGATTTTGGGTATATGCACTTAGAATTAATACCGATGTTGGTTGGATTTTTCACTTATAAGATTGCCACCTTCATTCAAGCTATAGAGGTCGCGATTTCACCCACCAGATAGAAGACCCCACATTAAGATGAAATTTCCCACGTAAGCCGGATTTATCTATTTCTTTTGGGTGCCTCTGGCCGTAGGTACGTTACTTGATCTACGCCATAGCCATGTACTTGAGTTTACCTGAACACTCTCCGATTTGCAACTTTTCTCTGGGTTTATCTTGGACTCCAGAACTTTCTGTTATTAGCACTTTTTGATTGTATGAATAAAGTGCGCCTGGATTTCCTTGCATTTTGTTCCTTCATCGATTAAGTTCCCAGCGTTTCATCTTTGAAAGTGACATTTCCCCCCACAAAACAATTTATCAGAGTGGACTGTCGAAGTGCCACAATAATTCAACTCTCTGTCTCTCTCGTGACAGGCTCCCACACCCCGATATTTGCAGGTTTTTCACAGAGAATTTGACCCACGAGAACCCACGAGCACAAAGACTAATTTCTTGTAATTGCACAATGTGTAGCATTAACCGCAATCAGTTGCCAATGAAAGAGGAATATGAAATTGAGACATGAGTGTATCTCATCGCTAAAGTGAATGTTTGGATATGATTAGGGATCCAACAGGAATGTTGTGCATAGTTTCTCGAAAATATTCGTGTTTTGAGCATGTAAGTGGTAACCTTCCGCGCATTAGTGTATCTAATCAAGAATATGTACATGCTCATCCTTTGGTCTCTCTTTTGCAGGTCGATATCGATGAGCTTTTCTTTTTGCGAGCGGTTCAGCGGTAGCAATGCTTATACACTATGGAGGTTGGAGGCTTGTTTTGTGTATTGTAATAGTGTTGTTTTCCTGGGAATCTCTTGAACAGGCCATTATGAACTCGGGGATCACTTGCTTTGTAGTTGTGCTAGAATGCTGTTTTCTCTCTGTTTGCCTTAATAATAAGGCAATGACTGGCCCAAACAAAATTTAAGCTGATGAAAGATTAGTTTTCTCTGACTCGGACAATTTTTTTTCATTTGTTTCAGCCATAGTGCATAGTCGTGGTTTGACTCTCAATGTGATATTCATTCCGACAGGCGACGATTCAAGGGGAAAATCACAAAAAAAAAAAAAAGAAAGTCCCGAACATATGATACAAATGTCAAATCAATACTAAACTTTTTCATTTGGTTATTTTAATCCTAAATCTTTGAACGATTTGTTAATGTTTTTCCTTGGATCAATTTTGACTAGCAAGTGTTCACGTGGATGTACACAACTTTTGCATTTTATTACAAAAAAGTTGAATATTTTTGTAATTTTTTTTTCCACTATGGGGTTAGTGAGGGTTTCACACCCCTCGCCCAGTGGCTGATGATGAAGGTAGCTGAAGGTAGCTAGCCCTCAAGGTAGCTAGCTCTCGCTTATGGCTAGTGAGTGTTAGTTGGTGTCAATTGCCATACTTCAATATATGAAAAAAGGGGAAAAAAATTTTAAAAAAAAAGTTATATATTTTTTAAAATTATAATAATTGTCTACTTAAACTCTTGACCGGACCACATAGGACAATTAATTAATTTTCACGTCAATGATTTCCAATTAAAATTGATAATTGAAAAATCGTTAAAAAGTTTATGAATAAATCGGTCTAAATAAAAAGTTTATGACTAAAATGGTGTCTAGACCAATATATGTAGTAATTATGCCATGATTTGAGGATCACCATAATTATTAGAAGTAGGATATAAAATGCTTTGTGAGGATTGATGCTGCCATTCCATTAATACTTTCATATTTTCTAATTTTCTTCATTTTCCCATTTCTAGAAATAATAGGTAATCGAATTTATTTATTTTTTAAGTGTAAACAAACGGTCGTAAGACCATTAGTTTTTTACGGGACTGTTTTCTGACTTTCGAGTGCCACTTAAAACAATGAATACAAGAGAACTTAACATCGGTTCATGTCCAAACACAGGCAAAATGTGCGATCAGTAGAGCACAAAATGTAATCAACACCACCATGACAGAAGATAATGGCAGACACGGGCTGCATTGGAGATATAAGATCTTGCGCAACCACAGCTTAATCTTTAAAAAAAGGAAATTCTGCCCACCAATCTCCCAACATTTGGTGCAATCATAATTCCATTTCACAGTCAAAAATTATCGCCCGAATCGCACGGACGATTACTTTCTGTCCACTCTCGATGATAAAGATGATGATGCTTGTTGGACTCGGACTCAAATAAGATGGAAACCGTACACGTTACAAATTCATACCTAGAATAGTTGGATTATAATTGCGTGTCCGATGGGACATTTGCAACACGTATGACATTTTTTCTTTTTAAGGTCAAAATGAGCACAGGGATTTTGCTCGAAGAAGAGCAATTTGTGTGGCATTATACTGAATTAAGCACAAATCAAGGTCAATTCAAAATAAATGAGGAAACCCATCACTGTCAACAGAAAGGTAGGGGGGGAAATGGAAAAGATTTGTGGGGCAGGTGGGAAGCACCAACTTCGTAGCTTAGTGCCAAGCACAAAATATTCTCCTCCAACCAAAGAGGATTTTGCCAAAACAAAAGGGTACACTCACCAGTGCCTTTGAGGAATGTGGCAATTTGGGGCTGTCTCTTCATGTCTGTACACTTTGTGCAGTCACTGTTGCCATGAGATACAATTCCTACCATTTCTTTGTTTTTTCCCCCTTTCAAGTAGGTGATTTTTGAAATTTTATCTTATATTATTATTTGTCCTATTGGTATATTTCGGATAAGAAGGGTGAGGAACTGCAATCGGAATCCAAGTACGACACTGAAGAGTTTACTAATGAAGGGAAAGAGAAAATGAGTCTCGATATTTATTTGTAAGTCTTTGATATCAATCTTCGCATGACTAAATGTCTCGTCACCACAAGAGAACTAGACGTCTTCGGCACTCAAAACTTCCTATGTTAATCGTGTGATGCGAGACTTTGATTATTCACAAATCATTGCGTCGCTTTTCCAGAGGTTCAAAGAGCTACACATTTTTTGAGAGAAGAACTCCGTCGTCCTTTTGTTTTGTTCCGAATTTTGTAGGCATTTGTCAGTTCACGTGGACTCATCATGTTCCACTAGTTTGCTCATGACCCAGAAAACTGCCATATATGAAGGCAAATCTTAGAATTGGAAAGTCACATCCCACAGCACATCCGAGACAGCACTCAATGAAAAATTGTAGGCAAACCCGTTCGTATTCTAAACATAGGCTGGTTCGTGTTTGATTTTATGCGCGCAAAATGGGCTGACGATGTCACTCTTGAAATACATACCAGAATAAAATCTACTTGAATCGGTAAAGTTGCAAAATCCACCAGTTTGATATCTAAGGGGGCTAAAAAACGCAAGGCATTCCCCATGGTATGTTACCAAACAAGATTTAGTCTCTTTTTATCCACCAATCATCGTTTTAGGAAATACCGATCTTACTATCAGAATATTAATTGATTATTATAGTTGTATGATGAAGAAAAATTATACAAAGCCACTTTCTAAACGGGGAGAAAGGACCGACCAATAAAAGGGGGGAGAAAGGACTGATAAAAATAATTAGGAGCACTGGCGGATCTATAGGTGGGGCAAGTGGTGGGCCTCGCCCACTAGGTTCCAAATAGGTCCCAAAATATCTCATATATCTAAGTAAATATTTCTTTTATAAAATCCATATATATGGCATTTAAGTTTGAAAAAATTCTTCCTACCCAAAAAAAAAATCTCGATAACCCATTGGAAGCTACGCAAAAGCTTAATTCCAATTGAAAGCCTTCATGCAATTACTAGAAGGACGAACATGACACCTTGAAGAAGGGTTAAAGAAGAAGCCATTATGATGCATATGCACGTTTGGCTATCTAGCATGGAAGAAAATGCCTCTCATCATTAAGGTAACTGTTTAACGACTTTTACGACAGACTTTTTTTTTTTTTTTTTTTTTGGGGGGGGGGGGGGGGTAGAAAACTCACTGTGCATGTCATGACCTCGATCGCATTAGCGATCATCTTTACAACTTGCAAGAGTCTCCCTTATATTTTCGAAAAAAAAAAAAAAAAGAGAGAGAGAAAAAAGAAAGAGTCTCCCTAGAATTTTCTCAAATTTAGTGGATTCTTAAAGATGAACTTTAGTTTGATTTGGAAAGCTATGATGAAAAAAGGACACGTGGATGGGACATTTGTGATGAGAGATTCTCGTGATCTTAGTAGGACGATCCCCTCCTCGATCCTGTTCTACATAACAGGTCAGTTCAAATCACTGTGTCCTTATGATATATTTAATTACATGATAGATACACAGGGTTTGATAGAGATAGTGGATACATGATTAAAACGATAATTCGTACGGAATGGTTACTAATGAAATTTTTCAGTTGTTGTATAATTAGGAGATACAAAAAGTGAATGAGTAAGTACCATGTGCTAATGATAATGTTAGTTTAAAGTAATTTCGGTTGACGATTGCCTTCTTGGCCCTATTGTAGTGCTACAAAATAGGTCAGCTCTAATTCTTGCATCTCTATGACACATTTAGTTAGGTAACAAGCACATAGGTTTTGATAAGGTTAGTGCGCGCGTGTTGAAGCACCTAAATTGTAGAAGGTGATTAACTTTTTACCTATTTGTCGTTGCATAATTGCATAATTAGGAGATAACAATTATGATTAGTGAGTACTACCCGATAATGATAATGTCAATTTAAAGTGATTCCAGCTAACTACTAGCCTAACATCAATCTGATAGCTTTGTCAGAGACTACAACGTTTATCCCAGAAATGAAACTATAGTTTTACCAATCACTCTATTCTTCGATAACTCAAAAACACCTTAACTTGTCTCAGCCTAACTATTTTTGAATCTCAAATCAATATTACACTTTGCAATATGCTCAATCCAGATGATGAGAAAACTGTACTTTATATTCTCTGTGTTCGGAAGAGAACATGGATATGCAACCAGCACCAGCATCTCAATGCCCTCCTTTTCTCATAATTATTCGTAAAGCTTCTGCCAAGATGCCGTAATGTTCCAAAGTGGTAAAAAGGGAACAAACCCAAACAAAAAGCTACCAACTGGAGACCTCTTAGATCTTATGTGAGAAAATGTGAAAGTGCCGATAGAAGTTGTGGATATAAACAGCTGCAAAAAAGTGAAAAACAAGAGCACTAATCATATAACCAAAAGGTGACCGACTCAACCTGGTAAGTTTCCCAAAAGGGAAAACTGTGATCATCATTTACACCAGGCTAGTTAAAACGGGTCACATCTTTCTTGGTACATCTCCCTACATGTTTTAGGGTTTCCAAGACAAGAAACATTAATCAAATCAGAGGAAGCAGTGGAAGATCGCGTGGCTCTAAATCGCCTGTCATTTATAGATCAATGATAAATGTAGGCCTAGTGGCTGCGTATCAAACAATCTAGTCCACTGTCTTTGTCGGATGGGGCACATGGAAAGGATTACTCGCAGAATTTGCCTGAAAATAAGGCTTAACTTTAGTAATTTAAAATTGACGAATGCACCATGTATTTAAGGAGAATCAACCAGACCTCTCAAGATGAATACCCAAGTTATGACGTTCTTTGCAGTAGAGGTCTCTATTCATGAACGCCCCTGAAAACTTCATCAACTAATGCTTCACATCAGACTCAATCAAGGGGACAGTCTACCACGGCGTTCTCAGTAAAGAACCAATTCTGACACACAGGTAGATCAAACCCCCCACCATGCCGGTGCCACTGCGCCATGCCCTAGCTCAGTCGTTAGCCACACAATGCTCTTGCTACATGTCATTGTTGAGGCCCGATGCTCGAAGGCAGGTAGGTCAATTCTCAAAAGGAATTATAAATGAGTGTAGAGCCTGAGTCTCTGTTTATGTATACATCACTTGCTGTCAATTACTCACGAAAGCGAGTCTCTGTTCATGTAATCATCACTTGAAACCTTCCTCTCATTTCACTCTTCACACGGGACTCTCTTGTTGCAAATTGATGGGGTCGATCCCTTGGGGCCACCCACGGAATTTCCGCCGGAAGTTTCTTCTTGTATTTTCGGGGGAGGCAGACGCTATAACTAGAGAGTAAATAAAAGTATTCTCCCAATAAAAAAGGCATTTTTTCAACGGTTCTAGGTTAGATACGAAGCCAAGATCTACGTTACTGAGGAACGGAACCATAGGAAAATGTGTGGATACAAATGATCATGTCATGGATACACACAGTTTCACCCCCACATGATGTCATTACTAGTAATCGATGGAGATAACTCCACGGAAATAGTATAGAGGGGAATGTCTGAGATAACAATATATGAAACAAGAACCAAGAAAGCTGTGTTAGGGCATTAGCAAATGTCTGCTTGCAAATGACAAAAAAAGCCCTCGTCCTTTAATCTCTCCCAAAAATAATTGCACTGCCACTGTCATACAGCTTTGCAAGTCGTGACCCACCAATGTTTCTTCTTCTTCTGTTCCTTCACACAACACGCCAAAGATCTAAATAGTGCTTAATTCCAGTTTGAGAGAAATTATTACCTATAAATTCATTCTATTCATGGTTCATGGGTGTGTGATGAAGAGAAAATCGATCGACACAGCAACTGTTTTTCGTGCATGTTCATGTATAAAAAAGATATCAGCCTATTAGTAGGATAACATGGCCTTGAATCAATTATAACAAAATTGCAAGAGAACCTAACTCAAGCTCATCCATAAAAATGTAAAATCCAACAACTCATGTTAACCATGGTACAACGTGCTATCTGAAAAAGAATAACAGGAACGTGACAGATTGGACATCGGAGTAAAGATGAGTGATTGAAGATGCCATCAAGGAACACGAACGCTAGTGTAGGCTTGAGGTGTCATAACCAAAATAGTCCAATATGATTCCTAAATTACCCTTTGAGATGAGACAACAAAATCAACTGAGAACGGAGTAAAAAAAGCCTCTGGAGTGAAAAGGGACCAAAGCCTTAAGAAGAAAGGATCAAAGAATTGACTGATACTGTTAAGATCGTACCACAAGCTGCACGTTCAAGTCATTTTAAATCCGCGGTTTGAATTCAATGAACTGTTTTTGGTATCTGTCTCAATCCCGAAATGGGATCAGTCCTGTCATTATTTGAGATTAGGGTATCTATTTACAGCGAAGATGAAGTGCTTCGCCTGTAGCTTTATTTCCAGGTAGGTAGAACCATCTCCAAGATTCGATAGAAATCTGGTTGGTTAGTATATCTATAGAAAACTATTATCAGTTCCTCAATGTTACCCTAAATTGTTACCTTGGGTTACGCCTGATAGATTTTGCAGAGCTTCTATTATTCCATCTGGAAAATTAAACTTGTGATGTAGTGAAATAGTCCATTCCGAAATACATCCGGTGGGCTGCCCAAAAGGAATATGCAATTGAAGATGATTAGAGCTGGGCTCTATCGTAATATCACGTATAGAATCATGTTCTTCCGGGAAAAAAAAAAAAACTCAATTTATTGGGGTTGTGGAGAGGCTACAGGAGTAGCTCCAATCATCTCAGAATCGTTCTGAGCAATTGAGTTATGAGCTCTCCAAGTTTGCCATTTCAAACTATTTATGACAAGAAAAATAACATGAGTCGTGTTTTAATAACTTGATTGTTACTATTTTCAAGTAAGGGCGTGCATGTTTATGTTCTTTTTTCTTATTAATGAACAAAAATTTTGTTTTTTTGTTCTTGGGAACAAAAAAAGAGCAAAAACGCGATTGTTTGCGTTTTTGTTCAAAATCTGTTATTTTGTTCCCGAAACAAAATTGGAACGGAAATAAAAAATTAAAAAAAAAAGTTGTTTTTTATTCAAGAAACACTTTTGAAGAAACAAAAATTATCTCTCTTTTCTTTTCTTCTCTTTTTTTTTTTTTCTTCTTTTCTTCTTCTTTTTTCTTTGGCCGGTCACTGGCCTCGGTCATGGCCGGCGACTGGCCATCGAGGGCCGGCAACCTTGCCAAAGCGTCGCCGGCCCTCGGCAAGGCCGAGCGTCACCGGCCCTTGGCGAGGCCGAGGCCGAGCCTTGCCCACTCGGCAACACTCAGCCTTGCTGGATCCGGGCGAGGCCAAGCTCGCCGGCCACCGCCGAGGCTTGACCTCACCGGATCCGGGTGAGGCCGAGCCTCGCCGTGGCTAGGTGAGGCTGCTGGCCCTTGTTGGCCGGTCGCCGACCTCAGCATGGCCGACAACCGGCCAAAAGAAGAAAAAACGAAAAAAAAAAAAAAGAAAGGAAAAAAAGGAAAAATAAAATAAAAATATTAAAAAATTAAAAGAAACAAAAAAAGAATATATATTTATCAAACATGTTTCTATTCATTTTTTATTCCCGGAACAAGTTTACCAAACGCGTCTTTCTAGTGAAAAATTGTTTCTTGGAATAGAAATAGTTTTTTCTATTTCTACTCCTTGGAACACTTTTTAAATAGAAACACAAACAAACGCGTCCTAACTTTTTATTGGCTATAAGACTTCTTTTGAAAAGTCACGAAAAAGGGGTCCTTGGAAAAAGATGCCTAAGCATCGAGTTATGCTCTTCCGAAATTTTGCCCACTCAAAGTTCTTGTAACTAGCAAAACATCGAGAAACTTGTTCTAATAGCTTGATTCCTAGTATTTTATAGTAATTTCTTGTTTTGAGATTCCTCTCAAAAGGTTATATGAAATAAAAGAAAGTTGTCATTTGAATAAAATACCTAAGTGATGACAACCCTTAAACCCTAAAGTTCTAAACATAAACCTTAAACGCTAACAATAAAAAGCTTCTATCGATGAGATGGAGACAATGACAATCACAATACATGAGAATTTCATGCGATCTTGTGTTTTTTTGGACCCACCGTAGATCTCAATGCTTATTGGTAAAAAACAAAAAAAATTACCATAGTTTATTAAAATTCTATACATTTACAATGTTTATGGAGCTGAAACTAAGAGTGAATGGTTCTATTTAAATCTATCTATTATGACCAGTTCCTAATTTTTGGAGTCTAAAACCTATTCTGTAAATCTTGGCAATGACTCTAGAACCAACCCTGTTGATCTAGTCTAATTTCAGGGTCTATTTGGGAATTGACCTATTTCATATTTTATTTCATTTTTTTATTCCTTGATAGGATAAATTTTAGTAAAGTCTTCCCTTATTTGCAATTGAGACAAATAGCAGTTACAGCACAAGATAGTAGAGTAACAGCACAACGAGAAGTACAATACAAAATAAATAGAAATATAAAGCAATTGGAAGCTATCCAACTCATTCCATAATAGCAAAATGAAAGTTAAAGCAATAACCAAAATTCCAATATGCCAAAAGCAACAATCCATAAAAAGATAAAAAAAAAAAAAAATACATGTTCAACTATATTTTTGTAAAGTGTTGAGAGCCATTGACAGCTTGAAAGAAGGAGATGGAGATTAGATAATCTATGTTCACAAAAAGTTTTCCCAATGTGTCTATGTTCACCAAGTTGGAGACAGATGGATGCCACCAGAAATTGCAAACAAACCATTCAGCCAAGGAAGCAATTGCAACTTTCGGTATTGTAGGACAAAATAAACATCATCTTAAAAGTGTCAGCGCCTCCACTAGACAAGTCTGAAAGGTATGCAAATTAGGGGTAAGTAATTCCAAGGTGAGTAGGTTCTAGGTCCAAGGAGTGTAGGAACCTACCTTGTTGGAATTGGTTCCCAAATTTTAGAATCTAGAACCTATCCTATAGACCCTTAAACCAAACCAAAACTTACCATTTAAGGTTGGTTCAATCTGGTTCTAAGGACTCCCCTAGGCTGATGCTTGTCCCTAGTTGGAACACTCCGAACTTTGTCAAGGGCCTATCTGGTAACCTCTTGTTGTCGAGAATAATTTCTGCATAGAAATAAGTTTTTCTAATTTTGTTTTCTAGGCGAGTTTCTAAGCATTCAAATACTTTTCAAAATTGCATAAATTTCTATTTCCAAAAGAGAAAAAGAATAATAATGCATTTGGTACGACCCTCAATTTTTTTTTTTGGTGACGGAATTTTTTAAAATTTTTTAATAATTTTATGAGAATTTGATTTTCTTTTTTCCTTCTCTTCTTCTTCTTCTTCTTTATCTAGCTGGTCGGCAAGCCTTGACGATAGTTGGCAACCGATCAAATGAGAGCTAATGACCTCGTCAGCCTCAAGGGAGCCTCGCTAGCCCCAAGCAAGGCTCAACCCTACTAGATTTTGGGAAGGTCGAGCCCTGCCTAGCCAAGTCAACGCCAATCTCACTTAGCCAAGGCAAGACTTTGCCGACTTACTAAAGGAGGAAGAAGAAGAAGAAAAGAAAAGAGAGAGGAAAAAAAAGGTGCAAAAATGGCTTGATTCTAGAATTGTTCCTAAAAACAAATAAATAACTTTTTTTTATATACTTTTTAATTCAGTTTCAAATTTATTCTTGAGAGTAGAAAATTTGGTTAACATTACTAAGATTATTTATATTCTTTTTTTGGTTCCGGAGGACAAAGAACAGAAATAGTCAAGAATTGGCTGTTTCCCAAACAAGTCCTAAGAACATCGTGAAACTCAATAATTGCTTAATAACATATAGTTGCTTAAAATATGACCCAAATCCACATAGATCTTGTTACTCAAAAAAGGGCTTTATTAGTATATTAATTTTTGAGCTACTGTGAGAATAACAGTTTACAGCGAGTCACAAATTCGTGAAGAAGTGAATCTCGTAATAATTTATAGTTATTTGTTATTTGATTTTTTTTTTTTTTGGTGATTGAGAACATATTATTATTCTCGTAGTGCATTAAAAAGTGTCACCCAACCATTTCTCTCCAAAAAAATATTTCAATTGGCTGGTCAAATTTCAGGGACAATTTATATAATTTCCTTAGAAACAAATGAGGTCACCGTAGATCTACTTAAAAGATATGAGGGAGGAGAGAGAACAAACTTTAAGTAGGGAATGCTGCAAGTACTAACATATGCGTAAGCTGAACATGATTAAGAGCGTCTGATTTGAAGCTCCAACTGAATGGAGCATTTCTTTTTTAATGTGGTTCTATTAATGCATTCAGAATCAGCTTACACGAAACAACGCAAGATTGCATAGGAAAATTGATGGAAGGGCCGTGGCACCTCCATATTCATTTTCGATTCATTCCAAACTGCGAATATAAAATAAGGGGAAATAGCGTGATGGTCGTCCAGTACATCATTTTTGGACCATCTGACGTTGATGATTCTATAATTAGGCAATAAAATATATGGTCATGGCATCCAATCAAATTTATGCTTGGGGAATCTTCTTTAGTGGGACACAAAAGATTGGTCAGATGTCATCTCTATCAAAAAGCAATTGACGTGTACCTCAGCCTCCCCTCTTTACTCGCACTACTCAAATCATGGCACCTACGAATTCTCACTAATTAGGGTCAAGTCTAACCCCCCCCCCCCCCTCTCTTCTTCTCAATTTGGCTTAATTCCATAAACATGTCACATGGCGACCTAATTTCTTTGGTTTTTCACTCTGAATGACTGAAGAGGAAGAGGAAGAGGGTTTTCCTCTTTTCTATAATATTTTGGGTTGAAGATGAGTAGAGGTGGGTAGAATGGAAGGAGTAATGTTTGTCGGTGCGTTGCAGTAATAATTTTCCAATATTAAAATGAAGTTTTTGGTCAGCATAAACCCAGTAAAAGGAAGAAAATCAGGACTTAGAAATTTAGAGAATGGAAAAATTATTTGAAATCCAAGGCTATTTCCCAATCAAGAAACTGTCCATAGCAAAATTCCCTCTTTGAATAAACAAGACAACTTACTTTATAATAATAGATGACCATTCAAGAAAAAGAAATTGAAGAAGACTATTTAAGTTCGGAAGATGGACCGATGTAAACCATAGGATTGAATGATGCCCAGGTATGAGAGTCATTTTATTTACTTAATTTTTTATTTATTTAACTTGTAACTACGCCTTCAATTGATAATGACATTAATGCGTAAATTCTGTGTAGCAGTTTTATTGAGTAATTTATTGATATTTTCAGGTTTATTCTTGAAAATGACAAGCAGAACAACGACAGGAAATCTCAAAGGGAAGATCTCATTCACATCTACTCTTCAACTAACGGGGTCAAAATATGAACAAAGCTTCCAGAGAAGTAGTTTCTACGAGTCAAGGCTAGACTTCTTGAGTAAGTTCCACGGCTGCTAACTACTTTCCATTAAAAACTTAAAAAAAAAAAAAAAAAGATGAGAGATTATAGCTTCTATATTCCATGCTAATCCTTATATATATAGACCATGCTAATGTTAGAATATTCTACTAGTGCACTCTAAACCGGAATATATTTATTGTAGTCTAAAAAATTTTTTTTTTTTTTTTTTGCATTTTACATTTAGATCCTCAAGTTCGAAGCAAGTTCAAATTTTTCTTCTTATTTTCTTTTCATGAGGGATCGAGTAGGGAGAAAGAAGGTACCAGAAATTCGACTTTACATCTCTAGGACTAGTTTTGTCAAAGATTAGACCACTATAGCGCCAATTCTTCATCAGTATACATCTGCTTTTCAAACTTCGAGAGCGAAATATAGGTTATAATTGTCACCGTCTATTATAAAGAAGAAAAGTTATTTGAAAAACAAAATTTTAATGGAAAATGCAATTGAAGCATTGAGAGAGAGAGAGAGAGAGAGAGAGAGAGAAACCTCTCCGCTGGACCCCGCCATGTCTATTCAGTAGGCCCATGACATGATCTTCTTCGTCTCCCTCTCCACTCCGATTCCTCTCCTGTTGTTTTGACCTCTACATCTTATCAGTCATTGCCTTATTTAGAAAAAACTGAAGCCCTCCATCAGGCTTTCATCGGAGTCTCTCTGTTATTGATTCAGAGAGAGAGAGAAAGAGAGAGAGAGAGAGAGAGAGAGAGAGAGAGGGGGAGAGAGATCATGTCGAGTGAAAGGGGGAAGGACCCTGTTGAAGGCTCGTCGAGATCTCCCGGTAGCGATTCGCCGGCGACACCGAGCCGGTACGAGTCCCAGAAAAGAAGAGATTGGAATGCCTTCATTCAGTACCTGAAGAACCAAAGGCCACCAGTTCCACTCTCGCAGTGCAACTACACTCATGTTCTCGAATTCCTCCGCTATCTCGATCAGTTCGGTAATGCCACTCTTTCATAGCTTCGAGTTCAATCGAGAAGTGCCTATGAACTTTTGAAGCTTAAGCAAATTATTTATGTGCATAATGGTATCGTTTCATTTTGCACATGTCACGGAAATCCGATGCATGGAATTTTATTGCCTTGACTTTAGTTCGATGCTTTAAATAGGCAAGACTAAAGTTCACATCCAAGGATGCATCTTCTACGGGCAGCCGGAGCCACCGGCTCCATGCACATGCCCGCTCAGGCAAGCCTGGGGAAGCCTTGATGCGCTCATCGGGAGGCTCCGAGCTGCCTACGAAGAGAACGGAGGGACCCCAGAAACAAACCCCTTCGCTAGCGGTGCCATCCGAGTTTATCTCCGAGAAGTGAGGGATTGCCAATCTAAGGCGAGGGGGATTCCATATAAGAAGAAGAAGAAGCCGACGAATCAAACCAAGGGGACTGAAGAATCGAGCTCCGGTCCCGTGCACTTCTCTTGATAAGTGGTAATTGAACCCCCGTAGAATTTTTCTTGATTTTGAATTTTGACTAACACAGTTTGATCAGCATAATTCTTGAACGGACATTCAACTTAGTTGGATTGAATTGAGGATTTGACATCGAAGCGGGCGTCTTCCAGTAGTGCGTTTGACTCGTATAGAGCATGGGATGCACACAATATAGGTCTATGTGGTTATATTAGTACATTGATAACAAGCAACAAAAGAAAACAGTAACCCTAATTTCATACAGGAAGAATTAATCTCTGAACCGTCCTCTTTATTCCCAATCTCTGTCAATCATTCTTGTGCCGTGTATGGTATACGATATAGAAAACAATGTCTATAAATTCTTTATAATGACATTAATCTTGTCATTTGCATGTTGGTATCTTTTTAAAAATCCTCCGGATCGTTTAAGATTCTCGAGATTTCGTGCCCCCATTAATGATCGGTTCGTACAATGGACACACTTAATTCAATTTAAATAACCATAGTGATTGGGAGCAAATGATTAGAAACCATAGTGATTGGAATCAAATAATTAATCCAGTTTTTGAGGTTCCTTAAAATAATCCTTTGCAGATACTTTATTTGATTCTTGCATGCTTTCACATTAGCCTTTAACGTTTTTATATGCAAGCTCTCATTATTGCCAATCCTCTATGTACGAGAAGGCAAATTGCTTTATATAATAGTACCTTTTCTTTTGCTTAAAACTTACAAAACTTGTCTTAATTATTTCTGTTCTGAGATTAAGGAAGGCGCCATATAAGGGAACTTCGTTATACATCTTGTAAAGCACATCATACGCTTGATCTTGTGTGTCTGATTCTATTCTCATCACTTTCCTTTTAGTTTGCATCGGCCTTTTCTTACATGTGACTAAGACCCATCTGATTAACGCCTTAAATGCCTTGTTCGAGATTAAGTCTCATTTACACGCATGCTTCATTCTTATAGTTAGAGGCTATTTAGTGAGTATAGAGGTCCTGGCTAGTTACCTGTACCCAAATGATGAAATGCTCTCTTTGGCATTGTGAAAATAGTACAGTTGTAAGCAAGCTTAGAGGAAGACCAAAGTGGAAAAATACATCTACGAGCTTAGTTAGGTATTTCACAAGTCTAAGATTTACCTACTCATTGCGTGTTTCCTTGTCATAAAAAGAAGTAGATTGTTGGTTTGGCTTGTCTACCAGTTCTTCTTTGACAGCCTCATACGAAAAGGGATGAAAACACGACTGAGAATTTCATCTTGTACACAGTTCAATCAGAGAACTAAAAGATTACTTTGCTCGCACCTATATCATTCTCACAGAAAAGATTGGTCTTCCTAGATTAGAAAAATCTTCGATTCAAAATCTAGATAAGAAACCCATGTTGATTGATTAAATTTATGTAATGAATCCATCTTTTGGTTGTACCACTCAAGAGACTGATGTGATGCGGTTCTCCAAGTAGTTGCTGATATATGTAATTTTATCACATTATTAGGGAAATAGCCATAGTGCATGCCTCATCCATATTAAGAAATTGAGATATGAACAATACTAGGTATCTTAAGACTAGTTCAACAATTTGATTTACAAAGTGATGCGATAGACTCTTAGTGTTGAATATGATTACTTGCTTAAATTTTCACCTGTAATTTGCAACATCACACAAGATGCAAATTTTGTGTATTAATCTTACTATATCAAATTTGTCGATGTATAAATAAAAGAGTGTTGTTTAAGGACCTATTCTATCGCTAATGTGTCTGAAGGAGCCAGTTATATTCAAAGAAATGTGAATATTACATGTTAATTTAAGTGGGATCTAGTTGTGGTTACAACTTCTTCTAGCGGTATGATTAATTTGTCTATAAAAAAGTTTCTGTAATATTACGACAAGTAATTATATATAAGCAGACAGGAATAGCGGTAGGTATGTTAAGATCGATTAACATAAGAAATGTGTAGAATAAGTGATGTCGATGACTGCAAGTGGGTCAAGAGCGTGACTCAATATTTATGGCATTAATCTACTACTTAACCCTTGCCACTTTTAAGGAATGGAGGCTTCAAAGTTAGGAGAAGATGTTAATAATTCATGCGCATCAACTTATCCTAGCTAAACATTGTTCAGTAGAAGTATTAACGTGAATGTTCACGTCAAAGATATTTCTAAAATTTGAATATATGTACGTAACCCATGGGCCTTTCTCGCTAATGCGCATTTTCTTAGGGCAAAATGGCCAAAAGAAAGCCGAGTACGCCCTCAGAGAATGGCTGTGCGATATCTCAAGTAACATGATGAAAACTTAACATAAGAGAAGAGGAAATTCATATTTCCTAGTGATGGCTCTGAGTTAGGTACAGAAAAAGAATGTCCTAGGCGTGTATTAAGTGACAAGGAACCGCAATGATACAAGGGAAATTGATTTGGCATACATTTATCGATCTTTTTAAGAAGTGAGATTGAGCAATTTGTAAAGTTAAATGCCCATTTGATTTTGTAACATTGAGTCTTTGAAGATGCGGCGCTTCCAGCTTCTGAAAATGCATATTGCAATATTGTTTCTGCCTAGAAGTCCGGCCTCGGATTTGTACAAGGGGCACATATATACAGCGGGCACCAAGTTAACAACTCCTTGATTACAGCAATTGCTTTTGCCTGTTTAATGCTTAACTCACGACGGAATAGCTCTTGTTTTCAACTTTAGGTGCTTAAAAATTATTACTCCATTTAAGAATAGAGCATATACTTTTATAAAATATCTTGTTTGTGGATGCTCAGCCGAAAAGTTTTCTTCACTAGCATGCACAAGTATATCTGCTCGTAAACTATCATACAGTCATCAAGGGAAAGAAATGAACATAGAAAGTAGATTCTACCCCGTAAATTGTAAAGGCTGCTTCACCATGAGTTTGATGAAGCAGCACCGAAATGACCAGCGCCTCGGTCATGGAGGAAAAAGTAACAGATATTCACTTTTTGCCAGACCTTGTTTTCATGGCCGATGAACTTTTTGTTCTGCAATACTGTTGGTCCGGCCTTCAGATTTCAGAAGGCTTCATATTGTTTCTTCAGAAGATATTTTAAGAACTACGACAAATAATTAATACACTTTCAGGATGTCCTGTGGAATCGATTCATCAAGCGGATGGAAGGAAAGAAAAACTTGCCAATGTCCCTAATGGAGTCGCACTATTCATCTTAAGGTGCTGCCGTTTCTATTGCTAGCTGCTAGTATAAACTAAGGTCACGAAACCTAGATGCTCAAGGCTTGCTGCTATATTTGGAATGCCCTCTTTTCTTTTCAGCTTGGGAAAATGTTTTACCCATATGTTCCATCGCAAAATGCATTTTTTGCTTGTAACTTGTGATGTGGGTGGTCGAATCCGCTTCTCCCTGTAGTGGAAGTTGAGAATTTATGTGATTATATATGTTGCTTCCAGGTTTCAGCTCTGGTTGTCATCCATTGATCTTCCCCTATGCAAGAATCACTTAATTCTAGCTTCTAGGTTTAAGAAATATTCATCTGGGCATAATATATTCCTAAGTAATAATCTATTCGACATGTTCCGTTAATCCTCTTTCTGTGGATGCATTTGGCCTGTCCAGCAATTTTTTTCGGTTTATGACATCATAAATTATCTGGGCCATTCTTTTATGCAACTTTTTCTGGGGTTTTGGCTTTTCCATTTCAGCTTTTGTTTCTTAATTTTAGGATTATTCTCCATTTTGTTTTGTCCCCCATAATTATTCTTCCATTTATAATACTCTCTTTGCCCTCTCCCTCTTTCGTTCTTTTCTTTGTATCCGTACATCAGATTTTTTAGCTTTGCTTCTGGCGGGCTCTTTGGTTGACCATGAACAGTTAAGTTTGAAGGGAAATGATGTTTTTCTAGCTATATAGTAAAATATATCTCTCGGAACAGTACAGTAACACAGATATTGCTATTTGGTGCTTCATCGAGGTCTCAACTTAGGGTTTCGAAAGGTTATATGTCTCAAGAAAAGATGAGCTTTGCACGAAGTAGCTATAACATCACAGTCATGGTTAAAACTGTTATGGCCATATCAATATTGGTGACTTCAGGAGATGATTAGTGCTTTCATCTGATGGCCAAAAGATAAAAAAATTAGCACCTTGATCTGGACTTTATATTCGTTCATTCCATTGTGCAGATGATTGGCTGCACCTGTATTTCTACCCCCTCTCTCTTTCCCAATGAAATCGCCTGGACTTTGCTTTGCTTATCTATAAACAGCAAAAGTTGGAAGAACAGCTTGTAAAAATCAACTTCTGAATACTCAACTCTTCCACTTAAAACTTCCTCTAGGTCCCTCTCTATAGCTTTACTCTTGGTTCATTTGATCTGCCCTCTGTCAGTGGAAAATAAGTAAATTATCGACCGAATGAATGACTCATGCGACAGTTAATGTATAAAAGAACGGGCAAGTATTCTTGATATTGGGATTTTGTTTATTTCCTTATTTAGATTTCTTGGGGTTCAGTGATTTTTATTTCGGTAGTTAGTTATCTGCTCAGATTTGAATTTGCTTTTTTAAGTTTGAGATAATCTAGGGTTTCATGCATATAATAGGTATATTACCACTTACATATTTGTAAAGGCAGTCTCTATTTCCACCCTATTTGTTGCTAAAACCACACGTTTGTCAATAGTTGACAAAAAGATCTTTCAAATTAAAAATTTCAATAGTTCAACTATTCTCTATTTATCTCCTTCGGGAGGATTTCACTCTCCCTCCTACATTTTTTTTTTTTTTTTTTGGTTTGGTCCCTCCTTCATTAAGCTGATGTCTTTACTGCAACTTGAGGTTTTTTTCCTTCTTTCTGTTCGACCAAGACGAGTAAAGAGAGATACATAAGAGAAAAAATTCCATTGAATTTACTAAATTCCAGAACAATTATCAGACTCACTTAATGCTTCAGGCTTCAAACAGTCTCGCCGCCACCCCCTGCCCTCATGCCGAGCCCACCATCGCACGCCACCACCACCAGACTTTCACATGCTGTCGCCATTGCACGTGTCACTTTTCGGTCACTCGCCTCTACTGTGACAGCACGATCCAAAAAATCGTCGTATCGCGGCCTTGGCCCTCAATCGTTGCTCCTCACTGCCTCCAGTAGCCCGTGCCACTACAACCTCGGCGTTTGTCGAATCTACTGGTGGTCTTTGTTTGGCGGTCAATGATGGTTTCAATGGAGGTGGCACGACGACAGATGACATTTTCTCTTATGTTTGTATTTGCTCATCTTGGTCGAGCATTAAAAGAAATGTACTTCTTGCGATAAGAGCATCAGCTTAATGAATGAGGGAGAGTGAGATCCTGCCACAATGAGATAAATGGAGAACCGTTTAAAAGGTAAATTTTCAATTTGAAAGGTATTTTAGTAGACTATTTACAAAGAGGTGGTTTTGGTAACAAATGATATGGAAATAGTGGCTGCCGTCGGTAGATTATGTGAAGCAAAAGAAGAGCCCCTTCCTTTAGCAATCACAATCCCTTATTTCCTTTCTCAAAATATCCCAAAGTGATAATTTTGAATAAATCATATCAATGGGCAAATGCATAAATTAATTATTTTATTTTATCTCTTACATGTTTCCATTTCGAATCTCAAATTTTGAATCTTTTATAAATTTCAAACGACCATACCATCTCAAAACATATTGTTCTCTTTCCACACACGTACATGAATGTTCAATCTCTTCGTTTCATGCCAGTAGTTTCTTTTCATCAACCAATAATTCAACTATTTCATCAATATGGTTTCAAACTACTTTTTAATTGTTAAATTTTTACATACATATACGCAATGCTTGTGCACTTTTGCTGGTCATGAATAACGCAAACTTTCAAACACTGGTGTACACCCCTGAATCACCATCGGGCAACCGTCATATCAAGAATATAAGTCTAAGTTAGTGAAGTGGTGGAGGTGGGTATTGTATCTTCGAGAATGCGGTCACAAACACTATAATCTCAAAAGAGAGAGGCTGAGAAAAAGGTAGGAGATGGAAGAAATGAATTGCTTCCATATCTCATTCCGATCGGTCACACAAATCAGAAAATCTTGTACGCACGTAGCACGCCCGTGAAGGCTAATTTTATTTAAGAGACTTCTTCAATTCGATCTATCATTTCCGCTACATTAGATGACTGATAAAAGCCCTTGCCCACAAACATCGGAGGCAGGCTCTCTCACCACACGAATTCTCTAAGGATTAAAGAAACCTCATACATTTCCCAACATCAAAAAGTTTAGAACGAGTTAAAATTTAGACATGTTCTGAATGCCAAACACCTCAAGTGCCAAAACTTGACATGGGTGTACACATGAATGCTAAAACTTTTAAAAAGTACACTTAAGTGTCAAAATCAAAGGAAAAAATGAACACTTAAATGCTAACAGTGAGAATTTCTAACTAATTACATGACATTTTCCCATAAGTTTTTTTTATTGATATGGCAATTATTTTAAATAAAAATTGTCCATGTGGCACTGAAATGCTAAATAAACCCGAAATGACGTCATTTTGGTTCAAAATTAATTTTTTATATAAATATGAATTAAATTAATTAAAAAAAATTTAAAAAATCAAACCTAGGGTCATTTTGGAAAGGACTAGCGATGGTGGGGCAAAGGTCGGTCGGGGTTGCACGGACCTCGAGTAGTGGCCAGCGATCGTGGCTAACTACCAACAAGGGTTGGTAGGCTTCTACATATTTTTGGGGTGAGGGGTTGCGTCCCTCCCCTAGATCAAGCGAGGGTTGCCAACCCTCACCACTAGTCGAGGACCCGCGACCCTAGCCAAACCTCGCCAGCCTTTTCTAGCGATGGTGGGGGCGGCGGCGATGAGGGTGTCCACGCCCCTAAATCTAATTCCTTTTTTTTTTTCATTTTAATTTAGTTAATTACATATAATTTAGTTATATATATATATATATATATATATATATATATATTAAAAATCAAATTTGGTGGCAAAATAACATTGTTTTGGGATAATGATGTTGAGTGGACATTCCAACAAATTAGGTAAACCAATTTTATTAATAAAATAACGCCACATCGAATTCTTGCAAGTTTCGTCGAAATTAGCACTTAAGTGTCCAATTTTATTTTATTATTTTATTATTTTAAATAGTGGTATTTAAATGTATATTTTGAAAGTTTTGGCATGGTATTTAAATGTATATTTTGAAAGTTTTGGCACTTATGTGTTCACTTGTGTCCAATTTTGGCATTTAGGGTATACTTCTTTCGATGTGTTTTGGAGGGTTGGAGAAGTGATGTAATCAGGTGGGTTTTTGGCACGAATGACGCATTTTAACGTGATTGTTAGACAAACCTGAAAGTAATCGAAATTCAATACAAATTTTATGATAACCTAATTTGTATAAATATAATAATCATTTGTTTGTCCTACTCTAATCCTCTCATCTTTCAGATTTTTATTATACCTTTTATGCCGGGCATAGAAGTTGAATCTTACACTTGAAAATAAATGATAGTCAAATCTCGCACGTGAAACTAAATATCCACACCCCTCTATCATTAGGCCACATGCCCAGTGAGTATATAATAATTGTTACAAGTGCTAAATAAGAAATGTGACCCCAATTTCCCAGCTTTAGGTTTGGATTTTTAATTAGGTCCATTGCCATCATAAAGAATGTTCCACTTCCATCGTTCGATGGGTAACATGTGAATTAATTCAATTACACAACTATCGCTAAGTTTACATGTCACCGATCCATTAATGAATGGGTAAAGAGTTACATATCGTCGATCCAACAATCAACGTATATATTGTCTTTTCCTTTTAGTTTTGGCAAATTCTATTCCTTTGGTTGTCTCCTCATTGTTTTGGCCCATTCATGGCCATTCTGGGCTTGCATCGTGATCGTGGGCAACATATTGCCGACAATCGGGCTGTCCAATTTTCATTGGTTGATCTTCCGTGTTTCTTCTTTGTAATCTAATTTGAATTAATCTTAGCAACTCATATTGCGTGAGGGCCTATTCAATAATCCAATTAAGTGCTGAAAACTAAAAAATTCACTACTTAATGAGATTAGGCTTGTTTCATGAGTAAGAGATAGGTTACTTAACTCGTTCGATAGAAAAATAACTGATAGTAATTAGAATCTTATTAATATTGATAAAACCTACCAATAATGGTCTATTTTTCTATGTTTGGTAAGAGATTAATTATATTAAGCTATCATTTTATAATTATCATAAAAAAAATTCAATTCTATTATCCATACTTAAGATGATCTAACACTTAAAATTCGATACTTTTCAGCACTTAATATTCATTTTTATCAAACATGCCCCACGTTTTGTTTACACATCTAACACATGCTCCACCATTGTAGTTCCACACATATCACTCATATCAACGGCGAACAATATGAATGTCTGAAATAGTTTTTGTTACAGATCTATATAGTCAATATTTCTCCAATTTAAAAACCCGTAATTTGGTCTCACGAAGAGAGCATAGTGGATGAAATCATCTATCAACTACTGTACAAAGGGTTATGGACACCCAAATGCTTTTATACGTGCTGAGCAAGTCCCACACGATTCATGAACTGAGATCGATCCAGGGTGTCTAATTTTTTGGCTTTAATAGCCGCATCAATGATAGATCAGGAATATAGATACCGCTGCAGCATGTAAATATTTCCTAAGAAATGGTCCGTCATGCTTGCATCTACATTGTCTCCTTTACGGGGTCAAGAGATATCAGTTAATTCTTGAAAAATTCCACTTTTCGTCCTTGGACTTCGGCGTTTTTTCTAACTGATTTTTCTAGTTTGTCTAATTAATTTTTAATTTCACAAATTCCCTAACCTAATCCCTTCAACACCAAATCCAAGTCCAACTGGCGTGATCATTGGACGACATCATTGTGCGACATGGATAAAATCTTCTTACGTAGAAGTTCACATTGGTTTAACTTTATTCATGTATTACTCCTGCCTTAGCTACATTAGCTAATATTTTATACACATCCACATGTGTATCCTCATAATAAATTATTATCATACTTTGGCATCATTCAATGGTTATTTTAGCTGAATTTGATCAGGTTTGGTGTCGAGGAATTTCATTAAGAAATTTATCAAAGTAGGACTTGATTAGACAAATTAAGTATATCGGGATTTGATTAGAAAAAGGCGCAAAATTATAAAGCCAAAAAATTACTTTACTAGTGGAACTTTGATTCTTCTAATGCATTATTTTCATCCAAATAATCTAGAATTGATAAATCATAAATGCCCATTCCATTCAATGAAAGAAAAATGTTACTCAAAGAAGCACTTACAAAATATATCGTCGAAAAGATGAATTTGTCCCTTCTCAAGGTAGGTAACTAAGGGGGTGTTTGGCAAATTTTTGTTTCTATTCCCATAGCACAATTTTTGTTCTTTTGTTCTAGGGAAAAAAAAAACATAATCGTGTTTGTTTATACTTTTATTCCCAAGAACAAAAAATCTATTTTTTTGTTTTTTGGAACAGATTTGGAATAGAAACAAAAAGTAAAAAAAACTTGTTTTTTGTTTCCAAGAACAATTCCGAGAAACACTTCTTTTTTTCTCCTTTTTCTTTTTCTTTTTTCTTCTTCTTTTTTCTTTGGCCGGTTGCCGGCCTCAACCATCGAGGGCCAATGACCTTGCGTAGACCGGCAAAGCTCGGCCTCACCGGGTCACCGTTGGGCGACGTCAACCTAGTGGTGGCTCAGCGAGATCGAGCCTCGTTGTGGCTGGGCAAGGCCCCCAGCCCTCGTCAGCCGGTCGCCGGCCATGGCCGAGGTCGACGACTGACAAAAAGGAAGAAAAAAAAAAGAAAAAAAAGTTTCTTGTTTCCGAGAACAATTTTGAGAAACACTTCTTTTTTTCTTTTCTTTTTGTTCTCCTTTTTCTTTTTCTTTTTTCTTCTTTTTCCTTTGGCTGGTCGTCGGCGTCAACCATTGCTAGCGACCAGTTGTCGAGGGCCGGCAACCTCGCGTCAACTAGCGAAGCTCGGCCTCACCGGGCCACCATTGGGCGACGCCAACCTAGCTGTGGCTCGGCGAGGCCGAGCCTCGCTGTGGTTGGGTGCAGCCCTCGTTAGCCGATCGCCAACCATGGCTAAGGTTGACGACCGACCAAAAGGAAGAAAAAAAAAAGAAAAAAATATTTAAAAATTAAAAGAAACAAAAAAATTTATACAAGTTTATTAAACATGTGTTCCTACTCTATTTCAGGAACATAAATTTTGTATAATTATAAATATGTTTTTCTGTTCAAAATTTTTTTCCCGATATTTTTGTTTCCGGAAACAATTTTTGAACAAAAATGTTACAAAACGCAATCTAACTATATGTACATATGTCATGATCTCGAGTCAAGAAATTCTATCAAAATCTTATACATGACTCGGGAAAAAAAAAAGTTGTTTCGTCATATTTCGTGAAGACTACGTATGAATCGTTCATAGGTTCAAGCCGCACCTACACGTATGGGATTCCCTTTCCTTGGTACACAAGTGACAATCGACCCCTTCACCACCGATAGCAACACATAACCACATCGAGTTAATAAGTACGTATTAGACAAAACGTCACTCAAATCAGCAAATATCTACACAAACCAAAAGGAGGAAATGGCCACTCTCGTCCCCGTCTCTCTTTTAAGAATTGTGGGCACGCCTTCCTTTTCCACCTAGAAATAGCACGCACTCATCATGAGGAGCCTCCGTCCAGAGTCCATAAGCTACAACACATGGTCGGGAATGGGCAGAAAGAAAGATCTCCCGACATCATGATAAAGACAACATAGGCAGAGGATCTCGATGGGGCTGAGGCACCGCAAAATGTCGTAAAAGCCTCTCGTTTTCTTCTCGTTGTAGGACGCCACGCAACCCTCTATCTATCCAGAGCGAATGACTTGGTGAACAGGTAAGGCCTTCTCCTTGCGCTCTCCAACACGTGTGAGGTTCATCGTCGAGTGGAAAACTATACTTCGCGCACAAGTAGTACGGGAAAGGTACGCTATCCAGTACGAGGAAGAGAACGAAATTTAAAAAGAATATCTCATTCAGTGTACAAGTCACTCGGGAGATCGGCATCCGAGAAGGTCTAAGTGAATTGGTTTCGTCTCAGCAAAGCTTTATGGTGCTCATGGGTTTTGATATGGACCCTTGGCGTAAATAAAACGGTGAAAGAATGGGAGTGTCAAGTGTCATGTAGGAGAAGACGAAGATTCTGATTCATATTACGGAGGGGATTCATTAGTTAAAAGGGGTGCAAAGCGTTTGTACAATGAAGTCATCTAGTAACTTAGCCTAATGAACCATCCTTAATGGAGAAAACCTTAGATTATTTATACTCAATTTGTTTCACAAAATTGAATAATTTGATAAACATTTAACAATCACTAGTTTCACTTATAAAAATGAACAAATGAAAAATATTTTCATCAGTCACGAAAATGTTTAGACATGAACTATTGTCAATAATAATTGCATCTTCTAACTAATTATTTCAAGCGATACAAATAATCATTTTAGAAAAAATATTTTTTAAATCATCTATTTTTTGTGAAACAAGATTTCGTTTATTTCACATAAAATGAATAATTTGTAAAATATTTTCTTGTAAATTCCCAACAATAATGTATCCATAACAAAGACACTTTCACAGATTAATTATTTTTAATGATATGAGCAATCATTTTAGAAAAATATTTTTCAAATCATTCATTTTTATTTTTTACAAAACAACAAACCCTTAAGCACATTATATTTTCACTATTTGGTCTACTTATAATGTCCTAAATGGTACATGGAAAAGTTGCTAAGTTGATCAAATTAAAATGCGAAAATTTTAAATAAGGATTCAAAGTACACTCATTTTATTAAATAAGAGCTTGAAGTTGATCTTGTTTCAAATAAAAGTATAAAGTGGTCATATCAGTTTCAAAGAATTGTTTAAAGTGATTATATTTGTTTAAAATAAAGGTCTAACCTCATCGGCCAGCCAAAAACTCCAACCAAATGTATTTTCGTCATAACACATTTTAAATTTAAATTATATTATATTAAAAAAATTAAACATATTTAAAAAAAAAAATAGAGGGAAGAATGGCTCCTTTTACCTGTGGCCACCACCCTACTAGTCACTGGTGCTTGGGTGAGGGTTGACGATACTCGCCAACCAAAGGCGAGGGCCAACAGAGATGAGAGAGAGTGATGACCCTCTTCCAACCCTCCCCTAGGCTTAGGCGAGGGTTGTCAATCCCTCCGTAGGCGCCATCAACCCTAGACCTAAGGCGAGGTCCAAGGGCATTGGGCAAGGGTCGCTGACACCTATGCGAGGGCTGACGACCCTTGACCAAGTTAGGGTGAGGATGGCCGACCCTTGCCCAAATTTAGGAGAGGGTTGCTCTTGCCTCCGATCAACAAGGATCACCACCCCCTCACCCAGATGTTGTGCAACCCTACTGACCATTGCTACCGCCCCATCAGTGATAGGGTGGCAACTAAAGGTGGGAGGGAGTCCTCCCTCCCTTCTTTATTCGGTTCTTTTTTTTTTTAAGTTTGTTTTTTTATTAAAAAAAGAAAAAAATTTAAAAGGCAAAATTGCCATTATCAAATAGTGAGTTGAAATCTTTCTTTAAAACTAATATGACCAGTTTAGACTTTTATTTGAAATAATGTCTACTTTAGACTCTTATTTGAGAAATGAGAATACTTTGGACTCTTATTTGAAACAATGTTCACTCCATGTCATTATTTAAGAAAATAATGGCACTTTAGGTTCTCATTTATAATTTTTCCAATTAAAATCAATGATATCATCTCAAAGTTATTGTTAAATTTATTATGTCAGTAAATGAGGGAAATAAAATATGTCAACTCATTAGAAAAGTTTTTTTTTGGTAAAGTAATTAGAAAAGTTAATAATTTAAAAATATTAAATTAGTGGTCAGTAACTTATATGAGAATTGGTAATCCCAAACTAGTTGATGACTTAGTAGTAGTTCATAAAAGACTTAGTGAATTCACAGCGTCGATAAGTTATGCAAATTAAAATAAGGAAATTACAATATTCATTCACTTGCAAAATTTTTTTTTTGAAAAAAGTAATATCTCCCTGAAAAAATAGTTGGCCTTCTTTATATATACCAATTCTTTCAGAAGTTTTTTAATTAATTTTTTTATCAAAAAAATTCCATTTATTTCAATAGATAAACAATAGAGAAACGCAATCCAATTGCAAATCAAGATAAATCACAAATAAATCCAAAATAAAATAGGCACCTTATAAAAAGATGAATAATTAGAAACAAATTTAGAGATCACACACTTAAAGAGCAAATATGTAAATTTTTCAAACAAAAATCAAAATTGATCACTTAATTCGTCTTCATAGTGAGCACACACAAAAATCTCCATTTGTAAACTTCTAGAAGGAAAAAAGCTCTTCAAAGCAAGAGAAAAACAAGAAAAAGAAAACATAGAACAACATCAACCAGAAAAAAGGAAAAAGAGAGCGGGAGAGTCCTTACTCAAACCCTCCCGAAGTTTCTCGAAGTTTGTCGAGACAGAAAGAAATCTACTTTTTGGGCAATAGAATATTAATAATTGTCCCTTCATGGCCATCTGGAGCCAAATGCATAAGGCTCAAATACTTTTTCAAAAATTGTTAATGCACAATGAGTCATGGGTGTACGAAAACAGAGAAAGGAAATTCCACGAGACTTTAAATTATCTATTTTCTTTATACTTTGAGATATAGTTATGTTAGATAAAAGTCGAATTTTTCCATGCCTAAAAGCACCCAAAAAAAAGAAAAAGAAAGAAAAAAACACACGCCCAAGATCTAAGGCAATCGACGGACAGAAGGGGTGCCATGTGGCTGGAGGCCGTTGCGTAGGCATCACCATCTAATCCCGATCGACAAATGGATGATGAAGAAGGTCACCACCAAGAAAGGGAAAGAAAAGAAATTCAATCACGTGCGATCCCATCAATCAACGCCGCGAGCAAATCCAAAGCGCCTGGGCCCTAGGGAACCTCATCCGGAGAGAATCCGTCCTCCAGCACCATGGATAAGATAAGAGAAAAGATTTTTCCTTTAACTGCCCAATTACCATTGATCACGTCTCGTCCTACGATCCTAATCGGATTTCAATTGCTGTGCCCGTGACAGATTGAGGATTTGCGGGGGCTCAAGCGAGATCTGATTAGCGTGCGGAGACAATAGCACGAAAACTTTTGACTTTGTGCAAGAGACTCTATTGTTGTGTAGTGATTGGTCAGCGTCCGCGTGAATATCCAAGAGGCGCTCAAGACAGATTTTTCTATTTTCAGTCTGCTATAATCGGTCTGCTACGTGAGAGAAGGAACAGAACGTGGAGAAACAAGAGAAGAAGATGGTGATAAATTTTGAGAGGGAGAATGGTGATGCCCATGAAATTTCGTGCTCTCGAGGTATGAATTGAAACGCATATGTTCCATGCAAGCGAACGGTCCGGTGAACCATCGTGGCGGAAGTTTCTGTTCTGGTGTCCTCCATGGTTCCACCTCATTCGCCGGCAACCCTAAAAGTCCACCGACTTTAATTTTAATATACTAAACAAAGCTAGAACGACACCGACCCAAGTTTTGATACATTAGATAAATATTAGATCTCATCTAAAATAATTCTATCGTATTTCTTCATTTCATGTAGGGATAAATGTATTAAAAGTCCTGAAACTTATCATGAAAATACAATTAAGTCCTAAAATTTTCAAAAAATGCAATTAAGTTATAAAACTTATCACGAAAATTCAATTAAGTCATAAAATTTTCAAAAGATTCAATAGAGTCCTAAAACTTATCTCAAAAGTGCAACCAAGTCTTAAAACTTTCAAAATGTGTAATCAATGAAAGGACTTAAATTGAATCATTTTGATAAGTTTTAGGATTTGATTGTACTTTTTAAAATTTTTAAGACTTAATTACATTTTTATGATAAATTTTAAGACTTTTAATGCACTTATTCCTTTCATGTATTATAGGTAATGAAAAGACATATGCCGGCCCTAAGAAAAACAATTATGTATGAACATCATTATGGAAAGAAATGTTGCCTAAAGTCATCGTAAAAGTTCGCCTCGAAATTAGGGTCACGTGGATGATAAAGAAAACAATGCATATAATGATTGTTGTTTGAAACTGGATTTAGGGTCTAGGGTTTAGGCTTAGGCAAGCAATTGTGGTACCATCGGCGTCAGTACCCTTGGGCAACGAAACATTGAAGCTTAGTGATATATTAGCCTACAAAGCTATCACTATTGAATCACCAATGATGCCTTGCGATAAAAAAAAAAAAAAAAACGTGAATCGCCTTTGTTTCACTCGATTTGCAAAGATTTGAAAGTCCATTCTTTGTGGGCTGCATGTGAAATACATGCTGTAAAAAATCAAATATCCAATAGTATCTTGATTACTAAAGGAGTCAATGATCGTTTTACAATAGCCCTTGACTTCGTTGAGAGCATTTGTTTGATGTGTTTTTGTCACCAAGGAAGCGTCTTTCTTGCTCACCAAACCGAAGTTGAATTTTTCACATCTCTCTCTCCCCCTTGATTTGATTTGAGATAAGTCAAAGCTTATCTTAAACTCAATGGACCCTCTGTTCGTTCATTTTTGAGTTTGGTCTGCGACTACGACATTACTAGTCAACATAAAGGGCGTATTCACGATTTCAAGACTTATTTCTATTCAGCTCCATTTTCTTGTCTTAAAGAAGAAAGAATAGCGATCGTTGATAGGGTATTCTCAGGATTCTATAGATGTCGTGAGTCATGCATAGATAGCTATCGCACAGAAGGGCCTCTTGCGACTTTTGATCGAGTTGCAAGAAATTGGAATAAAACTGCATACTAAAAGCCCCTCAAAATTCAATACCATAAGTTAGGAAAACCGATTGTGAATTCATATGTGACCAAGGCCGATTGTCTTTTGTCATCTTAAGGGCCTTTAGGTAGCTCAGATAAAAATAAAGGAAGAACTATTACCACTCAATTCAACCAGTCAAGTGCTTAAAAATATTCGGATATTTCCTCTTATAAGATAATATTGAAAAAAAAAAATCGAGACGTTTTTTATATGCAAAAGCACAATCGGTTTCCCCATCAACTTGCGCATTTTCGTGGATTTTATGCGGTGTTAAAAAAGATTATTCTCTTTTAATTTGGGGATGAGGTCCAGAGACATTAATAGAAAAGTTCAACAAGTTGAGCTTTATCTATAGCTCTTTAAGAAAGAATAATAAAAAAATAAACAAGAAAAGGAAAGAAAAGATTCCGATTTTAGACTAGCAAGATTATATATGTCCTGATAAGTGATGCCCGATCCAATGCGTCGATTCTGTTTTTGGGTTTAGACGAGTCTCCGACAACGATGTCCATTACTTCCATGTCCAAACTCAATGATAGAGACCCACAAATTTTCCCTTCCTTTTCTAATTCTTTTTATCTTCGATTTCCTTTTAGTTTGTGCAAAAAAAAACTGCTTGAAAATCGACTTTTTCACGTTTGCCATGGAAAAGTACGCATTCGTACTGCATTTTATGCATTTTTTATTTCTTGAAAAATTCAAAAATGGTCATTCTTAAGTGTTGGAATCTTTTTGATTTCAATGTACCCTGAATTTTAGATAATCTAAACTATTTAATACTCTTTTTTGGCCCTTTTGGTGGCTTTTTATGCAAAAGGTGACTGGGAATGGATCAGATCGATGGTCTAATTGGCATCTCTGTACATCCACTAAGGTCAAGTTCTTTCAATTTTAAATTTAATTTTCCCTCATTTCAGATGAATAGATTAAGGAATTCCCTTTTTCCAGAACAAGGTTCCGGCACACAAAGAGGATGACATAATTAGCTATAGTTTCCGCAGAAGTTTATAAAAATAACAAATGTGCAAATGCATAATATCCAGTCTTGTTTTTATGGCATAGAGATTACTCGAAAGTAATAAAAAAAAAAGAGTTTGATTAAATTTGATTTGTTTATGATATGCCTTATGCTGCAGCAGCCCATGTAGCTAATCTCTGGATTTAACCCCTTGAAATTGAAAAGAGATTACTTAATTATCTGCGCTAGGGGTAGAGACATTCACAAAATGTATGTGATTTGCAACAATGTTCTCTTATATATTGAAAAATGTTATCTTCTTCCTTTTACAGAAAATACGTTTCTTGTTCAGGTTATGGGGTTTTTTTTTTTTTTTTTTTTTTTTTTTTTTTTTTTTTTTTTTTTTTTTTTTTTTTTTTTTTTTTTTTTATATAAATTTGGACAAAGGGTAAATATTGTGCCGTTATAATCAACATTACAATACCCTTGAAAGGTCAGAGGGGTAGTAATTATTCCATTTCTTTTTCTACTGAAATATAGCAACCCGGTAGATATTAGTCGAGCAATTCAAGAGTTCTAGACTCTGAACTAACAGATATGTGTGTTTGCCCGCTTGGTGAGAGCTGTAGCCACTTTAGAACATTTTACATGTTTATAACTGAAAGCATGCACGGTAGTTCTCAACAAGTGTAAAACATACCTTCACTTCACTTGTCATAAATAAACTCTTGTAGAACTCACAATCAAAATAATTTGTTTCTGATACCCTATTTTGAGAAAGGAAGTCCAGAGCTTAATATATTCAATAGAATACATCTGTAGTTTCTAATATGCTATGTGAATTTGTCTAGCCATGTCCATTCGACAAGTCGCATTTACTATACTGCAAGCGAGGTCAATATCCATGCATCGCATAGGCTTAAAATGCATCATAGACAATTGAAGATATAAGGTGACTTTTGTTAAAAACAAGAATTATTGGGTGTGAAAAAAATCTTCAACTTTGAGAGAGCTAAAGTAGAATCTTTGTGGGGTGGATTGTATAGCTAATTTTTCATCCTTCTGTCTTTTGTGCAATAAACATTAATCCAATATATAACAACATTAGTACCAAGCCATAAATAATTTCATAAACACACAGAAGGGTAATGCCTTCTTAAACTCTCCTAACATTAACCATAAGCCAGTGGTCACCCTTTCAACTTAGAAGGGGGGTAGGGGTTTGAATCCCCATCTTCTTAAGGGGGATTGGGGTGGGAATGATTTAGTTTTAGAAGTGGGTTTCGACTTTCACGCTCTGCAAGGAGGCAAGGCAAAAATCTGAGAGTAATGTTAGAAAAGGAATAGAGTAGGACCGACAAAAAAAAAAAAAAACTCTCATAACATTAAGAAGAGAGCATGCAATGGAACTCAGATCGATATATACATACATACATATATATATATATATATATATATATATATATATCAATTTAATGGTATTAAAGAGGTAATTGCCTAGATTAAATAATTTTTTATAATTTCAAAAGGAAAAAAAAAAAAAAAGCAAGGGAACTGTGTTACGTGTGAAGTAAATAAAATTGAGGATTTGTCCCAACTGGGCACCTAGATTATTGGAGTGCTCATGAAGCAAATTCCTAGAAGCACAAAGACACACTCCTAGTGTTTCGGGAGTTCACGTGGCAAACAATGAATGCACTAACTTGTACTCATAAGTCATATGTAATAATACAATTACTAAACAGAGAGCTGCGTATTGTCCGAAATTATACTCATCCAATGGGGGAGTTGAAATAAAAATGGATTGATCCAAATACTAATTTAATCTTCTTCTTCTTCTTTTTTTTTTTTTATCGATTTTCATACAATACAAGTTTAGTGATCTAGACTCGATTCATATTATTAAAACACTTGCATATTTATTCCAATATAGGAAAACTCAGGTATAAATTGAGATAAGGGCGAGAAGCGAGCGAGTGTGAGATTAAGTGAGGGAGGAGAGAGAGAGTGAATAGAAAGTTCTAAAATTGGATTGTATCTAAATAAGTTTTGAACCCACTTAGCACTTGTATTATTTTAGGTTTAACTATTCTAGACTCATTCATAACTTATTAAACGATTATGACTAACTCATAATAATTCAGCACATCAAATATGAGTAAGAAATGGATTTATGACTCTTTTCGACAGGTCTATACATAATTAATAAGATTGATGAATAATAAAAAAACATTATTTGAGAAAAAAAGTTTGACAAATAATATATACATATATATATATATATATATATTATAATGTAAAACTTGGTGACTTTTATTCATCCTCTTAAACAAACCACAGTCCTTACACGATTTGGGGAACATCATCTTAAGAAACTACATATAGAGATCCAGTACATGTTTTAAGAAAAAATTTCTTCCTGATAGCCTTTATTGAGCCTTGAAAAAGTTCGACAAAAAATTTGAAAATGAAATTTAAAATGATAACAAAGTGAAATAATAATCAAAGTGATTTTTTTAATGTTCTAAAAAATTAGATCAAACTCAAAATTATAATTATGGTATGATATCTATAGCGTAGAAAGTATATATGGAATTAAATAAGGAAATAATATTTGAATTAAAAAAATGGTTAATGTCACAAAAAACGCAAAACTGTGTTATTTGTGACATAAATGAACTAAACTTTTTTCTTTGTCATTAAAAACCCTGAACTTGTGCATTGTGGCATAATACCTCCTACATTTTATGTCACAAGTGTATAAGTTGAACTTATACAATGGATAGAATTGGAATAAAGGTTATTTATGTTATAGGTGTATAAGTTTGGGCTTTTTTTTTTTTTTTTTTTTTTGTGATAGAAAAAAGTTGGGTATATATATATATATATATATATATATATATATATATATATATATATATATATATATATATATATATATATATATATATATATATCACAATGTGTAGAGTTTTAGTATTTTTTTTTTTTGGTGACTTTACCCTTTAAAGGATGAACTATGTTAGTCTAGAGTCTTCTAATGATGAATTATAACAATTACATGCGATTCAGATATACTAAAGAAAATCTTGCATGACACTCTAAGGAAACTTCTCCCATTTATTCTCAAATTATCGAGAGATGGCTTCATGCATTACATCTATGTATGTATATATTTATGGATTTACAGACTAACAAATTTGAAAAGCATAAAATATATTTATTATAAAAGGGCAAAAGCCTTTTCTAATGTCTATCGTTTTTTTTTTTAATATAGGATTTATGGATTCAATAGGAGAACGAAAAGTAAAGCGAAAAGTCAATTTAGCAATTAGGTAGATTATTAATTTTTTGTCGGGGTGACGGTTAGGTGGCGGCTGTTCTCACGGAGAAAGCACAGAGGCCTTTTAATGCAAATGACAAGAGAGCTATGCTAGCCCATTTTTAGAGGCAACCCCTTATGTTTATATAGATATAAATTTTGTGCACCCATTCCTACGAAAAGAAAGTGTCGTACTAAGTACATGCCTCCTTGGGTAGCTAGGCACGTGCCTTGCTACCCAATCAATACTATATACTATATGAAAAATTGCGTCGTCATTTGTTTAGTCTCTTGCCCAATTAGCCAATACGATTTCCACTTCAAAATGTGAAGCCACAAGTCCTAAATTTTACGGTGATAATGCAATTGCATCTTAATATTTTTAGAAAAATACAATCAAGTTATAAAACTTAATATGAAAGTACCGTCGAATTTTAAAACTTCCAAAGAGCATAATCAAATTTCGAATTTATTAAATTAATCCACTCAAGTACTTTACTTAATTGCACATTTTAAAAGTTTCTAAGATTGAACTGTACTTTCATTATAAATTCTAGAATTCAATTATTTTTTTGTCGCAAGTTTTTGGATCAAGAAACCGAAACCGAGCCGGGACCAAATCAATCCATCTAATTTACCCGCGCTGCATCAATTGGCATGGCACCCCTTGCCTTGCCAATTGCCATCACCCTCGTCCCTCATCTTCATTGTACATTGTATGTACCCTCTCCCGGCCTCTCTGCCGTACCTTCCCCCACGCGCTCTCCCTCGCGTGCATCTCAAACTCCCTTTAGCCTCATCATATCACGTGGGTGGGTTTCCATTTTCCCTCGACAAGTTGCGCCCGTCCCCCTTCTCTCTCTCTCTCTCTCTCTCTCCCTCCCACTCCTCCGCCGGCAGCGAGATCGCCGCCGCCCCGCCGCCGGCCGCCGCGATGGCGACGCGCTGCAGCGCCACGGACATCGGCGACCTCCCCGACGCCATCCTCTCCTACATCTTCACCCTCGTGACCGACACGCGCGCCCGCAACGCGCTCTCCCTGGTGTGCCGCAAGTACCTAGCCCTGGAGCGGGCCACCCGCGTGGCCCTCACGCTCCGCGGCAACGTCCGCGACTTCTACCGGATCCCCACCGGCTTCCGCCGCGTGGAGCGCCTCGACCTGTCCCTCCTCTCGCCGTGGGGCCACGACCTCGCCTCCTCCGTCTCCGACCCCTTCCTCCTCGCCGGCCGCCTCGGCGCGGCCTTCCCGTCGGTCGCCTCCCTCACCGTCTACGCCCGGTCCCCGGCGACGCTCCACGTGCTGCTCCCGCAGTGGCCCCGCCTCCGCCGCGTCAAGCTGGTGCGGTGGCACCGGCGGCCCCAGCAGTCGCCGGTCGGCGCCGACTTCGCGACGCTCTTCGAGCATTGCCGGTCCCTCTCCGAGCTCGACCTCTCGAGCTTCTACTACTACACCGAGGACCTGCCCCCGGCTCTCCAGGGCTACCCGTCGATCGCGTCCTCCCTCACGCGGCTGGATCTCCTGACGACGTCGTTCACCGAGGGGTTCAAGACGGAGGAGATTCGCGTGATTGCGGCCGCCTGCGGCAACCTGCGGGAGCTCCTCGTCGCGTGCACCTTTGATCCCAGGTACTTCGGGTTCGTCGGCGATCAGGCTTTGCTCGATATAGCCGCGAATTGCCCGAAATTGACTCTGCTTCACTTGGTCGATACTTCTTCTCTGTCGAATCCGAGAGGCGATCCGGAGGAGGACGATGGGCTTGCTTCGGAGGAAGCGGGGATTACGCGGGCCGCGCTGGTGGAGGTGTTCTCGAAACTTTGCTTGCTTGAGGAGTTGGTGTTAGATGTTTGTAGAAATGTCAGAGAGAGCTGGCTTGCTCTGGAAGCGTTGAGTTCCAAATGCAAGAACTTGAGGGTGCTCAAGTTGGGGCAATTTCATCGGGTTGTGATGGCAATCGAATCTCAGTTAGATGGGTTGGCGCTCTGTGAAGGTCTCACCTCTTTGTCGATCAAGAACGTGGTGGATTTGACGGATATGGGGTTGATTGAGATTGCGAGAGGGTGTTCGAAGCTGAGGAAATTCGAAATTCAGGGTTGCAAGCATGTTACCTGGCAGGGCATGAGGCTGTTGGCTAGTTTGCTTCGTCGGACTCTGCTTGATGTCAGGATTTCTTGTTGCAAGAATCTAGATGCTGCGGCATCTTTGCGTGCCATGGAACCGATTCGTGATCGGATCCAGCGGCTCCACATTGATTGTGTGTGGGATGGGTTGGAAGAGGGCGAGAGGCGAGAGGAAGCTTGTCACGGTTTCAATCTGAATGAAGTGGCTGAGCCTAGTGTGCTGAGCCAGAACAACAAAGTCATACACTTTCCTGGTGGCAGCACTGACTGCGAGGATACAGGCCAGAACAAGAGATGCAAATATACTCTTGATAGCCAATATTCCAATGCCCTCAGCAATGGCAATGGATTCTTGTGCAATAGCTGGGAAAGATTACAATACCTCTCGCTTTGGATTGGGGTTGGTGACCTCTTGACACCGCTTCCAATGGCCGGTCTTGAGGAATGTCCCAATTTGGAGGAGATCTGCATAAAAGTGGAGGGAGATTGCAAGGGGAAGCCAAAGCCAGCGGTTCCCGCATTTGGGTTGAGTATGCTTTCCCGTTACCCGGCACTTTCGAAGATGCAGTTGGATTGTGGTGATGCCATAGGTTATGTATTTACAGCACCGTCAGGGCAAATGGATCTGAGCTTGTGGGAGAGATTCTTCTTGAACGGGATTGGGAACCTTTGCCTCAACGAGCTTGATTACTGGCCTCCACAAGATCGGGAGGTCAACCAGAGAAGCTTGTCACTGCCTGGGGCCGGTTTACTTGCACAGTGTCTTACACTGAGGAAGCTCTTCATTCACGGGACAGCGTCCGAGCATTTTATGAGTTTTCTGCTGAAAATTCATAATCTTAGGGATGTACAGCTGAGAGAAGATTACTATCCAGCACCCGAAAATGATATGAGTACAGAGATGAGAGAGGATTCATGCAGTCGCTTCGAAAAGCACTGAACCGGCGGTACATACAAGATTGAGGTACATGGTTCGTCATGCTTTTTGGCCATGAAGAGCGTGATCACAGGGAAGTCCTGAAAGTCTTTCCGGGACCATTTTTGTTGTATATTTTGCTCAATTTTGTCTGATTTCTACAGTGTTCACTTACCGAATGAAATATGCTGATCGTGCTTTTTTGACAACTGATGGGAAATTTTTCTTGATGTGGTGGAGCAAAGTAAGTCTGGTTCGATATCAGGACATTCACATTAACCATTTTAATGTCTTGTTTATCAAATTTACAACAAATGTAGCGAGCACTAGCAGCTAGATAGACAACAGAGAGAATACTTGTTTTTTCTATGCGGCTGCCTTGGCATGGACAAAGACACAAGCTTGGTCATCCTGGTGATCCTGCCAAAGAATCTGAAATTATGGAAAGGGAGGTGAGCTCGTAACGAAGCTGAGAGATCAAATGGATTCATCCACTAACTGGAATTACACGGATCAGAGTCCCATTTGGTATCTTGTGCTGGTGCAATTACATGTATGCTGTAGCTGCTGAACAGGATCGTCTTCTTCTCTTATCCCTTGTGCAGCTCTCCTTGGGGTTTCTTTCCACTTCCTCCTAATGGGCTTGGATAGACCTTCATTCCTTGACTTCTCCTGCTCCTCCCTCGCATTTCATTTCGTTCTTTGGTTTAAAAGAGTTGGGCTTGGAGAATTCGACAAGATATTCAGCCACGGTGATGGCCTTGGGAAATATCTTAAACACCTCGTCCTTGGGGTACGTCTCTTGCCCATGGCTACAAGCCATTCATGAAAGCAAAGAGAACTTTGCTATCCCCAAGATCGGGGACCTCCTGCCTAAGTTCAGTGAACTCCTTGCCAGGGGCCTCGTCCTTGGTGAGCTCAGGGAAGAATCGTTCCCAAATTGCTTCATGAACTCATCACGAGTGTTGATGGGATTGCACCTTGCTTCATCTCATTGCAATGGCACCACAGCATAGCAACATCGAAGCGGTTGTTACTTGGCTGATCTCGTCTTGGATGTGGATGGCTCCAAAGTATTGCTCCGTACACCAAATGAAGTTGTGCACTTCCCTAGTGAACTGGTTGCCCTTGAACTCCTTGGGCTTCAACCTTGGCACGTCCCCCTTGAGTATACCTTGGCGTGTCCACCTTGAGTGTTGCTTGCTTGAACGTAACCCATACATTGAGTTCTTGAGCTTCTAAGTTCATTGCCTCGGGCTTCATTTTTCTCTTTCAAGGGGACCGTGCCTCGATTCATCACACTGGAGAACTCATCCCGGTCCCCGAGAACTCAACCCGGAGGGTCTCTCTCATATCGTCAATCTGCTCCTTCATTTCTTCGAAGTCAATCTGCTCCTTCATTTCTTCAAACTCATCCCTCGTTTCAGTTACGGGCCCCATCACCTCGTTAAGCTTTTCCTCTGGCAAACAGTGAAATCTTCGAAACTAGCCCTTTTACCCATTTTGTGGTTTGAAGCCTTGGCATTGTGTATTCTTTATAAAAGGCGAATGATCAGTTTGCACTGTGCACTCTAAGCAACTGCGTTACTTTGACGAATACCAGCCAATGCCAAATCGCTTTACGAAGTCTGGGGGTTATCTCTGGATCTTGCTTTGGCCTATGTGGGACTGAGATTCACCAATAGGAAAACCACTTCTCATTCACTGTCCAGGCCTCTTGGAATTGCAACGTTTAGGCCTCTGGTCCTGGTCCACGCACGTCTATGCGCAAATTGCAATATCGTCGAACGGCCCAACATCTTTTTGCTCGGGAAATCATAGGAGGATCTTAAATCCTGTCCAGGCTGAATAGGAATTCCTCGGGGATTTCGTTAGGAAGGACTGAGGACGCTCCATTTTACACACCATACATGCTGATGGCGATTTTTCGAGAAGAAATGAGCCTCCATCTTCATTTTTTTGTGATTAACTTGTTACACCATATGTTTGTGCGTGCCCTAGAGACAAATGAGCTGGCTGGGTGCTAAGAATCATTGTCCTTTTTCAAACATTTAGGACTTTATCACGAAAAGAATAAACTTGCAAAGTAATTTCCCTTTCTAATATTCCATCTTAATACATGTAATTAAGATGCATAAAAACAAGTATAGGATGGCAAGCTACTCAAATAAAGCACCTCGACTTAATTAACTGCTGTAATTATGTGAATTTGAACACTATATAGCCGGATTCAGAATGAGATCCGATTAACCTACCACCAATCTGACCTGAAAATTTCAAATGATTGCGAGTGAAATAGCCAAAGTGTTTTGTGAAGGCAACAAAATTTTGCTAGCCGACATGGAATAGCTTCATTTCCATGTGACATGCCCTCTTTATTAGCCCTCCGGTGTCACAGACAAATGCATGATCATCCTTTCATTCAAGCCCCCCTCGAAGATGGTAGAGATGAGTTCTACAGCAAAGTCTGCGAGAAGAAAAGACATCCCTGACCTGTGGATCTATTATTGTGCTCCTTGTGAATATAAAGCTCACATCAATTGCATATGTCCTGAAGTCCCGCCATGTCTTCCTGAAGCATTGGCCCATGGAAATGTGGTGCTGTTGAAGGAGGTCCCTTCATCCAGTGCGTCTTCGATCATGTCTTTTCCTTACATGATTCGCTCAGGGATGAGTTGCAGAAATATGGCCCTCAACTAGGGGAGATTTTGGGTTCCAAGTTAGCTTGGTTACCAGAAGATGGCCACGTTTAGTCCACCACCAAATGCAAGTGTGAACTTAGCTGAAGAAGGCTGTAATGAGCAGGAGGCCGACATTTTCCAATCAAATCTTCCAGTTTTTAGTGCTCTGTTTCGGCTATTAAGTCTGCATCCTGCTTCATCTCTTTCCATCTCTATGTTTGTGAAAATAGTCGTTATGAATGTGCCATCTCACTCTTGTCCTGTCCTTACTGTGAAATCAACTTGTCTCATTGGCCAACTGGTTCCATGAACTGTCTGATCATCTTGAGGAATTAGCATAGTGTTCTTCCATGTCTGCAGTGTTTTCACTGACGAGCACTATTCCTCGGATGATTAGTCCGATATTCATCTGTATGCCAAAGTGAGACAATATAATCGTGTGACGTTGGCAACTGTAGCATCCCTTGTTTGGATATATATATATATGTGTGTGTGTGTGTGTGTGTGTGTGTGTGTATACAAAGTAGTATGCATAATTTGTCACTGTCAAACCCCAGGTCTTATGCATTTTGGGATCCCATTGTGATTGTCATGACGTTGTAAGTCCTTTAAGTCTTGTCAGGTGAAGCTTGAGAACAATGTTACGCATCAACTCCTGCACTTATGATTGTATATTGTGGAGTCACAATGTTGAAATCTTGCGAGGAAACTGTGTAGTGTCAAACCCAGATGAAACTAGGTTCTCTGTGCAGGGGGCAAGGTAAGTGCTTGGCCTGATGAAAGGATCAAGCAGACAATATCGGCTAACTGGTATGGATTGTGCTCAAATGGGGAACTCATCTGTGTAACCTAAAAAAGAAATGAAAAGAAATATGTAGACTAATATGTCTTTCACAACTGGGTTAGAAGAGGCTCACTGCATTCGTTATAACTTATCTGGACAGAGCAGATCAAAGAAAACCCAGTAAGCTACAGATGATTCTTCCATCAGATGCATCTGGTTATTGTCGTTCCTCCTTGTTGAAGAGTCATGGAACACAAGTTGCTTGGAGTAGCACATCTTGAATCCATTCAGTCAGGACTTGACAGATCTCATTCGGGAAAATTCAGCTCAACTGGCCATCAGCGGGCACAGTGCATATGGAATTCAAAGCATATGACACCCATCAAACCCAGATTGGTCCCAATGCTAAGAGGAATTGCTTGGAATTAGACTTTCCTCCAAGGATTGATCACAATGTCTCCAATGATTTAGGATGATTTTTAGCTAATCAATCCATGGTCAAGCAGTGTTGGTCATGTAAGAAGCAAAGTAAGTGTATTATATAATTATATGTATAGGCCTAAAGCAATTGTAGCATTTGATAAGATGAATTCCAGCTGAGAGTATGAATTTGCGCCAAATGATGCCTAGATCAACTCACTAATGGAGGAAATTTCAAGTCAAAAATAGTCCTTTTGTCCTTGTAACACGTTTAACAACAAGAACAAATATAGACTGTATGGTCTTATTTTAATTGACAGTTGCGTTGATGTTTGGAAAAAAATGACATCCAATTTTGCTAGTGAAAATAAAAGGATGCACGATGTATATTTGTGTGGGAGGAAGCTGCTGGAAATTATGAAGAGTAAAATACCTTCGTAGGAATACCTCACCTTCATTAAATGATCATAGATGAAAAAATACCAAATGATCTTTTAAAGCAATTGTAGCATTTGATAAGATGAATCTCAAATGATTTCTTATCAAAAATAGTCCTTTTTTCCTTGTAACACGTTTAACCAAGAACAAATAAATGATCATGGAAAGAGATGAGTGAAAATGATCATACCAAATGGATCTCACCTTTTTAAGTCGTCAACATAAATGATCATGGAAAGAGATGAGAAAATGATCATGCCAAATGGATTTTTAGATAAGCACATACTCTTTAAGGATGGAGATAGAATTGTGTCTACACTTGTAGCTAAACATTGCCTAAGAAAGATGTGAATGCATTGAACAAGCCTTCCAAGCTAAGTTTAAGAGATAAGTAGTCACATATTTGCACATTTGCGCGTTTCAAGCATTAATTCTCTTTCATAATCGAGTACCATTACATTTTGGCTATAAAACGGAAGCCCATCCGAGCTCTTTCACGTCGTCCTCTGACTCTTGCCTTGCCCCTCATATTATTCCTTCACTAAGCCAATTGCCACAAAAATGAATCCCAGGAAATTTCTTTCGGTTTCGTTACTTGCTCTTTTCTTTGTTGGAGGGTGCAATGCAGATGATGGGTTGAGGAAGGGGTTCTACGAGACAAGTTGCCCTGAAGGTGAAAAGATCTTGAGGGAGATCACTTGGAGGAAATCTGAAGCTGACCCTGCGTTGCCCTGAAGGTGAAAAGATCATGCACGTGTCGTGCACGATCCAATCTCGTAGGTGTTGTTGTCAACCAAAAAGCCATAAATAATCCATACGAACCGAACCCTTGAAGAAAAAGATATAATCTCTCATTTAGATAAGTCTTTGTTCTTCACTTACGTTTAGTCTGGAAGTTTGTCAAAGTAGGCAGACTTTTGATGTAGAATATACTTTGACACTGAAATTTGATAGTCTTCATACTTTGACACATAAATCTGGAAATTTTCAAAATAGACTTTGGATAAGTTTTTCGACTTTGAAATATCAAATGAGTTTTCTCCAACAAATAAGTTTACCAAGCTTGGAGAAGTTAAAACTTGAGTTGGTAGGATTGTTAAAATGGATATGGCATGGTGAACTTCTAAAAAGTTCCTTTGACAAATTAGCCAAATTCACCCTTGAAAAGTGCTCCAACCTACTTGATGTCTTCCCTTCAACAATCATGGGGAGATTGCACAACCTCAAAAGAGTTGAAGTTTCAACTTGTCTTTCCTTGGAATCGTTGTTTGATTTTGGATCCCTTGATTCATATATGGAACAGACAATTGTGTTGCTCCCCAAACTGGAATAAGTCAAGGTTTTAAGCTATCCCTCCATGGAATCATTATTTAATTGGGGGCCCCTTGATTCAAGTATGGAACACAAAATTGTATTGCTTCCCAAATTGAAAAAAGTGGGTGTGCATAGAGTAGGAAGGCTTAGACACGTGGTGCTGAGTGATTCCCAAATGGTTTTGGGTTTTCCTAGTCTAAAAGAAGTCTGTGTTCACAATTGCTCTGAGTTGAGATATCTCTTCCCCAATTATACGGCCACAACTCTAGGGAAACTCGATTTCCTGTTTATTTCCATATGCGAACAAATGAAGGAAGTGGTTCCCAAGGGAGAAGGTGGTCGATCCAAGGTAGAAGTGATGAGTTTCCCTTCCTTAACTACTTTATGTATTTGGCGGTGCCCCAACTTTAGAGCATTCATCTGGAGTCCTACAAGTGTTGAGAGACAATTAGGTGAGATGATCAAAGAAAATGATGAATTGTCCCGACCGTTGTTCAATGATATAGTTTGCTCTATGCCTTATTGTGATTGTCTTTAATCTTGCATTATCATGTTTTAGAATGAACAATGTAATAATTTGTCCTACTTATCCTCCTTTCTCACATTATCGTTGTGCAGGTTAAATTTCCCAATTTACAAAAGCTATATATTTGAGGTGTCTAGTGCATAGAGTTATGGAACAATCAAATTTTGATGATTGTTTTTGCAAATTGGAATCTATTATATTGAAGGATTGTGACAATCTCCAACATATTGCCCCATCCCATATGTGGAAGAGGCTGCAGGACTGTCTGAAAACCTTAGAAGTGAAATCATGCTGTTCAATCGAGTTGCCCTGAAGGTGAAAAGATCGTGAGGGAGATCACTTGGAGGAAATCTGAAGCTGACTTGACGTTGGGTGCAAAGCTTCTAGGTTTCACTTCCACGACTGTTTTGTGCAAGTAACAAATCCCAATATCCCGTAGATTCTAATTTCTCTCATTCACATTAAGGATTGATGATATTGTGGCAATAATCATATCTTAGGGTTGCGATGGGTCTATGCTGCTGGACTCTGTGGGGAAGAATCAGTCCAAGAAGACCGTCGTCCCAAATCTCGCGGTCGGTGGCTTTGATGTCATTGATGACATCAAGAAAGCAGTGGAGGAAGTTTGCCCTGACACTATGTCTTGTGCGGATATTATTGCTCTAGCCGCCGGCGATGCATCTCTTTTCCGGTAAAATAAAATCTGCTTGATTGGTTGTCAAAAATATAATTTTCTTCACAAAAAATGGTCATCATATGAAGTTAAACGCGTGGTGTAAATTGCAGTTTAAGAAGCCAATGTGAGATGTACTGATAGGAAGAAGAGATGGCAACGTTTCGTTAGCGGCCAACGTGTTAGGGAATATTCCATGTCCTTTCCAAGACTTCAATGCCCTTGCACAAAATTTCTCAAAGAAAGGCCTCAATATGAACGATCTCGTCGTTCTCTCAGGTAAACTAACACGACCATTTTTCAGATTATTGAGTTACGATTTCATGACTTACATTTGGATCGTTAAATTAGCATCGAAGCTAATCAAAGTACATATCTTGACATACTGCCTTGAGTTAGACATTGCACAATATATAGTGATATCATCTATATCTTTGTTCCTTGATCAGGTGCACATTCCATTGAAGTTTGCTCATTGTGGCACATTTTCTAGGAGGCTCTACAACTTCACTGGGAAAGGGGACGCAGACCCCTCTCTGAACGCCACCTACGTTGCATTCCTCTGGAACTGGTGCCCTAACCCTACCAACCCGACTACAGTGGTGGAAATGGATCCGCAAAGCTCACTCTCCTTCAACAACCATTACTTTGATATTCTCATGGAAAACAAGGAATTGTTCCAATCCGATGCCGCACTCTTGACGAATCGAGATGCAGCTAAGGTGGTGCAGCAACTTCGGATGCCGGCCACGTTTTTGTCCGAGTTTGGCAAGTTGATGAAGAAGATGGGGCCAGTAACCGTCTCTTGCATTAATGTTCTTTCTCTCGCTGCTCGTGATGCCGTCTCTTTCCCAGTAAGATAAAACTTGCCTGATTTATTGTCTAAAACCATAAATTTCTTCACCGAAATGGTCGTCATATAAGGTTGAATTTTAATTTGAACATGATGGTGTGAATCATAGTCGAAGAAGCCAATGTGGGGATGTGTTGACGGGATGCACATGCACGGCACATGCTCGATATTTACATGACCATGCACGGTAATGCATGGCGCATAATTAGCACATGCATGATGAGAAAAGTGCTAAAAAAATCATAAACCTATGATATTGGTATCAATTCACTCTTAAATATTTCAATTGGACAAATTTAGTTATAAACCTTTTTACATTGATACTAATTCAGTCCATCCAGCTAAATTAGGCTGATCGGTGTTGACAATGATGTTGGTTTGCCAACAAACGTTGATGAGGCAATTTTTGAATTATTTTTATTTTTTCTAATTTTCTATTAATTTTTTATTAATTTGTTCTTTTTTTCTTTTTCTTTTTCATTTTCCTTTTCTCTTTTCTCTTCTTCCTCCTGGCTTTCTTCTTTGGTAGTGGCTGACAAGCTGTCGGCAGCTCACCATGTGACATCCTAGATTTTTGACCTATTTTCTACTAAATTAATCGAGTATTTCATTGACGCGTCTATAGGGTTGCTCTTAGAGCCGATTACTTTCGAGGTAACTAGACTATTTAGGAAGGCATTAAGGAATTTTAAGGCAATAGACTTGAGAATTCGACAAGGAATCGACTTCTTGACCGTACTCATCTTTAGAGGCCATTTCGACACAGTATAAAATCGATTTAAAATTAGAGATAAGTCTATTAAACTGAGATGTGTGATCGATTATGGGTGACTCCACTAAATTGGAAAATTCTCGTCGACCGGCACCAATTTGATTTTACTGTCGTTTTGGTACCCTGTGTTTGTAATTGAATCCTCGAGATTTTCATGACAATTGAGAGTCTTCAATAAGTCAAGTGGGTTCATTGTGGCTTGAAGAAAATCGACCACGGGTCATTTGCCCTAAAAAGTTTTGAAAACTACCCAGTAGTCTAGGTCACGCTAAAGATACGTCGAATGGAAATTAACCGTGAATTTGAGTCTGATTTAGAAATTGAAAATCTTGTCATGTCATGACCTATTTTAGAACGTCAACTCATCCTCCGAAGAATTTTCAGAGATTCCAAGATTTTTACGAAAAATTGTTTTGAACAATTCGGAAAATTTACGGAAATTCAGATGGGCTTAATTGAAGGGAATTTGGATTTCTAGACCGAGCTATTTGGTGACAGGAAAGTGTGGAAATTTTGTAGGCTTTTCTTCATTAATTTTGGACTTTGAAATTTGGAGAATTTGAGGATGAAATTGAAGTCTAAATTAAGTGAAATTCGGATCTAGGCTTGAAGGCTGCATTTTGGACATTTAAATTGGATATTCTTGTGGGAATTTAAGCAAGAAAGAATTGGGGATAAGAAGATAATTATGGGGATATTTGGAGGAAATCTTATTGGAAAGTATTATGGGGACAAGGTTTTAATGCATATGGATAATATCTTTAACTTCAAGCCTCCAAACTTGCCAAGCACACCAAGCCACCAGTTACTTCCTTCCCGTCGACGTCCCTCCCCACCGCAGGCTTCTGCTTTCATTTTCATTTCCTCAGCATCTCCTCATCTCTCTCCACTCACCGAAACCCCACGCCCACGAAGACTGAAGCTCCACGCGGCTTCAAAACTCCAGCCTTCGCCAACGGCTTCATCGACCCCCATGAGTGCTGCTCCTCTGCATCCGTCTCCCTCGAAGCCGCTCAACCGAAAGCCTCCATCTCCCTCTCCGCTCACGCCAACACACCACCATCTTTGTCCTATTGCCGTTTATTGACCAAGAAATCTTCAACGACGCACGCCTGCACATCGCCAGCTTAACACCACCAATTTTTCTTTCAACCGAGCGGCTCATCTCCGCGAAGCAAAAACCACCAAAGCCTCACGCGGATCCAGTAGCTGCCACACGTCCACCGCCTGCCCTCTCTCGGTCAACAAGCCAGCCCATGCGACCACCGAAGTTGACTCTTCCGCTAGCTGCCACCGTCCCAAGCAGTTCATCGACGTTGCTTCTTCCATCTTCGTGGCTGCCTCAGTTCCTTCAAGCCATCCACGTTTCCAGCGAAGCTTGCAGCAGCCCACGAATCCAGCAGCTTCGGTCTTCTCCAGCAACTCGTCTTCGGCCCATCATCCAACGTCTTCAACGCAAGACCGGTGAAGCCCAGCTTCCTGCCACCGATTGAAGCCCGCGATTTCTTCAAGCCCAGCCATTTGAGGTCCAGCAACTTCGGTCCTTGTTCAGCAGTTCAGTTCAGAAAAGCCCACTTGAAGTCAGCCCATTTCAGCTGAAGCCCGGCCTAAGAAGCAGCCCATCAATTGAGTTTTTGAGGCCCAGTCCAATTCAGCAACAAGTCTCAGCTTGGGTTGAGATTTGTTGGGCCAAGTTTAGGCCCGGTCCAAGCCCGTGGGTGTCATCACAAGCCCAAGTTCATCTGCCGTTGCGCTGTCATCGCGGTGTTCCGGTCTTCAAAATCAAGTGAGTTTTACTCACTAATGTTTTCTTAGTTTGCTAATTATACTTAAAGGGTGATTAATGTTAATTAAGTAGGATTATGTGGTTAGATTATAGTAGATTAGTGATTATTAATTAATTGTGATGCATGTTAGGTAATTTAATTGTGCAAATAGCAAGTAGGCAAGTACTATTATTTATTGAATGCTTATCGGGATTTTTTCCGACCCTTCTCAAGCTTTAATTAGGCATTATGGGCATAAATTGGATTTTTAGTATTTATTTATTAATTTTCAAAATTATTTATTTATTTATTTATTTATATTTCGAAAATTAGGTAGGGATAGTCGACGATCAAAATTTCATGTTGATTGTTGTGGTGCAGTCTGTTTATTTATTTGAGCTCTATGTTGTGTGGAATTGAATTTATTGTGATATTTTAGGAATTTATCCTAAATTAAGTGAAAATGAATGATTGATTGGTAGATGACCGAGTATGGTTATTTAGTATTTATAATGCGTTGATGAGTTGTAAAGTGGAGAGAATTGTGAAAGTGAACTAGGAATATTCTTGACTGAGAATAATCAAATACATGATTCGGTGATTGGGAATATCACTGGCGAAAACGGCGCCTTAAAAAATGCATGTAGATTGTCTATTACATACATCATCTTGGTAAAAATGGTGCCCTAAAAAAGACACGTGGTTCGATGATTGATGACATCACTAGTGAAAACGGAGCCTTAAAGGATGCACGGAGTCGGTGATGGTATGTCATTTGGCAAAAACGGCACTCTAGAGAGTAAATGTGGTTTGATGACTAAGCATATTATTGGGAATATCATATGGTATGGATGGGAATGACTTAGAGATGGCTCGACAGACATGTAATCGACTAGGTTGATTGACCATTGTTTTGATATGACGTTGTGAATTGATTGATTGAATTGATATGATCGATGAATGGTTCGATTGACATGAATCGACTAAGTCAATTGATCGAGATATCGATATGTGATGTGATTGCTTGGGTGCCTATTTGAACTATGCTAATATGCAGGTAGAATCTGAGGCCAATGTAAGTCTTCTGACTCGTGAGTACATAGGCAACCTGGTTGGTGTATTGGTTTACTAATGGGGTCTTAGGGGATAGAATTTGTTGAAACGTGATCTCAATGGTTATTATATAACCATTTTAGGACCCTGATGAGGAGCTCGAGGAGGAGGAATTTGAAGAGGAGAACCTTGATGTGAAACCTGAAGAGGAGGGAGATTTTGAAGAAGATGAGGATCCAAAGAAAGATCCTGAGTACGACTCGGATGAGAACTGAGATCTCATCTTGTTTTGCAAACTTTGGATTTTGATCGGATATATAATAGATCAGACTTGTGAATAGTATTATATGATACTATAGTTTGCCATGTATAAAAGTGTGGTTATGTGTTTTCATGTTGTGAAAATTATGACCTACTTTTCTATCTCAATATTTTATTGTTTGGGGATTATTATTTGCTTCCGCATGTATATTAAAATTAAATGGGTCGGCGATGTGTCTTAGGGCATTGCTATTAATCGGCCAAATGAGGGATGGGCACACGATCGATGATCAAGGTGTGACACACCAGCCATTAGTCAAGGGTTGCCAAGCCCTCATCAACCACTAGCGAGACTCATGGCCCTCACTCGTCGTTGGTGAGGGCTTCGCGGCCCTCCCTAGTGGTCGACAAGGCCACTACAAGGAATCGAAGGAGGAAGAAGAGAAAAAAGAAAAGGAAAAAGAAATTTTTTAAAAAATTAATAAAAATTATTTAAAAATTAACAAAAAATTATTAAAAATTGCCACATCATCGTTGACCAGATGATTAGCATCCATGTCATTGCTAGCTAGTCAAAATTGACTGGATGGATTGAATGGTACAAATATGAAAAGGTTTAGGACTGAATTAGTCCAATTGAAATGTTTAGGATCGAATTAATATCAATACCATAGATTTAGGACTTTTTTGATACTTTTCCCCACGCACGACACATGGAAATTTTTGCAAACCCACACTCTCTACATAGTAGTGCCAAGCTCAAATGTCTAAATATAAGAATTTATGAATTAAGAGTTTAATTTGAATGAAATTCATAAAATCATTAGGCTAGAGTTCAATATAGACACGTAATACCTAAACAAAAATGTGCCTAATTTCTAAATATAAAGGAATGTGGTAAAGAATGCAAATGAGGGGTCCAATTCTTTTGATATCAACAAATTCAATCCCTCATTTGGTTATGAATGAATGATAAGTTTCCAAGCAAAAACTTGGGTGTAAACCCCAGGATGTTGTTCCTCGGTTGTAAGTTTGAAGCCCCCTCAGACCTTGTCCTTCTACAATTGTCGTTTGAGACATCCCTTGACTGTCCGCGGAAGTTCTCAATGACGGTGATCCTAGCGTTGTACATCCATGACCTAATCGCTCTAGCTAGATAATTGGATTTCAACGGTGTGGTTGGAATGAGCATACTCTTCTATGGAGAGAACCTGAACATAGGCCCAATTTCTAACACGACCAATCGAGTGAAATATTTTGTATATAAGCTTATTAACTAATCCTAAGCATGACCTTAAAAAAACTTCATTTGAGGTCTCGTCTGAATCTTAGGATCTTTTGGATGTAAAACAAAATAGGGTACTGCTAAGTACAAGGTAGGAAAAAGATACTGTACCAATTGGTTATCAATGGACTAAGCTGATGGATCATTCTATACTATGCAAGTGATGAGCTTTTGCCGCCATAAGATTTTAAAATGTATAGTGGAATATTTAGGCAAGCGGTTCCAACATCATACATTTCAATTAAACTTTTCATATACAAAGATAATCCATCGCATCGTCAAAATTAGGATTGTACTTACGTTTTTTTTCTTTGGAATAATTTTTTTTTTAAAGTAGAATTGTATTTTAATTAAATGATATCTTATATCATATTGGGTTTAATCAATGAGTGTTTTAATATACTGGTCAAAGTAATGTCTATTTGTTTTAGATCGAAAAAAGTATTTGACGCCATGAAGCAAATATGTTGAACTTTAAAAGATTATTCAATGCAATCGAATTTACATATTCACATTTGTATTTTCTAGATGGTTCATATGTTTAACATTAGATTAAACTCACAAAACAAATGAAAAGAATTGGCAAAAAGAATGGAAAATACAGAACATTTCAGTCAGGACTTTTTTTTTTTTTTTGGTAAGGACATTTCAGTCAGGACCTTTATGTTCTTTAATTAAAAATCTACTTATCACATGTTTGTATTAAATCAACCCAATTAATATTCAAGCGCATTCGTGAACTCGAAAGTCATCGTATATCTCTCTAGTTAGATTGGAGTGATCATTAATTTTTTATTTCCTTTTTCTTTAATAAATCATCCAGGGTTGAAGTGATTTTGGTAAATTAATGCCTGATGGGTCTTTTTCTTTAATAAACCATTGGTTCTCTACCCAACCCATGTTAGTCATGCTGACTGATTAATAATAGGATGAGATAACTGCTGCGAGTCGAGCAATTCCGCTTGCTTGTGCTTGATTCGTCTTCCCTTTTTTTTTTTTTTTTTTTTTTTTTTTTTTTCTGTGGATTGGATTCTCCTTTACCGGTTTAAAGTGGTAGTGGAAAGCAGGCTTGCCGAGTTCATATGGTCGAGGTGCGCGGTCGAGGTTGCGAATGTGGACACTGATTATTACTATGCTTGGGATATGAAATTGAAGGGGTTGAAATTTTAGTATGAGCGAATTTGGAAGATAAAGTCTTTGGGTAGCTGGGATGTTCAATTTTGTTTCTCTCCACATGGCTGCTGATGCAGAAGAAAGAAATTTTTCTAGGATAAGAATTCTAGAATTAATTGAAATTCTTCGGTGTCCTTAGTAAATGATGCCAACACCACATTTTTTTTTTTTTTTTTTTGTCAGGAGAGTGCACGGTCGATTTACAGTTTCTTGATGAACTCCCAAGTTTCTTGGCTATTATCTGAGTCTATATGAAGTGGAAAAAGGAACTGATGCCATTGTCCTAAAGGCTGATAAAACGTATAATATTTGCTCTGCAGGAGCTTGTTAAATCCGTAACTTCTCTTATAATAATCTCTTTGTCCTTATACAAAAAGATATCAATTCTTGAATTTAGTTGAAGTTGTCAAACTCACTCTATGATGAACACCAAAAGGTCTCTCTCTCTCTCTCTCTCTCTCTCTCTCTCTCTCTCTCTCTCTCTCTGCATGTCTATCACCTTCTGGTGGAAATCTTACTATTGTTGCAGATGATTACATGAGCCTGAACTTGGCTTCTATTGGTTCCCAAACTACACTCTTTCTCTCGACGTAACTTTTGTATCGATAAACATTTAATCTTCACCACTAAGCTAATTATGGAAGCGAAATAGTGATGCGCAGCAATCTGACAGCTTGCTTCTTCAACATTCGGTGTCTTCAGATAGTGGGATTGTATGTCATGGTTTCCGGTTTTCGATGAGTCAATGGTTCTGTCTATGCTCTTTACTGAGAACTGGGCATGACGCTACAATTTTCTCTTGATTGTATGACCAGTATTATGGTGGATATGGACACCATGGGACATCGTTTGAGCAGACATATCGCCGTCACCCTACATCTTTTATTGAAAAGGTCAGGACTACCCTCTAATTGTTGCAAACAATATGGTGATAAAAATGTGTTTATTTTCAATATATAGAATATTGTGTATGTGTCGCATCCCAAATCCTATATGGATTAAGGAGTAATATGGCCATCCTTTCTCCAAAGAACATTGCCTCAAACTATACCCCAATTGCCCAGCTCCCACTAGTTTCTGTGATAATGCTCTCGCTCCATCAGCCACTAATTGAGGCATCCGAAAAACATGATTAGAAGAAATGAATGAGCTATTATGACTTGGTGAGTAATATATTTCTAAGTGAATTGAACATTCACTATGCACATTTATAAACACACTGTCACCATTTTTCAATCTCCAAGCTAGAGTACTATATAGGCAAATATAATTCAATAATAATATTAGTTCACGATAACAATTCAACTAATCTCAAATTACATGAGCCTCAAACTATACCCTAATTGTCCAGCTCTCAATTGTTCCTGCGATAATACTCTCTATTGGGCACTAACTAAGGCATCTGAAAAATATGATAAGAAGAAATGAATGTGCTACTGTGGCTTAGTAAATACTCCATTTCTTTAAAGCGGATGGAACATTCACTATGCATATTTACAAAGACAATATCACCATTTTTCAATCTCAAAGCTAGAGTACTATATACACAAAATATCATGAGTAGCATATAATTCAATAATAATATTAGTTCGCAATAATAGTTCAATTAATTTTAAAATACATGTCAATGGTCCACTCTATTGACCAAACTCATGCTTAAATATTAAGCCATGGTCATGCATAATACCTGTGACAATGCGATCAAGATTCCTCCCTTGGCCAAGTTTTCACCTATTATTAGCAGGTGACTTGGCCTACAAAGATATCTTAGACTATTATGTGCATACTCATAAGCCTTTAATTGGCCTTATAGCGATATTGAACACCCAACCTCATCCACCAATACCAAAAATCCAATCCATAAACAATCTCATGTATCAAAATACATTTCACAAATCAATCACCAACAGCTTTTGCAACTCAACTCATCCGCCAGAAATACTTTTTCATAAAATATTCTTAAATTATTTTGAGACTCGTCTCATAAACCAGTTTTATAAATCGAATCAAATCAAATGTATGTCATAAAACATTTCACCAAACATGCTTATATATATATTATTTCTTAACTTTGTTTATCAAGTAGTTCTCACACCATTCACAAATACCAAAACATAGTAATTGCTCGATCCAAATTATGTAATAAACATGTTTATTCATAACTTATAAAATATCGAATATTTATCATTTTGAAGACTTGAGTTTTTAAATACTTAAAAGAAATAGTATTACTCACTTGGAAAAAGTCAAAAACCAATCTATGGAGATTACTCGAGTTGACGCACTCGTAATCCTATCAATTAATAAAAAATGACATTAAAAACCAAGTAAAACACAACTCTAGCGAACGACTCCAATAAACCACGTTTAATAGTCGATAAAACAGCTTCTACGCACTAAGGAGTAGCTTCGTTCAAAGCACATGTTCATCCTTGTCCTTGCACGTGTTATCCATTATAATATAACTCGCACGCATACTTCATAATTCCGTTCCAAATAAACCATAATTCGAAATCAAGTTTCATCGAACTCTACGGCTTTATAACAACCTAAACTTTTGTTTCCATATATATCCACAGGCTGATGACTCCTCACTCAGACTTCATAGCTCAAAATCGACATAAGTTCGAACTCATACCCTAAATTAGAAAATTACTCTAATTAGATAAATGATCGGCTTGAATATTCACTGAACGTTGCGATTCGTAATTGATTTGGCTTCACTTCCTTTTGCCTTTCTTTGGTTTTGTCGCCACCGCTTCTCCTCTTGCTTAAATATCGTGGAAGCTGCTGTAGCAGATGAGAGAATGTGTTAATGGGCTGAGGCCAATATACTATACTTGGGCTTGTTGGGCCATATTATTACGGTATGTGAATGATTTAGAAGGATTAGACTATGCAGTTCTCATTCAGAGAAACTGAACCTAGTGCGATCATCGTCTAAATTTGACGATGTGGTTTTCTTGGGAAGTCTTAATCAATTTAAGTGTAATAGTTGTTCGATTGAGTTTCCAATTCGAATAGTCAGCCTCTTCTTTTCTCTCTTGCATGCACGCACATAGACTTTCCGCATTATTAAAACCAACAAGACGATGAAATTTGAAAAACACCGATTAAAACGACAAAACATATATTCCACCACCAGCATGCACATCAGCGGGAAGAAACTCCTCACGCTTAACAGACAATAATTCTTATTTCGCACAGAGCTTTCACTGATAAATCTTTGTAATATCTCTTGGTTATACATAGAATGAGAAGTGATCCCACTTGTTTTTCTTCTAGAGAGAGCAACTTTGCCCTAAATTTGAACTCTAAGGCTACACTTTTCTCCCATTGAGTTTCGCACTTATCCAAATGGATCACATTACCTTCAACTTTCCCCAAAACCACTTTAGTATCCAAAAGAGCTGCAAGTTTATGATGTTAAGACATAGAACTTGAAACATTATCAACTTCATCAAGTGCCTCAATAATTTCTAATAGTTACCGGTATGAGCACAATAACAAGATCGCAGAATATAGTTTTGTGCGATTGTAGAAATTGAATGCAAATTAACAATAGTACTATCAGTTCTATAAGATTTTAGTAATATAATCCTTGGGGCTATCTATTGGTACAGCACTTACGATATATTGGCCTTGAAATGAATTTCACCACAGGTTCCCATCTTACCAGGATTTTTATTCAATTTACTGATTTTAGGGCACAACAGTTCATTTTCACAAATACTAAAGCTGATTCCTGGACAGAGCCAATTTGTTAAATTTAGAAACCTACCTTCCTTATTAATGCGAAAGCTATGTACAACAATCTCTGCATAATTTCCACTGACGGAACCTTCCTTCGGTTGGTCGTCTGAATTCAAGATCGACTTTTTGTTAATTGGTTCACTTGCACGTTTCAATGACAGATGACCCCCCAACTGATCTTCTCCACCAGGTAACCCGCCCCTTTATTGACCCACCACCGCCGCCCGTCAGACAAAGGAACCTCCTATGAAAGACCACGCATTTACTACCCAATTGTCTTGTCACTTTCGACTCAGTATTGTTGGACTGGCGATTCCCCGAAGACGGCTGGCTAATGAGAAATCAAGATTTATCGGTTCAAGGAAAGACTTAAGAGTTGCTAATTCATCCATGTCAAAGCCATTGCTGCGAAAGAAAGAGCAACCACATACGAGTTGCATAAGCGGAAACTCTTAGAAATGTTTCCTTATGTTTTGCTTCTTCTCTCTGTCTCATTCAGCCCCTCTTTGTCCACAAACACTGACACCATCTCACCTGGCGAGTCTCTCTCCAGAAACCGGACATTAATCTCTCAAGGAGGAACATTTGAGATGGGCTTCTTTTCACCAGGTAACACTGGTAACCACTACATTGGCATTTGGTACAAAGGCTTACCTCAAAAGACTCTGGTTTGGGTCGCAAATAGGAACCGTCCGGTGTTTGACCCGTTCTCCTCGGAGTTGAAGCTCCTCTGGGACGGTAATTTAGTCATACTCGCTTCATCCAAGCGTCAAATCTGGTCGACTGGTTTGACATCACTCATGCCTAATTCGACTTCAGGAGTGCTCCTTGATAATGGAAACTTCATTTTAAGGAAGACATCGGATGTGTCTAGTGTTGCTTGGCAGAGTTTCGATCATCCCACCGATACGTGGTTGCCAGGTGCCAAGTTTGTATATCATTCACATACCTCTGAACGGACAGTTTTGGTGGCTTGGACAGATTTAGATGATCCAGCTCCCGGGATATTCTCTGCAATGGGGGCAGGAGAAGGAAAATTTCAGTTAACGCTATTTAACAGGTCAGAAGCCTACTGGAATAGTAGTGACTGGAATGAGGCTGATTATGGGCTTCAGCCTTCACAGACAGTGGAAAACACGATCAACTTCACCTTTGTTTCGAATGAGAATGAGACCTATTCCAAATATTCCTTAGTTGCTCCTTATAATCTTTCTAGGATAGTGCTCGGACCGACAGGGCCGCTCAAGCAATTAGTATGGGCAAAGCACATCCAGGAATGGAAAGTGCTTTGGATACTACCAACACAAACGTGTGAGATTTATCCCTTTTGTGGTGCTTCTTCTAACTGCAATCAGAGTGATGCACCGGTTTGTGATTGTGCTCTTGGACACTTAGATAATCTGAAGCTGGAAGATCATATGGGCCGATGCAAGAGGAGAAATGCGTCGAAATGTAGTGGTGACAGGAAAGATAATTTTTTCCTCATACCTCATACACAAGTGCCGAAAAATTCTGATTCGTTCATGGTAGAAAACATTGATGCATGCAGGTTATTGTGCTTGAGCAACTGTTCGTGCAGTGCATACGCTTACATTGATAAGTGTCAGATATGGACGGATGAGAAATTTATGGTTCAACATTCCGCCAGTGTTGGAGTTTTTAAAGATTTCTATGTCCGGATTGCGGCGTTGGACTGGAAGGAGGAGAGTAAGAAAAAGGGGAAACCCAGTTTGGTAGCAGCAGTTGTTGTGTCCTTAGCTTTTCTCGTGCTCCTTGGTGTGTTGCTGGCGACTATTAGGACAAGACGGTTTGCTCGTGCAGTGGACGATCATTTGCTGCATTTTGAATATCGAGTTCTGAAGAAGGCAACAAAGAACTTCTCTGAGAAAATTGGGGAAGGCGGGTTTAGTTCTGTTTTCTGGGGAGCACTGCCAGACTCAACTCCTGTAGCAGTGAAGAAACTTGCAAACCAAAACCAAAGTAACAAACAGTTCCTTGCGGAAATTAGAACTATTGGAACGATACAGCACGTCAATGTGGTTCGACTGCGTGGCTTTTCTGCAGAAGAGTCGAAGAGGTTCCTAGTTTATGACTACCTTACAAATGGTTCGCTCGCAGCTCATTTGTTTCAGAAAGGTTCCAACACCCTCGATTGGAAAACCAGATACAACATTGCCATTGGGATTGCTAAAGGATTGGAGTACCTCCATGAGAGGTGTCGAGATCGCATCATACACTGCGATATCAAGCCGGAGAATATACTTTTGGATTCAGAACTCGCACCACAGATTGCTGATTTCGGCCTCGCGAAGCTTGTGGGACGGGATGCCAGCCAGGTAATTACCACCATGAGGGGAACCAGAGGGTACCTCGCACCAGAATGGATTTCTGGAGGAGCCATTACTTCGAAAGTGGACGTTTTCAGCTATGGAAAGATGCTGTTTGAGATCATATCGGGAAAGAGAAACACTGAGGAGCTGAATAGTGATATGCGTGATTATCTACCGCTTCAGGTAGCTAATTCAATAGCCAAAGGAGAAGAGGTCTTGCCACTTGTGGACCGCAGATTGAAAGGACTCGTGGAGATGGAAGAACTGTGCAGAGCATGCAAAGTGGCTTGTTGGTGCATTCAAGACAGTGAGGAAGATAGACCGACTATGTCTCAGGTAGTTCAGATTTTGGAGGGGGTTATGGCAGTAGAAAAGCCTCCAATCCCAAGAATTTTATTGCAACTAGTAGGAAGTGATGAGAGTGAGGCATAAAACGAAGCACTATGTCCTTTCTTTGATAATTCATGGGCATGGTGTAGCCAATCCATATTCCTAGAATTTCCATATCTCTCTCCTCCATATTTTTCTCTCTGGATCCATCAAGTTTCTACAGCTATAATAAAATAATAATAATATTTTACAAGCTGTGTCACCAACTTTCCATACCTCCTTGTGTCCAATAAATTACGGTGACCTTTGTGGCAATGCACATGAGTGAGAGAAATTGTGTAGAAATATAAAGACTAAACAGTTATTGTCGCTGATGGACTCACTGGTCTAGGATCTGCATCGTGCTTACCAGAATTGCATCTCCAAACCATTTAATACTAATATTTCTCCATCCTCTTGCAGCAGAAAATCCAGTGAAGGAGTCGGTCATCTATTCAGCTTATGTGTATGCTCCAAACGAAATTAGATGAACTGTTTGAACAAAACAATGCAAAATCGTTGCCCTCTTGTTTAAACATTATTTATATGAGCCATCCCTCCCATTAGAAACGGTTGACACTTGAAAGTTGGTAGAGGCTCCGGCCATAGAGGCAAGAGTCACCCAAAAAGCGGTATTCTTTAATAAAAGGCGAAAAAATAGTTCACTCTGTGCTCACTACGTAGCTGCGTTATCAAACAACTATTAAATAACCAAGTCCATAAGATTATCTCCATTTCTTGCTTCAACCGTTGTGGGACTCAAAACTCACCTTTGTGGAAAACCACTTCTTATACGTAGGTTGGCTACATTGTACTGCAAAGGCTTTGGCCTCTGTTCCTGGTCCAGATGCTTGTGTGAGTCTGCTCGAGAAACACAGCCATTTGGGCTGCCCTGGTATTAAGGATCGCTGTCCATGCTTGAAACATTTAGAGCACAAGACTTTCAGCGTCATATTCTCTTTATAATATTCCATTTTAATACATGTAACTAGATACAAAAAAAAATTCAACTATAGAATCGCAAGATACTCAACTACAGCACCTTGACTTAATTAACTGCTCTAACTAATTGAATGCATCGTAATATAGCCAGATTCAAGTAATTTACCGATGAAATTTGATTACCCTATGAGCAGCCTGACCTGAAAAATTTCAAATGGTTGCTAGTAAAAGAACCGACCGTAAAGTAGTCGGTGAATACAAGAAAGTCTCACTAGCCGACATGGAATAGTTTCATTTTACATGCGAGAAGCACTCTTTATTTGCCCTCCGGCGTCGCACTTAAATACTGTAACTATCATCCGCTCATTCTAAGCCCTCCTCCCAAAGACGGTACAGATGAGTACTACCGTGAAGTCTGCGAGACAGAGAGACATCCTGACCTGTGGATCTACTATTGTGCTCCTTGTGAATATGAAGATCACGTTAGTTGCATATGTCCTGACGTCCCGCCTTGTCTTCCTGAAGCATTGTCTTCTGGGAATGTGGTTTCCCTTTGTCCTGCAAAGGTCTCGTCTTTGATCATATATGTCCTTACATGATTTGCTTGGAGGATGGAAGTGGCAGAAAGTCGACCCTCAGCTGAGGGAAATTTCAGATTCCAAACTAGCTTGGTTACCAGAAGAGGGCGACGTCTAGTCCGCCACCAAATTCAAGTGAAACTTACCTAAAGAAGGTTACAATGAGCACGAGGCCAACATCTTACCATCAGATCTTCCAGTTTTTTATTTTCGTCTGTTAAGTTTTTCATCCTGCTTCATCTCTTAGATCTCTATGTTTGCGAAAATAATGTTATGAATGTACCATCTCACTCTTGTCCTTTCCTTGGCATGATATCAACTCGTCTTATAGGTCATTTGGTTTTATGAATTTTCCATTTAATCATCTTGAAGAATTAGCATCTCGTTCATCTATATATGCAGACTTTTCACCAAATTACTTGAATATTTAGCAAAGTATTCATCTTTACACCAAAGTGAACAAAAAGAATCGCACGGTGTTGGTACCTGTAGCATTCATTGGTCGGATATTTGTATGCACAAAGCAGTATGCATTATTCGTCACTGTCAAACCCCATATCTTCCGTACTTTGGGATCCCATTGTGATTGTCATGACAATATACTTCCTATAAATCTTGTCAGGCGAAGCTTGAGAACCATGTCACACATCAAATCTATGTACTTATGTTTGTATATCATGGAGTCACAATCTTAAAATCTTTTGAGGAAACCGTCGATTGTCAAACACCGACGAAACTAGGTTAAGACCCTGTCCCAACGAATGGATGGATCACTCTGACGATGTTGTCTGATGTGAAGTGTATGGATTGTGCTCAAATGGTGAACTCATATTTGTAACCCAGAAAAGAAACTGGGTGAACTCGTCTTTCGCAACGGAGTTAAAAGAGGCTCATTGCATCCATTATTGCTTATTTGATAAGAGTACCTCAAAAGAATCACAGTAAGCTACTGATGAATCTTCCATCAGTTGAAGCCGTAAGTGCATTTAATTATTGTTGTTTATCCCTGTCGAAGACTCATGGAACACAAATTGCTTGGAGTAGCACCACTTGAATCCACATCAATCAGGACTTAACAAATTTCATTCGGTAAATTGTGGCCCAACTAACTGGCCATGGGGGGCGCATCTGTGCTTATGGAGTTCGAAGCATATTACACACATCCAGTCCAGATTGATGCAAATGATTAACCTTGGAGCTAAACCTTCATCCTAGCATTGGTCCAATCTCAAAGCCTCTACACAGAGAGACCTCCTCGGGAAATGGTTGACACTAGAGGAATGGTAGAGACTCAGCCCGTAAAGGCTGAGCCTTCCAAAAATTGGAATTCTTGCTTCGGTCGATGGGGACTGAGATTCACCAATAGAAAAGCCTCTTCTCATTCACTGACCGGGCCTCTGGGAATTCATGTCCTGGTCCAGACGTGCAAATTGCAATATCGTTGAATGGCCCAAGTTCATTTGCTTGGGAAATCATAGGACATTAAATCTTGTCCCAGGCTGTAACTTAGCTGCTGCTGCTGCTGCTTCTTCTTCTTTCCTCGCAAATTCGTAAGAATAATGTTTATGGGGCAAATAAAGGAGTGAGAAAGGCAAAACTCACCGAAAAGTTCCTAGACAAAAAATCAGTTGATAGAAATATTAAAACTTGCGTGGTTTACCGTATTTATACATATGTACGTATGTATGTAGATGTAAGTGTTTATGGATAATTTCAATAGGAAAGAAACAAGTCAATAGCAAATTAATAGCGATTGGATAATTTAATGGACTACCATCTCTTATCATACAAAATAATCTTAACAATTATATGACAAACTCCTTAATTATGTGCGTGGACATGGCTTCATTTTAGTCTTAATGTCTCTTAAGTCCTATATATATATATATATATATATATATATATATATATATATATATATATATATATATATATATATATATATATATGTAGCGCTATTGATTTATTATGTATATAGAAAAAAATTATCGGTGAAATCATATTGTCCAAAGTAATTATATATATAGAAAGACAAATATATCCCAAAATTTGTTGTTGGTTGGAAATGTCGCTATAGACCACACTCTCTGCATAATTTCCACTGATGGAACCTTCTGTTGGTCCTCAGACATCAATATTTTGACTTGACTTTATGTTAATTGGTTGACTTTTACATTTCAATGACAGATGACCCCCAACAGATCTTCTCGATCAGGTAACCCATCCCTCCATTGAGCCGCCACCAATGTCCATCAAACGAAGGAACCTCCTCGGAAATACTCAGCGTTTCCCACCCAACTGCTAGAATTCAAGCCGCCCCACAATAGAAACAGCCAGTTCTTGTCGCTTTCAACGCAGCCTTGTTGGGCTGGCAACTCCCCAAAGACCGCTGTCTAATGAGAAGTCAAGATTTAACCATACAGAGAGACTTAAGAGTTTGCTAACTCCACCATGTCAAAATCGTTGTTGCAAAAGAGAGAGCGACGGTGGAAACTTAGATATGTTTCCTCATATTTTGCTTCTTTTCTCTGTTTCATTAGGCTCCTCTTTGTCCATGAACACAGACACCATCTTGCCCGGCGAGTCTCTCTCCAGAAACCGGACATTAATCTCTCAAGGAGGAACATTTGAGATGGGCTTCTTTTCACCAGGTAACACTGGTAACTACTATGTTGGCATTTGGTACAAAGGATTACCTCAAAAGACTCTAGTTTGGGTCGCAAATGGGAACCATCCAGTGTCCGACCCATTCTCCTCAGAGTTGGAGCTCCTCTGGGACGGTAATTTAGTCATCCTCGCTTCATCCAAGCGTCAAATCTGGTCGACCCGTTTGACATTGCTCATGCCTAATTCGACTTCAGGAGTGCTCCTTGACAATGGAAACTTCATTTTAAGGAAGACATCCGATGTGTCTAGTGTAGCTTGGCAGAGTTTTGATCATCCCACTGATACGTGGTTGCCAGGTGCCAAGTTTAAATTCAACACTTCCGAAAAGACAGTTCTGGTGCCGAGGAGAAATTTAAACGATCCAACTTCCGGAATATTCTCTACATCCATGGGAGCAAAAGGAGCTCTTTCGCTATTTAACAGGTCGGAAGCCTACTGGATTGGACGCGACTGGACTGGGGACGATTACAGGCGTCGGTCTTCACTGACAGCAGAAAACGTGATAAACTACACCATTGTTTCGAATGAGAATGAGACTTTCTCCATATATTCCGCAATTGCTCCTTACAATCTTTCTAGGATTGTGCTTGAACCGACGGGGCTGCTCAAGCAGTTATTATGGGCAAAGAATATCCAGGAATGGAAAGTGCTTTGGGCAAACCCAGCACAAAAGTGTGAGATTTACCCCTTTTGTGGTGCTGCTTCTAACTGCAATCAGAGTGATGCACCGCTTTGTGATTGTGCTCTTGGATCCTCAGATGATCTGAAGCCGGAAGATCACCTGGGCCAATGCAATAGGAGAAAGGCGTCGAAATGTAGTGGAGACGGGAAAGATATTTTTTTCCTCATGACTCGTACACAATTGCCAAATAATTATGATTCGTTCGTGGTGGAAAACATTGATGCATGCAGGTTATTGTGCTTGAGCAACTGTTCGTGCAGTGCATTCGATTACACTGCTAACTGTCGGATATGGACGGAAGAGAGATTTTTAGTTCAACGTTCAGCCAATGATGGAGTATTTAAAGATTTCTATGTCTGGATCGCGGTGTTGGATTGGAAGGAGGAGATTAAGAAAAAGGGGAAACCCAGTTTGAAATTCATAGCAGCAGTTGTTGTGTCCTTAGCTCTTCTCGTGCTCCTTAGTGTGTCGCTGGTTACTATTAGGACAAGACCGTCTGCTACTGCAGTGGACGATCATTTGCTGCATTTTGAATATCGAGTTCTGAAGAAGGCAACAAAGAACTTCTCTGAGAAAATTGGAGAAGGCAGGTTTAGTTCTGTTTTCCGGGGAGCACTGCCAGACTCAACGCCTATAGCAGTGAAGAAACTTGCAAACCAAAACACAAGTAACAAACAGTTCCTTGCGGAAGTTAGAACTATTGGAATGATACAGCACGTCAATGTGGTTCAACTTCGCGGTTTTTGTGCAGACAAGTCGAAGAGGTTCCTAGTTTATGAGTACCTTGCAAATGGTTCGCTTGCAGCTCATTTGTTTCAGAAAGGTTCCAACGCCCTCGATTGGAAAACCAGATATAGCATTGCCATTGGGATTGCTAAAGGATTGGAGTACCTCCATGAGAGGTGTCGAGATCGCATTATACACTGCGACATCAAGCCTGAGAATATACTGTTGAATTCAGAACTCGCGCCACAGATTGCTGATTTTGGCCTCGCAAAGCTCCTGGGACGGGATGTCAGCTGCGTAATCACCACCATGAGGGGAGCCAGAGGGTACCTCGCACCAGAATGGATTTCAGGAGGAGCCATCACGTCAAAAGTCGATGTTTTCAGCTATGGAAAGCTGCTCTTTGAGATTATATCAGGAAAGAGAAACCTTGAGGAGCTGAATAGTGATATGCGCGATTATCTACCGCTTCAGGTAGCTAAGTCAATAGCCAAAGGAGAAGAAGTCTTGCCACTTGTGGACCGCCGATTGGAAGGACTAGTGGAGATGGAAGAATTGTGCAGAGCATGCCAAGTGGCTTGCGAGAAAATATTGGGTACCTTAACAGTGCCACGCAATCGGTGCCCTGAACGATTCATCGCGCGACACCTGTCCGGGTGTCAGTCCACGTCGTCCACTCCTCCGTTTCAAACCAGCGCGCGGGAGCTTCTCTCTCTCCTCTCTCCCTGGCCCACCTCTCTGCACCTTCTGACGCTCTGCTCTGCTCTGCTCTCCTCTCTCTCCTCTCTGTCTCTCTCCCCGTTCTCCGTTCCGTTGCGGGGAGGGAGAACAAAATTGCGACAGTCCAGAGGAAAACATTAAAGTCCGCTCTGCTCTCTCTCTCTCCCCCCTTGGACGGCCCTCCACCTCCGCCTCCGCCGGTTGCCTCCGTCGCCCCCGACGCCGACTCCGACGCCGACGCAGCCTCCGCCTCCCTCTCGTGACCTCTGGTCCGCTTTATCTCTCTTTCGTCCTCTTAGTCGCGCCTCTCTTCCGGCAAACCGCGACGCCGACGCCCCTCCGCCTCCGCCTCCGCCTCCGCCTACGCGCCCGACGCCAACGCCGACGCCGACGCCCCTTCGCCTCCCTCTCGCGACCTGCGCTCCGCTCTCTCCCTCTTTTCTCTGCGGAGCGCCCTTACTAGCCAACCCCGACGCCGACGAACCCCTGCTCTCGCGTTTTGGCCTCCTCTCCGCGAGCGAAGGTCGCGCTGCTCGCTCTTTCTCTCTTTCCTCCGCGAAGCGCCTCCTGCTCCTGAACGCGGACGCCGCCGACGCCGTCGCCTCCCGCCGTCGCCTTCCCAAGGCCCACCGATAGGCGCCCCATTGGCAACTCCCGTACGTCCGAAGGTTCGTTTTCTTTTTTTGGGGATTCTACTTAGTAGAATTCGGTGCCATGTTAATGTTGAAGTTTAAAGTTACATCTGCGCTTTTATTTTCTCCCAAAATCGCGTCTGTTGGAGAAGTTGATCCTTGCGTGCTTCTGAATAGTCATTTGCGTTGCAATTCCAAAGGTGTAACTCAGTTGTGAAGGATAAGATCAAAATTTCTCTCTAAGATATACCTTCTTGGTCCACTGATCTATCAGAAATAGGTAGTTTACCTAGGCAAATTCATTGCAGCTCGGGCTGTTTAAACCAACAATTACCTCTTATTTTGTTCATGTGCCAACGAGGGATATGGTGGGACATCCTCACAAGCATGGAGCCAGAAGCCTATCTCTCTGTTTGCTTTGCGAGAGAACCACTGAAAATTGCACGTTTCTTGTGTTTAGCTGAATTTGACACACAGGGACTGACCAATTTGTGAAGATGACTAATATCACGTTTCTCCCTGTCTTTTGATGCGTCTCTGTTCATAATCAAGTTTGGTGAAGTTGGATTGCTACATGAGGGTATTCTTTTTGGTGTATTGCTGGACACGCAACCTCTATCCATTGTGCATCCTTTTGGGGAGGAAAATTTGGTACTCCCCATCAAGAAAATGCAAATTGTGCAATTCTAGATCCATCAACAGGAAAAAAACTTTACTCTTATTGGCTATTCCCTTTCTTTCCAGTTCAGACAGTGCATAAATTGTTACTTTAGTGGAGATACTAACAACCCCAATTAATCAAAAGGAGGCGATGTTAATGGCGAACTTGTGTGCCTTTAAGTTTTGGTAGCACATTTTCAAGGTATTGTCATACTTAGTTCTTCAAGATCATGCTGTTAGTATAATGCAGGCCATCAGCCTCAAGCTTCCGATGGGAGAGCTTCTAGAGCTTCTGCAGCACCCAGATCGGGAAAGGCTGATGGCGTGCATTATACTAACAAGGTATTCGCAACTTTTTGAGGAGATGAACTATTCAAACCTCTTATCACTGTTTTGATTTTTTCTTTTATCTTTTTTACTATTAATCACTGTAGTGGTAGGTCCTCTATTTTGGTTGCATGAGACTCTATACTAACATCATGCATTATATTGTATTGTGTTTCTGTTCTATAGTTTAGAATCATGGATTGATGAAGTGTCTGGTGGCCCTTGTCTCTGTGTTCGTTTCTATCGGATATCAACAAAGATAATCATCTGTAGCCTATCTTGTTGAATTTTGATTAAGCACAATCAATATTCTTTTATAGTCAAGTGTGCTCATGAAAGTTTAGGGCATGTTTGTTTGGACTTAAGTAAAAGCAAAATTTATTTTTTTATTTTCCGCAAAAAATTAAAATATTTGTCAAATTTTAAACTATAATGAAAAATCTTATGTGAGTCTATGTGCCATCATTAAAGGGCTGTGAAAATTAAAGGAGTTTCAGATTGAAAGAATCAAAGTGCGTGAATTTTAGATTAAGCAATAAGTAAATGTCAATCCAGATTGGTCCTTAATATCTGACATTGTATATTTTATGCAGTTGCATGCTTTTGTGCAATATGAATCCATCAATGTAGCTGAGAAAACAGTGAGTACTCCCTCTATCAATAAGATGAATCATGATGTATAATGTTCTCATCATAATTAAAATGTACATGTCCTATTATTGCAGGTTGAAGAGCTAAATGAGGGGAACTAGAGAAGTGGCCTAAGGGTTCGTTTAATGCATATACACAGGGTATGTGTTCCTCTTTTTCTTCTTTAGTTGCACGAAAGCATTAGTTTCCAAATTTATGTAAATCTATGGTAAAAAAATAGGTAGCCATCATTTTGAAAATCGTAAAAATGACCACATTCAAAAGCTGCCTGTCCCTTTTTTGGCTGAATAAATGGCACTTACAGGTTGACAATGTCTGTGATGTGAAAAGAAATGAAATCATGCAAATGAAATCATGCATAGAAAGTCACTGATAAGAACTGACATTTTCTACTTAGGAATATAGGGTCTGCTCATCCTGCTTTTGATGCGACTGAATTAATGCTACTTGCATGTTCACAGTATGTGGTGCAAAAAAAATTTGAATGAATGTGACTGTAAAATGATTAACATTTTTCTGTAGAATCAGTGTTACCTCAGTGCAGTTGGGATGGCAGATTTCTTATAGTTAAAAATCTTTCTAGTTCAAAGCCTCGAATGTATGCTCGACTTCACTTCTCATTCTATGCATGGTAATTTCTACTGCGGTCTTCCTGAAAGCTGGGTGACAAAGACTGGGGATCTTCGCTTCATACTGTGTTATGTGCATGCATTTGAGATTTTAATAAAAATATTGATTGAAGATTTGTTTGGGTTTAATGCACTCTGCTAAATTGGGATAATTCATCTTTGTTGGTTTTTCCCGCTTCTAGGCAAAACCCTCTCAAGCACGGGGAAGAAGGGACATGATGGAGAAGAACCCTGGGAAGAAGAAGATGCTTCTATATCTGAGCAACGACCAGAGCAACAACTTGAGGAGTCTTTTGAGCAATCTGATGCTCACTTCCAAGGGAATATGGTGAGTGTTGTCTCAATCTTAAAACTAAAATGATGCCAAATTAAATCGCAAATTTGGACCTTTGGTTACACTTCTGTATGGCAGCGCTATTGGTTGAGCATAAGTTTGAAAACTTGGATTCCATGACAATGCAGGGGAAGGGCAGAGCCAAGGCTGAGTCCGGGGAAGAGGACGTAGAGGAGGCCAATACCATCAGAATAATCGGGGAAATCATTTGGGGGCTCTTCTTTGAACAGTCTCACCAGTAATGAGAATGCAATTGTGGCGAAGCAGCCTCTGGGACCTCGCATGCCAGATGGAACAAGAGGATTCGCGATGGGTTGTGGGAAGCGAGTCTCAGTTAAGTACCACATGACCACGTCATGTGATATCATCATCTCTGTGTGTTTGTCTTCAGCTGATAGATATCACTCTCTTGGAAGTATTTCTTTGGATTAACTGTGCACCTTAGAAATTTACATGCTTTTACTCCTGCGTCTTTGCTGTCATTTAATGAATGCGAGCATTGTGATAGGTTACATAAGCACATCAAAAAACGATGGTCGTGGATGTTTAACATTAAGATTTTCTGATCCATCTTGTGGTTCTGCAGTCGGTGAAGACATGATAAATCTATTAGCGCCTAAAGAAGATAAGAAAAAGTATTCTCAATATCTTCTTCGCTCGTACATTGAAGACAATAGAAAGGTATATGTGCAACCAATATTCTTTTTCTTTGTGTGAAGTTTTTTTTTTTTTTTAAGTGTGATAATGACTTTGCACTACTGGGTGCGTATTATATGAAATATAATTTCCTTTACCTCATTTTCCTACTGCCAGACCAAGTGGTGTCCTGCCCCTGGTTGTGAATACGCTGCAGAATATTTTGCTGGCCGTGAAGGTTATGATGTTTCCTGCCAATGCTCTTTCAACTTTTGCTGGAATGTAAGCTTCTTTTTGGAAATTTCTTCTATCAATATGTAGCAAGTAGTGTGTTGACATACTTTTGATTTGATCTGGTGCAGTGTACAGAGGACCGTTCAGTAGAATGTGGCACTGTGGCACAGTGGATCATGAAGAACAGTGCTGAATCTGAAAACATGAACTGGTACAGATAACTTTAAGCATGTAGAATTTGCCATCATTTGGGTTCTATGACAATGGTGTACACCGGATTGTGTGGTCTTTCCTTTTTCAGGAAACAAGACTGTTTTATGTGACTTACTTACTAGGTTGGACATAGATAGTCCTATTTAGGCATGCTTTTATCAGCAGTATGAGATATTTGATGGCCTAAAGGGCTATCATATATGGTGTAACCTTTGGACCTTCTAAAATCAACCAGTTGACTGCATACAGGAGTTCCACAATTATCTCCTTTCTGTAGTTAAATTTGGAATCCTTGGAATTTCTTAATAGATGGATATGCTTGTTCTTGCTATCATATGGTTAGTGCATTCACATATTTTCTCTGGAGGAGATCCAATAATGCTAAATAGGATGATTTGTCTAGAGGATAATGATGTCACCCATGTCAGTTTGAAGTTTGAACATACAGCAATTCTAAATGTGTCATTTCTTTTTTCTTATTTTAGGAAAAATACTAAGTTTAGCCACTGCAATTCTCCTTTCGATTTATTTATGCATGTTGATTCGAAAGGCAAACCTGGACGGTGGACTTACCAAGAATATGATCTTTCAGTGCATATGGCATTGGTTGGTTGTTATAAGGCTGTTGGACTATTATTTGTTTATTTATTTAAGTTCATAGAGTACTATTGGGAATCAAGAATTCTCGGAGCTGTTTTCCCATCACAAACACGCTCTCCTTTTATTGAAAAATCGGTGGCCCTCTTTACTTCAGCTGCAATGTAGTTTACGTAGATACTTTTCTTAATAGCCTCTAGTGTGACTTCCAGAAGGAGCGCCCATGTGTGCACAGAGACATGCGTTTGACATTCTTACATCTGTTTTTGTTTCTACAGTGTGACCAGAAACTACTTTGACAACCTCGTGAGAGCATTGGAGAATGGACTATCAGATGTGGATTCCCATGGTGGTTGCAGCAGGGCAGCGAGCTCTAAGAATGGAGGGAGCAGCAAGGCAGAGTTGGTTCCAATCGAACCGATGACCCGTCTCACTGGTCCTGCAATCATTGCACGTATGCTAATGTTAAATCTGCAAGCACTTGCCAGATTTCCCAGCATTGCCAATGAGGGCAGTGACAGGAAAATCTACAAAGAAGGATGGTTTTCACAAGAAACACAACTTTCATGGACAAGGAACTAGTTCAAGCGCATGGGCAGTGTCCTATAAGGGGATTATTGGTATGAATCGTTCAAGTTCCCAGTGACAAATCAATTATTAGGAGGCTCAACTGTTGGTGTGGTGTGCTGACTGATTAAAGCACGAGCAGCAGCAGCTTTTGGCCTGTGTTTATTGTTGTTGTGTGTTGATGGTGGCAACCTATAATGCCGGCCCATGTATATAGGCTGTAGGGTTTCATCCTCAGTACCGTACTACTTCGGCAAAGAGAAAGAAATAGTGACTGTCACGAATCATTTAATATTTCATGTATTTTGCTGCTGGAAGAGGCAAATGTACTCCATTTGTCTTATATTTTGCATATTACTTTATCTATTGGAGTTCATCTAACCCTTTTTTTGAAAGGAATTACTTCTGTTGGATGCGTGGGGGCGCTCTCACTCAAGACTGTTTTTACTCAAGACGGTTCGCAAAACCAAAAGGATGATTCTGCTTGTGTATGATGTGCTTCAAACAGATAATTTTTCTGAAGTAGAATTCTAGTTTTCATATGAACGTGCACAATCAATGAACGCATTCGTTCGGTCATTCATTACATGAAAAAGCAATGTACTTTTAATGGGAACATGACACGTTTGTTTGTGAACAACAGCAATAGCTGCTTTGAAGCTTGGATGGGTCTCTTATGAGCTTTATTTGAATGTTGCGAAGCATATAGAGCTATGTCTCTTAATTTTAATAGATTCTTGGTATCGATGGATGAGCTCAAGTTTTTTAGTTTATTTGCAATATTCAAGTTACAATTTAAAATTTTGGTCTATGAGTACATATGTAATGGTTCATTTGGTCAGTATATTTAGTAGAATAGTTTCCTTTCCTGTGCTAAACGCTAAACTTATTCAACTGCAGAAAAAAGGCAAGCCAACACTCAAGTACAAGCAAATGGGCAAGCGGGTAAGCTCTCCGGTCAATACAGCAAGGAAGATTTGGAACCCCAATAGCAGATTCCGCAGCTGCCACCGTTGAAACCAATGAAGCAAATGATTGACCCATCATATCATCCGAAGAAACCTAGATGATATCATCCAACGTATTTTATCTAAATGACAGGTGCTACGATCTATGAAGGGGCTTAAGGGGTGAATTCACTTCATGAAATTGACGGACGTAGCTGAGTTTTACAATATATCACGTGTTCTGTATTCAAACTTGCAGTGTATCCAAATGATAAATAAGCATCGGTCAAATTTAGCATCACTTGACAAGGCAGAAGTCAAAAGAGAAGAAGAAATGGCAAAGGATTATGATCCATGTTCATAGTATTGTTAGTAGGGTCGATGCCACACCTCAAGGAAGAAGCAATAAGCACTTCAGCCTTACAATACTAGCGGTCACAAAAATAAATGTAAGTATAGAATTGGATTCCCAAGTTCGCGGTCACTCACTAAGGTCGCATATATATTTAATCTTAAGACTTACTTGCAAATATAGAATCAAGGTTGGTAAAGGAAGAACACATGACAAGATAAGCAAAACAAATTATTCGATTGACATCGCCACAAACGTGCAGCTGTTGGTAGTTCATGTGAATGGGTCAACTTTCAGTATGCGTCAGTATACCCAAGGCAGATTACCAAGAAGGACCCGTAAATGTGCTTCAACTTTGAGGTGCTAAGAAAAAAGTGAACTGCACTCGGGGTAGTTTTGGATCACTTAGGCACACAGTAAAACTCAAATTTATTTCTTTAAAACAGCTTAAAGATGAGCCACTCTAAATAACACGAAGAAGCAACCCGTCGCAAGCATAAATAAAAAGTAAGATACTACATTTGAGGTCAATAATAAGCATATAAACCTTTCCGGTGTCATATGAAAAATAAACTATTGCACCAGGAATGAAGCCGGCAGAGTAAAAGTCCTAAGACAAGTCTTTTATTTGCTTCTTGGGTGGAGCTGTATCTCAAACATGATCAGATATTTGCGTTATGCTTTAGCTTCCAAAAACACATTCTCGAGACGTGAATATCAAAATCATTGAAATATTGCAAATTAGTTACATCACGTGAGCAAACGTACATATATAAAATGGCAGTTCAGGTTTAGCTACCACTTTCTCGAGGAGAACAATCAAACTCTCTATTTTCTTTGACGGATGAAATGTAGCCTCTAGCGTATGATTATCAGGAAACCGTACCCTTATAACAGTCTGCATCACAAAGCAGAGGAATTTTAGGGGTATGTTGCACAAGAAACCAATATAACACAAGCTATATATCGAGATTACAAGCTACACGTAAAAATTGAGCATCAAAAACAAAATCATAAGGGGCACTGGTAGAGTAGATATTAAATCACCTTTGTTATTCTTGAGCGCCATGCTGCCTCTTCTACTTCTCGAATTTTTTTAGCCTTTAAATATTTTTCTGCCCAAGTCATCCAACCAAAAAATCAACAATTACAAAATCAATTATTCTTATTAATGTGAACATACTAGAAAATGGAATTACAAAGGAACTCTTTCATCAAACTAAAATTTCAAACCGCCAATAGCAATAGTTTGAGAAAACAGCACTATAAGAACGCACACATAATCGCAGAGAACATATTTTACACTCCATCCTAATTTGTATGGCAGGCCAGGGATTCAAGGTCCGAGAAGGAAATATATCTGTTAACTCTATACCCCAGTTGATTAGAAATCAGATGTCTTTTTCCCTAGACATCCAAAAGGCACGCTATCCTATCAGTAAAAATTAAAGCCTCTTCCTCCATTTGCACAATTTGCATTTTATTGATGGGAAGTACCAAATTTTCTTCTCTAAAAGGATGCACAATGGGTAGAGGTTGCGTGTCCATCAATACACCAAGAACAATACCCTCATGTAGCAATCAAAAGACAGGGAGAAACGTGAAATTAGTCATCTTCACAAATTGGTCAGCCTCTGTATGTCAAAGTAAGGATCGGGTCGGGTTAAAGATAGCGAAAAGTAAGGATGATTTGGGAAAAATTACTTTCAATGATGACATGACTCATGCAAATTATATGATTCTTGTAAAACTATAGGTATAAATAAACCGACAGACCTCAGAAATCAGCATCACAAGCCTCCACATAGTTTCTTGGTCAACTTGACTACAAATATCAATCAAATCAAGCATGTTCTCCTCATTGAGAATTTATTCACTACACTAAGGAAAGAAAATGAAGATACACTACAATGTAATACCTTCTCCTGTCCTTGAGCAGGTCTTGGAAGACGCTCTGCTTCTATGTCATATTTTATTATTCTAAAGCATTCAAGCCGTTCCTCTATAAACAGTGCATAGGTGCGCACCCAGGCTGAAAAATCCCAAGCTGCAACCATGCCAAAAACAGTGATAGCATCATATTCCATGTTTTAAAGATAAGAACAATGATTAGTGCAAGAAAATTAAAAGCTAATGCCATCAGAGAGAGAGAAAATTAAAAGCTAATGCCATCAGAGAGAGAGAGAGAGAGAGAGAGAGAGAGAGAGAGAGGTAAACCTATGGGACTTGAGTCATCCTTAAAATTAGAAAGCTGAAGAATTCGTCCCCTCTGTGAAAAAGCCAAAAGCTCTTCCCGAAATGTAGGATCTTCCTCTCTCAAGAGTCTGTGAATAACTATCAGTGTTTTCAGTGCCACCTGTTAGAGCATGAAGAACTCAAGAAGATTAGCAGGTTAATGAAATGTAACATCAAAAAACTGTATACAAAACGAAAATTCACATCAAACTAACTTCAAGACTTCATAAAGACATTGTGTCATTCATAATATACAAGTGAACACTGACTGTAATAGAATTCAAACTTCCAAAAGTACATGCTGACTGTTAAAAAATCAGCACTTGTGAAAGACGCAAATCAGTAGAGATAAGTAGGAAGGTTTTCCCTTACTGAGACTACCAGTAAATTAGAGATTAGCTCATCACAAAAAACATAAGTTCCTCATTGTAATACCCACTAATATAACCAGAAAAACTGCTTTGATCTCACTTTTAGTTAGTTCAATTTCTGCTTCTGCCGCTACATGAAAACCTACCTTAAGGTGAAACAATGCAAAAAAAATACTATACCACCCACCTTCACACCACAACTAATCTCCGGTTACACACCTCTCCTTCAAAACTTCACACCTGTAATCCACTTTCTTCACGCATGTGCACAAAGGGTTATTTCTTTTATGTTCAACAACTAGCCCACACCATTTGCATCTCTTTCTATCAGCATCAGTGCCTCTTCTCAACATATCAGGCCCTCGCACGGTGTACAGAGAGACTAGGCATAATAACACAAAAATAACATAGAAGTGACGACTATTTGAGGCAGCTCTTGTGGAAGATAAGAGTCACTGAGAGAACACAGGGTCATATCAACCGAAATTTCTGTAGAATGCTTTATTCTTGCCGAATGAAGTACGGTATATATTCTTAACTTTTCTGAGGTCTCAATTACAAGAGTTAAAAAAGTTAACCAGCCAAGCTCAGGTTACGTCTAGATGCACACAGATGTTGCAAATAGACCTCATACAAAACCAAGCCCGAGCTAGACCAGTTCGACATCTTTCTCCCCACTCCTCCATCATGAAAGCTCAGAATGCAGTAACGACTATGTACAATCCTTCAGTTGTGAAGGCAACACAAAGATCTCATGATGGATTATTCGCTCAAGGTGAATGTGAGTGTCGAACAACCTAAGTTGCTGCTATTTAATTAAAAAAAAAAAAATCCAAGCCTTATATCGATCGCTGCATTAAGAACACAAAGCCTACGAAGAAGAAACGGCATCCATTTCAAGCTAGAACAAAACCTTCAAAGTGCAATACGATCCACCTAAAAAGCTACGCTCTCAAACTCTGTTCTCTCAATTAAAATCAATCTGAAGCCACGATCCAATACATTCGAGGTTTACATGTAAGTAAGTGCAGCAGTGGCATCATTAGCATCAGTGTCAGCGTAAGTTCATTACAGTAGAATATACTACGTGCTGCGCTGCGCAATGAGTAGTTATATACAAAACCAATCAGGCTAAGCAACCGTAAAGAACAGTCGTTTTTCCAATCCAAACAACGCATAGATCCATGCCGAACCACATTGAACTAGACAGCATCCGATCCGAGCAAATACAAATTAAGGAACCGATCCATACCGTCCAATTGTGCGTCTTGGTGAGCCTCCTGGAGAGGGCCTGGATACAGTAGGCGACGTCAGCCCGCGAGCGAACCGCCGAGGTCGCGAAGGCAATCTCTGCAATAAGACAAGAACCGCCAATCCACGATCATTTCACATCCCATCCACGCCACAAGCGCATCAAAAACAGCAGTGGCAGCAGCAGCAGGAGGAGAAAAACTCTAATATCGATCTGATCGGAGGAGGAATACTCACTGCGGAGGTGCCTCTCCTTGGGCGGGCACTCGACGGGGTTCGTCGCTTTGACTATGGCCACATCCAATTCCTATCAAACACCAAAAAAAAAAAAAAGGCGTAAAATCTCCCGAAATAGAAAATGAGAAGAGAAAAAACAAAGCGCAGAAGGAGGAAGAGAAGAGAGAGAGAGAGAGGGGGAGGGAGAACGGAATCTCGATGGCCTGCATTATACTAACAGCATGATCTTGAAGAACTAAGTATGACAATACCTTGAAAATGTGCTACCAAAACTTAAAGGCACACAAGTTCGCCATTAACATCGCCTCCTTTTGATTAATTGGGGGTTGTTAGTATCTCCACTAAAGTAACAATTTATGCACTGTCTGAACTGGAAAGAAAGGGGAATAGCCAATAAGAGTAAAGTTTTTTTCCTGTTGATGGATCTAGAATTGCACAATTTGCATTTTCTTGATGGGGAGTACCAAATTTTCCTCCCCAAAAGGATGCACAATGGATAGAGGTTGCGTGTCCAGCAATACACCAAAAAGAATACCCTCATGTAGCAATCCAACTTCACCAAACTTGATTATGAACAGAGACGCATCAAAAGACAGGGAGAAACGTGATATTAGTCATCTTCACAAATTGGTCAGTCCCTGTGTGTCAAATTCAGCTAAACACAAGAAACGTGCAATTTTCAGTGGTTCTCTCGCAAAGCAAACAGAGAGATAGGCTTCTGGCTCCATGCTTGTGAGGATGTCCCACCATATCCCTCGTTGGCACATGAACAAAATAAGAGGTAATTGTTGGTTTAAACAGCCCGAGCTGCAATGAATTTGCCTAGGTAAACTACCTATTTCTGATAGATCAGTGGACCAAGAAGGTATATCTTAGAGAGAAATTTTGATCTTATCCTTCACAACTGAGTTACACCTTTGGAATTGCAACGCAAATGACTATTCAGAAGCACGCAAGGATCAACTTCTCCAACAGACGCGATTTTGGGAGAAAATAAAAGCGCAGATGTAACTTTAAACTTCAACATTAACATGGCACCGAATTCTACTAAGTAGAATCCCCAAAAAAAAGAAAACGAACCTTCGGACGTACGGGAGTTGCCAATGGGGCGCCTATCGGTGGGCCTTGGGAAGGCGACGGCGGGAGGCGACGGCGTCGGCGGCGTCCGCGTTCAGGAGCAGGAGGCGCTTCGCGGAGGAAAGAGAGAAAGAGCGAGCAGCGCGACCTTCGCTCGCGGAGAGGAGGCCAAAACGCGAGAGCAGGGGTTCGTCGGCGTCGGGGTTGGCTAGTAAGGGCGCTCCGCAGAGAAAAGAGGGAGAGAGCGGAGCGCAGGTCGCGAGAGGGAGGCGAAGGGGCGTCGGCGTCGGCGTTGGCGTCGGGCGCGTAGGCGGAGGCGGAGGCGGAGGCGGAGGGGCGTCGGCGTCGCGGTTTGCCGGAAGAGAGGCGCGACTAAGAGGACGAAAGAGAGATAAAGCGGACCAGAGGTCACGAGAGGGAGGCGGAGGCTGCTTCGGCGTCGGAGTCGGCGTCGGGGGCGACGGAGGCAACCGGCGGAGGCGGAGGTGGAGGGCCGTCGAAGTGGGGAGAGGGAGAGAGCAGAGCGGACTTTATGTTTTCCTCTGAACTGTCGCAATTTTGTTCTCCCTCCCCGCAACGGAACGGAGAACGGGGAGAGAGACAGAGAGGAGAGAGAGGAGAGCAGAGCAGAGCAGAGCGTCAGAAGGTGCAGAGAGGTGGGCCAGGGAGAGAGGAGAGAGAGAAGCTCCCGCGCGCTGGTTTGAAACGGAGGAGTGGACGACGTGGACTGACACCCGGACAGGTGTCGCGCGATGAATCGTTCAGGGCACCGATTGCGTGGCACTGTTAAGGTACCCAATATTTTCTCAGTGGCTTGTTGGTGCATTCAAGACAGCGAGAAAGATAGACCGACCATGTCTCAGGTAGTTCAGATTTTGGAGGGGGTTATGGCAGTAGAAAAGCCTCCAATCCCAAGAATTTTGTTGCAACTGGTAGGAAGTGATGAGATTGAGGCATAAAACAAAGCGCTATGTCCTCTGTGATAATTCATGGGCATCATGTAGCCCCAATTCATCCTCCTTTGACTTTCCACAGTTACAGCTGATTTGTAATATAAAGACTCAACTATGTACTTCTACATCTATGTACTTCTCCTCTTGTTCAGTTACAGTTATGTACCTCTTTGACCGAGGCCATTCGTAATATAAAAACGCAACCATGTCCTTCTACATTTCTTCTTCTTCCTCATAGCAGAAAAAGGAAAAAATAAAAATAAAAAGTAAGAAAAGCAAACTTGCTCTTAGCAGAAAAAAAAAAAAAAAACAGTAAGAGAGGCAAAACTCACCAAAAGTTCCGAGACAAAAAATCAAATGCTAGAATTGTGAAAACTTAGACCTGCCTTACATGGTCCGTCGGATGATCTGCAGATGCTGCTTCGGTTGATGTGGGACTGACATCCACCAATAGAAAAGCCTCTTCTTATTCAATGTCTGGGCTTCTCGGAGTTGCAAGGTTTCGGCCTCTGGTCTTGGTCCAGATGTGCAAATTGCAATATTTTGAACGGCCCATGGTCCGGGGGGTAGTGCCTTGCTCCCGCAAACTCACAAGAGCAATATTTATGTGAAAAAAAAAAAAAAAAAGCAGCGAGAGAGGCAAAACTCACCAAAAGTTCCAAGACAAAAAATCAGTTGCTAGGAACGCGATAACTTGCATGGTTCACCATATATATTTATGAACAAATGTAGATGAAGGTGTATACGGTTAATTTCAATGGGAAAGTAACAAGTGATTAGCAAATTAATAGAGATCAGATAATCTAATGGATTGCCTTCTCTTTATTATATAGAACAAGAACAATCTCATCAAGAGGTTTTGTATACAACAAACATGTCCCTCTCCAATCCATTTATCACATTGCAAAAGTTAACTCCTTAATTGTGAACATAGACACGGGTTCATTTAGTCTTAGCACTCGTAAGTCCTATACATACGTGGCACCATTGTATAAAGCCATATTGTCGAAAGTAATTGTATGTATAAAATGATAAATATTTCCCAAGATTTGATGTTTCTTGAATGTCACTGCCAAATTATTGAAGATATTCGAATATAAAACATCGAATATGTAACGGATGAAATACATTCATCGACTTAGGTGCACAATTTCATAGAACACCTATCTTAAGCAGATGGAAAAAGATTTAAGATCTTTGAAAAGGCACTGAGACCCTCTTTTTACTCATTAGCTCACTTTGCCCGAGAAAACGCGTGCGCCATGAATGTGGCAGGGGATAAAGATGGCGATGGATTTAGCATGCAAGGGAGCGTGGGTGGCGAATCCTGGTTTGTGCATCGCTGTAAGCGAGCTCCGTGTGACGGACAGTGCCACCACCGACGCGAAAACGACCCCCGGGTCGAGACGTCCCGTCCCTGAAAGCAGCCGGTGACAATAATTGAACGCGATTATTAGTAACTTCAAGACACGCAGAGACGACGACACCATTGAAGAATGATTTTCTTTTGGGATTTCGGGGATTTGTTTTGACCTTGGACCGGCGGTAGCGGTGGCACGGATGAGACTGTTAAGAGCCGCCCCGGATTGATTTATTCATATTATTACCTGGGAGTCAATGTGATCCCACGAGAGCGGACAGAGCCTCCGTTTACTAAATTCATTTGTTCCTTGTCGCCTTCCATTTATTTTAATTTGAGTTAGGTAGGTTGGCAACCTCAACTTGTGTTAAATTAGAGTGAAGGGTGATAAATTATTGACTCCTCCTCACTTCAGATCTTAGTCAAGTTCGAGGATGAGAAGTAAAATATATGCCCGCTCGGATAAGTTATTTCGAGGGTTAGGATGTATGGAGAATCTATATAGTTGGTCAGATCTTCATCAGGGGGAAGATCTTTCATCTAACACGGTACTTTTCTTTGTATCCCGACATATCTTAACCACCGATTATAATTTCATTTTTACGAGTCAACTTTTAAGATTTGTGGAGTTATCTTGAAGAGCAATAGGGTAGAGGACTCGCAGCCATCCACATCGGCCAATTAAGAGCATCAATTTTGGTATTGCCCATACAAGGAGAGAATTACTGAGCAAGTTTTTAATCTATTACAATTATGTTGGTCAATCATAAACTTTTTTTTGTCAATTTAGTCTTAAACATTTTATAATTGTGTCAATTTAATCAATTCAATCAATTTTGACAGGCCAGTGTTGGCCATCCAAGTAACGTTGACGTAGATAATTTTTAATAATATATATTTTTTGGATTTTTTAGTTGTTTTTTTCTTTTCCTTTTCTTTTTTTCCTCATTTTCCTTTTTTTTTTTTTCCAACAATGCCAGCAAGGCTCCAACAAGGCTCACTGGCCACTAAACAGGAGTTGCGAAGCCTTTGCCAATGGCTAGCAAGGGTCGTATCCTTCACCTAGCCTCATCCAAATCTAGGTGAGACCTACAAGCAATGGGTGAGGCCAACCTCACGAAGGCCTCCTCAGCCAAGGGCAAAGGCAGTCCCCAAGGTCATGGCGAGGCTTCATGGCCCTTGCTGGAGGCTCGCTGGCATTATTGGGAAAAATAAAAGAAAAAGAAGGAAAAAAGAAAAAGAAAGCGGAAAATTAAATAAAAAATTAGAAAAATAAAATAAAATATTATTAAAAATTGTCCGTGTTAGTGTTGGCTTGCCAAAATTAGTTGGATTGACTAAATTGACCTAATTACAAAATATTTATGATTAATTTGGCTAAAAAAATATTTATGATTAAATTGATATAATTGCAATAAATTTATAACTTTTTTTCGTAATTTCCTCCCATATAAGAAATGTTTGACGTAGGAGTGAGGGGCTTTTTTCTTTCTAAGGTAAATTAAATATTGAGTGAGAATTTTGTGTCTTGGACCTTTAATTTTAGGCAACGAGATTCAAAAAATTCATATGAATGAAAGATGAGCCAATTTGTGTACCGTGTACAAATCAACAATGGTGCGACCAGCATGAGCATCTGAGGGTGCAGTTATTGAACAAACATTTATTTTAAATGAGTTAGATCTCACCTTCAAATCATCCATCAATCAAAATAATATCAAGAATTTCACCTGTCATTATTCGAAATCAGTGCATAAAGACATGATCATTTGTGTACATGCACGATTCTATAGAAAGTCATCGATTTTGAGGTTAGCCAATCATATTATTCATGGCATGACAAGCTAAAACTAGTTTCATGATGGATTTCAAATGACAAAATGTACTCCATATTCCCAGATTTAGATAATACTTTCCACGTTCGGAGCTTAATCATTGGAAACATCACTGGCGAGCTTAATCATAAAATATTAATAAAGTGGGTCAGCAAAAGAAGGAATTTCAGGGATCAAATCGTGACGTTATTTGGATGCTACTGAGAGAATTGAACAGAAATTATACTGTTAATGTCCTTTTCATTTTTTAGTTATCTTTTAAAAAATAAGGTCATGAATGGGAAAAAAGAAAATTTGTTTAAATTCTTTTTCTTTACTCCCAATAAGCCCCGTCAAACGTATGACTACTTTCGACCACTTGTAATAGTTTAAGGCAAGTCGTCTATATCGGGATTAAAGAATTCACAACTCAATCCCGGGCGACGAATCAATAACGGATTGATTTTTTTCTTTTGAAGTACTGCATTGGAAGGATATGGAATACTGTCAAAGCACGTCACGTCAGCTTTTGTTGTATATCTTGTACCGTCACATTATTCATTTATTTGTTTATTGCCTGTTTAATTTATTTTTTTTCGTTTTTTGGTTTTTGTTGGCTAACGCCACGATTACCTGAGAGATGGGAAAACAACCGACACCGACAACGATTGAATTTTGTAATGACGATCAAAGTCACTTTGAGATTTCATCTATGATGACAACTTATTAAGTGATGGCAACTTTAGATATTCAATGATTGCATTATTAGTGACAAAAATTGATGGAATCGCTTCCTCCAGAAAAGAAGGTTTGGAATCCTAGGGTTATCTGATCAAGTTATCGTTGGGAAGAAAACCTTTCTTCTACTACTCCAACTTCTCTCTCTCCCCTCTCGTGGCCCAAGCCTCTCCTATTCTCAATGAGGATTAAGGTCGGGGTCATGACTCTTGTGTCTTCACGGTTTTGTTTCTCTCAAGACAGCCCATACTATCCAAAAAAACGCATATATATAATTAAAATGAGCAAAGTCTTATAAGTTAGCCCATAACTTTCTTCCTAGGCGATGTGGGACAAGAGAGAGACTTCTTCCTTACACACGTCCGGGGATCGAGGCACGGATGCATCGCCATCCTTCCTCCCCACACACCGCCGCTCGAGCCGTCACACATTGAGTCGACAAGAGGGACATAGAGAGAAGGAACTTGGCAATGGGGTGCACGGGGATGGCAATAGTAGTGGCGTCATGTGACTCGGGTGGGGTCATGTAACATCGATGGGCGGCGAATGTGCGGTCTTGGCTGGCGGTTGAGGTTGCCTTGTTGTTCGTGCATAGTGAACAAATGCATCTAGGGACAAAATAGGAAATAAGAAAGAGCGAAACAATAGAAAAAGAATATGCTATACTTAATTTGAGTGGTCCAATTTGCTTGTTTCTGATATGTTTAGATTTAAAAGGGAGTAACTTTACCTTAATTATATAGAGAAAACTGACTTCAGAGGACCCCCAGCATGAGAAGGAGCTGCGTATCTAAACTCCTTCGCTTGGAACCAAAAACCATGTCCAAAACTTTGTCATTTTTGAAAGGAAAAGGAAGAGGAAAGGCACTAGAAATACACAGTTGATTACCTAGTAACGTCATCGAGACTTAAAATTGAATTTTATAACATAAACTTACTAGCTTCATATTTCGGAACAAAACGACTGATCGTCAAAAGCACACGCCGCATGTGCGCTCAAACGTTTCCATGGTATGTACATAAGAAACGGGTGGACTGCCACTGTTTTTTGCTTTGTACTTTATAGGTTCCTAACTTCAAAGTAGATGTGCGTACTTTATAATTGATAAAAGGGTGTGAAATCGTGAATCAACATAAATTCTTCTTTCCTTTTCTCCTAAAGCCAGTGGCAAAACATCTTGATTTTGTCATGCCATACGTACTATGGGCTGGCCAACACGACTCTCAGTCAACCGGTCACCTGGCTAGATCAACACTGTTTTTCTGCAGGAAGTCTATTGGATTCAGTTGACTATGTATGTGTCCGTATGCTCTTTCACGTTCAATAATTGGAGAAAAAGCAAAGTGCATGGGCGACGACGCGGGCGGGTAGCTAAGGCCAACTTTACACACGAGATATCACGTATGTGATGGCGACGGCAACACCCGGCCCTTTACAATTGTCGCTCACATGCTCCCCCCCCAAAAAAGCAATGCGTCCCTCAATTAAAGAAATCCCTCTCGTACTGTTTCATCTTACGTGCCGATATTTCTCAGACCCACACCCCCATTACCTGTCCTTTTTTTATTATATTTATTTATTTATATTGAATTATATATTGTATGGTGCTTATTTAAGCATCAATAATTTGACGCACCACCATGTGAGTATGTCACATAATTTCGATAAATTTAATCAAATGATGAGCTAAGGGGGTCGAAGAGGCTGCCCCCCTCACTTAACACATGGTGTTCAGTATAAATTAAACTTTCTTGATTAAATGCTATATTCTATGAAACTTCATGTACCTTTTATGTCTAGCTTACCAAGTTGGGAAATAACATAAGAGTAATTATGGCCTGCCCTTAGTATCTTCATCCTCTATCGGGTCTGATGTTTAGAAACAATGGCTAACGGTAGATACAATGCAAACTCTAATAGTTTAGTGGCTAAAGTTTTATTTTTCATGGAGAAAGAGTTAGTAATGTTCTAGTTGAATTTAAAGTTCAAAATTGAGTGCTTTATGATCTTAGTCGGGAAAATTGTTGTTTTAGTACCAAAATCTATCGTTTCGAAACTTCAACTCGTAATAGAACTCATCAGTTACTTCGATGTCGTCCCAAACCCTCGAGTAGCTTTTGAATGTAGATGTGGTGGACTGACCGTCGCGGGCTGCTCTGTGGGACTCACCGGCGACCGACGTGGGCAACTTGACTCGAGACAGGCGGTGCCAGTTTTACTTCATATTCTTGGATTTTGTAAGACACGCAAATAAAGGTCGATTCCGAATAAAAAGATGCTACAATTCTAGAGAGAGAGAGGGAGAGAGAGAGAGGGAGAAGGAAAAGATGATGCTTTTGGGATGATAAGGGAGAAAGATGCTTTTTATTAATTTTTGGCATTGGCGGGCGGGCGTACGAGCAGTTTCCATCGAAACTCCAGCAAAGAAGTAAACACAAGCGTACAAAGCCAGGCTTTGGTTTGTTCCTCCCTTCCTACTTCTCTCTCCTCTCATTCATTTCATATTCAAATTCATTCAAGTGCATGATTAGGTATCGATTCTCTCTCTCTCTCTCTCTCTCTCTCTCTCTCTCTCTTTCTCTCTCTGCTTTTACAGCTCGTCATCATCAAGTGGCCCGCTCGCTTCTTCAAGAAACAGAGTCGCTTCTGCCCTGCTCCTCTCTCGAGGTAATGCTCTCTGTCTCTCTCTCTGGGCTTGCTTGTTTAGCGATACGTTCACGGGTGCATGTGGGTACGTGAGAACGGAAGCGCGTGGCCGTCGTTCGTACCCGTACGACCGCCGGGTCGGCGTTCTTGTGCGGTTTTTATGTCCGGCGATGGGCGTGAGGGAGCGAATGCGGAGACCCTTCTCCCGGATTTTTATGCATTCCTCCGTCTTGTTTCCGTGAAGGGGTGTTTTATGTTTCTTTGCTTGAGATTTTTATTCGGAGTATTGCATGCCGATGGTGATGATGATCTTGCGAACTGAGCAACCCAAGTTTCTGCAAGGGCCTCTGATGTCGCGTCTCGAATTTCTCCTCATTCCTCCGCGTGGGACCGAAACTGCGGTGCGTGTGGTTCAGAGGGCTTAACGCGTGCTCTTTTTTTCTCTTCAAATCAAACTAGATCTTTGTTGTTTTGTTTCTCTCTGTATTCTGCTTTGGCTTTCCTTTTCTTTTTTCCCTGTTTCTTTCTGTTTTTGTGGTTTTCCGTAGCTTCAAGGAAAATATTTTATTTCAATATAATATATTCTTGATGGCTATTTCGGTGATGGAGTGTCGCGGATGCTTCTGTTTCTGTCATTTGAAGCTCAAAAAATTAAGTCTTCAATTGGCAAACAGAGGATAAATTTCAATAGGGTCCTTGAATTGCATCCTTAACTCTTGGAATGCATTATTTTAAGAAATGAGAGAAGAAGCTTGGACTCCTAGAGAGAAGCAATCTGAATCCAAATCGCCCTGCTAGCCCTGGTCAACTGTTCCATTAAATCTGCATTGTCGATTCCATTCAACTCGAACAGGCAAAGTTACTGTATTCTCTTATCTGTTTTCTTGTTAAGCTTTTGTTGCAGTAATAGAGGAGATTCTTAGTTGTGAAATTTCTGGCCCTGGGTTTAGGGACCTTGGTTTCTGGGGAAATTGGAGAGATGCCTTGGTTTCGTTTGGGTCTTGAAACTTCGTTTCATCAATAATTTATTCTTTAAGTGGTCTTAAAACTTCAAATGCAAGATTTTCTTATAAAGGAGTTGGAGAACAAAAGGGTGAACTCAAAATGCACTGGAGCTTGGGAGAATAAGCTTGTTTATTTCAGTGAGAACCTTAAGATGGAGATTTCTTCTCGAGCAACATATTAAGATGAAGTTAATAAAAGTAAAAGGAGAAAAGATGAGCAAGATTTTCCTATGAAGTTGTCTTCTTTTTTTTTCTTCAGCAGGACCTAGATAAATTTCATGAGATCTTGATGGTTGATAACTGATATAATCTTAGATCTGCAAGAATCCAGAAAGTGTAAAATATCTAGCTTGTTTTGAAGAGCCAACCAATCAATGTCAAAAGCACGCCAATGTCGGAAAACATATGAGTCGAAGTTGCTCTGTGAGACCACATATGCCTATGATCTCATGAGAATATTCATCTTACGGGACCTTTTTCTGTGGTAATACTCTGCAGGAATGTATACGTGACATTTGAAATATGATGGAAGATACACAACTAAATTTCAATCAGCCATTCCTTACAGTGAGGCGTTTCTCATCCACAGTAGCCTCTGCAGAGGGCCGGGACAAAAGGAGAACTGATAAGTCATTGCCTACAATACCCCCTCTTCCTCCTTACAAATCAGAGCTAAAATCAGGTCCGATAAGGAATCCAGGAACTGTTCCGTTTGTGTGGGAACAGTGTCCAGGAAGACCTAAGAATGAATCCCTATTGCCGAGTCAGACTCCCCAATACCCTCCTGCTGCCCCAAAGCTTCCACCTGGGAGGATTGCAAGAGTTAAGCAGCATGATTCTGAAAAAGCCTCCGATGGTGCAGTGGGTGTGCAATCTCAAATGAGAAATATGGTTTTCAATTATGAAAATGCACAATCAAATGATGAAGGTGTTAAAAAAAAAGAGACCACAGAGGAAAAAGGGACTGCTGGATCAGATTATGGCGATGAAGCCTACTTAGATGCATTGGATACATTTTCGCGATCTGAGTCATTCTTCTTGAACTGCAGTGTCAGTGGTTTGAGTGGAGTTGATGGTTCAGATATGAGACTATCTGGACGGTTCTCTAGAGATCCACCAGCCAGGGACTTCATGATGGGTCGTTTCTTGCCTGCAGCAAAGGCAATGGCTTCAGAAGCGCCTCTGCATTTCGTCCGGAGGCAATCTGTGGCACAAGATCTGCCAAAGCATCCGGTGAAGAAGGCAGCAGTTGGGGTTGAGAACCATCGGCTGGAGGTACTTAAACCAATTGTTCTACCAATGACCCAAGTTGGAGTTGGAGAAGAAAGTGAAGATGATGATTACTATGAAAGTGAAACCTCAACGACTAAAGGTTGTGGGTTATTACCTCGGTTCTGTCTGTTAAATCCAGTACCTGGTATGAGGATGCAAACAGTGGGGCTTACCGTGCGCAAAACTCAAGTTAATTCTACATATGCAAAGTATCAAGGTGAATCCAGGAGTAAGGTACTTAGTTTTTACATGTTTTCTGTTTCTTTAAATTAGTTGTCAGTTATGTTTTGTCTTTCTTTATCAGCTGTTAAAGTTAATTGCTAAAGCATATCTTCTTGTTTCTTTATAGCACAATAAAAATGCTTCTGACGAACAAAGATCAGTCAGTGGCTGCCTAATATCAGAGCTCCATGAAAATAACTGTGATCTGAAAAGCACACAGAGCCGAACTAACTGCAACAAGAAATTAGAGGGGTCATCATTATATGGACGTTTGCAAGGCAATGGCAAATTTGAGCACCATAACAGATTTTCTAAATCAGTTGTTCAAGGACAGGGAAGATCAGTTAGTCCTCATGAGAATGTCAAGAATTCCAAAGTTAAGGCCTCCAATCCCGAAGAAAAGCGATTTGTCAATCTCCGAGAATTATTAGCTAGTGAGCGTGCGGAATGTGGGGCTGGTAATACGAGCCCTGTGGTTGAGAAAACTGTATACGTTGATACAGTGCAGGCTGTAAAATCTCAAGGTTCTACAAATCCCTCAGATGAGAAGGAGCTATCTTATTCTGAGGGGGATGTTCTCAAGATCAAGGCTACTAGTAAAAAAGTTAATGAAGCTCTTTTAATGGACTCTTCTTCTGTGGATATTGGAAACATCGAGCACCTGGAGAAAAAGAAAATATCTGAATCTGAAGGTTTGCATTTCAGAGACTCCCCCTTACCCTCTTTTTCTGACAGATTGAATGAGGATATAGATGTTGACTCTTCTAGACACGATCAAACTCCTACTCAAGCGGGCATGAAGGAGACCAGCTCAAAAGTAGGCAGAGATGGTAAAATTGACTTAGAAAGGGAGGCACTTATGAGATTAGGTGATCAGCAGAATCCTTCCAGTGCCTGTTCACCCTTCCCCCTTCCCCCTCCCTTACCAAAATCTCCGTCAGACTCATGGTTATTGCGAGCGTTGCCCTCCGTTGCCTCCAAGAGGCCATCTTCACGATCTTCTCTTGGAGTAGATGCTGTAAATGGGAACCGTGCTTCAAAGTCAGCTCTTGTTGATCCCAAGTGGGAAACAATCGTCAAATCTTCCAATGTGCACCATGGGCATCTGCGGTTCTCTGAGGTAATTCTGTAACTTCTCTTGTCATCATCATGATTTCTTCCACTGCGATGAAGGCTCATTCTACTTGTTCATCAGGAACTACTGCCGCCAATCCCAGAAACCTGAAGAGAGCTGATCCAATTTTTAAGGATGTGGAATTGCACATGCATGGCATGATCTGAAGTCTTTTTTCTTTTTCACTTTTTCCCAAAGTTCTTCTGTCTCAAGAAAAGGTGAAAAGACTTCAATTCCGCCTCTTCGTTGTTGGTTCTCTGCCATGCCTACTCTGCTGAGCATATCAAGAGGAATTGTAAATAGAATTACCCTATTCTTACAATAAAAATACGAAATGCATTGCATTGTCTCTGTAAAGATCATTCTTTCTGTATACCAATTTGTAACATCATCACGTTTTTTCTTGTAAAGAGGATTGCAATCACTGTTCTCTGGTTGTAATAAACGGATGATTTCACTACTTTTATGTACTTGTATGTCGTTAATCAGCAAGGGAAGTTCTTCATATCAATCGTACTTTCGTGTGTCTTTGATGCAACGTTGCCCTAAAATTCAAATCCTTCTCAATCATGCCAAGGTAGAAATTTCTTGAAGGAGACGGAATGATGTGTGCAAAGAATTCAACTCTTGTCGATTCAATGATGTCATTATGCAGCACATGAATCTTAGAAGGGCACTTTCAAGTTCGGGCGGTACCATGTTGCTTCCAAGACGTCTGTTGCATGGATAATCAATGGGATAAACGACATTGGAGTATTTCATCATGGGGTGATTCTGTTCAAAAACTGGATAAGTTATGATTCGGGTCAAGATACATCACGTGGTTCTGTTCGGAAGAGGGGGCGATACCATGATCGGCATCATCATTATTGAGTATTCTAATATTCCTTTTCCACCGACCAAAACAATATTCCTTTTCCAACAAAGGAACAAATTTCCGTGTGCACGGTAACATGTAACACGATCAGTGAAATTTAGATCTCATTGGTAAATTCATGTAGCTGCGACTTGTTGGTGAAGCATGTTGATGGATCTACCGATAATGTTAGCTATCTATCGACGATAAACGCATTATTAAGTTATCAAGTTCTTTATAAATTAGTAACTTAGCAACACAAGTCTAATTACTCGTTAATAAGCTACTGACAAAGTGAAGAATTTATGTTGAAAATAAAACCACAGTTAGTAACCTTTCCTTTTAACTGTAAGTTAGTAACTTACTATACGAATAAGTGATTTACAATATGTAGGCCGCTTTTAGTACAGTAATTTACCAGATTCAATATTAAGCAATAAAAGCTCCAACATTGAAGTTAGAAAGTACATGTAAAACTAGTAACTCACCGACCTATGCTCTCTTTTAGCATAATAAAAGCATGGAAATTTTAGCAATATCGAATGAACATCGACGTAGGCATTTGCATAGAGTCTTTCTGTGGACACGATGACGAGTTCAATGTCACCACTTGTGCAATTCATTTTCCTTTTATATTGTAAAGAATTTCAAAGTTGGATAAGAAACCATTTCGAAGAAGCTTCACCAATAGGCCATAGAGAAAAAGCCACCAAAAAACCCAAAACTTTGCCCAAAGTGACAAATTTACCCACATTTTTTTTGTAACAAACTTTGCTTAAAGTGACAAATTTACTCCATGCTTTTTTTATACAAAAAATCCCAAACTTTATTAATCGTGACATATTTACCTCAAACTCTATGGTTAAGGGCATTTTTGTCTTTTTCTTTTTCCTTTTTTCTTCTTTTTGTCTTTCCTCCACCATGGCCAGCGGAGGGAAGTTAGACTCAAGCGAGGGCTGCCCTCATTCGACCTAGGCGTTGCCCTTGCCAAGGTCGAGCGAGGACAGCCCTCACCAGATCCGATGAAGGCAACCCTCACCCAACGCCAAATGAGGGTGGCCCTTGCCTATGCCGGATCTAGCGAGGAATGCCCTCACTCAACTCCAACGAGGACCGCCCTCGCTTGACAATGGTGAGGGCGGCCCTTGCTAGCCCAGGCGAGGGCGACCCTCGCCCGACACCGGCAAGGGCTTCCCTCCACCATGGCTAATGAAGGGAAGAGAAGAGAAGAAGAAAAAAGAAAGAAAAAAAAAGAAAAAAAGAAGAAATTTAAAAAAAGTAAAAGATGAAAATGCCTTACAATTTGGAGTAAATGTGTCATGCAGATACAAGATTATGATTTATTGTGTCGGGAAAATTTTTTTTGGGTAAATATGTTACGGTTAATAAAGTTTGGAGTTTTTTGTGTCACAAAAAATAGTTTGTGATAAATTTATCATTCTGTATAAAATTTGAGGTTTTTGGTAATTTTTTCCCTAGGTAATATGAGGAAGCACTGCGCTTCCCACTTTGCTCCATCTTTAGCAAGGGAGGGGATGGGCTTAACTAATGCTTTGATTCGACAAGATCAGATGGATAGACTTGTGCACATAAAAGCACGCATTCTGCGAGTGTGGGTGGCGAGAGATAGAGAAGAAAATGGCTAGAGAGGCGTTTGCTCTTGTTAATGCTACCAGTGGCCATCGAAGCCAACTGGAGCTGACATGGCTGCTCTGCGTGGTTGCATTCTCCATGGCGTTCATCTTTGTCATCATATTTGCATGCGGCAAAAGCAAGCAGAAACCTCAATAAAAGAAGGACCTTAGCAATGGTGGCGGCGGCGGCGTTGGAGGGCACAATCTTGCTGGAGCCGGTGGATTCTACGTGGACAGTGGCAGTTTTAGTGGGACTGGTAGTTGGGGCGGAGGCGGCGAAAGCAGCATCAGCTGCGGCTGTGGTGGAAGTAGGGGCAGCGATGGAGGTTGTAGCGGGTGCGGGGGCGGGGTAGGAGCAGCTGATGCTATGATTTGCTAGCTAAATCAGAAGGTGATGGATAGAGGAGTTTGGTGACATTAATTACTACATGGAATTTGTCCATCTCTATCTATTAGTTCATCCATATGGGTCCAGTCCATCCGAAATTTCAAGATGGTATACAGAATTAAACATGTTGATACCACTAATCTCGCTGTCTTTTCCTTTGGCTTCACGGAGTTTCAACATTAATTAAGCTTTGCAGTTGTAGAACAGGTTCGCAAAGGCTATCTTGCAAAGCATATGCTTCAATCAACACATGGCATCAAAAACAAGTTCTAGTAGAAAGGCAAACTAGCACCAATCAATTATGAACACACTTGAAATTATTTCCAAATTTGTACTCTCAACCTCAGTGGTATAATGTACTACTGGATGTGGGAGTTGTGAAATCATTATTTCATCAATAAGTTTTGAAAAACTTGCTGCGCCTACCAATAAAATAGTAAATCACTTCATAATTTGCTTCTGAATACTAGATTTGAGAATGGTAACATAGATTTTTCATTGATAAGTTACTAATTAATCAACGAGGGATACTTATGTAATTTTAGTGTATTTGGTAGTTTACTACTTGATATGTGGTGATAAAATCAAACTACTTAATGGGCTTAATTATAAAATTTTATAGCACTTGGTAGTATACTATTGGATATTATATTTAAGGATGGTAAAATTGTTATTTGATCAATAAATTACTAATTAATTGATGGGGTTCACTTGCAATGTTGTAAAACGCATGTTAATCTACCTGTGAAAGAGATGGTAAAAACCATTATATTGTTGATAATTTACTAAGTAATTGACTAAGCCAATGGGCAAATCTAAAAGCAATTGTTGATCGACTATTGGATACTATTGGCAAAAAAAAAAAATCTATAATTGGACACTAGAGTTGAGAATAATAATTTTATTATTTTGTTAACAAGTTCCTGATAGTTGACCAGACAAAAAAGTTGCCAAGCAATTTTGCTTACCAATGATATTACCGGCTCTTGAAATTTACCATCGGTCGGAACCAGTTCTCTTTTTAGCAAACGCAATAGTAAAGTCATCCGTCGAATATTGGTATACCACAATTTCCTGCTTTTTATGACGTGAGATTTTTCTCGTGGGATTTCTTCATGAAGAGTCCATCGATGAAATGCTGGCATTAGTCAAATTATCCACTAATTTAGATGAAGTTTTATGTAAAGCTGATTCAAGCCTCATCACCTACAGAAAGAAGACATACGTCTTCGAAATGAAGTTCCTCATGATATCATGTGTGGACAATATAAATTGATAAAGATGAACTCATGAAAGCAAAACCCATAACGAAAATCCTTCTTTTAAATGGTCTTCATCATTTATTGGAATGTTCACTGAGGATTATTCATCCGATTTTGCGTGCAGCAAGGTTACTTTTGATGAGTTTGTTTCATTTTAAAGGAGGAGTAATGGATCAATTGTAAAGGGATCTGGACGGAATTCAAAATTAGGTGGTGCTTCTAGGAGAGTCTAAATTTATTCAAAATATAGTAGATATAACAGTGTCTATAGAGTCACATGAATCCATAGCAATCGAATGTTATTTCAAAGGTGATACTTGATGAAGTCTTAAGGTGGTCGAAGGAGATTACCTAGAGAGTAGTTGCGGATATGAAGTAAATGCTTTGGATGCAGCAGTACAATTTCGAATTTGGAGATATGGAGAGTGAATACTGATGGAAGGTTGTGCGTTTGGAGACCAGGAAAGCCTAAAGGTGCCTCAACATGAAGTTAAAAAATTCTATAAATGCCCCACTTTCTATGGAAAATAAATTGTCTAAACTGTAATTGTGCAATTTTGTTGGGGACAACAAATGTTAGGTTATGCTTCGGAGGAAGCAGTTTTGGTAGTGTGACAGTAACTAGGTTCGTCAACTAGGATGCAATAAACCCAAAAGATAGTCTAAATCTGAGTAATTATGCCTTGGCTTCCGTTAAAATATGCTATGATTTAGAAAACGTTGTTGAGAGACACGATGATTTCGTCAATGACTATGGCTATGACAATGGAAGGAGCTAATGAGGCAGCATGGTCAAATGACTTGGTTGGCAATGTTGGCTTTGGACATCGGTTTATTTTGATGTTAATGCCAGGAGAGGATTTGACCTCGAAAAAGTTTCTCACCACATAGACTTTTGCAGACATGTGAATTGAGTTCAATCCTTTGGAGTAGTTCGAGCCCAACTCAGTTTTGATGTGTGAAATTTTGCAAGATCATTGCCAACTGTTTTAAAAACTTAAACTATTAGATGAATGCGTAGTTTAATATTTAATTATTCTAATATTTCCCCCCACGCTAAGTTTGTTCTTTTTGTTTGGTACTAAGTGTAGACATATTTAATTGGAAAGACAAATGAGAATTGGAAAGAATTGAATTCAAGACCTTCAACTCTAACATATGTGATATTTTGTGAGATCATTGTCAATTGTTTTAAAAATTTAAACGATTAGACGAATGTGTGATTTAATATTTAATTATTTTAACATGATGGACATCTCCAGTAGTTAAACACCTATGGGGGCATTGAGAGGGCTCATATGGATGACAAGCACCATGGCTTGGCCGTGAACATTGAGCAAAGCTAAAAGTTGTTAAATTTGTGGCTCAAAATTCTTGTCAAATTTGGAGTTTGGATCAACTCTAGAGATGGATAGGTCCGAGATGTGTTTGGAGTTGCATGTGGTGTGGGGAAGTAGGAGACTGGTCGCTTGGACCAAAGGCCGAGGCTTCCATCCAAGAGCTTCCTAATAGTTTGTTGCTACCATGCTCAGGTCGGGAACCTGACTAGAAAGAAATAAAATATAAATCCTGTAGAAGAGCATCATTTCAAATAAATTTGTCCACGTCAAATCGCTAACATGTCACTTAAGATGGCATGTGATAGATGGATCACCATATCAACAATTCCAGGCAAGTTTTCATCGGGAGGATATGATTGGAATTTCACTCAAAAGTTTCGGACAACATTCTATAAATTGTAAGGTGTGCAACAAATCTACAACAAGATTGACAATTTCTTTGTAGCTACTGATGATTGCCTAGAAAGTTCCCAAGATACAACAGCTCTCTTTAGTCATAAATCAGCTGACTTACGATTGAGAGAGCCATATCTTTCGACCAAAAACAGAATGAGTCATAAATCGGCCAAAATACAAAACCTTCGATGTCGAACATCGAGTGTCGAATCATCTCACTGATAGTCTTGATTGACCTGCAACTTCCCTTGTTCACTGTTTTGGTCCAATTAGGGGCATGTGAATGAATCTTATCTGAGATTACAATCACCAGCTCAACATCACCACTTGCCAATTTAAGAATGTTTACAATTTTGTAGAACCTTCACCACTACTCCCGATAAGTCAACCAAAGGGAATTGTCTCCAAAGTCGTCCCCTCAACTTTTGTAGTCCATTATCATTAGGGGTAAGTACACTATCAGTATCAAAAGTTGTGTACGGCGCTCACTTTGGTACCAAAAGTTTATTTTGGATCACTTAAGTGCAAAAAAGTTTAAAAAATGATCATTTTAGTGGCAACTTTGATTAGATTGACTGCAAATCTGACGTGACACTTTTTTTTTATTAATTTTTGAAGCTGATATGGCTTGTCGGAGAGTACAGTCAGCATCTAAACCACAAAACGACGCCATTTGGCGTCTTTTCCTCAACTTAGAACCCTATTTTTATTAATTTTTGAAGCTGATGTGGCTTGCCGGAGAGTACAGTCAGCATCTAAACCACAAAACAACGCCGTTTGGCGTCTTTTCCTCAACTTAGAACCCTATTTTTATTAATTTTTGAAGCTGATGTGGCTTGCCGAAGAGTACAATCAGCATCTAAACCACAAAACGATGCCGTTTGGCGTCTTTTCCTCAACTTAGAACCCTAAATCCCCAAATTGAGAGAGAGAGAGAGAGAGAGAGAGAGAGAGAGAGAGAGAGAGAGAGAGAGAGAGAGAGAGAAGGCATGTCATCTTTTTCTTCCTTGAAGAAAAACACTAGCTGTGGCACCAACAATGGCACTAGCAGTGGCACCAGCAATGGCACTAGCAGCACACCAGCAGTGGCACCAACAACAGCACTAGCAACGGCACCTTTGACCCTTCTTCTTCCTCCTCCTCCTCCACCCTTCCCTCCTATTCTTCCTACCACTTCTTGCTTGAGCAATAGTCTCAGTCTCTTCTTGCTCACTTGGTCAAGCAACTATGATGTTGGTCGAGCGACGAATGATAAAGAAACCCCAATTTCAATCCTCATATGAGCTATACGGCGTCGTTTCTGTGAGAATGTCTACGTATGACAGCAAAACGACGTCGTTTCTTGAGAAGGATGGAAAACAACATCGTCTTAAAGCCACCACAATTTTTTTTAATATAAAAGTCACGTAACTAACTGGCTAGAATCTCTCGCCAGTGGCACCAAAGTCATCGTTTTTTCTCCGATTTGGCACTTATGTGATCCGACATAAATTTTTGGCACCAAATTGAGCGCCGTATATAACTTTTGAAACTGATAGTGTACTTACCTCTCATCATTATGGCCAGTGCTTAAATTGAATGCTCCTTGCCTTGGAAGTAACCAAATTCATGGCGAGATATTGGGTTGATTTTGTGAGCGCTGACGTTCATGGTGATGATGGATTGGGTCTTCTGCTGCTTAAGGCCGGAGTGCTCTTCATGGCATGCTTGATGCTCACGTATGTTGTCCTGTTTTCCTACGACAACAAAGGCTACAACTTGTCCCACCCTAGCCACAAAAAGAAAAAGAGAGGTGCTGAAGGTGGAGGTAGAGATGGAGGCAATGATGGCGGTGGTGGCCATAATGGAGGTCACCATGGAGGCCATCAGGGAGGCCACCACCACGGAGGTCACCATGGAGGCCACCATTGTCATGCCTTGAACCTCGAGCACACGCGCAACCTTTGGTGGTCGATAGAATTTCGCGACGCTCCCAGAACTCGTCGCCGACCCTTTTTCATTTTATTGCACATGCAAAAGCGAATTAACTAATCCCCTGACAACGACATACATGTGATAGAAAAGCAGGACAACCGATTTCAAATCAAATACACTTTTATAAACACTTTAATCTTATATAGAAGGTCTATGTCATAAAGAACTAATGAGCCACATATGCTCCTGACTCTTATGCTTCAAGCTTTTGGTTCTTCACATTAGGGACCTGAAAATGGTAATTCAATAACTAGTGAGATATAAATCTCAGTGAATTCTACCCCTAAGCCCCGATTAGTACACCAACTCCACTCGGGTATCTCTTCATAACCACCCCACAAACAAGTCCACGACTAACAAAACAATAGTCGGTTCGCATGCAACCTTACCCGGTATGCCATACCTTACATGTTATAACTCAGCATAATACACACAATGTACATGGCCATTAGATGATGCAGTTCATCAATCACATACAATTCGCATCACAAGTGATCTCACCTGGCCATTGCCACACTCTGCACATTATCGATTCATGCGTGTGTGCCATAAACGATGTGATTCACTCATGCATATAATTAATGCATATAACAATTTCACACATCAATGCATCAATTAAGATTGAGTCATTGATCAATTGACTTAGTTGATTCTATGTCAAACAAACCATTCCTCGGTCATTCAAGCTATTACTATTCAGTCTTGATTGATAGAATCAATCACCGTGCCACGTGCATTCTCCGAGGCGATATTCCTTCTCATCGAGCCAAGTGCATTCTTCGAGGTGATATACACATCTAGTCACCAAGCCACGTGCATTCTCTAAGGCGACATACTTTGTCACTGAGCCATGTGCATTCTCCGAGTCGACATACCAAATCACTGAGCCATGTGCATTCTCTGAGATGATATACTATTCACGGAGCCACATGCCTTTTTATGATGATTTATCCCATTTCTAAAGTAATTACTCACAACCTTAATTTGTACTCAATTTACCCAAATAATTAATTTAGGAATAAAATCCTAAAATCACAATTACACAAATCATCACTCAATTTATGCGGATGCTCATGCATTTACACATCCATTCACTTCATAAAATCAACACATGTGAAATTAGACAATTTTTCGCATTTTGGATGAACAGTGCACGTGAACAGTGCTCATGAACAGTATTTGCGTGAATAGTGTCGAGTGAACAGTAATTTTTCAAAATTAAATAAATAATAAATTAAACTCAGAAATTAAACAAAACATTAATTTAAACAAAAAACAATTAATTAAGCAAAACAAGCTTAATTAAGCACATAAGCATCATTAAGCAAATAAAGTGAGATTAAGCTAAACTAATCTAATCCATCTATCTAACCACTTATCTTAGAGCTAATACAACTTAATTAAATCTCCTAAACTAGAATTAACCCTAACTAAACCAACTCTAAGCAAGTTTAGGCACTAATTGAAGGATTATGAGGTAACTCACCCGTTAAGTGGGCCAAAGACACCGACGTGGTGGCGACGATGGAGGTGATGCTTCAGGACCTCTACCACGACAATCAAGGTGGTCCCAAGCTCAACATAGCAACCACAACTCAGAATCCCTTTGAAAACACTGGAAAACAGCCTTGCCGGAGGAGAAAACAAGTTGAACAGCTTGGCCAGAGCTCCGGCAAGGAGGGTGGCTAGCAACCGGCAACACCCGGGGGTCTTTGGAGTCTTGTTGGAGGTTGGGATGAGCAAAGGAATGGCTAGAATGGAAGAAAATGGGCTGCAAAGTCGAAACAGGCGAAGCAAGTGGGAACTAAGTGGTTCGGCGACCTGTGTCTTCTCACAACCGTATGGGATGGTCGGAGCATCGTTCTGGCGAGAGGTGGGGCTCGTTGGAATGGTCTGGATGTCTTTTTCGTGATGGCGGGTGGAGCGTAAGCTAATTCATCTGGAAGGCAACTTTTAACTTGGATTTTTGACGAAAGGTCAGTTGGAGTAAAACTGTTCTAGGCGGTTGGACTGCCGCTGGCTTCTAGCCGGCTGACGGGTCAAATGGCTACTTCGACCGATGAACGGTTGGGTCCTGATGGACAGTTTGGATGTCCTAAAGACAATGGTGGGTGACATGAAGGTTGATTCATCCAGGAAGCCAACAATCAACTCAGATCTTTGGAGGAAGATCTGCTGGAACAGAAATTGGAACGAGGGAAAATAAAGGGGGAAAATGGGGTCCGATGGGTAGTGACGATGGAAGGGTTGATGCTGCGGTTTTCCTTTGGTTTTGCTGAGCTCCTAAGATCCTTCAACAATGGAGAAAGCCTAGAAATGAGGAAAAAGAAGCTGTCCAAGAGGGGGCATCTCCTTGGGCTCATTAGAGCTCAACATTTGTCTAGTTCTCATTTGCTTTGCCCACACCATGACATCACATGACCTCAGCCACTCTCTCTTCTCAAATCTTCCTCAACAAGCTTGGCAATAAGTGTAAAATGATCCCCCCCAGGGCATACGAATTTTGTAACTTTGTACATCAATTTCATTCAATTCCATTCAATTCTCTTCCAATTGAGCCAAATTGAAGTCCATAAATTAATCCAATATAACCACACTTGAATCCACGTTTTTCCTTGACCATAGAACCATCTTAGATCCCAAAAGTGCGACCAAAAGCGGGCCTTTCTATTTTCCCGAGCCAAAACAACCATACTTTGATTTTTCGCCGAAAAACTCAGTTTGCAGAAGAATTTTCTTAAGATGAGTCGATGTTCTTAAAATGACTTGTGACATGACAGAACTATCAATTTCTGTATGCGGGTTCGATTTCAGGGTTAATTTCAATTTGGCGCGAATTTAGCACGTCCTAATCTATTGGGTAGCTTTTAGGAATTTTTGTGCATTTGATCTGTGGTTGATTATTCTCAAGCCACAAAGTGCATTTTCAACACATTGGTGACTCTTGGTTATTGTAGAAATCTCAAAGTTGCAAATACGGATAGAGGGTACCTAAACGACAGAGAAATCGATCTAGTGCCAATCGACAAAATTTGTACGATTTGGTGGAATGATCCACACTAGATCTTATGTCTTTGTTGAGTTGACCTATTTCCGGTCTTTAATCGTTCTGTGCCGTAATAACACTTGCAAATTAGTATGGTCGAGTAGTCGTTTTCTGGTCGAATTCTCAAGTCTATTGCATTTAAATTCCTTAATGGTCTCACATGATAGACTAATTATCCTGGGGGTGATCAGCTTAGGGAAAAGAACTATATGCTTGTCGATGAAATACCCGACTTGTTCAATCGAAATTAGAACCTAAAATTCAGGATGTCACAACTCTTCCCCGTTTATAAAAATTTCGTTCTCGAAATTTAAACGTTTACCAATCCTTAAGCAAAAAGGTGGGGGTACAATCGTCTCATCTAATATTCTCTTTCTCAGGTTGCTCTTTCTGTATTGCGGTAATACCATATCACTTCCAATCTTGTCTAAACCACCTTGATCTGAAAGATTAAGCACTTGACCAATTTTGCAAAAAGAGAGTTACAAAATTTTTGGTTCTTTTTCTTTTTCTTTTTATTTTTTCACTAAGCGGCTACTTGCCACGTCGGGGATTCGATCATCCGACTTTAGACCGTTTTGCTACTTCCCGGGTACCACTCGGCTAAAGGCGCTGGCGGTGTCCCAAATTGCTTCCTTTATCCTTTTTAAGGCTAAAATCCTTATTTGAACCCAAATTTCAAAAGATTTCGATGCAACTATTGTTTCATCTTCCCTTTGTTAACAGATCGAGACGTCTTTATCATAAGCAACAGTCAAGGAAAATACACTTCCCTACTTAAAATTCCAAAGGTCTTCGATACATTTCTGTGCAGCTTTTTTGGCGGCTCTAAGCGGTCTTAAATCTGTCTCTGATAATTGTTACTAAATCACTGATTTCTTAACCAACTTTAAATTTGCGATTTTTTGATCTCTGACCTCATCTCAACTAACTGAAGTTCTATACACTCTGCTTTGCTTGCTTCAAAAGGAACCATCTAAAACTCTGCTGGCAACTGTTGTTGTAAGCGAACTTAACGAGACGAAGTTGTTCCTTTCAACTTTCTTTGAAAACCAACCTACATGCTCTCAACATGTCCTCAGAGGTCTAAAGTAATTGTCACTGGCACTCCAAGCAAATGAATTCTTTGACACACTTACAATTCTGAGTGCTCGTCCAAAATAAGGTCATTTTCTACCGCGATGAAGTGAGCTGACTTCATCTATCTATTGACCACTATTCCAATCGAAATCATTACCCCTCTGGTTCTTTGATAAGCCTATCACTAGATCCATTGTGACACAATCCCATTTCCGCATTAGGGACTTCGAGAGGTTACAAGATTCCTCTATGTTGACAATGCCGTGTTTTCACTCGCTAACACGTCAAATGTTTAGTGACATGCTTGGCGATGTCTGTCTTCATATCAGATAAGCAATAATGTTCATGCAGATTCTGATACATCTTTGTACTACTAGGATAAATGCTGTAACTGCTACAATGAAGTTCTGACCAACTCTTCTTTAAGTGCTGCATTGTCAGGTACACGCAATCGTCCTCGGAACTACAATGTTTCACCTTCATTAATCTAAAAATCAACATTTCTCTCTTTTGCATATGCTTGCATGACCTTCTGAAACTCTGTATCTGATAGCTGAAGCATTTTGATTGTGATTTGTACTTCCGGCTCAATTCTGAGGATGGTCATAAGATTTAAAATGTTGCCTACCTCAAATTTGAAAACCGAATCTCCACTTTCTCATGTAAAGTCCATTCCTTGAGTACCAATTGTACTATTGATGACTTCCACCTTAGTGCATCGGTCACCTTATTCATTTTTCCTGGGGAATATCGAATATCACAAATCTAGTCCTTCCAAAATTCTGATTCACAGCGCTATCTCATAATCAATTCCTTATGAGAGAACAAGTATTGGAGACTTTGCTGGTTGGTGAAGATCTGGAATCTTTCCCCACATAACTAACATCTACAAATGTTCAGTGTGAGAACTAATGTTGCGAGTTCTAAGTCATGTATCGGGTAGTTCAACTCAAGAGGTCTCAACTGACGAGACGCATATGCAATAACCCTACCATACTGCATCAACATGCAATCCAGTCCTTTAAACGACGCATCACTACAGATCTCTTGTCCTCCAGGACTAGATGGAATGGTCAGCATAGGTGTGATAGTCAGCATCTGCTTAAGATCTTGGAAACTACGCTTACACTTGTCTGTCTACACGGACTTTTCTTTTGTCTTCAGGAGTTGAGTCAACGGCGATACTGATGCCGAAAATCCCTCAACGAACCTTTTGTAGTAATCTGTCCAACCCAAATGGCTTCTGATCTCTGTTACTGTTGTCGGTCTTGGTCCTTTAATAACTGCTTCGATCTTAGTGGGGTCCATTGAGATTCCTCCTCCTAAGATCACTTGACCTAGGAAAGTAACACGAGTCAACTAAAACTTGCACTTGCTGATCTTGGTGTACAGCTCATGAGTCCATAGAGTCTGTAGTACCATTCTTAAATGTCTTTCATATTCCTCTGGACTTCTAGAGTACACCTAGATATCATTGATGAAAACGATTACAAACTAATTCCAATACTTCCTGAACACGCGGTTCATTAGATCTATTGAAAGCAGCTGGGGCGTTCGTCAAACCAAACAACATCACATTAAACTTATAGTGGCCGTATGGAGTACGAAACACGATCTTCGGTATAACCTCTTTTATGATTCTCAACTGATGATACCCTTTTCTTGCACTAGAGGTCTTATCCAAGTACCCCATTATGCGTCTTGTGGCGCATTTTCTCTATTATGTTCCATCAGCAGCGGTAATAGCTACCGTCATCCCATTTGCCTTCTGGGACAATTCCTAGCCATGTGACCTTGTTGGCCACACACAAAACAGGCACCTGTCCTAAAATGGTTTGGGGTTGATCCATGCCTTTTCCTACAGGCACGACACATTCCCTTCAGGTTGGATGCTGGCTTCCCAATCCCACTCTTCCTGTTGGGTGGAATGGGATACCCTTTTTTTGACATTGGTCTCTTCCCAAACCGATTTTCATCCCTGTCTGAACTAAACTACGACCTAGATGCAACGGCTTGCTCCTCGATCACAATTCCAAGTTGGGCCTCAACAGGTGCAGCAATAACAATGGTTACGGCATTGGCGGTAGCAGTGACATCGGCAACATCGGTGGCTTGATCTTGAGCTTGCTAACCCAAAATGCTTCCTAAAGACTCTAGCGCCTGAACGATCCTGTTGAACCTAGGATCGCTTGGTGCTGCTACCTTCTCAATACCAGCCTATGGCAGTACTCTCACACGCACTGGCCTGAGCTTGCGCTCTGCCGCAACCACCTCAGGTATCGACTCTTGTCGGCATCCTACCCCGAGATACAGGTTCTACTGACCTCCACCAAGGAGTTCTCCACTCTTGGTCACTCATCCTACAGATTCCTTATAGACACTTGTTTTTTAATTCCAACACGAAGTTAGAATTTGAGTGACCCCACAAACAAGCTATCAAATAGCTATCAACCACATGCATAAGCATATTGAAAATCTTTCCTACTAACTATCCTTGACTCATTGCACCTTATCACTCTATACACAAACCATGCTCTTATAACACTTAAATGGGGATGTCACGCCCCAAACCTCAAGCGCCTGCACAACCCTCAGTGGTTGATAGAATTTCGCGACCCTCTTAAGACTCATCGCTGACCCTTTTTCATTTTATTGCACATGCGGAAACAAATTAACTAATCTCTTGACAACGACATACATGGTATAGAAAAGCAGGACAACTAATTTGAAATCAAATACACTTTTATAAACACTTCAAGCTTATATAGAAGGTCTATGTCATAAAGAACTACTGAGCCGCATATACTCCTGACCCTTCTGCTTCAAGCTTCTGGCTCTTCACACTAGGGACCTAAAAATGGTTATTAAATAACTAGTGAGATATAAATCTCAGTGAATTCTACCCCTAAGCCCCGATTAGTACACCAACTCCACTCGGTATCTCTTCATAAGCACCCCACAAACAAGTCAACAACCAACAAAACAATAGTCGGTTCGCATGTAACCTTACCTGGTATGCTATACCCTGTATGTTATAACTCAGCATAATACACGCAATGCACATGGCCATTAGATGATGCAGTTCATCAATCACATATGATTCGCATCACGAGAGATCTCTCCTAGCCATTGCCACACTTTGCACATTATCGATTCATGCATGTGTACCATAAACGATGTGATTCACTCATGCATATAATTAATGCATATAACAATTTCACACATCAATGCATCAATTAAGATCGAGTCAACGATCAATCGACTCAGTTAATTCCATGTCAAACATACCATTCCCCGGTTATTTAAGCTATTACTATTCAATCTTGATTGATAGAACCAATCACCGAGCCACGTGCATTCTCTGAGGTGATATTTCTTATCATCGAGCCACGTGCATTTTCCGAGGCAACATGCTAATCATCGAGTCATGTGCATTCTCTAAGGCAACATACCAAATCACCGAGCCACATGCATTCTTTGAGATGATGTACTATTCATTGAGCCACATGCCTTTTATGATAATTCATCCTATTTCTAAAGTAATTACTCACAACCTAATTCGTACTCAATTTACCCAAATAATTAATTTAGGAATAAAATTCTAAAATCACAATTACACAAGTCATCACTCAATTCATGCAAATGCCCATGCATTTACACATCCATTCACTTCATAAAATCAACACATGTGAAATTAGACAACTTTTCGCATTATGGATGAACAGTGCACGTAAACAGTGCGCATGAACAATACTCTGTGAACAATACCGCCTGAATAGTACACATGAACAGTATTTTGTGGATAATGTTGCGTGAACAGTAATATTCCAGAAATAAATAAATAATAAATTAAACACATAAATTAAACAAAAAATTAATTAAAACAAACAATTAATTAAGCAAAACAAGCTTAATTAAGCACTTAAGCATCATTAAGCAAATAAAGCGAGATTAAGCTAAACTAATCCAATCCATCCATCTAACCATTTATCTTAGGGTTAATCCAACTTAATCAAATCTCCTAAACTAGATTTAACCCTAACTAAACCAACCCTAAGTAAGTTTAGGCATTAATCGAAGGATTAGAAGTAAACTCACCCGTTAAGCGGGCTAGAGACACCGATGCGGTGGCGACGCTCTGGGACCTCTACCATGATGATTCAAGGTGGTCCCAAGCTCAACACAACAACCACAACTCGGACTCCCTTTGAAAACACTGGAAAACAACCCTGCCGGAGGAGAAAACAAGTTGAACAACTTGGCCGGAGCTCCGGCGAGGAGAGTGGCTATCAACTGGCGACACCTAGGGGTCTTAGGAGTCTTGTTAAAGGTTGGGATGAGCAAAAGAATGGCTGGAATGGAAGAAAATGGGTTGCAAATTCAAAACAGGCGAAGTAGGGCGGAACTAGGTGGTCCAACGACCGGTGTCTTTACGCCGCCGTATGGGACAACTGGAGCATCATTCCGGCGAGCGGCGAGGCTCATTGGAATGGTTTGGATGTCATCTTTGCGATGGTGGGTGGAGCATAAGCTAATTTATTTGGGAATGTAACTTTTAACTCGGATCTTTGACGAAAGGTTAGCCGGAGCAAAACTATTCCAAGTGGTTGGACTGCTGTTGGCTTCTGGCCGGCCAGTGGGTCAAATTACGGCTCCGACCAACAAACGGTTGAGTCTTGATGGACGGTCTGGATGTCCTGAAGACAATGGTGGGTGGCATGAAGGCTGAATCATTTAGGAAGCCAACAATCAACTTGAACCTTTGGAGGAAGGTCTGCTGGAATAGAAACTGGAACAAGGGAAAACAGAGGGGGAAAATGGGGTCCGATGGGCAGCAACAGTGGAGGGGTTGATGCTGCGGTTTTCCTTTGGTTTTGTTGATCTCTTAAGATCCTTCAAAAATAGAGAAAGCCTAGAAATGAGGAAGAAGAAGTTGTCCTAGATGGGGGGTCTCCTTGGGCTCATTAGAGCTCAACGCTTGTCTATTTCTCATTTGCTTTGCCCTTACCATGACATCACATGACTTCAGCCACTCTCTCTCCTCAAATCTTCCTCAACAAGCTTGGCAATAGGTGCAAAATGATTCTCTCCCATGGCATACGAATTTTGTAACTTTGTAAATCAATTCCATTCAATTCTTTTCCAATTGAGCCAAATTGACGTCCATAAGTTAATCCAATGTAACCACACTTGAATCTACATTTTTTCTTGACCATAGAACCATCTCGGATACTAAAAGTATGACCAAAACTGGGGCCTTTCCATTCTCCTGAGCCAAAACAACCATACTTTGATTTTTTGCCGAAAAACTCGGTTTGCAGAAATCTTCTTAAGATAAGTCCATATTCCTAAAATGACTTGTAACATGACAAAAATCTTAATTTCTGAATTCAAGTTCGATTTCACGGTTAATTTCAATTCAACGTGAATTTAGCGCGTCCTAATCTATCGGGTAACTTTTGGGAATTTTGTGCATTTGATCTTTGGTTGATTATTCTTAAGCCATAAAGTGCATTTTCGACACATTGGCAACTCTTGATTGTTGTAGAAATCTCAAGGTTTCAAATATGGACAAAGGGTACCAAAACAACAGAGAAATCGGTTTAGTGCCGATCGACAAGATTTGTACGATATGGTGGAATCATGCACACTAGATCTCATGCCTTTGTTGAGTTCACCTATCTCCAGTCTCTAATCGGTTTGTGTTATAATGACCCTTGCAAATTAGTGCGATCGAGCTGTTGTTTCTTGGTCGAATTCTCAAGTCTATTGCATTTAGATTCCTTAACGGTCTCACCTAATACACTAATTATTCCGTAAGTGATCAGCTCAGGGAAAAGAACTATATGTGCGTCGATGAAATGCTCGACTCATTCAATCGAAATTAGAACCTGAAATTCAGGATGTCACAACCACCACGTCCACCACCACGCATCGCACCACACAGGTCACCATGGAGGCAAAGGTGGTGACAGCAGTGCTGGCTGCATCTATGGTGGAAGTAGGGGTGGTGGTGGAGGTTGCGGCGGGGGCGGTGGCAACTGCTAATATGAAGTCTATCTTTTTTCCTTTTTTCTATGTTGGTGTTGGTAATGGTACTGTGATTTGCTAGCTAAATAAGTAGTTAATGATAGAAAGAGTTGTAGAGCAAGGATCACAAAGACTAGTGTCGCGACCTTTCCTTGGGGGGAGGGAGCAGGTTTAGGGGTATTGCCTAAAGGACGGGCCTAAGGCCCATGATTAGGCATGGGCTTTCCTAAGCTCATACCTTGCGTGACATTGGGATATTTTAGGAATTTTGCATAAAATGAGTTACCACTAGCATATTGGGGTTGGCTAGAAACCAAGTGAGGCATGGAAGTTTACCTCACTTCCTATGTAACTAGAGAATCTAGGGTCAATGACTTGATTATACTAATTAACTAATTAGTGTCATTTCGGTACCTAATCTTGTTCATTTTAACAAAATGATTTTTTTGGTTGGCAGTTTTGATTGATTTGATATCCATCTACTAACATGTGAGGTGATGCGGGTGGGTAATCATTAAAGTAACAATCATAGCTATCAAGATCCTAATTGCAATAAAATTAAATACATGCAATTAAACATAATTAGATATGCAAATTAAACATACAATATAATCAAAATACGAGTGAATAAAAAGCATAATTACACTAAGAAGGGAATATATGGCAATTCCTAAACAAACCCCATCATTTTTGGATTTTCGAAATTTTTTTAAATAATTTTTTAATATTTAATTTTTTTAAATTTAAAATAATAATAATAATAATTTTTTTTTTCAAACCAGACGGGTCTGACCGACCCGCTCGAGTTCAGCTTGAATGGGGGCCAGGCTAAACCAGCCCACTTGGATACGGTCCGAGGCGAGTTGGTCAGCCCCTCAAAAAGGGCTGGGCTTAAAATGAGATTGGGCCCACAAGCCCTCACTTAAAATCAAGTTGGGCCCGATTGGCGAGCCCAATCCCTCTTTTGCAAAAATGGGCCCATCGAGGGCCCACCGCAGGTCCATAGCCCAAAACAACCTAGGCCTGATCCGGATTCGCCCAAAACCCTACCCACTTCTTTGACCCGACTCATACCTCCTCTCTGGGGCTTCTTGGCGGTGGTGGTGCGGTGAAGCACAGCGACATGGTGTCAGAGGTTGGTCACGGAGGCGCGGCAGGGCGGTTGAGGTGCGGTGGTCGGCGTGAGTTGCTGGCATCCAGCAGAGGTAGTGGCGATGGCAGCGGCATAGTTGTGGGGGACGGGCGGAGGTGCAGCTCGGATGATGTTGAGGGAGCGGTAGGCAAGTCATAGGCTGGCGCGGTTTGCCTGGGACGAAGGCGGCGAGTGCAAGGGTTGGCCACAACAGCTCGGATGGCGTCGAGCAGGAGGGCGGCTGCTCAGCTTGGATAGTTTCGGGTTGAGATGGCGAGCTCGGACGGCGACAGGCTGAGGAGGACAGCGGCTCAAACGGCATTGGGTAGCGTCGCCGTTGCCCTCCTCCCTTCCGTTACTTCTCTCTCTCTCTTCTGTTGCGTTACTTCTTTACACCAGCACCTTTGCTCCAGATCTGGGTTCTGAGGAGACAACGGCGGTCGGTGTTGGTCAAACGTCAGTGGTGGCGGCAGTAGGAACAGCGATGCTTGGGTGAGTTGCTATGGCGGTTCCTACGGCGTTGGCAATGGAAGATGAAGGTGACTGCGGGTCGCGGGCAAAGCCAAAACAGAGACGGCAGTCGGAGGCACCAGTGCTTGGAGCTCTGGTGGCGACGATGACCAGGACAGTGGCGGGGGTGATCCAACTTGCTCTCTCCTCTTCCTCCCTTTTTGTTCTCTCCCAGCTTTGCTCTCTCTCCTTGAGCTCCCTTTTCAGCTCCCCCCTTTCTCTCACGGTGCTTTTTCTTTTTCTTCTTGCAGGTCTGCCCCTGCTGCTCCTCCTTGCCTGATGTTGCTCTATTGTTGTTTTTATCCTTCCCTAGGTCCCCCCGCATGCGAGGATGTCCAAGAAGGAGGAAAAAGCTGGCTTGGGCCGGGGCCAAGGGGAAACGGCTTAGGCCATGATAGAAAAGAGAGGCAAGCCAGGCCAAGGCCAGATCTAGTTCGACCTGATCCCCTAAACATTTTTTCTGTTTTTTTTTTCTCTTTTCTGTTTTTTTTTTGGTTGTTGTTGTTGTGTTGTTGTTTTTTTTTTTTTTTTTTTTTGTGACTAATTCCTAATCTTGTACACAATTAAATCCTAAATGAAATGGCGAAATTTAGGTGTCAACAACTAGCTTGCAAAGCATATGCTCCAATCAACACATGGCATCAAAAACCAGTTCTCGTAGAGAGGCAAACCAACACCAATGAATTATGTACACACTTGAATTATTTCCAAATTGGTACTCTCAACCTTAGTGGTATATTCTACTAATTAATTTGAAAGACCCGCTTGTAAATTTTTCAAGGCGCTTGGTAATCTACTACTAGATACGGGAATAGCAAAATCGATTATTTCATTGGTAAGTTATAAAAAACTTACTTCGCTTACCGGTAAAATAGTAGAACACTCGATAATCTGCGTTCGAATACTAGATTTGAGAATGGTAACATGGATGTTTCATTATTAAATTACTAACTAATCAATGAGGCCTAATCCTACTCGATGTGTGGTGATAAAATCAAACTACTTGATGGGCTTAATTATAAAAATTTTATAGCATAGAGTAGTATACTACTAGATACTAAATTTTAGGATGGTAAAATTGTTATTTGATCTATACATTACAAGTTAAATGACGGAGTCCACATAAGGATGGTAAAAAACATTATATTGTCCACAAAAAATCCAAAACTGGTACACTTCTAATAAATTCACCTCAAACTAATTTTTTGATCATAAAAAACCCCAAATTGGTACCCTTGTGATAAATTTACTTCTGTTAGTTTCTATTAAATTTTATTGTTAAATTGTTGAGTTGGATAACGTTTGATTGATGTACCAGTTTGAGATTTTACTCGCCATTCGTCACAGTTATAACAATTTTGTGGCTATTTGTGGTATTAATCTAATTAAACAGAGGGTATATTTGTTGCAAATATACTAGTTTGGGGTTTTTGGATATAAAAAAATTAGTTTGAGGTAAATTTATTACGAGTGTAACAGTTTGAGGTTTTTTGTAATTATTTGAGGTAAATTTATCACAATTTGACCAGATATTTTTCTTTGTTAAAAAATTAGTTTGGGGTAAATTTGGTACATATGTACTAATTTGGGAGTTTTTTGTGGTATTAACCTTTATTTTGTTGGTAATTTACTAACTAATTGACAAGCGAAATTGGCAAATCTAAAAACACCTTTTGATCAACTATTGGATACTATTGACCAAAAAAGAGAGAGCCATAATTGGACACTGGATGTGAGAATAATAATTTTATTATTTTATTGATAAGTTATTGATAGTTGACCGGGCAATAAAGTTGCCGAGCAATTTTACTTACTAGTTACATTACCAGTTCTTGAAATTTACCATCATGGAACATGTTCTCTTTCTAGCAAACGCAATAGTAAAGTCATTTTTATATCTCACACATTTTTGTGAGTTTATTGAGTGACTTGTCACACTTAAAGATTTACTTTGAGTATGATCTAGGATAGAGAAATACCTTAGTAATTGTAACTATATAATCTCCTTTCATAATGAATTTCTCTGCTGTTAACTATCTAAGGAATATGTATTGACATTCGGATTGAACAACATAGATTTCTAGTCTTCTTTGCCATTTCTCTTTAATCTCCTTGATGAATTTGAATTGCAAAATCTGTTAGACAACACATCCAAATCCATTTTGAATGGCACACATGCTATTTATTTGTGAAAAAAATTTACTATATATAAAACTCAATAAAGTATATAAGATTTCAATCTCTTAAACCCTAGCAATGAAGACTGCTTTCAGCACCAAATCGTCTAATAAAATAAAATGAAATTAGTCTTTGGTTGGTATTCTTTGTTAGCTAAATAATAATAGAGAAAAGCATACTTTGTGGGAAAAAGCTATTTCAGTCTTAAATTTATTATACATTTTTAATCTAGTTTAAACATTGCAATTGATAAAATATAATCCTAAACCCTTACATGAAATTCTAATATAGTCCTCCCGGTTATTTCTCACTTGAAATTGCTAATGTGATAGATCTGATGCGAACAAGTTTACTCGAAACGATACCGTTTTGCTTAATTTTCTTAATTTTCTAATTATTATCCTTTTCTTTGTTTTTTTCTTTTTTTCTTTTCTTTTTCCTTTTATGTCCACTATTTATTTATTTATTTATTTATTTGTAGTAAAGCGTGAACACTTAATGACAAAGATTTTGAGCATGATCATCCATATCCGTAAGCCACAACTAAAATGACGCCAAACAACTCTTCAACTGTCTCAACTGACGAATTTCTAAAACTCTACGAGCCTATAGAAAGTGGGCTCACTTGAATCTTTTTCGGCTTCTACAATTGAAACCCCTAAAAATTCAATCAGCTTCCCGATATTTTATTTACACTAAAGCATGAATAAGAAAAGAAGAAGCAGTAGAAGCGACTTCAATCTCCATGGCCTTCAATGGCCACCGAGCTCGAAGCGGCTATGCTTCATTTGCTGCAAGCTAACCATCGAGCTCGACAGCCATGAGCTCAGTGAGCAACAGCGACAGCTTGCGGAGTTGAGCAACAATGGCTTTTGCAGATTTAATCATGAAATCAACGAAGAAGGATGCGCCAGATCTGGCTAAAGGAGGAGGTGAAAAAAAATAAAAATAAAAATAAAAATAAAAATAAAAATAAAAATAAAAATAAAAATAAAAGTTTTGCAAAAGAGCATCGTTTCAAAAAAATTTGTCCACGTCAGATCGCGGACGCACCACTTAAAATAGCACGTGATGATTGGATTGCCACATCATCAATTCCAAGCGAGCTTTTGTCAAGAGGACTTGGTTGGAGTTTCACTCAAAAGTTTCGAACAACGTTGAAGCGATTACAAGGTGTGCCATAAATCTCTGACGGGAATAACGATTTCTTGGTAGCTACTATGACTGCGCATGACAACGTTTTTTGATTGGGGAAGAATTTTTTTTTCTGAAATAGTTATTTACTATTTCTATTCCAAGAAACAATTTCTAAGTAAAATAAGGTGTTTAGTAAATACACAAAATTTCTACTCCAGAGATAGAAAAAGAATATAAATGCGTTTGGTACGAAACAATTTCTTTTTTGTGTTTATTCTTTTTTTATTATTGCTCATGGATCGCTGATCGTTGACTGCCGGCCGCTAGCCATCGCCGCCTGTTGTCACTCACCATCGCTGCTGCACAACCGCCGACCACCGATCGTCACCGCCAATCATTGCCGCACAGCCCATCGGCCGCCACCTCCCACGGTTGCCCTTCCGCTGCTGTGCCACGGCTGTCGGCCGTCGCCGCCGCCCTCCGGGCAGTTGGAGGTGGCCGTGGCATGAGATAGGAACAAAAGAAAAAAAAATTGACTTATTTCTAGAAATTATTCCTATGAACAAGAAGCAACTTTTTTTTTTTTTTTTTTTTTCTCATTTCTGCTCCAAATCTATTCTCAAGCTAACTTTCTATTCTGGGGAACAGAAAAACAACTCGGCATTACCAAACAGATTTCTGTTCTTTTTTTGCTCCGGGGAAGAAAAGAACAGAAATTCGGAGGAATGGAAACGTTCTCATGCGTTGCCTATATTGCCCAAAAAGTTCCCAAGATACAACGGCTCTCTTAAGTCATAGACCAGCTGACTTAAGATTAAGAAAACCGTCCCTTTCGACCAAAAACAGAATTGACCGGTAAATCGGCCAAAATACAAAATGTCCCACGTCGAACATGGAGTGTCTTGATTGACCCGCAACTTCCCTTGTTCACCGTTTTGGACCAACCAGGGGCATGTGCACGACTCTTTCTGAGATTACGATCACGAGCTCCACGTCACCACTTCGCCAATTTAAGAATGTCGAAGTTCGATCAGAAGCAATTTCGTAGAACCTTCGTCACGACTCCCAACAAGTCATCCGAAGGGAATTGTCTCCAAATTTGTCCCTCGACTTTTGTGGTCTATCACCGTTATGGCCAGTGCTTAAATTGAATGTTCCTCGCCTCAGGAGTAGAGTTGAATTCTTGCTTCTCTCCATGAGATGACGAGGAAATTCATGGCGAGATATTGGGTCGATTTCGAGAGCGCCGGCGTTCGTTGTGGTGATGATGGGTCGGGTCTTCTGCTGCTTATGGCCGGAGTGATCTTCCTGGTGTGCTTGATGCTCGCGTCCATCATCGCGTTTTCCTGCGCCAATGAAGGCAACGGCTCGCTCTGCTCTGGCCGCAAAAATAAAAATTGACTTGGAGGACATTTTGGGAGTCGTGCCATAATTAAGCCAATTGCGTAAGAGTGCCGCTAGGCTAACAGCCACCGTTATTCTAAGAAGAACATTCCAAATTCAAAGAAAGGGGCAACAGAAAAGTCAAGTTTAGCGTTTTTTGACGTGGCCATTATTTATTGAGTGCTGCTATATCAGTGGTCACGGAGACCTATTGACCACAAATTCCTCTCACAGCCCCATACCAACCGATCGGACTTATAGAGGAATCTAAATGTAAATTCTGTAAATTTTGCTTGCCTTAGTGAATTCAACAATAGAAACTTATTAAGAAACAATGGACGATGCACATGATCTCTCAACGAGTACACTCCTTATTTCCAATGTGAAAAGTGTATCAATGGCGTATGAAGTACATATTATGTTTTGTGGGTATCTTTGATTTGGTGATGCAATTTATATTTAAGTTATATCATATTAGTGAATTTATATGATAATTTGAATAAAGATCATTCATCTAGATTCATCAAAAGTCAAAATATGAATTTGACACTTTTCCATCAACTAAAATATTATGTGAGTTTTAAAAGATTTTTGAGTCAACATTCGTGTAAATGTTTTTTATTGTGACTAATTGAAATACAAGCCAATCTTTGATATCCCAATTTTTTCCTTTGTCACAATGAATTGTAAATTAATCTGAAATTAATAAGATAAACTTACCGTATTAAAGAACAGTACTTTTTACGGAGGAGATACTTTTTTTTAAATGAATAAAAGGATGAGAATGGAGGCTAGCACAAATAATTTATATGGAAATCATCATAAGCCTCTCGCATCAATAATATATGATTTGACTAAGAAAATATCATCCCTAAGATTGCAAAGTATAGAAATTGATGAATCTAATCACAATTTCAACATGAAAAGATGAACACCCAATTTTCTTCACAGCCGGATTAAAAAGTCGTCAGTGTGGAATATTGGGTGGCTGAAAACTTGCATCCATCCTTAAGTTTTTAAGATTGACAGTGACGTACTTTTCTCATCCATATATAATTGAAGGTACCTCATCTCATGTATATTGTCTCCTTCCTACAACTATTGATACCACGAATGGTTGAGTTCTTGCTTCTCTTCACGACAAAATGAGGAAATCAACGGCGAGCAATTGGATCGATTTAGCAAGCCCCGGTGTTCATGGTGATGATGGAGTGGATCTTCTGCTACTCAAGTCCGGAGTGATTTTTGTGCTGTGCTTGATCCTTGCGTCAGTTGTTATATTTTCCTGTGGCGACTCTCAGAATAAGAACAGACGCCGCCGCAAAGGCGGTGGAGTTCATGGAGGCGGCGGTTGCGGTGATGGAGGCGGCGGTTGCGGTGGAGGTGGCGGTTGCGGTGGAGGAGGTGGGGGCGGCGGTTGTGGCGGGGGTGGCGGGGGGTGTTGAATTGACCTTAAGGCAAGAGTTAAAAAAAAAAAAGCATTTTCATTTCAATAAATTGCAATGCGATAGTGTGGTATGTGTTTCATATTAGGATTGCTATTTAGGGTTAAGTATCTTGTAATTTACATATGTTGTATTTAAGTATAATTGTACTCTCCCCCTATACTTGTGTTCTTCATTTGATAATTTACGGATATTATAATCCTCTTTGTTTACAATTCTCGACTTGATGTCAGAGTTATTTGTTGTTTGAGGAAAAACCCATTGAGTTTATTCACGGCCAGCCACACCGGCCACCGTTCTCCATCGAGTCCTCACCTTTTAGTTGCGGTTCAACATCCTTCCATTGCTAAATCCAAAAAACAGAGACCACCAACAGGCTCGTAGTCCTCAAATGGCTCATATCCTAAAAACTAGCTGCAAATGCATGCCAAATGCCACCACATGTCGGATTGTGTAATTTTTATGGATGATCATATTAAAATGGTGTCTTGTCAAGTCCAGCTCAATGAATTGTCGATGTTATTATCCGATAATGGTAATCAAAAACTTGCAGGCATTATTGGGCACATGTCATGAGCTGATTGGTTAATTAAAACACATTAATCACTTGTTTCCACCCTCGGCCTCATTTGGTGTATCTAACTTACCAAGATTAAAATGGACTCCAAGTACCCTTCCCTTTTGCTCTCGGCATTAATTGGAGAGGCAGAGAGGGAGCTAGGAAGCCTTATATTTTCGGCCGTTACATCTAGTGGTCATAGCTTGGCCGCTGGATATTGATGTAACTTCACCATCATATCAGCATCTATCCTACTCCAAGTTTTACACCAAGCAAGAAAGTTAAACCGATGTTAGCTCTAGACTGTTCAATTGACTTGCATAATCTAACCCGTTTAATAGTAATTTAGGATATGAATGGTAACATTTTTGTTTAGGGGAATAATTTCTTTTCAGAAATAGTTCTTTTCTATTTTTACTGCCTGAAACAATTTATGAGTAAAATAACATGTTTAGAAAATATACAAAGTTTTTATTCTCTAAATAGAAAAAGAATATGAATATATTTAGTACAATCCATAAATTTTTGCATTTATTCGTTTTTCTTCTTGTTCACCTATTACCAAATGCCGATTGCCGACCGCCGACCGTTACTCGCCGCTCACCGCCTGCCGTCCGCCTCTGGTGGCTGGTGGGCTACGGGTGGCGATTGTACGACAATGGGCAAAGGGCGATAAGTAGCGGCAATGGACAACAATTGGTGATGATGGTAGTGGCAGCGGTCAGGCGGTAGTGGTGGTTGAGTGGCGACAACTAGTGGCCGGCGGCGGAGGCCAGTAATCGACGAGTGTTGTTAATATTATTCATTATTTAAATTCACAATTGGTGATAAATTTCATGAGATCTTGATGGTTGATAACTGATATAATCTTAGATCTGTAAGAATCCAGAAAGTGTAAAATATCTAGCTTGTTTTGAAGAGCCAACCAATCAATGTCAAAAGCACGCCAATGTCGGAAAACATATTTAGCATGCATTTGCACAGATGGAAAAATTTGCGTCTATTTAACATAAAAACTACAGTCTATGTTGAGTCGAAGTTACTCTGTGAGACCACATATGCCTATGATCTCATGAGAATATTCATCTTACGGGACCTTTTTCTGTGGTAATACTCTGCAGGAATGTATACGTGACATTTGAAATATGATGGAAGATACGCAACTAAATTTCAATCAGCCATTCCTTACAGTGAGGCGTTTCTCATCCACAGTAGCCTCTGCAGAGGGCCGGGACAAAAGGAGAACTGATAAGTCACTGCCTACAATACCTCCTCTTCCTCCTTACAAAACAGAGCTAAAATCAGGTCCGATAAGGAATCCAGGAACTGTTCCGTTTGTGTGGGAACAGTGTCCAGGAAGACCTAAGAATGAATCCCTATCGCCGAGTCAGACTCCCCAATGCCCTCCTGCTGCCCCAAAGCTTCCACCTGGGAGGATTGCAAGAGTTAAGCAGCACGATTCTGAAAAAGCCTCCGATGGTGCAATGGGTGTGCAATCTCAAATGAGAAATATGGTTTTCAATTATGAAAATGCACAATCAAATGATGAAGGTGTTATAAAAAAAAGAGACCACAGAGGAAAAAGGGACTGCTGGATCAGATTATGGTGATGAAGCCTACTTAGATGCATTGGATACATTTTCGCGATCTGAGTCATTCTTCTTGAACTGCAGTGTCAGTGGTTTGAGTGGAGTTGATGGTTCAGATATGAGACTATCTGGACGGTTCTCTAGAGATCCACCAGCCAGGGACTTCATGATGGGTTGTTTCTTGCCCGCAGCAAAAGCAATGGCTTCAGAAGCGCCTCTGCATTTAGTCCGGAGGCAATCTGTGGCACAAGATCTACCAAGGCATCCAGTGAAGAAGGCAGCAGTTGGGGTTGAGAACCGTCGGCTCCAGGTACTTAAACCAATTGTTCTACCAATGACCCAAGTCGGAGTTGGAGAAGAAAGTGAAGATGATGATTACTATGAAAGTGAAACCTCAACAACTAAAGGTTGTGGGTTATTACCTCGGTTCTGTCTGTTAAATCCAGTACCTGGTATGAGGACGCAAACAGTGGGGCTTACTGTGCACAAAACTCAAGTTAATTCTACATATGCAAAGTATCAAGGTGAACCCCATCGTAAGATACATAGTTTTTACATGTTTTCTGTTTCTTTAAATTAGTTGTCAGTTATGTTCTGTTAAAGTTAATTGCTAAAGCATATTTTCTTGTTTCTTTATAGCACAATGAAAATGCTTCTGAGGAACAAAGATCAGTTGGTGGCTGCCTAATATCAGAGCTCCATGAAAATAAGTTTGATCTGAAAAGCACACAGAGCCAAACTAAATGCAACAAGAAATTAGAGGGATCATCATTATATGGACGTTTGCAAGGCAATGGAAAATTTGAGCACCATAACAGATTTTCTAAATCAGTTGTTCAGGGACAGGGAAGATCAGTTAGTCCTCATGAGAATGTCAAGAATTCCAAGGTTAAGGCCTCCAATCCCGAAGAAAAGCGATTCGTCAATCTCCGAGAATTATTAGCTAGTGAGCGTGCGGAATGTGGGGCTGGTAATACGAGCCCTGTGGTTGAGAAAACTGTATATGTTGATACAGTGCAGGCTGTAAAATCTCAAGGTTCTACAAATCCCTCAGATGAGAAGGAGCTATCTTATTCTGAGGGGGATGTTCTCAAGATCAAGGCTACTAGTAAAAAAGTTAATGAAGCTCTTTTAATGGACTCTTCTTCTGTCGATATTGGAAACATCGAGCACCTGGAGAAAAAGAAAATATCGGAATCTGAAGGTTTGCATTTCAGAGACTCCCCCTTACTCTCTTTTTCTGACAGATTGAATGAGGATATAGATGTTGACTTGTCTAGACACGATCAAACTCCTACTCAAGCGGGCATGAAGGAGACCAGCTCAAAAGTAGGCAGAGATGGTAAAATTGACTTAGAAAGGGAGGCACTTATGAGATTAGGTGATCAGCAGAATCCTTCCATTGCCTGTTCAACCTTCCCCCTCCCTTACCAAAATCTCCGTCAGACTCATGGTTATTGCGAGCGTTGCCCTCCGTTGCCTCCAAGAGGCCATCTTCACGATCTTCTCTTGGAGTAGATGCTGTAAATGGGAACCGTGCTTTAGAGTCAGCTCTTGTTGATCCCAAGTGGGAAACAATCGTCAAATCTTCCAATGTGCACCATGGGCATCTGCGGTTCTCTGAGGTAATTCTGTAACTTCTCTTGTCATCATCATGATTTCTTCCACTGAGATGAAGGCTCATTCTACTTGTTCATCAGGAACTACTGCCGCCAATCCCAGAAACCTGAAGAGAGCTGATCCAATTTTGAAGGATGTGGAATTGCACATGCATGGCATGATCTGAAGTCTTTTTTCTTTTTCTCTTTTTCCCAAAGTTCTGTCTCAAGAAAAGGTGAAAAGACTTCAATTCCGCCTCTTGGTTGTTGGTTCTCTGCCATGCCTACTCTGCTGAGCATATCAAGAGGAATTGTAAATAGAATTACCCTCTTCTTACAATAAAACTACGAAATGCATTGCATTGCCTCTGTAAAGATCATTCTTTCTGTATACCAATTTGTAACATCATCACGTTTTTTCTTGTAAAGAGGATTGCAATCACTGTTCTCTGGTTGTAATAAACGGATGATTTCACTACTTTTATGTACTTGTATGTCGTTAATCAGCAAGGGAAGTTCTTCATATCAATCGTACTTTCGTGTGACTTTGATGCAACGTTGCCCCAAAATTCAAATCCTTCTCAATCATGCCAAGGTAGAAATTTCTTGAAGGAGACGGAATGATGTGTGCAAAGAATTCAACTCTTGTCGATTCAATGATGTCATTATGCAGCACATGAATCTAAGAAGGGCACTTTCAAGTTCAGGCGGTACCATGTTGCTTCCAAGACGTCTGTTGCATGGATAATCAATGGGATAAACGACATTGGAGTATTTCATCATGGGGTGATTCTGTTCAAAAACTGGATAAGTTATGATTCAGGTCAAGATACATCACATGGTTCTGTTCGGAAGAGGGGGCGATACCATGATCGGCATCATCATTATTGAGTATTCTAATATTCCTTTTCCACCAACCAAAACAATATTCCTTTTCCAACAAAGGAACAAATTTCCGTGTGCACGGTAACATGGTAACGATCAGTGAAATTTAGATCTCATTGGTAAATTCATGTAGCTGCGACTTGTTGGTCAAGCATGTTGAGGTAATCTATCGATAATGTTAGCAATCTACTGACGATAAACGCATTATTATGTTATCGAGTTCTTTATAAATTAGTAACTTAGCAACACAAGTCTAATTACTCGTTAATAAGCTACTGACAAAGTGAAGAATTTATGTTGAGAATAAAACCCCAGTTAGCAACCTTTCCTTTTAACTGTAAGTTAGTAACTTACTATTCGAATAAGTGATTTACCAATGTAGGCCGCTTTTAGTATAGTAATTTACCAGATTCAATATTAAGCAATAAAAGCCCCAACATTGAAGTTAGAAAGTACATGTAAAACTAGTAACTCACCGACGTATGCTCTCTTTTAGCATAATTAAGGCATGGAAATTTTAGCAAATATCGAATGAACATCGACGTAGGCATTTGCATAGTCTTTCTGTGGACACGATGACGAGTTCAATGTCACCGCTTTTGCAATTCATTTTCCTTTTATATTGTAAAGAATTTCAAAGTTGGGTAAGAAGCAATTTTGAAGAAGCTTCACCAATAGGCAATAGAGAAAAGGCCACTAAAAATTCCAAACTTTGCCAAAAGTGACAAATTTACCCCCACACTTTTTTTTTGACACAAAAAACCCCAAACTTTACTAACTGTGACATATTTACCTCAAACTCTATGGCCAAGGGCATTTTCGTCTTTTTTTTTTCCTTTTTTCTTCTTCTCTCTTTCCTCCACCATGGCCAGCGGAGGGAAGTTAGACTCAAGCGAGGGCCACCCTCACCCGACTTAGGTATTACCCTTGCCAAGGTCGAGCAAGGACAACCCTCACCAGATTTGGCGAGGGCAACCCTCACCCGACGCCAAATGAGGGAGGCCCTTGCCTAGGCCAAATTTGGCGAGGAATGCCCTCACTCAACTCTAGCAAGGACCACCCTCGCCCGACACCGGTGAGGGCAGCCGTTGCCTGACACCGGCAAGGGCAACCCTCGCCCGACGCCGGCGAGGGCAACCCTCGCTCGACGCCGGCAAGGGCTTCCCTCCACCATGGCTGACGGAGGGAAGAGAAGAGAAGAAGAAAAAAGAAGAAATTTTAAAAAAGTAAAGGATGAAAATGCCCCATAATTTGGGATAAATGTGTTACGCAGATACAAGGTTAGGATTTTTTGTGTCACAATTTTTTTTTTGGTAGATGTGTCACGGTTAATAAAGTTTGGAGTTTTTTGTGTCACAAAAAAAAAGTTTGAGATATATTTATGACTCCGAGTAAAATTTGGGGTTTTTGGTAATTTTTTCCTTAGGTAATATGAGGAAGCACTGCGCTTCCCACTTTGCTCCATCTTTAGCAAGGGAGTGATGGGCTTAACTATCCTTTGATTCGACAAGATCAGATGGATAGACTTGTGCACATAAAAGCACGCATTCTGCGAGTGTGGGTGGCGAGAGATAGAGAAGAAAATGGCTAGAGAGGCGTTTGCTCTTGTTAATGCCACCAGTGGCCATCGAAGCCAACTGGAGCTGACATGACTGCTCTACGTGGTTGCATTCTCCATGGCGTTCATCTCCGTCATCATATTTGCATGCGGCAAAAGCAAGCAGAAACCTCAAGAAAAGAAGGACCTTAGCAGTGGTGGCAGCGGCGGCGTTGGAGCGCACAATCTTGCTGGAGCCGGTGGATTCTACGTGGACAGTGGCAGTTTTAGGGGGACTGGTAGTTGTGGCGGAGGCGGCGAAAGCAGCATCAGCTGCGGCTGTAGTGGAAGTGGGGGCGGCGATGGAGGTTGCAGCGGGGGCGGGGGCGGGGTAGGAGCAGCTGCTAATTTGAAGTCAGTCTTTTTATTAAAAAAAAAAAAAATCTCTTTTCTATGTTGGTGGTGGCAAAGGTACTATGATTTGCTAGCTAAATCAGAAGGTGATGGATAGAGGAGTTTGGTGACATTAATTACTACATAGAATTTGTCATTCTCTATCTATCCGTTCATCCATATGGGTCCAGTCCATCGAAATTTCAAGAGGGTATACAGAATTAAACATGTTGATACCACTAATCTCGCTGTCTTTTCCTTAGGCTTCACGGAGTTTCAACATTAATTAAGCTTTGCAGTTGTAGAACAGGTTCGCAAAGGCTATCTTGCAAAGCATATGCTTTAATCAACACATGGCATCAAAAACCAGTTCTTGTAGAAAGGCAAACTAGCACCAATCAATTATGAACACACTTGAAATTATTTCCAAATTTGTACTACTCTCAACCTCAGTGGTATAATCTACTACTGGATGTGGGAGTAGTGAAATCATTATTTCATCAATAAGTTTTGAAAAACTTGCTGCGCCTACCAATAAAATAGTAAATCACTCCATAATTTGCTTTTGAATACTAGATTTGATAATGGTAACATGGATTTTTTTTTTTTTTTTGATAAGTTACTAATTAATCAACGAGGGATACTTATGTAATTTTAGTGTATTTGGTAGTTTCCTACTTGATGTGTGGTGATAAAATCAAACTACTTAATGGGCTTAATTATAAAATTTTATAGCACTTCGTAGTATACTGCTGGATACTATATTTACGGATGGTAAAATTGTTATTTGATCAATAAGCTACTAATTAATTGATGGGGGTCCACTTGCAATGTTGTAAAGCGCGTGTTAATCTACTTGTGAAAGAGATGGTAAAAACCATTATATTTTTGATAATTTACTAAGTAATTGACTAAGCCAATGGGTAAATCTAAAAGCAATTGTTGATCGACTATTGGATACTATTGGCCAAAAAAATCTATAATCGGACACTAGAGTTGAGAATAATAATTTTATTATTTTGTTAAAAAGTTCCTGATAGTTGACCAGACAAAAAAGTTGCCAAGCAATTTTGCTTACCTATGATATTACCGGTTCTTGAAATTTACCATCGGTCGGAACCAGTTCTCTTTTTAGCAAACGCAATAGTAAAGTCATCCATCGAATATTGGTATACCACAATTTTTCCTGCTTTTTATGACTTGAGATTTTTCTCTTGTGGGATTTCTTCATGAAGAGTCTATCGATGAAATGCTGGCATTAGTCAAATTATCCACTAATTTTTTATGTAAAGCTGATTCAAGCCTCATCACCTACAGACTTGATCATCCAATTGAAAGAAGACATACGTCTTCGAAATGAAGTTCCTCATGATATCATGTGTGGACAATATAAATTGATAAAGATGAACTCATGAAAGCAAAACCCATAATGAAAATCCTTCTTTTGAATGGTCTTCATCATTTATTGGAATGTTCACTGAGGATTATTCATCCGATTTTTTAAGATATTGTACAAAAGTATGATTTCTTTTATTCTTTTTTGAGAATTGAAGGATTTTTGATTGGATGATTCAAAGAAGGATTTTTTGGTATACCTTACTCTTTTTTTTTTTTTTCATTTTTAAGGGATATCAATTATCAATAACAATAACTCAATCAAAATACAATTATCTCCAAGTCCAAGAAAAAAAATGTTTGTTATGCTTAATATCTTTAGTTGTGCGTGCAGCAAGGTCACTTTTGATGTGTTTGTTTCATTTTAAAGGAGGAGTAATGGATCGATTGTAAAGGGATCTGGATGGAATTCAAAAATTGGGGGCACTTCTAGAACAGCCTAAATTTATTCAAAATATGATAGATATAATAGTGTCTGTAGAGTCCCTTGAATTCATAGCAATCTATTGTTATTTCAAAGGTGATACTTGATGAAGTTTTAAGGTGGTCGAAGGAGATTACCTAGAGAGTAGTTGCAGATATGGAGTTAAATGCTTTGGGTGCAGCACTACATATTCAAATTTGGAGATATGGAGAGTGAATATCGATGGAAGGTTGAGAGTTTGGAGATCAGGAGTTACATCGAGAAAGCCCGAAGGTGCCTCAACATGTAGTTAAAAAATTCTATAATTACCCCACTTTCTACATAAAATAATTTGTTTAAACTGTAATTGTGCAATTTTGTTGGGGACAACAAATGTTAGGTTATGTTTCGGAGGAAGCAGTTTTGGTAGTGTGACAGTAACTAGGTTCATCAACTAGGATGCAATAGTGAAGAATATTTCAGCCGTTCAAATTAGCTCGTGCATCTTGCCCGTTTTTTCTCTCAACATGGGTTGAGTTCTTCCTCTATCCCTCTTGGTGATAGCTGATGCTTTTCAACAATCCCCAAATTTCCAAACCCTAAATCTGAAACCCATGGCAGTGTTCAAGCTCTTCCCGCTCGATTAGAACACCATTCACAGTCTTCCTTCTCCATGGCGTCTCGTTGCTAAAGAAGTTGCAAAGTCACTGGTTCTCTTGGCCCTCCCGACACGAGGCATTTAGGCACATAGTGGAACCCTTATCCAGATTTTGCATCTCCATGGGGCCTTAGTGTTGAAGGGTTAGCAGTTTAACTGGGCTTATTCGCTTTCTCTAGAACAAAGCTGCACCGTTTCTTTTGATTTCTCCCAACCAAGGTAACAACGTCGCTCTCTAGGGTTTCTATGGCCAAGAAGCTTCATGCTGAGTAACACTGTCATCTGCAGATTCTATGTTTAGATTTTAAGGCCTGTGTTGTGCCTTCTGGCAGAACCCTTGTCTAGTTTTATCTTGAAGTGAATAATAGATCCATATTGCATCATCAACCCCTTGATTTGCTAAGCTCCCTTCATTCCAAAATCACAATATATAGTACCTGATCAACACAGAAACAGGGGGGAGAAAATGAATGAAAGGGAGAACAATCAGCTCAGATTGGCTGCACTTTGTCGATGTATGGTAGATCTATGGTCCAAAGAGGACATGACTGACCTAGGGGATGACATACCAAAAGAAGAAAAAAAGGAAAATGAATTAACTCTGTATGGTAAGCTGTTTTCAAAGCCCAATGTCAACTTCTAGGCCTTTACTAATACCATGAAACGAGCTTGGAAAATAGATTCTGTTAAGTGCGAGCTAATCGAACCAGGCTTTTTCTCATTCATATTCCAATCAAGTGAAGAGAAACGAAGGATATTAGATTTGGGACCATGGTCCTTTGCGAGTAATTTGTTAGTACTCAAAGAAGGAGACCCAAACATACCTGAGCACTGTTATGAATTCACGCACTATGTGTTTTGGGTACACTTTATAGGCCTCCCACTAGCTCGTGTCACTGAAGATGCCATTCGCCTTATAGCCTCGAGATTGGGGAAAGTTGAGGAGATCAAAATTGAAGCAAGAAGCAACGACTCCAGGAAAAATGGTAAAGCTAAAGTGTTGCTCAACCTATTCAGCCCGCTCAAAATAGGATATGTGATTAATTATGGAGACAAAAAGTGGTGGATAGATTATAAGTATGAAAGACTTCCTCACTTCTGTTATTCTTGTGGTTGAATGGGGCATTACGCCAACTTTTGTACTGAAATACCTTATGAAGAAACTGGACTTGCTCAGGATCAACCAGGTCGGTTTGGTTCATGGCTAAAGGCGGAAGTCCGTGAAGTTAGTCCTTATTGGAAGACTTTTTATGGCCAACTTGAACTCTCTGCATCCGATGAAGAAGTGGTAAAGGAAACTCAAATAGAGGTGACTGAAACTCCACTGAGAACAGCTGAAGATGAACCAAATACCATGGCAATTGTTCCTGTACAACATGAAAAGGTAGAGAAAATGAGTAAAATCAGGGGGCAAAGCTTAGAACAACACCTATTATCTCTTCCTCCTTCGATAGGGAATGAGATACAATCACAGAAAACCAAGAAAGGCAAGGCAATCTATAAAACTCCTGTGGCAAAAAAACAAAAACGGGCCAATTCCTATGAGAAGAAAACTACACAAGAGTTTGTGGTGGATGAGAAACAACTTCTGGATGCCCCAATTCGGTCTTGGGAAGGGGTGAGTACATGGGCTATGGTGGCTGACCCTAATAAGCCACCACAGGATACATGAAGATATTGAGCTGGAACGGTCAAGGGTTGGGCACCCCCTTGACAGTTTAGCACCTAAGAGCCTTAGTGGCTCAAGAGAGGCCAAACCTGGTTTTCCTCATGGAGACAAAAAGCAAAAACAATGTTCTCGAGAGAGTGAGGGAAAGGAATCGGTTCAAATATTTGTTTACCATCAAGCCATTTGGTATAGCAGGAGGTCTAGCAATAATGTGGGATGAAGAGGTCAAGGTGGAAGTGGAGGGAAGCTATGGGGAACTCATTAATATAAGATGCACAGACCTTCAAAGAGGAGACCTAATGCAGATATGATTTTTACATGCATCAACGAAATTTCAAGAGCAACTGAGGCTATGGTGAGATGTAAAAGACAACAACTATCACAATCCACTCCCATGGTTATGCATAGGGGATTTCAATGAAATATTATACCATTAGGAAAAGGTAGGGTGTAGAGAGGTGGATCGATACAGAATTGCAGCCTTCCGGGTTTTATCGATGTCTGTTCCTTGATGGATATTGAAAGTAAGGGCTGCGCGTATACCTGGTCAAATAATAAAGAAGGCAGCGCATTAGTAAAGAATAGGTTAGACAAGGCATTATGTAATATGGAGTGGAGAGTATTATATCCAAATGCGATGGCTTTGCCTTATCGACGATTGGTTCAGATCATAGCCCAATTATTCTATCCCTACACCAAAAGGAGAAGAAAAGCAAGAAAATGTTTAGATTTGAACCGGTTTGGCTTGAAGGCCCTGAGTGTGAGGAGGTGATAAAGTGAGTTTGGCTTGCAAATAGACCCACTGGAAGAAGCCTTACTAATAAAATAAGCCTAGTTGCTGAGGAACTACATAATTGGAGTTTGGAAGAAGTTTCAAAATGCCAAAAAACATATCATTCCCCTTAAATTCCGACTTGTGGAGTTAACAAATACAATAAATAAGGACCAAAACAAACAGGAAATCAACAACATTGTTTGGAAAATCGAAGAGTTGTGGAGGCAAGAAGAGATGTACTGGTGTATGAAGTCTAGAATTGATTAGCTGAAGTGGGGGGGGGGGATCAAAACACCAAATATTTTCATGCAATAACAGTTCAAAGAAGACAAAGAAATAAGATATCTATGCTCCAAATTGATGATCAAATCTGGTACAGGGATCCCCAGACTCTTAGTCATCATATTTGTAGCTTCTATCAATCTTTGTTCACCTCAGTAGGAGCCCAGAACTATCAACATGTATTAGATCAATGTACAGCGGTGGTCACTGAAGAGATAAATGCAGACTTGACCAGACCAGTCACAAAAGAGGAAGTTAAAGAAGCTGTATTTACTTTGGGGGCAGCCAAGGCACCGAGACCGGATGGTTTAAATGGCTTATTTTATCAAAACCATTAGCCTATCATCAATGATGACATATTCAACATGGTGCAATCTTTTTTCAGCCAAGGTACATTTGAGTCAGAGCTTAATAGAACCCACATAACTCTCATCCCTAAAGTAACAAACCCTGAGAATATCACCCAATTCAGACCTATAAGCCTTTGTAATTTCAATTATAAGATTATTGCTAAGGTGTTGGCTAATAGGTTGAAACCATGGTTGGCAAATATAGTCTCTAAGGAGCAAATAGCTTTTATCAGTAATCGGCAGATTCAAGATAATATATTTATCGTCCAAGAGGTGATTCATCAACTAAGGGTGAGGAGGAAGTGCAAGTTTCAAGCCATATTAAAATTAGACATGCAAAAAGCATATGATAGAGTTGAATGGGACTTTCTATGTGACTACATGCTGAGATTGGGTTTCCATGAGATATGGGTCAAATGGATTAAACATTGCATTTCATCGGTGTCTTTCAGCATACTGATCAATGGGGAACCTTTAGCTGACTTTAGGCCCACTAGAAGTATTTGGCAAGGGATCCCCTTTTCCCCTATCTATTCATAATCATGGCCAACTCCCTCTCGACTCTTATGAGAAAAGCTGTACAAGATGGAAGTATCAAGGGTATACGCCTAAACCCCACATGCCCAACCCTCTCACATCTCCTCTTTGCTGATGATGCAATATTTTTCCTAAAACGAATGATACTAGAAGCTCAAAATGTTGCAAATATCCTTAACCATTTTTGTTTTGTGTCTGGACAAGCCATAAACCTTAATAAATTAGGTCTTTTCTTTGGGAGACATTGTCCTCAGAACCTTAAAAGGAATATAGCTGCTGAATTGAGAGTCTCTATTTTTGAAAATTTAGGGAGATATCTGGGAATTCCATCCAATTGGGGCCAAACAAAAAAACAAGTGTTTGCTTGGATACTTGCTAGAGTTGAGAGGAAAATTGAAGGGTGGAAAGAAAGATTGATCTCCAAGGCAGGCAAAGAAGTCCTCATTAAAACTGTCATTCAAGCCATACCCCAAATATGCTATGTCCATTTTCAAGATTCCAAATTCCATTTGTCATGCTATTGAGAAGCGAATAGCCTCCTTTTGGTGGAAACAAAATTCTGCTAGAAGAGGAGTTCATTGGAAGAAATGAGAAGACCTAAAAATGAGAAAGGACCATGGTGGCCTAGGTTTTAAATGAAAGTGCTAGTAAGAACGCCTAGAGGGTGGGTGAATAGGTGTTAAAGAAGTTTTTGCAAGACTTAACAAATTAATTTGACTTTATGAAAATAGTAGATTATAGATATAAAAGACTGTAAACTGATATATATATATATATATAAGACTGCAAATTAAGTAAAGAGATTAGGTAAAGAGAATTGAAACACAAGGTTTATAGTGGTTCGGCTTGAACCAAGCCTACGTCCACTCTCCCGGACTGACAGCCCACTGGCTGGATTCCACTAAGAACAAAAAGAGATTTTACAATATCACATCATTGATTCCATAGTGTAGAGACTCTACTAAACTTCTTCAAGGTCTCACAAGAATTTGATCTCTCTTTTAAGTACAGTTTAAGCTCGATAAATTGTAACAACAAAGAAGTAGGAGTTTCAGACTTTGAAAATTTTCTTTCACGCACACATTCGAATAACTTAAGCGTCCTCTTTATTTACTCATTCATATCATCATAATTGTTGGCACCTTCCAAAGGAGTTCTTCCAATCTACCTGTTGGACAGAATCAATTCGTAAGATCTCGAGTTATTTAAGGAATGTGATGATAGCCCACCAATCCTGCTCACTCATACAATCAGGATCTAGGTTTCCATAAGTAGAACCTTCTAAGTATTCTTCACCAATCAACGGATCTAAATATTAAAATTAATTTCAAGAAGAATAATTGATCACGAGATGCTATCTCCAACCGTGAGATATTTTTCAACCGTACGAACAAAATCCTTAAAGATATACTTGTATCTGGATAAGTCTTCTTCATCAGATAAATCTTTTCTTCATCGGTCTGGAAACTATCGGTGATTGTAGACTTTGAATCTTGAGTCTTGAGGTTTTCAGACTTTGACGATATACTCTGCAAGTCTTCAAACTAGACTAATGCAAACATTTTGTCAACTTTAAAATAGATAAGGAAGTTTTCTCCAACAATCTCCCTATTTTTTATGGTGACAAAACTTTCCCGCAGATTTGGACACTTTGACCTGCAAAACTGGACTTAAGTAAACCAAGATTCTTTATAAAAGATAATTAGAGATTAGGATAAGGATAGTAGCGATTCTGCAACCACAGAAAACGTGTTAGTCCTACAAAAGCAATTATCTTTATCATAATCAATAATATAATATTGCTTAGTATAAGTTCCTTGCAAGCATCATCAGTCCAAAGTAGTCCAAATCATAACCATACTAAACAAAAGATAAGTCCATAGTCAAAACAAAAAGATAAGTTATCAAATCTGCATAAAACCTCTCCCCCTTTTTGTCAACAGCAAAAAGTAGAGAAAATGAAAAGGAGTTGGTTGAAAATAGAGTCAAAATCATGGCTGTTTTGGAAGGCGAGCAGGCTCGAATTCTCCCATAGAATGCATTGTCTTTTCAAGCCTTTCAAAACTCTACTTCAGTGACTGAAAATCTTCACCTTGCACAGTAGACTGTACTTGAGTCTTTAGGGTGTTCAACTGGTCATGCAAAGATACTGAAGTGGCCTTAAAAGCATTCTTGAGATCCTGCATCTCATATCCCATAGCATATTGCTATTTCCTGACGTCCAATAGAATCTCCAGCAGTCTTGAAAAGTCTGTTGTTTAAGCTGTTGCGTCATTAGGACCAGCAAAGTCAATTCTAGGGATTTTAAGAATGGATGGAGTTTCAGCAGATTGTCCACCATGATTGTCTTCTGGGTAATGTGAGGCATACACATCCTCTGGGTCTGCTGCAGAACGACTCACATCACCAACAAATATAGGTGAAGAAATACCTTTTGGTCCAACAACTCCCCCTATTTTGTTGCCTTCAGGTGGAGTAGGTAAGATTTCTTCTTGTTCAACATCAACTTCAGAGTGATAAGTGTCAGCAGGTGCAGTTCTTGCCATCTCAGAATCACTAGACAGGGAGACAGCCAAAGTTGGCTCGAAAGAGTCTTCTCGACCCTGATCTTGTTCTCCTTCTCTCTCTTCTTCTTCCTCTTCTTCTTCCTCTATCCTCATATGTTCTTCATCTTCCTCTCTATCTCTTCTCTCTCTTTTCCTCCTTCTTCTAGCTCTTCTCTTGTCTCATGAAAGCCGACAAAACTCTTTAAATTTCTTAAGGCTGAAAGAGTCAGTTCATCCTCATCTTCTTCATATTGCAAGATGAGAGTTATTTTCTTCTTTACTAGAGCAACCATGGGCTCCTTGCCTTTCCTCTTCGCTGCAGCAGAGTCTTGTTTTGCTTTGACAGGAGACTTTTCCTTCATACGGTCCAACACCTTGTTAAGCTCTTTCAAACGCATCTTTGTGACCATTTTGAAACCAATCACCATTGAAGAGATGGTTGTCAAGTATAATGGTGTAGAAATGTGAATTTTAAAGTGTCTAAAGAGATGCATGATAAGAGCAGAATAAGGGAGTTGTCTCTTATCTTTCACAACAGTTCAGTACATATGAAACAAGATAGTGTAAGGCAGAGAAAATTTAAATCCAGTATTGATGGCACACATCAATTTCGCTTCAGATCGAAAGACATCAATCTTGGATATCGATTTGGGACAAATGCAGTTGATCACAATCTTGTGTAGCAAGATGTTAGAGGCACTCATCCTAGTGTAGGAAATCTTGTCTTCAACATCCCTATCTTTCACTAGCGACAGAATAGCATGAGCAATAGACACGCTAATTGGTTGGAAACTCGTTTTTTCCACCCTAAATATGTCAACCAACGTGTCTGTATCCAAAAAAAATTCCTTGTCCTTCACTGTGAAAGTAAAACTGTTTGCATCTAAGAAAGATAAGTTCGAGTAAAAGTATATAGCAAGCTCTGGATAAGCAGCAGTGGATTCAGAACAGAAGCGTTCCAATTGCAGTAGAGCAAACTTCTCTCGCAGATTGACTTTTATCGAATCAAGGAAATCAAAGTCAATAGTCTTAGGGTTCATAACCTCTCTCTTTATAAGGTTTGAATAAACCTTCTTGTGATTCTTCGATTTGAAAAGACTTGAACCATCACTAACAACTTTTGCAACAACACCTGTTCTAGGTGGAAAGTGAGTAAACAACCGTTTATCGTCGTCCAGAACTTGTGGTTGCTTTACAGTGCCATAGAATGGGTCACTCCGGAAATTCGCAAAAGTTCTTTTAGCCGTTCCTTACTCTACAACTCCTAACCTTTCCAACTCCCGTAAGAACAAGGCTTCATTCTTGTACCCTCTATCTTTTAAAAATTCATCGATTAAAGACATCGGCATTCCTCATTTCTTCAAATTAGAGTAAAGTTTGAAAGCAACCTTGGGAGTTAGCATTCTTACAGGTTTAGCCTCCTCAATAACTTCATCGAGTTGGTGAAGAAGATTGACGTTGTCGAGAAGGTTGTTGCTGACTCGAACGCAGTGGTGGAGAAGAATCTTCTTCCTCATTCAAGTCAAAAAGCGTAGGACCCTCGGGCATTTGTCGTGGTCCCCTCCTTGCAATTCTCGAGGACTTTCTTGAAGACATTGTCCCTTCAATGGAGAAATTCACCAACTTGCTCGAAAAAGGTGAAAACTTTTTGGACAAATCGAGAGTGATAGTGAAAGCAAATAGGAGTTTTGTATTCTAGGGTTTTAGTGTAAGATGATGAAAACGAATCTCAGCAGTATATAAAGCAAGTGAAGCGAGATAAACAAAGCATTGTAAAGGGAAAAATAAAAATACATTTTCAAAAAGAATAACTTCCCTTTTAAAAGAATAACTGTCTTTTCAAAATTGATAAGTGCCTTTTTTGAAAAGAAAAACTTGGAAAGATAATTTTAATCAATTAGCAATTAATAAGTAACTGTACCTTTTCAAGTTTAAAATATTGGAATAGAAACAACTTATTGTCGTAACTCTTGGTCTTCTAAGTCTGAACACCTTCAGATTTTTCCTTTAAGTCTTGAGCACATCTAGACTTTATTGATAAGAGATATAATGTTCAGTCTAGTGCGAATAGACTCAAATAGGCTTTTTCTCTAGAGGCTTTGTAAATATGTCCGCCAGTTGATTCTTTGAGTCAATGAATTGAATCATAACTTCTCCATTTTGAACATGATATCTAATAAAGTGATGTCAAATCTCTATATGTTTTGCTCTTGAATGAAGAATTGGATTCTTTGTGAGGTTAATGGCGCTGGTGTTATCACATTTGATCTCGGTGCAAGAGTCTTTAATTCCAAAATCTCTAAGTTGTTGTTTTATCCATAGGATTTGAGAACAGCAACTTTCAAGAGCTACATACTCTGCTTCTGCTGTTGAAAGAGTTATAGTACTTTGCTTTCTTGAGAACCAAGATTCTGTCTTGTTTCCCAGCAATTGGCATGTACCAAATGTACTCTTTCTATCAACTCTGTAACCTGCTAGATCTGCATCTGAATATCCAAGGAGGGTAAAGTCTCATTCTTTGGAATACCACAATCCTAAATTTGAAGTAGTTGCAATGTATTTAATTATGAGTTTTGCGGCACTTAGACGAGACTCTTTTGGATCAGATTGAAATCTAGCATAAATACAAACATTAAACAAAATGTCAGGTTTAGAAGCAATAAAAAAAAGAAGTGAACCACTAATACCCCTGTAAAGTTTCTGGTCAACTTTCTTTCCTCCTTCATTTTTATCCAGCTTCGAAAAATTAGACATTGGTATTTCAGTCTTTTTGCAATTTTCCAATCCGAACTTTTTAACAAGTTTTTTCGCATATTTTTATTATTTTACTTGTAGTCCGAGAAAGAAGGACATAGTTCACCCATCATGCTCATCTCAAATTCATCCTGCATAGACTTAGAGAACTTCTTGCACAGATTTTCGTTAGGTGATCCAAATACAATATCATCAACATAAATTTGAACAAGTAGAAAGTTTTTACCTTTCCTTTTAATAAACAATGTAGTACCACTTTTCCTTTGACAAAACCATTTGCATTAAAAAAATTACTTAACCTGTCATACGAAGCTCGAGGTGCTTGTTTTAAGCCATATAGAGCCTTTTTTTCAATTTGAATACTAAGTCTGGTCTCTTTGGATCTTTAAATCCAGGAGGTTGTTCAACATAGACTTCTTCTTGGATAAATTCATTTAAGAATGCACTCTTAACGTCCATTTGGAATAACCTGAAATTTTTATAACAGGCAAAAGCAAGTAATAATCTAATTGCTTTTAACCTGGCTATTGATGCGTAGGTTTTATCATAATCTATCCATTCTTCTTATGTATATCCTTTGGTCACGAGTCTTGCTTTGTTCCTGATCACTTTTCCTTTTTCGTCCAATTTGTTCTTAAAAACAAATTTAGCTCAAATAATGGATTTACCTTTTGGTTTAGGAGTTAACTCACATACATCGTTAAATGCTGAACTGTCTAAGTTTTTCTTGCATTGCTTCAATCCAGCTTTCGTCAGCTAAAGCTTCTTTTATGTTTTTGGGTTCTATTTCATAAATAAGTGCCACAGCACTAGACTCATCTTGCCTTTTGGATCTGGTGCGAATCCCTTCATCAATATTACCAATGATGAGTTCTTTGGGATGACTAGATTTGTGCTTCCAGTTGCTTGAAGGTTTGGTAGGAAGCTATTCTTCTACTTCAGTTGATTCTTCAACTTCCTTTCGCTAATTTTCAGAGATCTGAGCTGCTTCAGGGGAGGTAGACTTTGTAGAGTTTCGAATAGGTTTAGATTCTTCAGGATGAGTCTGAATTAGTTGATTCTACAAGGAGTCTTGGAATTTGACATTCGTAGATTTTTCCACAAACTAAGTCTTTTTGTTGAATACTCTATAGGCTTTGCTGGTGGTTAAATATCCAAGGAAGATTCTTTCGTCTAATTTCTCTTTAAACTTACCAGTTCGATCATTTGCATTTTTCAAAACAAAACATTTGCTACTAAATACATGAAAGTAAGAAACAATTGGCTTCTTTCTTTTGAATAACTCATAAGGAGTTTTCTCTAGAATAGGCCTTAAAAAGACTATGTTAATAATATAACATGTTGTAGAAACTGCTTCAGCCCAAAAATGAGAGGAAATACTACTTTTTATTAAAAGAGTTCTTGCCATCTCCTACAAAAATCTATTCTTTCTTTTCAACAACTCCATTCTGTTCTGGAGTGTATGGAGAGGATAAAACATGTTGAAAACCTGATTCATCACAAAATTTTGCAAAGTCTTGATTTTCAAACTCACCTCCATGGTTTGTCCGTATACTTGAAATAACATATCCTTTCTCGTTCTGAACTTTCTTAGCAAACTTTAAAAAGTAAGTAAAGGCTTCGGACTTACTTGCTAGAAAGTAAACCCAAGTAAATCGTGAATAGTCATCAACGATTACTAGACAGTATCTTTTTCAGCCTATGCTTCTAGTTCTGGTTGGCCCAAAGAGATCCATATGCAGAAGTTGTAAAACACGATTAATAGAAACCTGATTTAATGGTTTAAAAGAATTTCTAACTTGTTTTCCCAATACACATGATGTGCATAAGTCAGATTTTTGAAACTTCAGGTTGGGCAATCCTTGAACGAGATTCTTAGAAGAGATCTTGGCAATCTGCTTCATATTAACATGGCAAAGTTTTCAATGCCAAAGGTTTGCTTCATCTTGAATTGAAATTAGACACTGAGACTTTTCTGGTTTTATATCCAAAAGATAGATGTTCCCACGTCTTCGTCCAGTAAAAGATTGTGAAAGATCTTTACAAGTTCCCGAACATATTCTTTCTTGAAAATTGATCTTGAATCCAGTGTTGCACAATTGACTGATGCTAAGCAAATTGTAATTGAGTCCTTCCACTAAGGAAACATTGTTGATTGTGAGACTTCCAATTTTTACAGTTTCACATTCAACAATTCTTCCTTTGTTGTTTCCACCAAAAGAGACTTTTCCACCATTTACTTACATAAGTTTTATAAAACAACTTGAATCTCCAGTCATATGCCTTGAACATCTACTATCCAAATACTATTTAACATTTTTCTTGATAACGACTTGTAATTAAAAAAGAAACTCAAGCTTTCTTTGGTACCCACATTTTCTTGAGTCCAGAGGAGTTAGTGCAATAAGCAATCTTTGCCCATTCCTTCTTAACAGGTCTCCAAACTATGGGACATTCTTTCTTAAAGCGTTTTGAGCTGTTGCACTTAGAACATTTGAGAGCACTTCGTCTAATAGGTTTTATAAAGACTTTATAAAAATGATTTTTGTAAAAAGTTTTTGTAGGCTTTTGTTTGATTTTTTCTTTCACTTTTGGAAAATCAATTAGAGGAATAGTTTCAGAAGTTATTCACAAGCCTGATTTGTTAAAGTAGGGTCTTTGTACTGAAAGAATTTTCTCCAATTTTTTAGATCCTATTGAAAACTTTTTTGAAATATATGAAATGTCATTTTTCAAAAATGTATTTTTTTTAAAGAGAGTATGCATTTTCTTTTAAAGTAACAAAACTTTTATCTAAATTTTCAAAATTTTCTTTCCATAAAATTTCCTCTTGCTTTAATGTAGAATTTTCCATTTTTAGCTCGGAAATCCTCTTGAGAGAGGTTTTGAGACTAAGACACAGTTCATCAATGTATTTCGAGACTTTAGTAGAGATTTTTAAATTACTTACCTCAATTTCACTATTTGAGTCTGAATCTGTATATATTTCAGAGTCTAAGTCTGATTCTGATTTTGTCATTAGACAAATGTTGACATAATCATCATCACTTTCTTCGCATTCAGTATCACTCCATGTCTCTGCCTTGAGAGCCTTCCTGAATTTCTTAGCTTTTCTTTTTTTTTTCTTCAACATGGGACAGTTGAGTCTAATGTGTTCCTTTTTCTTGCATTCAAAATAGGTCACTTCTTTATTAGATTCATCATCCTTAGTTGATTTGTTTTGAAAATTTTGAGCACTTTGTTTCTTCCAATTGAATCTTCTTCCCTTTTTGTTCAGTTTCTTGAACCTCTTTATTATAAGAGCTAACTCTTCATCATCCATATCATATTTAGACTTTGTAACATCAGAATCATCGTTAGATCTCAAAGTAATTGACTTTTTACCTTTGGGATCTTCTTTTTCATTGATTTGCTCCACTTTATAGGACTGAAGTGTGCCAACCAATTTGTCTACAGAAAGTGGCATGATCCTTTGTATTTCTCTTATTGAAGTTTTTACGTGATTCCAGTTTTTGAAAAGTCCACGCAGCAACTTGTTAACCTTCATGGGTCCTGAGATTGGTTGTCCCTGATACTCTAGACCATTAATAATTTCTGTAAAACGACTAAACATGTCAGTAATAGATTCTCATGGCTTCATCTTGAAGGCTTCATACTGTCCGAGTAGAATATTAATAATTGTTTCTTTCACTTGATCAGTTTCTTCATGGGTAATATGCAACCTGTCCTAGACTTCTTTGGCTGTTTCATAAGAAAATATTCCGTTATACTTAGTAGGAGATAAAGCACAATATAATGAGTAAATTGCTTTAGCATCAAGAGCTTGTCTCTTAGTTATTTCTTCTTGAGTCATTTCGCCAGCGTCTGCAACTTCTTTTCCCCTTTCTAAAACTGATGTAGCTTTAGAAATAATTCATTTTTCTTTCACATCCCATTCTAGAGGATCTTTTAATCTTAAGAATGCCTTCATCTTGTTTTTCCATATGTTGTATTCATTTCTATCGAAATAAGGCAGTTTGGTGTTGCTTTGGCCTTCAACCAAACCTGAAGCCAACATACTAGCCATGGATCTTTAGCTCAAAAGTAAAAACACTTCTATTAATTGAGTACACGGGCTCTGATACCAATTGAAAGTGCTTGTAAGAATGCCTAGAGAGGGGGTGAATAGGTGTTAAAGAAGTTTTTGCAAGACTTAACAACTTAATTTGACTTATATGAAAACAGTAGATTGTAGATATAAAAGACTGTAAACTGATATATAAGAATGCAAATTAAGTAAAGAGATTAGGGAAAGAGAATTGAAACATAAGGTTTATAGTGGTTCGGCTTAGACCAAGCGTACGTCCACTCTCTCGCATTGACAGCTCACTAGTTAGATTTCACTAAAAACAAAAAGAGATTTTACAGTATCACGTCCTTGATTCCATAGTGTAGAGACTCTACTACACTTCCTCAAGGTCTCACAAGAATTTGATCTCTCTTTTGAGTACAGTTTAAGCTTGACAAATTGAACAACAAAGAACTAGGAGTTTCAGACTTTGGAATTTTTTTTTTTCACGCACACACTCGGATAACTTAAGCATCCTCCTTATATACTCCTTCATGCCATCATAACCATTGGCACCTTTCAAAGGAGTTCTTCCAATCTACCGGTTGGATAGAATCAATTCATAAGATCTCGAGTTATTTAAGGAATATGATGATAGCCCACCAATCCTGCTCGCCCATACAATCAGGATCTAGGTTTCCATAAGTAGAACCTTCAAAGTATTCTTCGCCAATCAACGGATCTAAATATTCAAATTGATTTCAATAAGAATAATTGATCACGAGAAACTATCTCTAGCCATAAGATATTCTTCAACCGTACGAACAAAATCCTTAAAGATATACTTATATCTGGATAAGTCTTCTTCATTGGATAAATCTTTTCTTCATCGGTCTGAAAACTATCAGTGAGGGTAGACTTTGAATATTGAGTATGGAGGTCTTCAGACTTTGACGATAGAGTCTGCAAGTCTTCAGACTAGACTGATGGAAACGTTTTGTCAACTTCAAAATAGATAAGGAAGTTTTCTCCAACATTAAAGACTTGGTGGATTTCAACAAAGCTATGTTGGGGAAGCAGGCCTGGAGAATACTCCAACAACCGAACGCCTTATGGTGCAAAGTTCTTAAAAGTATCTATTACCCAAGAGGTGATCTTTAGACAGCAAAGAAAGATATCCGGCCTTCGTAGGGATGGCAAAGCCTATTGGTGGGGAGAGACACAATCAAATCAGCCACTAAATGGGAAGTTGGAGATGGACGATCAATAAGAATCAGAGAAGATGTTTGGCTTTCCTGTGGGAAACTTATAGGCCCAGCTAATAGGGATGATCCAAGAATGGTGGCTAATTTAATTGATCATGACAATAAGGCTTGGAATATAAGTAGAGTTACTGAACTATTTGATGAAAATGTTGTGAAAGAAATTATTGCGCAGCCTCTCAGCTTGCATCCCAACTCAAATAAGCTTGTATGGGTAGCAAATAGCTGCGGTTCCTCCACCATTAAAGGCAGCTATAACCGACTACACATCAGAGACGACCTATCCACCAAAAACACTCCATCCTCCTCCTACTAGGTTCCAAAAGCACTATGGAGTGAGATATGGAAACTCCCGACTTACCCAAAAATTCGGTTCCTTCTATGGCATATATGCAACAACTCTCTCCCAACAAAAGAAAACTTGTACAAATGGCAAATAATACCCGAGCCAACTTGTTAGATTTGTGGCTGAGCACCGGAGACAATCGAGCACCTATTTCTCCTATGCGAATGGACAGAAAGGCTATGGTCAGACCCTGAGCTTGAAGCCGATACTTCTCTAGCAAAGATAACTTGTATGGACAAATGGGTCTTCAAACATCTTACCTCAAGAGCTGATCCATACACGAAAACCTTCTTCGCCGGTATACTTTGGCAAATTTGGAAGGTTCGCAACGTAGTGATCTTTCAAGGAAGGAAGCCCGACCAGCTTACCACCAAAACAAAAGCTCAAACAGCTGCAGATCTCTACACGAGAAGGGTAGACAAAGGAGTAAGCCGAAGCAGACGACTACAAACCGATTCAAAGATCCCGACGAAATGGGTCTTACCTGGTCCGCAAGAGCTGAAGTGGAATATTGACGCCTCCTGGTGCAGATCCGAGCTTGTGGGATCGGTAGCCGGAGTCTGCAGAAACGTTGCTGGTGTTCTCGTTGAAGGATTCGCAAAAAAAATCCAAGCCTTGATGGTTGCGGTGGCCGAATCCATAGCTTTGAGAGAGGTCTTGCTGAGGGTAAAGGAAAGCAGATATGCTCGTGCGGGACTTCAGCTGCAAGTCTTCAAAGGAAGTGATCTGAAGGTGTGCGTATCATCTGATAACTTATCCTTGGTGGAGAGCTTATCGGGCCAGGCTGAGCCACCTTGGCCGGCCTAATCAATAGTAGATGATTGTAAAAGACTTATGGCCCAACTTAGCGAAGTTTTGGTCCTCTACGAACTGAGAGAAAACAACAAGGCCGCGGATTGGGTCGCCAACGCCCACTGAGCCAACTCTCTTCCTACCAACTAGGTTTTATTTCCTCCTCAGCCTCTAATTTCTATATTATGTGTAGACTTTCCATCTAATGGAGCCCCTTTTATGGGCTAGTAATGAATTATTATCCTTCGGCAAAAAAAAAAAAAAAAAAAAAAAAAAAAAAAACTAGGATGCAATAAACCCAAAGGATAGTCTAAATCTGAGTAATCATGCCTTGGCTTATGTTAAAATGTGCTATGAGTTAGAAAATGTCTTTGAGAGACACGATGATTTCATCGATGACTATGGCTATGACAACAGAAGGAGCTAATGAGGCAGCATGATCGAATGACTTGGTTGGCAATGTTGGCTTTGGACATCGGTTTATTTCGGTGTTCATGCTAAGAGAGGATTTGACCTCAAAAAAGTTTCTTGCCACATAGACTTTCGCGGACATGTGAATTGAGTTCAATCATTTAGAGTAGTTCAAGCCCAACTCAATTTTGATGTGTGAAAATTTATGAGACCACTGACAACTGTTTAAAAAGCCTAAACTGTTAGACAAATGCATAGTTTAATATTTAATTATTCTAATATTTGCCCTCACGCTAAGTTTGTTTGTTTGTTTGTTTGTTTTTTTTTTTTTTGCTTAGTATTAAGTGTAGACATATTTAATTGGAGAGGCAAATGGGAATCAGAAAGATTTGAACTCAAGACCTTCAGCTCTAATATTATGTGAGATTTTGTAAAATCACTGTCAACTGTTTTAAAAATTTAAACGATTAGACGAAGGCGTTGTTTAATATTTAATTATTTTAACATGATGAACATCTGCAGTGGTTAAACACCTATGGGGGCATTGAGAAGGCTCGTATGGATGACAAGTACTATGGCTTGGCCGTGAACATTGAGCCAAGCTAAAAATTGTTTTGTCAAATTTGGAGTTTGGATCAACTCTAGAGATCGATAGGTCCAAGATGTGTTTGGAGTTGCCTGTGGTGCGGGGAAGTAGGAGACCGGTCGCTTGGACCAAAGGCCAAGGCTTCCATCCAGGAGCTTCCGAATAGCTTGTTGCTACTATGCTCAGGTCGGGCACTTGACTAAAAAGAAAATAAAATGTAAATCCTGCAGAAGAGCATTGTTTCGAATAAATTTGTTCACGTCGAATTGCTATCATGTCACTTAAGATGGCATGTGATAGATGAACCACCATATCAACAATTCCAGGCAAGTTTTCGTTGGAAGAACATGATTGGAGTTCCAGTCAAAAGTTTCGGACAACATTCTATAAATTGTAAGGTGTGCAATAAATCTACGGCAGGATTAACAATTTCTTCGTAGCTATTGACGATTGCCTAGAAAGTTCCCAAGATACAACGGCTCTCTTTAGTCATAAACCAACTGACTTACGATTGAGAGAGCAATATCTTTCAACCAAAAACAGAATGAGTCATAAACCGGTCAAATTACAAAACATCCGATATCGAACATGGAGTGTCGAATCATCTCACCGACAGTCTTGATTGACCTGCAACTTCCCTTGTTCACCGTTTTGGTCCAATCGGGGGCATGTGAACGACTCTTATCTGAGATTACGATCACCAGCTCGACATCACCACTTGCCAATTTAAGAATGTCTACAATTTCGTAGAACCTTCCCCACTAGTCCTGATACGTCAACCAAAGGGAATTGTCTCCAGAGTCGTCCCCTCAACTTTTGTGGTCCATCATCATTATGGCCAGTGCTTAAATTGAATGTTCCTCGCCTCAGGAATAACCGAGTTCTTGCTTCTCTCAACATGAGATGAAGAGGAAATTCATGGCGAGATATTGGGTCGATTTTGCGAGCGCCAGCGTACGTGGTGATGGTGGATTGGGTCTTCTGCTGCTTAAGGCCAGAGTGATCTTCATGGCGTGCTTGATGCTCGCGTCCGTTGTCCTGTTTTCCTGCGCCAACAAAGGCCACAACTCCTCCCGCTCTAGCCACAGAAAGAAAAAGAGAGGTGCCAACGGCGGAGGCGGAGACGGAGGCAATGATGGCAGTGGTGGTCATCATGGAGGTCACTATGGAGGTCATCAGGGAGGCCACCACCACGTCCACCACCACGCAGCCCACCACAAAGGTCACCATGGCAGCGGAGGTGGCGACAGCAGTGCTGGCTGCATTTGTGGTGGAAGTAAGGGTGGCGGTGGAGGTTGCGGCGGGGGTGGGGGCGGTGGCAGCTGCTAATATGAAGTCAGTCTTTTTTTCCCTTCTTCTATGTTGGTTTTGGTAATGGTACTATGATTTGCTAGCTAAATCAGTAGTTAATGGATAGAAAGAGTAATTGAGGATCGCAAAGACTAGCTTGCAAAGCATATGCTCCAATCAACACATGGCATCAAAAACCAGTTCTTATAGAGAGGCAAACTAGCACCAATGAATTATGAACGCACTTGAATTATTTCCAAATTTGTACTCTCAAACTTAGTGGTATATTCTACTAATTAAATTGAAAGACCCGCTTGCAAAATTTTCAAGGCGCTTGGTAATCTACTACTAGATATAGGAGTAGTGAAATCGATTATTTCATCAATAAGTCACAGCCTACCGGTAAAATAGTAAAGCACTTGATGATATGCTTTTAAATACTATATTTGAGAATGGTAACATGGATTTTTCATTATTAAATTACTAACTGATCAACAAGGCCTAGTTCTACTCGATGTGTGGTGATAAAATCAAACTACTTGATGGGCTTAATTATAAAATTTTATAGACGAAGTAGGATACTACTGGATACTAAATTTTAGGATGGTAAAATTGTTATTTGATCAATACATTACAAATTAAATGATGGGGTCCACTTAAGGATGGTAAAAAAACATTATATTGAGGGTTAATATCACAAAAAATCCTAAACTTGTACATTTATGACAAATTTACCTCAAATTAATTTTTTGATCATAAAAAACCCCAAATTGGTATCATTGTGATAAATTTACCTTTGTTAGTTTCCGTTAAATTTTACTGTTAAATTGCTAAGTTGGATAACGCTTGATTGGAGTTCCAGTTTGAAATTTTACTCTTCGTTCGTCACAGTTGTACCAATTTTGTGGTTATTTGTGGTATTAATATAATTAAACAGAGGGTATATTTATCACAAATATACAGGTTCAGAGTTTTTGAACGTAAAAAAATTAGTTTTGAGTAAATTTATTACAAGTGTACCGGTTTGAGGTTTTTTGTAGTTATTTGAGGTAAATTTATCACACGTTCACCAGTTTGAGGTTTTTCTTGACTAAAAAAATTGTTTGGGGTAAATTTGTTACAGGTGTTCCAATTAAAGTTTTTTGTGTTAGTAACCTTTCTATTGTTGGTAATTTACTAACTAATTGACAAGCCAAATTTATCAACTATTGGATACTATTGACCCAAAAAAAGAAGAAGCCATAATTGGACACTAGATATGAGAATAATAATTTTATTATTTTATTAATAAGTTACTGATAGTTGACCGTTGCCAAGCAATTTTACTTACCAGTTACATTGCCGGTTCTTGAAATTTACCATCATGGAACCAGTTCTCTTTCTAACAAACGCAATAGTAAAGTCATCTTTATATCTCCCACATTTTTGTGAGTTTGTTGAGTGACTTATCACACTTATAGATTTACTGAGTATGATCTAGGATAGAGAAATACCTGAGTGATTGTAACTATGTAATCTCCATTCGTAATAGATTTATCAGCTGTTAACTATATCTAAGGAATAGGTATCGACATTCGAATTGAACAACATAGATTTCTAGTTTTCTTTGTCATTTCTCATTAATCTCCTTGATAAATTTCAATTGCAAAATCCGTTAGCTTCAACAATTATTTCACAACACATCCAAACCCATTTTGAATCGCACACACGCTATGCATTTGTGAAAAAAATTACTATATATAAAACTCAATAGAATATATAAGATTTCAATCTCTTAGACCCTAGTAATGAAGACTGCTTTCAGCACCAAATCATCCAATAAAGTAAAATGAAATTAGTCTTTGGTTGGTACTCGTTATTAGCTAAATAATAATAGAAAAAAGCATACTTTGTGAAAAAATAATGCTATTTGAGTCTTAAATTTATTATACAGATTTCCATTAACATTTCAATTGATCAAATATAATAAAAAACTCTTAGGTGAAATGCTAATATAGTCCTCCCGGTTATTTCTCACTTGAAATTACTAATGTGATAGGATCCAATGCGAATAACTTTACTCGAAATGATACCATTTTGCTTAATTTTCTTAGTTTTCTGATTATTATCCTTCCTTTTTTTTTTCTTTCCTTTTTCCTTTTATGTCAACTATTTATTTATTTTTTCGTAGTAAAGCGTGAACACTTACGAAAAAAAGATTTTGAGCATGATCATCCATATCTGTAAGCCACAACTCAAATGACGCCAAACAACTCTTCAACTGTCTCAACTGACGAATTTCTAAAACTCTACGAGCCTACAGAAAGTGGGCTCACTTGAATTTTTTTCGGCTTCTTCAATTGAAACCCCTAAATATTCAATCAGCTTCCCGATGATTTTATTTACACTAAAGCATGAATAATTGCCTAGAAAAGAAGAAGCAGGAGAAGCGACTTCAATCTCCACGGCCTTCAATGGTCACCGAGCTCGAAGCGGCTATGCTTCAGTTGATGCAAGCTAACCATCGAGCTCGACAACCATGAGCTCAACGAGCAACAGCGACAGCTTGCGGAGTTGAGCAACAATGGCTTTTGCAGATTTAGTCATGAAATCAACGAAGAAGGATGCGCCAGATCTGGCTAAAGGAGGAGGTGAAAAAAAAATGAAAAAAAAAATAAAAGTTCTGCAAAAGAGCATCATTTCGAGTAAATTTGTCCACATCAGATCGCGGACGCACCACTTAAAATAGCATGTGATGACTGGATTGCCACATCATCAATTCCAAGCGAGTTTTTGTCAGGAGGACTTGGTTGGAGTTTCACTCAAAAGTTTCGAACAACGTTGAAGCAATTACAAGGTGTGCCATAAATCTCTGACAAGAATAACAATTTCTTGGTAGCTACATTATTGCCCAGAAAGTTCCCAAGATACAACGGCTCTCTTAAGTCATAGACCAGCTGACTTAAGATTAAGAAAGCCGTACCTTTCGACCAAAAACAGAATTGACCGGTAAATCGACCAAAATACAAAACGTCCCACGTCGAACATGGAGTGTCTTGATTGACCCGCAACTTCCCTTGTTCACCGTTTTGGACCAACCAGGGGCATGTGCACGACTCTTTCTGAGATTACCATCACGAGCTCGACGTCACCACTTCGCCAATTTAAGAATATCGAAGTTTGATCAGAAGCAATTTCGTAGAACCTTCGTCACGACTCCCAACAAGTCATCCGAAGGGAATTGTCTCCGAAGTTGTCCCCTCGACTTTTGTGGTCTATCACCGTTATGGCCAGTGCTTAAATTGAATGTTCCGCGCCTCAGGAGTAGCGTTGAATTCTTGCTTCTCTCCATGAGATGACGAGGAAATTCATGGCGAGATATTGGGTCGATTTCCAGAGCTCCAGCGTTCGTGGTGGGGATGATGGGTCGGGTCTTCTGTTGCTTATGGCCGGAGTGACCTTCGTGGTGTGCTTGATGCTCGCGTCCATCATCGTGTTTCCTGCGCCAATGAAGGCAACGGCTCGCTCTGCTCTGGCCGCAAAAATAAAAATTGACTTGGAGGACATTTTGGGAGTCGTGCCATAATTAAGCCAATTGCGTAAGAGTGCCGCTAGGCTAACAGCCACCGTTATTCTAAGAAGAACATTCCAAATTCAAAGAAAGGGGCAACAGAAAGGTCAAGTTTAGCGTTTTTTGACGTGGCCATTATTTATTGAGTGCTGCTATATCCGTGGTCACGGAGACCTATTGACCACAAATTCCTCTCACAGCCCCATACCAACCGATCGGACTTATGGAGGAATCTAAATGTAAATTCTGTAAATTTTGCTTGCCTTAGTGAATTCAACAATAGAAACTTAATAAGAAACAATGGACGGTGCACATGATCTCTCAACGAGTACACTCCTTATTTCCAATTGGAAAAGTGTATCGATGGCGTATGAAGTACATATTATGTTTTGTGGGTATCTTTGATTTGGTGATGCAATTTATATTTAAGTTATATCATATTAGTGAATTTATATGATAATTTGAATAAAGATCATTCATCTAGATTCATCAAAAGTCAAAATATGAATTTGACACTTTTCCATCAAATCTAAAATATTATGTGAGTTTTAAAAGATTTTTGAGTCAACATTCGTGTAAATTTTTTTTATTGTGACTAATTGAAATACAAGCCAATCTTTGATATCCCAATTTTTTCCTTTGTCACAATGAATTGTAAATTAATCTGAAATTAATAAGATAAACTTACCGTATTAAAAAACAGTACTTTTTACGGAGGAGATACTTTTTTTTTTTAAATGAATAAAAGGATGAGAATGGAGGCTAGCACAAATAATTTATATGGAAATCATCATAAGCCTCTCGCATCAATAATATATAATTGGACTAAGAAAATATCATCCCTAAGATTGCGAAGTATAGAAATTGATGAAGCTAATCACAATTCCAACACGAAAAGATGAACACCCAATTTTCTTCACAGCCGGATTAAAAAGTCGTCAGTGTGGAATAATTGGGTGGCTGAAAACTTGCATCCATCCTTAAGTTTTTAAGATTGACAGTGACGTACTTTTCTCATCCATATATAATTGAAGATACCTCATCTCATGTATATTGTCTCCTTCCTACAACTATTGATACTGCGAATGGTTGAGTTCTTGCTTCTCTTCACGACAAAATGAGGAAATCAATAGCGAGCAATTGGATCGATTTAGCAAGCCCCGGTGTTCATGGTGATGATGGAGCGGATCTTCTGCTACTCAAGTCCGGAGTGATTTTCGTGCTGTGCTTGATCCTCGTGTCAGTTGTTATATTTTCCTGTGGCGACTCTCAGAATAAGAACAGACGCGGCCACAGAGGCGGTGGAGGCGGCGGAGGCGGCGGTTGCGGTGGAGGCGGCGGTTGCGGTGGAGGAGGTGGGGGCAGCGTGGGGTGTTGAATTGACCTTAAGGCATGAGTTAAAAAAAAAAAAAGCATTTTCATCTCAATAAATTGCAATGCGATAGTGTGGTATGTGTTTCATATTAGGATTGCTATTTAGGGTTAAGTATCTTGTAATTTACATATGTTGTATTTAAGTATAATTGTACTCTCCCCCTATACTTGTGTTCTTCATTTGATAATTTACGGATATTATAATCCTCTCTGTTTACAATTCTCGACTTGATGTCAGAGTTATTTGTTGTTTGAGGAATAACCCATTGAGTTTGTTCACGGCCAGCCACACCGGCCACCGTTCTCCATCAAGTCCTTACCTTTCAATTGCGGTTCAACATCCTTCCATTGCTAAATCCAAAAAACAGAGACCACCAACAGGCTCGTAGTCCTCAAATGGCCCATGTCCTAAAAACTCGCCGCAAATGCACGCCAAATGCCACCATATGTCGGATTGTGTAATTTTTATGGATGATCATATTAAAGTGGTGCCTTGTCAAGTCCAGCTCAATGAATTGTCGATGTTATTATCCGATAATGGTAACCAAAAACTTGCAGGCATTATTGGGCACATGTCATTAGCTGATTGGTTAATTAAAACACATTCATCACTTGTTTCCACCCTCGGCCTCATTTGGTGTATCTGACTTACCAAGATTAAAATGGACTCCAAGTATCCTTCCCTTTTGTTCTCTGCGTTAATTGGAGAGGTACAGAGGGAGCTAGGAAGACTTATATTTTCGGCCGTTACATCTAGTGGTCATAGCTTGGTTGCTGGATATTGATGTAACTTCACCATCATATCAGCATCTATCCTACTCCAAGTTTTACACCAAGCAAGAAAGTTATACCGATGTTAGCTCTAGACCGTTCAATTGGCTTGCATAATCTAACCCATTTAATAGTAATTTAGGATGCGAATGGTAATATTTTTGTTTAGGGGAATAATTTCTTTTCAGAAATAGTTCTTTTCTATTTTTATTACCTGAAACAATTTCTGAGTAAAATAACGTGTTTAGAAACTATACAAAGTTTTTATTCTCTAAATAGAAAAAGAATATGAATATATTTAGTACAATCCATAAATTTTTGCATTTATTCATTTTTCTTCTTGTTCACCTATTACCAAATGCCGAGCGCCGACCGCCGACCGTTACTCGCCGCTCACCGCCTACCGTCCGCCTCTGGTGGCTGGTGGGCTACGGGTGGCGATCGTACGACGATGGGCAAAGGGCGATAAGTAGCGGCAATGGACAACAATTGGTGATGAGGGCGGTGGTAGCGGTCGGGCGGTAGTGGTGGTCGAGTGGCGACAACTAGTGGCCGGCGACGGAGGCCAGTAATCGACGAGTGTTGTTAATATTATTCATTATTTAAATTCACAATTGGTGATAAAATTCATGAGATCTTGATGGTTGATAACTGATATAATCTTAGATCTGCGAGAATCCAGAAAGTGTAAAATATCTAGCTTGTTTTGAAGAGCCAACCAATCAATGCCAAAAGCACGCCAATGTCGGAAAACATATTTGGCATGCATTTGCACAGATGGAAAAATTTGCGTCTATTTAACATAAAAACTATAGTCTATGTTGAGTCGAAGTTACTGTGTGAGACCACATATGCCTATGATCTCATGAGAATATTCATCTTACGGGACCTTTTTCTGTGGTAATACTCTGCAGGAATGTATACGTGACATTTGAAATATGATGGAAGATACGCAACTAAATTTCAATCAGCCATTCCTTACAGTGAGGCGTTTCTTATCCACAGTAGCCTCTGCAGAGGGCCGGGACAAAAGGAGAACTGATAAGTCACTGCCTACAATACCTCCTCTTCCTCCTTACAAATCAGAGCTAAAATCAGGTCCGATAAGGAATCCAGGAACTGTTCCGTTTGTGTGGGAACAGTGTCCAGGAAGACCTAAGAATGAATCCCTATCGCGGAGTCAGACTCCCCAATGCCCTCCTGCTGCCCCAAAGCATCCACCTGGGAGGATTGCAAGAGTTAAGCAGAACGATTCTGAAAAAGCCTCCGATGGTGCAATGGGTGTGCAATCTCAAATGAGAAATATGGTTTTCAATTATGAAAATGCACAATCAAATGATGAAGGTGTTAAAAAAAAAAAAAAAAAAAAAAGACCACAGAGGAAAAAGGGACTGCTGGATCAGATTATGGTGATGAAGCCTACTTAGATGCATTGGATACATTTTCGCGATCTGAGTCATTCTTCTTGAACTGCAGGGTCAGTGGTTTGAGTGGAGTTGATCGTTCAGAAATGAGACTATCTGGACGGTTCTCTAGAGATCCACCAGCCAGGGACTTCATGATGGGTCGTTTCTTGCCCGCAGCAAAAGCAATGGCTTCAGAAGCGCCTCTGCATTTAGTCCGAAGGCAATCTGTGGCACAAGATCTACCAAGGCATCCAGTGAAGAAGGCAGCAGTTGGGGTTGAGAACCGTCGGCTCCAGATACTTAAACCAATTGTTCTACCAATGACCCAAGTCGGAGTTGGAGAAGAAAGTGAAGATGATGATTACTATGAAAGTGAAACCTCAACAACTAAAGGTTGTGGGTTATTACCTCGGTTCTGTCTGTTAAATCCAGTACCTGGTATGAGGACGCAAACAGTGGGGCTTACTGTGCGCAAAACTCAAGTTAATTCTACATATGCAAAGTATCAAGGTGAACCCCATAGTAAGGTACATAGTTTTTACATGTTTTCTGTTTCTTTAAATTAGTTGTCAGTTATGTTTTGTCCTTCTTTATCAGCTGTTAAAGTTAATTGCTAAAGCATATTTTCTTGTTTCTTTATAGCACAATGAAAATGCTTCTGATGAACAAAGATCAGTTGGTGGCTGCCTAATATCAGAGCTCCATGAAAATAAGTTTGATCTGAAAAGCACACAGAGCCAAACTAAATGCAACAAGAAATTAGAGGGGTCATCATTATATGGACGTTTGCAAGGCAATGGAAAATTTGAGCACCATAACAGATTTTCTAAATCAGTTGTTCAAGGACGGGGAAGATCAGTTAGTCCTCATGAGAATGTCAAGAATTCCAAGGTTAAGGCCTCCAATCCCGAAGAAAAGCGATTTGTCAATCTCCGAGAATTATTAGCTAGTGAGCGTGCGGAATGTGGGGCTGGTAATACGAGCCCTGTGGTTGAGAAAACTGTATACGTTGATACAGTGCAGGCTGTAAAATCTCAAGGTTCTACAAATCCCTCAGATGAGAAGGAGCTATCTTATTCTGAGGGGGATGTTCTCAAGATCAAGGCTACTAGTAAAAAAGTTAATGAAGCTCTTTTAATGGACTCTTCTTCTGTGGATATTGGAAACATTGAGCACCTGGAGAAAAAGAAAATATCTGAATCTGAAGGTTTGCATTTCAGAGACTCCCCCTTACTCTCTTCTTCTGACAGATTGAATGAGGATATAGATGTTGACTTGTCTAGACACGATCAAACTCCTACTCAAGCGGGCATGAAGGAGACCAGCTCAAAAGTAGGCAGAGATGGTAAAATTGACTTAGAAAGGGAGGCACTTATGAGATTAGGTGATCAGCAGAATCCTTCCAGTGCCTGTTCACCCTTCCCCCTTCCCCCTCCCTCACCAAAATCTCCGTCAGACTCATGGTTATTGCGAGCGTTGCCCTCCGTTGCCTCCAAGAGGCCATCTTCACGATCTTCTCTTGGAGTAGATGCTGTAAATGGGAACCGTGCTTTAGAGTCAGCTCTTGTTGATCCCAAGTGGGAAACAATTGTCAAATCTTCCAATGTGCACCATGGGCATCTGCGGTTCTCTGAGATAATTCTGTAACGTCTCTTGTCATCATCATGATTTCTTCCACTGCGATGAAGGCTCATTCTACTTGTTCATCAGGAACTACTGCCGCCAATCCCAGAAACCTGAAGAGAGCTGATCCAATTTTGAAGGATGTGGAATTGCATATGCATGGCATGATCTGAAGTCTTTTTCTTTTTCACTTTTTCCCAAAGTTCTTCTGTCTCAAGAAAAGGTGAAAAGACTTCAATTCCGCCTCTTCGTTGTTGGTTCTCTGCCATGCCTACTCTGCTGAGCATATCAAGAGGAATTGTAAATAGAATTACCCTCTTCTTACAATAAAACTACGAAATGCATTGCATTGTCTTTCTGTAAAGATCATTCTTTCTGTATGCCAATTTGTAACATCATCACGTTTTTTCTTCTAAAGAGGATTGCAATCACTGTTCTCTGGCTGTAATAAACGGATGATTTCACTACTTTTATGTACTTGTATGTCGTTAATCAGCAAGGGAAGTTCTTCATATCAATCGTACCTTCGTGTCTTTGATGCAACGTTGCCCCAAAATTCAAATCCTTCTCAATCATGCCAAGGTAGAAATTTCTTGAAGGAGACGGAATGATGTGTGCAAAGAATTCAACTCTTGTCGATTCAATGATGTCATTATGCAGCACATGAATCTTAGAAGGGCACTTTCAAGTTCGAACGGTACCATGTTGCTTCCAAGACGTCTGTTGCACGGATAATCAATGGGATAAACGACACTGGAGTATTTCATCATGGGGTGATTCTGTTCAAAAACTGGATAAGTTACGATTCAGGTCAAGATACATCACATGGTTCTGTTCGGAAGAGGGGGCGATACCATGATCGGCATCATCATTATTGAGTATTCTAATATTGAGTATTCTAATATTCCTTTTCCAACAAAGGAACAAATTTCCGTGTGCACGGTAACATGGTAACGATCAGTGAAATTTAGATCTCATTGGTAAATTCATGTAGCTGCGACTTGTTGGTCAAGCATGTTGAGGTAATCTATCGATAATGTTAGCAATCTATTGACGATAAACGCAATATTAAGTTATCGAGTTCTTTATAAATTAGTAACTTAGCAACACAAGTCTAATTACTCGTTAATAAGCTACTGACAAAGTGAAGAATTTATGTTGAGAATAAAACCACAGTTAGTAACCTTTCCTTTTAACTGTAAGTTAGTAACTTACTATTCGAATAAGTGATTTACCAATATAGGCCGCTTTTAGTATAGTAATTTACCAGATTCAATATTAAGTAATAAGAGCCCCAACATTGAAGTTAGAAAGTACATGTAATAGGGGTGTCAAGAACCGAACCGAACCAAAAATCGAACTGAATCGAACCGAAAAATTCAGTTTTTTCGGTTCGGTTCGGTTTTCGGTTCGGTTTTCATTAAAAACCGAAATCTTTTTTATCAGTTCGGTTTGTGGTTCGGTTCGGTACCGAACCACAAACCGATAAACAAACCAATATTGTTTGCTCGATTTCTCATCCTTTTCTCCCCTGTTTCTGCCTTTCCCAGTTTTGCAGATTGTGGATTGTTCATAGTGATTGAATCGCGACTGTTTTCTCCCATTCCTTTCCCCCGCTCCGGCTCTTCGCCGTTCCGTTCGGCGTGCTTCGGTCAAGCGTGAGAGAGCCTTGATCATCAGCTGGAGAGGCTCTCCCTCTCCGTTTCGTCGTCTTCCTCCTCCATCGCTCCACTTCATAAATACTCTCTCTCTCTCTCTCGGTCACATCGTCTTCTTCCCTCCGCTATAATCTCTCTCTCGGTCACGCTTTGGCCGATTCGTTGGTTTTCTTTTGGGGGGGGGGGCTTTTTGGGGGACTGGTCAGTCATGAATCGGAGTGAGAGCAGAGAAAGGATGGGGTTTTGTCCATTTCCTTCTCGATTCCGGGGACTGTTCAGTTGTCAATCGGAGCGACCGGAGCTGTGCCGGCGGATAACGAGCGAGGGTGGGAGGAGAAAGCCGTCGAGGGGAACGTGGTCATGGAGGCGGCGGAGGCAAAGGAAGGGAAAGCAGAGACCCGGAGGGAGGGGAAGGTCGCAGGGTGATTTTGAACAGGAAAAAAAAAAAAAAGCTAAAAACTGAAAACCGAAAAACCGAACCGAACCGAACCGAAATCTCGGTTCGGTTCGTATTCGGTTTGGGTCTCATTCGGTTCGGTTCGGAAAAATTTTCTAACGGTTCGGTTCGGTTCGGTTTTTTTAAAAAACCGAACCGAACCGAACCGTTAACACCCCTATGTAAAACTAGTAACTCCCCAACGTATGCTCTCTTTTAGCATAATTAAGGCATGGAAATTTTAGCAAATATCGAATGAACATCGACGTAGGCATTTGCATAGAGTCTTTCTGTGGACACGATGACGAGTTCAATGTCACCGCTTTTGCAATTCATTTTCCTTTTATATTGTAAAGAATTTCAAAGTTGGATAAAAAGCAATTTCGAAGAAGCTTCACCAATAGGCAATAGAGAAAAAGCCACAAAAAATCCCAAACTTTGTCTAAAATGACACACTTTTTTTTTTTTACCTAAAAAACCCCAAATTTTACTAACCGTAACATATTTACCTCAAATTCTATGGCCAATAGTATTTTCGTCTTATTTTTTTCCTTTTTCTTTTTTTCTTCTTCTCTCTTTCCTCTACCATGGCCGGCGGAGGGAAGTCACATTCAAGTGAGGGCCGCCCTCACCCAACCTAGGTGTTTCCCTTGCCAAGGTCAAGCGAGGGTATTCCTCGCTAGATTCGGTGAGGGCAACCGTCACCCGATGCCAAATGAGGGTGGCCCTTGGCTAGGCCGGATCTGGTGAGGAATGCCCTCACTCGACTCTAGCGAGGACCGCTCTCACTCGACACCTGTGAGGGCGGCTATTGTCAGCCCAGGCGAGGGTGACCCTCGCCCAACGCAGGCGAGGACTTCCCTCCACCATAGAAGAGAAGAGAAGAAGAAAAAAGAAAGAGAAAAAAGAAAAAAGAATAAAATGCCCTATAATTTGAGATAAATGTGTCCCGCAGATACAAGGTTAGGATTTTTTGTGTCATGAATTTTTTTTTTTGGGTAAATGTGTCACGGTTAAGAAAGTTTAGAGTTTTTTGTGTCATAAAAAAAAGTTTGGGATATATTTATCACTCTGAGTAAAATTTGGGGTTTTTGGTAATTTTATCCTTAGGTAATATGAGGAAGCACTGCGCTTCCCACTTTGCTCCATCTTTAGCAAGGGAGTGATGGGCTTAACTAATGCTTTGATTCGACAAGATCAGATGGATAGACTTGTGCACATAAAAATACGCATTCTGCGAGTGCGGGTGGCGAGAGATAGAGAAGAAAATGGCTAGAGAGGCGTTTGCTCTTGTTAATGCTACCAGTGGCCATCGAAGCCAACTGGAGCTGACATGGCTGCTCTGCGTGGTTGCATTCTCCATGGCGTTCATCTTTGTCATCATATTTGCATGCGGCAAAAGCAAGCAGAAACCTCAAGAAAAGAAGGATCTTAGCAGTGGTGGCGGCGGCGGCGTTGGAGGGCACAATCTTGCTGGGGCTGGTGGATTCTACGTAGACAGTGGCAGTTTTAGTGGGACTGGTAGTTGTGGCAGAGGCGGCGAAAGCAGCATCAGCTGCGGCTGTGGTGGAAGTGGGGGCGGCGATGGAGGTTGCAGCGGGTGCGGGGGCGGGGCAGGAGCAGCTGCTAATTTGAAGTCAGTCTTTTTTTCTTTTTTTAAATCTCTTTTCTATGTTGGTGGTGGCAAAGGTAGTATGATTTGCTAGCTAGATCAGAAGGCGATGGATAGAGGAGTTTGGTGACATTAATTACTACATAGAATTTGTCTATCTCTATCTATCCGTTCATCCATATAAGTCCAGTCCATCCGAAATTTCAAGAGGGTATACAGAATTAAACATGTTGATACCACTAATCTCGCTTTCTTTTCCTTAGGCTTCACGGAGTTTCAACATTAATTAAACTTTGCAGTTGTAGAACAGGTTCGCAAAGGCTATCTTGCGAAGCATATGCTTCAATCAACACATGGCATCAAAAACCAGTTCTTGTAGAAAGGCAAACTAACACCAATCAATTATGAACACCCTTGAAATTATTTCCAAATTTGTACTCTCAACCTCAGTGGTATAATCTACTACCGGATGTGGGAGTAGTGAAATCATTATTTCATCAATAAGTTTTGAAAAACTTGCTGCGCCTACCAATAAAATAGTAAATCACTCCATAATTTGCTTTTGAATACTAGATTTGAGAATGGTAACATGGATTTTTTATTAATAAGTTACTAATTAATCAACGAGTGATACTTATGTAATTTTAGTGTATTTGGTAGTTTACTACTTGATGTGTGGTGATAAAATCAAACTACTTAATTGTGACAACCCAAATTTTCGATGCTGTTTTCTACTGAATAAATCGAGCATTTCATTGACGCGCCTATAGGACTGTTCTTAGAGCTGATATCTCTCGAAATAACTAGACTATCTGAAGAAGCTATTAAGGATTTTAAAGCAAATAGACTTGAGAATTCGACCAAGAATTAGCTTCTCGACCGTGCTTATCTTTAGACGCCATTACGTCACAGTTAAAAACTAATTTGAGATTAGAGATAGGTCTGTTCGATTAAGATGTGTGGCTGATCATGGGTGACTCTACTAAATTGGGAAATTCTCATCGACCGACGTTAATACGATTTTATTGTCGTTTTGGTACCTCGTGCCCGTAATTGAATCCTCGAGATTTTCATGACAATCGAGAGTTGGGTTTATTGTGGCTCGAAGAAAATTAATCACGGGTTATTTGCACTAAAAATCTTTGAAAATTATCTAGTGGTTTAGGTTACTAGGTCACGTTAAAAATGTGTCGAATGGAAATTAAAAGCCAATTTAAGTCCGATTTCAGAAATTGAAAGTTCTTTCATGTCACGATCTATTTTAGGAACGTCAACTCATTCTCTGAAGATTTTTCAGAAATTCGGAGATTTTTACGGAAAATTAATTCGGACGTTGCGGAAAATTAATGGAAATTTGGATCGGCCGAGCTGAAGGGATTTTCGACTTGCAAACCGAGCTACTTGGCGAATGGGAATTGTAGAAATTATGTGGGCTTTTTCTACATCAAAATAGGACATCAAATCTGGGAATTCGTTGAGAAAATTGAAGACCAAAATGAGTAAATTCGGAATTAGAAAAATGGCAGCATTTTTGGGGCATCAAAATGAGTTTATTTGTGAAGATAATACAAGAAAGTATTATTGGACAACTTGGATAAGTTCGAGGGGTTTAAGGGGACCAAACAATCAATGATGGGATAGAATTTGTGGGCTCCCTCTTCGGCAACTTCAACAAGCAAGACCAGCTGCCTCTCCCCCTTCGTGCGACGCCCTCCACTTCTACCTCACTTTCATTTTTTTCTCTCGCCAACCGAAGTTGCAGCTGCCACGTCCGAAGATCTCTCTCCCTCCCTGCTCCATCTTCGGTTATTTCCTCAACCGAAGTCCAGCCCACACCCCACAGAGATCCATCTCGCTGCCTCACGCCACCTTCTACCATCATCCAACACCCAACCATCTTCTGTTTCCCCCTCTCCCCCGAAGCCACGCAACAACCCACTTTCCATGCTCGGTGAACCCCTTGCTGCGAAGCCCCCATCGAAGACTCCACCGAAGCCAGCTTCTTCGGTCAGCTCCAACACGTTTGTTGACCACGATCTCCACATGTCCAGCAACCGAAGTTCTCTGCCCCCTCTTCCGTTGCCAGCTCGCCACTGCTTCTCCACCGCTCGTGCTTCCTTCGATCAAAATTTTCCCTGCCTCGAAGACCAGCCCGCTTCCTTCATTTTGGTCGTGATTCCAGTGAAGCCGAAGCTGCTCCATCAGCACGTGTCTTCAACCGAGCAATGCCAGTCTTCAACGCCGGGGAGTCCAGCTGCCCGAAGACTTCAGCAGCGTCGGTCTTCAATTCCAGAGGCCCAACGGCAGCCTTTGCTGCTTCTTGTTCGGCCCAACAGACCAAGCAAAATTTAGCCCGCAAGCCAGCAGTAGTTCGGCCCAGCAGTCTTCAGTTTCACGGGCCTGCTTCATATGAAAGATCTTGGTCCACTACATTACTTTCTTGGCATTGAAGTTAAAAATACCGATCATCTATTTCTTTGCCAAACTAAATATGCTATTGATCTCCTTAAGCTCACGTAAACCAATCTCAACTCCTCTGTCAACTAAGACCAATCCAAATGACTTCCAACCCCGTTGAGTATCGAAGTTTAGTTGGTGGTCTTCAAACTCCGACCCTGATATTGCCTATGCTACGAATTCATTATGTCAAAAACTACGCGAGATCATCATAAACTCAAGATCGTTAAAGGCACGATAAATTTTGGGATTTTCATTCATTCTCGAAGCTCCTTACATCTATATGGTTTTTCCGGGATGTACTGAAACCGGAAGATCAACAACTGGTTTCGGCTCCAATCTCATTTCTTGGACAGCTAAGAAGCTCCAGTCGACACCGTGCTCTTGCTTCCACATCAGCCTGAACTTACTTGGATCGGTTTGTTCTTCGTGACGATGCTCTCTCCTCGTCCAACACATCTCTTTTGTGACAATAAATCAGCCGCAACCCAGTTTTACATGCTCGCACTAAACATATTGAAGTGGACTTCCATTTTGTTCGGGAAAAGGTCTCCTCGGGGTCACTACATGTAAGATATGTTCCAGCTCGCCAAACATCTATGAATTCAGCAGAAAAACAAAAGACGAAAAGCAACAAAGAGCTGGTGATCAACGGTGGGAGAACTCGTGGTGAAGACAAACTTGGATTGACATCAATGAAGAAGAAACCTGAGATGAAGATTGACATGGATCGCCAAGTTGTAACAAATCTAAACTAGCACGTGTGAGGTTACTCAGCTGAAAGTGGGAAAACGAATGAAGAAAATAGTTAGTTAAAATTCTGTTTTCTCTTTTATGAGTTGTATTCGCTTTCTGTTTCTTTGAGTATTCCTCGATGAAAAGAAGATAGAGAGAAGAGAATATAGAGAGAGAAGAGAGAAAGCTTTGAGAGCAACTATCAATGGATGAGCAATTGTGTCCCCCTCTCCCCCGAAGCCACGCAACAACCCACTTTCCATGCTCGGTGAACCCCTTGCTGCGAAGCCCCATCGAAGACTCCACCGAAGCCAGCAGGTTTTTTCTTCGGTCAGATTGAAAGAGAAGGGTGTGAAAGCTCCAACACGTTTGTTGACCACGATCTCCACATGTCCAGTCATAAACAACCGAAGTTCTATTTGTGATCAACCCCCTCTTCCGTTGCCAGCTCGCCACTATGATGAGGGTGCTTCTCCACCGCGTATTATAGTCAAAGTGCAAAGGGAAGAATTTGACAGAGAACCTTCGACAATCTGGTTTTGGAAAATTTTCCCTAACAATAGAGGTCGAGGCTCGTTCAATTTAAGATCAAATAATATCAATTACATACAGCCCGCTTCCTTCATTTTGGTCAAGTGTCTAAATTCCAGTGAAGCCGAAGCTGCTCCATCAGCACGTTTTGTCTTCAACCGAGCAATCTTGAAGCCAGTCTTCAACGCCGGGGAGTCCAGCTGCCCGAAAGACTTCTTTAAATGAGCAGCGTCGGTCTTCATCCATTCCAGAGGCCCAACGGGAGGAAAATTAAAGGGTATCCTCTTTGTGGATCAGCCCAAGAAGAACCACGATCTTGGTCCACTACATTACTTTCTTGGCATTGAAGCGATCATCTATTTCTTTGCCAAACATAAAGGCTCTGGTATAAAGCCATGACTGATGTGATATGAAATGGATGCACTTTATCAGCATTATGGAATAGAACTGACTGGGAATTATTCATTCTCGAAGCTCATACATCGATCAAATGAATGTGATTGGCTGCAAGTGGGTATTTAAGACAAGGATGCTCTCTCGTCCAACACATCCTGATGCCATTGTAGTCTTGCATAAACATATTAGTGGACATTTTGGAAATTTGGAAAAAGCATGTAGATGTGTTCCACGACTGGCGATATTTTCACCAGCATTGTCAACTAATTATTTGGTTTTCATCAAGAGGACCTTCTCTAAGGAATGAGAAAAACAAAAAAGGCAGGAAAAGCAACAAGAAATTTGGTGATCAACGGTGGAGAACTTCGTGGTGAAGACAAACTTGGATTGACATCAATTTAGTCCTGTAAACTGGCAAGTGTAAGGTTACTTTCTGACAGCGAATGAAGAAAATAGTTAGTTAAAATTCCTGTTTTTCTCTTTTATGAGTTGATAGTTCCTCCTCCGAAAAGAAGATAGAGAGAAGAGAATATAGAGAAGAGAAAGCTTTGCAATGATGAAACACGAGTAAAGGAATGAAAGCGGGGGATGGCAGAGGATTTTTGTATTCAAATGCTGTCATTGATCTTTGTAAACAATCATATTCAAAGATGTTAAAATGTTCATTTCTTCATCTTCATCTCTATCTTCATCTTACATGGTGCAACCTACAGCAACCTTTCATCAAATCGAGTTAATGAGTTATCATCTTCTTCAAACTGAGAGAATAGAATAATAGGAAGGCTGGTATAAAGCTCATTGGATAGAGAACACATGGAACAGGAATTAATTCCTAATTATTGGCTTAGAAACATCTTATGGTCAAATGAATGTGATTGGCTGCGAAGTGGGAATATATTTAAGACTAAAACTATTGAAATAACAAACCAAGTCTTGATCCCACTAGTTGAAAGGTTTTCATCATCATGTTTGTCTCCAATTCTAAGGAAAAAGTCAATTCATCAACTCGCTACAAATATGTTACTAATGATTGGTGATGGACATGGTACTCTTAATGAAACCACTAGACTAGCAAATTCCAGCTCATTTGTTTTTAAGAAGCACTAATTGAATATTTATCAGAATAGAACTTGGGAATTAATTCCTAGAACCGATCCTAATGTCTTTGTTCTATTTCAAAAGCAAGTAGAGAATCAATTTTTAAGAGATCGCCACATTGTTGAACTAGGCCTTGCAATGCTTTATCATGGCGACTACCTGAGAAGATTATATCACTATAAATTTGATCATGTTAAAGCATAATATATTTGATGGCTACAATACCATAATTCATCTCTCAAAGATGTCTTTTGAAACATATTTGACAAGAAACTGATGGTAGTCTTGATCAGCTCATGTCATCGAGGAAGGAATGTCTCACTCAAAAGTTCTCTCTATGGACTTCGACAAAGTTCAAGCAACTTTCTACTTGAATATGGTTTCTTTTGCAGCTCTCTTGACCCATCCTTATTCATATTTCACACCGGTTTACACAATTCTTCTATTACTATACGTTGATGACATTGTCTTAACTCGGAAGTTCTCTCGAGTTGCTTTCTAATCTCATACATGATCTCAGTCTCCAGTTTCATATGAAAGATCTTGGTCCACTACATTACTTTCTTGGCATTGAAGTTAAAAATACTTCTGATCATCTATTTCTTTGCCAAACTAAATATGCTATTGATCTCCTTACTCGAGCTCATATGTTGGACTGTAAACCAATCTCAACTCCTCTTGTCACTTCGATCAAAATTTTCCCTGCCTCGAAGACCAGCCCGCTTCCTTCATTTTGGTCGTGATTCCAGTGAAGCCGAAGCTGCTCCATCAGCACGTGTCTTCAACCGAGCAATGCCAGTCTTCAACGCCGGGGAGTCCAGCTGCCCGAAGACTTCAGCAGCGTCGGTCTTCAATTCCAGAGGCCCAACGGCAGCCTTTGCTGCTTCTTGTTCGGCCCAACAGACCAAGCAAAATTTAGCCCGCAAGCCAGCAGTAGTTCGGCCCAGCAGTCTTCAGTTTCACGGGCCCAACTTCTTTGTGGATCAGCCCAAGAAGCCCGCAAATTCAGTCCAACAAGCCGTGAATTTCCAGCTCACTTGAGGTTCACGCAATCAAGCCTAGTTCCGAGCCCAAGCCCATCAACCAAGCCCAGCAATTTGCTGTGGGCTTGCAAGGCTTTTGGGCCCGGCCCGAGTGTCCGCCAACGCCACCAAAAATTCGGAATTTGGCTACCGTCGCGCCGTCGTCGCAGTGATCTGGTCTCCATTTTTAATCAAGTGAGTTTTGCTCACAAACTAATGATGCTTAGGGATTAGTTAGATTTAATTAAGTGCGATTAGATGGTTAGATTATAATAATTAAATAAGGGATTTACCTATGCATGTTAGGCAAATGGTTAGTGTACTTAGCAAGTAGACAAGTCCTATTATTTATTGAACGAGTCTTGGAAATTTTTCGGGCTCATATCAGCTTCCAATTAGGCATTGTGGGCCTAAATTGGATTTATCATATTTATTTATTAATTTTCGGAATTATTTAATTAATTTTTTATTTTCTGAAAATTAGACCGGGATGGTCGACAATCGAAATTTTTATACTGATTATCGTGGCGCAGTCCATTTATTTAATTGAGCTTTATTTTGTACTGAAATTAATTAATTATGATTATGAGATTATTTTCCTAAATTAATTAATTTGGATAATTAAATGAAAAATAACCGGATGTTGGTTGACAGCACCAAAAATATTTTGGTGGACTACTAATAAGGGTGGGATTTGTAGAAAGGAAATTATAATATTTTGGCTAAGGCCGACCGTGTGCCCATGCACGTGTACTTTTGTCATAATTGAATAAAAAGACAAATTGATTGTACGTTCGAAGTATCATGTTATATAATACTGGCTCAGTGACACTATATGTCATTTTGTAGAATGGACGGTATGCAATACCGGCTTGGTGACCGTATAGGTCATTTTGTAAAATGGATGGTATTTAATGTTGGCTTGGTGACCCCATAGGTCATTTTGTAGAATGGACGGCATGCCATAACGGCTCGGTGACTCAACATGTCATTTTGTAGAATTGACGTTATGATGAATATACTCAGTGACTTATTATGTCATTTCGAAGAATGAATCGTACAAAATACTGGCTTGATAACCTATAAGTTATTTTGAAAAATGGATAGTATTGACTGAAATAACCAAGAATGGTTAATTTGACATGTAATCGACTAGATCGATTGATTGATAATTCGATCTGTTGTAATTGATTGGGTGCCTATTTGACCTATGCTAATATGCAAGTGGAATTTGAGGCCAAGGCAAGTCCTCCGACCCGTGTGTGTTTAGGTAGCCCATGGTGTATTCATTTCCTAATTGGGTCTTAGGGGGTAGAATTTGCTGAAATGTTATCTCACTGGTTATTGAATAACCATTTTCAGGTCCTTAGATGGCAATGGTGAAGGACTGGAGGCCCAAAGTGCGGAAGGGGAAGCCTGAAGAATTGATGATCCTATTAGACTAGCTAGTCATAGGGCAATTCTCTTTTGATAGAAGTTGATTCCATTTTGCAGACTCTGTTTTAGAAACTTGTGGTTTAATCCTGACTTAACAATTTGACTTGTATATATTTGCACTATGTTTGGCAATGTATATAAGTGTGGATGCTTTTAAAGTGGAAATTTGGAATCCTATTTTTCTATCCCATTGCTTTATTGTCTGGGGATTTTATATGCTTCCACATGTGTATATTAAATGAATGACTTGGTGGTGCGTCCTGGGACGTCGCTATTAATCGACCAAGGTAACGGATGGGTGCGTACTCAAGGATCAGGGCATGACATTAATGGGCTTGATTATAAAATTTTATAGCACTTGGTAGTATACTACTGGATACTATATTTAAGGATGGTAAAATTTTTATTTGATCAATAAATTACTAATTAATTGATGGGGTCTACTTGCAATGTTGTAAAACGCGTGTTAATCTACTTGTGAAAGAGATGGTAAAAACCACTATGTTGTTGATAATTTACTAAGTAATTGACTAAGCCAATTGGGCAAATCTAAAAGCAATTGTTGATCGACTATTGGATACTATTGGCCAAAAAAAATCTATAATTGGACACTACAGTTGAGAATAATAGTTTTATTATTTTTTTTAACAAGTTCCTGATAGTTGACCAGACCAAAAAGTTGTCAAGCAATTTTGCTTACCAATGATATTACCGGCTCTTGAAATTTACCATCGGTCGGAACCAGTTCTCTTTTTAGCAAACGCAATGATAAAGTCATCCATCGAATATTGGTATACCATAATTTCCTGCTTTTTATGACGTGAGATTTTTCTCGTGGGATTTCTTCATGAAGAGTCTATCGATGAAATGCTGGCATTAGTCAAATTATCCACTAATTTAGATGAAGTTTTATGTAAAGCTGATTCAAGCCTCATCACCTACAGAAAGAAGACATACGTCTTCGAAATGAAGTTCCTCGTGATATCATGTGTGGACAATATAAATTGATAAAGATGAACTCATGAAAGCAAAACCCATAACGAAAATCCTTCTTTTAAATGGTCTTCATCATTTATTGGAATGTTCGCTGAGGATTATTCATCCGATTTTGCGTGCAGCAAGGTTACTTTTGATGAGTTTGTTTCATTTTAAAGGAGGAGTAATGGATCAATTGTAAAGGGATCTGGATGGAATTCAAAATTAGGTGGTGCTTCTAGGAGAGTCTAAATTTATTCAAAATATAGTAGATATAATAGTGTCTATAGAGTCACATGAATCCATAGCAATCGATTGTTATTTCAAAGGTGATACTTGATGAAGTCTTAAGGTGGATTGAGTTCAATCCTTTGGAGTAGTTCGAGCCAAACTCAGTTTTGATGTGTGAAATTTTGTAAGATCACTGCCAACTGTTTTAAAAACTTAAACTATTAGACGGAGGCATAGTTTAATATTTAATTATTCTAATATTTCCCCACGCTAAGTTTGTTCTTTTTGTTTGGTACTAAGTGTAGACATATTTAATTGGAAAGACAAATGAGAATTGGAAAGAATTGAATTCAAGACCTTCAACTCTAACATATGTGATATTTTATGAGATCATTGTCAACTGTTCTCAAAATTTAAACGATTAGATGAAGGTGTGATTTAATATTTAATTATTTTAACATGATGGACATTTACAGTAGTTAAACACCTATGGGGGCATTGAGAGGGCTCGCATGGATGACAAGCACCATGGCTTGGCCGTGAACATTGAGCGAAGCTAAAAGTTGTTAAATTTGTGGCTCAAAATTCTTGTCAAATTTGCAGTTTGGATCAACTCTAGAGATCGATAGGTCCGAGACGTGTTTGGAGTTGCCTGTGGTGTGGGGAAGTAGGAGATTGGTCGCTTAGACCAAAGGCCGAGGCTTCCATCCAAGAGCTTCCCAATAGTTTGTTGCTACCATACTCAGGTCGGGCACCTGACTAGAAAGAAAATAAAATATAAATCCTGTAGAAGAGCATCGTTTCAAATAAATTTGTCCACGTCAAATCGCTAACACGTCACTTAAGATGGCATGTGATAGATGGATCACCATATCAACAATTCCAGGCAAGTTTTCTTTGGGAGGATATGATTGGAGTTTCACTCAAAAGTTTCGGACAACATTCTATAAATTGTAAGGTGTGCAACAAATCTACGGCAGGATTAACAATTTCTTCGTAGCTACTGATGATTGCCTAGAAAGTTCCCAAGATACAACGACTCTTTTTAGTCATAAACCAGCTGACTTACGATTGAGAGAGCCATATCTTTCGACCAAAAACAGAATGAGTCATAAACTGGCCAAAATACAAAACCTTCGATGTCGAACATCGAGTGTTGAATCATCTCACCGATAGTCTTGATTGACCCGCAACTTCCCTTGTTCACCGTTTTGGTCCAATCAGGGGCATGTGAACGACTCTTATCTGAGATTACAATCACCAGCTCAACATCACCACTTGCCAATTTAAGAATGTCTACAATTTTGTAGAACCTTCACCACTACTCCCGATATGTCAACCAAAGGGAATTGTCTCCAGAGTCGCCCCCTCAACTTTTGTAGTCCATCATCATTAGGGGTAAGTACACTATCAGCATCAAAAGTTGTGTACGGCGCTCACTTTAATACCAAAAGTTTATTTTGGATCACTTAAGTGCAAAAAAGTTTAAAAAACGATCATTTTAGTGGCAACTCTGATCAGATTGACTGGAAATTTGAAGTGCCACTTTTTTTATTAATTTTGGAAGCTAATGTGGTTTGCTGGAGAGTAGAGTCAGCATCTAAACCACAAAATGACGTTGTTTGGCGTCTTTTCCTCAACTTAGAACCCTAAATCCCCAAATTGAGAGAAAGAGAGAGAGAGAGAGAGAGAGAGAGAGAGAGAGAGAGAGAGAGAGAGAGAGAGAGAAGGGATGTCGTCTTCTTCTTCCCCGAAGAACAACACTAGCTGTGGCACAAGCAATGGCACTAGTAGCGGCACCAGCAATGGCACTAGTAGCGGGACCAGCAATGGCACTAGTAGCGCACCAGTAGAGGCACCAACAACGGCACCAGCAACGGCACCTTCGAACCTTCTTCTTCCTCCTCCTCCTCCTCCACCCTTCCGTCCTATTCTTCCTGCCACTTCTTGCTTAAGCAATAATCTCAGTCTCTCCTTGCTCACCTGGTCAAGCAACTACGATGGTGGTTGAGCGGCAAATGATAAAGAAACCCAAATTTCAATCCCCATATGAGCTATACGGCGTCATTTTTGTGAGAATGTCCACGTATGACAGCAAAACGACGTCGTTTCTTGAGGAGGATGGAAAACAACGTCGTTTTAAAGCCACGACAACTTTTTTTTTTTTTAAATATAAAAGCCACGTAACTAACTGCTTGGAATCTCTAGCTAGTGGCACCAAAGTCATCGTTTTTTCTCCGATTTGGCACTTAAGTGATCTGACATAAATTTTTGGCACCAAATTGAGCGCCATATATAACTATTGGAACTGATAATGTACTTACCTCTCATCATTATGGCCAGTGCTTAAATTGAATGCTCCTTGCCTCGGAAGTAACCGAATTCATGGCGAGATATTGGGTTGATTTTGTGAGCGCGGACGTTCATGGTGATGATGGATTGGGTCTTCTGCTGCTTAAGGCCGGAGTGATCTTCATGGCATGCTTGATGCTCACGTCTGTTGTCTTGTTTTCCTATGCCAACAAAGGCTACAACTCATCCCACCCTAGCCACAAAAAGAAAAAGAGAGGTGCCGAAGGCGGAGGCAAAGATGGAGGCAATGATGGTGGTGGTGGCCATAATGGAGGTCACCATGGAGGCCACCGTTGTCACGCCCCGAACTTGAGTGCGTGCACAACCCTCAGTGGTCGATAGAATTTCGCGACGCTCCCAGAACTCGTTGCCGACCCTTTTTTAGTTTATTGCACATGCGTAAGCAAATTAACTAATCCCTTGACAACGACATACATGGGATAGAAAAACAAGACAACCAATTTCAAATGAAATACACTTTTATAAACACTTCAAGCTTATACAGAAGGTCTATGTCATAAAGAACTAATGAGCCACCTATGCTCCTGCTCCTTCCGCTTCAAGCTTTTGGCTCTTCACACTAGGGACCTGAAAATGGTAATTCAATAACCAGTGAGATATAAATCTCAGTGAATTGTACCCTTAAGCCCCGATTAGTACACCAACTCCACTCGGGTATCTCTTCATAATCACCCCACAAACAAGTCCACGACCAACAAAACAATAGTCGGTTCGCATGCAACCTTACCCGGTATGCCATACCCTGCATGTTATAACTCAGCATAATACACGCAATGTACGTGGCCATTAGATGATGCAGTTCATCAATCACATACGATTCGCATCACAAACAATCTCACTTGGCCATTGCCACACTTTGCACATTATCGATTCATGCATGTGTGCCATAAACGATGTGATTCACTCATCCATATAATTAATGCATGTAACAATTTCACACATCAATGCATTAATTAAGATTGAGTCATCGATCAATTGACTCAATCGATTCCATGTCAAACAGACCATTCCTCGGTCATTCAAGCTATTACTATTCAGTCTTGACTGATAGAATCAATCACCGTGCCACGTGCATTCTTCGAGGCGATATTCCTTCTCATCGAGCCACGTGCATTCTTCAAGGTGATATACACATCTAGTCATCAAGCCACGTGCATTCTCCAAGGCGACATACTTTGTCACCGAGCCATGTGCATTCTCCGAGGTGATGTACTAATCATCGAGCCACGTGCAATCTCCGAGGCGACATACCAAATCACCGAGCCATGTGCGTTCTCCGAGATGATATACTATTCACTGAGCCACATGCCTTTTTATGATGATTCATCCCATTTCTAAAGTAATTACTCATAACCTTAATTTGTACTCAATTTACCCAAATAATTAATTTAGGAATAAAATCCTAAAATCACAATTACACAAATCATCACTCAATTTATGCGGATGCTCATGCATTTACACATCCATTCACTTCATAAAATCAACACACGTGAAATTAGACAATTTTTCGCATTCTGGATGAACAGTGCACGTGAACAGTGTGCATGAGCAGTACTCTATGAACAGTACCGCGTGAATGGTGCACATGAACGGTATTTTTATGAATAGTGTCGTGTGAACAGTAAATTTCCAAAATTAAATAAACAATAAATTAAACTCAGAAATTAAACAAAACATTAATTAAAACAAAAAACAATTAACTAGCAAAAGAAGCTTAATTAAGCACATAAACATCATTAAGCAAATAAAGCGAGATTAAGCTAAATTAATCTAATACGTCTATCTAAACACTTATCTTAGGGTTAATACAACTTAATTAAATCTCCCAAACTAGAATTAACCCTAACTAAACAAACTCTAAGCAAGTTTAAGCACTAATCGAAGGATTAGGAGCTAAACTCACCCGTTAAGCGGGCCGAAGACACCGACGTGGTGGTGACGACGGAGGTGACGCTTCGGGACCTCTACCACGACAATCCAAGGTGGTCCCAAGCTCAACACAGCAACCATAGCTCAGAATCCCTTTGAAAACACTGGAAAACAGTCCTGCCGGAGGAGAAAACAAGTTGAACGGCTTGGCCAGAGCTCCGGCGAGGAGGGTGGTTGGCAACCGGTGACACTTGGGGGTCTTGGGAGTCTTGTTGGAGGTTGGGATGAGCAAAGGAACGGCTGGAATGGAAGAAAATGGGCTGCAAAGTCGAAACAGGCAAAGCAAGCGGGAACCAAGTGGTTCGGCAACCGGTGTCTTCTCGCAGCCGTATGGGATGGCCGGAGCATTGTTCCGGCCAGAGGTGGGGCTTGTTGGAATGGACAAACAAAAAGAGCCATAATTGGACACTAGATGTGAGAATAATAATTTTATTATTTTATTGATAAGTTACTGATAGTTGACCGGGCAATAAAGTTGCCAAGCAATTTTACCTACCAGTTACATTACCGGTTCTTGAAATTTACCATCATGGAACAAGTTCTCTTTCTAGCAAACGCAGTAGTAAAGTCATTTTTATATCTCACACATTTTTGTGAGTTTGTTGAGTGACTTATCACACTTATAGATTTACTTTGAGTATGATCTAGGATAGGGAAATACCCAAGTGATTGTAAACATGTAATCTCCATTCATAATGGATTTCTCTCTTGTTAACTATTTAAGGAACAGGTATCGACATTCGGATTGAACAACATAAATTTCTAGTCTTCTTTGTCATTTCTCTTTAATCTCCTTGATGAATTTGAATTGGAAAATCCGTTAGCTTTAACGATTATTTCACCACACATCCAAATCCATTTTGAATCGCACAAATGCCATGCATTTGTGAAAAAAGTTACTATTTATAAAACTCAATAGAATATATAAGATTTCAATGTCTTAGACCCTAGCAATGAAGACTGCTTTCAGCACCAAATCATTCAATAGAATAAAATGAAATTAGTCTTTGGTTGGTATTCGTTATTAGCTAAATAGTAATAGAAAAAAGCATACTTTACTATTAAAAAAAAAGTTGCTATTTCAGTCTTAAATTTATTATACATATTTTAATCCAGTTTAAACATTGCAATTGATCAAATATAATCCTAAACCCTTACGTGAAATTCTAATATAGTCCTTCCGGTTATTTCTCACTTAGAATTGTTAATGTGATAGGATCTGACGCGAACAACTTTACTTGAAATGATACCGTTTTGCTTAATTTCTTAGTTTTCTGATTATTATCCTTCCTTTTTCTTTTTTATTTTTCGTTCCTTTTTCCTTTTATGTCCACAATTTATTTATTTTTTCGTAGTAAAGCGTGAACACTTATGACGGAAAGATTTTGAGCACGATCATCAACATCCGTAAGCCACAACTCAAATGACGCCAAACAACTCTTCAATTGTCTCAAATGACGAATTTCTAAAACTCTACGAGCCTTCAGAAAGTGGGCTCACTTAAATTATTTTCGGCTTCTACAATTGAAACCCCTAAAAATTCAAACAGCTTCCCGATGATTTTATTTACACTAAAGCATGAATAATTGCCTAGAAAAGAAGAAGCAGTAGAAGCGACTTCAATCTTTATGGCCTTCAATGGCCACCGAGCTCGAAGGGGCTATGCTTCAGTTGCTGCAAGCTAACCATCGAGCTCGACAGCCATGAGCTCAACGAGCAACAGCGACAGCTTGCGGAGTTGAGCAACAATGGCTTTTGCAGATTTAATCATGAAATCAACGAAGAAGGACGCGCCAGATCTAGCTAAAGGAGGAGGTGAAAAAAAAATAATAATAAAATAAAAGTTCTGCAAAAGAGCATCGTTTTGAGCAAATTTGTCCACATCAGATCGCGGATGCACCTCTTAAGATAGCATGTGATGGATGGACTACCACATCATCAATTTCAAACTGTCGCAAATTCAAGTTAATTATGTTTCGTCTCTTACTCGAAGAAAGACGACCCAAAAATTCCCAATCATGGTCCTTGCAGATCAAATCATCCATATAATATACAAAAAGAAATTCCAGATATTTGATATCTTTCTCTTTGAATGAGATCTCAATTCCAGTGAATTCCTTTTTCACTTAACGAGTTTTTGATTCTCGAATATCCAGCTGACTAATTAATTCTTTATAACGTATTCAATTTTTCTTTGACAAATAAGACAGCAGTCGTTGGCGTTTTCCCAAGATTTTACGTAAACCTCTCTGAGTTTTTATCGGGAGGACTTGGTTGGAGTTTCACTCAAAAGTTTCGAGCAAGATTGAAGCAATTACACGGTGTGCCATAAATCTATGACAGGAATAACGATTTCTTGACAGCTACTAGAAAGTTCCCAGGATACAACGGCTCTCTTAAGTCATAGACCAGCTGACTTAAGATGAAGAAAGCCGTACCTTTCGATCAAAATCAGAATTGAGCGACAAATCGGCCAAAATACAAAACTTCTCACGTCGAACATTGAGTGTCGAATCATCTCACCGGTAGTCTTGATTGACCCGCAACTTCCCTTGTTCACCGTTTTGGACCAACCAGGGGCATGTGCATGACTCTTTCTGAGATTACGATCACGAGCTCGACATCACCACTTCGCCAATTTAAGAATGTCGAAGTTCGATCAGAAGCAATTTCGTAGAACCTTCGTCACGACTCCCAACAAGTCATCCGAAGGGAATTATCTCCGAAGGTGTCTCCTCGACTTTTGTGGTCTATCACCGTTATGGCCAGTGCTTAAATTGAATGTTCCTCGCCTGAGGAGTTGAGTTGAATTCTTGCTTCTCTCCAAGAGATGATGAGGAAATTCATGGCGAGATATTGCGTCGATTTCGAGAGCGCCGGCGTTCGTGGTGGTGATGATGGGTCGGGTCTTCTGCTGCTTAAGGCCGGAGTGATCTTCTTGGTGTGCTGGATGCTCGCGTCCATCATCGTGTTTCCTGCGCCAATGAAGGCAACGGCTCGCTCTGCTCTGGCCGCAAAAATAAAAATTGACTTGGAGGACATTTTGGGAGTCGTGCCATAATTAAGCCAATTGCGTAAGAGTGCCGCTAGGCTAACAGCCACCGTTATTCTAAGAAGAACATTCCAAATTCAAAGAAAGGGGCAACAGAAAGGTCAATTTTAGCGTTTTTTGACGTGGCCATTATTTATTGAGTGCTGCTATATCAGTGGTCACGGAGACCTATTGACCAAAAATTCCTCTCACAGCCCCATACCAACCGATCAGACTTATGGAGGAATATAAATGTAAATTCTGTAAATTTTGCTTACCTTAATGAATTCAACAATAGAAACTTATTAAGAAACAATGGACGATGCACATGATCTCTCAACGAGTACACTCCTTATTTCCAATGTGAAAAGTATATCGATGGTTTATGCAGTACATATTATGTTCTGTGGGTATCTTTGATTTGGTGATGCAATTTATATATAAGTTATATCATATTAGTGAATTTATATAATAATTTGAATAAAGTTCATTCATCTAGATTCATCAAAAGTCAAAAGATGAATTTGACACTTTTCCGTCAAATCTAAAATATTATGTGAGTTTTAAAAGATTTTTGGGTCAACATTCATGTAAAAAAAAAAAAAATTATTGTGACTAATTGAAATACAAGCCAATCTTTGATATCCCATCTTTTTTTTTTTATTTCCTTTTTCACAATGAATTGTAAATTAATCTGAAATTAATAGATAAACTTACCGTATTATTTTCTTGCCTTAACCAAAAAAAACTTACCGTATTAAAGAAACAGTACTTTTTACGGAGGAGATACTTTTTTTTTTTTTTTAATGAATAGAAGGATGAGAATGGAGACTAGCACAAATTATTTATATGGAAATCATCATAAGCCTCTCGTATTAATAATATATAATTTGAGTCAGAAAACATCATCCGTTAAGATCGCGAAGTACAGAGATTGATGTAGCTAATCACAATTCCAACGCGAATAAATGAACACCCATTTTCTTCACAACCGGATCAAAAAGTCGTCAGTGTGGAATAATTGGGTGGTTGAGAACTTGCATCGATCCTTCAGTTTTTGAGATTGACAGTGACGTACTTTTCTCGTCCCTATATAATTGAAGGTCCCTCATCTCATGTATATTGTCTCCTTCCTACAACTATTGATACCGCGAATAATTGAGTTCTTGCTTCTCTTCACGACATAATGAGGCAATCAATGGCGAGCAATTGGATCGATTTAGCAAGCCCCGGTGTTCATGGTGATGATGGAACAGATCTTCTGCTACTCAAGTCCGGAGTGATCTTCATGCTGTGCTTGATCGTTGCGTCAGTTGTTATATTTTCCTGTGGCGACTCTCAGAATGAAAACGGCAGCCGCCGCGCAAGCAGACGCGCTGGAAGTAGTAGTTGGGGCTTGGCAGCTGGAGGCGCGGCGGCTGGAGTTGCAGTGGCTAGTTATGAGGCCACCATCATGGTGGAGGCCACCATCATGGCGGTTGCGGCGGGGGTGGGGGTGGGGGTGGCGGTTGTGGCGGGGGCGGCGGAGGGTGTTGAATTGACCTTATATTTATATACCTTTAAGGCATGAGTTTTTTTAAAAAAAAAGCATTTTCATTCCAATAAATTGTGATGTGATAGTGTGGTCTGTGTTTTCATATTAGGATTGCTATTTAGGGTTAAGTATCTTGTAATGTACATATGTTGTATTTAAGTATAATTGTACTCTCCCCCTATACTTGTGTTCTTCATTTAATAATTTACGGATATTATAATCCTCTCTCTTTACAATTCTCAACTTGATGTCAGAGTTATTTGTTGTTTGAGGAAAAACCCATTGAGTTTGTTCACGGCCAGCCACACCGGCCACCGTTCTCCATCAAGTCCTCACCTTTCAGTCGCAGTTCAACATCCTTCCATTGCTCAATCCAAAAAACAGAGACCACCAACAGGCTCGTTGTCCTCAAACGGCCCATATCAAGAGCTTCTACTTCACATATTGGGCTAAGGAAATATCCAGCACTCTTACTTGTATTGAACGTTTTCATATAGTTCAGAAACTAGATTGAACATGTATCAAAAGTTCAGAGACTATATCGAATAAATTAAAAATTCATAGGCCACATTATACATTAAGTTAAAGTTTAAGGACTACATTGAATAAATTAAAGGTTTATGGACTAAATTGCACATTAGGTCAAAGTTCTTGGTGTCATTATCCTATTAGAAGAAAAGACAAATTTATTGTACTCGTCAGTCTGATAAGGTTAGCCGGGTTAGTGAAATGAACCAGAGAATAGAACTTTCTTGTTTTTTTTTTTTTTTTCCATTGGCTAGGTGTGTTGTGGAAATTGTCTTCCCTGATAACATTAGGTGGGAAAAAAGATAAATTTATCGCACCGGTCATGATACAGTCGAAGTCGAATCCGATGATAGCATTAGTGAAATGGTCCAAACTTCACACACTTAATTTCCAAATTGGAGCACTGAAATGGTCCAAACTTTACACACATGATTTCCTGAAGCATTGCTTGGCATAACTCCCGGATATACCACTCTCACATTTGCGTCATCCTCATGGCGGGATCGGAAAATTGGTTCTAATTCGATGCACTAAACCTTTTTTTTTTTTTTTTTTGGGTGTCAGAGCACTAAACCTAGTTCAAAAGCTTACAAACACATGTCAAAAAATGTCAAGGACTTTATTTTGATAAAGTGTTGTTAGAGTCATTCATCGACTGTGCGTTATTGTATGGTATTGGTTTACGTTGTGGTGAACCCAGCCAAAGAGAATTGGAGACTGGATGATGTAATTGAAAATGACATTTTTAGGCCTCATGCTAAATCTCATCATGTTAATGCCCATTCTAACAAATTCATCGTATTGGTCATGATACGTTCAAATCTGATGAGGTTAGTTGGAGTAGTGAAATGGTCCAAACTTCATACACGTGATTTCCGATTGGAGCAATGCTTGGCATATACCTCTCGGATACGACAGTCCTCACATTTGCATCATCCTCATGGCAGGATTGTAAAATTGATTCAGATTTGATGTGCTAAACCTAGTTTTTTTTTTTTTGGGTCAGAGCACTAAACCTAATTTTTTTTTTTTGGATTAATACCCTGAAAAACCCCAAATTGGTACACCTGTAACAAATTTACCCCAAACTATTTTTTTGACCATGAAAAACCCCAAACTGGTACACTTGTGACAAATTTACTCAGATTGACCATAAAAAAAAAAAAAAACCTAAACTAGTATATTTATGACAAATTTACCGAAAAATAATTTATTCGACAGCAAAAAACCCAAAACTAGTAAATTTGTGACAAATATACCCTCTGCTAAATTGGATTAATACAAAAAAAAAACACAAAAATTGTAAACTGTAACAAACGGAGCATAAAATCTCAAATTGGTATATCAGTCAACTATCACGTGTCATTTAACTTAATAATTTGACAGTAAAATTTAATAAAAACTAACAGATGGTAAATTTGTTACAAGTGTACCAATTTGGGGTAAATTTGTCAAAGGTATACGAGTTTGGGGGAATTTTTGTGGTTATAAAAATAGTTTTTGGTAAATTTATCACAGGTGTACAAGTTTGGAGTTTTTCAAGGTATTAACCCTTTTTTTTTTTGGTCGAACGCTGAACATAGTTCAAAAGCTAACATACACAGCATCCTAAAAAATATCAAGGACTTTATTTTGATAATGTGCTATTAGAGTCATCCATCGACTGTGCATTACTATATGGTGTTGGTTTATGTTGAAGTGAACCCAGCGGAAGAGGATTGGAGACACAATGATGTAATTGAAAGTGACATTTTTAGGCCTTTGGCTAGTTTCATCACGTTAATGCCCGTTCTGAGAAGATAAGGGGAAATCACAAGTAGAATGCCCAAGAATATGTGGGAAAGATTAGCGAGAGCAGGTATATCATATGGGTAACACTTAATGTTAGGAAATTTCTGCTCTTAATACGCAGTATCATGGCATGGCAACATGTTTGTGACTTGCAACCACTTCTTTTTTCCCCAAAATTGCACGGACATTGGCATAGTGTCTTTCTATCCACACGCCAAGAAAGGATTTATGTGATGTGAAATATAAATTGTGTCTGATCAAAAAAAAAAAAAAGAGGAAAAAACTATGTCCACATTCTTCTTAGTACTTCTGAAGGGGTGCTTATGCAACCAGGTCTCTTTCTAAGGCAGTTAACTCTGTTTAATAGAAGTATTGGATGATCATAAGTCAGGTTCAAGCCAAATTATACGTGTAGTTTTTCCCTTTTATTTGTAAGCCAAATTGTACCAGCTTAAGCATCAAGGGTATATTTGGTCGTCCGGATTTCTAATCAGGATGTGACTGAATAGGATTGGATATGAAATCCTGAGATTTTTTTATATCCAATCTATTATTTGGTGAATCGTAATATTAAAATCGGATATATTTACATCATATCATATACATTTTTTTGATATAAATGGCATATCATTATAAATGAACATAAATGTTCATAAACAGAGATAGTGAAAATCTCTCATAATATTATTCCTTAATTTATTTGTATTTTATTTTTCCTCTTTTTTATATTATTTTCTTTATTATTTCTTTTTTCCCCACTCATCATTATTTAATAAAATTTTATAAAATAGTAAATTGTACTAATAAACCTAAAATACAAAAATACATAAAATATATAATAAATATAAATATTTAATTTATAGATTGGATGTTTATTATAAGATATAATTAAAGTTAAAATATAAATTAAAAAATATTAATTTAAAATATATTTCTATTTTTCATTCTTAATTTCTTAAATTAGAATTCAAATATTATTTATATTGAAATATTATTTCAATTTTGTTAATTTAATAATTTTTTATTCAAGAAAAATAACTTTCCTATTATGGACATTAGAAATTCTATCTACCTTTATCCCACCTTCCCCATATGATAATTTTATCCTGCCTATATCCCCCTTATATCCGACTTTATCCTATCCTAAGTGAGCACCAAACGTAGGATAGGATAAATCATATCATATCTCGAATTTTATCCCGACTACCAAATACAGCCTAAAAACTCGCCGCAAATGCATGCCAAATGCCACCACATGTTGGATTGTGTAATTTTTATGGATGATCATATTAAAGTGGTATCTTGTCAAGTCCAGCTCAATGGGTTGTCGATATTATTATCCGATAATGGTAACCAAAAACTTGCAAGCATTATTGGGCACGTGTCATGAGCTAATTGGTTCATTAAAACATATTCATCACTTGTTTCCACCCTCACCTCATTTGGTGTATCTAACTTACCAAGATTAAAATGGATTCCAAGTATGCTTCCCTTTTGTTCTTGGCATTAATTAAAGAGGCAGAGAGGGAGCTAGGAAGCCTTATATTTTCGGCCGTTACATCTAGTGGTCATAGCTTGGCCGCTGCATATTGATGTAACTTTACCATCATATCAGCATCTATCCTATTCGGAGGTTCACACCAAGCAAGAAAGTTATACCGATGTTAGCTCTAGACCATTCAATTGGCTTGCACAATCTAACCCGTTTAATAGTAATTTAGGATGCGAATGGTAACATTTTTATTCTGGGGAATAATTTCTTTTTAGAAATAGTTCTTTTCCATTTTTACTGCCTAAAACAATTTCTGAGTAAAATAACGTGTTTGGTAACTATACAAAATTTCTATTCTCATAATAGAAAAAGAATATGAATGTATTTGGTACAATCCATAAATTTTTGTATTTATTCGTTTTTCTTCTTGCTCACCGATTGCCAAATACCGATCGCCGACTACCGCCCATCACTTGCTACCTGCCGTTCGCCTCTAGTGGCCGGTGGACTGCGGGCGGTGATCGGACGGCGGTGGGTGGAGGGCAGCAAGCAGTGGCAACGAACGACGGTTTGCGGCAATGGTGGCGGTCAGGTGGTGACAAATAGCGGCCGATGGTGAAGGCTTGTAGTTGGTAGGCATCGATGCTTGGGTGACAAGCGTTGGTGGCAGCAAGCAGTGAGTTGCGGCGATCAACTAGCGGGCAGCAACGGTTGGCCGACGATGGCAGCGGCGGCCGAAGATGACTGGTAGTTGGCAAGTAGCTAGCAATGGCCGCAGGCAACGATGAATCCAAGGACAGCAACAATGGCAAGGAAGAAAAACAAAAGAAAAATAAAAAAGAAAAAATGGCTTATTTCTAGAAATTGTTTCCGGGAATAATAAGTTTTTTTTTTTTTTTTTTTTACTTCTTGTTCCTATTCCAAATTTATTCTTAGGCCATTTTTTTTTTTAATTTCGGAGAGTAGAAAAATTAATTTGTGTTAGCAAACAGATTTTTATTCTTTTTCTACTTCGGGGAGAAAAAACAAAAAAATCAAGGAACTGAAACGTTTCATGCAGCCCGTTAACTGACAGCAACCCTGGCACTTGATTTCTAGTGAATGGTAACTATCCCACTAAGCAGGATTTTTTGAGAATCTCGAATCGTCGATTTCCCTCCCTAGTTTTCAAGCATCACTTCTTTGCTTCCAAGTTGATCTTCTTTCTGTTCTATGTTGCCCTCGAGATGATCAGTTGGTCAACTTGGGTTCTCAACCCAATATCGCGCCCCCAGTGTGGGGTCCTCCAACCCATCCTCTTCCTCTCGACCTTGGTCTGCAACGCGGATATTGGCTTTGCTGCTAGCTAATTCTCTAATTCCCTCGCCTTAGAAGATCTAGCTGACATTAGAAGAGACGCCGATTTCCTGGAAATTTCACCATTTATTGTCCTGGTTTGTGGACTGGGCTTGTACGCCTAAACCTGGCTGCATAAGCATTAGCCAAAACATTTAGCTGCTGGCCCTAGATTCCCAATTCCACTAAATCCTTAGATCTCCCGTCGCGCCAGCTCACTCCTAACGCCATTAGATATATCATAAGCTCTCTTCTAATTCTCCGCTGGGCTGGAAAGGTTTATTTCCTGGATCCAACAAGGATTGGACTCACCTACCGAGACAATGGAGGCTCCCAACAAGGTGAGCCGCTCTCCACAAAGACCATTGAAGAGTGTGTTTGATAAGAATTTTGTTCCTGAAAACAATTTTTACTTAAAAATAGTTTTTATTTTTTATTCCATTCTCTAAATGAATTTCTAAGTATTTGAAGGCATGTGGTAATTGTCTAAAATTTCTATTCCCAAAGTAGAAATGTATTTGGTACGAACCTCAAATTTTTTTGTGACTTAGAATTTCTTTTAATTTTTTAAATTTATTTTATTACTTTTTTCTTTTTTTTCTTCTCTTTTTCCTTTTTCCTTCTCTTCTCCTTCCTCTTGCTAGTCGCCGGCCTTGGAGCCTCATTGACCCCTGCCGAGGCTCCAGCGAGGTTGCCGGACCTCATCTAGTCGGTCATTGGCTGTCGTCGTGGCCGACGATCGACTAGAGGAAGAAGAAGAGGAAGAGAAAAAGAAGAAAAGAAAAGAGAAAAAAATAAAATAAAATGATTGATTATGGAGTTATTTACGGGACCAAAGAAGCAAATTTTTTATACATCTTGATTCTATTCTAAATCCATTCCCAAGAATAAAAAAGTCTTTTGTATTCAACCGGGAATAAAAAAGTTACTAAACTAATTTCTGTTTTTTCTTTTCCAAGAAATAAAAGAATAGAATCGGACACTGTTTGACACATTACCACTGACGGAGTCTCTTCGAGGCTAGTCTTAGAGATCGTAGTTGAGGGGATCAACGGGGACATCAAGGGCCTGATCACCGACAGAGTCTCTTCGAAGCTATTCTTACTCCTTTCCCACCTTATAATGGTAGGGGTACGTCCCGGGGGTAACACTTCTTGAATATGTCCCATTTTAATAGCGGAAACTTCATTTATATATCAATTATTTCAACATTTCTCTTCTTGCAGTAAACCCTCGAGCGCTATGGAAATGGATGAAGAAGCCGCGAGATGGCTGGTGGTGACAAAGTATTTCCGTTGTCCCAGTCAGCCATTAACAAAGGTAATTTTTACTTGCTGCCCCCAGACAGTTAGAGGTGCGGCCCGACAGGGACACTCTCAGGTCGCTTCTTTTTGACTCGTGATGAAGGAGACTTCTAGTTTACTTCTACCGAGCAGCCTCTCCAGCGGTCCAAAAGGAAGAAGATTGCTTGCTTCCTCGGAACCCCAACAAGCTCAAACTTAACACTCCCTTACAAGATCTTGTGGACAAGACACGATGCCGATGGAAAAATGCCTTCCTTTCTTCAAATTGTTGAGGGGCGTTGTTGGATTTCAGTGAGGCCATTTCCAGAAATTTCGAGGAAGAACAACAAAGCTATTCATTCCTAATATTGAAGGCTGAAATGAGAAACACGAACTCTGCCGAAGGTCTTTCTGGAATTTGATTGGGCGTACGGATTTTGTGCTTGGATTGGTCCTCTGATGCTTAGGTTCGAACTGGAATGTGGGAAATCTGAAAAGGAAATGATGCGGAGCTTTAGGAATGAGGAGAGAGATTTCTTCTGAGAGGGATCTTATGATATGATCTTTACCATCCTTCCTACACTATCCTGGAGCGACATGTCTACTTGAGTGCGGACTATACCGGGGATGTTAATGATTGCATTTCTACAATAGGGTTTTGCGTCTTTTTCGGCAGTTCCGTAATTACTTGGCTTAGTAAGATACAAACCATTATACAAGTGATTAGAAAATGAACGGACCACATTACCATAGTGAGTAGAACGGAAAAAGCTACCCCTTGGACATGAGCCAAGAAGGTTGTATTAGGATGGGTAATGATGAGATATACTAAATTATCAACCAACTATTGATAGAGTGTAAAATCTCGCAATAGAGTGCCATTAAGAAGGTCTAGGTTGGCATTGGGCTCCATGGGTAAAAGTGACCTTATCGTCAATCAAACCCACATCTAGAGAATGAAAATATGGTGGTACTTTCATCTCTCCATGGGATCATGAGGAAATTAGAGGCGAGAAATTTGGTCGCTTTTGCAAGCACCGGAGTTCATGGTGATGATGGAACGGATCTTCTACTGCTCAAGTCCGGAGTGATCTTCGAGCTGTGCTTGATCCTCACGTTGGTCATTATGTTTTCTTGAGGCAACGATGGCATCAAATCGTTTGGCTCTTGCCGCAAAAAGAAAAGGAGGGGAAAATTGTCAAAAAAATTCCTAAACTTATTACACTTTTACCAATTCAGTTTTAAATCTTTTAATTGTGTCAACTAAATCCCAAATTTTTTCACATTTTGCCAATTGAGACCATCAGGAAAATACTAATTAAAAATCGCTAACGTGAACACTAGCCTTCCCGTGTAGCATGACCGGCAATGACACGGATACATTTTTAATAATATTTCAATTTTTTTTCTTCTTTTCTTTCTTTCCTTTGTTTTTTTCCCAACTCCAGCCATAGTCAAGGGCTAGTAACCCTTGCCTACTTTGTGTGAGGGCGTCATAGCCCTTGCCGACCAAGCCAATTGAGGGACGTTGGCCTTCACCTGTGGCCGATAATGGTCGGCCGATGACCTTGCTGGCCAAAATTGGGGAAAAAAAACAAAGGAAAGAAGATAAATAAATAAACAATCGAGAAACTTTTAGAATGTTATTAAAAATTATCCATGTCAATGCCACCCATGTCACATAGGACGGCATCTACGTCAAATGATTTTGTGGCCAAAATATAGCTGAATTGAGCCAATCGGCAAAATATGAAAATGTTTATAGCTCAATTGGTATAATTAAACGGTTTATGACATAAGTGATTAAAGTATAATAGGTTTAGGACTTTTTGGATAATTTTCTCGAAAAAAAAAAAAAAAAAAAAAAGGAGACGTCCAATGCGGTGGTTACTACGTAATCGGAGGTGATGACGGCCACCACCACGATGGAGGCCACCACGGAAGTCACCATGGAGGAGGTGGTCATGGGCCTTCGGCCACTCTCGTTGGATGTGTCGTGTTTTGCTACTAAAGCCTTCACTGGTTTCTTGACCGTGAAGTAGCATTTTCCATAACTCTCTATTTTTTGTGGCCAATGCTTATCTCGTATCCTCTGCTATGATTTTCAGCTCAACTTTGTTTGAGTAGGGATGGAAGCTGGAGGGACTACGGTGAAAAACTCGTCGTAATTTTGAATTTGACACTTGAAGTTAAGATCCAAGATTGTTATAAACATTGGAGGGATATGTAAATGGAGGCCAAAACCCAATCGGTTGACTAGTGCTGGAACTTAACAAACTGTCCAACTATATTGTTTGGATGGATGGTTTTAACGAATTAAATAAATATTGTGAACCTAAGTTTAGATGTTATTATAACCGAATGGATAACTGGTAATTAATTCGAAGGACCCACTTGTAAAATTTCAAAGTACTACGTGATCTAGTACCGGACGTGGAGTAGTGAAATCATTATTTCATCGGCAAGTTACCACTAACTAGCTGCACTCATTGGCAAAACAGTAAAGCACTTTGTGATCTGCTTCGGAATATTAGATTCGAAAACGTACCATGGAATTTTTATTGATAAGTTACTATTTAATCGAAGGGGCCCACTTATAAAATTTTCAGGCATTTGGTATGCATACTCAATCTATGATGATAAAAACATTATTTCATTCGTAAGTCGCAAACTACTTGATGGCCGAAATTATAAAATTTTATAGTACTTGGTATTATATGACTGAATATGAAGGATGATAAAATTGTAATTTTATCGATAAGTTACTAATTAATTGCTCGAGCCCACTTGCAATAAAACGTGTACTGATCTACTTGTGAAAGAGATGGTAAAACCATTACTAACCAATTGACAAGCCCAATTATAAAATTTTAAAAAGAATAATTGGATAACAGTTTTTAATTTATTGTGAGAATAACATTCTTTCCTAAACAACAAAAAACCAAATAATAAATTATTATAAATTATTGCGGAGTTCAATTTTTCAAATATTTGTGGCTTACACAATAAGTTGTTGTTTACAAAGTAAACCAAACACTATTATGTTAGTAAAGCCAGATTTAAAAGCACTTGTTAATCTACTATTGGATACTATTGGCCAATATAAATCTATAATTGGATATTAGATTTGAGAAAAATAAAATCACTATTTTGCTGGTAAGTTACAAATAGTTGACTAGAAAAGAAAGTTGCCAACCAATTTTACTTACTAATGATATTATAGGACATTACAAACTTTCAGATGATAACATATTTCTTTGAGATGGAAAGTTGAGGCAACTTGCTTGTAATGTTCAAAGTTAGATGGAAGATCCTTTGTCCAATGTGATATATTTCTCAATGTTTCAATAAATCTGACCAATGGATTAAATTTGACTGATGGATTAAATTTACGCAATTGCAAAAGTTTTAGGAATCAATTAGCCAAAAAATAAGTTTAAAACTGAATCGGCACAATTACAATAGGTTTATGACTTTTTTGATAATTTTCTCCGCTTCTAGGAAAGTCTAAATTTATTCAAAGTACAGCAGATATAACAGTATCTATTAGGGGTGAGCAACGGTCTAGGGTCGACCCTGGACCGACCTTGGACCGGCCCAACCCTGCCGATCTGGTCCGGTTCCCAAGGGGACTGGGTCGGTCCTTGATCCTGAAATTCAAGGACCAATACTGTGCGGGTTGGTCCTCGGTCCTAAGAGTTTTGGGTCGGTCCAACCCTGGACCAACCCTGTATATTATATTATATTATATTATATTATATTATATTATATTTTATTTTTTTTTTTATTATTTATAATTCTTTTATATATTCAAATCTAAGTAAAATGTCTGTTATATTATATTATATTGAGATGTTTTATCAATAGCACTAATAGTAATTTCAATTTAAAACTTTTGTTGAATATTAATTATATGTCGTTTGTTTTGTTTTCAGGTATTTAGAAATTCAAGTAAATTAATAAGATGTGAAGTTATACATTCATGGTTTATATTAAGTATTTTGAACTTTTTATGGTTTAGTTATATTTTACTAATGAATTTCAGCTGCACTTTGCTTTTCAATTTGTGTCAAATGGTAGAAGTTTTTAAAGAGTAGAGTAGTACTGCATTTGCTACAATGATTTGCTAGTCAAGTGGTGTGAAGTTTATTTTTTGGTTGAGTGGACTCTACATGATCAAATGTAGGAAAACACTTTTGCATATGATGTTATGAATATTAAAGATAAATGATTACAATAACTTTCCATCTTGTTCCATATCTCGATGAGCGGTTAGTAGGTACGAAATTTCTATTATTGTGTCATCTTAAATTTGCTAAATATGTATTGGTATTTATAGTTTAGTTGCACAATGTCGCATCGTCGATGGATGTGTAATTTGAATTTGTAGGTTTTCTTTTTTAGGGTGTACAAAAAATAAGACAAAAAAAAAACTATCGATCGGTCCCGGGTTGACCCTGGAACCGGACCGAACCCATTGGGTCGGTCCGGTCCTTAGTCCGAAGCTCAATAGGGTCGGTCCTCGGTCCTAAAAATTGAGGACCGACACTGTACGGGTTGGTCCTAGGGTTAGGGGGTGGCCCGGACCAACCCGGACCATACTCACCCCTAGTATCTATAGAGTCACTCAAATCCATAGCAACTAACAGTTATTCAAGGGTGATTATTCATGATGTTTTAAGGTGGTTGAAGTAGATGACCTAGAGAGTAGTTGCAAATATTGAGTTAAATGCTAGGGGTGCAGCCTGGCAGTTTCGAGTTTGGAGATATGAAAAGTGAAGACTGATGGACGGTTGTGAGTTTGGAGATAAGGAGTAACATCTAGAAAGCTCCAAGGTTCCTCCACATGTAGTTCAAAAATTTTTTAAGTGCCCACTTTTTACATATAACGAATTATCTAAACTGTAATGGTTTGGGGACAACAAATGTTAGGGTATGTTTCAAAGGAATCAGTTGATTTGGCTTTCATTATATGTGCTACGAATTAGAAAATGCCGTGGAGAGACAACTGGTTTCAACGACAACTATGGCTATGACAACAGAAGGCGCTGAAGTGGTAGCGTGGTCTAATGACTTGATTGGTGATGATGGCTTGGAAATCCGGTTGTTTTGGTGTTCATGTCAAGATAGGATTTGACATCGAAAAAGTTTCTTGCCGTAAAGATTTTTGCAGACATGCGAACTGAGTTCACTAGTTTGGAGGAGTTTGAGCCCAACGCAGTTTTCATGGACATCTAAAGTCGTTAAGCATCTATTGAGGTATTGGGAGGGCCTGCATGGATGACGAGCACCATGACCTGCCCATGAACATTGAGCCAAGCGAAAAATTGTTAAAACTTGGGGCTCAAAATTCTAGTCAAATTTGGAGTTGGGGTCAAGTCTAGAGATCGATAGGTCTGGGATTTTTTTTGGACCAATGACCGGGGCTTCGATCCAGGAGCTTCCCTATAATTTGTTGCTACTACACTCAGGGCGCGCACCTGACTAGAGGCCGACATAAACCTCTTGGCTGTCCGGTTTTGTTTAGTCTATTTTAATAACACACACTTTTGTAAGTTTCTGGAATGACTTATTTTTTAGGGATTGCAAGATAACATTGATAGATTTATTTTGAGAGTGATCTTGGGTAGGGAAACATGTGAGTGATTGTAATTATGTAGTCTCTATTCATAATGGATTTCTCTTCTATCGACTCTTTTCAAGGAGTAGGTACCAACATTTAGGTTGAATGACATAAATTTCTAGTGCTCTTTGTCATAATTCATTAATTTTCCCAATAATTTTTTCTTTTCATATTAGATTTGAATTGCTAGCTTGAATAGTTATTTCACAATGCATCCACATCCATTTTGCATCACACACATAATATGTGTTTGTAAAAAAAAAAAAAAAATCTAGTTTATATAAAACTCGATAGGATATATAAAATTTCAATCTCTCGGACCCTATTGATGAACAATGCTTTCAGCATCAATCATCTAATAAAATAAAATAAATTAGTCTTTGATTGGTATTCGTTATTAGGAAATAATAATAAATAGAAAAAAGCATACTTTGCAGAGAAAATTGCCATTTGAATCTTAAACTTATTATACATTTTAATTCAATTTTAAACATTTTAGTTGATTCACTATGGGTCTAAACCCTTACATGACATTCCAATATAGTCTTCTTGATTATTTCTCGCCTCAAATTATTGACGTGGCGATCCAATCATCCCGTCTATCAAACACAAACATCTTTACTCGAAACGATACTGTTTTGCTTAAATTTCTTAGTTTTCTCATCTTTATCCTTTTATTTATTCTTTCTTTTTTTCCTTTTCTGTCCACTGTTTATTTTTTTGGCCTGGTAAAGCGTGAACGCTTATGACAACAATGTTTTGAGCATGATCATCCATATCCGTAAGCCACAACTCAAATCACGCCAAACAACTCCTCAACTATCTCAGTTGACGAATTTCTAACACTATGAGGCTACAGAAAGTGGGTTCATTTGAATTCTTTTCGACTTCTACCATCTGAATTCCCCCCCATATGAGACGGAAATGATTGAAACCCCCAAAAACTCGATCAGCTTCGCAATAATCTGATATATGCTGAAGCATGAATGAATAATCGCCTACAAATTAAGAAGCAGTAGAAGCGGCTTCAATCTCCCTGGCCTTCAATGGCCACCGAGCTCGAAGCAGCTGAACTTGAGTTGCTGCAAGCTCGCCAAGATGTCGAGGCTCGGCCCATGGCTGTCGAGCTTGACGAGCCATGGCGACACCTTGTAGAGTTGAGCAACAAAGGTGTCTGCAGAATTCAATCGTGAAATCAAGGTAGAAGGACGTGCCAGACCTGGCTAAAGGAGGAGGTGAAAATAAAAATGAAAAAGAGAGAAAATAAAATATAAGTTGTGCATAAAGGCATCAATTTGGGTAAATTTGTCGAACGTGCCACTTAAGATGGTATGTGATGGCTAGACCACCACATTAACAATTTCAGATGGGCTTTCATCAGGGGGACTTGATTGGAGTTTCACTAAGCTTTTGGACAACACTGAATCAACTGCAAGATATGCAATAAATCTACGATGGGAATGACAATATCTTCGTAGCTGCCCACGATTGCCTAAAAAATTCCCAGAAATAGTACGGCTCTCTTAAGTCATAAACCAGCTGACTTAAGATTAAGAGAGCTGTACCTTTCAACCAAAAACAGAATGAGTCAAGCATGGAGAGTCGAATCATCTCACCGACCGTCTTGATTGACCCGCAACTTCCCTTGTTCACCGTTTTGGTCCAATCAGGGGCATGTGCACGACCCTTATCTGAGATTACGATCACCAGCTCGACGTCACCACTTTGCCATTTTAAGACTGTCTAAGTTTGATCAGAAGAAACTTCGCAGCACCTTCACCAGGACTCCCGATACGTCAACCAAAGGGAATTATCTCCAGAGTCGTCCCCTCAACTTTTGTGGTCCATCATCGTTATGGCCTCTAGCACAAATAATTTATATGGAAATCATCGTAAGCCTCTCGCATCAATAATATATAATTTGAGTCAGAAAATATCATCCGCTAAGATTGCGAAGTAGAGAGATTGATGAAGCTAATCACAATTCCAACACGAAAAGATGAACACCCAATTTTCTTCACAATCGGATTAAAAAGTCGTCAGTGTGGAATAATTGGGTGGTTGAAAACTTGCATCCATCCTTCAGTTTTTGAGATTGACAGTGACGTACTTTTCTCATCCCTATATAAATGAAGGTCCCTCATCTCATGCATATTGTCTCCTTCCTACTATTATTGATACCGCGAATGGTTTGAGTTCTTGCTTCTCTTCACGACATAATGAGGAAATCAACGGCGAGCAATTGGATCGATTTGGCAAGCCCCAGTGTTCATGGTGATGATGGAGCGGATCTTCTGCTACTCAAGTCCGGAGTGATCTTCGTGCTGTGCTTGATCCTTGCGTCCGTTGTTATATTTTCCTGTGGCGACTCTCAGCACAAAAAAAGACACAGAGGCAGATGTGGCGGCGGTTGTGGTGGAGGCGGTTGTGCTGCGGTGGAGGCGGTTGTGGCGGGGGCGGTGGAGGGTGTTGAATTGAACTTATACCTATATACCTTATAGGCCTGATTTGCAAAAAAAAAAAAAAAAAAAAGCAGTTTCATTTCAATAAATTGTAATGCGATAGTGTGGTCTGTGTTTCATGTTAGGATTGCTATTTAGTAATAAGTATATTGTAATTTACATACGTTGTATTTAAGTATAACTGTACTCTCACCCTATACTTGTGTTCCTCATTTGATAATGCACGGGATATTATAATCCTCTCTCTTTCATTACAAATCTTAACTTTATCAGAGTTATTTGTTGTTTGAGGAAACTCCATTGAGTTTGTTCCACGGCCATCCACACCAGCCATCATTCTCCACCAAGTCCTCACCTTTCAGTTGCAGCTCAACATCCTTCCATTGCTCAATCCAAAAAACAGAGACCACCAACAGAATCGTTGTCCTCAAACAGCCCATATGCTAAACACTCATTACAAATGGACGCCAAATGCCACCACATGTCGGATTGTATATTGTTTATAGATGATCATATTAAAGTGGTGTCTTGTCAAGTCCAGCTCAATGGGTTATGATGTCATTATCCTATAATGGTAACCAAAAACTCACAAGCATTATTGGGCACGTGTCATGAGCTGATTGGTTAATTAAAACATATTCATCATTGTTTTCCACCCTCGGCCTCATTTGGTCTATCTAACTTACCAAGATTAAAATGGATTCCAAGTATCCTTCCCTTTTGTTCTTAGCGTCAATTGTAGAGGTGGAAAGGGAGCTAGGAAGCCTTATATTTTCGGCCGTTACGTCTAGTGGTCATAGCCTAGCCACTGGATTAGGGGTGTGCAACCGGATCGGATCAACCCAGTTCTTGGATCGGCCCACCTAGAAAACAGGACTGAGAACCGGTTCTGATTGAAATTGGTCCGGGAACCGGTTCCCAAAATTCAGACCCTGTTTGAACCGGTTCGGGAACCGATTCCGAGGGATTACCCACCTGAGAACCGGATCAACTGGACCAATTCGGGAATCGGTTTGAGAACCGGTTTTAAAGGCAGCCCAAAACCCTAATTTGTTTCTATCTTTACTTTCAGGCTCTCACACCCGCAAACTTCCCCAAGCTCGCGACCTCCGCCGATCCTAGTTCCATCCAAGTGCTAACCTGCTTCCGCTCGCCCACCATCGCCTTCCTCCCACGACACCCGCAACCCGTGAGATCCCAACGCCACTCCGCCTCTCCTTGGTTCCATCCGAGCGCTGACTTGCTTCCACTCGCCCACCGTCGCCTTCCTCCCGCGACACCTATAGCCCATGAGATCCTGATGTCACCACTTCGCCTCACCCTGCTCCGCGCCCCCCCGAAAATGAACGGACCGCATCACCATAGTGAGTAGAACGGAAAAAGCTACCTCTTGGACATGAGCCAAGAAGGTTATATTAGGACGGGTAATGATGAGATATACTAAATTATTAACCAACTATTGATGGAGAGTAAAATCTCGCAATATGGTGCCATTAAGAAGGTCCAGGCTGGCATTGGGCTCCATGGGTAAAAGTGACCTTATCGTCAATCAAACTCACATCTAGAGAATGAAAATATGGTGGTATTTTCATCTCTCCATGGGATCATGACGAAATTAGAGGCGAGAAATTTGGTCGCTTTTGCAAGCGCCGGAGTTGATGGTGATGATGGAACAGATCTTCTACTGTTCAAGTCCGGAGTTATCTTCGTGCTATGCTTGATCCTCACATTGGTCATTATGTTTTCCTAAGGCAACGATGGCATCAACTCATCTAGCTCTTGCTGCAAATAGAAAAGGTGGGGAAAATTGTCAAAATAATTCATAAACTTATTATACTTTAACCAATTCAGTTTTAAATCTCTTAATTGTGTCAATTCAATCCTAAATCTTTTTTATGTTTTGTCAATTGAGATCGTTTAGCAAATCTTTGTTGAAAATCACTAACGTGAATACCAGCCTTCTCACATAGCATGACTGGCGATAACATGGATAAATTTTTAATAATATTTCAATTGTTTTTCTTCTTTTCTTTTTTTTTCTTTATTTCCTTTGTTTTTTCCTAAATCTAGCGATAATCGAGGGCTAGTGACCCTCACCTAGTTTGGGTGAGAGTGTCACGGCCCTTGCTGACCAGGCCAATTGAGGATTGTTGGCCCTCACTTGTGGCTGATAATGGTCGGCTGGCGACCTTGCTAGCCAAATTTGGAGGAAAAAACAAAGGCAAGAAAATAAATAAATAATAAATAATCGAGAAACTATTAGAATGTTATTGAAAATTATCCATGTCAATGCCACTCATGCCATATAAGACGGCATCTATGTCAAATGATTTTTTTGCTAAATTTAGTCAAATGGACTCAATTGGCAAAATATGAAAATGTTTAGAACTCATTTGGCATAATTAAACGATTTATGACATAAGTGACTAAAATATAATAGGTTTAGGATTTTTGGATAATTTTCTCAAAAAAGAGAAATGTGCAATTTGGTGGTTACTACGTAGTTGGAGGTGATGACGGCCACCATCAATGGAGGCCATTACGGAAGTCACCATGAAGGAGGGGGTCATGGGCCTTCGGCCACTCTTGTTGAATGTGTCGTGTTTTGCTACTAAAGCCTTCACTGGTTTCTTGACCATGAAGTAGCATTTTCCATAACTCTCTATTTTTGGTGGCCAATGCTTATATCACATCCTCTGCTATGCGATTTTCAGCTCAACCTTTACTTTGGCGAGTCTTAGACACTCGATGAGAGAGAAGCTTTGCTTGAGTAGGGATGGAAGCTGAACGGACAACGGTGAAAAACTCGTCGTAATTTTGAATTTGACACTTGAAGTTAAGATCCAAGATTTTTATAAACGTTGGAGGGATATGTAAATGGAGTCCCAAACCCATCCGGTTCACTAGTGCTGGAACTTAACGAACTATCCAACTATATTGTTTGGATGGATGGTTTTAACGAATTAAATAAATGTTTTGAACCTAAGTTTAGATCTTATTATAACCGAATGGATAATCTGGTAATTAATTCGAAGGACCCACTTGTGTAATTTCAAAGCACTCCGTGATCTACTACCGGATGTGGAGTAGTGAAATCATTATTTCATCGGCAAGTCCCCAATAACTAGCTGCACTCATTGCCAATATAATAAAGCACTTTGTGATCTGCTTCTGAATATTAGATTCGAAAACGTACCATGGAATTTTTATTGATAAGTTACTATTTAATCGAAGGGGCCCACTTATAAAATTTTCAAGCATTTGGTATGCATACTCAATCTACGATGATAAAATCATTATTTCATTTGTAAGTCGCAAACTACTTGATGGCCCAATTATAAAATTTTATAGCACTTGGTATCATATGACTGAATATGAAGGATGATAAAATTGTTATTTTATCAACAAGTTACCAATTAATTGCTAGAGCCCACTTGCAATAAAACGCGTACTAATCTACTTGTGAAAGAGATGGTAAAACCATTTCTAACTAATTGACGAGCCCAATTATCAAATTGTAAAAGGAATAATTGGGTAATGGTTTTTAATTTACTGTGAGAAAAACATTCTTTCTTCAACCACAAAAAACCAAATAATAAATTATTATATATTATGGTGGAGTTCACTCTTTCAAAAATTTGTGGCTCGCACAATAAGTTGCCAACCAATTTTACTTACTAATGATATTATAGGTTCTAACATTACAAACTTTCAGATGATAACATATTTCTTTGAGATGGAAAGTTGAGGCAACTTGCTTGTAATGTTCAAAGTTAGGTGGAAGATCCTTTGTCCAATGTGATAAATTTCTCAATGTTTCGAGAAATCTAACCGATGGATTAAATTTGACCAATGGATTAAATTTACGCAATTGCAAAAGTTTTAGGAATCAATTAGCCAAAATATAAGTTTAAAACTGAATCGGTACAATTATAATAGGTTTATGACTTTTTTGATAATTTTCTCCGCTTCTAGGAAACTCTAAATTTAATCAAAGTATAGCAAATATAATGGTACCTATAGAGTCACTCGAATCCATAGCAACCGACACTTATTCAAAGGTGGTTATTCATGATGTTTTAAGGTGGTTGAAGTAGATGACCTAGAGAGTAGTTGCAAATGTTGAGTTAAATGCTATGGGTGCAGCATGGCAGTTCTGAATTTGGAGATATGAAGAGTGAAGACTGAAGACTGATGGACGGTTGAGTTTGAAGATAAGGAGTAACATCTAGAAAGCTCCAAGTTCCTTCACATGTAGTTCAAAAAAAAAAATTTAAGTGCCCACTTTCTACATATAACAAATTATCTAAACTGTAATGGTGCAATCTTGTTGGGGACAACAAATGTTTGGGTATGTTTCAAAGAAATCAGTTGATTTGGCTTTCATTATATGTGCGACGAGTTAGAAAATGCCGTGGAGAGACAACTGATTTCAACGACAACAATGGCTATGAAAACAGGAGTTGAAGAGGTAGCGTGGTCTAATGATTTGATTGGTGGTGATGATGGCTTGGAAATCCAGTTGTTTTGGTGTTCATGTCAAGAGAGGATTTGACATCGAAAAAGTTTCTTGCCGCAAAGATTTTTGCAGACATGCGAACTGAGTTCAATCGTTTGGAGTGGTTTGAGCCCAACGCAGTTTTGAAGAACATCTAAAGAATTGAGGTATTGGGAGGGCCTGCATGGATGACGAGCACCATGATCTGCCCATGAACATTGAGCCAAGCGAAAAATTGTTAAACTCGTGGCTCAAAATACTAGTCAAATTTGGAGTTGGGGTCAAGTCTAGAGATCGATAGGTCTGGGATTTTTTTGGACCAATGACCGGGGCTTCGATCCAGGAGCTTCCCTATAATTTGTTGCTACTACGCTCAGGGCGGGCACCTGACCAGAGGCCGACATAAACCTCTTGGCTGTCCGGTTTTGTTTAGTCTATTTTAATAACACACACTTTTGTAAGTTTCTGGAATGACTTATTTTTTAGGGATTGCAAGATAACATTGATAGATTTATTTTGAGAGTGATTTGGGTAGGGAAACATGTGAGTGATTGTAATTATGTAGTTTCTATTCATAATGGATTTCTCTTCTATCGACTCTTTTCAAGGAGTAGGTACCAACATTCACGTTGAATGACATAAATTTCTAGCGCTCTTTTTCATAATTTGTTAATTTTCCCAATAACTTTTTCTTTTCATATTAGATTTGAATTGTAGAATCTGTTAGCTTGAATAGTTATTTCACAACGCATCCACATCCATTTTGCATCACACATGCTATGTGTTTGTAAAAAAAAAAAAAAAATCTAGTTTATATAGATAGGATATATAAGATTTCAATCTCTCAGACCCTATTGATGAACAATGATTTCAGCATCAAATCATCTAATAAAATAAAATAAATTAGTCTTTGATTGGTATTCGTTATTAGGAAATAATAATAAATAGAAAAAAGCATACTTTGTAGAAAAAATTGCCATTTGAATCTTAAATTATTATACATTTTAATTCAATTTTAAACATTTTAGTTGATTCACTATAGGTCTAAACCCTTACATGACATTCCAATATAGTCTTCTTGATTATTTCTCGCCTCAAATTATTGACGTGGTGATCCAATCATCCCGTCTATCAAACACAAACAACTTTACTCGAAACGATACTGTTTTGCTTAAATTTCTTAGTTTTCTCATTTTTATCCTTTTATTTATTCTTTCTTTTTTTCCTTTTCTGTCCACTGTTTATTTTTTTGGCCTGGTAAAGCGTGAATGCTTATGACAACAATATTTTGAGCATGATCATCCATATCCGTAAGCCACAACTCAAATCACGCCAAACAACTCCTCAACTATCTCAGTTGACGAATTTCTAAAACTATATGAGCCTACAGAAAGTGGGCTCATTTGAATTCTTTTCGACTTCTACAATCTGAATTCCCTCCCATATGAGACGGAAATGGTTAAACCCCAAAAAAACTCGATCAGCTTCGCAATAATCTGATATATGCTAAAGCATGAATGAATAATCGCCTACAAATTAAGAAGCAGTAGAAGCGGCTTCAATCTCCATGGCCTTCAATGGCCACCGAGCTCGAAGCAGCTGAACTTGAGTTGCTGCAAGCTCGCCAAGATGTCGAGGCTCGGCCCATGGCTGTCGAGCTTGACGAGCCATGGCGACACCTTGTAGAGTTGAGCAACAAAGGTGTCTGCAGAATTCAATCGTGAAATCAAGGTAGAAGGACGTGCCAGACCTGGCTAAAGGAGGAGGTGAAAATAAAAATGAAAAAGAGAGAAAATAAAATATAAGTTGTGCATAAAGGCATCAATTTGGGTAAATTTGTCGAACGTGCCACTTAAGATGGTATGTGATGGCTAGACCACCACATTAACAATTTCAGATGGGCTTTCATCAGGGGGACTTGATTGGAGTTTCACTAAGCTTTTGGACAACACTGAATCAACTGCAAGATATGCAATAAATCTACGATGGGAATGATAATATCTTCGTAGCTGCCCACGATTGCCTAAAAAATTCCCAGAAATAGTACGGCTCTCTTAAGTCATAAACCAGCTGACTTAAGATTAAGAGAGCTGTACCTTTCAACCAAAAACAGAATGAGTCAAGCATGGAGAGTCGAATCATCTCACCGACCGTCTTGATTGACCCGCAACTTCCCTTGTTCACCGTTTTGGTCCAATCAGGGGCATGTGCACGACCCTTATCTGAGATTACGATCACCAGCTCGACGTCACCACTTTGCCATTTTAAGACTGTCTAAGTTTGATCAGAAGAAACTTCGCAGCACTTTCACCAGGACTCCCGATACGTCAACCAAAGGCAATTATCTCCAGAGTCGTCCCCTCAACTTTTGTGGTCCATCATCGTTATGGCCTCTAGCACAAATAATTTATATGGAAATCATCGTAAGCCTCTCGCATCAATAATATATAATTTGAGTCAGAAAATATCATCCGCTAAGATTGCGAAGTAGAGAGATTGATGAAGCTAATCACAATTCCAACACGAAAAGATGAACACCCAATTTTCTTCACAACCGGATTAAAAAGTCGTCAGTGTGGAATAATTGGGTGGTTGAAAACTTGCATCCATCCTTCAGTTTTTGAGATTGACAGTGACGTACTTTTCTCATCCCTATATAAATGAAGGTCCCTCATCTCATGCATATTGTCTCCTTCCTACTACTATTGATACCGCGAATGGTTTGAGTTCTTGCTTCTCTTCACGACATAATGAGGAAATCAACGGCTAGCAATTGGATCGATTTGGCAAGCCCCGGTGTTCATGGTGATGATAGAGCGGATCTTCTGCTACTCAAGTCCGGAGTGATCTTCGTGCTGTGCTTGATCCTTGCGTCAGTTGTTATATTTTCCTGTGGCGACTCTCAGCACAAAAAAAGACGCAGAGGCAGAGGTGGCGGCGGTTGTGTTGGAGGCGGCGGTTGCGGTGGAGGCAACGGTTGTGGTGGAGGCGGCGGCTGCGGTGGAGGCGGTTGTGGTGGGGGCGGTGGAGGGTGTTGAATTGAACTTATACCTATATACCTTTTAGGCCTGATTTGCAAAAAAAAAAAAAAAAAAAAAAAAGAAAGGCAGTTTCATTTCAATAAATTGTAATGCGATAGTGTGGTCTGTGTTTCATGTTAGGATTGCTATTTAGTAATAAGTATATTGTAATTTACATATGTTGTATTTAAGTATAACTATGCTCTCGCCCTATACTTGTGTTCCTCATTTGATAATGAGCAGGATATTATAATCCTCTCTCTTTCATTACAAATCTTAACTTGATATCAGAGTTATTTGTTGTTTGAGGAGACTCCATTGAGTTTGTTCCACAGCCATCCACACCAGCCATCATTCTCCACCAAGTCCTCACCTTTCAGTTGCAGCTCAACATCCTTCCAATTCCGCTAAATCCTAGGTCTCCCGTCGCGCCAGCTTAATACAGGCTCTCTTCTAATTCTCCACCAGGCTAGAAAGGTTTATTTCCCGGATGCTTCCTTGAATCTTTCCAGGCCAATGCAGGTGGCCGAGGAGAAGGGTCGGTCGCATTTATCTTCCCAGCACCCCAACGCTTCTCCTTTTTAATTTTTTTTTTTTAAATGATTATCCGTCCTCCAACAAGGATTGGAAGGAAAAATAGTTGTACTTGGACTCACCTACCGAGACAGTGGAGGCTCCCGACAAGGTGAGCCGCTCTCCACAAAAATCATTTAAGGATGTGTTCCATAATAATTCTATGCCGAAAACAATTTTTGCTTATAAATAATTTTTTCTAATTATGTTTTTTGAATGAATTTCTAAGCATTTGAAGACATGTGGTAATTATCCAAATTGCTATTTCTGGAAAAAAAAAATGTGTTTGGTATGAATCTTAAATTTTTTTGTGACTCAAAATTTTTTTTAATTTTTTAAGTAATTTTATTACATTTTTCATTTTCCTTTTCTTTTTTCCTTTTCCTACTTTTCTTCTACTGCTTGCCGGTCGATGGCCTTGGGAGAGCCTCATTGCCCCCTGACGATGCTCCAACGAGGTTGCTGAACCTCATTTGGTTGGTCGCTAGCTATCGCCATGATCGGCGATCAACTAGAGGAAGAAGAAGAGGAAGAGAAAAGAGAAAAAAAAAAAAAGCTGGATTCTGGAGTTATTTCCAAGAATAAAGAAGCAAATTTTTTGTACTTCTTGATTATGTTCTAAATTTAGTCCCGGAAATATAAAAATTTTTTGATATTCGACAAGGAATAAAAAAGTTACTAAACAGATTATTTTTTTGTTTCGAGAAATAAAAAAAAAATAGAATAAAATATTGTTTATCACCTTACCATTGATGGAGTCCCTTCGAAGCTAGTCTTAGAGATCGTGGTTGAGGGGATCGACAGGGACATCGGGTGCGTTGGTAAGACTTTTGGGGAAAGTTTTTGGAAAAATGCAAAGACCTTTAAATGAAAGGGGTTTGTCAAAATGCAAATTGCGTTTGGAAAATTATAATTTGAAAGTCCATTACGAAGTATTTTTGAACAAAATAGCATTTGGAAGACTTATATTTACAAAGCACCTTTATTATTAAAAAAAGAAAAAAAAATATTTGGCCGGTAAGGACAATGGCCGCCAGCGACATGGGACCACCAGCAACAGCCGCTGACAACATCAAACCACCGGTGAGGGCCGCCCGAGGTCGGGTGACCGCCGACGGGGGTTGCGCGACCCCCAGTGAGACCCTCGCCTGAGGTCGGGGGAATTCGGCGAGGGCTGTGCCTGGGTCGCACGACCTCGCCGGCGGTCGCGCGACACCGATCGACCGTTGCCCAGGCTATGCAACCCTCACTTGAGGTCGGGGGACCTCGGCGAGGGCCGCACGACCTTGGCGAGGGCCACGCAACCCTTGCCTAAGGTCGCGCGGCCCCGGCAAGATTGCTGAGATGCAAATCGCGCGGCCCCCCGTGGAGGCCGCCGCGACCCAGATGGCGTGGTGGTCACCGTGACGATTGCCTGGGTTGCCGTGACGGTCGCCAACCTCCCTCTAGCCAGTCGCCGACCCCTCGCAACCCTGCGCAATCCCACCGACCACCTTCAATGAAGAAGATGAACAGTGAACGTCGAAGATGATGAATAGTAACGTTTGCATTTGTAGAAGGCTGAAAGCCCAAGGCACCCCAAGACCAGCCTTGGGCTTTCAGCCTTGTTAATGTTGGCTTTACCATTAAGAGAGTTGCAAAGTTTTTCCCATTGGCTTTATTTTGGCCCAAGAGGCTTTTGATGGCCAAAGCCCTTCCAAAGCTGATTCCAAATGGAGCCTCAAGGGCTTAATCACCGATAGAGTCTCTTCGAAGCTAGTCTTACTCCTTTCCCACCTCGTAATGGCAGGGGTACGTCCCGAGCGTAACCCTCCTTGGACATGTCCCCTTTTAGTAGCGGAAACTTCATTTATATCATTTATTTCAATATTTCTCTTCTTGCAGTGAACCCTCGAGAGCTATGGAAATGGATGAAGAGGCCACGAGATGGCTGGCGGTGACAAAGGATTTTTAGTGTGCCAGTCGGTCATTAACAAAGGTAATTTTTACTTGCTGCCCCCAGCTAGTTAGAGGTGCCGCCCGCCAGGGACACTCTCGGGTCGCTTCTTTTTGACTCGTGATGAAGAAGGCTTCTAGTTTGCTTCTACCGGGCAGCCTCTCCAGCGATCCAAAAGGAAGAGGATTGCTTGCTTCCTTAGAACCCCAACAAGGTCAAACTTAACACTCCCCTGCAAGAACAACAAAACAATTCATTCATTTCCACAGACGGCGCCAATATTGAAGGCTGAAATGAGAAACACGAACTCTGCCGAAGGTCTTGCTGGAATTTTGATTGGGCCGTACCGATTTTAATCTCTCAGACCCTGTTGATGAACAATGCTTTCAGTTTCAGTTTCAGTTTCTTACCTCTTACCAAAAAAAAAAAAAAAACAATGCTTTCAGTTTCAGCATCAAATGATCTAATAAAATAAAATAAATTAGTCTTTGATCGGTCTTCGTTATTAGCAAATAATAATAAATAGACAAAAGCATACTTTGCAGAGAAAATTGTTATTTGAATCTTAAATTTATTAGACATATTTAATTCAATTTTAAACATTTTAGTTAATTCACTGTAGGTCTAAACCTTTACATGACATTCTAATATAGTCCTCCTGATTATTTCTCACTTGAAATTATTAACGTGACGATCCAGTCATACCGTCTGTCAAATGCAAACAACTTTACTCGAAACGATACTGTTTTGCTTAATTTTCTTAGTTTCCTCATTTTTATCCTTTTCTTTATTCTTTCTTTTTTCCTTTCTGTCCACTGTTTTTTTTTTTTTTGACCTGGTAGAGCGTGAACGCTTATGACAACAATATTTTGAGCATGATCATCCATATCGTAAGCCACAACTCAAATCACGCCAAACAACTCCTCAACTATCTCAGTTGACGAATTTCTAACACCCTATGAGGCTACAGAGTGGGCTCATTTGAATTCTTTTCGGCCTCTATCATCTGAATTCCCTCCCATATGAGACGGAAATGATTGAGACCCCAAAAAATTCGATCAGCTTCGCAATAATCTGATATATGCTAAAGCATGAATGAATAATCGCCTACAAATTAAGAAGCAGTAGAAGCGGCTTCAATCTCCCTGGCCTTCAATGGCCACCGAGCTCGAAGCAGCTGAACTTGAGTTGCTGCAAGCTCGCCAAGATGTCGAGGCTCAGCCCATGGCTGTCGAGCTTGACGAGCCATGGCGACACCTTGTAGAGTTGAGCAACAAAGGCGTCTGCAGAATTGAATCGTGAAATCAAGGTAGATGGACGTGCCAGACCTGGCTAAAGGAGGAGGTGGAAAAAAACAAAAAAGTGAGAATAAAATATAAGTTCTGCATAAAGGCATCGTTTTGAATAAATTTGTCGAACATGCCACTTAAGATGGTATGTGGTGGCTAGACCACCACATTAACAATTTCAGACGGACTTTCATCAGGAGGACTTGATTGGAGTTTCACTCAAAGGTTTCGGACAACACTGAATCAACTGCAAAATATGCAATAAATCTACGATGGGAATGACAATATCTTCGTAGCTGCCCACGATTGCCTAAAAAATTCCCAGAGATACTACGGCTCTCTTAAGTCATAAACCAGCTGACTTAAGATTAAGAGAGCTGTACCTTTCAATCAAAAACAGAATGAGTCAAGCATGGAGAGTCGAATCATCTCACCGACCGTCTTGATTGACCCGCAACTTCCCTTGTTCACCGTTTTGGTACAATCAGGGGCATGTGCACGACCCTTATCTGAGATTACGATCACCAGCTCGACGTCACCACTTTGCCATTTTAAGACTGTCTAAGTTTTGATCAGAAGAAACTTCGGAGAACCTTCACCATCACTCCCGATACGTCAACCAAAGGGCATTATCTCCAGAGTCGTCCCCTCATCTTTTGTGGTCCATCCTCGTCATGGCCAGTGCTTAAATTGAATGTTCCTAGCCTCAGGAATAGTTTGACTTCTTGCTTATCCGTCCATAAGATGAGGAAATTCATGGCGAGAAATTGGATCGATTTTGCGAGCGCCAGCACTCGTGGTGATGATGGATCGGGTCTTCTGCTGCTTAAGGCCGGAGTGATCTTCGTGGTGTGCTTGATTCTCGCGTCTGTCGTAGTGTTTTCCTGTGCCGACAAAGGCGACCACTCGTCCCGCTCTAGGCATAAAAAGAAAAAGAGAGATGCCAAAGGCAGAGGTGGAGACAGAGGCAATGATGGTGGCGGAGACAGAGGCGATGACAGTGGTGGCAGCGGCAGCGGCAGCAAAGGCGGAGGCGAAGGCGGCCATCATGGAGGTCACCGCGGAGGTCATCTGGGAGGCCACCGCCACAGAGGTCACCATGGAGGCCACCCCATGTCCACCATCATGCAGCTCACCACGCAGGTCACCACGAAGGCGGAGGGACCAATGCGGGCAGTGGTGGAGGTTGCGGCGGGGGCGGCGGTGGAGGTTGCGGTGGGGACGAAGGTGGAGGTTGCGGCGGGGGCGGCAGTGGAGGTTGCGGTGGGGGCGGCGGTGGAGGTTACGGCGGGGGTGGGGGCGGGGCGGTTGTGGTGGGGGTGGGGGCGGCGGCTGCTAATTCGAAGTCAATCTTCTATTATTTATTTTTTCTATGTTGGTGTTGGTAAAGGTACTATGGTTTGCTAGCTAAATAAGGCTGCACATGGCAACATTTCTTGGCTGGGGAACAATTTCTTTTCAGAAATAATTCTTTTCTATTTCTATTATGGGGAACAATTTCTATGTAAAAAAACCCGTTTGGTAACTACACAAAATTTTTACTCTAGAAATAGAAAAAGAATAGAAATGCGTTTGGTAAAAAATAGTTTCTTTTTTATATTTATTTGTTTTTTATTTTTTGCCGGAAGACCACCGCCACCGCCGGAGGCTGCCGCCGCCGCACGTCACCGTCGGCCGACCACCGCCCACCGACTACCGTCGCCGATCACCGTCGCACGGCCCATCGGCCGCCGTCGGCCACCGGCCTCCGGGTGGCCGGCGGCCGACGGTCGACGGCGGCTGATGGGCCATCCGATGGCGATTGGCGGCGGCGGTTGGCGGGCCTTGATCGGCCTCCGGCGACGGCGGCGGTCGGGCGGCGGCGGTCGGCCGATGGCGATGGCCTCCGGTGGCGATCGGCGACGACTAGCGATGGTCGGTCGATCGGTGACGATCGGCGCGGCGCCCGGTGGCCGCGGCGGTTGGCCAACGCGCGCGGCGGTGGCGGTGGGCGATGGCGGGCGGTGCTCAATGGCGGTCAGCAAGAGATGAAAAAAAAAAAAAAATTCACTTCGACCGCCGGGCGAGCGGTGGCGATGGCAACGATCGGCTGGCGGCGACCGACGATGGCGGCGATCGTCGTCCGCGGCGCGATCGGCGGGCGGCGGCGCCGGCGGCGGCGGCGGTCGTCCGGCAATGGCGTGGCAACGGTGACCGGCGACGGCGACGGCGGCGGTCGGTCGGCCGACAAGCGACCGGCGTTGGCGGCGGTCGGTCGGCCTCCGGCCGCCGGCGACAACTAGCGGCGGCAGCTGGGTGGTCGGCCGATGGCAGCAGCGGCGGCTGTGGGCAACAGCGGGTGATGGTCAAGGGCGGTCAATGGCGGTCAGCAAGAGAAGAATAAAAGAAAAAAAAATTCACTTATTTCTTAAACTTGTTTCTGGGAACAAGAAGCAACTTTTTTTTACTTCTCATTTCTATTCCAAAACCATTCCCGGGCTAACTTTTGTTCCCGAGAACAAAAAACTAACTTGCTGTTATCAAACAGATTTCTATTCTTTTTTTGTTCTGGGGAAGAGAAGAATAAAAATTCTTGGGCTGGGGAAGTTTACCATGCGCATGACAAAATTTCTGGAACAGAAATTGATTTACGGCAGAAATTGATTTCTCAATTTCTATTTCGAAAACCGAGAAGCTAAAAATTTTAGCTTCTAATTTCTTCTTCAAATCTATTTCTGGAATAGAAATCTGTTTCAGAAATAGAGAAATCAAATTAAGTTACCAAACGGATTTCTGTTCCAAACTTGTTCCGGGGAACAGAGAAATAGAGAAATCAAGAAACAGAAATTTTATCATGCGCAGCCGACTAGCTTGCAAAGCATATGCTTCAGTCAACACATGGCATGAAAAACCAGTTCTTGTAGAGGCAAACTAGCACCGGTGAATTATGAACACACTTGAAATTATTTCCGTATTTGTACTCTCAACCTTAGTGGTATAATCTACTAATTAATTTGAAAGACCTGCTTGTAAAATTTTCAAGGCACTTGATAATCTACTACTGGATGCAAGAGTAGTGAAATCGAATATTTCATCGGTTAAGTTACGAAAACTTGCTATGCCTACTGGTAAAATAGTAAAGTACTCGATAATCTGCTTTCGAATACTAGAGTTGAGAATGGTAACATGGAATTTTCATTGATAAATTACTCATTAATCAACGAGGCCTACTCCTTGATATATGGGGATAGAATCAAACTACTCGATGGGCTACTTATAAAATTTCATAGCACAGGGCAGTATGCTAATTGATACTATATTTAAGGATGGTAAAATTGTTATTTGATTGATAAAGTACTAATTAATTGATGGGGTCCAATTGTAATATTTTAAAACGCGTGGTAACCTACTTGGTGAAAGAGATGGTAAAAACCATTATATTGTTGTTAAATTACTAACTAATTGACAAGCCCAATTGGCAAATCTTAAAGCACTTGTTGATCGACAATTGGATGCTATTGGCAGAAAAAAAAATCGATAACTGGACACTACATTGCAGAATAATAATGTTATTATTTTGTTAATAAGTTACTGATAGTTGACCGGGAAAAAAAGAAGAAGTTGCCAATCAATTTTACTTATGAATACATTACAGGTACTTGGAATTTACCTTCATGGAGCCAGTTCTCTTTTTAGCAAAAGCAGTAGTAAAGTCATCCATCGAACATTGACATGCCACAATTTTTCCTGCTTTTAATGACGTGAGATTTTCCTCTTGTGGGATTACTGCATGAAGAGTCTATCGGTGACATGCTCGCATTAGTCGAATTACCCACTAATCTAGATGAAGTTTTATGTAAAGCTGATTCAAACCTCATGACCTATAAATTTGATCATCCCACTGAAAGAAGACATACGACCTCGAAATAAAGTTCCTCATGATATAATGTGTGGACAATATAAATTGATGGAGATGAAATCATGAGAGCAACGCCCATAACGAAAATCATTCTTTTAAATGGTCTTCTTCATTTATTGGAATGTTCACCAAGGATTATTCATCTGATTTTGCGTCCAGCAAGGTTACTTTTGATGCGTTTGTTTCGTTTAAGAAAAAAAGGAGTAATGGATCGATTGCAAAGGGATCCAAACAGTATTCAAAATTAGGTGGTGCTTATAGGAGAGTCTAAATTTGTTCAAAGTACAATAAATATAATAGTACCTATAGAGTCGCTCAAATCCATAGCAACCCATAGTTATTCAAAGATGAGTATTGATGAAGTTTTAAGGTGGTTGAAGTAGATGACATAAGGAGTAGTTGCCGATACTGAGTTAAATGCTCTGGCTGCAACACGGCAGTTTCGAGTTTGGAGATATGCATAATGAAGATTGATGGAAGGTTGTGAGTTTGGAGAAAAGGAGTTACATCTAGAAAGCCCAAGGCACCTCAACAGTATGATAATTCTATAAATACCCCCTTTATATATATATCATAAATTGTCTAGATTGTCATGGTGCAATTTTGTTGGGGACAACAAAGGTTAGGGTATGTTTAAGAGGAAGCAATATAGATAGTGTGGCAATAACTGGCTTCGCCAACTAAGACATAGGAAACCTAAAGGATAGTCAAAATTTGAGTAGTTGTGCCTTGGCTTCCGTTATACGTGCTATGAGTTAGAAAACGTCATAGAGAGACATGCTGATTTTATCAATGACTATGGCTATGCCTTGATTGGTGATTGAATTTGGACATGGAGTTATTTTGGTGTTCATGTCAGGAGAGTATTTGACCTCGAAAAAGCACCTTGCCATATAGATTTTTGCGGACAAGTGAATTGAGTTCAATCCTTTGGAGTAGTTCGAGCCCAACTTAGTTTTGATGAACATCTGCAATGGTTAAGCACCTGTCGAGATATTGAAAGAGCCTGCATGGATGACGAGCACCAAGACTTCGCTTTGAACATTGTGCCAAGCTAAAAATTTGTTAAATTTGCGGCTCAAATTCTAGTCAAATTTGGAGTTGGGATCAAGTCTAGAGATCGATAGGTCCGGGATGTTTTTGGACCAATGGCCGAGGCTTCCATTCAGGGGCTTCCCAATAGCTCGTTGCTACTACGCTCAGGGTGGGCACCTGACTAGAGGCCCACATAAACCTCTTGGCTGTCCGGTTTTGTTTAGCCTTTTTTTTTTTTATTATTACCAATGTTTAACCTATTCTGATAACACATATTTTTGTGAATTTCTGGAATGACTTTTTTTTGTTAGAAATCGTAAGATAACACTGTGTGACCTTGGGTAGGGAAACATCTGAGTGATTGTAACTATGTAATCTAATTCATAATGGATTTCTTTGCGATCAACTCTTTCCAAAGAATAGGTACCAACAATTGGGTTGAATGACATAAATTTTTAGTGTCCTGTGTCCTTTCTCATTGATTTTCCTGATAATTTTTTTTTCTCATATTAGATTTAACTTGAGGAATCCGTTAGCTTACAATGCATCCAATTCCATTTTGCATCGCACACACACTATGCATTTGTTAAAATATATAAAGTTCCATAGGATATATAAAACTTCAATCTCTCAACCCTAGTGATGAAGAGTGCTTTCAACATCAAATCATCCAATAAATTAAAATGAAATTAGTCTTTGATTGGCATTTGTTATTAGATAAATAATTATAAATAGAAAAAAGCATACTTTGCGAAGAAAATTGCTACTTGAGTCTTCAACTTATTATGCAAATTTAATCCAATTTTAAACATTTCAATTAATTCAACATAGTCCTAAATCCTTGCATGAAATTCTAATATAATCTTTCCAACTATTTCTCACATGAAATTATTGATGTGACAATCACCAGTTATCCCATTCAGCTATCTAACGCAAATAACTTTACTTGTAGCGATACTATTTTGCTTAATTTTTTTAGTTTTCTCATTTTTATCCTTTTCTTTATTCTTTCTTTTTTCCTTTTCTGTCCACTGTTTTTTTCCTGGTAAAGCGTGAATGCTTATGACGACAAGATTTTGAGCATTATCATCCACCTCTGTAAGCCACAACTCAAATCACGCCGTACAACTCTTCAACTATCTCAATTGACAAATTTCTAAAACTATACGAGACTCAGAAAGTGGGCTCATGTGAATTTTTTCGGCTTCTACAATTTGAATCCCCCCCCCCCCCCCCCCAAAAAAAAAAAAACCCACATGAGACGGAAATGATTGAAACCCTTAAAAATTCATCAGCTTCACGGTGATTTGATCTACACTAAACCAAGAATAATCGCCTACAAAATAAGAAGCGGCTTCAATCTCCATGGCCTTCAATGGCCACCTAGATCGAAGCAGCTGAACTTCGGCCGCTGCAAGCTCGCCAAGATGTGGAAGCTCGGTCCATGGCTGTCGAGCTCAACAACCACGAGCTCGACGAGCAACGGTGACAGCTTGCGGAGATGAGCAACGACCGTGTTTGCAGATTCAGTTGTGAAATCAAGGAAGAAGGACACCCCAGATCTGGCTTGGCCGTGAACATTGAGCCAAGCTAAAAATTGTTAAATTTGTGGCTCAAAATTCTTGTCAAATTTGGAGTTTGGATCAACTCTAGAGGTCGATAGGTCCGCGATGTGTTTGGAGTTGCCTGTGGTGCGGGAAAGGAGGAGACCGGTCGCTTGGACCAAAGGCCGAGGCTTCCATCCAGGAGCTTCCCAATAGTTTATTGCTACCATGCTCAGGTCGGGCAACTGACTAGAAAGAAAATAAAATATAAATCCTGTAGAAGAGCATCATTTCGAATAAATTTGTCCATATCAAATTGCTAACATGTCACTTAAGATGGCATGTGATAGATGGATCACCATATCAACAATTCCAGGCAAGTTTTCGTTGGGAGGACATGATTGGAGTTTCACTCAAAAGTTTCGAACAACATTCTATAGATTGTTAGGTGTGCAACAAATCTACGACAGGATTAATAATTTCTTCGTAGCTACTAACGATTGCCTAGAAAGTTCCCAAGATACAACAGCTCTCTTTATTCATAAACCAGCTGACTTACGATTGCGAGAGCCATATCTTAATGAGTCATAAACCGGCCAAAATACAAAACCTACGATGTCGAACATCGAGTGTCGAGTCATCTCACTGACAGTCTTGATTGACCTGCAACTTCCCTTGTTCACCGTTTTGGTTCAATCAGGGGCATGTGAACGACTCTTATCTGAGATTACGATCACCAGCTCGACATCACCACTTGCCAATTTAAGAATGTCTACAATTTCGTAGAACCTTCACCACTACTCCCGATACGTCAACCAAAGGGAATTGTCTCCAGAGTCGTCCCCTCAACTTTTGTAGTCCATTATCATTATGGCCAGTGCTTAAATTGAACGCTCCTCGCCTCGGGAGTAACCGAGTTCTTGCTTCTCTCAACATGAGATGAAGAGGAAATTCATGGTGAGATATTGGGTCGATTTTGCGAGCGCTGGCGTTCGTGGTGATGGTGGATTGGGTCTTCTGCTGCTTAAGGCCGGAGTGATCTTCATGGCGTGCTTGATGCTCGCGTGCGTTGTCCTGTTTTCCTGCGCCAACAAAGGCCACAACTCGTCCCGCCCTAGCCACAAAAAGAAAAAGAGAGGTGCCGAAGGCGGAGGCGGAGATGGAGGCAATGATGGCGGTGGCGGCCATAATGGAGGTCACCATGGAGGCCCTCATGGAGGCCACCACCACGTCCATCACCACGCAGCCCACCACGCAGGTCACCACGGAGGTGGAGGTGGTGACAGCAGTGCCGGCTGCATCTGTGGTGGAAGTGGGGGTGGCGGTGGAGGTTCTGGCGGGGGCGGGGGCGGTGGCAGCTGCTAATATGAAGTCATTCTTTTTTCCTTTTTTCTATGTTGGTGTTGGTAATGGTACTATGATTTGCTAGCTAAATAAGTAGTTAATGGATAGAAAGAGTTGTAGAGCAAGGATCACAAAGACTAGCTTGCAACGCATATGCTCCAATCAACACATGGCATCAAAAACTAGTTCTTGTAGAGAGGCAAACTAGCACCAATCAATTATGAACACACTTGAATTATTTCCAAATTTGTACTCTCAACCTTAGTAGTATATTCTACTAATTAATTTGAAAGACCTGCTTGTAAAATTTTCAAGGTGCTTGGTAATCTACTACTAGATACGGGAGTAGTGAAATCGATTATTTCATTGGTAAGTTACAAAAAACTTACTTCGCCTACGTAAAATAGTAAAGCGTTCGATAATCTACTTTTGAATACTAGATTTGAGAATGGTAACATGGATTTTTCATTATTTAATTACTAACTAAACAACGAGGCCTAATCCTACTCGATGTGTGGTGATAAAATCAAACTACTTGATGGGCTTAATCATAAAATTTTATAGGACGGAGTAGTATACTACTAGATACTAAATTTTTGGATGGTAAAATTGTTATTTGATAAATATATTACAAATTAAATGATGGGGTCCACTTAAGGATGGTAAAAAACATCATATTGTGGGTTAATACCACGGAAAATTCAAAACTATTACACTTATGACAAATTTACCTCAAACTAATTTTTTGACTATAGAAAATCTCAAATTTGTACTCTTGTGATAAATTTACTTCTACTAGTTTCCGTTAAATTTTATTGTTAAATTATTGAGTTGGATGACGCTTGATTGGTATATCAGTTTGAGATTTTACTTTCCATTTGTCATAATTATACCGGTTTTGTGGTAATTTGTGGTATTAATATAATTAAATGGAAGGTATATTTGTCACAAATATATCGGTTCGGGATTTTTGGACATAACAAAATTAGTTTAGGATAAATTTATTACATGTGTACCGGTTTGAGGTTTTTTGTAGTTATTTGAGATAAATTTATCACTAGTTCACTAGTTTGAGGTTTTTTTTGATTAAAAAATTAATTTGGGGTAAATTTGTTACAAATGTACTAATTTGGGAGTCTTTTGTGGTATTAACCTTTATATTGTCGGTAATTTACTAACTAATTGACAAGCCAGATTGGCAAATCTAAAAACACTTTTTGATCAACTATTGGATACTATTGACCGAAAAAAAGAAGAAGAAGCCATAATTGGACACTAGATGTGAGAATAATAATTTTATTATTTTATTGATAAGTTACTGATAGTTGACCGGGCAATAAAGTTGCCGAGCAATTTTACTTACCAGTTACATTACCGGTTCTCGAAATTTACCATCATGGAACAAGTTCTCTTTCTAGCAAACGCAATAGTAAAGTCATTTTTATATCTCACACATTTTTGTGAGTTTGTTAAGTGACTTATCACACTTATAGATTTACTTTGAGTATGATCTAGGATAGGGATACCTTAGTGATTGTAACTATTTAATCTTCATTCATAATGGATTTCTCTGCTGTTAACTATCTAAGGAATAGGTATCGACATTCGGATTGAACAACATAGATTTCTAGTCTTCTTTGTCATTTCTCTTTAATCTCCTTGATGAATTTGAATTGCAAAATCCATTAGCTTCAACAATTATTTCACAACATATGCAAATTCATTTTTAATCACACACACCCTATGCATTTGTGAAAAAATTTACTATATATAAAACTCAATAGAATATATAAGATTTCGATCTCTTAGACCCTAGCAATGAAGACTGCTTTCAGCACCAAATCATCCAATAAAATAAAATGAAAATAGTCTTTGGTTGGTATTCGTTATTAGCCAAATAATAATAGAAAAAAGCATACTTTGTGAAAAAAAAATTGCTATTTCAGTCTTAAATTTATTATACACATTTTAATCTAGCTTGAACATTGCAATTGATTAAATATAATCCTAAACTCTCACGTGAAATTCTAATATAATCCTCCCAATTATTTCTTACTTGAAATTGCTAATGTGATAAGATCTGACGCGAACAACTTTACTCAAAACAATACCATTTTGCTTAATTTTCTTAGTTTTCTGATTATTATCCCTTTTTTTTTCTTTTTTTCTTTCCTTTTTCCTTTTACGTCCACTATTTATTTATTTTTTCGTAGTAAAGCGTGAACACATTTGACAAAAAAGATTTTGAGCATGATCATCCATATCCATAAGCCACAACTCAAATGACGCCAAACAGCTCTTCAACTGTCTCAACTGACAAATTTCTAAAACTCTACGAGCCTACAGAAAGTGGGCTCACTTGAATTCTTTTTGGCTTCCACAATTAAAACCTCTAAAAATTCAATCAACTTCCCGATGATTTTATTTACACTAAAGCATGAATAATTGCCTAGAAAAGAAGAAGCAGTAGAAGCGACTTCAATCTCCATGGCCGTCAATGGCCGCCGAGCTCGAAGGGACTATGCTTCAGTTGCTGCAAGCTAACCATCGAGCTCGACAGCCATGAGCTCAACGAGCAACAGCGACAGCTTGCGGAGTTGAGCAACAATGGCGTTTGCTGATTTAATCATGAAATCAACGAAGAAGGACGCGCCAGATCTGGCTTAAGGAGGAGGTGAAAAATAATAATAATAAAATAAAAGTTCTGCAAAAGAGCATCGTTTTGAGCAAATTTGTCCTCTATCAGATCGCGGACGCACCTCTTAAGATAGCATGTGATGGCTGGACTACTACATCATCAATTCCAAGCTATCGCAAATTCAAGTTAATTATGTTTCGTCTCTTACTCGAAGAAAGATGATTCAAAAATTCTCAATCATGGTCCTTGCAAATCAGATCATCCATATAATATACAAAAATAATATCTTTCGCTGAAGCTGCTTTCCTTCTAACCCTATTTCCCAATCTCAAGTTAGGGTTTTGCTGTAGAGAGGCGAATTCGGTTGCTGACTGGGCTTGCAAGGCCCATACGGGCACATCTTTGTCTGATAATTGGGCCATTCGTCTGCCCTCTCCTCTTTTCAATCTTTTATGCGCGGACGCTCTTGCCGCGGGTTGTAAGGGTTTTTCGTAGTAATGTAAGTCGACCTTTCGTTCAAAAAAAAAATTCCAGCGAATTCCTTTTTCACTTAACAAGCTTTTGATTCCCGAATATCCAGCTGACTAATTAATTCTTTAAAACGTATTCAATTTTTCTTTGACAAATAAGACAGCAGTCATTGGCGTTTTCTCAGGATCTTACGTAAACCTCTCTGAGTTTTTGTCGGGAGGACTTGGTTGGAGTTTCACTCAAAAGTTTCGCACAAGATTGAAGCAATTACAAGGTGTGCCATAAATCTATGACAGGAATAACGATTTCTTGGCAGCTACCAGAAAGTTTCCTGGATACAACGGCTCTCTTAAGTCATAGACCAGCTGACTTAAGATGAAGAAAGCCGTACCTTTCGATCAAAATCAGAATTGATCGACAAATCGGCCAAAATACAAAACGTCTCACGTCGAACATTGAGGGTCGAATCATCTCACCGGTAGTCTTGATTGCCCCGCAACTTCCCTTGTTCACCGTTTTGGACCAACCAGGGGCATGTGCACGACTCTTTCTGAGATTACGATCACGAGCTTGACATCACCACTTCGCCGATTTAAGAATGTCGAAGTTCGATCAGAAGCAATTTCGTAGAACCTTCGTCACGACTCCCAGCAAGTCATCCGAAGGGAATTATCTCCGAAGTTGTCCCCTCGACTTTTGTGGTCTATCACCGTTATGGCCTGTTCTTAAATTGAATGTTCCTCGCCTGAGGAGTAGAGTTGAATTCTTGCTTCTCCCCATGAGATGATGAGGAAATTCATCGCGAGATATTGCGTCGATTTCGAGAGCGCCGGCGTTCGTGGTGGTGACGATGGGTCGGGTCTTCTGCTGCTTAAGGCCGGAGTGATCTTCGCAGTGTGCTGGATGCTCGCGTCCATCATCGTGTTTTCCTGCGCCAATGAAGGCAACGGCTCGCTCTGCTCTGGCCGCAAAAAGAAAAATTCACTTAGAGGACATTTTGGGAGTCGTGCCGTAATTAAGCCAATTGCGTAAGAGTGCTGCTAGGCTAACGGCAACCGTCATTCTCAGAAGAACATTCCAAATTCAAAGAAAGGGACAACTGAAAGGTCAAGTTAAGCCTTTTTTGACGTGGCCATTATTATTATTATTTTTTTTTGTGGTGAAAAATTATTTATTGAGTGCTGCTATATCAGTGGTCACGGAGACCTGTTGACCACATATTCCTCTCACAGCCCCATACTAACCGATCGGACTTATGGAGGAATCTAAATGTAAATTCTGTAAATTTTGCTTACCTTAATGAATTCAACAATAGAAACTTATTAAGAAACAATGGACGATGCACATGATCTCTCAACGAGTACACTCCTCATTTCCAATGTAAAAAGTATATTGATGGCGTATGAAGTACATATTATGTTCTGTGGGTATATTTGATTTGGTGATGCAATTTATATTTTAAATTATATCATATTAGTAAATTTATATGATAATTTGAATAAAGATCATTCATCAAAAGTCAAAAGATGAATTTGAGACTTTTCCGTCAAATCTAAAATGTTATGTAAGTTTTAAAAGATTTTTGGGTCAACATTCGTGTAAACAAATTTGATTTTGATTAATTGAAATACAAGCCAATCTTTGATACCCCATCTTTTTTTTTTCCTTTTTCACAATGAATTGTAAATTAATCTGAAATTAATAAGATAAACTTACCGTATTAAAGAAACAGTACTTTTTACGGAGGGGATACTTTTTTTTTTTTAATGAATAGAAGGATGAGAATGGAGGCTAGCACAAATAATTTATATGGAAATCATCATAAGCCTCTCGCATCAATAATATATAATTTGAGTAAGAAAATATCATCCCCTAAGATTGGGAAGTATAGAGATTTGATGAAGCTAATCACAATTCCAACACGAAAAGATGAACACCCAATTTTCTTCACAACCGGATCAAAAAGTCGTCAGTATGGAATAATTGGGTGGTTGAGAACTTGCATCTATCCTTCAGTTTTTGAAATTGACAGTGACGTACTTTTCTCATCCCTATATAATTGAAGGTCCCTCATCTCATGCATATTGTCTCCTTCCTACAACTATTGATACCGCGAATGGTTGAGTTCTTGCTTCTCTTCACGACATAATGAGGCAGTCAATGGCAAGCAATTGGATCGATTTGGCAAGCCCCGGTGTTCATGGTGATGATGGAGCGGATCTTCTGCTACTCAAGTCCGGAGTGATCTTCGTGCTGTGCTTGATCCTTGCGTCAGTTGTTATATTTTCCTGTGGCGATTCTCAGAATGAAAATGGAGGTGGTGGAGGCAATGGAGGTGGCGGTTGCGTGGAGGCAATGGAGGCGATGGAGGTGGCGGTTGCAGCGGGGGCGGTGGTTGCGGCGGGGGCGGCGGTTGTGGCGGGGGTGGCGGAGGAGGCGGCGGTTGTGGCGGGGGTAGCAGAGGGTGTTGAATTGAACTTATACCTACGTACCTTTTAGGCATGATTTGCAAAAAAAAAAAAAAAAAAAAAAAAAAAAAAAAAAAAAGAAGCAGTTTCATTTCAATAAATTGTAATGCGATAGTGTGGTCTATGTTTCATATTAGGATTGCTATTTAGGGTTAAGTATATTGTAATTTACATATGTTGTATTTAAGTATAACTGTACTCTCACCCTATACTTGTGTTCCTCATTTGATAATGTACGGGATATTATAATCCTCTCTCTTTCATTACAAATCTCAACTTGATGTTATAGTTATTTGTTGTTTGACGAAACTCCCATTGAGCTTGTTCCACGGCCAGCCACACTAGCCACCATTCTCCATAAAGTCCTCACCTTTCAGTTGCAGCTCAACATCCTTCCATTGCTCAATCCAAAAAACAGAGACCACCAACAGACTCGTTGTCCTCAAACAGCCCATATCCTAAACACTCATCACAAATGAACGTCAAATGCCACCACATGTCGGATTGTATATTGTTTATAGATGATCATATTAAAGTGGTGTCTTGTCAAATCTAGCTCAATGAGTTATCAATGTTATTATCCTATAATGGTAACCAAAAACTTGCAGGCATTATTGGGCACGTGTCATGAGCTGATTGGTTAATTAAAACATACTCATCACTCTTTTCCACCCTCGGCCTCATTTGGTCTATCTAACTTACCAAGATTAAAATGGATTCCAAGTATCCTTCCCTTTTGTTCTTAGTGTTAATTGTAAAGGTGGAGAGGGACCTAGGAAGCCTTATATTTTCGGCCGTTACATCTAGAGGTCATAGCCTGGCCGCTGGATATTAATGTAACTTCACCATCATATCAGCATCTATCTTACTCCAAGGTTTACACTAGGCAAGAGAGTTACACCGATGTTAGCTCTAGACCGTTCAATTGGCTTGCAAAATCTACCCCGTTTAATGGTAATTTAACCGACAGCAACCCCGCCACTTGATTTCTAGTGAATGGTAACTGTCCCATTAAGCGGGATTTTTTTGAGTTAATCTCAAATTGTTGATTTCCCTCCCTAGTTTTCAAGCATCACTTCTTTGCTTCCATGTTGATCTCCTTTCTGTTCTATGTTGCCCTCGAGATGATTAGTTGGTCAACTTGGTTTCTCAACCCAATATTGCGCCCCCGGTGTGGGGTCCTCCAACCCATCCTCTTCCTCTCGACCTTGGTCTGCAACGCAGATCTCGGCTTTCCTACCAGCTAATTCTCTAGTTCTGTTACCTCAGAAGATCTAGCTGATATTAGAAGAGACGTCGATTTCCTAGAAATTTCACCATTTATTGTCCTGGTTTGTGGACTGGGCTTGTACGCCTAAACCTGGCTGCATAAGCGTTTGCCAAGAACGCTTAGGTGCTAGCCCTAGAGTTCCAATTCCGCTAAATCCCTAGGTCTCCTGTCGCGCCAGCTTCTCCTAACGCCATTAGATATATCACAGGCTCTCTTCTAATTCTCCGCCGGGCTGGAAAGGTTTATTTCCTGGATGCTTCCTTGAATCTTTCCAGGCCAATGCGGGTGGCCAACGAGAAGGGTCGGTTGCATTTATCTCCCCAACACCCCAGCCAATGCAAGTGGCCGACGAGAAGGGTCAGTCGCATTTATCTCCCAGCACCCCAACGCTTCCCCTTTTTTTTTTTTTTAAATGATTATCCTTCCTCCAACAAGGATTGGAAGGAAAAATAGTTGTACTTGGACTCACCTACCAAGACAGTGGAGGCTCCCGACAAGGTGAGCCGCTCTCCACAATAACCATTTAAGGATGTGTTCTATAATAATTCCGTTCCAATAAATAATTTTTCCTTATAATAGTTTTTTCTAATTCTATTTTCTGAATGAGTTTTTAAGCATTTGAAGACGTGGGGTAATTGTCCAAATTTCTATTTCTGGAATAAAAATATGTTTGGTATGAATCTCAAATTTTTTTGTGACTTAAAATTTCTTTTAATTTTTTAAGTAATTTTATTACATTTTTCTTTTTCCTTTTCTTTTTTCCTTTTCCTTCTCTTCTTCTTCCTCTTGCCAGTCGCTAGCCTTGGGAGAGCCTCATTGCCCGCCGGTGAGGCTCCAGCGAGGTTGTTGAACCTCATTTGGTTGGTCGCTAGCTATCCCCGTGGCCAGCGATCAGCTATAGGAAGAAGAAGAGGAATAGAAAAGAGAATAAAAAAAAATGCTTGATTCTGGAGTTATTTCCAAGTATAAAGAAGCAGATTTTTTATACTTCTTGATTCTATTCTAAATCTATTTCCGAAAATAAATAATTAAAAAGTTTTTGATATTCGACAAGGAATAAAAAAGTTACTAAATGATTTTTTTTTTGTTCCGAGAAATAAAAGAATAAAATCAAATATTATTTAACACGTTACCACCAATGGAATCCCTTCGAAGCTAATCTTAGAGATCGTGGTTGAGGGGTCAACGGGGATATCAAGGGCTTAATCACCGACAGAGTCTCTTCGAAGCTAGTCTTACTCCTTTCCCACCTCGTAATGGTAGGGTACGTCCCGGGCGTAACCCTTCTTGGACATGTCCCCTTTTAGTAGCGGAAACTTCATTTATCTCATTTATTTCAATATTTCTGTTCTTGCAGTGAACCCTCGAGAGCTATGGAAATGGATGAAGAGGCCGCGAGATGGCTGGCGGTGACAAAGGATTTCCAGTGTGCCAGTCGGCCATTAACAATGGTAATTTTTACTTGCTGCCCCCAGCCAGTTAGAGGTGTAGCCCGCCAGGGACACTCTCGGGTCGCTTCTTTTTTACTTGTGATGAAGAAGGCTTCGAGTTTGCTTCTTCCGAGCAGCCTCTCCAGCGATCCAAAAGGAAGAGGATTGCTTGCTTCCTTAGAACCCCAACAAGCTCAAACTTAACACTCCCCTACAAGATCTTGTGGACAGGACACGATGCCGATGGACAAATGCCTTCCTTTCTTCAAATTGTTGAGGGGCGGTGTTGGATTTCAGTGAGCCATTTCTAGAAATTTCGTAGGAAGAACAACAAAACAATTCATTCATTTCCACAGACAGCGCCAATATTGAAGGCTGAAATGAGAAACACGAACTCTGCCGAAGGTCTTGCTGGAATTTTGATTGGGCTGTACCGATTTTAATCTCTCAGACCCTATTGATGAACAATGCTTTTAGCATCAAATCATCTAATAAAATAAAATAAATTAGTCTTTGATCGGTATTCGTTATTAGCAAATAATAATAAATAAAAAAAGCATACTTTGCAGAGAAAATTGTTATTTGAATCTTAAATTTATTATACATATTTAATTCAATTTTAAACATTTTAGTTGATTCACTATAGGTCTAAAGCTTTACATGATACTCTCATATAGTCCTCCTGATTATTTCTTGCCTGAAATTATTGACGTGACAATCCAGTCATACCATCTGTCAAACACAAACAACTTTACTCGAAACGATACTGTTTTGCTTAATTTTCTTAATTGCCTCATTTTTATCCTTTTCTTTATTCTTTCTTTTTTCCTTTTCTGTCCACTGTTTATTTTTTTGGCCTGGTAAAGCGTGAACGCTTATGACAACAATATTTTGAGCATGATCATCCATAACCGTAAGCCACAACTCAAATCACGCCAAACGACTCCTCAACTATCTCGGTTGACGAATTTCTAACACTCTATGAGCCTACAGAAAGTGGGCTCATTTGAATTCTTTTCGACTTCTACCATCTGAATTCCCTCCCATATGAGACGGAAATGATTGAAACTCCAAAAATCTCGATCAGCTTCGCAATAATCTGATATATGCTAAAGCATGAATGAATAATCGCCTACAAATTAAGAAGCAGTAGAAGCGGCTTCAATCTCCCTGGCCTTCAATGGCCACCGAGCTCGAAGCAGCTGAACTTGAGTAGCTGCAAGCTCGCCAAGATGTGGAGGCTCGGGCCATGGCTGTCGAGCTCGACGAGCCATGGCGACACCTTGTAGAGTTGAGCAACAAAGGCGTCTGCAGAATTCAATCGTGAGTAAATTTGTCGAACGTGCCACTTAAGATGATATGTGATGGCTAGACCACCACATTAACAGTGTCAGACGGGCTTTCATCAGGGGGACTAGATTGGAGTTTCACTAGGGTTTTGGACAACACTGAATCAACTGCAAGATATGCAATAAATCTACGATCGGAATGACAATATCTTCGTAGCTGCCCACGATTGCCTAAAAAATTCCCAGAAATACTACGTCTCTCTTAAGTCATAAACCAGCTGACTTAGGATTAAGAGAGCTGTACCTTTCAACCAAAAACAGAATGAGTCAAGCATCGAGAGTCGAATCATCTCACCGACCGTCTTGATTGACCCGCAACTTCCGTTGTTCACCATTTTGGTCCAATCAGGGGCATGTGCACGACCCTTATCTGACATTACGATCACCAGCTCGACGTCACCACTTTGCCATTTTAAGACTGTCTAAGTTTGATCAGAAGAAACTTCGCAGAACCTTCACCACGACTCCCGATACGTCAACCAAAGGGAATTATCTCCAGAGTCGTCCCCTCAACTTTTGTGGTCCATCATCGTTATGGCCGCTCGCACAAATAATTTATATGGAAATCATCATAAGCCTCTCGCATCAATAATATATAATTAGAGTCAGAAAATATCATCCGCACAAATAATTTCGAAGTAGAGAGATTGATGAAGCTAATTACAATTCCTACACGAAAAGATGAACAACCAATTTTCTTCACAACCGGATTAAAAAGTCGTCAGTGTGGAATAATTGGGTGGTTGAAAACTTGCATCCATCCTTCAGTTTTTGAGATTGACAGTGACGTATTTTTCTCATCCCTATATAAATGAAGGTCCCTCATCTCATGTATATTGTCTCCTTCCTACCACTATTGATACCGCGAATGGTTTGAGTTCTTGCTTCTCTTCACAACATAATGAGGAAATCAACGGCGAGCAATTGGATCGATTTGGCAAGCCCCGGTGTTCATAGTGATGATGGAGCGGATCTTCTGCTACTCAAGTCCGGAGTGATCTTCGTGCTGTGCTTGATCCTTGCGTCAGTTGCTATATTTTCCTGTGGCGACTCTCAGGACAAAAAAAGAAGCAGAGGCAGAGGTGACAGCGGTGGCGGTGGAGGCGGCGGTTGCGGTGGAGGCGGTTGCAGCGGGGGCGGTGGAGGGTGTTGAATTGAACTTATACCTATTTACCTTTTAGGCCTGATTTGCCAAAAAAAAAAAAAAAAGCAGTTTCATTTCAATAAATTGTAATGCGATAGTGTGGTATGTGTTTCATGTTAGGATTGCTATTTACGGTTAAGTATATTGTAATTTACATATGTTGTATTTAAGTATAACTATACTCTCACCCTATACTTGTGTTCCTCATTTCATAATGTACGGGATATTATAATCCTCTCTCTTTCATTACAAATCTTAACTTGATATCACAGTTATTTGTTGTTTGAGGAAACTCCCATTGAGTTTGTTCCACGACCAACCACACCAGCCACCATTCTCCATAAAGTCCTCACCTTTCAATTGCAGCTCAACATCCTTCCATTGCTCAATCCAAAAAACAGAGACCACCAACAGACTCGTTGTTCTCAAACAGCCCATATCCTAAACACTCATTACAAATGGACGTCAAGTGCACCACATGTCGGATTGAATATTGTTTATAGATGATCATATTAAAGTGATGTCTTGTCAAGGACAACTCAGTGGGTTATGACGTTATTATCCTATAATGGTAACCAAAAACTCATAGGCATTATTGGGCACGTGTCATGAGCTGATTGGTTAATTAAAACATATTCATCATTGTTTTCCACCCTCGGCCTCATTTGGTCTATCTGACTTACCAAGATTAAAATGGATTCCAAGTATCCTTCCCTTTTATCCTTAGCGTCAATTGTAGAGGTGGAAAGGGAGCTAGGAAGCCTTATATTTTCGGCCGTTACGTCTAGTGGTCATAGCTCAGCCGCTGGATTAAGGGTGTGCAACCCGACTGGATCAACCCGGTTCCCGGATCGGCCCACCCGGAAAACATGATCGAGAACCGGTTCCGGTTGAAACCAGTCCGGAAACCGGTTCCTAAAATTCAAACCCTGTTTGAACCGGTTTGGGAACCGGTTCCGAGGGATTAACTTGATATCAGAGTTATTTGTTATTTGAGGAAACTGCCAATCAATTTGTTCCATGGCCAGCCACACCAGCCACCATTCTCCACCAAGTCCTCACCCTTTCAGTTGCAGCTTAACATCCTTCCATTGCTCAATCCAAAAAACAGAGACCACCAACAGATTCGTTGTCCTCAAATAGCCTATATCCTAAACACTCATTACAAATGGACACCAAATGCCACCACATATCAGATTGTATATTGTTTATAGATGATCCTATTAAAGTGGTGTCTTGTCAAGTACAGCTCAGTGGGTTATGATGTTATTTTCCTATAATGGTAACCAAAAACTCACAGGCATTATTGGGCATGTCATGAGCTGATTGGTTAATTAAAACATATTCATCACTGTTTTCCACCCTCAGCTTAAATTTGGTCTATCCGACTTACCAAGATTAAAATGGATTGTAAGTATCCTTCCCTTTTGTTCTTAACGTCAATTGTAGAGGTGGAAAGGGAGCTAGGAAGCCTTATATTTTCGGACGTTACGTCTAGTGGTCATAGCCTGGCCGCTGGATTAAGGGTGTGCAACCGGACCGGGTCAACCCTGTTCCCAGATAGGCCCACCCGGAAAACAAGATCGGGACTGGTTCCAGTTGAAACCAGTCCGGGAACTGGTTCCCAAAATTCAAACCCCATTTGAATCGGTTCGGGAACCGGTTCCAAGGGATTAACTTGATATCAGAGTTATTTGTTGTTTGAGGAAACTCCCATTGAGTTTGTTCCACGGCCAGCCACACTAGCCACCATTTTCCACCAAGTCCTCACCTTTAAGTTGCAGCTCAACATCCTTCCATTGCTCAATCCAAAAAATAGAGATCACCAACAAACTCGTTGTCCTCAAACAGCCCATATGCTAAACACTCACTACAAATGGACGCCAAATGCCACCACATGTCGAATTGTATATTGTTTATAGATGATCATATTAAAGTGGTGTCTTGTCCAAAAAAAAAGTGGTGTCTTGTCAAGTACAACTTAGTGGGTTATGATGTTATTATCCTATAATGGTAACCAAAAACTCACAGGCATTATTGGGCACGTGCCATGTGCTGATTGGTTAATTAAAACATATTCATCACTATTTTCCACCCTTGGCCTCATTTGGTCTATCTGACTTACCAAGATTAAAATGGATTGCAAGTATCCTTCCCTTTTGTTCTTAGTGTCAATTATAGAGGTGGAAAGGGAGCTAGGAAGCCTTATATTTTCGGCCGTTATGTCTAGTGGTCATAGCTTGGCCACTAGATTAAGGGTGTGCAACCGGACCGGGTCAACTCGGTTCTCGGATTGGCCCACCTGGAAAACAAGATCGGGAACTGGTTCTGGTTCAAACCCGTCCAGGAACCGGTTCCCCAAATTCAAACCCCGTTTGAACCGGTTCAAGAACCGGTTCCGAGGGATTAACTTGATATCAGAGTTATTTGTTGTTTAAGGAAACTCCCATTGAGTTTGTTCCACAGCCAGCCACACCAGCCACTATTCTCCACCAAGTCCTCACCTTTTAGTTACAGCTCAACATCCTTCCATTGCTCAATCCAAAAAACAGAGACCACCAACAGACTTGTTGTCCTCAAACAGCTCATATCCTAAACACTCATTACAAATGGACGGCAAATGCCACCACATGTCAAATTGTATATTGTTTATAGATGATCATATTAAAGTGGTGTCTTGTCAAGTATACCTCAGTGGGTTATGATGTTATTATCCTATAGTGATAACCAAAAACTCACAGGCATTATTGGGCTCGTGTCATGAGCTAATTGGTTAATTAAAACATATTCATCAATGTTTTCCACCCTCAGCCTCATTTGGTCTATCGGACTTGCCAAGATTAAAATGGATTCCAAGTATCCTTCCCTTTTGTTCTTAGGGTGACATACAGATTTTTGGGTTCTGATTTCAATTAGAGAAATTGGGCATTTCATCGACGCGACTACAGTGTTTTTCTCTGGGTTGGCCACTCATGAGATAACTAGACTAGCTGAATAAGCTATTAAGGGCTTTAAGGCAAATAAACTGAAGAATTCGATCATGAATCGATTTCTCGACCGTGCTCATCTTTAAAGGTCATTGCGGCACAGTATAAAATCGATTTGAAATCAGAGATAGGTTGGTTCGACTAAGATGAATGACCGATCGTGAGTGACTCCACTAAATTGGAAAACTCTCGTCGACCGGCACTAATTTGATTTTACTGTTGTTTTGCTACCCTGTCCATATTTGAATCATCGAGATTTTTACGACAATTGAGACTCACCAATGTATCGAGTGGGTTCATTGTGGCTCGAAGAAAATTGAGCGCAAGTCATTTGTCCGAAAAAGATCTGAAAACTATCTGATAACCTAGGTTACGCTAAAAACGCATCGAATGCAAATTAACTGTGAATTCAAGTCCGATTTCAGAAATTGAAGATTATGTCATGTCACAATAAATTCTAGGAACGTCGACTCAGTCTTAGAAGATTTTTCAGAGATTCCGAGATTTTTGCGGAAAATCAATTCGGGCGTCATGGAAAATTAACAGAAATTCATATGGGCTCATTTGAAGGGAATTTGGACTCCTAAGCGGGGCTATTTGTTGATGGGAACTAATAGAAATTTTAGAGGCTTCATTCTTCATCAAATTGGATGTCAGATTGAGAAATTTCGCGGAATAATCGAGGGGACATGTAATTAAATTGGAGTAATTTGTGGATTTTATTACAAAAAAGTATTAAAGGAAAACATTGGGATATTTTTGCATAAAGATCTAGGGGACATTTAATTAATTCAAGGGATAGGATGGTTGGACTTTGGGGCCACTCTTTTTGGCCAAGTTTCCCGAGCATGCCTTGGCCGACCTTCATTCCTTTACGTGTTAAACTCCCCCGATCCCCTTCTGTTTCCGCTTCTTTCATTTTCCTTTCGCCGTTTTCATTGAAGACTGCTGCTCCCCCTTGGATTTGATGCCAACTGAAGCTCAGTCCACATCACACAGAGATCCATCCCTTTGCCCACGTTCCACTTATGTTTTCATTCCCCCGAAGCAGAATTCTTCCGCATCTCTCCTCCACGCTGCCACTTGGCTGCGTCTACACCTTGCTCAGTCAACTTCTCCCCAGCAGAAGCCTTCGTTGACCCTAACATCGACCGAAGCCTCCACCGTTCAAGCAGAGTCCACCGAAGATTGACCAAGAGACCACCGGAGTTTCGGTCAGCTCCAGCAGATTTCCCTAGCAACGTCTTCACCAAAGCTGCTCTGTGCTTCATGTCTTCGTCCGCCCACATCTCGATCAAATCCTCCACCGAGGGAACCCTTTTTGCTGACTAGCAGCGCCACCTGCCGCCTCCTGTTGCCACAAGGACCGAAGCCACCCCATTCGAAGCCACAATCCACCGAGCCTCCAGTCCATGTGCCGGTCTCCACTTCCCCATCTTCGGCTAGCAAACCCACTTCTTCGGTCAACAACTACTCTCACGGAACCTTTTGTTGACTGAAGAAACCCCAGAATTCCACCGAAGCTGCTGCCATGCTTCTTCAGCCATGCGTCCCACGAATTCGAGCAGCGAAGCCAGCCCCGAAGTCCAGCGTCCAAGTTTCCTCCCTTGGGCCACCGAATTCAACAACTCAGTCAACCCACATTCCTCTTTAGTTCGGCCCATTTGAAGCTCAACCTGTGAGCAAGAAGTCTACAGCCATTCGGCCCAAGTGAATTTCAGTCCAGTAGATTTTGGGCCCAGCAGTTAGGCCCGTGTCTTCAGCCCATCTTCGCGTGATTGTAGCCCAAGAAGCAACCCACAGTTTAGCCTTTGTAGCCCTTGGATCCAATGAATTTTAGAAGGCCCAACTACAGCCAAGTCCAAGCCCAATAACTTTTGTGGGCCTGCAAGGCTTGTAGGCCTGATCTGAGTATCCGCCGACGCCGCCGAAAGTTTGGATTTCATCTTCCATCATGTCGCCGTCGTAGTGTCCCGGTCCCGCTTTTAATCAAGTGAGTTTTGCTCACTAATACCTTCTTAGTT